>CM055122.1:174826755-176256811 GCA_029206835.1 Rana muscosa | reverse complement strand
GCTGTCCTAGTCCCTGAGTCCCTGGTTTAGTAAATGTCCAAACAAATAGCCACACAGGCTTTGTCTCACCGCACAGGGGTTCACTCTCCCTAGACAGTCCACACAGGTCTGGTTCCAGGCATGAGCAAACACCTAATGAAGCTGGGAGTTTTTATAGAGGCCTTAAACGAGCTGACAAGCTTCAGCTGGTCTCATCAACTCCCTGCCTGCACGACGCCCAGCACTCTCCCTAGAGGTATGAATCATCCATGAGCCCACTAGCCTCAGCTGGGCTTCATCAACTCTCTCCCTAGTTGTATAAGTCGGCATAAAGCCTGAATCTGGGAGAAATATACCTACCCCCCTGGATGCAACCAGGTGACTTTACCTTCCTGCTGTCACAGTAGGAAGAGTGTCAGTTTCTTTCACTGTGATAATCCTTGTTTCTAGGGACAGGGAAGGACAGTGAGGGAAATTCTCCTTGTGCTATAGTGTGCTAAAGCATTGATCATCAATCAGCTTTAAAAAAACATTTTTTCTAGGGACAGAAAACTATAGGTAGGAAGAGTGTCAGTTTCTTTCACTGTGATAATCCTTGTTTCTAGGGACAGGGAAGGACAGTGAGGGAAATTCTACTTGTGCTATAGTGTGCTAAAGCATTGATCATCAATCAGCTTTAAAAAAACATTTTTTCTAGGGACAGAAAACTATAGGTAGGAAGAGTGTCAGTTTCTTTCACTGTGATAATCCTTGTTTCTAGGGACAGGGAAGGACAGTGAGGGAAATTCTCCTTGTGCTATAGTGTGCTAAAGCATTGATCATCAATCAGCTTTAAAAAAACATTTTTTCTAGGGACAGAAAACTATAGGTAGGAAGAGTGTCAGTTTCTTTCACTGTGATAATCCTTGTTTCTAGGGACAGGGAAGGACAGTGAGGGAAATTCTACTTGTGCTATAGTGTGCTAAAGCATTGATCATCAATCAGCTTTAAAAAAACATTTTTTCTAGGGACAGAAAACTATAGGTAGGAAGAGTGTCAGTTTCTTTCACTGTGATAATCCTTGTTTCTAGGGACAGGGAAGGACAGTGAGGGAAATTCTACTTGTGCTATAGTGTGCTAAAGCATTGATCATCAATCAGCTTTAAAAAAACATTTTTTCTAGGGACAGAAAACTATAGGTAGGAAGAGTGTCAGTTTCTTTCACTGTGATAATCCTTGTTTCTAGGGACAGGGAAGGACAGTGAGGGAAATTCTACTTGTGCTATAGTGTGCTAAAGCATTGATCATCAATCAGCTTTAAAAAAACATTTTTTCTAGGGACAGAAAACTATAGGTAGGAAGAGTGTCAGTTTCTTTCACTGTGATAATCCTTGTTTCTAGGGACAGGGAAGGACAGTGAGGGAAATTCTACTTGTGCTATAGTGTGCTAAAGCATTGATCATCAATCAGCTTTAAAAAAACATTTTTTCTAGGGACAGAAAACTATAGGTAGGAAGAGTGTCAGTTTCTTTCACTGTGATAATCCTTGTTTCTAGGGACAGGGAAGGACAGTGAGGGAAATTCTCCTTGTGCTATAGTGTGCTAAAGCATTCCTCATCAACCATCTTTGAAATCCTTGTTTTTTGGACAGTCAGGGAAATTGTCGTTGTGCTATTCTGTGCAAAAGCAATCATCCTCAACCATATTTAGAAATCCTTAAGTAAAGGGACAGAGAAGGACACCTGAAGGTAGCTCTTATTGCTTTTTTCCCATCTCCCTGCAGGCCATCTATTAGAATGTCTGGAAGGCAAACAAGGAGAGGCAGACAGTCAGGAGGCAATAAAAGAGGGCAAGCAGGCTCTGTGTCTGGGGGCAACAGTGCTGGTCGTGGACGCGGTGCATTGTCATCAGCACATGGCCATGGGACACGCTTGTCCTTCTTTTCGGCAGCTGGACATGTTGAGCCACATCATGCCGAAGACTTGGTAGAGTGGATGACCAAGCCCTCCTCCTCCTCCTCATCCTCTCTCACCCAGGCTCAGGGTACTGGCAAAGCAGCTGCCAAAGCGTCCTCTTCCCTGGTATCAATGTCAGACTCATCATCAGTCACTCCTTCCCTAGACCCACCATGTCCTCCTCCTGAGGAGTCCCCCGAACTGTTTGAGCACAGTGTTGGGTACATGCTCCAGGAGGATGCCCAGCGTTTCGAAGGGTCTGATGATGAAACCCAGCTACAGGAAGGCAGTAGCGTGAGAGCAGACAGAGGGGATGCTCAAGAAGGACACCAATCTGGCAGTCATGTTCCAGCAGCTGTAGCATACTGCCAGATTGGCTCCAGTGATGAGGAGGGAGGGGATGATGAGGTCACTGACTCCACGTGGGTGCCTAATAGGAGAGAGGAGGAGGAGGAGGATGAGGAGGAGGCACATCTCCAACGAGGCAGGATGCCCTTTGGTGGCCAGCGTAAGGGCAGTACACCGACGGAATCACACCGCAGAGCTCCGCCTGTGCAGGGCGCTGCCTCTGCCCGTCATTCAAAAAGTTCTTTGGTGTGGGCCTTTTTTGAGGCTAGTGCATCAGATCGCACAGCTGCTGTTTGCAACATATGTCTCAAGCGTATATCGCGTGGCCAAAACATCAGCCGCTTGGGTACCACATGCCTGACCAGACATATGTTGACCTGCCATGCAGCTCGTTGGCAAGCCTACCTCAAAGACCCACACCAAAGAACAAAGCGGACCTCTCCTTGCACCGCATCAGCTGGGATCTCCAACCCCACTATAACTTCAGTCCTCTCTGAAACATGCACTGAGAGGAATGAAGGTGTAGAATTAGGTGTGTCACAGCCAAGTACTTGCGGCCACTCTGCTAGCAGTACACCGACGTCCGATTCTAGCAGGCAAATTTCCCTGCCCCAGCTGCTGGACCGTCGAAAGAAGTTCACTCCCAGCCATCCACATGCCCAGCGGTTGAATGCTAGCTTGGCTAAATTGCTAGCGCTTCAACTGCTGCCTTTTCAGTTGGTAGACTCGGCCCCCTTCTGTGAGTTTGTGCAATGTGCGGTTCCTCAGTGGCAGGTTCCCAAACGCCACTTTTTCTCACGGAAGGCTATTCCGGCTCTCTACCGGCATGTGGAAGGCAATGTCTTGGCCTCGCTGGACAGGGCGGTCAGCGGTAAGGTGCATATTACCGCTGACTCATGGTCCAGCAGGCATGGACAGGGACGTTACCTTTCTTTCACGGCCCATTGGGTCACTCTTTTGGCAGCTGGGAAGGATGCAGGACAAGGTGCAGTAGTGTTGGAGGTTGTTCCACCGCCACGCCTCCAAAATGCTACTACTGGTTGTGACACACCTCTCTCCTCCACCCCCTCCTCTTCTTCTTCCTCCATGGCCTCTTCCTGTGGTTTGTCCTCTGAACCAGCGGTGCTCCGTAGCCGTTCAAGGGGCTACGCAAGTACGCAGGCAAAAAGATGCCATGCCGTGCTTGCGCTGGTGTGTTTGGGGGACAGAAGCCACACTGGGGCAGAGGTCCTGTCTGCTCTGCAGGGCCAGGCCGAGAGGTGGTTGACGCCACGCCAGCTTAAGCCAGGAATGGTGGTTTGCGACAATGGCACCAACCTCCTCTCCGCCCTCCGACAGGGACAACTGACCCATGTGCCCTGTGTGGCTCACGTCCTTAACCTGGTGGTGCAGCGGTTCTTGGGCAGGTACCCGGGCTTACAGGATGTCCTGAGGCAGGCCAGGAAAGTCTGTGTGCATTTCCGCAGATCTTATAATGCCAGTGCTCGCCTGGCTGAGCTGCAAAAGGAGTTGAACCTGCCCAAGAACCGCCTTATATGTGACATGCCCACCAGGTGGAACTCAACGTTGGCCATGCTGCAGCGGCTGCACACGCAGCAGAGGGCCATCAATGAGTACCTGTGCGACTACGGCACCAGGACAGGGTCAGGGGAGCTTGGTTTTTTTTCTCCACGCCAGTGGGGCATGATCAGGGATGCATGCACTGTCCTGGCACCATTTGAGGAGGCCACGAGGATGGTGAGCAGTGACAGTGCATGCATCAGTGACACTGTACCTCTTGTCCACCTGTTGGAGCACACGCTGCGTGGAATAATGGACAGGGCACTTGAGGCAGAACAGAGGCAGGAAGAGGAGGACCTGGCCAAGGTCCGTGTGGATCATCAGGAGACCATCGTGGCCATGATGGAAGGCAGAGATGGGCCATTTAAGGAAAAGTTTGGGAATGACAGGAGGTTTGGAAGGTTGACAAAGATGGAGGTGGAGGAGGAGGAGACCCCCAGTTCTGACCCCCTGCCCCCCCAGGGAGAGGTAAGCAGCCCCATGCCTTCCCAAGATTCAGGAGGTATGCTGAGGGCCATCCAGGTAATGGAGTCTCCTATGCGGGGAGATCAGATGATATTTAATGAGGAAGACATTACTGATGATGTGCCTGATAAAGTTAAGCCTGCTAAGTCCCATGTTGTGGATAAGACTGTTTTTGTTCCTTTTAACACTGTGACTGACAATGTGCCTAATGACAATCAGGCTGCTAGTCCTGTGTGCAGCAATGTTGTGCCTGCTGAGGCTGCAATACAGCAAGAGATACGTTTAAAAAATGTCATTTCTGTGGATGGACTGCAAGTGTCAGCACAGCCCATTAACCTTTCTTTGGCTGAGTCCAAAGCTGTTTGCCCCACTGCTGCTGAGGACTCTACAGTGCAGCATCAGGAGACAGCTGGTATTGCAGCAACTGTGACTATTCCTGATGGGAATTTGAATAGTTCTGTGACTGATAACAATCACCCCAGTACCAGTGTGATGAACAATCCTGCTACAGATCCTGCCATTTCAGTTCATACAGTTGATGATGATAATAATAATAATAATATACAGACTAATGTGACTTCAGTGTCGGCCCTTGGCCCTGATAAACCTACTTTTGCACAGGTGGCACACTCTGCTCCTGGTAGTCCCGCTCCCAAGCGCGGTTTTCCACTGCAAGCTGCCACTTTGAGCACCCCAAGATCTGGTCTTGGGTCTCTGGCTTCTGCTGGGGGTCCCAGGCGGAATGTAGTTATTCTGAAATGGGAAGGTGGTGCCATCCCTCCAGCACGGCGTGCAGTGGTGGACTTGATATTGGAGATGGGTTTTGGTGCAAATGACCTGTATGCCTTTATACACATAGCTGGGACAAGGGACTATACAGTTAGCTTCACCAGGCCAGAGGGCCTTGACCTGTTCTGGGAGCGATATGAGGCTTGGTGCAGGTCAAGACCTGAATGGGAAGGTCTGGTCCCAGTTGCGGCGTCTCAGAGGTCAACAGTAAAAAAAATAACCATTATCCTGACTAATGAGAGTGTTCCTGCTCGGGATCTAGAGGTTTGGTTAAAGAACTATGGGGAGGTTTTGACCAAACCCAATAAAATCCATGATGAGCGTAACATCTGGACTGGGGGATGGTCGGTAACAGTCAGGTTGGCCAGGGATGGGAATGTTGTCCGTCACTTGCCCTCCTCAGCCTTCATAGGGAGGGATAGGATGACTGTTTTTTACCCTGGTCAGCCGAAGCTGTGTCACCGCTGTGGAGAAAAGGGGCACTTGAGCTCCTCCTGTTCAGCCTTGATGTGTTCAGTGTGTCGGGGTCAGGGTCATATGGCTAAGGACTGCACCAAGATGATCAGGTGCAACCTGTGCCTGCGCCTTGGCCACCCCTACAGCAGGTGTCCTGAAGCCTGGCACAATATGGAGAAGGAGGTAGTAGAGGACATGTCAAGGCTGGACAGGATGGAGGGTGAGACCCCTGGTGTACCATCCTCCTCTGTGGTGACTGCCTCCCCCGGTCCTGCTCAGGATCCCTCTCCAGTTCCTGTGGCCACCCCTCCTGTGTCTGTAAGTACTCCTTCTGTATCTGTCTCTGTGTCCCCCCAGCCTACTGTACCCTCTCCTTTTGTGTCGGAACCTTCCAAGTCTGTGCCCCCCGAGTCAGTTACCCCCCAGGAGTCTACCCCTCCTGAGTCTGACTTAAAGGGATCACCCCCCCCACCAGCATGTACTAAAAAGTCGCTTCTTCCTCTGTAAAGAAGTCTTGTGGAAAGACTTTAAAGGAAAAAGTAAGAGATGAGGGCTTCTCTGAGGCTGACCTGTGGTACCTGGAAGAGAGAAGGAAGGTTGGGAGGCGGAAGAGGCAGGCGGTGAGGACGGAACGGGGACGAGAAGCTCCGGTTCCTGTCTCCAGCCGTCATAGGTCCTCCAAGTGGGATATTTCTTCATCTGGAGCTTCTTCTGAGAGAAGTTCCGATTCCGAAATGGACTTTGAGGCGGCCTCTAGAAAGAGAGAGGCTTCTGGTGATGAGCAGCAGAGGGGAGCTAAGAAGCAATCCACCCAATAACCCAAATGGCGGTTCCCCCTCCGTTAAAAGTGGTGACAATTAATGTCGCCAGCATTAAGTCAGTAAGAGCTCGTTCTATGGCCTTCTTTTTGTTCAGCCAATTAGATGCTGAAATTTTATTTTTGCAAGAGACTAGGCTCACCTCCTTGGCAGATATTCATATGGCCAAGAGAGAGTGGAGGTATGGTCCATCTTACTGGTCTCTTGCGGCCGAGCCTTACGGCGGTGTGGCGGTGTTGTTTAAAACCGGCATGGTAACTGTCCGGCGGGTTATTGAGGTGGAGATTGGGAGATGTATGGTCTTAGACGTCCTTGTGGGAGGGCAGGACCTGCGCCTAATCAATGTTTATGGGCCGCACACAAAGTGGGACAGGAAATGCCTTTTTACAAGGATCAAGCCATTTCTTTTTACATCCCGGCAAGTGGTCTTTGGAGGTGACTTTAATACAGTAACTAGGCCCAAGGACAGGAAGGACTTCAAGGACAGGCTGGGATATGATAGCGTTTTTTTAAATAGTATGGTTAGGGATGCTGGCCTTGGATGTGCACATTAAGCACCTCCCGGATGACACGTGGTTCACTTTTCATCGTGGTAATAGTCAGAGTAGGATAGATAGGTTTTTTTTGAAGGAGGCCTCTGCTTTCTCGCCCCCAGTGGTGCAGGCAGTAGAGTTCTCTGATCACTGTATGCTATCTGTGGTACTGAATGCTTCAGACGCCCCTCAGAGGGGCAAGGGCATCTGGAGATTAAATTCGACTCTACTCAAGGAAGAACATGTTAGACAATCCTTTGAGGAATTCTTTCAGGCACAGGTGACCATCCTGGACTTTTGTAGCAGCAAGGCTGAGTGGTGGGAGCTGACCAAAAAGAGGATCGCTGGTTTCTTCAGGGGCCTAGCCAATAGAAATCAGTTTAATAAATACATGACCTACCAACGTTTACGGAGGAAGCTGGATATTCTTGTCTCGAGAGGAGGAGATCCTGGAGCAATCTCCGAAGTGAAACTCCTTCTCAGGAAGTGTCAATATGACCGGCATGCCTCTTTGGTTCTGGAGAGGGACTATGGGAAGTACCACTCGCCTGACCCTTACCAGAACTGCAAACAAGGTGTAGCTGTTAAAACGGTCGTTGGCCTTAAGGACAGTACAGGTTCCTTGACAAAGTCCAGGTCAGGGATTCTGGAGGTCGTGAGGTCCTTTTATGCCGACCTTCTTGGGAGGAAAGAGCTTGACCGTGACAAGATGGAAAGCTTTTTGGACTCTACTCCAGGTCTAAATGGTGGAGATGTTCCATTGATGAATTTGACAGAGGAGATCACAGTCGAAGAGGTGATGAGGGCAATTGAACAGCTTGCCATCAAAAGGTCGCCTGGACCGGATGGCTTGACGGCTGAGTTTTACAAAGCCTTTAAGTCTATTCTGGCCCCGCATTTGGTAGAGGTTTTTAACAGTTGCCTTGCTGAGGGGGTGCTTTCCCCTTCCATGAGGCACTCGGCTGTGATTCTTCTTTCAAAGGGTAAAGATCCTTCAATGATTGAGAATTGGCGCCCCATCAGCCTTCTTAGTGTCGATAGAAAGATACTGGCAAAGATATTTTTCTGGCGCCTATCGTCAGTGGCAGAGTCTTTGCTTTCTCGCCATCAGCACTGTTCGGTCCAGGGTAGGAGCACCTTCACAGCGGTTTTAGCTGTCCGGGAGGCCTTGGAGCGGTGCAGGGCTGCAGGCTGGGGAAAGTATTTGCTGACATTGGATCAGGCAAAGGCTTTTGATCGTGTTAACCATGAGTACCTGTGGTTGCTCCTTAGTAAGTACGGTCTGCCGGGTGGTCTTGTCGATTGGCTGAAAGTCTTGTATAAGGGGGCAGAAAGCTTCCCTCTTGTTAATGGTTGGGTTGGACAGTCCTTTGAGGTTGGCTCCGGGGTCCGCCAGGGTTTTCCCCTGAGTCCCCTGCTCTATGTGTTTGCAATCGACCCCTTCATCAGGAGGCTAGAGAGCGGCATGTTGTGTGGGGTACCAGTGGAGATCCCGGGTGAGCCGCCATTGAGGGTTGTTGCCTATGCGGATGATGTGTCGGTGATTGTCACTGGGACAGATGAAGCGGAGGAGGTGGTCTCTCTGACATCACGGTATTCTGAAGCATCAGGCTCCAAGATCAATCAGGAAAAGACTGAAGTTTTCTGGATGGGAAAGGAAGGTGAGGGGTTTGATCTCCCGGACACCTTTCCAGTGCCCCAGGAAAGAATTAAGATACTAGGCATTGAATTTGGACCCGGCGATTATGGCCTCAAAAACTGGGAAGGCAGACTGGAAATTGCCAATACTAAGGTGGTCAGCTGGAAGAGATGGAAGTTATCTATGAGGGAAAGGGTTGATCTGATTAAGACTTACCTGATTCCGATCTTCTTGTATGTCAGTTTTGTCTGCATCTTGCCAGTGTCTCTCTATGCTAGGGTCAGTAGTGTGTTCTTCCAGATGCTGTGGGGGAACAGACTGAACCCCATCAAGAGGAATGTCACCTACCTATCCAGGAGGGAGGGTGGCTTAGGTATGGTCAACCCAGTTCTTTTCTTTTCACTGCTGTTTCTCAAGTTTAACATTGGTAATATGCTTGCAGTGGAACCTCCTGGATGGGTAGGCATATTTAGATCTTGGTTTAGGCCTTTTCTACGACTTTGGGAAGAAGGTGGCCAAGTGAAGAATCGCAGGGGTCATCGTGGTCAGCTACTAGCCTATGTCGCTCCATGCCTGAAGTTACTGCGGCAGTGGCGATTGTCGGCTGAAGATCTCAGATCGGTTCCAAGGAAAGTCCTTATGAGTCGAGTCTTGAGCGAAGTCTTTCATGACCCACTGGCCTTAAGGGATTGCCCGGACCTAGTTTTGAGGGCGGGGTTAAGACTGATTAATTTGGATAGAGTACCCCCTAAATTTAGGGATCTGGCCTGGTTGTGCTTCCATGGGAAGCTCTATGTTCGGGGCAATTTGAAATTCCGCAGTGGGATGGATCGTAGCTGTCCTCGGGAGGAGTGTGCGGATGAGGAGGAGACTATGGACCATTTTCTGCTTCGTTGCCCTTATAACATAGAGGTGTACAAACAGGTGGGGCGGGCCCTCAGTGTCCCTTTCCTCTCCAGGCTGGGTTATGCTGAGTGGGTGTACCGGTGGAGTTTTTTGTTTGGATACACTTTTTTTAGTTAGCCTAGTAGTCCGTTATTTCACCTGGAACGCACAGTGTCAGGTCAGCATTCGGCAAAAAATCCTTCCTGTTGAGGTGGTGGTGTATGACATTTTGCATGAGGTGGGGAAGATTCGGGAGTTTGAGAGAGACAAGCGGGGGCAGGGGGCTTGGTTGAAGGCGTGGAGGGGTTTCAAGCCTCCCTGACTGCCAGGAGTCTCTTTCCCGGGTGTGGCTGTCTGTCTCTTATCACCCTAGATTATTGTTATTATTTTTGATAAATTTTTGATAAATGGCTGCGTACATAGGTGATGGGTTGTGCCTCTTAGGCCCTCTCTGCTGCTTTATGTAGATAGTTTTCTAGGGATGTTTTGGTAGTGGATCATGTATATATTGTATATATTCTGAACATGGATATGTATTCCTTTGTTTTCTGTTGAAGTTTTGTACCATGGTTTTGTTTTTTTACTTTTGTATAAAATTGGTTGCTTGATTCTTTTCAATAAAAGATCAATAGTGCCCCATTGTTGGTGCCAGTGGAATGAATAGTGCCCCATTATTAGTGTCAATAGAAGGAACAGTGCCCCCTCGTTGGTGTGAGTGGAAGGAATAATTCCTCAAGGGCCAGATAAAGGCAAACAAAGGGCCACATCCAGCACCTGGGCCGCAGCTTGGGCACCACTGCTCTACAGCATTAATTCTGTTTAGAGGCTGCACTTTGTTCTGAGACTGTTCTTTTTTCTGAATGCTAAAAAATGATACATAGAGGCTGCCCAACCAGTGTTTGTCCTTTAAAGCTGCAATACAGTTCCTTCATTACTTGCACTATACTTTTCACAACACCTCGTGGCGCTAGTGCATTTTTTAATTTAACAAGTGTTTTCTGTGCAGCTGTGAAGACAGCAGTTTTGCCAAGCTCCCAATAAGACAATGGGCATGGGGGTGGTTTGGGCACATTTTTTTCTTCAGCTCCAGCAGCAGAAGAAGAGACACCAGTCCAGGAAAGGATGTTGCTGGATATGTCTGGTGTAGGAGAATTGCTGCTGCTGAGATTCAAGGCTGCACTTGACCATCTTCAGCATAGCCCCATAACCCTCTTCACCACGTGACAAGGCAGAGGACTGAAGAGCCTCCAAAACCATTTGCCTTTAAGCCTGTGAAATGTCTTGTGAGACTTCCCTGCTTGTTGCTAAAGGTAGAAGATATTAAGGAAAATGCAGCAGAAGAACGGCATTGCTGTCATCTCATTGACATGCTGCTAACTCTGAGATTTGTGGTTAGGGTTGCCACCTGTCCGGGATTCACCCGGACAGTCCGGGTTTGGATTCACGTGTCCAGGATTCAGACTCCCTGAAACCCGGACACATTATTTAGACTGGACTGTGGCCCCCCTAACTTAGGTGTGGCTGAGCACACCCTAATCTCCCAGTGTAATGCAGATTCCCTCTGCTGCCTGGGTTGCACACCTACAGTATGCTCCCCAACTAACCAAGTACCACAACCGCCAAGTGCATAGGCCGCCTTCCTCCCTTCTCTCTCCTGCCCCTGAGCGAGTGAGTGCACTATGGTAAAGGGGGACTCAGATGTAAGATGTGCTCTGTGGACTCTGATGTAAGGGGGGCTTTAGGAACCATGATGTAGGGGGAAGGCTAACAATTCTGATGTAAGTGGGGGCTTTGATGAGACCCCCTTACATCAGAGTTCCACACCGTTCCCCCTTTAAAAAAAAAAAAATAGCCATTTGCCGCTAAAGTGTTCGGGTTTGGCTTGAAGAAAAGGTGGCAACCTTATTTGTGGTGCAGAATCTTGTGTTTGCTCATACATGTGGTACCCAAATAGCTGGTACTCCCTATCACCAGAGCCCACTTTGCAGTAAACTCTAGCTATTAGCATGTCACTCTTTTTGCCTAATGTTCCCTCCCTCTATGATCATGGCACTATCTTTCTCATCCTCAATATCTGAAAGGAGGAAGCTTGGGCATGTTCAAGATCATCCTTCTGCAGCAAGTCCGTGAGCATGTATTCAAATAATTCTGCTGACAGAAAATGAGGCGAAAAAGGAGGAAGAAGAGGGTGCATTAGCTGTAGAAACCTGTCTGCCACTCAATTACCTCCTCACATGCTGTGGCTGTATAGCATGGCTACTCTGAAATAGAAAAGGCAGAGGTGCGCCATTTTTAGATGGTTTGGCCCATTTCCACTTTGTCCTACAGAACATGCTCACTCCTAATATCTCCACATACAGAACCTCTGCCTCTCACTTTAGGCCTGCCTGACATTTTTAATAAACAGGATTGCCTTAACCACTTGCCGACCGCCTCCAGTAGATATACGTTGGCAGAATGGCACATACAGGCACATCAACGTTCCTGTACGTCCTCTTTAACTGCCTGACGTGGGGGTCGCGCGCGCCGGCGCGCTCGCGACCCTGCTGCCTTTCCCGTGAGTCGGACCGCGGGTCCCGCGGACTCGATCGCTGCAGGGATCCCCACGATCATCTCACGGAGGCATAGAGCAGGGGGATGCTTGTGTGAACAGGCCAGGCCGTACTTTGGTGCACACTACTTTATTACAAGTATGTGGTGACTAGTGTTGAGCGAACCCGAACTGTAAAGTTCGGGTCCGTACCGAACTTTAGCTTTTTCCCGAACCCGAACCCGGACTTTGCGCAAAAGTCCGGGTTCGGGTTGGGCAATCTAATTACGCAGTTAGAAATGCTTCAGGGGCCAGCCAATCACCTTTTGATTAGCTGGTGTGCGCTTAGAAGCCATCATAGCCATGCCTACTAATGGCATGGCTGTGATTGGTCAGTGCAACATGTGACCCAGCTTCTATATAAGCTAGAGGCATACAGCACACACGTCACTCTGCTTCAGAATAGATAGGGAGAGGATCTTGGCTGCTGCTGTTGCTAATAGGGTGAGATTGTAAAATACATGAGGTAGTCCTGATTCTGCAATCTGAGGGAAAAGATAGAGAGATAGTGTAGTGTAGGGCCAGGTTCCTGTTGGTGCTTTCAGGGAGAGAGATTTATTATATAGGAGTCCAGATTCAGAGATTAAAATCAGCGATCTGCATAGGTTTACCTGTTTGTGTTGCAGTGCACAGTCTTTTTACACTGCCATGAGCCCAGTGTCAGAGAAAATCTAACTTTTATCTGCAAGCTCAGTGCACCAGCACTGCATATATTACGTTGAGAGATACACCGTTTCCATACTGTGGGTGTATTCTGCTCTTTGAAAAAGATCCATTTAGGGGAAAAAAAAGGCACTTTATTGTGCTCTTTTCCAAAAGACCCATAGGGCAAAAAAAATAAAAAATTTGCATTTTATTTTGCTCGTGCAAAAAAAGACCCGTTTAGGGCAAAAAAAATTTTTAAAAAAATTTGCACTTTAATGTACGCTTGCAAAAAGAGCCATTCAGGGCCACAAAAAATATTTTGCAGTGTGTTATACATATGTGGAGGTGTGTGAAATAAACAATTTCTATATAGTTTTCTCCTACTGTGCTATACTAAAAAAACAACATTTTTTTTTAATAGCATTTTCTGCAGTTCTGTAGCTGTGCGATTCAGCGGTTACGTACTGTGGGTGTGTTCTGCTCTTCCAAAAAACGCCATTTAGGGGCACAAAAAATATTTTGCAGTGTGTTATACATATGTGGAGGTGTGTGAAATAAACAATTTCTACATAGTTTTCTCCTACTGTGCTATACTAAAAAAACTAAATTTTTTTTTAATAGAATTTTCTGCAGTTCTGTAGCTGTGCGATTCAGCGGTTACGTACTGTGGGTGTGTTCTGCTCTTCCAAAAAACGCCATTTAGGGGCACAAAAAATAGTTTGCAGTGTGTTATACATATGTGGAGGTGTGTGAAATAAACAATTTCCTGACAGACTCCATGGCAGACTACGTGTGGGTTAACCCCGCCTCCTCTCCACAGCTATAGGACCTCTTACCCATAAATTTGAGCTCACCTCTACAGACAGGTGTTCCTTTTTTGTCCTCCTCACATGGACCCTTCATTATGCAATTCAGGTGCAGTCCAGGATGTCTGTCGGATCAGGTACGAGTTGTGCGGTGCACCCAGGGCCCAGCTATGAGCGGGTGAGTGGTTTTGGGCTGATGGATACCCCTATGGTGGCAGGGATGTGGCCCCAGCGTACCATGACGGACGGTGGATCTCAGCTGGCAAGGTCTGAAGACTTTTTCTATTTCCATGGCAGATAGTTTTTGTTTGTTTGTTTGTATGTCTTTCTCTGCTGTTTTTTCTCTGTCATACAGCGCCGCTAAGCTTAGTATATGTGTGGAACGCTTTTGCGTTCCAGGATGCCATTCCCTTCCTGATCCCGGCCTGTTGATCGTCTGCGCATGCGCAGAGCCACGGTGAAACCGAGGCTTGGTTTTCGCGCACGCGCAGTATGGCGGAGGGGTCAGGGGCCGCGCAGGCACAGTAGGTTCGGTCCCTCCGATGCATGCGCACAGCGGGACCGGCCATGACGTCATTCCGGCGGGTGATTTAAACCGCTGAGGAGCCCTATACAGGTGGGATAACCTGTGGGCATATAGCAGCAGCCTCCCGGAGTCTCAATACTATCAGGATGGGGTAAGCACTTCTTGGCAATGTAATGCATGTAATGCTTGTAATGCTTAGAGTCTCTTAAAGGGACAGTTTAAAAAAAAAAAAAAATTCTGCGCTGTTCTTGCATTGATTTGCTTATCCTTAGTCTAGGTAGTGGAGTTACGCATCATTGTGTGTCTTCCTCGTCATGGACTCATCTGCACCGCCGTGTGGCCAGCCCTCCCGCACAAGGTCTGTGCGGAGTGGGTAGGGGGTTGGTGTCTTTGGTGTCATTTTTTTCTGGTGGTTGCTAACAGTTACAACCTGCCCACCTTCCTCCCCCTCCCTTTGTCTGTATTATCTCTTACAGCCCGGCTACATCAGTTCATCGGTCACAGGATAGGGACCTTGCCAGGCTGCACCATCATCATCACCATCATCATCACCATCACCAATCATCCTCCAGGTCCAGACGTGACACTCCGTCTGGGACCCACTATCATAGGGGACGCTCACATTCCCCCTCTAAATATAGGAGATGTTCCCATTCCTCCTCAAGTCACCGCTACCACCACCGCGATGATCGCTCTGATCACAGAGCCTGTTGGGGATGTAAAACTAGAATCCCAGAGGACAAATCGCTGTGTGACCCGTGTTATGCCCGAGCGGTCGGTGAGAAAGAGACCAAAAAATCAAAATCTTGAGTCTCTTATTAAACGTGTGGTACAGCAGTCTATGATGGAAATAGATGCCCCCCCACACGAGGAGCCAGTCCACCACCTTGTCTGGCTCCTTGGCTGACGAGACCCAGGAGGATTCCGGCCAATTCCAGCCCCATGATTCCTCCCATAATTCCTCGCAAGACGAGATGGAGGGAGATGATTCTGTGATTCCTCCCATGATTCCTCGCAAGACGAGATGAAGGGAGATGATTCTGTGATTCCTCCCATGATTCCTCGCAAGACGAGATGGAGGGAGATGATTCTGTAGTGGGATTCGACTACGCTTTAGTCTCTCCACTGATCAAGGCAGTGATGGAAACCTTAAAGTTGGAAGATACCACTGCCCCCCCCCCCAGAGAAACAAAGGAACTGTTTAAGAAACTGGGGAAAGAATGTTCCAATTTCACACCGAGCTGAAAGGAGTGTTTAACCACTTCAATACCATGCACTTATGCACCTTCCCGCCCAGACCAATTTTCAGCTTTCAGTACTCTCACACTTTGAATGACAATTACTTAGTCATGCTACACTGTATCCAAACAATTTTTTTATCATTATCTTCTCACAAATAGAGCTTTCTTTTGGTGGTATTTAATCGCCACTGGGTTTTTTATTTTTTGCGATATAAGCAAAAAAACAGCAATTTTTTTAAAAAAAAAACACTTTTTTTTAGTTTCTATTGTAAAATTTTGCAAATAAGTAATTTTTCTTCATAAATTTGTGCCAAAATGTATACGGCTACATATCTTTGGTAAAATGAACCCAAATTAGTGTATATTATTTGGTCTTTGTGAAAGTTATAGAGTCTACAAACTATGGTGGCAATCACTGAAAATTTATCACATCTGATCACGCCTGATGTACTGAAGGGATATCTCATTTCTTGAGACACTAACAAGCGAGGAAAGTACAAATACCCCAAAATTACCCCTTTTTGGAAAGTAGACAGTCCAAGGTATTTACTAAGAGGCGTGGTGAGTTTTTTGAAGTTGTATTTTTTTCCCACAATTCTTGGGAAAATTAAACTTTTTTTTTTTTTTTTTTTTTTTTACACAAACTGGTCATATTAACAGTTTTTTTCTCTCACACAGCATATGCATAATTGCAACTACACCCCAAAATACATTCTGCTACTCCTCCTGAGTGTAGCGATACCACATGTGTGAGACTTTTACACAGCCTGGCCATATACAGAGGCCCAACATTGAAGTAGCACTTTCAGGCGTTCTACAAGCATAAATCGCACATATCCTTTCTCAACCACCTATTACACTTTTGAAGGCCCTGGAGCACCAGGACAATGGAATTTTCCACAAAATGACCCCATTTTGGAAAGCACACACCCCAACGTATAATCTATGAAGCATTATGAGTCTTTTGAACGGTTCATTTTTTTCCAGAAGGTTTTGGAAAATGTGGAGAAAAAATGAAAATGCATTTTTTTTACACAAAGTTGTCCATTTATAAGATATTTCTAACGCATAGCATATACATAGCAAAAATGACACCCCAAAATGCATTCTGCTACTCCTCCTGAGTATAGCGATACCACATGTGTGAGACTTTTACACAGCCTGGCCATATACAGAGGCCCAACATTGAAGTAGCACTTTCAGGCGTTCTACAAGCATAAATCGCACATATCCTTTCTCAACCACCTATTACACTTTTGAAGGCCCTGGAGCACCAGGACAATGGAATTTTCCACAAAATGACCCCATTTTGGAAAGCACACACCCCAACGTATAATCTATGAAGCATTATGAGTCTTTTGAACGGTTAATTTTTTTCCAGAAGGTTTTGGAAAATGTGGAGAAAAAATGAAAATGCATTTTTTTTACACAAAGTTGTCCATTTATAAGATATTTCTAACGCATAGCATATACATAGCAAAAATGACACCCCAAAATGCATTCTGCTACTCCTCCTGAGTATAGCGATACCACATGTGTGAGACTTTTACACAGCCTGGCCATATACAGAGGCCCAACATTGAAGTAGCACTTTCAGGCGTTCTACAAGCATAAATCGCACATATCCTTTCTCAACCATCTATTACACTTTTGAAGGCCCTGGAGCACCAGGACAATGGAATTTTCCACAAAATGACCCCATTTTGGAAAGCACACACCCCAACGTATAATCTATGAAGCATTATGAGTCTTTTGAACGGTTAATTTTTTTCCAGAAGGTTTTGGAAAATGTGGAGAAAAAATGAAAATGCATTTTTTTTACACAAAGTTGTCCATTTATAAGATATTTCTAACGCATAGCATATACATAGCAAAAATAACACCCCAAAATGCATTCTTCTACTCCTCCTGAGTATAGCGATACCACATGTGTGAGACTTTTACACAGCCTGGCCATATACAGAGGCCCAACATTGAAGTAGCACTTTCAGGCGTTCTACAAGCATAAATCGCACATATCCTTTCTCAACCATCTATTACACTTTTGAAGGCCCTGGAGCACCAGGACAATGGAATTTTCCACAAAATGACCCCATTTTGGAAAGCACACACCCCAACGTATAATCTATGAAGCATTATGAGTCTTTTGAACGGTTAATTTTTTTCCAGAAGGTTTTGGAAAATGTGGAGAAAAAATGAAAATGCATTTTTTTTACACAAAGTTGTCCATTTATAAGATATTTCTAACGCATAGCATATACATAGCAAAAATAACACCCCAAAATGCATTCTTCTACTCCTCCTGAGTATAGCGATACCACATGTGTGAGACTTTTACACAGCCTGGCCATATACAGAGGCCCAACATTGAAGTAGCACTTTCAGGCGTTCTACAAGCATAAATCGCACATATCCTTTCTCAACCACCTATTACAATTTTGAAGGCCCTGGAGCACCAGGACAATAGAATTTTCCACAAAATGACCCCATTTTGGAAAGCACACACCCCAACGTATAATCTATGAAGCATTATGAGTCTTTTGAACGGTTCATTTTTTTCCAGAAGGTTTTGGAAAATGTGGAGAAAAAATTAAAATGCATTTTTTTTACACAAAGTTGTCAATTTATAAGATATTTCTAACACATAATATGTACATAGCAAAAATTACACCTAAAAATGCATTCTGCTACTCCTCCTGAGTATGGCGATACCACATGTTTGAGACTTTTACACAGCCTGGCCACATACAGAGGCCCAACATCCAAGTAGCACCTCCAGGCATTCTAGCAGCATTAATTGCACATATCATTTTCTGACTACCGATCACATTTTTGAAGGCCCTTCATATATCTAACACATAGCAGGTACATACCAAATAACAAAAGATTACCTGTGGTTTTAGAAGTGCAGTGGTCCACAGAGGAGAGCATCGGTCCAGGCAGCAGGCAGGGATGAGGTCAGCGACAGCAAAAGCAATCATCCAGGCAGCAGGCAGGAATACTGTCCATAGTTCGCACAGGCAGAGATACTGTCAGCACAGCCAGAGCACAGCCAAAGCACAGGTCCAGGTAGCAGGCAGAGGTGTCCTATCCTATCCTATCGATGATATCTTCGATATATTGGAGGTAGTGGAGTCAGTGATTTTGAGTTGCTTTTTGGTAGCAGACAAACGAATTAAAAAGGGCCATGTTAAACAGGTGAAACACAACTTTTTTGTGCCAATAATGGGACTTTCTGGTTGATAAGTAGGGCTGTAGCATCTGGTCGTTTAAATCCACCCCCCCCATGTACAAATTGTAGTCGTGGACACATTCAGGCTTTACAATGGAGCCGCGTCTTCTTGGGATCTCCACCATGGTGTCATTGTGGATCGTAGAGAGGATGTGGACATCTTTCTTGTCCCTCCACTTCATGGCCAACACCTCCTCGTTCCTCATGGATGCCGATTCTCCAGGTCGCAATTTTTTTGTCAATAAATTTTGTGGGAATCCCTTCCGTTTTTTTTTTAAGGTACCGCAGGCCGGGGTTTGTTTACTGTAAAGGTGGCGAAAAAGGGGCAGGCTGGTATAATAATTATCAACATATAAATGGTAACCTTTTCCAAACAGGGGGTATGCCAACTCCCAGACAATTTTCCCACTGGTTCCAATATATGTGGGGCAATCACGGGGCTGGAGCTGGGAGTCTTTGCCTTCGTAGATCCTGAATTTGCAGACGTATCCAGTGGCTCAATCACATAATTTATTTAATTTTAACCCATACCTGGCTCTCTTGCTTGGTATGTACTGCTTGAACTGCAGTCGGCCGGTGAAATGTACGAGGGACTCGTCCACACAAATTTTTTGGTCTGGGATGAAAACGTCTTCAAATCGCTGGGAAAAGGCATTGATTATGGGGCGTATCTTGTACAATTTGTCGTAGTTGGGATGATCTCGGGGAGGGCACTGTGAATTGTCATTGAAGTGGAGAAAGCGCATAATCATGTCGTATCTTTTCCTGGACATGACAGCGGAATATATGGGCATGTGTTGGATGGGGCGTTTGGACCAATATGAATGGACTTCGTTCTTTTTTGTAAGCCCCATATTGAACATAAGGCCCAAAAATAATTTAAATTCCTCCAATGTTAGACGCCGCCACTGGAACATGCGGGCGTAGGAAGAATTGGGGTTGGCAGCAATAAATTGGGATGCATACAGATTCGTTTGATCCACTATATTCTGCAGCAAATCTTGTGGGAAAAATAAACAAAAATAATCAAATTTAGAAAAATTTGTAGTGTCGGGCTGCACACCTGGCTGTGCGGTGAAAGGGGGGATGATAGCGGATCCTGAGTTGGCAGGCAACCATAAGGGGTTTGCCAGGGCATCGGGAAGGTAGGATTGGGGCTGGATTCTTCGGGTTGGGCGTGCATTTCCATTGCTTGTACTGGGCTCCTCTTCCTGGGGTATGGCGCTCCTGATCTTGGTGCTGATCTTGGTGCTGATCTTGGTGCCGATCGCATTCTTTTGGGAGGGACGGTTTCCTCCGGGGACTCGGACTCTGAGCCACTATCCTCCACTGGCTCGTATTCCGAACCAGAATCGGATAATGGGAGCTCCCCGCTGCTCTCATCATCCGACATGGCAAGAATGGCATATGCCTCCTCAGGTGTGTAAACCCTTTGGGACATTATGGCAGTGCTTATTGGTGGGCCTGTGTAATGGTACTGCTGGTGGTAGTGGTGGCGGTCTGTGTGGTAGTACCGATGGAGGTATTAGTGGTGGGCCTGTGTGGTGGTACCGATAGCGGTATGGGTGGTGGTGGTACCAATGGCGGTACAGGTGGTGGTGGTACCGATGGCGGTACGGGTGGTGGCGGTGGCGGCGGTACCGGTGGCGGTACGGGTGGTGGCGGTAGCGATGGCGGTATGGGTGGTGGTGGTACCGATGGCGGTACAGGTGGTGGTGGTACCGATGGCGGTACAGGTGGTGGTGGTACGGGTGGTGATGGTACCGATGGCGGTACAGGTGGTGGTACAGGTGGTGGTGGCACTACCGACGGTGGTACGGGTGGTGGTACTGGTGGTGGTACCGATGGCGGCACTAGTGGTGATACTGGTAGCGGGCCTGTGTGGCAGTATAGATGCTGGGCCTGGTGGCGGTACTGGTGGTGGTACTGGTACCGATGGCGGTACTGGTAGCCTGTGTGGCAGTGCCAATGGCGGTACCGATGGAGGTGGGCCTGTGACAGATGATTGACAGATGGGTTGATTGATTGACAGATGGGGTGATTGATTGACAGGTGGGGTGATTGATTGACAGGTGGGGTGATTGATTGACAGGTGGGCTGATTGATTGACAGATGGGCTGATTGATTGACAGATGGGCTGATTGATTGACAGATGGGCTGATTGACAGATGGGCTGATTGACAGATGGGCTGATTGGCTGGGCTGATTGATGTGCTGGGCTGTGTGACAGGTCCTCTTTATGGGGGGGGGCGTGTTGTGCACTGTAAATTTATGTAGACAAACTACACTGAGCTAACTTACTGATCTCTTCTCTCTCCTCACAGATCGGTGTGTGAGGAGAGAGCAGGGATCAGGTAGTAACTCCTGTGGAGTTTGTTTACATTTGTGACCGGCTGTGATTGGACACAGCCGGTCACGTGGTAAACAGCCAATTCATTGGCTGTTTACTCTGATCGGGGACGCGCTGTGTCCAAGGGACACTCGCCTTCCCCGATCCCCGCTCTGCAAGCCTGTGGCGCCGCCGAGTTTGTTTTGACAGGTGATCGGCTGTGACTTTGACACAGCCGATCACATGGTAAACAGCCAATGAAATTGGCTGTTTACCGTGATCGGGGTAGCGCTGTGTCCGAGGGACACATGCCGTCCCCGATCACCGCGCTGCGCGCCCCCGCGGGCGCGCGCAAGGCAATATCCTGCAGGACGTCATATGACGTCCAGTATCGATATTGCAACCACTTCCCGGACGTCAATTCGCTATTGACTGGGCGGGAAGTGGTTAAGGAAGAATGGAGCAAGGGGGATAAGAAGGTTTGGAAAATGCTCCCCTCGTGGATGCAGCAGTAATGCGCCTAGCGAAGCATGTCACCCTCCTGCTAGATGACACTGTATCTTTTAAAGATGGTCTGGATTGAAAGATTGACCAAGACATTAAGAGAATATATAACTTGAACGGTATGGCTTGCAAACCAGCCCTAGCCCTTGCAGTCACCTCCAAAGCAATGGAGGCCTGGGTGGAAAATGTTGACTCCGTTCTGAAAGGTGTCTCGGAGGAATTGGCACAAAGTTCAGCAGTGCAAGAACTTAAACTGGCTATCGCCTTTTTGGGAGAAGCTTCAATTGATCTCATCCGCTTGATGGCTAGATCCATGCTATCTTCGGTCACAGCCAAACGAGCACTATGGTTGCGCCCCTGGCTTGTTGATCCTGCCTCAAAGCAGGCATGGTGCAAAATTCCTTCTGAAGGAACTTCCTTGTTTGGAAACAAACTGTATAATGCCATTTCAAAGGCTACAGGCGGAAAGTCGGGATTCCTCCCTCAGGACAAACGTCCGTTTAACCAAAGAAAACCTCAGCAGAGACGCAGTACAGAGCGTTCAAGAGAGGCATGCTCCTATAGGCCCGGACGGGATTTTAGGAGAAGCTGGAACTGGAATAGGCAGATATCTTTCCAAAAAATCTGGCAAGAAACAGACGCCCGGTGGGCGCGAGCCAACCAAGTCCTTTTGAGATTGGGCCTGCCCAAGCGGTCGGGTAGGGGCTCGCCTACGTCTCTGCTGGCACGTCTGGGTGACCTTGATCTCAGATTATTGGACCATCAAAACGGTCTCAACAGGTCACTCATGGTCCTTCACCAAAGTCCCTCCATGAAGACCAATGCAATCTTCACTGCCTCAATCAGAAGAAAAACAACAAGTTCTTCTTTCATATGTGAATGCCCTGAAAGATCAAGGAGCAGTGGTGCCCGTCCCAAAGGACGAGGAATTCCAGGGGGCATACTTCCCCCTCTTCCTAGTACAAAAGAAGAACGGCTCTTGGCGTCCAGTTATAGATCTCACTTTCCTGAGCAGGTACATAAAGCACGAGAAATTCAAGATGGAATCACTCTCATCCATCCAAAAAGTCGTTCAACCAGGCGACTGGTTGATCTCAATAGATGTTAAGGACGCGTATTTTCATGTTCCCGTGGCAGAAGAATTCCACAAATACCTTCGATTTCAGGTCGAACGAGAGCACTTACAATTTATTTGTCTTCCATTCGGACTAACGACCTCTCCAAGGGTCTTTTCCAAGGTACTGTTGGTAATTGTGTCTCTTATCAGAATACAGGGTGTGCGTCTGTATCATTACCTGGACGATCTGCTACTACTGTCCCAAGACAAGCAGCAGCTGCTGATCCACAAAGATCAAGTGATCTCTACATTGATAGAGTTCGGATGGCTCTTAAACCGATAGAAAAGTCAGCCAGAACCGACCCAACGCCTAACCTACCTAGGAGCTCAATTCGACACAGTAGAGAATACCATCTCTCTTCCGGAAGAAAAAATCCCGGTCATTTGGGTAAGAATATCTTTAGCCGTAGACTACTCTAACCTAAGGGCGTCACAGTGCCTGAAGATAATCGGCACGATGGTGGCCACGTTCCCCATGGTCAAATGGGCAATGTGGAGGCTTCGGCCTTTTCAATCAGGATTCCTTCAGCAATGGAAGACAGACGATCGCAATCAGCTGATCAGGACTACTCAGTCAATGAGGAACAGTCTTCTCTGGTGGCTTCAACACAAAAACTTGTTAACATGCCACTCCCTTGCTCCCATCCAATGGATGACTGTTTCATCCGATGCCAGCAATGCGGGCTGGGGAGCACATTGTGGGGCAGAACTGGCTCAGGGCAAATGGGCTGCCCATCTCCACATTCCAGGGTCAAACGTTCTGGAATTGCGTGCGGCATGGTGCGCCCTTCAAGCCTTCTCCCACCTTCTGAAAGGGAAGTCGGTCCTACTCAAAATGGACAATACCACCACCGTGGCATATGTGAAGAGACAAGGGGGCACTCGGAGCCCCACCCTTCTCCAAGAGGTCGAACCTATCATGACCTGGGCTCAGAGGAATCTACAAACTTAACAGCAGTCTTCATTCCAGGGGAACAGAACATTCAAGCGGACTTTCTGTCATGCAGCAACCTAGACAACAACGAATGGTCACTGCATACACAGACATTCAAGTGGATCCTATCGTTGGGAATCGATCCAGAAGTGGATCTGTTTGCATCCCCCTGCAATCACAAAGTAGACAGATACTACACTCGAGGTCGGTGCAGTCAAGCCTTCGGAGTAGATGCATTAACAAGCCAATGGAAATTCAACAAGGCATATGCCTTCCCTCCACCTCTGATCATGCAAAAATTCCTGCAGCGGCTCCAGTTGGAGAAAGGCGAAGTGATAACAATAGCACCATACTGGCCGAACAGGCCATGGTTTCCTCTCCTGAATCTGATGAGCTTCAGGCTAGAGTCTCTTGGGTGTGCTTTAGGGGTATTCTCTACCCTTATGAGCTCCAGAAAGCCTAACACGAACAAAACCTACAACAGAATCTGGACCAGGTTTGTCAGCTTCATGACTTCTGCTGGAAAATCTTTCAGAAACCCTGGAGTTCAAGATGTTTTGAGTTTTCTCCAATCAGGCTTGGATCTTCCTTTGTACTCTGAGGGAACTGATTGACAAGTTTCAGCCTTATCGGCATTTTCAGGAACATCATGGGCAACTCATCCCTTGGTTCAACAATTCTTTCAGGGGGCTTCGAGAATCAGGCCTCAGAGGAAACCTAGATTCCCCAAATGGGATCTTCCGCTCGTCCTTGATGCTCTTTCAGCACTCAACAAGGATGTTTCTATTAAGGACTTATCAATCAAACTGGCCTTTCTAGTGGCCATTACTTCAGCCAAAAGGGTTTCAGAAATAGGCTTCCTGGGTTGTCAAGAACCCTTTTTGACTTCTTCCCGGACCGAGTGGTCCTTATTCCCATGCTTTAGTCTAAGCCAAAAGTCACGTCAGTTTTTCACAAGAATCAGGAAATAGTCCTTCCTACTTTCAATTCTCCGGAATCAGCAGACAATCATCCCTTGGATGTGGGCGAGACTCTGAAAGAATACTTGCGAGTTACTTCATCTTTTAGAAGCTCGAACTACCTGTTCTTGTTACACACTGGTAGCAACAAAGGAAAGAGGGCTTCCTCCAGAACGATAGCAGCCTGGATTGTTCAATCTATCCAACAGGCCTACAGGGCAAAGGGCTTGGCTCCTCCAGAGGCGGTGACGGCTCATTCCACCAGAGGCATGGCAGCCTCATGGGCAGCAGCTCGACACGTGGCTCCTGAAGTGATATGCAAGGCAGCCTCGTGGTCTTCCATTCATACATTTATGTCTCATTATTGTATTGAGCCTGCTTCCCTTTCCTCTGTTACTTTTGGTCGAAAAATCCTGTCAGTTGACGGGAAAGATTTAAATATTTTTTTTGAGCAAGCATACCCTCCCGTGTGGATTGGCTAGTTATTTCCCACACGTAGTCTGCCATGGAGTCTGTCAGGAAAACGGAAAATTTATTACCAAATACTTACCATAATTTTCCTTTCCTGATAGACTCCATGGCAGACGGAGTTCCCACCCATGAATTAAAAATATGAGAGTTGAAATTTGAGTCGGCTAGTTACGGAACACCTGTCTGTAGAGGTGAGCTCAAATTTATGGGTAAGAGGTCCTATAGCTGTGGAGAGGAGGCGGGGTTAACCCACACGTAGTCTGCCATGGAGTCTATCAGGAAAGGAAAATTACGGTAAGTATTTGGTAATAAATTTTCCGTTTTCTATATAGTTTTTTCCTACTGTGCTATACTAAAAAAACAAAATTTTTTTTGAATAGCATTTTCTGCAGTTCTGTAGCTGTGCGATTCAGCGGTTACGTACTGTGGGTGTGTTCTGCTCTTCCAAAAACACCCATTTAGGGCAAGATCCTAAATTTGGAAAATATGAGGAGAAGGTCAAAGGGACGTG
This sequence comes from Rana muscosa, assembly GCA_029206835.1. Lineage (NCBI taxonomy): Eukaryota > Metazoa > Chordata > Amphibia > Anura > Ranidae > Rana > Rana muscosa. The sequence goes on along the minus strand of CM055122.1, from coordinate 176,231,540 downwards.
GTGGCCCCGGTCGTGGTGCTGCTGGTGGAGCTCCTGTTGCAGGGAGAGGACGTGGTGGATCTGTGCCAGATACACGCACAAGTGAAACACCTTCCTCAGGTGCGAGTAGGCGACCGAGCCTGCGGCGGTATTTTGTCGCGCCTAATGAGGCTGTACGAATGTTTAGGCCAGGACAAGTACAGGCGATAGTAGATTGGGTTGCTGACAGTGCCTCGGGTTCCTTCACATTGTCTCCCACCCACTCTTCTGATGAAAGATCAGAGTTGGCACCTGAAACCCATGTCCATCAGTCTTTCACCTCACCCCCTTGCAAATCAGCCAAGCAGTCTGAGCCCCAAATCATGCAGCAGTCTCTTCTGCTTTTCGATGACTCTGTTAGCAGGGTTTCCCAGGGCCATCCACCTAGCCCTGCCCCAGAAGTGGAAGAGATTGAGTGCACCGATGCCCAACCACTTATGTTTCATGATGAGTACATGGGAGGACCATCGCAGTACGTCTCGGATGATGACGAAACACAGGTGCCAACTGCTGCTGCTTTCGCAATTGTGCAGACAGACAAGGAGGGCAGGGGTGAAGACTGGGTGGAAGATGATGTGGAGGACGATGAGGTCCTCGATCCCACATGGAATCAACGTTATGCAGGTGACCAGTGTAGTTTGGAGGAAGAGGCGGTGGTCGCACAGAGCCACCAGCACAGCAGAAGAGGGAGCAGGGTGCAAAAGTGGAGCGTCCGTCCCCTAGACAGTATGTCTGCTACTGCCCAACGCAGCAAGGGACCGAGCACACCAAAGCCAGGTCCAAGGAGTTCCCTAGTGTGGCAGTTCTTCACACAATGTGCTGATGACAAGACACGAGTGGTTTGCACGCTGTGCAATCAGAGCCTGAAGCGAGGCATAAACGTTCTCAACCTGAGCACAACCTGCATGACCAGGCATCTAAGTTCAAAGCACGAGCTGCAGTGGAGTAGACACCTCAAAAAACAAGAAAGGTCTCTGGCTCCTCCTGCTTCCTCTTCTGCTGCAGTCTCGGCCTCTTCATCCACCTCTGTAGTGACAGTGGCACCTGCCACCCCGCAAACAGAGGATCTGCCAGCAACACTACCACCTGGGTCACCAACCATCTCCACAATGTCCCATGGAAGCGTTCAGCTCTCTATCTCCCAAACATTGGAGCGGAAGAGGAAGTACCCCCCTAGCCACCCGCGATCCCTGGCCCTGAATGCCAGCATTTCGAAACTCCTGGCCTTTGAAATGCTGTCATTCCGTCTGGTGGAGACGCAGAGTTTTAAAAGCCTGATGGCATTGGCTGTCCCACAGTACGTCGTGCCCAGCCGCCACTACTTTTCCAGGCGAGCCATCCCTTCCCTGCACAACCAAGTGGGGGACAAAATCAGGTGTGCACTGCGCAACGCCATCTGTGGCAAGGTCCACCTAACTACGGATATATCTCCCTAACAGCACACTGGGTAAATGCAGTGGCGGCTGGGCCTGAGGTAGATAGCAGTTTGGCGCATGTCCTTCCACCACCGAGGATTGCAGGGCGCTTCAGTTTGCCTCCTGTTGCTAACTCCTCCTACTCCGCTTCCTCATCCTCTACCGCCTCCTCATCCGGTCAGCGTAACACCTTCACCACCAACTTCAGCACAGCCAGGGGTAAACGACAGCAGGCAGTTTTAAAACGTTCCTGTTTGGGGGGAAAAACCCCACACCGCGCAGGAGTTGTGGAGGGACATGGAACAACAGACCAATGAGTGGTTGCTGTCAGTGAGCCTCAAGCCCGGCCTGGTGGTGTGCGATAATGGGCGAAATCTCGTAGCAGCTCTGGGCCTAGCCGGTTTGACGCACATCCCTTGCCTGGCGCATGTGCTGAACTTGGTGGTCCAGAGGTTCCTTAAAAATTACCCCAATATGCCAGAGCTGCTGCAGAAAGTGCGGGCTGTAAGTGCGCACTTTCGGCGTTCTCACCCTGCTGCTGCTCGCCTGTCAGCGCTGCAGCGTAACTTCGGCCTTCCCTCTCACCGCCTCATATGTGACGTGCCCACAAGGTGGAACTCCACCTTGCACATGCTGGCCAGACTGTGCGAGCAGCAGCAGGCGATAGTGAAGTTTCAGCTGCAGCAATCACGCGTGAGTCGCTCTGCGGAACAGCACCACTTCACCACCAATAACTGGGCCTCCATGCGAGACCTGTGTGCCTTGTTGCGCTGTTTCGAGTACTCCACCAACATGTCCAGTGCCAATGACGCCGTTCTCAGCGTTACTATCCCAGTTCTATGCCTCCTTGAAAAAACGCTTTGGGCGATGATGGAAGAGGATGTGGCACAGGAGGATGAGGAGGAGGAGGAGGAAGCGGGATAATTTCAAAGGCTTTCAGGGCAGTCTTTCACAAGTGGCTACGAGGGTGGGTTCCTGCACCAACAAACGCCAGGTAAACAATTGTCCGGCAGAAAGGGCACAGTTCTGGAGGATGACGAGGTGGAGGAGGAGATGGAGGAGGAGGAGCCATTTTCACAGCAGGGTGGCACCCAGACCAGCTCGTGGCCATCACTGGTGCGTGGCTGGGGGGATACAGAGGACACAGACGATACACCTGCCACAGAGGACAGCTTTTCTTTGCCTCTGGGCAGCCTGGCACACATGAGCGATTACATGCTGCAGTGTTTCCGCAATGACCACCGAGTTGCCCACATTTTAACTGGTGCTGATTACTGGGTGGCCACCCTGCTGGATCCCCGTTACAAGGACAACGTACCTTCCTTAATTCCCTCACTGGAGCGGGATCGTAAGATGCGCGAGTACAAGCGCACGCTGGTAGACGCGCTGCTGGTGGCATTCCCACCTGACAGCGGGCATACGGTGGAAGCACAAGGCGAAGGCAGAGGAGGAGGAAGAGGTCGCCAACGCAGCCGGGGCACCGGCAGCACCTCAGAAGGCAGGGTTAGCATGGCTGAAATGTGGAAAAGCTTTGTCAGCACGCCACAACAACCAGCACCACCAGCTGAGATGGAACGTCTTAGCAGGAGGCAGCATTTCACCAACATGGTTGAGCAGTATGTGTCCACAGGCCTACACGTACTGGATGACGGGTCTGCCCCCTTTAACTTCTGGGTCTCCAAATTGGGCACATGGCCTGAGCTTGCCCTTTATGCCTTGGAGGTGCTGGCCTGCCCTGCAGCCAGTGTATTATCTGAACGTGTATTTAGCACGGCAGGGGGCGTTATCACAGACAAGCGCAGCCGCCTGTCCAGAGCCAATGTAGACAAGCTCACGTTCATTAAAATGAACCAGGCATGGATCCCACAGGACTTGTCCGTACCTTCTGCAGAATAGACATGTATACCGGTGTTGTGACAAAAACTGTCCGGCCATCGGATTGTGCCCGGCCCATACTGCGAAGGCGCAGCGCTTGCGCAGTACAGAGGACAAGGAGATTCACAAAATCTCCGAAGATGAACGGCGCCTGCGCCGTGAGTGCAGGTTCAAGCCCCACCATCCAAGTGGACATACGGTAGCACATAGTAACAGGGCCCCTCACGGGCTCGGTTCGATCGCCACGCTTCGGGCACGGCCTCACTTGGCTCGGCTTGAACCACGGATGGTGTGGCCTTCACCTGAACTCACCACGCAGGCGCCGTTCGTCTTGGGAGATTTTCGAAATCCCCTTGTCCTACATACTGAGCAAGCGCAGTACAGGGTGGACACTATTTGACGGGGGACAGAATTCGACACATCACCGGCCTTACCCAGCCATTGTTGTATTTTTGAACCAGTGTTGGCTACCTCGTCCTCCTCCACCGCCGCTTCCACCTACACAGCCACATCCACCGCCACCTCAACCTCCTACTCCATATGGACCTCGTCCTCCTAGGTCAAGATTATAATTTTTATTTTATTTTTTTGTAGCGCACAGATCCTTTCCCCCTTACCTGCCTTTATGTTGTTGGCTCCTCGCAGGAGGGAGAAAGGCACACCGCACTACCAGCCCGTACTCTCCTATATAAAGAGGTTGAGCGGTGTACTTGACGGGCCGTGTCCACAGCCGAAGTCAAAACTCCTCCAGAGGATGATTCTCACCTCTACTGTAGGTAGAGGCAAGTCCTTTAATTCCCAGTAAAGTCAATGTCCACACCAGCTGAAATTACAACTCTTATTCGCTCATGGCAAAATAAACTCTACTCGGATAGAAAAGGTTAGAGCAAAGAAACAGGACAGCTTAAGGTGTGGAGGAGGTCCAGGCACAAACGTAGCACATTCACTTCACTGCTTAGGTTTCTCAAACAGTTTTAGGTGCACGGTCTCTGCCACAGACCTTGAGGTTGGTCTCTGCCACAGACCGGGTGTACAAGGCTCCTGCCACGGACCTGGAGAACTTTGGTCTCTGCCACAGACCAGGGTGTATAAGGCCCCTGCCACGGGCCGGGTGAATAAGGCCTCTGATACAGTCAAGATGACCTTGAGCTTCTCCTTCTACGAACCTAGCCCATATCAAGGGGAAGACATCTCTCCAGGGAGTCAACAGACCCTTCCTTCACCGTGACTCCCGCATCGGTCCATCAGAATGATCCTCCCTTCCCTGGAACATGGTCCCCTACACGAGGCGGCACCCTAAGACTCCTCGACCCTTAGCGGACTCCAGATGAAGGCTCTGGACTCCAGGCTTTACTCCCGCACCTAGGCCTCCATACCCAGGGCAGCAGGAACTCCAGGATAGTACCTCACCCCGGGCTAAAGGTACCCGAGATGGAACAGGAACGCGTGCACCCAGGCCGAAGGCACCTGGGCGTGGACCCCACTGGACATCAGCCCCCTGGCCAAAGGTCTGCCCCTTTTATATGCTCTCCCGGCATGCACAGCAGGTTCCCCGCCCCGCTTTACTACTGCCAAGTGGGGACACAAAAGGCACAGCACTGTATCGGCGGTTCAACCCTAGCCTACCATGGCAGCGCCACCTGTAGGCCGCAGGGAACTGCACACCAATACTGTCCCCCGAGGACAAAATGGTCCATGAATCCTACAGAATTAGGGTGTTTAAGCCTATTTACCACTCAAACACTTCCCTTAAATTTAGCACCCGCTACATTTTTATTTCAAAGTATTTTATTTTCCCACTAGCTTATCCATTAAATTGAATAATTTATTCCAGAAAGGGCGTATTCTGGGGCATTCCCACCATATGTGTGGCATCGTGCCGTTGAGTTTCTGAGGTTCTTAATGACTTCCCGTACCTCTTCTGCTGAAAAGGGGGCCTCCAGCATATTTTTTTATTTTTTTAATGTTATTTTAAGTTATTTCCCTATCCACATTTGTTTGCAGAGCACTTGCCATGCTCTTAACAACATTTTGCTGCCATTTGCAGCCCTGTAGCCCTTTCCATTACTTTTTTAGAGCCTTTTTAGTCCTTAGAAGTCCGGGTCCCCATTGACTTCAATGGGGTTCGGGTTCGGGTTAAAGTTCGGTCCCGAACCCGAACTTTTTTCCGAAGTTCGGCCGAACCCGCCGAACCCGAACATCCAGGTGTCCGCTCAACTCTAGTGGTGACGTCTTTCAAACAAAGGGCAGATTTGATCATTACAACCTTCTAGCCACCGGCGTCCTAACAACCAATGACTTCATAGGTTGTTAAAGTGGTTGTAAACCCTTACATACCACTTTTTGCTGCAGGTATGCCTATAATAAGGCTTACCTGTAGCTATCCTGGATATCTCCTAAACCTGCACGGTTTAGGAGATATCCCCCTGTATCTGCATGTGCCGAAGACATTGGCACATGCGCACTGAAGCAATGGCACGTTGTGCCGTTGCTTCATTTGGACTGTGCCGTTTCCGGCTGCTCCCGCGCACATGAGGGTTTACTTCCTCTTTAAGGAGGATGTTGGGAGCCTGCAGAGCATCCTTGTTTACCCTCCCCTGCCCTCTCTGTGACTGGGGTCACATTCGTTAAATGAGGAAGGGAAACTGAGGGAAAAGCAAAACATTGGAATACTAGTCAGTACCAGTGTGCAACAGTGTAATTGCTTTGAAGAATAAATCAACTCTAAAGCTGGGTGTCCTATAGGGCTGCAACTAACGATTATTTTCATTAGATGGCCGATTATTGTTTCGATTAATCAGATAATAACCTTAAAAAAAATGTGGTGTATAATTTATTTAATATGAAAAGTAAAGAAAAAAAAAAAGGCAATTTATTCTTAAAGCGGAGGTCCACCCAATTTTTTTTTTTTTAAAGCCAGCAGCTACAAATACTGCAGCTGCTGACTTTAAAAAAATGGACACTTACCTGTCCATGGCGCCCACGATGTCGGCAGCCGAGGCCGAGCAATCGCTCATCCCTCGGCTGCCCCAGCCGCCCGCCATCCTCGGTGAGGGAATCAGGAAGTGAATCGTTGCGGCTTCACTGCCCGGTTCCCTACTGCGCATGCGCGAGCGGCGTGGCGCAGCCCGTCTTCACTGGTCCCAGCTCTCTCCTGGGACCAGTGTGTTTCCCAGGAGACAGCGGGGGGGGGGGGGGGGAGTGGCGTGACATTGGCCGTTCGCCGATTAGCGAACAATTTGGGGTGTTCGCGGCAAATTCAAAAGACGTGGAGAACACTTTAAAAGGTTATGGCAGAAATCAAAAGTGTTAATTTTAAAGGTTAATATGCAAGTTATTGTCATAAAAAGTTTTTGGGGACCTGGGTCCTGCCCCAGGGGACATTTATCGATGCAAAAAAAAAGTTTTAAAAACGGCCGTTTTTTCAGGAGCAGTGATTTTAATAATGCTTAAAGGGAAACAATAAAAGTGAAATATTCCTTTAAATTTCGTACCTGGGGGGTGTCTATAGTATGCCTGTAACAGTTTATAACTCGTCACGGAAAACACAGCCGTTGCGTCAAAGGGGGCGGGGTCACCCGTGACGCCACAGGGAAATCGCCAGAAACCCCCGTTGCGTCAGAGGGGGCAGGGTCACCCGTCCACGTCATGGGTGGCCCCGCCCTCGGCTATTTAAGAGCTGTCAGACGGCTCCCATGTCAATCGGCCGGGTGCTTCCTATGAAAGAGGCTGTATCATTCGTAGCGGCGGGTCGGACTTGTAGAAGGATTACGGTGCTGAATTTTTTTTTTTATTATTATTAAAGGACTTGTCCCAAGCTGTGTGTGTGTGTTTCTTTTTTTGTCACTTTTTAGGGTGAAATGGTAGGGGTACAATGTACCCCGTTACCAATTCACATGGGAAGCCGGAATCTGGAGGTCTCCTTTGTTAAAGGGGGCTTCCAGATTCCGATAAGCCCCCCGCCCCAAGACCCCCACAACCACCGGGCAAGGGTTGTGGGGATGAGGCCCTTGTCCCCATCAACATGGGGACATCCTCCCCATGTTAAGGGCATGTGGCCTGGTACGGTTCGGGGGGGGGGCACTCTCTCGTCCCCCCTCTTTTCCTGCGGCCTGCCAGGTTGTGTGCTCGGATAAGGGTCTGGTATGGATTTTTGGGGGGAACCCCATGCCATTTTTTTTATTTTGGCGTGGGGTTCCCCTTAAAATCCATACCAAACCCGAAGGGCCTGGTAATGGCATTTTTTTTTTTTTTTTTGTTCGGGGTTCCCCATAATATTTATACCAGACCCAAAGGGCCTGGTAATGGACTGGGGGGAAACCCATGCCGTTTTTTTAAAATGACTTTTATCTTGTATTCCTGGGACCCGACAATTCATTACAGCCGCGAGTAGTTTTAAATGACTTTTTTCCTTTAGAAATGTCATTTTGTGCAGGGACTGTTATAAACACGGGAAACATGCGCTACTTTACAGGCATACTATACACACCCCCCAGGTACGAAATTTAAAGGAATATTTCACTTTTATTGTTTCACTTTAAAGTGGAGTTCCACCCAAAAGTGGAACTTCCGCTATAACCACTCCTCACCCCCTTACATGCCACTTCCTGGTCCACTTCCTCTCGCCTTAGGCGGCCCCTCCCTGTAGGCGATCGCCTGGGACACGTGACAGGTCCTAGGCGATCGCCTGTCCACTCCGGGAGCGCAGCGCGACTTGCGCATGCGCCGTGTGTGCCCGGCGGTGAAGCCGAAATCTGTCATGGCCGGGTGCCCGGAATGAAAATTGAGGCACCGGCGGATAGGAGCGACGCTTTGTTCGGCCGCATCGCTGGACCGTGGAACAGGTAAGTGTCTGTTTATTAAAAGTAAGCAGCTACACTTTTTGTAGCTGCTGACTTTTAATAAACATACAAAAGCCTGGAACTCCGCTTTAAGCATTATTAAAATCACTGCTCCCGAAAAAAACATCAGTTTTTAAAACTTTTTTTGCATTGATACATGTCCCCTGAGTCCCCAAACACTTTTTATGACAATAACTTGCATATTAACCTTTCAAATTGGCACTTTGATTTTTCATGTCCGTGTCCCATAGACTTTAACATGTCTTTGCGTGTTCGAACAAATTTCTTGCCTGTTCGCATGTTCTGCTGCGAACCGAACCGGGGGGTGTTTGGCTTATCCTTAGTTTTGCACAGAGAAGCCCTGATTCTCCTCTTTTGGGGTCCCCCATCGACACTTCTGGCTCCTCCTGCCCTCAGAGTGCACCGATAGAAAACTACAAAGTATAGTATAGAGAGCTCCTATGGCAAGGTAAAAAAAAAACTTCTGCCTTTAGAACCACTCACTTCCTGCCAAGGATTACATGTCCCATGAGGCATTGCTCCTCACTTATTGACAAGTTGTCAGGCACTTACTGACATGTATGGATGGTGTACCGAGCTGTATGTGTGCTGCACTGTATTTCTTGATAAGTAAACCAATAATGAATTCTGTATGCAGGCCAACTATCCGGCTGGCCGATTAATTGATTATGAAAATAGTTGTCAACTATTTTCATAATCGATAAGTTGCCGATTAATCGATTAGTTGTTTCGGCCCTAGTGTCCTATGTGTGTGGATGTTGCTGCAATATGTAAAACTATTAGGTCAGTTTTTTACATTTTTGAATGGGGTGCCTTGAGATATGCATATTTTTATAGGGTACCTTGACTGAAAAAAGGTTGAGAAACACTGATCTAAACAAAATAAAATATACCGCCCCAAGAAAATAAACCAGAAAACACCCAGTGTCCTCCGAGACAACTTAATCTTATCATATAGCAGATAACCCAGGCAGCTGATCGCTGCTTGTGAAAGTGTACTCACAGCTGTATTTTCACCTAAAATCGTCTTTTTCGAGTTAATGACGTCACCCGCGATTGCACAGTATTGCCCCTCATTAACGGAACCTAAAGTGTGCCGTTTATTCATTCCCAGCCTGACAGGAAATTAATGTGAAGGAGCTTCCCCTCTGTACAGACAGAGGAGAAGTCTTGCGATGATTGATTCATTATCCTCTTCCTGATACTGTACACCCCCCTTGTGACTGAATAAAGATGTCACACAGGGGAGCTTGGTTACGGCGCTATGGCGCATGCGCGAGATTTCCTACAGGGAAACAGTAAGGGCGGAAGTGACATAGGAAACTACATCAAAAAACAGCAGTACAAATGGCGCTGTCAATACCCGGAAATACTGAGAAGAAAAACATAAAAAAGGTATTTGCAAGCCTAGTTTTTGAAAGAGTAATATATATTATGCATTGCAATGAGGTAGTGTAACTTAAGAATCGAAAAACAGAAAAAAATGTCCGGAGTTTACTTCCTCTTTAACCGCTTAGTGACCAGCTGGGATCAGTCTTTGGGACCAATTTGTAAGTATGGGGTCCCCTTAAAGGCCCCCTGCTTCTTCTCTAACCATAACCATCATTATATGCTATATCTTACTGATATTTATTTTATAGATACCTTGCACATGCATCAACTCCTGCGGAAGCGAGCAGAGCTCATGAAATGCGTTGACGTAGATGTATACACACATTCTGTATTTCCAGCATTGTACCAAACATGTCTATGGTTGTAAGCTAAATGCTTCTTGTTTTTATGTTCATGGTCATTTACGATGATGTTTTTGTCATTTCAATAAATCCTGAGATTTACTCTATTTACTTGTTATGACCTCTATGATCACCTTGTTTAAAGTCCCATGGGCTAAGCTTGTTATGTATAATTAGGGATGGAGGTGCATCATATTAAGAGGCAGTATCCAGACAGCTCCCTTTCTCTTAACCCTTTCTTCGGCCGCTAGCGGGGCTTAAAAGCACCCCGCTAGCGGCCGAAAAGAGCAACTAAAACTAGCGGTGCTTTACCACTGACGCAGCCCGTTGGCAGTGTGAAAGGGCTCTAATAGTAGAATGGCTAAACTGTATTATCTAAGTATTAAGCTGGATCATCTGGTATTAAACAAACCAAACAGAGAAAGAATTTAGACACTTCCTTTTAGTACTGGAAGTAATCCAAGACTCGTGCCAAAGCAGGATTTGGAATAAATAACCAAGTGTTATATACACAGCAGGTAAATTATTTAAACCCCTGTGATCTCAATAGTTGCTTGACATGGTGTGATGTTCGTAGGTGTGTAAAAATGAGTGATATGTAATATGTGCTCTCTAATAATTTCTCTTATTGGGAACCATCCTGGTATATATTTTGCGTATACAATATTTTAACAGTGCAGGTTTTCCCAGAAACCACCTAACTGATACCAGATCCTAGATGGATTGATCTAATATTATCTCAGGCCCCTCAAATGTATGGTTTTGGGTCACTTGTGATCCCTTTACTCTTTCTTAACCACTTCAATACCAGACACTTTTACCCCCTTCCTGCCCGGGCCGATTTTCAGCTTTCAGCGCTGTCACACTTTGAATGACAATTGTCATGCAACACTGTACCCATATGAAGTTTTTATCTTTTTTTTTCACACAAATAGAGATTTATTTTGGTGGTATTTAACCACTTCCATACTGGGCATTTATACAGCTTCCTGCCCAGACCAATTTTCAGCTTTCGGCACTGTTGCACTTTGAATGACAATTGCGCGGTTGTGCTACACTGTACCCAAACTAAATTTTTATCATTTTGTTCCCACAAATAGAGCTTTCTTTTGGTGGTATTTGATCACCTCTGCGATTTTTATTTTCTGCTAAAAATTTTAAAAAAGACCGAAAATTTTGAAAAAAATAAATTTTTTTTGTTTCAGTTACAAAACTTTGTAAATTAGTACGTTTTCTCCTTCACTGATGAGCACTGATAAGGCGGCACTGATGGGCACCGATAGGCAGATAGGCGGCATGGATGGGCACCGATAGGCGGCACGGATGGGCACCGATAGGCGGCATGGATGGCCACTTATAGGTGGCACTGTAATGTGTTAACGGATGCCAATCAGTGCCAAACAATGCCTGCCAATCAGTGATGCCCATTGTGGGCACTGATTGGCATCCATTAGGGGCACTAATTGGCATCCATTAGGGGGCACGGTTTTCAATCCCTGGTGGTCTAGGGAGGCATACCTTGTAATGGACATCCCTGGTGGTCCAGTGTGGGCATCCTCGGGGGGGCTGTGCTGATAATCAATCAGCACAAACCCCCCCTGTCAGAGGAGCAGCCGATCGGCTCTCCTCTACTCGCGTCTGATAGACGCGAGTGAGGAAAAGCCGATTACCGGCTTTTCCTGTTTACATGTGATCAGCCGTGATTGGACACGGCTGATCACGTGGTAAAGAGTCTCCGTCGGAGACTCTTTACCTAGATCGGTGTTGCGGGGTGTCAGACTGCAACAACGATCGCCGCGATGCGCGCCCCCGGGGGCGCGCAGCGGTTTAAAATCCTGAGGACATCATATGACGTCCAGTCAGGATTTTAAAACCACTTTGCCAACGTCAATCCGCTATAGGGCGGGCGGCAAGTGGTTAATCACTGATGTTTTAAAAAAAAAAATGCAAATCACCAAAACAAATTAGAAAAAAAAGTTCTTATACAATTTTGCAAATAAATAATCTTTCTTCATTAATTTAGGCCAAAATATATACGGCTACATTTCTTTGGTGAAAATAACACAAATCAGTGTATATTATTTAGTCTGTAGGGAAGTTATAGAGTCCACTAACTATGGTATATACACTCACTGGCCACTTTATTAGGTACACCTTGCTATTATCAGGTTTGACCCCCTTTTGCCTTCAGAACTGCCTTAATTCTTTGTGGCATAGATTCAAGGTGTTGGAAACATTCCTCAGAGATTTTGGTCCATGTTGACATTATAGCATCACACAGTTGCTGCAGATTTGTCGGCTGCACATCCATGATGCGAATCTCCCATTCCGCCACATCCCAAAGGTGCTCTATTGGATGAGATATGGTGACTGTGGAGGCCATTTAAGTACAGTGACCTCATTGTCATGTTCAAAAAAACTGTTTGAGAGGATTTGAGCTTTGTGACATGGTGTATAATCCTGCTGGATGTAGCCTATAGAAAATGGGTACATTGTAGTCATAAAGGGATGGACATGGTCAGCAACAATACTCAGGTAGAGCGTGGCGTTTAAACGATGCTCAGTTGATACTATGGGGCCCAAAGTGTGCCAAGAATATATCCTCCACACTATTACACCACCACCACCCTGAACTGTTGATACAAGACAGTACAACAAATTCTGACCCTGCCATCTGAATGTCACAGCTAAAATCGAGACTCATCAGACCAGGCAATGTTTTTACAATCTTTTATTGTCCAATTTTGGTGAGCCTGTGCAAATTGTAGTCTCAGTTTCCTGTTCTTAGCTGACAGGTGGCACCTGGTGTGGTCTTCTGTTGCTGTAGCCCATCTGCGTCAAGGTTCAATGTGTTGCGCGTTCAGATGGTATTTTGCATATCTCAAAAGTAACGAGTAGTTATTTAAGTTACTGTTGCCTTTCTTTTATCTGGAACCAGTCTGCCCATTCTCTTCTGACATCAACAAGGCATTTTCATCCACACAACTGCCGCTCACTGGATATTTTCGGACCATTCTCTGTAAACCCTAGAGATGGTTGTGCAGATCAGCAGTTTTTGAAACACTCAGACCAGCCTGTCTGGCACCAACAACCATGCCATGTTCAAAGTCAGTTAAATCCCCTTTCTTCCCCATTCTGATGCTCAGTTTGAACTTCAGTAAGTTGTCTACACCGCGTCTAGATACCTAAATGCATTGAGTTGCTGCCATGTGATTGGCCGATTAGCAATTTGTGTTACCAAGCAATTGAACATGTGTACCTAATAAAGTGGGTGTATACCCGAAAATCGATCCTGATGTACTGACACCCTATCTAATTTCTTGAGGCACGAAAATTCCAGTACAGAGCAGTGCTCCCGGCCGGGCCGTCATTTTACAATAGGCCATGCGGGAAGGTGTTAATCATTCTCAGTGGTTTAGCTCTGGTTCACATTGATGTGATTTGCCATGTCAAATCGGTGGCAATGGTACCGCCCGAATCGGTGCGGCGCCGCACCAATTTCAAAAAGTAGTTTCTGTACTACTTTTGGCCATTTTGGGGAGCGATTTCCATTGACATCTGTGCAGAAACCCGCACAGATGTCTGAAATCGCCACTGACATGCGGGAATGAAATCGTGCGAGTTCAGCTGAACTTGCACAATTTCATTTCCGCAGTCAGTGTGAACCAGGTCTTAAGAAAGTTTTTAACTGAGGTCTCAGCGGGCTGAGCGAAAAATAACTGAGGTGGTCGGGAGAAGGTCGCTGTGCTAATGATACGATTTTAGTACAGTCATCTTCTCGCTTAGCTACTGTGTTCTAACGGTGGGGGATTTCCCCCATCCCCGAACACACCGGTCTGCACGCGCAGCCATTGGCTGCGAGCGCTTATCGGATGCCGATTGGCAGATGCTTTTCTGGCATTCCCGTTCTACAGAAGTCAGACGTTCGGCCGGCTTTTGTCAGACTCACAGGCCTGAATGTCAGACGGTTTCTGTTGAACTGGTCAATATTCGGCCTGTCTGTACCAGGCATTAAAGTACAACTAAGGGCAGCCTGCTTATTTTAGTGAAACCAGACTAAAACACCTAAAAGCTACACAAATAAAATTAGTTTTACCCTAGCATACAGCTGCAATTCAGTGTCTCGAAATCTCCCCATCGTTCCTCACCTGCTGGAAAATGCAGGTGATGGTGGGCATTCTGCAGAGCTAGAACGCCATTTTCTTCCACTATGCTAGCATCTGTGCCTCCCACATGGATCTACAGTCCCTGCGATTTCCCAATTGGATAAAACGTTTACTATTGATTTTATTACTTGCAGAGATATATGCTGCCAGCCTACTTACTACTGTGAAAAGGCAAGCAGAAGGAGAATAGGCTGTCCGAAGATAGAGCTTTAGTAAATCTCCCCCATCGAGTCATTTTATTGCTCCTCAGCATCAGTGTGTAGAACGGTCTAGTTTTTTTTTCATGGTCCAACAATAATGTGTACCAATCTGCAGTTGGTTTCCATATTCAGTTTGTGCTCATCATCACTTTACTACAGACACCACTTTGATAAATATACCATCCCAAGAAAGTGAAATCATGCACACATTTGATCTCTTTCTCATTTTGACATGTCTCTCTTGCGGTGGTAAGGATATTGGTCTTTTGCCATTGAAAGAGGCCAAACCTTATGCTTTTATTTTTATTCTTTTGATCACATTTTAGGCTGTCTTCAGTTTCTGAGGGAAGGTGTGATTCTTTAGGCCCCTTTCACATGGGTGTTCCATCTTTCATCTGTCTATTGCCGGATGAAAAAACAGACAGCAATTCATTTGGCCAAACAGGATGCCATTAGTTTTAGGCAAGAAACATTTTTTTGCTTATAATTTTGTCACCTCCGATTAGTTTCAGCAACAACTAAAAAAAAGCAGGTGCAAAAACTGACGCAGATTGATTATAAAATGGGCCTTAAGCTCCAGATTTCTCATGATCATTTCCACATACAGGTTGAATTTTAAACAAACTATCCAGTTTATGTTAAAGGGGTTGTAAAGGTTTGTTTTTTTATTTTCTAAATAGGTTTCTTTAAGCTAGTGCATTGTTGGTTCACTTACCTTTTCCTTTATATTTCCCTTCTAAATGTTTTTTTTCTTTGTCTGAATTTCTCACTTCCTGTTCCTCCTCAGTCAGCTGTTCTGGCTGACTCAACACCGCTCGGATGATGGTGTGAAGTTTACTGAGGAGAAACAGGAAGTGAGAAATTCAGACAAAGAAAAAAAACATTTAGAAGGGAAATCGAAGGAAAAGGTAAGTGAACCAACAATGCACTAGCTTAAAGGAACCTATTTA
Organism: Rana muscosa; assembly: GCA_029206835.1. Classification (NCBI taxonomy): domain Eukaryota; kingdom Metazoa; phylum Chordata; class Amphibia; order Anura; family Ranidae; genus Rana; species Rana muscosa. Next base: position 176,216,321 of record CM055122.1, on the reverse strand, counting down.
GAAAATAAAAAACAACCCCTTTAAGCTTTTCTCCCAGAAATCTGCCTTATAAGATTGTGGCAGTATAATCCAAAAGCACTTTGTATGGCTAGAAAGCTTTGTCAATTACTAGATAACCACCCTAGGTCTCCCCACATTGTCAGAATGGAAACAAAGTTATTGAAAGCCTTTTTGAATAGAGAATATCCTGAAACGTTGATTAAAAATTGTGACACGTGGATACAACAGGTGTAGCCACACTGGAATCCTTAAAAATAAAAATCAATCAATGCTCGTACCTCTCTTTGCTGCCCTGGATAGTACTCACACTTTTTAATGTTAAAATGTCCATGTTAACAAAGCCACATAGTTCTATGCTTTCACACCCAGTTAAACTTGTAACAGCTCTTTTTGTAAAGAAAGAATGTGAACAGACATTAAACGGATGTAAACCCTCACATACACCGAACAGCCTCATATGATACAGAGCTGAAACATATCTCCCTACATAGGTTTTACATGTATATCTGCAGTCTTCATCTGTATATATTCTTTAGAACAGGGGTAAGCAACCTGTTAAAGCGACACAGTGCCAAATTGTAAAAAGTGCTCTGGTCAGGAAGGGGGGTAAAATCTTTCAGGGCTGAAGTGGTTAACAGCCATTTCGCACTGTAATACTGTTTTCTAGTAGCACATAGGTTTTTTTTTGCATCATCTGAATCCTGGTAAAGTATTGCAGAAACAATTCCCTGCCCTTTGAAACCTTAAACCTTTTTTTGACAAAAGACAGACAAGACCTGTGGGAGGGGCCAAGGTCTCCCATGATGCATCATCTCAACCATAATGTCAGTATCCACCCCTTTCTGTACAATTGACATTGGCTCCTGGCAATCTACCCACTCACCAAGACTTGAGCTGTTCTCCCCCTCCTGTCCAGGATGTTCTCAGTCCAAGTTTTACTTGGACACAACTTTCTCCCTCCTCCCATCCAGGCTGAACTCTGTGTCAATGACACAAAGCAGCAGTACTTCTGTCCTGCCAAACTTTCTTAGGCTTGCCATCTGCAGAGTGGAGCAGTAGAACATTTATTCATTATTTTCTTGAAAAGTCCCCTGGAGTTGTAAATCCCATAGCTCAGCATACCGTCTGTGCCCACTTCCTATAAGAGCACACATGTTCCAGCTTGTGGCTCTGTGAGGAAAGTGCAGCCACAGCTGAAAGCGAAGAGCATTAAGGGGCAGATCACTCCAGCTGTAATCACCCACCTCTAAACTTCCAGAGCTGAAGAGAACCATTACTCAGCCCTAATGTGGCTGGGGACTTGAAATGGGGTATACAGCAAAGCTGTTCTGTGGTAAGGGTACTTAATGCTATTTATTTGTACTACCCCATAGTAACTGCAATATGTCTCTATAGACACTACTATGAGACTTTTCAATGTAATTAGTGGTGCAACGAATCGGTGGTGATTCGGATCACCACACAATACGCTCCGGAGCCTCGGCCGTAGGAAAGGCTCCGGCCGCTGTAGTGACGTTTCGCCGCCATATTGCTCCACCCCACAGTAATGATAAAAGGGGCCAAGCGAACATCTTGTTACACCCAACAGAGTTTTAGATGTTAGTTAATTTCAACACAAAAAAAAAAAAAAAAGAAGAAGAGCTTATCAGCTTTAATACATTATTTGGAAATCCATCAGACTGTTTACATGTTAAATTTAAAAGCAGCAGCAAATCTTACATGCTTGCTAATGTGATGGAACACCTCTGATTTTCACATTTAGTTAAATGTGAAAATCAGGTGTTCAGTCACATTAGCAAGCATGTAAGATTTGCTGCTGCTTTTAAATTTAACATGTAAACAGTCTGATGGATTTACAAATAATGTATTTAAGCAAATAAGCTCCGTTGTGTTGAAAATAACTGAAATCTCAAACTCCGGTGGGTGTAACAAGATTGTTTTTTTGCTGATCCGAAAAAATGATCAGATCCGAGGATAGATCCAATGCACCCCTAAATGTGATGCATTAGTACTGCCCCATAGGGTTAAACATATGATTTAAAGTAATTTTTTGTAGTATTTTATTCCATCCTTTATGTAATCCCCCCCCCCCCCAAAGAGGAAAACAAAAACACATCCTGAGACAGTTTTGTGAATAGAATTTATATGTCGGCCCAATTTTTTCTGATCCTGTAACACATATCTTACAAAGCCAAATTCATTTCACAAATAATTTTTCATTCAATAACTTTACAGTCGCTGGCTGATGAGACACAATCTAAAATATGCATGGACAGTACAATAAAAATATAAACGGTAAAAGTATCTCATCACACTGGTTCCCTCCTTGAAATAAATAAGGCATCGGATTCAGAAATTAACAGGAACATGCACTTTTGAGGTATGCTATCAAGTCTTTCCTCTCCCCCTGCTTCTTGATTCCAGCAAAGATCATCTTTGTGCCAGGGATGTATTTTTTAGGGTTTTCCAAGTATTCCATCAGGGTGTCCTCATTCCAGGTAATACCTAGGAGGGAGGGGAGAAGAGGTCAGACACATTTTACAAAGACACAGCCAACACAGACCTTTCTACCGATCATATATTGGCAGTTTTTGGCCCATGCTTACAGAAAGCAAAGTTTCCCAGCAAAAGCAGGTCATTATACAACTTTATATTTAAAGCCAAACATTTCTATAATTCTGTAATCAATATTATTCCCATATTCAATTGAACTTAACAAGTTTGTGGCTTCGCCATCACAGCCATGTCATAATTTCACAGATCCATTTACAGAATCTGTGATTAGAAAGAACAAGTCCCATCTGACAATGTCACTACACTTGTGGTCTATGGTTTAATTCCTACAGCCTCAGAAAAAGTTTCACATGAAGGTACTGGGGGAGAAATAGTTTGCAGGAACCTGTGTGTTGCATCCAGAATCCACAAATTGTGGTTACAATGTTTTGCATGCTCTATTGCAAAGAAGTGTACATTCCCCCCCCCCCCCCCCTTCATTTAGGGTTGCACCGATACCAAGCATTTGCACGAGTACTCGTACTGATGCTTAATCTGATACCTCTGAATGAAGAGGCGCCACTCCTGGAAGTCACTGGGTGGAGGGGAGTCAACAGGATACACTGGCAGGTAAGCTGCCTGGGGCACAGCCGCTATGATCCCAATGCCTGGTGTTCTGAAAGTCGATGACCCATCACATTTGGTAAGGGGCGGGACGTTCCGTCAGAACACTGAGACGCCCATCTTGGTACACCCTGCACTCAGCCACAGCAAGCCTGCAGTAAGAAGGTGGCAGCGGACATCTGCAGGGCATACCAGGATGGGTGTCGCTGTGTTTTGACGGAACGTCCCTTCAATTATAAAATAGGACAGGTCACCGATTCAGACGGAACAGGCACTTCTGTCTTCAACTTTCTAGCAGAATCTATTAGGCATCTCATAATGCCAGCCAATCAGTGCGCCCTCTGTGCCCAGTGCCATCCGGCAGTGCTGCATATCAGTGCTGCTGAATAGTATCAGTGTTAGCGAGTACTTGAAGTATTGGCACTTGTACTCAGTCTTAAAAAGTGGTATCAGTGCAACCCTACTTTCATTAATAGAGGTGCATTTGAAAGGGTGGACAGTCTCCGTACCGTGTCTGCATCTACTGAGGGGCTCCTGCTCTTTGGTTGTCTTCACTGGCCAACATGGGAGGACTTCACTCCTGCTCAAGCGAAGGAGCCAGTCATCCCAGGACAGGGACAGAAGACAGTGAGCGCATTTTGTTATTTGGTGCAGAAGAGACACTACAGGTTTGCAATAAAGAACCCGTTTGTCTGCAGTTTGTGACAGAACTTTAGTTCAGCATTTAGTACTGCCTTTAGTGATGCTCAAGCAATTAAAACAAATTAGTTATAGCCTCAAACTCAATTTAAATATTACTCATGTAATTAGCAGAAAACGAACCTAAACCAGTGCACCTCAGAAATCAAAATGAACATGCAGATGGTGAGCCAGTCACATGTTGTCTAGTATTCTACACTGCCCCAATGCAAGTAATCAAGTTTTAAATTATATTACCTTTTGCTACAGGCCTCATAAACCGAAGCCCAAATATATATATCGGATGCCTTCTTTTTTTTTTTTTTTTAAGTGTGTGTGCCCTTTATACTTAATCCCAAGTATTGTTCTTTAGCTGCAGTGTTAAAAACAGTCTCTGCCTGACTTGAAGACCCTGTGGGGCCATTATAGGAAAACTGAAGAGTGCAAAATCTGGTGCAGCTGTGCATGGTAGCCAACTTTAGCCTGTTCGGGTTTATTGCAATAGACATCTGTGCATGAACCTGCACAGATATTTTACGTTGCTCCCGAGTTTGACTGCAATGCAGCTTTGAAATCGTGCAAGTTCATCTGAACTCGCATGAATTCAAAGCCATGTTCAGTGTAAACGAGGGCTAAAACCTGGAAGCAGATTGCAAAATCTGGTGTAGCTCTGCATAGAAACCACGCTACAGTTTAAGCAAAACAACCCGTGTGAAGTGTTTCAGTTGACAGACCAGCAATAGTCAGACATCAGGCATCAGGCATCTGACTGGCCCAGCAACAGCAGTTCCCCCCATTTCTATCCTAAGGTTCCTTTTAGAGCCTCAGGCAAGCTGGCAACCAACTGGTAGAGCTACACAGGCAACGCTAGGGATAAGGGCTCCATAGAAACAAGTACTACAACTTACCTTTGTTTTTGTTTGCATCAGTATAAGAGAAGCCAGCGGCCTGGCCAGTTTTGCGTCCAATCAAGCCGTACAGGTTGGGCCCGACCTTATGTTTGCCTCCTTTTTCACAAGTATGGCACTGAGAGCACTTCTGGACAAAGACCTTCTTTCCCTTCTCTACGTCTCCCATGGCTATGATCTAAGGAAAAAAAATGATTTTGTAAGATTAAATCTATGCAAAGTGTAGGCAGGTGGAGACCCTGAATGAAGTTGGTTTTACAACACACAGATTACAATCCAATTGTATGGTCACCTTTAGATCTACCAACATGTACAACCTGCCAGGGTCTGCCTGACTGGACATTGATTGGACAGATTACATTGTTTTGAGACTTCTAAAAGATGATTGTATTGGTGTGTGTGGTGACCCTAAAGCTCAACATACACACGCATTACAATCCAACTGTACAATCTGTAGATTTACCTACATAGTACAAGGGCCTACCTGGATATATTAGGTACAGGCAGTCCCCAGATAAACAGAATTGGTTTGTTCTTAAATAGAATTTGTGTGCAAGTTGGAACAGGTACTTTAAAGTAACACCAGCTTAAAAAAAAATAAAAAATGTTTTGGGGATAGCATAGGGAAGGGTTGACATCCATGTAACATTTGTTTTGTTGTCTGTGCAGAAGATTTCACGTTTTTTTTCTGTGAGAATTGAGTTTGGAAACTTTTGGCTTGTTGGGGAAATAAGTATTGGTGATAAAGCTTCATGATAACTCTTACAGGAGTGAATTTCCCTTCCTAGTGGGTAGAATTCCTCTCACTTCCTGTTGTCTCCCTCCATTTGTAAGTAGGCGTTGTATACAACTTGGTGAATCAAAAGTAGATTTTAACCTATACTGTATGGTGTGCCCAGGGACTGTTCACACATGCAACTAATGTAGTCCCATGGGGCTGCACTGGAACTGAACCACAACTGCATGCAATGCACGCTATTGCAGTGCACTAGGGTGGTAATTATAGGGTTCAAACAAGCGGTGAGAGGTTGCCTTCTCACTGCCTGTCAAACACTTATGAAAAGTGAGACAAGCATGCAGTGCTTTCAGAGGAGAGACAGTGCCTGACACTTGTGAATGAGCCCCAGGACAACATTTAATGAGTTAAAGCGCAAGTACATTTTTGTCTAAAACCTAACAGGTGGGTCTTTACATATCAGGGAGAGACTAATGCCTTCTTCACACACCTGGTTTTTTGCGACTTCCGGATTCCTGCTGCAGGAATGACCAGGTTATGTCATCAGTCAGATGTGAGCAGTCAGCTGCATCCAGGCTCTGACATCTGTCCCCAGAAATGTAGCCAATCGCTCTGCGTGTGGCTACATGTGATCAGCAGCTGCTGTCAGACTGCCATTAGTTTAAATAGGCTGAGCGGTTGAAGCTGATCATATAACCCGGTCATTCCTGCAGCAGGAAGCCGCAACAAACAGGCTGTGTGAAGAGGGCCTAAAGCCGGCCATACGTGGATCAAAAATCACCTGGGACTAGATGAACTTTGAGCCATGTATAGGCACATCAGTTGTAGACAATTCTGCGATCAACTTGTGTATAACCAGCCTGTCGGTTTTTCCTCATAACACCAATCATTTTATTTTGCGGCAGGTGAGGCTCCCCGTCTGCAGAACACAAGAGCACTGTGGGATGATTCCACCATCAGCAATGACTGTGTTGATGGGGAAATGGTGCGATTTTCCTTTCACCCGTGATGGGAAAAAAAAATTGCATAATCTATGGGCTGCTTTACTCACCAGACATTACATTTTCTTCAACCCAACTGCCTGCCAGTCAAAGATACCCAACCAGCACAGTGTGTGTAAAACATACATTAATAAAATCTATATCCATTATATAATATATTCCATGTATAATAGAAAATGTTAGGAGGTCAAATATATATTTATTAATTTTTCTTTACAATTGACCTCTAACATTTTCTATTATACATGGAGTATAGATTGGATAATTATGTATATCCATTATTTTATATAGCTCCTCCCTTCCTCCTAAGATGTAAGAGGTGACCTATATAGAGAATGGTGCCCTCCCCTCCCCCGGTGACCTTCTCAGGGTCGCAGGCCATCGCTGCCTATAGGCTGGTTATATTGGGGGAAGGAGAGAGTGTGGAAATCCATGGCAGACACCACAACACCCATCATCACCCACACAGCTGATAATGAAGCGGAAGTCGGCATTGCTGTGATGAGAGGAGAGAGAGGAGTTCCCGGCTCTACCACCAATCCTCACTCCCTGCCCCCCATACACACCCCGAGTAAGGGGCACAGGACCGGCTGCCCGCTCACACGAGGAAAACTTCGTCCAGTCAGACATGTGCCGGCACCGGGGGACGTGTGATAGAAGCGGACACAACAAGGTCATACACCACAGGAGACAAGTCTCTGATAAATACATTGAGGACAGCGGAGCCTGTATGAAGGGGACTCCCGGCCGCCATAACTTACCTCACACTCTAAGGATTTCCTCCCGGACAATGTACACCGCAGCCAGTCGCGAACTCTCTACTCCCAAGGACACGCTGCGCCAAGCCCTTTGTAACCGGTGTCCGTGCAACCAGGCTTACGTACGTCGTGCTACGTCTACACCGCCCCGCCCTCACCATCGCCATCTAGCCAATCCCTTCCACTCCCTTCTCTTTTTCATTGGTCCGCGCCTCCGTAACTAGGCTAGGCTGACCAAACGTGGAGGAGGGAAAGTCGGCTTTCCAGGGAATTACGGAAGATCGCAGGCGCCGTCCAGTGACGTTAGCAAGGGCAGAGAGGCGGGGTCTTTCTAAGAGTCAGCTGATAAAAAATGTTACGTGACAGAGATAGTGCGCATGCCTCAGAGCGCATTGGTGACTGAGACAGCTGTTTACAACCAGGGTGGCTTTGGAAAAATGCCAAAAAATTGCCCATACATGCCAGCGGGTGACTCAAGACTGCATTTTGGTTACATAAAGCCACAATTTTTTTATTGCGCAGCATTACAACCTTCTAGGCATCGGAGTCATAACAACCAGTGATGTCATCCATGGGCGTCCGCTGAACTTTTTTCAGGGGGGGGGGGGGGGGGGGCATCATTTTAAGGTCATCCATGCTCGGTCCCTTTTTGACAATGTTATGAAGGGGAGGGGCTTAGTCATTATCACATAAAGCACAGGCATGCAAAGGTTTGAGAAACATGATGCAACTATCAAGCAACTAGCAACTTTGAATAACAATATCATAAAAAATTTAGTCCCCCCCCCCCCCCCCCCAAGGAAATAACAACCCCCAGGATCAGTGCCAGTTTCTGCAATAACAATCCCCAGCTTTGCTGTCAGTTTCCACAATAAAAATCGCCAGCATTGGTGTCAGTAGCAACAATAATAACCCCCCACATCGGTGCAGATTTCCAGAATAAAAACTTCAGCATCTGTACCAGACAGTGTACATAATAATGACCCTCAGCACTGGTGTCAGTTTCTGCACTAAAAACTCCCAGCATTTGGTGTTATTTTCTGCAATAATTGCCCTCAGCATAGATGGGAGGATATCAGGTTAGACACTTCCTAATGGCTCAGTCCCTAGGAACAGCAATGGATAATGGCCAACAGGCCCTCTTACCAGACCTGGTGAAACTGCAACAGTGATCCCTCTGGCTGGACGTTCGCTCACTCTGGGTTGCCCGGGGTGACTCTAGTCAGTAGTGTAGCATGCCTGTACCCTGGTAGTGGCTCAGTCTTTCTCCCTCTCTGGTGGTGCGTGTACAGCATGGCTCCCTCTCTGGTGGTGCGGGTACAGCGTGGCTCTCTGGTGGTGCGGGTACAGCGTGGCTCCCTCTCTGGTGGTACGGGTACAGCGTGGCTCTCTGGTGGTGCGGGTACAGCGTGGCTCTCTGGTGGTGCGGGTACAGCGTGGCTCCCTCTCTGGTGGTACGGGTACAGCGTGGCTCTCTGGTGGTGCGGGTACAGCGTGTCTCCCTCTCTGGTGGTGTGGGTACAGCGTGGCTTCCTCTCTGGTGGTGTGGGTACATCGTGGCTCCCTCTCTGGTGGTGCGGGTACAGCGGGGCTCCCTCTCTGTTGGTGCGGGTACAGTATGGCTCCCTCTCTGGTGGTGCGGGTACAGCGTGGCTCTCTGGTGGTGCGGGTACAGCGTGGCTCTCTGGTGGTGCGGGTACAGCGTGTCTCCCTCTCTGGTGGTGTGGGTACAGCGTGGCTTCCTCTCTGGTGGTGTGGGTACATCGTGGCTCCCTCTCTGGTGGTGCGGGTACAGCGGGTCTCCCTCTCTGTTGGTGCGGGTACAGTATGGCTCCCTCTCTGGTGGTGCGGGTACAGCGTGGCTCTCTTGTGGTGCGGGTACAGCGTGGCTCTCTGGTGGTGCGGGTACAGCGTGTCTCCCTCTCTGATGGTGTGGGTACAGCGTGGCTTCCTCTCTGGTGGTGTGGGTACATCGTGGCTCCCTCTCTGGTGGTGCGGGTACAGTGGGGCTCCCTCTCTGTTGGTGCGGGTACAGCGGGGCTCCCTCTCTGTTGGTGCGGGTACAGCGGGCCTCCCTCTCTGGTGGTGCGGTTACAGCGTGGCTCCCTCTCTGGTGGTGCGGGTACAGCGTGTCTCCCTCTCTGGTGGTGCGGGTACATCGTGGCTCCCTCTCTGTTGGTGCGGGTACAGCGTGGCTCCCTCTCTGGTGGTGCGGGTACATCGTGGCTCCCTCTCTGTTGGTGCGGGTACAGCGTGGCTCCCTCTCTGGTGGTGCGGGTACAGCGTGGCTCTCTGGTGGTGCGGGTACAGCGTAGCTCTCTGGTGGTGTGGGTACAGCATGGCTCTCTGGTGGTGCAGGTACAGCGTGGCTCTCTGGTGGTGCGGGTACAGCGTGGCTCTATGGTGGTGTGGGTACAGCGTGGCTTCCTCTCTGGTGGTGTGGGTACATCGTGGCTCCCTCTCTGGTGGTGCGGGTACAGAGGGGCTCCCTCTCTGTTGGTGCGGGTACAGTATGGCTCCCTCTCTGGTGGTGCGGGTACAGCGTGGCTCTCTGGTGGTGCGGGTACAGCGTGGCTCTCTGGTGGTGCGGGTACAGTGTGTCTCCCTCTCTGGTGGTGTGGGTACAGCGTGGCTTCCTCTCTGGTGGTGTGGGTACATCGTGGCTCCCTCTCTGGTGGTGCGGGTACAGCGGGGCTCCCTCTCTGTTGGTGCGGGTACAGCGGGGCTCCCTCTCTGTTGGTGCGGGTACAGCGGGCCTCCCTCTCTGGTGGTGCGGTTACAGCGTGGCTCCCTCTCTGGTGGTGCGGGTACAGCGTGTCTCCCTCTCTGGTAGTGTGGGTACAGCGTGGCTTCCGCTCTGGTGGTGCGGGTACATCGTGGCTCCCTCTCTGTTGGTGCGGGTACAGCGTGGCTCCCTCTCTGGTGGTGCGGGTACATCGTGGCTCCCTCTCTGTTGGTGCGGGTACAGCGTGGCTCCCTCTCTGGTGGTGCGGGTACAGCGTGGCTCTCTGGTGGTGCGGGTACAGCGTAGCTCTCTGGTGGTGTGGGTACAGCGTGGCTCTCTGGTGGTGCGGGTACAGCGTGGCTCTCTGGTGGTGCGGGTACAGCGTGGCTCTATGGTGGTGCGGGTACAGCGTGGCTCCCTCTCTGGCTTCCCCCAGCACAGTATTATCGTTTCTCCTCTTGTAACAGCCCCCCCCAGCAAGCAGAGTGCTTGCATGCTGGGGGCTAGAGCATGGTGTCTGTGGACACGCTGGTGCCACCACTCTTCAGGGACTACATTTCCCATGATGCCCCCAGTCCCCAGAGTCTTCTGATTGGCCCTCTGCTGTGGCCAATCATGGGGAGGAAAACAGCGGGCAGGAAGTGGGGCGGCGTCACGGTGAATCCAATTAGAGCCGCTCTCTCTTTCAGCTTCAGCTGACAGAAAGGGGGAGGGGGGAGATATACAGACAGCCTGCAGCTCTCCTCTCCCTGTCACAGTGCCGCTGCTCCATTTACCAGAGAACTCGGCAGCGGCGCCGTGACGAAGAGGAGAGCTGCGGGCTGTCTGTATATCTCCCCCGATCGCCCTCCTCCCCCTTTCTGTCAGCCGAAAAGAGAGAGAGAGAGAGAGAGTGGCTCTAATTGAATTTGCCGCGCCGCCGCCTTGCTTCCTGCCCGCTGTTTTCCTACCCGAGAATCACGGCACTGGATTTCAGGGGGGGGCAAACACCGTCCCTTGCCCTTATGGAGCGGACGCCCATGATGTCATCAGTGTTGATAAGAAGGGCGCTGATCGCCTGCAAAGCATCCTTGTTTGTCCTTCACCTGCCCCATTCCATCAGCACTGGGGTCACTGAGTGATAGAGAGAAACTGAGGGAGAGGAGAAACAGGAATACAAGTCAGTACCAGTGTGCAAAAGTGTATTTGCTTCGGAAGAAAAAATCACTTGTACCGTTGGATGTCCTACGTGTGTGGATGTTGCTGCATTATGTAAAACTATTAGAATCGTTTTTTACATTTTAGAATGGGGTAACTCGAGACCGCTAGCTGTCACAGCCGGGTGCCCACACTTGCAATGCCGGCACCGTGGGACAGGTGAGTGTCTTTTTATTAAAAGTCAACAGCTACACTTTTTGTAGCTGCTGACTTTTAATAAACATTGTTTCAGCTGGAACTCCGCTTTAACCACTTCGCATCCGGGCCAATTCTGACACTTCGCTCCTACATGTAAAAATCCTCATTTTTTTTTTGCTAGAAAATTACATAGAACCCCCAAACACTATATATGTTTTTTTAGCAAAGACCCTAGAGAATACAATAGCGGTCATTGCAACTTTTTATCTCGCACGGTATTTGCGCAATAATTTTTGGGAAAAAAAACGGTTTCATGAATTAAAAAATATTAAAACATTAAAGTTAGCCCAATTTTTTTGCATAATGTGAAAGATGAAGTTACGCTGAGTAAATAGATACCTAACATGTCACTCTTCAAAATTGCACACACTCGTGGAATGGCGCCAAACTTCGGTACTTAAACATCCTAATGGACGACGCTTTAATTTTTTTTTACTGGTCACATGTTTTGAGTTACAGAGGAGTTTTCATATGTGGGCGGGACATACATATGCGTTCGCTTCTGCGTACGAGCTACCGGGGACAGGGGCACTTTACATTTTTTTATTTTTTTTATTTATTGTTAATTTTACTTTAAACTTTTTACTTTGACACTTTTAAAAAAAAATAATTATCACTTTTATTCCTATTACAAGGAATGTAAACATCCCTTGTAATAGGAATAAGCATGACATGTCCTCTTTACAGTGAGATATGGGGGGTCAATAAGACCCCAGATCTCACCTCTAGGCTGGGATGCCTGAAATAAAATAAAAAAACGATCACCGCTTCCTAGCCGAAGCGGCGCCGTTTTTTTGAATGCAGAGGCCGGGTGTGACGTCATAACATCACGCCCGGCCTCCGAACGATCATAGAGACTCCGGCGAACATCTGGTCCTCCGGAAATCTCTATGGTAAGAAGCTGGGGCCGGCGGATCCTGTCACCGACTCACCGATTGCACAGGTGAGTCGGTAAAAGTGCCGGAGGGCGGCGGAAGGGGGGGTGTCCCCTCTCGCCGCCTGTAAGAACGATCAAGTGGTGGAACAGCCGCTATGATCATTCTTACGGTACACAGAATCGCCGGCTCTAAAAAAAACGATATCTGAATGATGCCTGTAGCTGCAGGCATCATTCAGATATCCCGGCTCAAAGTCCTGGACGTCCTTGGATGCGAAGTGGTTAAGGACAGCCCCACGTACATATACTGCAGCAGGGTGGCCCGTAAGACACCCTTCACACTGAGGCAGTTTTCAGGCGTGTTAGCACTAGAAATGGCACCTGTAAAGCGCCTGAAAACTGCCTCCCATGACGCCCGTGTGTGAAAGCCAAAGTGCTTTTACAATCGGGCAGTGCACTCCCAAAATGCCCCTGCCCATTGCAATGAATGGACAGCGCTTCAGAAGTGCCCGAAAAGCATTTCGGAAGCACCGCAACAGGGGCGTTTCTAACCCCTTCTTTGGGGTTAAAAGCGCCCCACTAGTGGCCGAAAGGCGTGCTTAAACAGCGGTAAAGCGCCGCTTAAATGAGTGGCGCTTTACTGCTAACGCACAGGCGGCCCTAGTGTGAAACGGGTCTAAGTGCAAAATCACGTACCCGTACATGATTTCTTCCATCGGCTCTAGGGCGTGTGCATGCCGCCGGATATGCGCTCCCGCTGCGATTGGAATCAGCAGGTCCAGTGGCGGTAATGGCCGGCAGCCACCCGCAATCATTTGGAAGAATGACAGAACAGCAGTCTGCCTATGTAAACAAGGCAGACCGTCGTTCTGTCAGACAGAAAGAGAGAAATCTGTGATTTCTGCTAATCAGGAACACAGATGTGTCTCTTCCTCGAGTGTATCCATCCCCCACACAGTAAGGCCCCTTTCACACATAATGTCCATTTTTGACAGACTCCACTTGCTCGGCGGGGATCGATCCATTGATCCCTGCTGAGCCAGCGGATGACAGGTCATTCTCTGCTCACTGTGCAGGGACGGACCTGTCAGAGCTCCGCTCTCCTCTATGGGGGATCGGATGAAAACAGACCTCTTGTCCGTTTTTATCTGATCCACCAGATGGATGGAAAATAGGGTTTTCATCCATCTGCATTTAGCGGGTCGGAGCGGATCGGATGTCAGCGGGCATGTCACCGCTGACATCCTTCGCTCTATAGAGGTAAATAGAGCGTCCGTTCAGGTCCACCTGAAAAACTGACAGGTGGACCTGAATGGTCCGTATGTGTGAAGGGGGCATAAGAAAGCACACCCAGGGAACACAAATGCCTCTCAGCTTGCTGGGGCGATGCATAGCAGACTCAGCTGAATACATGCACATGCTTTGGACATGCCACTCTATACAGCTGTTTTGGGAACAGGTGCTTGATTGTATTCCTAGTGTCACTACTATACGAGTCCCTCTTTCAGTTGACACCTGTATTTTGGGTCTGGTAGATACTCTAGCAAATACTAGAACCATAAGGACCCTACTTGGGCTCTTGTATGCCAGAAAAGCAATAGTGATTCACTGGAAATCTTCTACTGCTCCCACTCTTCTTTTTTTTTTTTTTACTGCTCCCACTCTTACCTCATGGAAATCGTTAATAAATTCTGCGGTACCTTTATACAAATCGACCTATATTTTCAGAGGATAGCCCAAAAATTTTTCTAAAGTGTGGGTCATCTGGATTGATTTGGCCTAAGATGCATATTATGTTCTGTTGACCTCTTGAATTTTATTCCAAGGTATGATACTGGTAGCTTGGTTTGATTTAATGTTCTTTGTTGAATCCCCCCACCCCCCTCGCCTTCTGTTCCAATACTATAAGATCCTAGTTGTGATGTGGATGGGACTACTATTTTGTATATTTACCGTGCTTCAAGTTGGTGCCCTAAGCAAGGTTAGTGCTGGTTGGGCAGTTTTTTTTTGGAGGGGGGGGGGGGTTTAGTACCAATGGTGTATTGATGGCAATGTGTTATGTTATTTTATTTAATATTTTGTGTGAGCCAGGAAATGCCCAGATGGTTCTGTTTGTGTATATTTCTATTCTTAAAATTAATAAATATAAGTTACAAAGAAAAAATACCTTTCTTTGTGTAAACCAGTGGCAGATTTTAGAGACTTGTGGTTGTACTTGCTCAAGAAGAGGATTGGGTTGAGTGAGTTGTTGCCTATGCCAATTGAAACTTATGGCCAACTGAGCACAACTCACATAACTATGGTTTCTTCAAACTAGAGTTACTGGTGCTGGTATTAGCCATAACCCCTAGCATGCCTAGAGACTGCCAAACTGGATGCCTTAGAGCAGCTTCTTCAATCACGGTGCTGTGGCATCCCGGTGTACATTCTGGGTTCTTTAAGACCCCTTTCACACTGAGCCGCCCATAGCGCCGGTGATAAAACACCGTTATTCTTACCGCCGACGCTATGGGCGGATTTACGGCGCCTTTCGGCCGCTAGCGAGGCGCATTTTCCCCCGCTAGCGGGCTAGAAAAGGTTAAAACCGCGCGCAATAAGCTGCTGAAGCTGCGCATTGCTGGCGGTATAGCCACACTGTCCCATTGATTTCAATGGGCAGGAGTGGTGGAGGAGCGGTAAACACACTGCTCCTTTACCGCTCCAAAGATGCGGCTAGCAGGACTATTTTTACCGTCCTGCTAGCGCAACGCTCCAGTGTAAATGTAACAGCTGTTTAAGGGTGGATTGCAGGCGCTATTTTTAACGCTATAGCGCCTGCAATACGCCCTCAGTGTGAAAGAGGCCTTGGCAAAATGCCTAAAAATTGCCCCAATTTGCCAACAAGTCAGGGAAAGGATCAAGCCTGTCTTTTTGTTACACAAAGCTAAAGTTTTTTTTTTATTGAGTAGGAATACAACCTTGGGCATCCTAACAACAATATAGCAACGGGGAATCTGAAGTTTTTCTAGTGACTTCAAAGAATATCTCCACCTTTCCCACTTGTGTTGATTCTCACTAGGCAAGGGAGTATCCCAGTCTATGTTCTCAGTAGACAACTGTCTTAGTAAAATCTTACCTTGAATGGTAACTGGAGCAAGGAAACCCAGTGGGTCATAGATGCTATTCACCACGGACAGGACTCCTCTCTTAGTGAAGGGTTTGTCACAAGTTGACACTTGGAAGGTGAATTTGTCTTGCTTGATGTTCCACAACAAACCCAGACTTCGCTGTACAGGAGGCACATCTGTACCTAAGTCAAGGTTTTTTAGACTAGTGGCATAGTCCTCAGAGTGAAAGGCATTCATAAGTTCCTGGCTGTTGGATATAATCTTGTGCAGTCTAAGGTTTGCTACAGACAGCATCTCCTTTGTTCTGGTGAGAAGATCAATTGCTTCTTTAGCAGTTGGAAAGGACTTAAGTGCGTCGTCAACGTAGAAGTTTCTTTCAACAAATTGACGGGCATCAGATCCATATTCAACTTCTCCAGTCTGAGCTGTTCTCCTTAGCCCATAAGTTGCCACTGCTGGGGAAGGACTGTTACCGAAGACATGTACCTTCATGCGATAATCTATAACTTCCTTGTTGAGGTCATTGTCCTTGTGCCATAGAAACCTGAGGTAGTTTCTGTTGTCTTCTCTGACGATGAAGCAGTGAAACATCTGTTGAATGTCGGCCATTACTGCTACAGGCTCTTGTCTGAAACGAATCAAGACTCCTATTAGACTGTTGTTCAAGTTGGGTCCAGTAAGGAGCATGTTGTTAAGAGAAACACCTTCGTGCTGAGCACTGGAATCAAAGACAACTCTGATTTGGTCTGGTTTGCGTGGGTGATACACGCCAAAGGATGGAAGGTACCAGCATTCTTCTCCCTCCTTTAGTGGGGGAGCAGGCTCTGCATGATCTCTGTCAAATACATTTTGCATAAAGTCCACAAAGTGCTTTTGCATCTCTGGTTTCCTGCTTAAGTTTCGCTTTAAGGAGGAGAATCTACTGATGGCCTGCTGTAAGTTGTTGGGCAATCTCTCTCTTGGGAGACGAAAGGGTAGGGGTGCTACCCAGTTATTGGAGTCATCTTGAAAGAACTCATTGTCCATTACCTTGATGAATTCTTTGTCTTCCATTGAAGGAGCCAGTATGTCATCTTCACTGGTTGCTTTAAACACTGTAGAGCCGAAGTCGCCATCATGGCAGGAGAAAGGGCTTGTGTCACCTGAGATACCATGTTGCCATCCGTGGCTGGCTATCTTCTCTTTCACCCAGTAGTGATGTGGGCATGGCTCAAAGTAAGTGTTTCGGCCATTTGGCAGAACATTTGTCTTGAATGACGAAATGTTGGTAGGTCTTTTCATTTTGCCTATGCAGACATTGCCTATGATGACCCACCCTAGATCCGTGCGCTGGGCAAATGGGGCATCTGGGGGTCCACTGACTTGTCTGTGTACCTTGTGAACTCTTAGAATGTCTCTTCCTAACAAGAAGGATCTGAGCATCTTTGTCAAGCGGCGGTATCTCATTTGCTATTACCTTGAGGTGAGGGTGATGGAAAGCAGCAGCTGGAGTAGGGATTTCTTCCCTGTTAGCAGGTATCTGATTGCACTCAACAAGTGTAGGTAAGGGTAATTGCAAGTTACCTTTGAGAGAAGATACCATGAGTCCATGAGCCCTTCTTCCAGAAACCTCTATAGTTCCACTACAGGTACCCAAGGTGTAAGGATGAGCTTCGCCTTTTATTTCAAATAGATTGAACAATTCCGATTTTGCAAGTGATCGATTGCTCTGATCGTCTAAGATAGCATATGCCTTTAGAGACTTTTCTGGTTGATCCTTGTGGTATATGTTCACCAAGCATATCTTAGCACAGGACTTACCACAGCGGTCTTCTCCACAAACTTCAGTGCAGGATGAAGAAATGATGGTAGAATTAGGCGCTTGGTCTGTATTCTCCCCGCCATGCGTTAACCTGGGAGGAGTGTTGGCAGGTTGTGCAGAGCTGGGCTCAAGAGGATGGAGGGCTTGCACATGTTCTTCAGAGCCACACTCTATGCACTTGATGGACACATTACAGTCCCTTGCAAAATGTTCTGTAGAAGCACAGCACCTGAAACATACCCTAAATGTCTTTAAAAGCTCCTTGCGCTCTTCCAGAGGCTTTTTCCTAAAGCCGATACATTTATTGAGGGGGTGTGGCTTCTTGTGTATGGGACACTCTCTGTTAGGGTTTTCAATCTTCCTACTCTGTTTGTTCGTGGCCAGAACTGTGGTAGGAGTGGGAAGGATGTCAGTCTTTTTCACGGACACTGGGCCTCTATGGTTTCTATAGTTGCCCTGAAGACTGGTACTCTTAGGAAAGGGTGAGAAGAGGCTGTACTCACCGTAGGAAAAACTTGGATCGTTCTTGGTCTCTGCAATTTTCCTGATGAATTTACAGAAGAAAGAGAATGGAGGGAAGGAAACCTTGTTCTCTCTTTTGTATGATGACCCTAGTGCAGTCCATTTCTCTTGCAAACCATACGGGAGCTTGGAGACAATTGGGTTTACCCCTCTTGGAGTGTCAAGGTAACTGAGTCCAGGTAGTTTTGGGTCTGTCTTGGCTAGCTGAAGCTCAAGGAGAAGGTCACTCAGTCTCTGGAACTCCTTGTTATCCTTACCGGATATCTTTGGGAAAGTTTCCAGACGCATGAACAAAGCATTTTCTATAGCTTCTGGACTGCCATAACTTTGCTCTAGTCGCTCCCATGCAGCTGTGAGGCCTGCAGTAGGATTGTCCATGAAAACCGATCTTAATGGCTTAACACGTGCAGCAGATAGAGGACCAAGCCATTTGATCAGCAGATTCAATTCTTGATCAGCTGTAATGCCAATATTGCTGATTGTAATTCTGAAGGCACATTTCCAACTTCTGTAGTTCTCAGGTTGGTCATCAAAACTTGTAAGACCAGTCTTTGTGAGCTCTCTGCGAAGCATGTACCTCACAAACTCTTCTGTCTCAGTTGTCTCCGCCTTTATGTGAGATGCTGTTGGCTGTATGGTGCTGATTGCGTTATCTTTGACATTGTTGTTAAAGGACACAGGGAAATATGGTGCAGCAGATGCATCCAGGTGAGTTGTTGCTTGAAGTCAGTTGTTCCAATGGTACGTTGATTCAAGGCTGTACCGATGACTGGAGATTGATGACTTGCCTGAAGCTTGCGCTGATGCTCTGTGACGTATGAATGCAGGCAAGGTAGGCAGGTAGGAAATGCAGTGGAGTGATTTTGAGTGCAGGAAGTTGCTGGAACCTCTTTAACTTGAAGCTGTGAAGGAGTCTCTATGTAGTTGGGAGCATTGGAGACAATGGAGTGTGCACTGCAGTGGCTTAGGACATAGTCTTTAGTGCGTTTGAGGGGGTCTTCCATATCTGCTATGTTTAGGTTAATGCTGTCTTTCTCACTTGCACCTTCGTCTGCACTGATAGCTTGCTGTAGGACCCTTAGCTTTGCCATAGCTGCGTCATGTTTACACTGTTCATTTAAGGTTTCCATTGTTGCTCTTTGACGGGCTGACTGCGCTTCCGACTCTGCTCTTTGACGTGCTGACTGCACTTCCAACTCTGCTCTTTGACGTGCTGACTGCGCTT
The DNA here is from genome assembly GCA_029206835.1 of Rana muscosa. Taxonomy (NCBI): domain Eukaryota; kingdom Metazoa; phylum Chordata; class Amphibia; order Anura; family Ranidae; genus Rana; species Rana muscosa. The sequence continues at coordinate 176,197,471 of CM055122.1, read as the reverse complement.
CCAACTCTGCTCTTTGACGTGCTGACTGCGCTTCCAACTCTGCTCTTTTTTCTGCATATGCCACCTGCACTTTGCTGGCTTCCACTTCAGCGCGGGCATTAATAAGTCACTCACTGAGTGTTGAGTATCTTGAACTATGGGATCTTGACGAGTTTTTAGAACGTCTGGTGGAAACAGATCTGTGAGATGCAGTGTCCTGTAACAGCTTTATTTTTGCTTCTGCCTTTAATCTGGTTTGCTGGATAAAACTGTCTCTTTCAATATTGAGAGCATGACGCGCTTTAATTGCATCAACGCACTTTCTGACTTCATGTTTTGTAAGACATTAGTGAATTTGATGCTGGTAAGCTGATAAAGCTCATATGAGGCAGAAAGTTGTTTAATGGCGCCCTCTAGTGTCAGTAGTTCACGTTCAACAGACACTGTATTGGCTTCAGCAAGGATTTTCTCCCAGACTAATTCCAAGCTATTTGACAATTCAGTCCTTGAAGCTTCATAATTCTCCATTACTTTCCAAGTGGGTTTAACTGAGCGTTTGGGTAACTCAGTTTCTTCAGGAACTTGTGAGGAGGTAGATGTGAGTTCACATGCAGAAGCTTGGTCACTCATGATAGCAGACTGACTGTGAAAGCAGGCAGGATCTGTGTGCTGAAATATGACACTGTGCAGATTGTCTCAGGCTATAAGGCTGCCATGTGCTGCTCTGTCCCTTCTGTCTTGCTATGAGGGCAGTAAATCTTGTCTGTTTCAGTACTGACATGCAGAAATCTTGTAATTAGGCTGTGAAACTCAGTTTTTCTACTGTTCTGTCTCAACTACAAAGCGATAAAGTTCATCTCCAGGTTTAAGTAGGCCTTACTCAAGCTGGTTAGCTATTCATCCCTTGCATCGATACAGGCAGTTTAACTCAATGAATAAACTCACAGTTAGGACGACAGACGATGAATCCTTTCGAATGTTCCGTTTAATGATGGATATTCATAGATAGAAAAACGTTGCAGTTGTAAGCCACATGTAAGATGTTTAGCATGGAAGATATACAGGAGTAATGACCAGAATCAGGAAGTGGAGGAGATATATAAAGAACTACGGTGAGAGAGAGAGTCCAGCTAGAAAGAAGGGGACAGATCTTAAAGACACAGAGCAAGAATAATCACATAGTGTAACACAACAGACACCATAAACAGGGTGTTTCAGGTCACGTTGCCTACAAATCCAAAACACTGCCTACTCAATGTACTGGACGAGTTGGAATGGGAGGAATGCACTAGGGTGGCAGTTATTACATCTCTATTTCTGGCACGTAAGCTAATAATGACCCACTGGATATCGGAGGATCCTCATGTTTTCAAAAAGTGGATTAATGCAGTGGGGGATATGCTGCGGAAAGAAAAAATAATTTACCAGCATAGGGGTTGCGCCCAGAAATTCGAGAAACTATGGGGACCGTGGCTGAATGTACCGGGGCTTGCCCCAGTGGATCTGGTCATGAGCAGATTGCTGGGCATTGGTACCTAAACAGGTTATATGCTAGACCAATGGCTCAACTCTGTGGGCACTGGCAACTCAGTCCATAACATGACACGAGACATGACCAGACAGTCAAAGAATGTCTAGATAGGTCTGCAGATGGCGCAAAATTATTGCTTATGATGTTTGAATATGTACTGGCATGTATTTGTAGCTTCAGTATGTGTATATATGTGTACTTTAATAAACCTTTTTTTGGATAAAAAGAAAAACGCATATAAAATTATTGTATCCAAATAAAGTTGCCATTTTTTTTTATATCTACTTGCATAAATTACTATATAATGATGCTGGGCCCCATATCAGTTGCATAGTTTGTTATAGCTATAGTTACACCCTTACTAGCCTTTTCAGACAAGGCTAGCAATGGCAGTCTTCATACATCTACAGTACAGATTTCCTTTACTACATGGTTAAATCCAGGATAATCAGGCAAACTTGTTTAATATTAGCTAATTAAAGTATTTACAGAGACTCTTACAACTACAGTTGTTTTCAGCAGATTCTTTTATTTCTCTTGCAGTGTTTATACAGTGGTTTATACTGTTAATTATGGAAATAGTGGGAATGGAACCCATAAAACTTGTGCTTCCTTCCAGAATGGCAATTTTCTCTTAGATCTTTTGTCTTTTCTGGAAAGTTTTGGTGGAATGTTTTTTGAGCTGTAGACTTTGAGAATGAATCTTGAAGCACAAGTAGAGTTGCATGCGGCAAAGTCTTTCCAGCTTTATGAATGCCGCTTTGTGCTCTTAATGTGTTCTGGCGAATATAGTGCCCTAATATACTATCTTGTGGTTTTATAGAACAAGCCTCTAGACTAGTAAAACACCTTTTTTGGAATGGTTTACTGAGCTCAGAAGCGTTTTCAAAAGCAATATATGGATCATGTCCACCTGTTAAATCTTCATGGACTGTTTTATACACCAAATCAGAATGGGTTGGTAACGGTGTTAGCTGTCTTCTATACAATGCATCTGTCTTTTCTGTGTCTGTAATTTTATGAATATCAGGTTCCTTGTGTCCCTGAGTTGAGGATAAATACTCCTCTGTGTTTTCCTTCTTAGTTGTGTTACTAACAGTGTCAGATATACAAGATCTATGCCTAGGTGTCTCCACCTCAGTGTTCAAACTGGGTTTATATTCTAAAGTTTCACTTTTAGGTTCTTCCTCTTTCACAAGAGTCCGGCGACCCTCTCTTGAGCGTGCAATGCGTCCTTCTATTGGCCGTGCTTGAAGTACAGTCGATAAGAATGCTGGCTTCTAAAAAAAAGGTAATTGTGACATTACATAAATGCATTTTTTATCCATCTACAAAGTTTGCAAATCTTGAAATTCCTGCAAGTTCTTCTTTTTTTTTTTACAAATACGTCACTATACCCAAGAAATACAACCTACTGTAATTTAAGTGAAATTACACTGGACACTGTAGATATACTGTATTACTTTTTTCTTTTAGGCCCATTTAAGGACATTTCTAGTTGTACCTAAGCAAGTGACTGCTCTGCCATCTCGCTGCAAATAAACCTCCTTTGTAGCAGATGTGACAGTTACCATTCATGTCTGTGGTTAAATAGATTGCACCTTTGCACACATTAGAGCATAGGTGTCAAAGACAAGGCCCGCAGGCCAAATCCGGCCCTCCAGGCCATTTCATGTGGCCCTCACACCTCTCCTGCAGCTGAAGGAGAGCTCCAGCCCTCCTCTGGTCCTCCTCCAGACCCTTACTTTCTGCTTCTAAGCAATGCATCCAGCTTCTTCCCAGCAGCAGCATAAGGAAAGGGGGGTGCACTGTGATGTAAGGGAGAGTGGGGGGGGACTCAACTTCTGATGGTGGGGTGGCTCTTGACATCTAATGTAAGGGGAGGGGATGCGCTGGACATCTAATCTTACAGATACAACCGACCCTTTTGAGGGCAATCATAATGCTGATGTGGCCCACAATGAAATTGAGTTTGACACCCCTGCATTAGAGGATAATGTAGACTTGGACATAAACATATTGTTACCCTGGTAAATCAAGGGCGTTCATTTTTTACAGTGTATTTAAAGCCAAATCTTTTATTTGAGTTGTAGATAGAGTGGTAAGGGGGTTGTTAGAGCCCCTGTCTGGATTTTATTGCTGTCTGTGTCCCCACTGGGGATATTTACCCTCTGTATTACCCTGCTGACCACCATCACTGGGAGTTAAAGCCCCACTGTGGGTAGCGGAAAAAAATACTATTGCAGTGGGACCTTCCAAACCGCAAGGGTTAAATGCTTGCTAAGGTAGAGATCTAAGCTGTAATACTTGCCATACTGGTTTTCCTGGCATGGTGTGTGACCAGTCCCCCGGAGCTGCTTCCCTTTCGCCACTCCACCAGTTGTACGCTTTCTGACATCATCACGTACAATGTAGGACCAGGGGTTCTGCATTGTACATGCTGTCAGAAAGTGTCTACCTTCATTCTGCAGTGTAGTAGAAAAGATTAGAGGGCTGGCTGCAGGGTGAGCAAATAATAAGGTAAGTTTTTTTACATGTTATTCTTTTCCCCCCTAGAGTTAGTAAACATTGAACCTCTGCAGTGTGGGGGAGCCCCACTTCAAATGTATTTTTGTTTTTTTAAATACCAGCATTCATCTTAAAAGAATTCAACATTATGAGTTGTCACCAGAACAGGAATAGAGATTAAACATGTTCTGGTGATAACTATGGAGAGATTTCCTCTCACTTTCTGTTGTGTCGACAGAGCAGGAAGTAAAGGAAAATCTTCCCAATGGTGCAAAAAAATATGACAGGGGCTTAACCACCATACTTGCTCTATCCAAAATGAAAAATTAAATAAAATTCTACATATACTTGCACAATTCCATAGATGGCATAAACCTTTTTTTGCAATCATCATGTTCTTATTTTGAAAATGAATGCAGATGTAGAAAACACAACTGTTCTGGAAGACACTTTCTTAAAAGAGAAGTAGGGCCAAAGCTCTTTTGGCCCTATTTCTCCTGTGGGTCACAGAAGTGGACTTACTTCAGGACTCCTGTGACCCATATTTAGCTGACAACGGGCTAATGTCTGCTGTCAGCTTACATGACTCAGTCAGTCCAGGCTTTGGAGCGATCCACCTAGATGCCTGGACTCTCAGCGAGCCACTGGGAGTCTGCTTTTGCCACCTCCACAGCCTGGCACTCCAGTGAGCGCTGGAGGGGCAGAGCAGAGAGCTGGTGACTGACTGTCACCGGCTCACTGTTTACTGAAGACCGAAAATTGAGCTATCAGCAGTCTTTGATCTCTCAGGTCTCGGTCTTAGAGACAGCGGGTGACAGATGCAGCATTGGACCGATGCTACATTCACCTAGGTGAGCATAAATGTCAATTTTGTAAATTCCCATACTCTATAAATGTCAGAGATTATGGCTGGACTTTCATTAATGTAAGTCAGCGTGTGGTTTAGTGGCTAAATTTAAGGTACACTTATTTTTTATCACACATCTTAGAAAATGATGCTTGTATATGACTTATGTAATGTGTGCATACATGAATCGAACTTACCATTTCTGTGTTTTCATCTGTTTTGCCTGTTATGTTGCCAATTACCTTCTCATAATAATCGTCAAGTTGTAGTGGGTTCATTTCACCACGGTCTGAGTATAAAAGAAAATTATTGTTCGGAAAAGTACTAAAAAAGTATGGAATGTTTATCAGTGTTTGTATTGTTCTCTGTATGAGGTACTTGGGAAAACTCTTGATTTATGTGCAGGCCAGTTTTTTTGTGACTGGTTTGGATCACTCCAAAGTGTTTGACATGACAATGGAATGAAGGTGATGTATGACAATATGCAACAGGGAGGAGTTATGGAGTTTGTGAACAAGTTCCCGGTCAAGGCTACATGGCTGGCAGTGCTACAAAAATAGTGTTGTAGCAGACAGTGTAGATAAATGTGCCAGTCTTTAGCAGTACAGGTTGTACTTTCCATAAACAACAAAGAAATGTGCTACTACCCCAGTTTAATAAAACTCCTCCTGAGCTGTCGGGTGCAGGATGTGCAGGTGCTCAGCTGCCAAAGTGATGAATGGATAAAGGACAATCCGCAACTCCATACATGCTCTTAAATCAGTCCGAATTTATTGTATCTCCATAAAAAAATATTTTTTATGGAGATACAATAAATTCGAACTGATTTAGGAGCATGTATGGAGTTGCGGATTGTCCTTTATCCATTCAACAGGTTGTACTTTGCTTATAAATCTTTTAGTAGCACAGGAGGCAACAGTTTGAATGAAAGTCATACCTGGTTTTAACAGGTACCCGCTCCCATTTCTGCTTAGAAGTTCTCCTCCTCCCCTCCCTCCCCATCACAGGTCCCAGAAGTCTGCAGGACCATTCACAAGGAGTATTGGCAGTGGGAAACCAGCTGTGAAGTGCTGCAGGTGTCAATTTTAAATGAATGACACCCAAAAACAGTTCAGAAAATGCAGTGAACACCCATGCAATCTGATTCAGGTGCCGTAAAAAAGATGCCTGCACCTTTTTCGTGCGGTTCGATTTGAGCTCATACAAAAGGAATGGGCTCAAATCTCACTGAAAAGAATCGCATTTGATTTGAACAGGAATGCTATGCGATGGCTGTCAAAATCTCATGCGGTTTCCCTCACCGCACCTGGCTAACTGAGCTGAAATCCTCCTGAGTAGGGATGAGCCGAATACCCCCCAGTTCGGTTTGCATCAGAACATGTGAACAGGCAATAAAGCAATAAATTTGTTCGAACATCCGAACACCGTTAAAGTCTATGGGACACGAACATGAAAAATCGAAAGTGCTAATTTTAAAGGCTTATATGCAAGTTATTGTCATAAAAAGTGTTTGGGGACTCGGGTCCTGCCCCAGGGGACATGTATCAATGCAAAAAAAAGTTTTAAAAACTTCAGTTTTTTCGGGAGCAGTGATTTTAATAATGCTTAAAGTGAAACAATAAAAGTGAAATATTCCTTTAAATTTCGTACCTGGGGGGTGTGTATAGTATGCCTGTAAAGTAGCGCTTGTTTCCCGTGCTTAGAGTGAGTGAGTGAATAATTTGTATAGCGCTGCAAATGCGAACTTAATTGCATCAAGGCGCTTATTTCCATCCAGTGTCATCCTGATCCTTCAGAAGAGGTGGGTCTTAAGTTTTTTCCTGAAGGCCAGATGGTTTTCTTCCATGCGAATGTTTATGGGTAGAGCGTTCCGTAGCCGTGGTCCTTGGACTGCAAATCTTCGTTCTCCCTTCGATTTGTAGCGGGACTTGGAAATGTGGAGGAGGTTTTGGTTGGTTGATCGGAGAATGCAATTGGGGTGTAGTGTTTTATTTTCTCGCACAAGTATTGAGGAGCGTTTCCTTGTGTGCACTTGTGGGTGAGACAGAGGGTCTTGAATGTGACCCGATCTTTTACGGTTAGCCAATGAAGGGTCCTCAGGGAAAGGGTGATGGATTCCCAGGGTTTTTTCCCCGTTACCAGTCTGGCTGCCGTGTTCTGGACGACTTGTAGGCGCAAAATCTGGTATTTAGGTAGTCCTATGTAGAGGGAGTTTGCGTAGTCGAGTCGGGAATTGATGATTGTTCCAACTACTACTGCTATGTCCTCTTCTGGGATGAAGGGGATGAGTCTACGCAGTAGGCGGAGGAGATGGTGAGATCCGCTGACTACTGATCCTATTTCTGCATCTATCGACATCTCAGAGTCAAAGATGACTCTGAGACTTTTGACTTTGGTGCCCGGGGTAATGGTCTGTCCAAGGATGGTGGGTGGTGTCCATGAAGTCTTAGCTTTTGTCTTTCGGTTTGTGTGGAGGAGAAGAAGTTCTGTTTTGGATCCATTGAGTTTGAGGGAGCTCTCAGTAATCCAATCATCGATCAATCTGAGGCATTTTTCTAGTCCCTGATATTGGTCTTTTTTCCGGTTATGCAAAAGTAGAGTTGAGTGTCGTCAGCGTATGAGTTGTAGCACAGGTCCTGTATGCTGATGATTTTGAGGAGTGGGCGGAGGTAGATGTTGAAGAGCACGGGTGACAGATGTGATCATTGAGGGACTCCGCAAGAAATTGCTAGAGTTTCAGAGGTGAAGGCTCCTAGTTTCACTGTCTGGGAATGATTTTCTAGGAAGGATGCGAACCAGGGTAGATCCGAGTCTGTGACTCCTGCTACTTCTTTAAGGTGAATGAGTAGAGTTTTGTGGTCTACAGTGTCGAACGCTGCACTGAGATCCAGCAGCACCAGGAGACATGATTCTCGGTCATCTGCTGCTTCGAGGGCATAATCCCATATTTTGAGAAGTGCCGTTTCTGTGCCATGGCCTGGGCGGAAGCCTGATTGTAGTGGGTCCAAGAGTTTGTGGGTGTCCAAATGGAGTTGTAGCTGTTGTACTACTGCTTTCTCCATGATCTTGGAGAAGGTGTTAAGACTTGTTACCGGACTGCGGTAATTTGGGTCGAGGTTGGGTTTCTTTAGGAGGGGTTTGATTATGCCTTGCTTGAGGGGGATCGGAACAATACCTTCTTTGAACGATTGGTTTACAAGATGTGTTATGGTGGGTGCCAAGATGTCGGTACATTCTTTAAGGAGTTTTGTAGAAATGATGTCATTTGGTGATGTGCTGTCTCGGAGGCTTCTGATGATGTTTTTGGTGGTGTCGATGGTGATCGGGACCAGTGAAAATTTTGTCGATTGTATAATGTTTGTATTGATTTCCTCTTTTTGCTTTGACTGAGTGAGGTTGGTTGTTTTTTTCTGTTGAATTATTTCACGAATGTTTTCGATTTTGTTGATAAAAAAATCCGATAGCTCATTTAGAATTCTTGAGTTTCGTTTGCTGGAGGTTCTAGACAGGTAGGATTCATAGTCTGAGCGACTAGTTTGAAAAGTTCACAAGGTCGGTTTAGGGCTATTAAGATGATGTTTGAGAAATGTTCATTTTTTGCTTTGAATATTGCTTTGTGGTATTTATTAGTGAGTGCTTTGTAGTTTGTGTGGTTTTCCTTTGTTGGGTTTCTTCTCCAGGCTCCTTCAGCTCTTCTGCGTTCTTGCTTCAGTAAAGTAAGAGTGTCATTAAACCAGCCCGAATAGTTTTTGCCGATGAGTGCTCTACGTTTCGTAGCGACTGTGTCTGCTGTTTTTAGTAATGCTTTGTTTAAGGAGTTGAGTGTTTGTTCTGTTGATTGGTTTTGATTTAGCATTCTTATGTTTTTTTATAGTGTGGTTTTGAAGAGTTCAGAGTGTAGTTTCTTCTGAGATCTTGTCCAGTTGTTGTTATTGAGTGTTTCGGTTTTTGGGAGATGGTGTTGGTGATTTTAAATTTGATAGCGTGGTGGTTCGTCCATGGTAAAGGCATTTTGTCCAGTGTGTTGATGTCCATATTTTGTTTGAAGATGAGATCAAGAATATGACCTGAGCCATGCATGGGGGCTTTTATCAGTTGCTGCAGACCTAGTTCTTCCAGTTGGTTGATGCAGGAGGTGGCGATGGGGTCCTGGGTGGAGTCAGCCCAGAGGTTGAAGTCCCCGAGTAACAAATAGTTTTTGGTTTTCAAGATGTATGTCGAGATGAATCCGGTGAAGGGTGTGAGGAGATTTGTCTTTGGCCCTGGTGGTCTGTAGCATAGCAGTATGTGGACGGTGTCCTGCGGTGTTGTTTGAAGATGCAGAGTGAGTGTTTCCATGAAAGGCAATGAGTTCTGTAGAGTTTGTTTGATGAGAGAGAGGTGGGATTTGAAGATCACTGCTAGGCCTCCTCCTCTTTGTCCAATTCTATGCTCGGTTAGGATGCAGTAGTTCTCAGGTACCAATTCTGTTAGGATGGTGTTACAGTCAGGTGTTAGCCAGCTTTCCGTGATAAAGAGGCAATCTGTGTTGTTTTGGGTGATGAAGTTGTGGATTTCCTGTCTGTGCTTGACTGCAGATCGGGTGTTGATCAGGGCGCATGATAAGTGTTGTAGTTTAAGTGGTGCCTTCCTGTTTTTGATGGTCGATTGTCGATTGATCTTTAGAAGTTGTTCTTTTCGTGGTATTTTTTGGGTGGAGGTGGTAGTGTTGAGGCGGTATTACGTAGACTGTGTAGAGTGTCCGCTGAGTATTTAAAGTTGTACAAGGTGAAAAAAAGTTGATGGTGATGGAATGATGCGATGATAATACTGATGAGGCGACGATGAGGATGACGAGGTGATGATGATCCTGAAGATACAGCTGATGATAGGGTAGTGATGATGATGATGATGATGCTAATGGTGATGATGGTGAAAAAGAAGGTGATGGGACCCAAAACTGACCTAACCGCCCCCCGTTGATCCAGAGGAAGGCGAAAAACCCCAGCTGATCCTAGGCCAATTGCTACCGCAGGGGAAAAAATTCCTCCCTAAACCCCCGAGAGGCGATTGGGTGAACCCTGGATCAACTTCCTATGGTTGGTGCCCCGATGTACTTACCTGGGTGGACCAAGATGGCCTGGTGGCCGGAGCCGCGGTCTGTCCTGGAGAGCCTGGTGGCTACCGGTGCGGCTTTGGGGAGGTCCGTTGATGGCTGGGGGGGCTCGGGAGTCGGAGGGGGCACGCGGGCCCGCTGCAGAGAGAATTGGGGAAAAAGATAGTGGGATGGCCGGAGCTAGGCCGCAGCCGCAGTCTGTCCTGCGTATCTAGCAGTCTAGAATAGGGGCGCCCGGATGGTGGCAGGCGGCGGCTGCGGGCGGCGCGCTGGTGAGGCTGGGGGAGCTGAGCTGGGGGGAGAGTGGGGTCCAGGGGAAGCCACAGACCGTCCAGTTCAGGTCTGCTGGGGAATAGAACGCAGGTTATCCGTGGATGAGTCCTGGATGGTTGGATGGCCAGAGCTCCTGTCACACACATCCGTTACGCTTGACCATATGTGTGGATTGCTCTGTAAAATGGTGAGGCCAGAGCTCCTGTCACACACGTCCGTTACGCTTGACCATGTGTGTGGATTGCCCTGTGAAGCGCTGCCGATCGGATCGGGGATGATGAGGATGCAAATGATGAGGATGAGGGAGATGAGGATGAAGATGCTGATGATGATGATGATGAAGATGATGTTTGATGATTTGAAGGGTTGAAAGTATGTTTATTTGTTTATTTTGATGCCAGGTCCTAGGATTAAGAAAACCCGGGTGTACCAAAATGGCCGCTCCTTACCAGGCCGGATCCCTAGTTCGTCCTACAGGCTGACAATTGAGGGTGGCCCGGTGGGGGTTTGCAGACCAATTGGCCGGTAACAAGTAAAGTCGTGTGTTTTTTTCCCGACAATGACTTTGGGGGGGGGGGTCAGGGGAAGGTCCTAGAGGCTGGGGCCGGGTGGACCAAGATGGCCGCCGCGGCCGGAGCTACAGTAGGCCAGAGCCGCGGTCTGTCCTGATGGACCTGGCAGCTACTGCTGCGGCTTTGGGAGGCCCGCTGAATGGCTGGGGGGACTCCGAAAAGCGGGGGGCAGCAAGCGGCCCGCTGGGCGAGAGGATGCAAAGGAAGGAAGGGATTTCCGGATGACGGAGCTAGGCCGCAGTCGCGGTCTTTCCAGCCGGCAGCTGCGGGTGGATAAGGATGCCCGGAAGGCGGTGGGTGGCGGCCTCGGCGGTGCCCTAGGTGAGCTGGGGGGGCTCCGGGTCTATGGGGAGCCGTGGACTGCTAGGCAACCGCTGCTGAGGGGGGAGAACAGGGGGAAGAATAGTGCAGCCCTGGATGGCAGGAGCTGCTGCACACACAGTTTAAAGAGGCCCAGAGATGCAGGGTGCTGTGTAATGTAAAGGGGTGCAGGGGGCTGTATAATATAAAGGGGTCCAGAGGTGCAGGGTGCTGTGAAATGTAAAGGGGCCCAGAGGCGCAGGGGGATGTGTAATGTAAAGGGGTCCAGAGGTGCAGGGTGCTGTGTAGTGTAAAGGGGCCCAGAGATGCAGGGTGCTGTGTAATGTAAAGGGGCCCAGAGATGCAGGGTGCTGTGTAATGTAAAGGGGTCCAGAGATGCAGGGTGCTGTGTAATGTAAAGGGGCCCAGAGATGCAGGGTGCTGTGTAATGTAAAGGGGTCCAGAGATGCAGGGTGTTGTGTAATGTAAAGGGGCCCAGAGATGCAGGGTGTTGTGTAATGTAAAGGGGTCCAGAGATGCAGGGTGATGTGTAATGTAAAGGGGTCCAGAGGTGCAGTTGTGGAGAGGGGGTACACAGTAGTGACAAAGAGATATTGAAGGATGCAGAGGTATGCCGGGGGCACAGTGGGGTGTTTTTACATTTTAATGTGGGGGGGGTGTGACAGATATAGGATCCGCCCCGGATGCCAAATGCTCTAGGTACGCCCCCCTCCGATGTAATGCAGGTTTCCCGTTGCATCAGAGGGGGGCGGGGTCACCCGCACGTCACTGGGAAAGCCCGGGTTTCCCCTTGCGTCAGAGGGGGGCGGGGTCACGTGACGGGTGGCCCCCGTCCTCAGCTACATAAGACCTGTCAGGCTGCCGCAACGTCATTCCCGGGGTGTCTCCGGGGGAGACAGGACCGCGTGCTGTTCCTCGCTGGACATCATTGATGGAGCCTGCAGATCATCCGTCGCTGGATACCAACATCACTGGAGTGGAGATTGAGAGTGCATTACCACCGCTGGAATCTTTTTTTATATTCTTTAATAAAGGACTTATCCCAACTGTGTCGGTGTGTTTTTTTACAATTTTGTACACTTTCTTTGTGAAATGGTAGGGGTACAATGTACCCCGTTACCAATTCACATAGGGGGGGCCGGGATCTGGGGGTCCCCTTTGTTAAAGTGGTCTTCCAGATTCCGATAAGCCCCCCGCCCGCAGACCCCCACAACCACCGGGCAAGGGTTGTGGGGATGAGGCCCTTGTCCCCATCAACATGGGGACATGGTGCTTTGGGGTCCATCGACTACTACGACGAGCCTGCGCTCGTCACATTCGATGCCGTCGCCGCCATCTTGCTACACTCTACACTACTCTTGTATGCTACCGCGCATGCGTCAAAGTCTTTTCGAGCATGCGCGGGTTTACCATGGACAGGCAAGCATACACACTCACGGTTTTCTCCGCAGGAAAAACTGCCGAGAATCCCGACGAGAAAAATAGAGAGCAGGTTCTCTATTTTTCTCGTTGAGATTCCCGGCAGTTTTCCCAATGAGAAACCATACACACAAACGTTTTTCTCGGCTAAAAGCTCTCCCAGCAACTTTCTTGCTGAGAAAACCGGTCGTGTGTACGAGGCTTCAGTCTGTCCAGTGGGGGAAGTGCAGGAAGCATGGGAGCTGTTAATGAATTGTGAACTGGAGAGCCGAGGAACAGCAGGACTTCTCCCTCTATGTCTGGGATCTGACATGCTGCACTGCAAGGCACGGATGTAACTCAAGTATTCAAGACTAGGCCTTGAATACTCAAGAAGCTGGTAGTGATTAGGGATGAGCTTCGTGTTCGAGTCGAACATACTTTCGACTCGAACATCGGCTGTTCGATCGTTCGACGAAGATCGAACGATTTGGGCCGTTCGCGCCAAATTCGAGTGACGCGAACGGCCCACAATGCACTACGCCATCGCAGTGTCATCCAGGCGCTGTGATTGGCCAAGCATGCACTGTGACCCCGCATGCTTGGCCAATCACAGCGCCGGCAGCGAGGAGAGCAATGATTGGCCACAGGCAGGATGCCTGTGGCCAATTATTGCTGAGGGTGTTTAGTACACGCCCCACACTATAAAAGGCCGCCAGCACGGCGGCCTAGTGTAGTGTGTTCCGGAGCAGGGACAGAGAAGCATAGGCAGGGACAGTGACATTTATTTTTTTCTTGCTTAACCTGGATTCCTTTAGTTTAGGGAAAGAGAAGGATAGGTAGGGAGAGTGTCAGTGTGTTTTACTGTGCGAATCCTTGTTTCTAGGGACAGGGAAGGACAGTGAGGGAATTCTCCTTGTGCTATAGTGTGCTTTAAAAAAACATTTTTTCTAGGGACAGAAAACTATAGGTAGGGAGAGTGTCAGTGTGTTTTACTGTGCGAATCCTTGTTTCTAGGGACAGGGAAGGACAGTGAGGGAATTCTCCTTGTGCTATAGTGTGCTTTAAAAAAACATTTTTTCTAGGGACAGAAAACTATAGGTAGGGAGAGTGTCAGTGTGTTTTACTGTGCGAATCCTTGTTTCTAGGGACAGGGAAGGACAGTGAGGGAATTCTCCTTGTGCTATAGTGTGCTTTAAAAAAACATTTTTTCTAGGGACAGAAAACTATAGGAAGGAAGAGTGTCAGTTTCTTTCACTGTGATAATCCTTGTTTCTAGGGACAAAGAAGGAAAGTGAGTGAAATTCTCCTTGTGCTATAGTGTGCTTTAAAAAAACATTTTTTCTAGGGACAGAAAACTATAGGTAGGGAGAGTGTCAGTGTGTTTTACTGTGCGAATCCTTGTTTCTAGGGACAGGGAAGGACAGTGAGGGAATTCTCCTTGTGCTATAGTGTGCTTTAAAAAAACATTTTTTCTAGGGACAGAAAACTATAGGTAGGGAGAGTGTCAGTGTGTTTTACTGTGCGAATCCTTGTTTCTAGGGACAGGGAAGGACAGTGAGGGAATTCTCCTTGTGCTATAGTGTGCTTTAAAAAAACATTTTTTCTAGGGACAGAAAACTATAGGAAGGAAGAGTGTCAGTTTCTTTCACTGTGATAATCCTTGTTTCTAGGGACAAAGAAGGAAAGTGAGTGAAATTCTCCTTGTGCTATAGTGTGCTTTAAAAAAACATTTTTTCTAGGGACAGAAAACTATAGGTAGGGAGAGTGTCAGTGTGTTTTACTGTGCGAATCCTTGTTTCTAGGGACAGGGAAGGACAGTGAGGGAATTCTCCTTGTGCTATAGTGTGCTTTAAAAAAACATTTTTTCTAGGGACAGAAAACTATAGGTAGGGAGAGTGTCAGTGTGTTTTACTGTGCGAATCCTTGTTTCTAGGGACAGGGAAGGACAGTGAGGGAATTCTCCTTGTGCTATAGTGTGCTTTAAAAAAACATTTTTTCTAGGGACAGAAAACTATAGGAAGGAAGAGTGTCAGTTTCTTTCACTGTGATAATCCTTGTTTCTAGGGACAAAGAAGGAAAGTGAGTGAAATTCTCCTTGTGCTATAGTGTGCTTTAAAAAAACATTTTTTCTAGGGACAGAAAACTATAGGTAGGGAGAGTGTCAGTGTCTTTTACTGTGCGAATCCTTGTTTCTAGGGACAGGGAAGGACAGTGAGGGAATTCTCCTTGTGCTATAGTGTGCTTTAAAAAAACATTTTTTCTAGGGACAGAAAACTATAGGTAGGGAGAGTGTCAGTGTGTTTTACTGTGCGAATCCTTGTTTCTAGGGACAGGGAAGGACAGTGAGGGAATTCTCCTTGTGCTATAGTGTGCTTTAAAAAACATTTTTTCTAGGGACAGAAAACTATAGGAAGGAAGAGTGTCAGTTTCTTTCACTGTGATAATCCTTGTTTCTAGGGACAAAGAAGGAAAGTGAGTGAAATTCTCCTTGTGCTATAGTGTGCTTTAAAAAAACATTTTTTCTAGGGACAGAAAACTATAGGTAGGGAGAGTGTCAGTGTGTTTTACTGTGCGAATCCTTGTTTCTAGGGACAGGGAAGGACAGTGAGGGAATTCTCCTTGTGCTATAGTGTGCTTTAAAAAAAAAATTTTTCTAGGGACAGAAAACTATAGGTAGGGAGAGTGTCAGTGTCTTTTACTGTGCGAATCCTTGTTTCTAGGGACAGGGAAGGACAGTGAGGGAATTCTCCTTGTGCTATAGTGTGCTTTAAAAAAACATTTTTTCTAGGGACAGAAAACTATAGGTAGGGAGAGTGTCAGTGTGTTTTACTGTGCGAATCCTTGTTTCTAGGGACAGGGAAGGACAGTGAGGGAATTCTCCTTGTGCTATAGTGTGCTTTAAAAAAACATTTTTTCTAGGGACAGAAAACTATAGGTAGGGAGAGTGTCAGTGTGTTTTACTGTGCGAATCCTTGTTTCTAGGGACAGGGAAGGACAGTGAGGGAATTCTCCTTGTGCTATAGTGTGCTTTAAAAAACATTTTTTCTAGGGACAGAAAACTATAGGAAGGAAGAGTGTCAGTTTCTTTCACTGTGATAATCCTTGTTTCTAGGGACAAAGAAGGAAAGTGAGTGAAATTCTCCTTGTGCTATAGTGTGCTTTAAAAAAACATTTTTTCTAGGGACAGAAAACTATAGGTAGGGAGAGTGTCAGTGTGTTTTACTGTGCGAATCCTTGTTTCTAGGGACAGGGAAGGACAGTGAGGGAATTCTCCTTGTGCTATAGTGTGCTTTAAAAAAACATTTTTTCTAGGGACAGAAAACTATAGGTAGGGAGAGTGTCAGTGTGTTTTACTGTGCGAATCCTTGTTTCTAGGGACAGGGAAGGACAGTGAGGGAATTCTCCTTGTGCTATAGTGTGCTTTAAAAAACATTTTTTCTAGGGACAGAAAACTATAGGAAGGAAGAGTGTCAGTTTCTTTCACTGTGATAATCCTTGTTTCTAGGGACAAAGAAGGAAAGTGAGTGAAATTCTCCTTGTGCTATAGTGTGCTTTAAAAAAACATTTTTTCTAGGGACAGAAAACTATAGGTAGGGAGAGTGTCAGTGTGTTTTACTGTGCGAATCCTTGTTTCTAGGGACAGGGAAGGACAGTGAGGGAATTCTCCTTGTGCTATAGTGTGCTTTAAAAAAACATTTTTTCTAGGGACAGAAAACTATAGGTAGGGAGAGTGTCAGTGTGTTTTACTGTGCGAATCCTTGTTTCTAGGGACAGGGAAGGACAGTGAGGGAATTCTCCTTGTGCTATAGTGTGCTTTAAAAAAACATTTTTTCTAGGGACAGAAAACTATAGGAAGGAAGAGTGTCAGTTTCTTTCACTGTGATAATCCTTGTTTCTAGGGACAAAGAAGGAAAGTGAGTGAAATTCTCCTTGTGCTATAGTGTGCTTTAAAAAAACATTTTTTCTAGGGACAGAAAACTATAGGAAGGAAGAGTGTCAGTTTCTTTCACTGTGATAATCCTTGTTTCTAGGGACAAAGAAGGAAAGTGAGTGAAATTCTCCTTGTGCTATAGTGTGCTTTAAAAAAACATTTTTTCTAGGGACAGAAAACTATAGGTAGTGTGACAGCAGGAAGATAAAGTCACCTGGTTGCATCCAGGGGGGTAGATATATTTCGCCCAGATTCAGGCTTTACGCCGACTTATACAACTAGGTGGAGAGTTGTATAAGCCCAGCTGAGGCTAGTGGGCTCATGGATGACTCATACCTCTAGGGAAAGTGTGGGGCGTCGTGCAGACAGGGAGTTGATGAGACCAGCTGAAGCTTGTCAGCTCATTTAGGCCTCTATAAGAACTCCCAGATTCATTAGGTGTTTGCTCATGCCTGGAACCAGACCTGTGTGGACTGTCTAGGGAGAGTGAACCCCTGTGCGGTGAGACAAAGCCTGTGTGGCTATTTGCTTGGACATTTAAAACCAGGGACTTAGGGACTAGGACAGCACTAGGCTGATCCCAGTTGTTAGTTAGGAAACCTGTATGTTTAGTCAGAGGTCAAGTTGACCAGGATTTATTTTGTTTATGTTTCTTTTGCTTTGCTGTGTTTTGTCACTGTAAATAGAAAATAAACCGCACCTTTTTGATTTTGAAAACCACAACCTCCGTTTGCTGGGCCTGTTTTGTGTGGGGAGCCCATCCCGGGGGGTCACACACACCCGCTGCCGAGCTAACCCCCTCACAGTTGGTGGAGAATGCAGGCAGTTTTTTTTAAGCCAGCATGGAGGAGATACTGAAACAGCTGGCTCTAGCAAATGCCAATCAACAGCAGACAAATGCAGGTTTGCAAAAGAGCCTTGCAGCCCAGCAGCAAGCTCACCAACAGAGTCTGGAAGCTCAGCAACAAGCCCAGCAGCAATCTGAGGCCCGCTTCATAGACCTGTTACAGAAGCAAGAGCAGAGACTACAACAAATGGAAGCAGTAATGCAGCAACGTCCGCAGACCAGTGAGGAAAGCCGTCCCACTAATACCGCGTCCTTTGGGGTGAGTCGTTTATTGACAAAAATGACTGGAGAGGATGATCCAGAGGTATTTTTGACCACATTTGAAAGGACCGCTGAAAGAGAAAAGTGGCCTGAGGAGCAGTGGGCTGGACTGGTGGCTCCTCTGTTAACTGGTGAATCGCAGAAAGCTTACTATGACCTAGAGCCTAACCAAGCAAAAGACTATGTGATGCTAAAAGCTGAAATTTTGGCAAGGCTGGGTGTCACCCAGGCTGTCCGGGCTCAGCGTGTGCATAACTGGACTTTCCAGCTTGGAAAACCCCCCAGGTCTCAAATGTATGATCTCATTCACCTGAGCAGAAAGTGGCTACAGCCAGAGACTTTGTCCGCACCAAAGATTGTGGAACGTGTTGTAATGGATCGGTTTTTGAGAGCTCTTCCTACTGCCATCCAAAAGTGGGTAAGCCATGGAGACCCAGAGACGGCCGATGGTCTTGTGGATCGTGTGGAGAAATACTTGGCTACAGAGAACCTGACGGCCTCTTCCAGAGACACTCGGACTTTCCACCCTAAGACCAGACCATCCCCAGGGGCGGATAAGAGGATTCCAAGGGGTGAGGGTGGAGAGAGTGAGAGGGTGGGAGCTCTACCCCAAGTTTGGCGAGAACAGCCTGGGAAATCAGCGGCTCAAGAGGCGGCAAGAAGGATCGTTTGCTACCGCTGCCGGCAAGCGGGACATATTGCAGCCAATTGCCCGGTTGTGGAGGAACCCATGCAGTGTGACTTTCTGACGGGCAGACGTCAGTCGCTGTGTGCGACAGTCGCATGCACTGCCATTCGAGGAACTGAGAAACATTTATGCAAAATGTGTGTTAATGGTAGAAATGTTGTGGTATTGCTGGATTCAGGTAGCCTTGTGACCCTGATAAAGGCTGAGTTAGTTAAAACAGAGGTCTTTGGGAATAGCAAGGTAGCTGTTATTTGTGTGCATGGGGACACCCGGGAGTATCCAGTGACTACAGTGTGTTTCGAGACCCCCAAAGGTACCCTCTCTCATCCAGTGGGCTTAGTATCTCAGTTACCGCATGACGCCATTGTGGGAAGGGATTTTCCGAAGTTCTGGGAACTGTGGGATGATCCTGAGCCCCCCACTGGTGCCCCTATGTACCAGGAATGTGATAGCCAGAACTCCCCTGAGAGTGGTGAGGACTCTCCGGAATTTCCCTTATCAGTATTGGCAGGGGAGACTCAAGAAACTGGAGAGGAGCCCACCTCCTCAGACGAAAACCTACCGTCTGTGGAGTTTTCTGATCTTGAGGTTCACAGGGAAAACTTTGCCACAGAACAGTTGAAAGACCCCGCCCTAATAAAGGCACGGGAAAACGTAGTGAAAATAGATGGCGAGTTAGTGAACCCAGATAATACCTGCACTTACCCATACTTCAGCGTAGAGAAGGACCTACTGTATCGGGTGGCAAAAAGGGCAGAAGAAACCGTTGAGCAGCTGGTGGTGCCCAAACCTTACAGGAAGTTGGTGTTGGAGTTGGCCCATGGGCACATTCTTGGAGGTCATCTGGGGACAGAGAAAACCCGAGAGAGGGTATTACAGAGATTCTATTGGCCGGGGGTGATGAAGGACATAGAAAATTATTGTTCCTCCTGCCCTGTGTGTCAGAGGTCGGCCCCGATGCCACATTTCCGTAGCCCGCTGGTCCCTCTACCCATCATTGAGGTCCCGTTTGAGAGGATCGCCATGGATTTGGTAGGGCCTATAATCAAGTCCGCTAGGGGGCACCAGTACATATTAGTTATAATGGACTATGCCACCCGTTATCCAGAAGCGATCCCTCTCCGAAATACCTCGGCCAAAACCATAGCCAAAGAGCTATCTCTTGTGTTTAGCCGGGTGGGTATTTGTAAAGAACTGCTTACGGACCAAGGTACACCCTTTATGTCCCGGGTTATGAAGGAGCTGTGTAAATTGTTCAAAGTGACGCAATTACGTACATCTGTGTATCACCCCCAAACCGATGGGCTGGTTGAAAGATTCAACAAAACCCTAAAACAAATGTTGAAGAAAGTGGTGGATAGAGATGGAAAGGATTGGGACTGTCTACTTCCTTATCTGATGTTTGCTATTAGGGAGGTGCCCCAATCCTCTACGGGATTCTCCCCCTTTGAGTTACTGTATGGGAGACACCCAAGAGGGCTGTTGGATATTGCCAAGGAAACTTGGGAAAGTGAGAGTTCTCCCCACAGGAGTGTGATTGAGCATGTCGCCCTGATGCAAGACCGAATTGCACAGGTAATGCCCATCGTAAAGGAACATTTGGCCCAAGCGCAGTTAGCACAGCAGAGAGTGTACAACCGTGGAGCCAAGACCCGTACCTTTTCCCCGGGGGATAGGATACTGGTACTTGTCCCTACGGTTGAAAGTAAATTCCTTGCCAAATGGCAAGGCCCCTATGAGATAATGGAAAAAGTGAGCGAAGTGAATTACAAGGTCAGACAACCAGGAAGGCGAAAGCCCGAACAGATCTATCACGTTAATCTGTTGAAAGCCTGGAGGGATAGAGAGTCCCTAGTCGCAGACACTTGGTCACCAGCTCAAACTGGTTGCGTGATTCCTGAGGTTGGAATAGCAGCCACCTTGTCACAACCCCAACAACAGGAGGTTAAGGAGTTTGTGCTTCGCAACAAGGAGGTATTCTCTGAGCTGCCGGGACAAACATCTGGGGTAGAGCATGACATCATTACCCCGCCCGGTGAAAGGGTGAAGTTAAAACCCTATCGGATCCCAGAGGCCCGACGGGAGGCAATACGGGAGGAAGTACAGAAAATGCTGAACTTAGGGGTGATAGAGGAGTCCCAAAGTGATTGGTCTAGTCCCATTGTGTTGGTGCCTAAACCGGATGGGAGCTGGCGATTTTGTAACGATTTTCGTCAGTTGAACAAAGTTACAAAATTTGACACCTACCCCATGCCACGTATAGATGAGTTGATCGACCGGCTGGGAACAGCCCGATACATGACGACTCTTGACCTCACAAAAGGGTATTGGCAAATCCCCCTGGCTAAGTCGGCCAAAGAGAAAACCGCATTTGTAACCCCAGACGGGGCGTTCCAATATAAAAGAATGCCGTTCGGGTTACAGAATGCGCCGGCCACATTCCAGCGGAAAATGGACCAGATGCTGAGGCCCCATCGGAAGTATGCTGCGGCTTACCTGGATGACGTAATTGTCCATAGCACAGATTGGGCCTCACATCTGCCAAAAGTGCAAGCAGTCCTGGACTCTGTTCGGGAAGCGGGGTTTACGGCTAACCCCAAGAAGTGTACCATTGGGCAGGAGGAGGCCAAATATCTTGGGTACACCATTGGGAGGGGAGTAATAAAACCCCAACTCAACAAAGTCGAGGCCATCCAGAGTTGGCCACGTCCCAACAGCAAGAAGCAGGTACGAGCCTTTTTGGGAATCGCTGGGTATTATCGGCGATTCATTCCCCACTTTGCTTCTAAGGCTGTGCCCCTAACCAACCTGACGAAGGGGAAAGGGTCGGTCATGATTAAATGGACCCCCGAGGCTGAGGCAGCATTCCAATTCTTGAAACAAGCCTTATGTAGCCAGCCAGTGTTGTACTCACCCGACTTCTCTAAAGACTTTGTCGTACAAAGTGATGCGTCAGATGTGGGGTTAGGAGCAGTATTGTCCCAGGTCTGGAACGGGGAAGAGCACCCAGTCATTTACCTCAGCAGGAAGTTGAAGTCCCATGAGGTAAATTACGCCACCGTTGAAAAGGAGTGTTTAGCGGTGAAGTGGGCTCTAGATTCCCTTCGGTACTACCTGCTAGGTAGGCACTTTGACATGGTTACGGATCACGCTCCGTTAAAATGGATGGCTCAAAACAAGGAAACAAATAGAAGAGTGAATAGGTGGTTCCTGGCCCTCCAGGAATTCAACTTCACAGTAAAGCATCGCCCTGGCGTTCAAATGGGGAATGTGGATGCTTTGTCTCGAGTACATGAATGCCTGATTGCTGGTGTTCCAACCCCGAGGTTAAAACAAGAGGGGGGGGTATGTGACAGCAGGAAGGTAAAGTCACCTGGTTGCATCCAGGGGGGTAGATATATTTCGCCCAGATTCAGGCTTTACGCCGACTTATACAACTAGGTGGAGAGTTGTATAAGCCCAGCTGAGGCTAGTGGGCTCATGGATGACTCATACCTCTAGGGAAAGTGTGGGGCGTCGTGCAGACAGGGAGTTGATGAGACCAGCTGAAGCTTGTCAGCTCATTTAGGCCTCTATAAGAACTCCCAGATTCATTAGGTGTTTGCTCATGCCTGGAACCAGACCTGTGTGGACTGTCTAGGGAGAGTGAACCCCTGTGCGGTGAGACAAAGCCTGTGTGGCTATTTGCTTGGACATTTAAAACCAGGGACTTAGGGACTAGGACAGCACTAGGCTGATCCCAGTTGTTAGTTAGGAAACCTGTATGTTTAGTCAGAGGTCAAGTTGACCAGGATTTATTTTGTTTATGTTTCTTTTGCTTTGCTGTGTTTTGTCACTGTAAATAGAAAATAAACCGCACCTTTTTGATTTTGAAAACCACAACCTCCGTTTGCTGGGCCTGTTTTGTGTGGGGAGCCCATCCCGGGGGGTCACACACACCCGCTGCCGAGCTAACCCCCTCACAGTAGGGAGAGTGTCAGTGTGTTTTACTGTGCGAATCCTTGTTTCTAGGGACAGGGAAGGACAGTGAGGGAATTCTCCTTGTGCTATAGTGTGCTTTAAAAAAACATTTTTTCTAGGGACAGAAAACTATAGGTAGGGAGAGTGTCAGTGTGTTTTACTGTGCGAATCCTTGTTTCTAGGGACAGGGAAGGACAGTGAGGGAATTCTCCTTGTGCTATAGTGTGCTTTAAAAAAACATTTTTTCTAGGGACAGAAAACTATAGGAAGGAAGAGTGTCAGTTTCTTTCACTGTGATAATCCTTGTTTCTAGGGACAAAGAAGGAAAGTGAGTGAAATTCTCCTTGTGCTATAGTGTGCTTTAAAAAAACATTTTTTCTAGGGACAGAAAACTATAGGTAGGGAGAGTGTCAGTGTCTTTTACTGTGCGAATCCTTGTTTCTAGGGACAGGGAAGGACAGTGAGGGAATTCTCCTTGTGCTATAGTGTGCTTTAAAAAAACATTTTTTCTAGGGACAGAAAACTATAGGTAGGGAGAGTGTCAGTGTGTTTTACTGTGCGAATCCTTGTTTCTAGGGACAGGGAAGGACAGTGAGGGAATTCTCCTTGTGCTATAGTGTGCTTTAAAAAAACATTTTTTCTAGGGACAGAAAACTATAGGAAGGAAGAGTGTCAGTTTCTTTCACTGTGATAATCCTTGTTTCTAGGGACAAAGAAGGAAAGTGAGTGAAATTCTCCTTGTGCTATAGTGTGCTTTAAAAAAACATTTTTTCTAGGGACAGAAAACTATAGGTAGGGAGAGTGTCAGTGTGTTTTACTGTGCGAATCCTTGTTTCTAGGGACAGGGAAGGACAGTGAGGGAATTCTCCTTGTGCTATAGTGTGCTTTAAAAAAACATTTTTTCTAGGGACAGAAAACTATAGGTAGGGAGAGTGTCAGTGTGTTTTACTGTGCGAATCCTTGTTTCTAGGGACAGGGAAGGACAGTGAGGGAATTCTCCTTGTGCTATAGTGTGCTTTAAAAAAACATTTTTTCTAGGGACAGAAAACTATAGGAAGGAAGAGTGTCAGTTTATTTCACTGTGATAATCCTTGTTTCTAGGGACAAAGAAGGAAAGTGAGTGAAATTCTCCTTGTGCTATAGTGTGCTTTAAAAAAACATTTTTTCTAGGGACAGAAAACTATAGGAAGGAAGAGTGTCAGTTTCTTTCACTGTGATAATCCTTGTTTCTAGGGACAAAGAAGGAAAGTGAGTGAAATTCTCCTTGTGCTATAGTGTGCTTTAAAAAAACATTTTTTCTAGGGACAGAAAACTATAGGTAGGGAGAGTGTCAGTGTGTTTTACTGTGCGAATCCTTGTTTCTAGGGACAGGGAAGGACAGTGAGGGAATTCTCCTTGTGCTATAGTGTGCTTTAAAAAAACATTTTTTCTAGGGACAGAAAACTATAGGTAGGGAGAGTGTCAGTGTGTTTTACTGTGCGAATCCTTGTTTCTAGGGACAGGGAAGGACAGTGAGGGAATTCTCCTTGTGCTATAGTGTGCTTTAAAAAAACATTTTTTCTAGGGACAGAAAACTATAGGAAGGAAGAGTGTCAGTTTCTTTCACTGTGATAATCCTTGTTTCTAGGGACAAAGAAGGAAAGTGAGTGAAATTCTCCTTGTGCTATAGTGTGCTTTAAAAAAACATTTTTTCTAGGGACAGAAAACTATAGGTAGGGAGAGTGTCAGTGTCTTTTACTGTGCGAATCCTTGTTTCTAGGGACAGGGAAGGACAGTGAGGGAATTCTCCTTGTGCTATAGTGTGCTTTAAAAAAACATTTTTTCTAGGGACAGAAAACTATAGGTAGGGAGAGTGTCAGTGTGTTTTACTGTGCGAATCCTTGTTTCTAGGGACAGGGAAGGACAGTGAGGGAATTCTCCTTGTGCTATAGTGTGCTTTAAAAAACATTTTTTCTAGGGACAGAAAACTATAGGAAGGAAGAGTGTCAGTTTCTTTCACTGTGATAATCCTTGTTTCTAGGGACAAAGAAGGAAAGTGAGTGAAATTCTCCTTGTGCTATAGTGTGCTTTAAAAAAACATTTTTTCTAGGGACAGAAAACTATAGGTAGGGAGAGTGTCAGTGTCTTTTACTGTGTGAATCCTTGTTTCTAGGGACAGGGAAGGACAGTGAGGGAATTCTCCTTGTGCTATAGTGTGCTAAAGCATTCCTCATCAACCATCTTTGAAATCCTTGTTTTTTTGGACAGTCAGGGAAATTGTCGTTGTGCTATTCTGTGCAAAAGCAATCATCCTCAACCATATTTAGAAATCCTTAAGTAAAGGGACAGAGGACACCTGAAGGTAGCCCTTATTGCTTTTTTCCCATCTCCCTGCAGGCCATCTATTAGAATGTCTGGAAGGCAAACAAGGAGAGGCAGACAGTCAGGAGGCAATAAAAGAGGGCAAGCAGGCTCTGTGTCTGGGGGCAACAGTGCTGGTCGTGGACGCGGTGCATTGTCATCAGCACATGGCCATGGGACACGCTTGTCCTTCTTTTCGGCAGCTGGACATGTTGAGCCACATCATGCCGAAGACTTGGTAGAGTGGATGACCAAGCCCTCCTCCTCCTCATCATCCTCTCTCACCCAGGCTCAGGGTACTGGAAAAGCAGCTGCCAAAGCGTCCTCTTCCCTGGTATCAATGTCAGACTCATCATCAGTCACTCCTTCCCTAGACCCACCATGTCCTACTCCTGAGGAGTCCCCCGAACTGTTTGAGCACAGTGTTGGGTACATGCTCCAGGAGGATGCCCAGCGTTTCGAAGGGTCTGATGATGAAACCCAGCTAGAGGAAGGCAGTAGCGTGAGAGCAGACAGAGGGGATGCTCAAGAAGGACACCAATCTGGCAGTCATGTTCCAGCAGCTGCAGCATACTGCCAGATTGGCTCCAGTGATGAGGAGGGAGGTGATGATGAGGTCACTGACTCCACGTGGGTGCCTAATAGGAGAGAGGAGGAGGAGGAGGATGAGGAGGAGGCACATTTCCAACGAGGCAGGATGCCCTTTGGTGGCCAGCGTAAGGGCAGTACACCGACGGAATCACACCGCAGAGCTCCGCCTGTGCAGGGCGCTGCCTCTGCCCGTCATTCAAAAAGTTCTTTGGTGTGGGCCTTTTTTGAGGCTAGTGCATCAGATCGCACAGCTGCTGTTTGCAACATATGTCTCAAGCGTATATCGCGTGGCCAAAACATCAGCCGCTTGGGTACCACATGCCTGACCAGACATATGTTGACCTGCCATGCAGCTCGTTGGCAAGCCTACCTCAAAGACCCACACCAAAGAACAAAGCGGACCTCTCCTTGCACCGCATCAGCTGGGATCTCCAACCCCACTATAACTTCAGTCCTCTCTGAAACATGCACTGAGAGGAATGAAGGTGTAGAATTAGGTGTGTCACAGCCAAGTACTTGCGGCCACTCTGCTAGCAGTACACCGACGTCCGATTCTAGCAGGCAAATTTCCCTGCCCCAGCTGCTGGACCGTCGAAAGAAGTTCACTCCCAGCCATCCACATGCCCAGCGGTTGAATGCTAGCTTGGCTAAATTGCTAGCGCTTCAACTGCTGCCTTTTCAGTTGGTAGACTCGGCCCCCTTCCGTGAGTTTGTGCAATGTGCGGTTCCTCAGTGGCAGGTTCCCAAACGCCACTTTTTCTCACGGAAGGCTATTCCGGCTCTCTACCGGCATGTGGAAGGCAATGTCTTGGCCTCGCTGGACAGGGCGGTCAGCGGTAAGGTGCATATTACCGCTGACTCATGGTCCAGCAGGCATGGACAGGGACGTTACCTTTCTTTCACGGCCCATTGGGTCACTCTTTTGGCAGCTGGGAAGGATGCAGGACAAGGTGCAGTAGTGTTGGAGGTTGTTCCACCGCCACGCCTCCAAAATGCTACTACTGGTTGTGACACACCTCTCTCCTCCACCCCCTCCTCTTCTTCTTCCTCCATGGCCTCTTCCTGTGGTTTGTCCTCGGAACCAGCGGTGCTCCGTAGGCGTTCAAGGGGCTACGCAAGTACGCAGGCAAAAAGATGCCATGCCGTGCTTGCGCTGGTGTGTTTGGGGGACAGAAGCCACACTGGGGCAGAGGTCCTGTCTGCTCTGCAGGGCCAGGCCGAGAGGTGGTTGACGCCACGCCAGCTTAAGCCAGGAATGGTGGTTTGCGACAATGGCACCAACCTCCTCTCCGCCCTCCGACAGGGACAACTGACCCATGTGCCCTGTGTGGCTCACGTCCTTAACCTGGTGGTGCAGCGGTTCTTGGGCAGGTACCCGGGCTTACAGGATGTCCTGAGGCAGGCCAGGAAAGTCTGTGTGCATTTCCGCAGATCTTATAATGCCAGTGCTCGCCTGGCTGAGCTGCAAAAGGAGTTGAACCTGCCCAAGAACCGCCTTATATGTGACATGCCCACCAGGTGGAACTCAACGTTGGCCATGCTGCAGCGGCTGCACACGCAGCAGAGGGCCATCAATGAGTACCTGTGCGACTACGGCACCAGGACAGGGTCAGGGGAGCTTGGTTTTTTTTCTCCACGCCAGTGGGGCATGATCAGGGATGCATGCACTGTCCTGGCACCATTTGAGGAGGCCACGAGGATGGTGAGCAGTGACAGTGCATGCATCAGTGACACTGTACCTCTTGTCCACCTTTTGGAGCACACGCTGCGTGGAATAATGGACAGGGCACTTGAGGCAGAACAGAGGCAGGAAGAGGAGGACTTCCTTGCCTCTCAAGGCCCCCTTTACCCAGACAGTGTTCCTTCTGTCCCACCCATCGCACAGGAAGAGGAGGAGGAGGAGGAGGAGGAGGAGGAGGATTGTGTCAGCATGGAGGTGGAGGCTGGCACTCAGCATCATCAGCAGCAGTCTTTTAGGGATGATTTACAGTCCCAAGAAACCAGTGGACTTGTACGTGGCTGGGAGGAGGTGGCTGCGGATCATGTCGTCCTTAGTGACCCAGAGGACTCCGGAGCGAATGCCTCAGCAAACCTACGCTGCATGGCCTCCCTGATCCTGCAAAGTCTGCGGAAGGATCCTCGTATTCTTCGGATCAAGGAGAGGGACCATTACTGGCTGGCCACTCTCCTTGATCCAAGGTACAAGGGTAAGGTTGCGGACCTTATGTTACCGTCGCAGAGGGAGCAGAGGATGAGACAACTCCGGGAGGCCTTGCAGAAAGGTCTGTGCAACGCGTTCCCAGAGACTGGGAGGTTACAAACTCCTGGTCCTGGACAACGAGTTGCTGAGGCTTCGGCCAGTCAAAGAAGGAGCGGTGGGGAAGGTGGCCGTCTGACCGATGCGTTCAGACAATTCTTTAGTCCGCAGCCCCAAAGTATGATCGGTTCCAGCAACCATCGCCAGCGTCTGATAAACATGGTGCAGGAATATCTAGGGGCAAGGTCAGACTTGGACACCTTCTCCACCGAAAATCCTCTGGCTTACTGGGTCTTGAGGATGGATCACTGGCCAGAGCTTGCACAGTATGCAATTGAGCTACTGGCCTGTCCTGCATCCAGCGTTCTTTCGGAACGCACATTCAGTGCTGCTGGAGGATTTGTCACGGATCACAGGGTGCGCCTGTCCACCGACTCGGTTGATCGACTGACTTTCATCAAGATGAACCAGTCTTGGATCACCACCAGCTACCACACACCTGATGCTGATATAACAGACTAATTGATTTTAACATGTCACATCCCTTCAAGACTGATGCTGATGCTGAGTGCCTGTGCTGTTATGTTGACTGGCTATCCTCCTCCTCCGAGTCCTCAATGATACGATTGATGATGATAGCTTGGAAGATCATTTTTGTTTATGGGTGCCGCCACCAGTGGCTACGGCCCAATTTTTCAGCCCCTGTTTTACAGGGGCGTGTAATTACAATTTTTTTAGCAATAATTTGCCATAGGGCTCATTGCTGTGCTCCAAGTACAGTATCTGTGAGGGGTTGGAGTGTTGTGGCACCAGTGCCTAAGGCCCAATTTTTCAGCCCCTGTTTAACAGGGGCGTGTCATTAAAATTTTTGAAGCAATACTTTGCAACAGGGCTCATTGCTGTGCTCCACGTACAGTATCTGTGAGGGGTTGTAGTGTTGTGCCACCAGTGCCTAAGGCCCAATTTTTCAGCCCCTGTTCAACAGGGGCATGCAATTACAATTCTTGATCTAATAATTCACAGCAGGGCCCATTGCTGCACCCACCAAGAGTAACTCTGAGGGCTTACAGTGTTGTGGCAACGCCACCACCACCACCACCACGAAAGGCCCAATTTTTCAGCCCCTGTTCAAAAGGGGCATGTAATTACAATTCTTGATCTAATAATTCACAGCAGGGCCCATTGCTGCACCCACCAAGAGTAACTCTGAGGGCTTACAGTGTTGTGGCAACACCACCACCACCACCACGAAAGGCCCAATTTTTCAGCCCCTGTTCAACAGGGGCATGCAATTACAATTCTTGATCTAATAATTCACAGCAGGGCCCATTGCTGCACCCACCAAGAGTAACTCTGAGGGCTTACAGTGTTGTGGCAATGCCACCACCACCACCACCACGAAAGGCCCAATTTTTCAGCCCCTGTTCAAAAGGGGCATGTAATTACAATTCTTGATCTAATAATTCACAGCAGGGCCCATTCCTGCACCCACCAAGAGTAACTCTGAGGGCTTACAGTGTTGTGGCAACACCACCACCACCACCACCACCACGAAAGGCCCAATTTTTCAGCCCCTGTTCAACAGGGGCATGCAATTACAATTCTTGATCTAATAATTCACAGCAGGGCCCATTCCTGCACCCACCAAGAGTAACTCTGAGGGCTTACAGTGTTGTGGCAACACCACCACCACCACCACGAAAGGCCCAATTTTTCAGCCCCTGTTCAACAGGGGCATGCAATTACAATTCTTGATCTAATAATTCACAGCAGGGCCCATTCCTGCACCCACCAAGAGTAACTCTGAGGGCTTACAGTGTTGTGGCAACACCACCACCACCACCACCACCACGAAAGGCCCAATTTTTCAGCCCCTGTTCAACAGGGGCATGCAATTACAATTCTTGATCTAATAATTCACAGCAGGGCCCATTGCTGCACCCACCAAGAGTAACTGTCAGGGCTTACAGTGTTGTGGCACCAGCACCACCATCAAAGGCCCAATTTTTACTACCACTGTTCAACAATTATATGTAATTAAAATTCCTGATATAATAGTTGACAGCAGGGCGTTCCAGCACCAACCAAGAGTAACTGTGAGTGCTTACAGTGTTGTGCCAACACCAACAACTAAGGGGCCTATTTCTGCAGAGTATATACGGCAGGTCCCTACTTTCAAACATCCAACTTACAAACGACTCCTACTTGCAAACGCAAGAAGACAACAGGAAGTGAGAGGAAATCTACCACTAGGAAGGAAAATTCTCTCCTGTAAGAATAAATATGGGAGAAAGGTGTCCCCTCTGTACTGATGCTTTATCAGCAATCCTTGTTTCAAGAAAAACACCACATTTCAAAAACAGTTGTCATTGGGACGGAAAGTGAGGTCAAATGTTCTGAACAGGGGCACAGACAGCAAAACAAATGTTACAGGGGTGATAACCCTTACCTATGTTTTCCAAAAAGTTTAAAAATAGATTTTTGGGCTGGAGCTACACTTCAACAATGTACCTGTTCAAAATTACAAACAGATTCTACATAAGAACAAACCTACAGTCCCTGTCTTGTATGCACCGCCTGTATACGGCTGTTCAGAGTATATAGGGCCTTTTTTATTTTATGTGCGGGGTTCCCCTTAATATCCATACAAGACCCAAAGGGGCTGGTAATGGGTTGGGGTAGGGGGGGGGGGGGGGTCATGGGGTAGCTATGCCATTTTTCTTAAAGATTTTCATCCATATTACCGGGACCAGACATTACATTAAAGCCGCAAGCAGTTTTAAATGGCTTTTTTTCCCTTTAGAAGTGTCATTTTGTGCAGGGACAGTTCTAAACACGGGAAACACGTGGCACTTCACAGGCATACTTTAGACACCCCCCAGGTACGATATTTAAAGGAATATTTGACTTTTTTTTTTTCACTTTATGCATCATTAAAATGACTGCTCCCGAAAAACGACCGTTTTTAAAACTTCTTTTTGCATTGATACATGTCCCCTGGTGCACAACCCGGGTTCCCAAACCCTTTTTAGGACAATAACATGCATAATAGTTGTTATAATTAGCACTTTAGAATTCGAACGTTCGCATCCATTGTATTTAATAGGGTTCTAATGTTCGTACGAACTTTCGGTCCGTTCGCGGGTTCTGGTGCGAACCGAACCCGGGGGTGTTCGGCTCATCACTAGTAGTGATCCAGTAACAGAAACATATTTCATAAACATACAGTTATATCAAAATCAGTGAATATAGTGACTTCATAATAGAAGAAAAATATACCATATATAGTGACTCCTGCACAAATTTTTTTTTTTAAGAAAATAGCCCCAGAAAACTATGTTCAGTGCATCCACTGTTTATATAAAAATAGTGTCCTTATTTATACAAACAATTTCATTTTTGAAGTGAAGAAAACTCTTGTACAACATCAAACACCTAAACACATGATAATAAGGCCCCTTTCACACCAGCGGACCGTATGTCCGCTTTTTCATCCGTCCGTTTACGGATGAAAAAGGGAATACATTGGTCCCTATGAGATCGCGGGTGTCGGCGGCTGAATAACCACCGACACCCGATCTTATCCGGGTCCGCAATCCTCAGATTCTGCAGACAGAGGAAAATCCTATTTTTCTATCCGTCCGGAGAGCGGATCGGATAAACACGGACAGACGGTCTGTGTTCATCCGATCCCCCCAGCGGGGACCGCCCTGTCATCCGCCGGCTCAGCTGGGATCAGCGGAGCGATCCCCGCTGAGCAAGCGGAGGTTCACGGGGCAGATTTTCACGTATCCGTCCCGTGTGAAAGGGGCCTAAAGCTGTTATTGGATCACTACCTATATAGTGGGTATAGAAAAGAATCACCCCCCTTTAAAAAAATCACATTTTGTTGATTTGCAGCCTGAAATAAAGACAGACACAGCACATCTAGACATTGCAAAATTCGCCCACTGTTCTTTGCAGAACTGCTCAAGTTCAGTTAAATTTGATGGTGACTGTTTGTGGACTGCAGTCTTCAAGTCATTTCACAGATTTTCAATGTGGTTTAAATCTGGGCTCTAAATAGGCCATGCAAGGACATTCACCTTTTTCTCCTTCAACCATTGTGTGGTAATTTTTTCTGTGTGCTTTGGGTCATTGTCATGTTGGAAGGTAAACCTTCTTCCCATTGACAACTTTCTGTCAGGGGCAGCAGATTTTCCTCAATAATCTCACGTTACTTTGCCCCATCCATTATATTAGACATATCGTTTGGTGTTGAGGTCAAATAATTAAATTTTAGTCTCATCTGACCATAACACCTTTTTCCATGTGGCCTCAGAATCTTAATGCTGCTCTGTGGCCCTTCTTGAGGATTGGCTTTTTTCTTGCAACCCTCCAATACAAGCCACATTTGTAGAGAATTTGTGATATTTTTGTCACATGCACAAAATGACCACTCTTTGTCATAAATTTCTGCAACTGCTTCAGAGTTGCTGCAGGCCTTATTGTAGCCTGACCAGTTTCCTTCTGGCTCTTTTATCCAGTTTGAAGCGACGTCCTCATCCAGGGAGGGTCTGTGTTGTACCAAATACCTTCCACTTCTTAGTAATAGAATTCACTGTGCTTCTAGGCATTAATAAAGCCTTTACATTTTTTTTACAACTTTATCCAAGAGATCTTTGACAGTGCGTTGCCACCCATAGTTGATTGTTTCCTTCAGTTGTACTACCAGGGACCAGGAAAGCTCTTTTCATGCTGAGCCAATAAAAATGATGACAGCTGATCACAGTTGAAAGTTAAATGGCTTTGCGGGCCATTGAGAAGGTGATTAGCTAAACCTGATTGAGTTTACAAGTCATTTTTAGGAGAGAGGTGATCCCTTTTCCAACTCAGTGATTCTGTTTTTGAATTTAGAATTACATTTTTTGACATGTTGGTGTTTTATCTTTTACTTGGATGTTATAAGTTGCACTGAGTAAATACAGCTGGAAAAAAAAAAAAACTGTGTTTGTCTTTGTAACGACAGGGGTTAACGTCATTTAGATATATTCCATTTCCGAACACCCAGCAGCTACCAGACACTCCACAGTCAGGCGACCGCTTCCCATAGGAATAATCCTCCCAGATATACGAGACAAACACTCTGTATGAAGTTTCCAGCAGGTCTGACATTCTTTATTGACAAACTTCAAGTTTTATACACACAGAGAGGAGGTTCTTACATTCCTCATTTTCCTCTGACAATACACCTTTGACCAGACCTAATTTACATGAGCTAATTAACTACAGCTGATGACTCAGACATATGACCTTTAGGCTAGCCTCACTGTCTTTTAAACTACAGTACCCAGTATCAAAGGACTTCACACAATTGTTACATAACAAGCTCCCAATACATATCTGACAGTTCTTAGCAGACAACAGGTGGGTTTATTAGCTAATCCCTTTACATCTTAAATGACTATGCATAACCTTTATGTTCCTCAGACTGTCTGTCTGCTAGTTTATAATACCTATAATTACAGACTTAATTACCACAAGCCACAATAGACAATAGAATGCAATCACACCCTACCCCATCACAGCAATTAGTACACAGCAGCCAACACACAATATACAGGTCCTTCTCAAAAAATTAGCATATTGTGATAAAGTTCATTATTTTCTGTAATGTACTGATAAACATTAGACTTTCATATATTTTAGATTCATTACACACAACTGAAGTAGTTCAAGCCTTTTCTTGTTTTAATATTGATGATTTTGGCATACAGCTCATGAAAACCCCAAAATCCTATCTCAAAAAATTAGCATATTTCATCCGACCAATAAAAGAAAAGTGTTTTTAATACAAAAAAAGTCAACCTTCAAATAATTATGTTCAGTTATGCACTCAATACTTGGTCGGGAATCCTTTTGCAGAAATGACTGCTTCAATGCGGCGTGGCATGGAGGCAACCAGCCTGTGGCACTGCTGAGGTGTTATGGAGGCCCAGGATGCTTCGATAGCGGCCTTAAGCTCATCCAGAGTGTTGGGTCTTGCGTCTCTCAACTTTCTCTTCCCAATATCCCACAGATTCTCTATGGGGTTCAGGTCAGGAGAGTTGGCAGGCCAATTGAGCACAGTAATACCATGGTCAGTAAACCATTTACCAGTGGTTTTGGCACTGTGAGCAGGTGCCAGGTCGTGCTGAAAAATTAAATCTTCATCTCCATAAAGCTTTTCAGCAGATGGAAGCATGAAGTGCTCCAAAATCTCCTGATAGCTAGCTGAATTGACCCTGCCCTTGATAAAACACAGTGGACCAACACCAGCAGCTGACATGGCACCCCAGACCATCACTGACTGTGGGTACTTGACACTGGACTTCAGGCATTTTGGCATTTCCCTCTCCCCAGTCTTCCTCCAGACTCTGGCACCTTGATTTCCGAATGTACTTTGGACCACTGAGCAACAGTCCAGTGCTGCTTCTCTGTAGCCCAGGTCAGGCGCTTCTGCCGCTGTTTCTGGTTCAAAAGTGGCTTGACCTGGGGAATGCGGCACCTGTAGCCCATTTCCTGCACACGCCTGTTCACGGTGGCTCTGGATGTTTCTACTCCAGACTCAGTCCACTGCTTCCGCAGGTCCTCCAAGGTCTGGAATCGGTCCTTCTCCACAATCTTCTTCAGGGTCCGGTCACCTCTTCTCGTTGTGCAGCATTTTCTGCCACACTTTTTCCTTCCCACAGACTTCCCACTGAGGTGCCTTGATACAGCACTCTGGGAACAGCCTATTCGTTCAGAAATTTCTTTCTGTGTCTTACCCTCTTGCTTGAGGGTGTCAATGATGGCCTTCTAGACAGCAGTCAGGTCGGCAGTCTTACCCATGATTGCAGTTTTGAGTAATGAACCAGGCTGGGAGTTTTTAAAAGCCTCAGGAATCTTTTGCAGGTGTTTAGAGTTAATTAGTTGATTCAGATGATTAGGTTAATAGCTCGTTTAGAGAACCTTTTCATGATATGCTAATTTTTTGAGATAGGATTTTTGGGTTTTCATGAGCTGTATGCCAAAATCATCAATATTAAAACAAGAAAAGGCTTGAACTACTTCAGTTGTGTGTAATGAATCTAAAATATATGAAAGTCTAATGTTTATCAGTACATTACAGAAAATAATGAACTTTATCACAATATGCTAATTTTTTGAGAAGGACCTGTACACACAATATATACAATGTATATACAGCATTGAATCTGACTAGCACAGATCATAGTGGGGTTCTCATTCACCCTGTGCCCAAAGTAACCCCTGTCACACATCTCCTCTTTCGGCAGGAGACTAACACAGGAGGAGACCCCAGACGGGTTTATTCTGAAGTTAGTCCATAGTTCCATTCCTCTAATGCCTGGACAACCCATCAGCATTGCCATTTTGCTTACCGGGTCAGTAGCTGATGGGGAAGTTGTAAGGTTGCAGGGCGAATAATGGAATTCAGTTCTGGAACAGTCACTTGCTTTGCTCTCTTAATGGCTCCCAAAACTTGTTGCTGATGCTCTTGGGAAAGGTAAGGCAAAACCTGGGCGCAAATCCCATTTAACCTTTTGATAATTTCAGCCTGTTTGTGCATTTCAATGTTCAAGCCATGGGACATTTCATAATACATGACGTAGTGTCGTTGCATCTCCGATTTCTCCCTGGCCAACTTGTCACATTCCAATTCTAGACTGTGATATTTTGACTGATCTAAGGTACATGTCGGGGAAGATAGTCTTACCCGGGTCTTAGCAGCAAGCGGGCCGGTTCCAGCAGCATGGGTCTGGGCACAGGTAGTCACTGGGTTGGCTTCAGCGGGGCCCATCGGGGCGTAAGCAGAAACGAGGGGGGCCAAATCATTCCCCAGTAGTACATCCGCTGGCAAATCCTTCATCACCCCCACATTCACGTGTCCCGAACCAACCCCCCAATCCAGGTGAACACGGGCAACGGGTAGCCGGAAGATGGTACCTCCCGCTACTCTTACGGCTACAGTGTCTCCAGTGTGTTGGCTCTCTGGGATGAGGTTCTTCTGTAGTAGGGTCATGGTAGCGCCACTATCACGTAAGCCATTGGCTACTGTTCCATTAACCCGGACAGTCTGCCTGTGTTGTTGCCTGTTGTCCCGGTTAGCTGCTTGTATTGGGTCAGCCTCGTGCAGGACGCCCCAATGTTCTTCCTCCTCAACGCAGTGGGCCGCAGGCATGGATGTGTGGGGGTTCCCCCTTGCTGGCTGTCTCCATGACTGGGACTGCCTGGCTGGATTCAATGGACAGTCTGGCTTTTTGTGCCCTAGCTGTTTACACCCAAAACACCTGATGGGTTGTGAGCAGTCCTGGGAGTTGAACCTGGGCTGCTGAGGATAAGTGGCCGCTGGAGGTGGTGCTGAAGTTGGGTTAGAGGCTGGTAAACTGGGCCAAGATAGTGGATAGCGCTCGCTTTCGCCTGACCTTCGAGAGGCCAGATATTTATCGGCCAAAGTAGCCGCTTGCTGCACAGTCCGTGGTCGCTTATCTCGCACCCAATCCTGTAATACCGGAGGGGTGTGGTTAAAGAACTGTTCTAAGAGTACTAGTTGGGTGATGTCCTCTATGGTATGAGCGTGGCTTCCCTGGAACCAGCCCTTAAGGTCTCGCTGCAGACGATGTGCCCACTCCACGTATGTTATGTGGGTTTGTTTCTGGGATTCTCAAAACTTAATCTGGCTGGCTTCGGGTGTAATGGCAAATCGGGCTAGCAAAGCTTCTTTTACCCGGTCATAGTCTTTAGTGTCCTCATCTTCCAGGGCCCGATACGCGTCCGCCGCTCTGCCGATCTTGGGGCCGTACTTTATGTATCTGGCATAGTCTCTCAAAGTCCTGCAGGAATGCTTCAATTCCCTCCTCTCCTTCCTTAAATAGTTTGAACGCCCGAAAGGGCAACTTACAGAAAGGCGCTGCATCTTTAGGTGTTGTCTCCGATTTCCGTATTTCTGCCATTCTCCGCTCATGTTGCCGCTCTAGTTCTCTCTCTTGTCGCTCATCTTGCAGCTGGATGTCTCTAATGGCATTCTGTATGGCGGTCTCTGATGGGTTAGCACCATATAATGCCAACCGCTCTTGAACTCGTTGCTGAAACAAGTCTTCAACTGACCGGGGTCCTGCATCAGCATCCCTCTGATCCATCTCGGCTAGCTCACTGATCAGGGTGGCCTTGTTCTTTGTCCCACCGGTCCCTCCACGGCTCTTAAGTAAGTCTTTTAGCGTGGCTTTCCTGCAGGCTGCATAGCTGGTCATTCACTGTGGTGGTTTGGAGTGTCCTCCTGTAGCTGTCCTTCCGGCTGTGGGAATCAATCCGCTGCTTGCCACCAATGTAACGACAGGGGTTAACGTCGTTTAGATATATTCCATTTCCGAACACCCAGCAGCTTCCAGACACTCCACAGTCAGGCGACCACTTCCCATAGGAATAATCCTCCCAGATATACGAGACAAACACTCTGTATGAAGTTTCCAGCAGGTCTGACATTCTTTATTGACAAACTTCAAGTTTTATACACACAGAGAGGAGGTTCTTACATTCCTCATTTTCCTCTGACAATACACCTTTGACCAGACCTAATTTACATGAGCTAATTAACTACAGCTGATGACTCAGACACATGACCTTTAGGCTAGCCTCACTGTCTTTTAAACTACAGTACCCAGTATCAAAGGACTTCACACAATAGTTACATAACCGAGCTCCCAATACACATCTGACAGTTCTTAGCAGACAACAGGTGGGTTTATTAGCTAATCCCTTTACATCTTAAATGACTATGCATAACCTTTATGTTCCTCAGACTGTCTGTCTGCTAGTTTATAATACCTATAATTGCAGACTTAATTACCACAAGCCACAATAGACAATAGAATGCAATCACACCCTACCCCATCACAGCAATTAGTACACAGCAGCCAACACACAATATACACACAATATATACAATGTATATACAGCATTGAATCTGACTAGCACAGATCATAATGGGGTTCTCATTCACCCTGTGCCCAAAGTGACCCCTGTCACAGTCTTCATATCAGGCTGCAAAGCAACCAAATGTGATTAATTTAATGAGGGGTGATTATTTTCTATACCCACTGTACATTTGTTTAACACTATTTTATTATTTAATAAGATAGCTATCTGGCATTTAAGGAGGTGAGTTCTGCACATATTCTGTATGTAATTTTGTGTGGAACACGTGCTGTGTGAGCAAGCTGCCAACAGGATTTGTAATTTGTCACTGCATGGAGATATAATCCTTTCTGTTTAGATTTCACAGAATGTTTTCATATCTATCGTGTATACCTGTAAAGCTGTGGTTGTATGTTGTTAACCACTGAGATTTGATTGAATTCCTCTGTAAATTGATTGTCCTTTCAGATGGTGTTTCTTCATATGTCTTGTACAGTGGGTTAGGAGCCACAGTCTTTGGGGGACTTGGGTAGTAGATCTGGTAATTTTCATGATAGAATTTTGGGAACTAAAAAAAAAATGAAATACTAAAGCTTATTATAACCATATTGACAGTATTGAAATAAAACATTACAAGAAGAAATATGAAAAGAAAAGTGTAAAAGATATTGGTTTTCAAAAGATCACATACTTGACAGATCTCCCTATCAGATCCCCGCCACCCCTCCTCTTCATACCTGTCTGAACTGTTACCCTCTAGTATTAGCTTTTCAACTCCCTCCCCACTGCCGCCTATCCTTGTCTGGGATCTACAGTGCCACAGTCAACAGAGAAGGAGCAGTGGGATGAGATGGCTCAGATAACTAGTACACTAAAGTTGAGAAACCATTGTAGCACCCTCTAGTGTTCAACTAGTGTAGGTAAATGTATTTTGTTACTCATGGTAGTTGCATGAGTCTATTAATTGGTTCAGGATTCAGATTCAGATTAGGCTGGAAGGCTCTGCAGACCAGTCCTCTATTCCCCCCCCCCCCCGGTTCTGGAGATCCCTGGAAACTTCTAGAAGCTAGTGGGCAGAGATAAAGAGGCTGGGTATGAATGTTGATGGGAGTTTGGACCAATCCCCAGGCAGGAGGGCTGGCAGGGTGGCTGTACCCACCCATAAATATGGTGGAGCCTGAGCAACAGGGGAGTCGGGTGGAAAATGGAGTGCTGAGGTTTCTGTCGTGTGGCCTGGGAGGGGTCCCTGGGCTGAGGGCTCTGCCTCCAGGCTGGAGCTGAAAAAAGGAAGAAAAGGAAGCCTAAGAGAGCAAGCTCCATTACCTTTGGACAATCGGACTGGCATAAGAAGATCTGATCAGTTGGAGGCCTGAAAAGGAGACTTGCCCAGTGCTGCGGGGAGCAAAGGACAGTACCTCAACACACAGGCATACAAGGGGAGAGACTGCCAGACGTAGCATACTTTCCAAGAACATCATTGTGCTGAATCCTGATCCCTTGTCCTGGGGTGTTCTTCAGAGCAGCCAGGTGGGCTGGTAGGCAAGTATCTGCAAGTGTCAGACCTGGTGCAGCTCTGCAGAGGAGACAAGATACCTCTGCATACAGTTTTCAACTTTGTGCTATTTCACTAAAGAGGACTGAGAGCTTCTGGTCCGTAAAGGATCTTGTCACTGATCCATAGGGACTGCATTTATTCCGGAGGGAGTACAGTTTAGGATCTTAAATTTTGTACATACAGAGATCTTAATTTTGTACATAGAGAAGGAAGTTGTCCTCATCTGTTGTTTCTTTAAGTCAAGTTGGGCATCCCATAATCCCTATACCCTATCCAAGTTCTTTTCCCCAATAAAGCAACAAAAACAAACTCATGGACTGATTTCTTGTGGCTGGATGCAAGTTGGAAATGTACAGTTAAATCACACTAGTTTAATAATAATAATAAAAAGGTAAACAGAGTAAGCGTAGTCAAAACATAGCCAGAGTTCAGTAACCGGATCGGGTAGTCGGCCAAGCCAAAGTCCAAGAGCCAGCGATAAAGGTAGTAGTACAGCAAGCAGGATCCATAGCCAGAGGGGACGTCAGTCAAGCTGGTCTTCAACTGGAATGCAGGAGAAAGTCTCTAGTGATATTAACACGGGCGAAGGCGAAGAGCAAATGAACTGGAAGTCCTTAAGTAGGCAGAGCTGACAAGCGGATCATCAACAGGTGGATCACTGTGGAGAGATGGAAGCTGGCAATTAGCTGACAGCTGAGCTGCCAGCACAGAGAAGGAAGGGCTGAACCCAGCCCTGACAGTACCCCCTCCTCAATGACCCCTCCACCTCGGAGGACCACCGGGCTTGAGGGGAAAACATCTATGGAAATCACGGAGGAGGACAGGGGCATGTACGTCCGAGGATGGGATCCAAGAACGTTCCTCCGGACCGTACCCCTTCCAATGCACCAGGTACTGAATGCGCCCGCGGAACCTACGGGAGTCAACAATGGACTGTACTTCATACTCCTCATGGTTCTCAACCTGTATAGGGTGAGGACGTGGCACCGAGGTGGTAAAACGGTTGCAGACCAAAGGTTTCAGTGAGGAGACATGAAACACATTAGAGATACGCATACTAGAAGGAAGGTCCAACACGTAAGCCACTGGGTTTATCCTGCGAAGGATACGGAAAGGCCCAATAAACCGAGGTGCGAACTTCAGAGAAGGAACACGAAGTCAGAGGTTGCGAGATGACAGCCAGACCCTGTCCCGACCTGGTAGGAAGGCGCAGGCAGGCATCTGCGGTCAGCATGGAGTCTGTACCTCTCGTAAGCCTGTCGCAAAGCCTCCTGGACTTGTACCCAATTGGAACGAAGACCACGGAGATGTTCTTCTAACGCAGGAAAACTCTGAGGAACAAACGAGTCAGGCAACATGGAAGGTTGGAAACCACATTTCACCATAAACGGGGACAAACGGATAGCAAAATTCAGAGCGCTATTTTGAGCAAAATCCGCCCATGGTAAGAGGTCTGACCAGTTGTTGTGATGGTCAGAAATATAGCAACACAGGAATTGCTCCAAGGACTGATTGGCTCGTTCTGCGACCCCATTAGACTGTGGGTGATACGCAGAGCAGAAAACAAGCTGAATTCCCAACTGTGCACAAAAGGCTCGCCAGAACTGGGACACAAACTGACTTCCCCTGTCTTGAGACAATGACCTTGGGTAGGCCATGTAAGCGAAAGATCTCCCGAGCAAAAATGGAAGCCAGTTCCTTAGACGTAGGCAACTTCTTAAGTGGAATACAGTGAGACATTTTCGAGAACCGGTCTACCATAATAAGGATAACTGTGTTGCCCTGGGAGTTGGATAACTCCACAATGAAATCCATAGACAGGTGGGTCCAGGGCCTCTCTCCATTGGGTATGGGTTGTAGGAGGCCCACTGGAAGGTGTCGTGGAGTCTTACTCTGAGCACACACGGAACAGGCGTCTACGAAGGCGGCTACATCAGCACGTAGACTAGGCCACCAGAATTGTTGGGAAATGGCCCAAAAGAGTTGATTCTTCCCAGGGTGGCCAGCAGCCTTGGGAGAATGGTAAGTCTGGATCACGTCACAAGGTTTCTCAGGAGGGGCATCGACCTGAGCAGCCAGAATTTTGTCACCCAAAGCAGAAGTGAGACTGGTGCGAACCGTAGCCAGAATACGATCAGGAGGAATCATAGGAACCGGAACCGACTCCATCTTGGAAGTGGAGGAAAATTGTCGTGACAAGGCGTCAGCCCTTACATTCTTAGTACTGGGTAAGAATGAGACAATGTAATTGAAACTCGACAAGAAAAGTGCCCATCGTGTTCTTCTGGGAGAGAGGCGCTTAGCCTCAGACAAGAATGTGAGATTCTTATGGTCAGTAAGAATGAGAACCGGCACAGTGGTACCTTCGAGGAGATGTCTCCATTCTTTCAGGGCTAAAATGATCGCCAAAAGTTCTCTGTCACCAATCTCGTAATTGCACTCCGCAGGTGACAATTTCTTAGAAAAGTAGCCACACGGATGCATAGCGCTGTCAGAGCTAAGACGTTGAGACAGAAGGGCGCCAACTTCAGTCTCAGAAGCATTGACTTCAAGGATAAAAGGGAACGTGGGATCAGGATGTGCCAACACAGGAGCAGAAACAAAGGTAGTCTTAAGACTCTCAAAAGCCTTAATGGACTCTGGAGACCAACTCTGTGGGTTACCATCCTTTCTGGTCATATCAGTCAGGGGCTTGACCAGAGACGACAAGTTACGAATAAACTTCTGATAATAGTTGGCAAAGCCAAGAAAGCGCTGCAGAGGACGTAAACCCACGGGTCGAGGCCACTGTAGGACTGCAGAAAGTTTCTCTGGGTCCATCGAAAAACCAGCAGTGGAAATTACATAACCGAGGAATTTAATCTGTTCACAATGGAATTTGCACTTCTCCAGTTTACAATAGAGATTGTTCTCTCTTAGTTTCTGAAGCACTCGACAGACATCTGTGGTGGCTCTCCAGGGACTTGGAAAATATGAGGATATCGTCAAGATAAACCACCACACATAACTGCAACAAGTCTCGGAGTACATCGTTAATAAACTCCTGGAAAACTGCCGGAGCGTTACAGAGGCCAAAAGGCATTATGAGATACTCATAATGACCTGTTCTAGTATTAAACGCAGTTTTCCACTCGTCGCCCTCCTTAATCCTGACGAGATTGTATGCCCCTCTCAAATCAAGCTTTGTGAAGACCGTTGCTCCCTTGAGGCGGTCATATAACTCCGTAATCAACGGGATCGGATAGGCATTCTTAATGGTGAAACGATTGAGACCCCTATAGTCGATACAAGGTCTCAGTTCACCACTCTTCTTCACAAAAGACAAACCAGCACCAGCAGGAGACGAGGATTTGCGGATGAAACCTCAAGAAAGTGCGTCTGCAACATACTCCTCCATGGCCTTATCCTCCAAGACCGACAAAGGGTAAACCCGGCCACGAGGGGGAATGGCACCAGGTTGAAGGTCAATTGCGCAATCATACGACCGGTGTGGAGGCAACGTACCGGCTTGACATTTGTCAAAGACATCGCTAAAATCGCAGTACTCCTCCGGCAGGGAGGAGAGTGAATAGGTGCACAGGACCTTGGCTACCTTCTGGAAGCATCTCTCACTGCACTGTGGCGACCAGGACAGAACCTCAGCACGGAGCCAATCAAAAGACGGGTTGTGCCTCTGTAACCAAGGATAACCAATAACCAGCGGAAACGTCGGTGAGGAAATAACTTGGAATTGGATTATCTCATGGTGAAGAGCCCCTACGACCATGGACAACAGAACAGTCTC
This sequence comes from Rana muscosa, assembly GCA_029206835.1. Taxonomy (NCBI): domain Eukaryota; kingdom Metazoa; phylum Chordata; class Amphibia; order Anura; family Ranidae; genus Rana; species Rana muscosa. Next base: position 176,154,797 of record CM055122.1, on the reverse strand, counting down.
ATGAGTCACATGGGCAGGCTGTAGAGGTCTCCCGTCAAGAGCCTCAATGGCAAGTGGAGTGTCACGCAGCTTCAGCGGAATCGAGTGCTTAGACACAAAGGCAGCATCAATGAACAGGCCTGCAGCCCCGGAGTTGATTAGAGCCTTTATTTCGATGGACGACTCAGCCCAAGACAGGGTAACCAAAACCAGGGGCTTATCCTTCTGGGCAACTGGAGATGAAACGATGCCACCTAAGGTCTTCAACTGGAACGCAGGAGAAAGTCTCTTGTGATGTTAACACAGGCGAAGGCGAAGAGCAAATGAACTGGAAGTCCTTAAGTAGGCAGAGCTGACAAGCGAATCATCAACAGGTGGATCACTGTGGAGAGATGGAAGCTGGCAATTAGCTGACAGCTGAGCTGCCAGCACAGAGAAGGAAGGGCTGAACCCAGCCCTGACACTGTGCAGGAATAGGGAGAACCAGTAACCAGCGGCTCCTGTGGGGGTAGCGCTACACCAGAAATGCTTACTTGTAAGTTCAATGTGTGCAGAGGAGATTGGTGAACTACATCTATGTGCAGTGCCTCAAATCTCAGGCTTATATTTACCACTTTGGAAGTCCCTGACTCCCAAGAATAGAAAGTGAGCCCAAGACCCCAACAACCACCACACTTAGGATGCAAAGCTGGAGGAGACTAGTGAATTCCTGTTCAAGAATCTTCTCTGCACGTGCTCCACATTGAGCACATTTTGATTCTCAATTTTAGTATTAACGTGATGGGCATAGAAGAAGCATCAAGGGTCTAATAGATTCCTGACTGAACGCATAAAGAGAACATATCACCTCACTAAAAAAATGTATTATATGCTATGCTTTGACAATTTGCACTTGTATTACACATCATGTCTACACAACGTAGCCTATTTCTCCACCATCTTTCTTCTGCATATAAAATGCATCGTCAACAGTGTTTGAAATATCCCCAACTTTGCCCATTATGAAACAGTTGAAATTTCTGGTGTTTGTCTTATCAGCATGTAGAAGTGTTTACAGCAGTGGTTCTCAACCTGGGGAGGCAGAGACTAGAGGTCAGCTGACTGGTGAGGAACGTGAAGTGGGGGGAGCTGGAGGAGACCCTATCTCCTGATTTTGGCATAGGTGTCACTGCTGCGAGACACCACAAAGTGGGAGACAGAGTGAAGCCTGGGAGCAGGGCCGTTTGAAGGAATTTGGGGGCCCCAAGCAAAATGGACATGGAGGCCCCCCCCCCGCACTCACGCAAAGCCTACAGAAACCACAGCATAGTGATAGTTTATCCTGGCAGGAGAGGACACACAAACACATCCTAGCAGGGCAGGGAGGGTTCATGCTGGGACTGGAAATCATGTGACCCCCCCAAAAGTGAAGAACTACAGGTCCCAGCATGAACCCCTCAGAGCTGACTACTGCTCCAGTCCTGCCCAGTGCCCACATAAGGGTGGTCACTGGGCAGGACTGGAGCAGGAGTCAGCTCTGAGGGGTTCATGCTGGGACCTGTAGTTCTTCATTTTTGGGGGGCCCCATGATTTTAAGTCCCAGCATGAACCCTCCCTGCTCTGCTAGGATGTGTTTGTGTGTCCTGAGGGGTTCATGCTGGGACCTGTAGTTCTTCACTTTTGGGGGGGGTCACATGATTTCAAGTCCCAGCATGAACCCCTCAGAGCTGACTACTGCTCCAGTCCTGCCCAGTGCAGTGCCCACCCCTTATGATGTGTTGGTCAGTGCTGTGCTGACAATGGTGAGTGAGCAATGCTTACTTGCCTGCTTTCTACAGCTGGCTGAAATCTGTCTCACTCTGTCACGTCTTTCTGTGTGCTTCAGACTTCAGCACAGCAGCATGTCGCTTCCTGAGTGCCTGGACAGTGTGCCTCGAGGACAGAGCGGGAGGAGGAGGAGGAGGAGGGTGGACTCGGAGGCGGAGCTAGCTAGAAGATCTTTCCTCCGCTGCCTGTGATAGGCACAACTCCTGCCTCTCTCCTGCTCTGCTAGTGACGTCACTGGTTGCTACAAGCCAAGCGGGCGTCACGTAGCAACCAGTAGAGACAGTGCCAGCTAGCTAGGCTAGGGGGGTCCACAGCCACTGTCGGATCGATCGTGCATTTGATTTATATCGACCCAGGGCGGAATTTGGAAATCCAGGACAGTGACAGGCAGCAGGCAGGCATCCTAGGCTGGGGCCCCAGGCCAGCTCGGGGCCCCAGGCAATTGCTTGTTTTGCCTGTCCTGTTCCGACGGCCCTGCCTGGGAGACACAGTGAGTAGCACCACCTGTGATTATAGTTGCCATTAAAAGTCCCCACTACAGTTCTCAGATCAGCAAATGACCTTGATCAAAAGCACCTAAGTTGGCTGATCAAAGCTCCCCCCAGCATTGCCACTCATCCCAACTCCCCCCAGCACTGCCACTCATCCCATTCACCCCCCACCAAGGAGTAAGAGAAGGAATAAAAATTGAGAATATATGGAAGGGAGAGGAAAAAGAGGGGGAGGAACAAAGAAAAAGGGAGAGAAAGAATAAGAGAAAGAACAAGAAAGATGGCTATAGAGAGGGATGGGGGAAAAACAAGAAATTAGCATAGAGAGAGAGAAAAGGGAAAGAAAGGAGAACAAAGAAAAAGAGTTGTACCCCCTAAAATGTACCATAAGGGGTTTTAATACTGTACGAGTGGAAGGGACTCAGAGAGCGCTAAATGTCCATGGGTTAGGGGTGCAAATTACTTGTCTTGACTTAGGTGTGGACAACCCCACGCTACGAAAATAATATTACTGTTAGGGGTCCCCACAACTTGGGAAATTTTATCAAGGGGTCACGGCACTAGGGAGGTTGAGAACCACTGGTTTAGAGAGCAAAAGAGAATGGAAGAATGTTGCTGTAAAATGTAAAAGACTGGTTTGACTAAAAAGAAATATGACACTAGCCCCATAAAGTGTAATAGCTAACGTGTGATCTCCATGGAAACTGACGTGGAAGTGCAAGTAAAACATACGGAATTCAGTTAAGTGAGCTTTACTACCTTTTCTACTGCATGCATTTTGTTGAAAGATAAACTTTTCAAGTATGATGCAGCTATGTAAATGGCAGCCTTCATACAAATAAGATGGGAAGGGCTGATGAATCTGTAGAATTGAATTATATATTTTCTTATTTTATATCAGCTATAGGTATAGCCTATGTAATAAATCAACAGGAATATCAGCCTTATATAGAAAAACCATTCCCAAGAAGACATTTATGATGTCCTGTACAACACTTATAAGTCCTGTGTTTGCTATGCAAATGGCAACCAGCTATTGTTTTTTTTTTTTTTTTTAACAATCAAAGGTGATTTATTGTCATAAAAAACATAGATTACAGTATACCCGTTGACACGGTACAAAACAGTACATGCGAGGTAGACACATCACATACCAAAGACATCTTGGATCAGGCAATACATCAAACAACATTACATCACTCGTGAGATAGGGTAAAGAGGGTAAATCCACCAATAATTGTACCCCGCTCATCCTCCCCGGCAGTTGCAGAAGTCGAGGCTTTTGGACCATTAGGAGGAAAGCCAGGGAGCCCACACCTTCTCATATTTCTACGGGCAACCGCGGTTAATGTATGTGATCCTATACATAGGTAAGGCCGCATCGATCTGTGCCTCCCAGGAGGAAAGGGGAAAGGGACGGGGGAGGGGCCGATCCATTTCAAAAGGATCTCTTTCTTAGCATAGAATAAAAGATAGGAGATCAGTAATTTTCAAATGGTGAGAGTGCTGTGCATCTTCGTGGACCCCTAACAAGGCCAGTTCAGGTAAGACCTGGAGGGACAGTTGCAGCCTCGTATTGAGTTCACTGAACACCTCTGACCAATAGGACGCTATGACGGGACAGTCCCAAAACATGTGGAGGAAAGTACCAACTTGAGTCTTACATTTAGGGCACATAGGGTCTCTGTCCGGAAATATGCGATGGAGGTTTTGTGGAGTATAGTAGATTCTGTGGAGGAATTTGGCAGCCAGCTATTGTGGTTGCTAGTTCTGACCGATCCCTCTCACCTGTTGTACCTCACCATTAGCACCCTATTGTGGGCTCGCTATCTAGTAGGACATAAAGTCTTGTTATCCTGAAGACGTTATCCTTCTGTATGTGGGGCCCTGGTGAAGAATTTTGGCCTCCGGCACTGTTATACAAGCTGTATTACAAAGTGTAATTTCTTCAGTGTTGTCACATAAAAAGATATAATAAAATATTGACAAAAATGTGAGGGGTGTACTCACTTTTGTGAGATACTGTATATCAATTTCACAATTGATACTGTCATTTATTCAGTGATTATTTATTGTATTTACTTATGAATTAGAAAGCACTTATATGCACTTTAAAAGATAGCACGACCCCCCCCCCCCCCTCTCATTTCTTCATTTCTTGATGAAATCTTGTTAGTTGACTGTGTTTATGGCTTCCGTTTTACGATATTCCAGTTATTGTCACATGTGTAGCCAAATCTAATTTTGTTCAGCTTCTTGTTTCTCAATATACGTGGGAATATATGTATTTATACAATATACTTACATGATAGTAACCTTGCTGACCTGGCCATGTCAAAGCCATCTTTTGTGAATCTGAAGGAATAGCAATTACTTCATGCCTGTATGCATTACCTGAGACATAATAGACAAAAGACAGTAACACAATCTATTCTCTGAAACAGATTTACATAATGGTTGTTAAATTAAAATGGCAATGTCTTTTCTGGCCAGCAGTATTTTGATAAACTGTTGCTGCATACTATTTCAAGCGAAAACATACTGATTTTATTCACATGTATTATATCTGCAATATCTTTTATGTGTTTGCCGATTTGACTTGTTACTAGATTGATCGGGGCTGGTGCAAGGATTTTTGACACCCTAGGCGAAACCTCATTTTGCCACCCCCCTGGCTCCACCCCTGACTCCACCCCTTTTGCCTGCCCATGTAAACCCCACCTTTTTAATGAAGCACCCATCAAATGCAGCCCACTAGCGCCCATTAAATGCAGCCTCACCAGTGCCCATCAATTCAGCCCATCAGCGCCCATTAATTCAGCCTATCGGCGCCCATTAATGCAGCCTCACCAGCGCCCATCAAATGCAGCCTTACAAGCGCCCATCAAATGCAGCCTTACCAGCGCCCTAGGCGGCTGCCTAGTTTGCCTAGTGGTAGCACCGGCCCTGAGATTGACATACATATCAGCAAAACCGCACCTTTCACAATCGTGATCTGGTCAGGCATATTACCAGCTTCTTGAGCTAGTAGGCATAGATGAGTGCTAGCCAAAAGGTGGACGCCTAGTTTTACTGGCTCAGTACAATAATGTCATGCTCTATATACACACTACATAACTACAGAAATCAAATTTTAAACACAAATTTTTTATTTCCAGCAGTATAGGAAGTTATTTTTATGACCATAAAAACTATAAAACACTTAAAGGAGAAGTACAGCCAAAGTTTTTTCTGCACTCCTATGACATGTTTTCAGCTGACAGCAGGCTGAAGCCTGCTGTCAAAAAGAAAACAAAGACCATTGGCGCACCAGCCTTGCGCATTAATTTTACAACACTGAAAAGAATTTAAAGGTAAAATTGCATACTCAAAAACGAGTGGTAAAATCAAGCAGATAATAAAAAGTCCATCATGTGTATCATCCAGCAAGATCTGCTGGCCAGTAAACTTAGGTGGTATGAAAGTCCAAAGAAAACTGACGCATTTCAAGTGGTATCCCCTCTTCTTCAGAGCTCGTTTGTTTCCTTTTTTAAGCCTGTCACAGAGCCGGTCCAGGCTCGGACAAGATCACCACAATGAAGTCATGATCTGCCCGCATGCCTGGACCGACCCCCATCTCAGCGAGCCATTGAGAGCCTATGCTGACCGCTTCTGCTCCCTCTACACCCCAGCGCTTCAGTGAGTGAGGAGGGGGCAGAGTAGAGAGTGGTGACTGACAGTCACCAGCTCTCTGCTCAGGGAGCCCTGAGAACCGAGCGATCGGCGGTGTTTGATCGCTCGGTTCTCAGTGTTAGAGCTGGCGGGGGGACCAATGCTGCATCCACCTTGGTAAGTATGATTCGTAAAAAAAAGGGGGGGGGGAGGGGATAAATTGGGACTTTAAATGAGACGCATGGGACCAACATTGTAACAGCTTTCATTTGCATTGCCGTGTATTCCCGTTGATCACCGTCACATACAGCCCCGCCTCCTGGCCTGGGTACTTTAATAGACAGATCACCCGTTCGATGCCAGGCTGTGTGACGTATATCAAAGTACCCGGGCCAGTAGGCGGGGCTGTATGTGACAGTGAGCGGCAGGAACACACGGCAATTCAAATGAAAGCTGTTACAGCGATGTTCCCCACTCTCTGATGATCCAGCCGGAAATCCTCTTCCTCTCCTCTCTTCACCTGCATTGTTGGACACAGGTAGGCTGCATTGATGGGCACAGGTAGGCTGCATTGATGGGCACAGGTAGGCTGCATTGTTGGACACAGGTAGGCTGCATTGTTGGACACAGGTGAGGCTGCATTGATGGGCACAGGTATGCTGCATTGATGGGCACAGGTAGGCTGCATTGATGGGCACAGGTAGGCAGCATTGATGAGCACAGGTGAGGCGGCATTGATGAGCACAGGTGAGGCTGCATTGTTGGGCACTGGTGAGATTGCACTGATGGGCACTGATAAAGTTGTTATTATTTATTTTTGTAACTTAATTCTGCATAAAACATTTAATTGTCATTTCATGAGATAATTTATGAGGGCGTGTTTAGGGGTGAAATTAGGGATGGGGCAGGGTAGGGGTTGGGTGGGGCAACTGGTGTTGAGTAACCCTTAAGGCCTGGCTAGTAGCTCAGGACTTGAAATTTTGGGCTTCGATCTATAGAGTCCACACATGCTAAATTAATATGCAACAACAAATACAGTTCTTCTTGTATATAGACAAACCTTTTGTTTTCTTTAGGACAATTGTAGGATGTCCACATGCTGGTGTCTGCGGGTGGAGTGGAGTACTGCAGCGCACAGGTTCATCTGCTGGTCTGAAGCTTGGAAACACAGCAAACTTAGATATGTGGGAATGGTATGGATGTTCTGCTGGGAAATCAGCTTGTATTTGTTTCTCACTGTGTTAAAAATACAAGATAACAATTTGAAAGGTGAAAGATAAAATATCATATCAAAGGATGACTCCTTTGATATGCAAAATAAATGTTTTTGACTGGATGTGTTTTAATTATAACTTTTGGAATGTGTGCATAAATAAAAAGAGTGACAAATTATTGACTGTCCTGGATTTTATTTTTCTGGATTTTTGGATTTATCACATTCACCTTAAACTTTGCAGCTCCATATGCACCAAAGATATATCTACAATGTGATTTAATTCTGGGACACATGCAAGAATGATATTTTGACTATTCTGTTTACTCCAATAAAGTGATCTTATTAGTATGGAAAGAAAAGATATCAGCTGCAAAATAGGCTTCAACTAGTAAACATAAATACAAATATAAAAATAATAATACATATATATATATATATATATATATATATATATATATATATATATATATATATATATATATATGCACTGTATATACAGTGTATATAAAAAAGAAGCACCCCCTTTAAAATAATCACATTTTGTTGCTTTGCAGGCTAAAATGAAGACAGACACGTTTTTTGTTTTATCCAGATGTATTTACTCAATTTATCCAAGTGAAAGATATAACACCAACACCAACACCAACACCAACATGTCAGAAAAAAAAATTCCAAAACAAAATCACTAAGTTGGAAAAGGGATCACCCCCTTCCTAAAAATGACTTGCAAACTCAATCAGGTGTAGCTAATCACCTTCTTACTGGCACACAAAGCCATTTGACTTTCAACTGTAATCAGCTGCAGTCATTTTGATTAGCTCAGCATGAAAACAGCTTTCCTGGAGCATTTCAGTCCCTGCTAGTGCAACTGAAAGAAACAATCAACTATGGGTGGCAATTCTCTATCAAAAGATTTCCGGGATAAAGTTGTGGACAGGCACAAGTCAGGAGATGGATACAGAAAATTTGAAATGCTTTATCAATCCCTAGAAGCACGGTGAAAACTAGTATTAAGAAATGGAAGGTAGTTGGTACAACAAAGACCCTCCCTGGATCAGGACGTCGCTCCAAATTAGATGAAAGAGCCAGGAGGAAACTGGTCAGGGAGGCTACCAAGAGGCCAACAGCAACTCTGAAGCAGTTGCAGGAATTTACGACAGAGTAGTCATTGGGGTTAATTTATCAAAGCTGGAGAGTGCAAAATCTAGTGCAGCTGTGCATGGTACCCAATCAGATTCTAACTTCAGCTTGTACAAGTAAGCTTTGACAACAAAACCTGGAAGCTGATTGGCTACAAGGCACAGCTGCACCAGATTTTGCACTCTCCAGTTTTAGTAAATGAACCCCTATGTGTGCATGTAACAACAATATCACAAATTCTCCACAAATGTGGCTTGTATGGGAGGATTGCAGGATAAAAGCCACTCCTCAAGGAAGGCCACATGCAGTAATGATTGAGCTTTTTCCAAAACGCACCTGGAAGATTCTGAGGCCACATGGAAAAAAGTGTTATGGTCAGGTGAGACTAATATGGAATTATTTGGCCTCAATACCAAATGATATGTCTGACGGAAATCCAATACAGCTCATCATCCAAAGAACGCCACCACAGAAAAGCATGGAGGTGGTAATATCCTCTTAGGGGGGGGGGGGGGGGGTTCTCTGCAGCAGGGACTGGAGCACTTGTCAGGATAGAAGTACAAATGAATGGGGAAAAATAACGTCAGATTCTTGAGGAAAATCTGCTGCACTCTTCCAGAAAGTTGTCAATGGGAAGAAGGTTTACCTTCCAACATGACAATGACCCAAAGCACACAGCAAAAATGATAGCAAAGTGGTTGAAGGAGAAAAAGGGGAATGTCCTTGCATTAGATATGTACAGAATGGAAAAATGTATTTTGTTTCGGATAGATTTGTTATGTTACTAATTTGTTTCATTATGGAATTCGTTTGTTTTGGTTTTGGGGAATTAGTTTAGTTTTGTTTAGTTTTTGTTAAATTTTGTTTAGTTTTCGTTACCATTTATTAATTTTCAAACAAATTCCAACTTTTCAGAATGATTAGAATTCGGATTGGTCGAAAAACGATCGACCGATTCGCATTTTGTGTAAAGAAACCGCTGGTTGTTAAGCAGCGGGCCGGAAAGCTGGGCTGCATGCTCGGATAAGGGTCTGGTATGGATTTTGGGGGGACCCCACGCTTTTTTTTTTTTAATATTTCAATTGTCAGCACTCTTTTCTTTACATTCATCTGTCAGTGGAGAAGCCGCTGACAGATGATGACTCATGGTTGTTAAGGATGCGGGCGGCCAGCTTCCAGGCCCACTGCTTAACAGCCAGCTATTTCTTCCCACAGAAATCAAATTGGTTGATCGTTTTTCAACCGATCCAAATTCTAAAAAGTTGTGTAGCACTTATCCCCAATTAAGGGACCAGCTGGTTTTTGTTGGGTCTGCGAACTACCTCCATGGCTTTCGTTGTCAGGGTGTGAGAAAGTCTTTAGAAAGGCCAATGTCCACACAATGTAAAACCCAAACAGTCAGGCTTTATTTTACTTTTGCCGAGGTAAACTTGAGAGGAAAATGTAGTATGAGAGAAGAATAGGGGAAGGTTTAGGCACGCAACACTAAAGTAACAACTGTCACCACTCAAGCCTCAGTGGGTATTGCTCACCAGGATAGTCCCGTTTAGTGGTCCTAGCAGCCGGAATGCAGCACGAATCAATCTTTCTCTTTTAAGTGGAACCCTTTTCAGTAGAACCAAGAATACGATCAGGAATCCTCTGCCACAGGACTATCAAAAGTCCCAAACCTCCCAGCCAAGCAATAGTAAAAGAACCTTTATGCCAGATTGGTGTATTGCAGGGCTTATAATGACAATGGATCCCTCCTTAGGTGAGCTCCAGGTCTCCTCCCGAGACAGCAGTACCGTCGCTAGTCTCCTCTGGGGCAGATCCTCCCCTGGTCTCCTTCCCTAAGCTTGAGCCTCCCGCAGGTGGGCAGCTCAGGATCCTTCCCGAAGGTATAGGCCTCAGCCAGCAGAGCTGGGCCTACCAAGCAGCGATGTAGCTTCGTGCTGAAGGTGCCCGGGGCCAGAACACACGCACCCCATGCCATGCGGGCCACGAGGCACATACACAGGACCAACGGGTCCCCAGGAACGAACCCCAAGAAAAAATTAACCCCGTATCATGGCGTCTGCCCCTTATGTACTCTCTCCCAGCATGCACAGCGTGTTCACCACGCCCACTGCATGGCTGCCGAGAGAGGACACCCAAGGTGTTGTGATACCCCCTGTGGTTCAACCTATGCCGGGGGTGACAGTGCCACCTACAGGCAGCAGGGAACACTACTGCCAGGCAGTATCACACCCAGAGCAGAAGCAAATCCAGAACAATCAATTAGTCTGAGCCCAACTACTGGCTCAGACTACCCCTAAATTTACACATAGTGCCACATAGCGCTACAGTTGGAATTAGTTAAAAAACTAAACTAAATTCAACTAAATTCGTTACTATTCATTACTATTTCATTTGGAGATTCGGATAAATCCAAATCTCCGAATAACCAAAAACTTGTCCGAATTTGTATTTAGACCAAAACTAATTGCACCTGTCTATCTTGCATGGCTTAGTCAGAGTCCAGACTTAAACCACATTGAAAATCTGTGGAAAGACTGCAGTCCACAAACGGTCACCATCAAATTTAACTGAAGTTGAGCAGTTCTGCAAAGAAGAGTGGGCAAATATTGCAAAGTCTAGATGTGCAGAGTTAGTAGAGACAAAACCCAACATACTAAAGGCTGTAATTAAAGCAAAAGGTGGTTCAACAAAATACTGACAGAAGGGGGTGATTCTTTTTCCAACTCAGTGATTCTGTTTTTGATTTTTTTCTAATTTTTTCTGATATGTTGGTGTTATCTTGGATGTTATAAGTCGCATTGGGTAATTAAAGAGGAGTTCCACCCAAATTTGGAACTTCCGCTTAATCCACTCCTCGCCCCCTTACATGCCACATTTAGCATGTAATTTTTTTTGGGGGGGAGTGGGGGCTTCAGTAGGAGTGGGACTTCCTGTCCCACTTCCTCCTTCCGCCCAGGGGTCGCCTAGGCGATTTGTCATATCGCCTTTTGGCGGTTCCTCCCTGTAGGCGATCACCTGGGACGTGACAGGTCCCAGGCGATCGCCTGTCCACTCAGAGAGCGCTGCGCCATTCGCGCATGTGCAGTGAGTGCCTGGCCGTTAAGCCGAAAGCTGTCATGGCCGGGTGCCCACACTATGAATGGAGGTGCCGGCGGAGAGGGGGGGAGAGGAGCGAAGCTCCGGGCGTCGCGTCTCTGGACAGTGGAACAGGTAAGTGTATGTTTTATAGAAGTCAGCAGCTACACTTTTTGTAGCTGCTGACTTTTAATAAACATAAAAAAAGGCTGAAACTCCCCTTTAAAGCCGGATAAAACAAAAACTGTGTATGTCTCCATTTCAGTCTGCAAATCAACAAAATATTGATTATTTTAAAGGGGGGGGGGGGTGATTAATTTCTATACCTATTGTATTTACACCTTTAAAAAATATTTTGTAATAGTTTGGTAAGTTCTAATGTTCACACCATCAGCCTTTCACAACTTCCAAATCGACATTTATTCAATTGTTGACTAACCTGAGAGAAGCAGCAGGAGGTTTTGGATACCTAAAAATATAAATATGAATATTTATTTATTTTGCTGTGTTGGCAGAATATTACTCAACTAATATTTACTGTACTGAATATGGTTATTTATCTGTTGCAGTCCTTTAAATGTAATTATCACTAATGGGTCAAAGCAAGCCCATAATATAATTGTGGTTGTGGCATGGTGATTTCAACCTTTTTATGGTAAAAACAATCAAACTTCCCCTAAAAAGCAATCCACCGCAGATGACTTTTCAGAGGGATGGCAAGGGCTCATAAAAACGAGTCCCAATTCAGTTTTTAATGCTACTGTTGTAATGTGCTCATTATATAACTCACCTTCACTTCAGACAGAAACAGTAACTAGTGCCTATAAAAGGTGTTAAGTATGAACAAGAAGACAGGCATTCATAACATTCCATGCATGTTGCAACTATCTGCACAGCTGTAGATTACCGTATATTGCTTGATAACAATGGGTAAAAAGGTCTTTACATCAGAATCATCAGCTTATGTGTATATTTTAAACATGTTTTCTAGCAAAGAGGAAAAAGTCTTTATGATGAGCGTCCCTTCAAACAACATGCATTGGGCTTGGTTAGGCTGTGTTTCTCAAGTGGAAATGAAATGCGTCATAGTACTCTACAGGCATGTTAAGGGAAGAAAAGTAAAGAATTTTGGATGCTACTGTAAAAAAATAAAAATGCACATCCGCACAATGCACAATATTGTATGCTAAATGCAACTGAAGTGGAGTAATACCAACTTCAAAGTATAAATCCATTCACAACTTCTTTTTTAGTTTAGTTTTAGAATGAGGGAGGGTTAGAATAGATTTTACTACTTTACTACAAAAAGTATGTGTTTTGTATTGCTTTTGTGCCCCTATTAGAAGGATACCTTCCCATTGGACTCTCCCAGTGGGACCATGGACAGCAATTAAAGCCTTACCAAGTCTGGGTTGGGGTTTCACTTTCTCAAGAACTCCAGGAAGACAAGTTATATAGTTTTGTTTTTTGGAAGGGGGGATTAAAGAGGTATTGAACTCAAAAACAAAGTATTGCAACTTAGAGTCTTTAAATGTGCTGGCTGCATTCATTTTCTTTTCTTTTTTTTTTCTCTTTACAGTATTTTAACCTGGTGATCTAGCCAGTAATGCACTTACTGCTTTATGGTGTCTCCACTCTAGATGGAGGAGCAACGGACACACCCTTGGACAACAGCATTGTCAATATAGGGAGAGTGTGTTGTTAGGCAGGCCATTGACGGTGTGAATTTCCACGGGTTGCAGGAAAAAAATTGTAATTTTGGATTTACTGATCGGCTCTCGAAAGCTGTGTACTAATGGCCAGATTATGGTACGATCGCTCCAAAAGTGGTATTTTTTTTTGTTTGATTTCTGATTGTGTGTACTAGATTTAACTCCAGCTAACACTTCATAAGCAGTTATTTTTTCCCTTTTGAGATAAAGGTTTTACATTGATTAATAAAAGCTGATCATTCCCCCCACTCTCCTGCAGCCTTTCCTACTGCAAGCAAGTGGCTTGAAGGAGTGTGGATCTCAGAGGCCAGGCGGGGGCAGAGCATAGATCTGCGAGAGAAGGGCTACAGAGGCTGGTGGCAGAAATACAGGCACAGTGGATTGGAGGAGATGGCGGTACCTTACCTGACGGAGCACAGCAACTTTCTTACAATATAATTGGCCAATGGAGCAGAAGAGATGGGGAGTGGAAGAGGAAGGAGAACTTTCTACCAGAGTAAGAATCCCCCAGAGGCAAAACAAAATTACAGGGAGCACCGACCTTCATAACTCAGTGTGCCAAAAGACATTGTCCTGTGTACATTGGGAGCTGTGCAACTGGTGCTATTCTGACCACGTGTGTTACCACGTCTGCTATTTCATCATGGACAGCAAGTCAGAACAAAGAGGAATTGTGAAATTCTGCGTGAAACTGGACAAATCTGTCACAGAGAAGCTTGACATGATTTGACAAGTTTACAGCGATGCTGCAATGAGTCGTTCGAGGTGTCCCCAGGCTGCTGGCCCAGAAGAAGAATCATGACCCCTTAAGAAGTTGGTGTGCACCAACGAAACCCGTAGGGTGCTTGATTGCAATACGTAATTTCCGCTGTTTTTTGAAGCGCAGCTGGAACGCACCATGGCGTTTCCATGCACATGGATTTTTAAGCTGCAAGAATTTGCTGTTTTTATCTTGTTTTTTACCTGTTTTTTCGAATAAAACAGTGACATACTTCACTAGGGAAGTCCTTTCTTTCTAATTTTTCCCATTAACCATTGGACAACTCCCTTCAAATCGTTTTTTCCTGGGAATGTGCCCAAACGAACTGGATTCCTTTTGGTGTGAGTGTCCTAGAGGTCGGTTAAACGCTGGGATCATCATTGGGCTCGTGTACAACTCCTGCCGGATATACCCATATGCGCTTTATGACTACCTGTAATAGGGGTCATGGAAGTCTGGTGAGTAGGATGTGTGACAGGTGATGGTGGTGGAAGATATTACAGTCAAATTTACCTACTGTCCAGCAGGGGTTTGAAGATTGTGTACACTATCTAAAGAATTTGATACATTGTCTGAAGACTTTGATACATTGTTTGAATATTCACTATTTGCACTATTGAACTTATTTTGTGTTTGGACTTTTTATACACATATTATCATACTATTATGTTGGTGCTCAGTTGAAATCACTTTGCAAGTTTGCACTTTATTACAGACGGAGCATGGTTTAATCAATTTAGTATTGATTTCTATTCATTTATTTTCTTTTATACAACGTGCTGCTCCTTACCAACACTCACCTGTTTAATTACTCTAGTTGTTACTAATTATCCTTCCACTTTGCGCTGGTTCTGGGTTTTTAACCCCTCATTCATAATCCTCATGTGTGATCTGAACATGCGCCGTGTTACTGCCAAGTTCGTCCCCACGCCACGCTGATGGAGTTCTTGGCAGTTTTTGACACAGTCCTGGGCCAGCAGCCGGTGGACACCTCGAACGACTCATTGCAGCATTGCTGTAAACTAGCCAAATCATGTCAAGCTTCTCTGTGGCAGATTTGTCCAGTTTCATGCAGAATTTCACAATTCCTCTTTGTTCTGACTTGCTGTCCATGATGAAATAGCAGACGTAGTAAAGCAGACATGGTCAGAATAGCACCAGTTGCACAGCTCCTGATGTACACAGGACAATGTCTTTGTCAGGTCACCTGTGGCCAGATGATAGATGCACACCGTTGGGGGTCAGGAGTGCACCACAAGGTAGTGAACCCTATGGCTGACTGCTGCGGATGGGACACTGGGTGGTTGTGGAAAGCGGGACCAGTGGAGCACAACAGGGATCCACAGGGAGCTAGAGCCCAAGATTCCCCAGGGCGCAGAGTCTAAGACCCAGCAGGTTTTCACCAGAGCCTCTAGTGGTGAGGATGGCCTACGCTGCAGCTGGGTCCAGGTCGTGGCCCCCAGAGTCCCCTAGCTCACACTCTGTAGGGTAAAGAGGATAGAAGGGAAGCAGCAGCACAGGATACAAGAATAGTGAGGGGAAAAGCCAAGGTCAGGGCAACAAGCAGACACGGATAAACGAAGGACAAGCCGAAGGTCAAGGTCACTAGCAGACAGGGATAGTCGGAAACAAGCCAATATCGAAACACAGAGACAGACGTAGCACATGGCAGGCAGGAATCCAAACACACAATGCTTAACAAACACGTTGATCAGCAAGGCAGACTTGCAGTGCACAGGTTAATATAGAGTTCTGTGATAGGGCCTGGGGTGGAGCCAGGCTGGGAGGAGAGATTATAAAAGCAGCCAGGTGAGGAGAGTCTGGCCTCTAAGGTGAACACAAGAGGAGGAAGGTAAGATGGCAGACAACATTACTGCATATCCATGACAGTCTTTTGGCACACTGAGTTATGAAGGTCAGTGCTCCCTGTAACTGTGCATGCAGACGTTTGCTGCCATCTGTTGGCGTGTTCCAAAACTAGTCCTGAAACTTTTTTTATACCACCTCCTATATCACTGAAAATACCTCCTTTGTAAGTGGAGAACTTTTTAAAATGCTGTCAACATCAATTATCCAATCCTGGTGGATTTTAAAGGATTTTGTCTCAGGACAGGATTTAGATTCACCTCCTAACAGGGATTATAATGCATCTAATTTGGCTTTATGATGAGCATTTATCATATCACCTTTCCTTTTTACAGCCTTTATATGACTGAGTAATGACGCAAACCTTGAAACTACCAATTCAAAGCTCAAAGATCAATAGAAGAAAAAGTGTGTGGGGTGAATATGACCCCTTTGTAACTACACGGGTTTGTTTCCTTTATGTGCCCAGTTGGTCATCTTTTCTTCATTGGTTAGACATAGAAGGTGCTGATCATTTCTGTTGTGATCAATACTGGTAATTGTGACGAACCCTCTGTCCTCAAACAGATCTAGGTCCGCCGTCAATGCTTCCTCTGTCCAGATCCAGCACCATACAAGATTCTTTAGCCCCCCAGTCAACAGACACCACCTCAGTGTAGGGTAAAAACCAACAGACTACTTTATTCAAGCACATGTTATACAGATCCCACTTCAAAGGACTTCCCCCCACCCTTGGAAAACAGGGCGGGTTCAACTGTCCAATGGCAATGGACACACAGGTCAGGTGTGTTTAACTTCTCATCAGTAAACAGTCTTATCCGCAGGGGACTGCTGGAGGAATCCCCCCTCCCTCTTTCCTCACAGCAAGACACTTACACATCCCATAATAGTTGAGGCAGACAGCCACAATAGACAATAGAATACAGTCACACCCCAAACCATCACAGCAAATAGTACACAACATAATGAGACAGCACACATTATATATACATTGTGACAGCAGGAAGGTAAAGTCACCTGGTTGCATCCAGGGGGGTAGATATATTTCGCCCAGATTCAGGCTTTACGCCAACTTATACAACTAGGTGGAGAGTTGTATAAGCCCAGCTGAGGCTAGTAGGCTCATGGATGACTCATACCTCTAGGGAGAGTGCTGGGCGTCGTGCAGACAGGGAGTTGATGAGACCAGCTGAAGCTTGTCAGCTCATTTAGGCCTCTATAAGAACTCCCAGCTTCATTAGATGTTAGCTCATGCCTGGAACCAGACCTGTGTGGACTGTCTAGGGAGAGTGAACCCCTGTGCGGTGAGACAAAGCCTGTGTGGCTATTTGCTTGGACATTTACAACCAGGGACTTAGGGACTAGGACAGCACTAGGCTGATCCCAGTTGTTAGTTAGGAAACCTGTATGTTTACTCAGAGGTCAAGTTGACCAGGATTTATTTTATTTATGTTTCTTTTGCTTTGCTGTGTTTTGTCACTGTAAATAGAAAAAAAACCACAACCTCCGTTTGCTGGGCCTGTTTTTGTGTGGGGAGCCCATCCCGGGGGTCACACACACCCGCTGCCGAGCTAACCCCCTCACAGTTGGTGGAGAATGCGGGCAGTTTTTTTTAAGCCAGCATGGAGGAGATACTGAAACAGCTGGCTCTAGCAAATGCCAATCAACAGCAGACAAATGCAGGTTTGCAAAGGAGCCTTGCAGCCCAGCAGCAAGCTCATCAACAGAGCCTTGCAGCCCAGCAGCAAGCTCACCAACAGAGTCTGGAAGCTCAGCAACAAGCCCAGCAGCAATCTGAGGCCCGCTTCATAGACCTGTTACAGAAGCAAGAGCAGAGACTACAACAAATGGAAGCAGTAATGCAGCAACGTCCGCAGACCAGTGAGGAAAGCCGTCCCACTAATACCGCGTCCTTTGGGGTGAGTCGTTTATTGACAAAAATGACTGGAGAGGATGATCCAGAGGTATTTTTGACCACATTTGAAAGGACCGCTGAAAGAGAAAAGTGGCCTGAGGAGCAGTGGGCTGGACTGGTGGCTCCTCTGTTAACTGGTGAATCGCAGAAAGCTTACTATGACCTAGAGCCTAACCAAGCAAAAGACTATGTGATGCTAAAAGCTGAAATTTTGGCAAGGCTGGGTGTCACCCAGGCTGTCCGGGCTCAGCGTGTGCATAACTGGACTTTCCAGCTTGGAAAACCCCCCAGGTCTCAAATGTATGATCTCATTCACCTGAGCAGAAAGTGGCTACAGCCAGAGACTTTGTCCGCACCAAAGATTGTGGAACGTGTTGTAATGGATCGGTTTTTGAGAGCTCTTCCTACTGCCATCCAAAAGTGGGTAAGCCATGGAGACCCAGAGACGGCCGATGGTCTTGTGGATCGTGTGGAGAAATACTTGGCTACAGAGAACCTGACGGCCTCTTCCAGAGACACTCGGACTTTCCACCCTAAGACCAGACCATCCCCAGGGGCGGATAAGAGGATTCCAAGGGGTGAGGGTGGAGAGAGTGAGAGGGTGGGAGCTCTACCCCAAGTTTGGCGAGAACAGCCTGGGAAATCAGCGGCTCAAGAGGCGGCAAGAAGGATCGTTTGCTACCGCTGCCGGCAAGCGGGACATATTGCAGCCAATTGCCCGGTTGTGGAGGAACCCATGCAGTGTGACTTTCTGACGGGCAGACGTCAGTCGCTGTGTGCGACAGTCGCATGCACTGCCATTCGAGGAACTGAGAAACATTTATGCAAAATGTGTGTTAATGGTAGAAATGTTGTGGTATTGCTGGATTCAGGTAGCCTTGTGACCCTGATAAAGGCTGAATTAGTTAAAACAGAGGTCTCTGGGAATAGCAAGGTAGCTGTTATTTGTGTGCATGGGGACACCCGAGAGTATCCAGTGACTACAGTGTGTTTCGAGACCCCCAAAGGTACCCTCTCTCATCCAGTGGGGTTAGTATCTCAATTACCGCATGATGCCATTGTGGGAAGGGATTTTTCGAAGTTCTGGGAACTGTGGGATGATCCTGAGCCCCCCACTGGTGCCCCTATGTACCAGGAATGTGATAGCCAGAACTCCTCTGAGAGTGGTGAGGACTCTCCAGAATTTCCCTTGTCAGTATTGGCAGGGGAGACTCAAGAAACTGGAGAGGAGCCCACCTCCTCAGACGAAAACCTACCGTCTGTGGAGTTTTCTGATCTGGAGGTTCACAGGGAAAATTTTGCCACAGAACAGTTAAAAGACCCCGCCCTAATAAAGGCACGGGAAAACGTAGTGGAAATAGATGGCGAGTTAGTGAACCCAGATAATACCTGCACTTACCCATACTTCAGCGTAGAGAAGGACCTACTGTATCGGGTGGCAAAAAGGGCAGAAGAAACCGTTGAGCAGCTTGTGGTGCCCAAACCTTACAGGAAGTTGGTGTTGGAGTTGGCCCATGGGCACATTCTTGGAGGTCATCTGGGGACAGAGAAAACCCGAGAGAGGGTATTACAGAGATTCTATTGGCCTGGGGTGATGAAGGACATAGAAAATTATTGTTCCTCCTGCCCTGTGTGTCAGAGGTCGGCCCCGATGCCACATTTCCGTAGCCCGCTGGTCCCTCTACCCATCATTGAGGTCCCGTTTGAGAGAATCGCAATGGATTTGGTAGGTCCTATAATCAAGTCCGCTAGGGGGCACCAGTACATATTGGTTATAATGGACTATGCCACCCGTTATCCAGAAGCGATCCCTCTCAGAAATACCTCGGCCAAAACCATAGCCAAAGAGCTATCTCTTGTGTTTAGCCGGGTGGGTATTTGTAAAGAACTGCTTACGGACCAAGGTACACCCTTTATGTCCCGGGTTATGAAAGAGCTGTGTAAATTGTTCAAAGTGACGCAATTGCGTACATCTGTGTATCACCCCCAAACCGATGGGCTGGTTGAAAGATTCAACAAAACCCTAAAACAAATGTTGAAGAAAGTGGTGGATAGAGATGGAAAGGATTGGGACTGTCTACTTCCTTATTTGATGTTTGCTATTAGGGAGGTGCCCCAATCCTCTACGGGATTCTCCCCCTTTGAGTTACTGTATGGGAGACACCCAAGAGGGCTGTTGGATATTGCCAAGGAAACTTGGGAAAGTGAGAGTTCTCCCCACAGGAGTGTGATTGAGCATGTCGCCCTGATGCAAGACCGAATTGCACAGGTAATGCCCATCGTGAAGGAACATTTGGCCCAAGCGCAGTTAGCACAGCAGAGAGTGTACAACCGTGGAGCCAAGACCCGTACCTTTTCCCCGGGGGATAGGATACTGGTACTTGTCCCTACGGTTGAAAGTAAATTCCTTGCCAAATGGCAAGGCCCCTATGAGATAATGGAAAAAGTGAGCGAAGTGAATTACAAGGTCAGACAACCAGGAAGGCGAAAGCCCGAACAGATCTATCACGTTAATCTGTTGAAAGCCTGGAGGGATAGAGAGTCCCTAGTCGCAGACACTTGGTCACCAGCTCAAACTGGTTGCGTGATTCCTGAGGTTGGAATAGCAGCCACCTTGTCACAACCCCAACAACAGGAGGTTAAGGAGTTTGTGCTTCGCAACAGGGAGGTATTCTCTGAGCTGCCGGGACAAACATCTGGGGTAGAGCATGACATCATTACCCCGCCCGGTGAAAGGGTGAAGTTAAAACCCTATCGGATCCCAGAGGCCCGACGGGAGGCAATACGGGAGGAAGTACAGAAAATGCTGAACTTAGGGGTGATAGAGGAGTCCCAAAGTGATTGGTCTAGTCCCATTGTGTTGGTGCCTAAACCGGATGGGAGCTGGCGATTTTGTAACGATTTTCGTCAGTTGAACAAAGTTACAAAATTTGACACCTACCCCATGCCACGTATAGATGAGTTGATCGACCGGCTGGGAACAGCCCGATACATGACGACTCTTGACCTCACAAAAGGGTATTGGCAAATCCCCCTGGCCAAGTCGGCCAAAGAGAAAACCGCATTTGTAACCCCAGACGGGGCGTTCCAATATAAAAGAATGCCGTTCGGGTTACAGAATGCGCCGGCCACATTCCAGCGGAAAATGGACCAGATGCTGAGGCCCCATCGGAAGTATGCTGTGGCTTACCTGGATGACGTAATTGTCCATAGCACAGATTGGGCCTCACATCTGCCAAAAGTGCAAGCAGTCCTGGACTCTGTTCGGGAAGCGGGGTTTACGGCTAACCCCAAGAAGTGTACCATTGGGCAGGAGGAGGCCAAATATCTTGGGTACACCATTGGGAGGGGAGTAATAAAACCCCAACTCAACAAAGTCGAGGCCATCCAGAGTTGGCCACGTCCCAACAGCAAGAAGCAGGTACGAGCCTTTCTGGGAATCGCTGGGTATTATCGGCGATTCATTCCCCACTTTGCTTCTAAGGCTGTGCCCCTAACCAACCTGACGAAGGGGAAAGGGTCGGTCATGATTAAATGGACCCCCGAGGCTGAGGCAGCATTCCAATTCTTGAAACAAGCCTTATGTAGCCAGCCAGTGTTGTACTCACCCGACTTCTCTAAAGACTTTGTCGTACAAAGTGATGCGTCAGATGTGGGGTTAGGAGCAGTATTGTCCCAGGTCTGGAACGGGGAAGAGCACCCAGTCATTTACCTCAGCAGGAAGTTGAAGTCCCATGAGGTAAATTACGCCACCGTTGAAAAGGAGTGTTTAGCGGTGAAGTGGGCTCTAGATTCCCTTCGGTACTACCTGCTAGGTAGGCACTTTGACATGGTTACGGATCACGCTCCGTTAAAGTGGATGGCTCAAAACAAGGAAACAAATAGAAGAGTGAATAGGTGGTTCCTGGCCCTCCAGGAATTCAACTTCACAGTAAAGCATCGCCCTGGCGTTCAAATGGGGAATGTGGATGCTTTGTCTCGAGTACATGAATGCCTGATTGCTGGTGTTCCAACCCCGAGGTTAAAACAAGAGGGGGGGGTATGTGACAGCAGGAAGGTAAAGTCACCTGGTTGCATCCAGGGGGGTAGATATATTTCGCCCAGATTCAGGCTTTACGCCGACTTATACAACTAGGTGGAGAGTTGTATAAGCCCAGCTGAGGCTAGTAGGCTCATGGATGACTCATACCTCTAGGGAGAGTGCTGGGCGTCGTGCAGACAGGGAGTTGATGAGACCAGCTGAAGCTTGTCAGCTCATTTAGGCCTCTATAAGAACTCCCAGCTTCATTAGATGTTAGCTCATGCCTGGAACCAGACCTGTGTGGACTGTCTGGGGAGAGTGAACCCCTGTGCGGTGAGACAAAGCCTGTGTGGCTATTTGCTTGGACATTTACAACCAGGGACTTAGGGACTAGGACAGCACTAGGCTGATCCCAGTTGTTAGTTAGGAAACCTGTATGTTTACTCAGAGGTCAAGTTGACCAGGATTTATTTTATTTATGTTTCTTTTGCTTTGCTGTGTTTTGTCACTGTAAATAGAAAAAAAACCACAACCTCCGTTTGCTGGGCCTGTTTTTGTGTGGGGAGCCCATCCCGGGGGTCACACACACCCGCTGCCGAGCTAACCCCCTCACAACATATATACAGCATTGAGTCTGACAAGCACAGATCATAGTGGGGTTCTCATTCACCCTGTGCCCCTATTAGAGACACAGGGTGATTAACACATAAGAGGGCCTGGGGAAGCTGGACAAGGAGCCTCCAGAACTCTCCAGGGCAAGCTGAGTCCCACAAACCCCCGACCCAAAGTCACTCCTGTCACAACTGGTACAAGTGTTTATTTACTTACAGATCATCACTTTCACGAACTGCACTTTTCTTCAGCTTTGTCAGGTCATAGTACTGCTGTATTGGGAGGCCCCTGTACAACAACAGAGAACGTTAGAGTTTCATAGTGTGTGATAGCTTTTTTTTTTAACATCTAAAAATATGTCTGTTTGTGAAACAAATAATTTGAAAATAAGTGACAGACATGCACAACATATTGTATAGTTAAAACCTAGGTTTAGGTAAATAAAAAAATAAAAAAACACAAGGCATGATACATATATTTAGGCAGTGGCGGTGCGTCCATAGAGGGCGCCGGAGCGCCGCCCCCTCTCGCTCCCGCACCGCCACTGAAAGACAATACACAGATTCATGCATTGCATGAATCTGTGTATTGTCACCGCTGCCGCGCTGCCCACTATACATATGGCCGGCCTCCTGGTGAGCGCCGGCCATATGAATTAGAGCGGCGTCCGGCGGTGGGTGTAACTTGGAAGTGCCTATCAGAGCCAGCGGCTCTGATAGGCTTTCCGAATACAGCTCTCACGCTGTATTCGGCTTCCAAAAACTCCTCCCAGGTACGCACGGGGGTGCGTTCCTGGAAGAAGACTGTGTGGAGGTTTCAGCCAATCAGGTTCACCGGATCTGGTTACCGGTAACCTGATTGGCTGAAGCGACATCGAGGGCGGGAGAACACATCGAGGACGGCGCGGACCGAGGAAGGTAAGTGCAGGGCTGGGGGGGGGACAGGCTGCATTTGGGGGACAAACTGGCTGAATATGGGGCACAAACTGGCTGAATATGGAGGACAAACTGGCTGCATTTGGGGGGAACTGGATGAATATGGGGGACAAACTGGCTGCATTTGGGGGGAACTGGCTGAATATGGGGAACAAACTGGCTGAATATGGGGGGAACTGGCTGAATATGGGGGACAAACTGGCTGAATATGGGGGGAACTGGCTGAATATGGGGGACAAACTGGCTGAATATGGAGGGAACTGGCTGTATATGGGGGACAAACTGGCTGCATTTGGGGGAACTGGCTGTATATGGGGGACAAACTGGCTGCATTTGGGGGGAACTGGCTGTATATGGGGGACACGCTGGCTGCATTTGGGGGGAACTGGCTGTATATGGGGGACAAACTGGCTGAATATGGGGGGAACTGGCTGTATATGGGGGACACGCTGGCTGCATTTGGGGGGAACTGGCTGTATATGGGGGACAAACTGGCTGCATTTGGGGGAACTGGCTGTATATGGGGGACAAACTGGCTGCATTTGGGAGAACTGGCTGTATATGGGGGACAAACTGGCTGCATTTGGGGGGAACTGGCTGTAAATGGGGGACACGCTGGCTGCATTTGGGGGGAACTGGCTGTATATGGGGGACAAACTGGCTGAATATGGGGGGAACTGGCTGTATATGGGGGACACGCTGGCTGCATTTGGGGGGAACTGGCTGTATATGGGGGACAAACTGGCTGCATTTGGGGGGAACTGGCTGTATATGGGGGACACGCTGGCTGCATTTGGGGGGAACTGGCTGTATATGGGGGACAAACTGGCTGCATTTGGGGGAACTGGCTGTATATGGGGGACAAACTGGCTGCATTTGGGGGGAACTGGCTGTATATGGGGGACATGCTGGCTGCATTTGGGGGAACTGGCTGTATATGGGGGACAAACTGGCTGCATTTGGGGGAACTGGCTGTATATGGGGGACAAACTGGCTGCATTTGGGGGGAACTGGCTGTATATGGGGGGGGGAACTGGCTGCATTTGGGGGGAACTGGCTGTATATGGGGACAAACTGGCTGTATATGGGGGCACACTGGCTATATATATGGGGACACACTGGCTGTATATGGGGGCACACTGGCTATATATATGGGGACAAACTGGCTGTATATGGGGGCACACTGGCTATATATATATATGGGGGCACACTGGCTGTATATGGGGGCACACTGGCTGTATATATATGGGGGCACACTGGCTGTATATGGAAACAAACTGGCTGTATTTGAGGGGACAAACTGGTGGCGTTTGGGCACAGTGGCTGCGTTTAATGGGCACAGTGGCGGCAATTGATTTTTTTTTCAGTTTGTTTGCGCCCCCCCAAAAATTTTGAGCACCAGCCGCCACTGCATTTAGGGTGAAATATCACTTGTGCCAGTGCTGGCTGTCCTGGTAAGTCCTCTCCCCCCCCCTCCATTCCCTTCGGTGCTTCGGGTGTTAATATGAGTGCTGGACCTGTTATAGGCACTCACCAAGAGTGCCAACTATGCCCATCCTTTCCAGCCCCTCTCCTCTATCCACTTCCAGATCAGGCTTTTTCTTTTCTGGCACTTTTTGTTTACATGTAGCAATCAGTATTTTTGGCTAGAAAATTACTTAGAACCCCCAAAACATTATATATATTTTTTGAAGCAGAGACCCTAGAGAATAAATTGGTGGGTTTTTCAATTATTTATGTCACACAGTATTTGCGCAGAGGTTTTTCAAATACAATTTTTTGAGAAAAAATACATCTCCTTGAATTTGAATGCAAAAAACAAAACAATAACCACAATACATAACCCAATTGTTTTGTGAAAATATAAATACTTGAAAATTATAAAATATGATTTTACACAGAGTAAATAGATACCAAACACGACATGCTTTAAAATTGCGCACGCCCGTGCAACAGCTACAAACTACGCACATTTTACTATCTATAAGTGACGGCTTAAAAGCCCTTACAGGTTACCACATTAGATTTACAGAGGAGGTCTAATGCTAGAATTGCCCATGATCTGACATTTTCGGTGATACCTCACATGTATGGGACGATCGCTGTTTGCGTGTGTGTGGGACCAACACACACGTTCACCTTTGCATGCAAGCATGGGGGACGGGGGAATTAAAAAATATATATATATTATTAATTCATTTTTTTATTTTATTTCTACACCGTTGCTTTAAAAAAAAATAAAAATGATTTTAGCACTTTTATTGCTGCCACAAAGAATGTAAACATCCCTTGTGATAGCAATTGGCATTTGACAGGTACTCTTTTTGGAGAGATCAGTGTTTTTGAATGCTTTTGATTTTTTAAAATGGCGCTGTTGACATCCGGGTAAACCGGAAGTGATGTCAGGTCAGCGCATCTGAGTTACCATAGCAGAGAGCCAATCAAAGCTGCTCTCAGCTTTGTACGGCTGTCCGACCTGCCAGTGGATGCACCGGCTGGTTGCTCGGGTCTCCAGGTGGGACAGAGAGCCTAAGCAAGCAATGGAAGGCCAGTTTGTCGTATGGATTGCTTTTACGAGAGAGCTGACCACCTTCTCTTAAAAGTGGTACCGGGGTAATGCCTGCAGGCACCATCCTGTATAACCACTGAAAGTCCAGCGACGTATGGGCATGTTGCTGGTCTGGAAATTATTCATAGAATGCTTTGACAACATTTGCACTGTTCTGCTCCCAATAAAAAATATATACCATATCTACATGCACCATGTAGTTGCTTGGATTCACAGAGCCCTAAAGGCAGTGAGGGGTAATCCCTTTCATCTACACAAAGTACCAGACCTGTCAATCACCCATATATGCTGAGCACAGGCTCATCTTTCGTACAGAAGTTGCTTCTGATTTCACTGCACACTGTGAGCTTCTCATAGTGTGCATTAGAAGCTGCAGGAAGATTACACCTATACCTTACTACTACATACTGTAGTGTGATGATATGACAATTACAGGTTTATTTGTTTAGAGGTTACAAAGTCTACGGGTGTGTATGCAGGAGCTTAGAAGCCTTCACTTATTTCCTTCAGTTTCCAATCAGGAGCCCAGCACCATTATTTTACACTGTTAACAACTTTTAAACTCTTCTGAAGATTCCAATAGAAAAAAATGAAGTACGCAACATTCTTAACAATATACTGTTCCAAAATTAAAACTTCATTACATTTACCAGCTTCCTACATTTATAGACTGAATTTCAGATATTGATATTTTTGCATAGCTATATTGGTCCACCTTAGAGCAACGTAACTATGCATATACCATACCTGTGTAATCCCTGGGGAAGCTTGATATCACACAGAACAGCACATAAAAAATTAAATTGACAGTGAGAATCCATTGTGCTTTAGATATGACTTGGTACATACAACATGTTGGTTTTACTGTCAAGAACAGGTTCAAGCAGCATACTTGTAAAGCGCTTAACAAAGATGTCAAGCATATAATCTTGGTTATTTTTACTATGTTAGAGATGACATGCATTTTTAAGGTGGACATAACTATTTTTTTTTTTTTATATCTATTATAAAGATTTGTAAGAACACTTGTCAGATGTTCAAAATCTTACATTCTAGCTAATTCTCACAGACATCTGCTGCTCTGGCATCATCTAGTGGCAGCATTTTGAAATTGCAGTTAACTTACACTTCCAACAGCAATATTTTATGAGAAATATGCTGCCCTCCAGTGGTCAAATGTAAAACTTCCTTTCTACCTAAATAGATAAAAATGATTTTCAAATATATTAGGTTTTAATATACAATTACAAATGAAGAAGCATATATAAACTAGGATGAGGAAAGGAAGGTGCGCCAATCTAAGTGCAGTAAAACAGGCTTTAATTAGCGAATTTGTATAAAAACAGCCAAATGGCTACTCACAGGATACAGGAATAATACAGGCATGTAAGGAGTTAAAGGTGGTCCGGAGTCATCTAAGGCGGCCCTCAGGGGAGATGTTGGTTCCAGATGGAGAGAGGTGTAGCTGAAGATGGCTGAAGGCAGGAAGGCAGGTTGTGGTGTCAGCAAGGGAAGTCAAGAACAACCAGGTATCCAAGCTGCAGATGTAGTGATGCGCCCTGTGTCATCAGGGTAGACATGGGATAACCAGGAAGCTGCAGTTCAGCGAGGACTTCAGCGTGCGCTTCAGCGTGGAGCGCAGCGTGCCGTTGGACCGGAAGTGACGTGTGGATAGAACGGACCAATAGAATGACGCGTTTCACAGCATCCGCTGTTTCATCAGATCCATAGAAGGCATTATCATAGGTGGGTGTGATATAGTAGAGAGACGTGGCGTGATTGGTTGAAATCATACTAGTGGAAGTAAATCAGCATGGTGATTGGTTGGAAGCAAGATGTAAGGGAGATGATGACACGGAATTTTTAGGGGGGTGCAGGGGGGCGAGGAGAAAAGGAAAATGGATGACAGGGGATTATGATATGAAATAAAGATACAATGTTTATATGGTGGTGAACAACGCTAATGTGGAATTTAAAATCATAAAGGATATAAATACATAGATGGTATTAGTACATAGGAGAGAGAGAAAAAAAGGAGCAGCACTATAAAGGGGAACGTATGTGGAAATAATTATATTGGAATTATAGGGTAAAAAATTATTTAATTAAATATTAAATTAGTTGGAGGGTATGAGAACAAGCTATGTATGGCATGAGAACAAATGGGTGCAACATGTAGGAGATGGGAACATATTAATGTGGACAAGGGAAGGAAAGGGAAAGGGGTGGTAAAAAAAGGAGGGGGGGGTAAAAAAAAAAAAAAATAATAATAATGAAGAATAATAATGAAAAAGTAATAATGAAAAATAAAAATAAATATAAATATAAATATAAATATAAATAAAAATAAAAATAAAAATAAAAATAAATGGACAATAATAATGAAAAACAAAAATGGGGGGGGGGGGGGAAGAAGCAAAGAGGACAAGATGGGGAAGCGGAAGAGATGGGTCAGTGAATGAATGATAAAGGCTGGCTATCATGTAGAAGTAGTACAGAAGTATGATTCATAGTATAGAAAATACACATGCATGTGTATATATTCACACATATATATATACACATACACACACATCTGGAAGGGAACATCCATATATATATATATATAAAAATGAATGGATGATATAATAATATATAAATATATATAAAAAACATATGTAAATTGCACATGGAGAAGTATAATATAACAAGTCAAAGCTTATTACCAAAAAAAGGGGGGGGGGGGGGTGTACATAATTATTGGTATAAAGGATATACCAAAGATGCAAGGCAGCATGAATGGTAACAGATCTATGAGGGCAACACAAGGTGCATACATGCACATATGACCAAGCATATATGAGAGTTGTGAGTAAACGCACACACATACACACATATACACGTATACACATATACACGTGTGCATACACATGCATGCACACAAATCTCCGACAGATGAAAGCACTAGTACGTGGGATGGACGAGCAGCACAGAGAAATATTAAAAGTGATTTGGAAATGAAAGCTTATTATAAAAATTATGTATCATAAAAAATAGGATGATAATCAAATCTGAATAAAATCGTATCAAATACAATAAAATAGAAAGAATAAATTAAAGAATCATCATAAAAAATATATATATGAGAAGATCGAATAAAATGATATATGAGTAAGAACGCACAAGAAATCGCACAGATGGAGAAAAGCGATTAATAGAATGGTGGTAATATAGGAATATTAGATTATGTTGTTGGTTTCGATTTCTTCGTTGAGGCCATTGGGTGACATGGTATTTAAAGAAAAAATCCAATAAGTTTCTTGTCTACAAAGGCGTTGGAATCTTTCTATGGCAGTTGGGGTTTCTGGTATTGCCTCGATAACCCAAACCTGAAGGGCGCTGGTATCTTGGTGGTGGTGTGTTGCAAAGTGACGTGCCACGCTGTATTTGGGATTGTTCTTTTGGACTGCACGGCGGTGTTCTCCAAATCTGGTCCGTAGAGCTCTGATAGTTCTGCCTATGTATAGTAGGCCACATGGACAGGAAATACAGTACACTACATACGTGGTAGAGCAGTTGTAGAAAGAGCTGAGATTGAAGGTCTTACTGTTGGCCTTGAAGGTTTTTTGGCCATGGGTGACATGGGAGCAGGTAAGGCATAGGGCTTTTTTGCATTGATACATCCCTACAATGGGAATTAAAGTGAGCTGTTTGAGCATGTAGTTTTGGTGATGATTGGATGTTTTGGTTTTGCTGGGGGCGATCTTGCTTTTAATATTGGGGGCCCTTCGATAGGCAAACTTGGGAGTAACTGACACAGTTTTTGATAGGTAGGGGTCTTGGGTGAGGATGCTCCAGTGTTTTTTAAAGATATTCTCCATTTTTTTGTGTTTTGCGTGGTACTGGGTAATGAAACGAGTATTGGGTTCAGAGTTGGATGTTTTGGGGAGGGGCAGGGATTCTTGTTGATAGGTGGTGCGAGCTTCTTTAATCAAGTTGGGGGGATATCCTTTCTCGATGAATTTGTTTTCGAGTAAAGTGCTTAAGGATGTATAATCTTCTAATCTGGTACAGTTACGTCGGAGTCGATTGAATTGACTCTTCGGGACGTTTTTGATCCACATGGGATGATGGCAACTAGAAAAATGTAAGTACGAATTTCCAGCTGTGGGTTTAGTGAAATTTTTGGCAAATATGGTATTGTCTTTATGGAAGAGCTCGAGATCTAAGAAGCATAGGGAAACAGGGTCCATAACTATAGTGAAAGATAGTCCAAAATTGTTGCAGTTGCAATAAGTTAAAAATTCTTGGACTGAAGTGGTGGGCCCATCCCAAATGATGATAATGTCATCTATGTAGCGACCATAATAAATAAGGTTGGCTGCAAAAGGATTGTTGGTGTCAATGAATCTGGACTCCCATAGTCCCATAGTGAGGTTAGCGTAGCTCGGGGCAAAATTGGCGCCCATGGCAGTACCTTGCTTTTGGAGGTAGAATTCTCCTCCTGATAGGAAGTAGTTGTGCTCAAGGCAGAACCGAGTGGCTAAAAGGATGAAGTCTATTTGTGTGGTATTGAGATTGGGATCGTCTTTCAGAAAATGCGCAACTGCTTCGAGTCCAATGGAATGTGGTATGGAAGTGTAAAGAGCACATACATCTAGGGATACCCAGGTGTATGATGGTTCCCAAGTGTATGGTTTCAACAAATCAATTAAATGGGTACCGTCACGGATGTAAGACGGAAGGGCTTGGGCTAAGGGTTGGAGAAAATGGTCGATATAGAGAGAAAAACTGGTGGTGATGCTGTCCATGGAGGCAACGATAGGACGGCCCGGCGGGTTGGAGATGTCCTTATGAATTTTTGGTAGATGGTATAGGTAGGGAACTTGAAAAAATGGTTTCAGAAAGAAGGCAGCCTCTAGTTTGTTCAGTATTCCGTCCGTGCAGGCTTGTTTAATAATGATGGTGGCTTCTTCAGTGAATTTGGGCAAAGGGTCAGTATTTAATTTGACATACGTGTTTTTATCAGAGAGAAGTCGAGTGGTCTCTTTTATGTAGTTGTTTTTATCTTGTATTACTATCCCTCCTCCCTTATCAGCTGATCTGATGATGATATCAGGGTTGGCACTCAAAGATTTTAAAGCTTGGTATTCAGGTGGACTGAGGTTGTTATTGAACCGTTGAACTTTAGAGGATTCCAATGTACATAGGTCGCTGAGTTCTTTGAAAACTACTTGATAAAAGGTTGACAGATAGGGACCTTTCGATTGAGTGGGATTAAAAATGGATTTAGGTCTAAAAGAAGTGTGAACTATAGAAGGATTAGTTTGGGTGTATTGAGACCAAACTATCAGGTCATCGTCTTCGTCCACATTCCATAGGTCACATAAATCTTGGATGGCCTGTGCGTCCGCAGGGGAATCTGCTGGATCAAGTGTAATATCAGGGGAAGTAATTAATGAAGGATCTGATGAAACAGCGGATGCTGTGAAACGCGTCATCCTATTGGTCCGTTCTATCCACACGTCACTTCCGGTCCGACAGCACGCTGCGCTCCACGCTGAAGCGCACGCTGAAGTCCTCGCTGAACTGCAGCTTCCTGGTTATCCCATGTCTACCCTGATGACACAGGGCGCATCACTACATCTGCAGCTTGGATACCTGGTTGTTCTTGACTTCCCTTGCTGACACCGCAACCTGCCTTCCTGCCTTCAGCCATCTTCAGCTACACCTCTCTCCATCTGGAACCAACATCTCCCCTGAGGACCGCCTTAGATGACTCCGGACCACCTTTAACTCCTTACATGCCTGTATTATTCCTGTATCCTGTGAGTAGCCATTTGGCTGTTTTTATACAAATTTGCTAATTAAAGCCTGTTTTACTGCACTTAGATTGGCGCACCTTCCTTTCCTCATTATATTTTACAGAGTTTGCTTCTGCTCATGGTAGCTGCCGCTAGTGCTTGCAACATCAACATCAACATTCATTGATCCCTTTGATTTTTACTCTGCCTAGAACTCATTCTGCGCCATTTTTTCTCCCCTTTTTTTATATATAAACTAGGGACCACCTACTAAAACTGATATCTTTCCATCCTATATAGGAAACTAATAGGAATGACAGAGGGAGAATAGGATTGCCACCTATTTATCTGTGTTTAGAGAGCAAACATACATATCGGAACTGTGAGGCTGGATTCACATATGAGCCGCATGCGGTTCATAGCAGGGGTCCGGTGCGTCCTGGTTCACAATTTCAGGTCCGATTTCAGCCCGAATTCAGACCTGAAATGGACCAAAAAATGCACCGGACCAAATCGCATCAGAACCGCTATGGAGATATGTGAACCGGCTCCATAGAGAGCCGGTCAAAATCTCCTGCTATTGCAAACTAGATGCGGGGAACCCGCATCTATATCGCAACGGTGTGAATCCAGCCTTATAGTCTCATAGGGAGTTAAAATATTAATAACTCTCCCAGGCTTTCTCAATGTGATCAATACATAAAATGCGCAATGATGGTGCCAAACATAAATATGAACCCAAAGGATTGTGACATTAAGCAATCATTGGTAAAGTTCTTTAAGACTGGTACTCATTCTAATCTAATGCGGAGTAGACCAGTATATATACTGGGACCCGCAAAACTGCATATATGTGGTTGCTCAAGACTCAAATAATAACAAATATACTAATCAAGTTACAATACAATAGTGCTCAAATAACATTCCTCTATCAATGTGTAGTGACTAATATGTAAACATCACACAATGACATAAAGAATAAAAATATGTTAGTCTGTTTAGAATACAGTTCAATCTGATGTGGTGTTTTAAAAAAAAAAAGGTGTATCTCTTCACTGTGAAAAATGTGTTGTCTGGTGTCTCTTTCAAATGTTATGACACCTAGGTGCTCTCAAGCCTCTCACCTTACATAGCTATATTGGACCAGCTTAGAGCAACGTAACTATGCATATACCATACCTGTGAAATCCCTGGGGAAGCTTGATATCACACAGAACAGCACATAAAAATGAAAATTGACAGTGAGATTCCATTGTGCTTTAGATTTGACTTGGTACATACAACATGTTGGTTTTACATGCAAGAACAGGTTCAAGCAACATACTTGTAAAGCGCTTAACAAAGAAATCAAGCATATAAACTTGGCTATTTTTACTATGTTAGAGATGACATGCATTTTTAAGGTGAACATAACTATTTTTTTATATATATATATTATAAAGACTTGTAAGAACACTTGTCAGATGTTCAAAATCTTACATTCTAGCTATTTCTCACAGACATCTGCTGTTCTGGCATCATCTAGTGGCAGCATTTTGGAATTGTAGTTAACTTACAATTCCAACAGCAATATTTTACGAGAAATTTTATGAGAAATCTGCTGCCCTCCAGTGGTCAAATGTAAAACTTCCTTTCTACCTAAATAAAACTAAAAAAAAAACACCCATTCTACCTAAATAGATACAAATTATTTTCAAATATATTTGGTTTTAATATACAATTACAAATGCAATTACAAATGAAGATGCATATATAAACTAGGGACCACCTACTAAAACTGACATCTTTCCACCCTATATAGGCAACTCATAGGAATGACAGAGGGAGAATAGGATTGCCACCTATTTATCTGTGTTTAGAGAGCAAACATGCATATCAGAACTGTGAGGCTGGATTCACATATGAGCCGCATGCTCATTTAATTTTGTGTATTAAAAGCAGTTGCAGGGTGGTTGTGGCCTCAATCACTTGAATAGGGTCACATTTGGTGGTGGTTCTACCTGCCCAACGTAACGAGGAATAATTTTTGCTGTGGCCCTGTCCAGCTGCCTAGTGTCTGTAATAGGGCTTCAACTAACCATCTCCTGCTTGTGTGTACCTTCTCATTATGACTGAGGTTACATACTATCCGCATGATTTTATTCTTTTGATGTTTAATTTTTTTTGTAAGTCATGATATGCTGACCTGCTTTATCCTGCTCAACGTCTTATTACTCCTTTGAACAGATGTGTCTTAAGACCTTCTTAAATTTCTGCCTAAAGCTCCATCCAGGTTTCAGTTTGACCTGGACTAGACTCTTCCATGATTCTATGGGGTTGATTTACTAAAGGCAAATAGACTGTGCACTTTGCAAAGTGCAGTTGCACCCTGCAAGAGCAGTTGCTCCAGGTCTTAGTAAATGAGGTAAAGCTTCACTCTGCAAAGAATACCCAATCAAATGCAAGGAAAATAAAAACAGCATTTTTGCTTGCACATGATTGAATGATGGAAGTCATCAGAGCTTCTGCTCATTTACTAAGCTCTGGAGCAACTGTTCTAACAGAGTGCAACTGCACTTTGCAAAGTGCACAGTCTATTTGCCTTTAGTAAATCAACTCATATCTGCCCCAAATTGCATACTATGGACATGGTTATAGACACCTCTACATATTTACAGAGAACTAACCTTAGAAAATCAAGCAACTGTGTAATCTGCCAAAAGGACCCAATAAAGACCAGGCAAACAGTTAAAGATTAACTTTTCTTGTGCACTATAATACGTATCCAGCAAGCCTACAGTAGTATGGACTTAATTTTTCTTTAGAAATTAGTGCTCACTTATTGCTTCACTGGGATACGTCTCCATATAAACAGTTTGCTGAGTTACCAGCTGGTCGTTTATCACCTTTGTGCAGCAAAGCAGAGTTTGGTCCTTGAGTTCTTTCTACTGCTATGAGTGATCAATACATTTCTGGTTGGCTGGCAGTATTGTCTCTTTTCGTTTGGTTGCACACAGTACAGTATTGTTGACATACAGTATATACAGTATATAGTTCACATACAGTATATGTTGACACAAAGATAGGGAAATTGAAAGATGTTATATGATACTGAAAATTTCTTTCTAAACAAAGGGCCAGTTTACTGTCCTTAAGACTTTAGGAGGGCCTGACTGTGGCCATTGGAAGTAGAAAAGGTCCTCACATCAGTGGTAAAAAACAATGCCCCATCTTTAGTGTCAGTGGGAGAAATTGTGCCCCATCATTGGGAGAAATTGTGTCCCATTATTGCTGTCATTGGGAGAAATTATCCCCATCATTGGGGTCATTGGGAAAAATTGTGCCCCATCATTGGTGTAATTGGGCCCCATTGTTGGCATCATTGGGAGAAATTGTGACCCATTATTGGTGTCATTGGGAGGAATTCTGCCCGTTCATTTGTGGCGGTGGGGGGATTTGTGCCCCATTATTGGTATCAGTGGATGAAATAGTGCCTCGAGGGCCAGATAAAAGCAGGCAAAGGGCCACATCTGGCCCCCGGGCCGCAGTTTGGAGACCACTGCCTTAGAGTTAAGGGAAATATAAGGTAAAGAAATTTGCAGAGGAACAGGGCTGAATTGCAAATATAACACATCGTAGGCTGACATGAGTAGATTCCTGGAAAGGCTAATGATATTATTATTTTATAGTTTTTTTTTCCTACCCAAAGTGGTTCTAAAATCTAAAGATTTTTCTTACTTAATGCATTCCTTGCATTTAGGTAAAAAATGTTTAGGCTTTGGTTTTGCCCCCCCCCCTTTATACTTACCTGAGCCCTCATTCAATCCAGCACTCTACACGTCTGCAGCTCTTCTCTCCCCTCACTTCCATGTCTCACTAGCTTTGCTGGGGCACCAGGAGCCATTGGCTCCCACTGCTGTCAATCAAAGCTAGTGATGAGGGAGCGGGGCCGAGACCCGCTGTCTGTGTCAATGAATGCAGCAGCAGGGCACGGGAACGAGAGGAGGGTAATGGACAGAGAGGAGGATCCAGGAGCGCTGGCAGGGGACCCGAGAAGAGGAGGTTCGGGCTGTTCTGTACAATTCCTTTACACAGAGCAAGTAAGTATAGAGATGTTTGTTGTTTCATTTTTAGAAAATTTCCTTTACAATCACTTTAAGACCTGCTCATTCTTTCACATGTGTTTGCCCTATATAGCCATGGGTTCCCCATACAATAAGGGGGGGATTTACTAAAACTGGAGCACTGTTTTACTAAAACTGGAGCACTGTTTTACCAAAACTGGAGCACTGTTGTTATTATTATACATTACTTATATAGCGCCAACAGTTTACGCAACGCTTTACAATGAAGAGGGGGCACAGCACAATTACAATACAATTCAATACAGAAGGGACAGGAGTGCAATTAACTTTGACAATAAAACCTGGAAGCTGATTGGTTCCTACGCAGAGCTGCACCAGATTTTACCCTCTCCAGTTTTAGTAAATTCCCCCCTCTATAGGAGCAGAAGGGATTGTTTCTATTGTAGACTGCGTTGGATCTGGAATATAGTAAACTCAGATGCTTAGCAGAGTTTATAAGAGCCAGAAAAATGTACACTTTAACCACTTAACGACCGCCCACCGCCGATTTACGTCGGCAGAATGGCACCGACAGGCAGAATCACGTAGATCTACG
Organism: Rana muscosa; assembly: GCA_029206835.1. Classification (NCBI taxonomy): domain Eukaryota; kingdom Metazoa; phylum Chordata; class Amphibia; order Anura; family Ranidae; genus Rana; species Rana muscosa. The sequence continues at coordinate 176,118,607 of CM055122.1, read as the reverse complement.
TGATCGCCTTTGTGCAGTTGGGGGGTCCATCCTTCACTGCAGTGAGCGGCCGTTAAGTGTTCGGGAGCGATCAGGCATGAGGGGGGGGCCGCTCGATTCAGCCCCCCCCCCTCGCGATCGCTCCCAGCCAATGAAAATGCTTCCTCCGCCATGTGATGTAAACACATGCTGGAGGAAGTGATGTCATCTCCCTCGCCGCGGTCTTTTCGTTCCCGGCGCCGAGCAGAGAAGAAGCAGGTTAGTGCACCAACAGTCCACTGACACGTAGGTACACATAGGCACACAAATCACCCCCCAGTCACCCCCAGATCACCCCCCAGGTCACCCCAAAGCCCCCAATCACAGTGTCACTGATTGCAGTGATCATTTATTTTACTGATCACTGTATTTAGTGTCATCTGTGATTGTAAAAAGTTGCAGGGCAGTTAGGATTAGGCCCCTTTAGGTCCAGGGTAGCCCCCTAACCCCCCCTAATAAAGGTTTAACCCCTTGATCACCCCCCAGGTAACCCTTTCACCCCCTAACTTCAGCGTCACTAAGCGATTGTTTTTCCGATCGCTGTATTCGTGTCGCTGGTGTTTTAGATAGGCAGTTATTTTTTTTTAGGTTCGCCGCAGGTTTTTATTAGTGTCAGGTACCCCCATATATTATTTTAACCCCCTGATTGCCCCTAGAGTTAACCCTTTCACCAGTGATCGCCGTATAAGCGTCACTGGTGTCACTGGTTAGCCAGTAAGTTATTTAGTTATTTAGGTTACCCGTCAGGTTTTTATATAGTGTCAGGTACCCCCATATTTAACCTAATAAAGGTTTTAACCCCCTGATTGCTCCTAGTTAACCCTTTCACCAGTGATCACCATATAAAGGTTACGGGTGACGCTGGTTGATTAGTTTGCTTTTTATAGCATCAGGGCACCCGCCGTATATAACCCAATAAAGGTTTAACCCCCCTGATCGCCCGGCGGGTGAGATCAATTAGGTTTTAGCGCCAGAGAGGGTCTGCGTCGCCCCAGGCAGTGTTAGGTTAGTGACAGTAACGCTAACACCCACGCGCAAAGCATACACCCCCCTTAGTGGTATAGTATCTGATCAGATCTGATCAGATCTATACTAGCATCCCCAGCGGTTTAGGGTTCCCAAAAACGCAGTGTTAGCGGGATCAGCCCAGATACCTGCTAGCGCCTGCGTTTAGCCCCTCCGCCCAGCCCAGCCCAGCCCAGCCCACCCAAGTGCAGTATCGATCGATCACTGTCACTTACCAAACACAACACACATAACTGCAGCGTTCGCAGTGCTTGGTTTTTGGGGCCCTGTACGCGGCTAGGCTCCCAAAAAGTCCCACACATGTGGTATCCCCGTACTCAGGAAAAGCAGCAGAATGTATTTTGGGGTGCAATTCCACATATAACCATGGCATGTGTGAGCAATATATCATTTAGTGACAACTTTTTGTACATTTTTTTTTTCTTTTTGTCATTATTCAATCATTTGGGACAAAAAAAAAAAATATTCAATGGGGTCAACATGCCTCTCAGCAAATAGCTTGGGGTGTCTACTTTCCAAAATGGGGTCATTTGGGGGGGTTTTGTGCCATCTTGGCATTTTATGGCCTTCAAAACTGTGATAGGTAGTGAGGAGTGAAATCAAAAATTTATGCCCTTAGAAACCTTGAAGGCGGTGCTTGGTTTTTGGGGTCCCGTACGCGGCTAGGCTCCCAAAAAGTCCCACACATGTGGTATCCCCGTACTCAGGAGAAGCAGCAGAATGTATTTTGGGGTGTAATTTCACATATGCCCATGGCATGTGTGAGCAATATATCATTTAGTGACAACTTTGTGCAAAAAAAAAAAAGTTTGTCATATTCCCGCAACTTGTGGCAAAATATAAAATATTCCATGGACTGAACATACCTCTCAGTAAATAGCTTGGGGTGTCTACTTTCCAAAATGGGGTCATTTGGGGGGGTTTTGTGCTATTTTGGCATTTTATGGCCTTCGAAACTGTGATAGGTAGTGAGGAGTGAAATCAAAAATTTGCGCCCTTAGAAATCCTGAAGGCGGTGCTTGGTTTCCGGGGTCCCGTACGTGGCTAGGCTCTTAAAAAGTCCCACACATGTGGTATCCCCGTACTCAGGAGAAGCAGCAGAATGTATTTTGGGGTGCAATTCCACATATAACCATGGCATGTGTGAGCAATATATCATTTAGTGACAACTTTTTGTAATTTTTTTATTTTTTTTTGTCATTATTCAATCACTTGGGACAAAAAAAAAAATATTCAATGGGCTCAACATGCCTCTCAGCAAGTTCCTTGGGGTGTCTACTTTCCAAAATGGGGTCATTTGGGGGGGGGTTTTGTACTGCCCTGCCATTTTAGCACCTCAAGAAATGAGATAGGCAGTCATAAATTTAAAGCTGTGTAAATTTCAGAAAATGTACCCTAGTTTGTAAACGCTATAACTTTTGCGCAAACCAATAAATATACGCTTATTGACATTTTTTTTACTAAAGACATGTGGCTGAATACATTTTGGCCTAAATGTATGACTAAAATTGAGTTTATTCGATTTTTCTTATAACAAAAAGTAGAAAATATCATTTTTTTTCAAAATTTTCGGTCTTTTTCTGTTTATATCGCAAAAAATAAAAATCGCAGAGGCAATCAAATACCATTAAAAGAAAGCTCTATTTGTGGGAAGAAAAGGACGCAAATTTCATTTGGGTACAACATTGCATGTCCGCACAATTTACAGTTAAAGCAGCGCAGTGCCGAATCCCAAAAACAGGCCTGGTCCTAATGGCCCGAAATGGTCCGGGGCTTAAGTGGTTAACAGAATAAAACGAAAGTATATCTCTAGGCAAAACTTTTTTTAATTTTAGTTTTGGATAGAGAGGGGAATGGTTAGACCCTTTGTCAGATTTTTATTGTTGTCCATGTCCATTGGGGATATTCGCATCACTGATTGTATAGGGATTGTATAGGGAAGGGGAAATCCAAAATTTTAGATTTGTCCCTAGAACAAGAAGTAAGAGGAAATCATCAATGGAGGCAACTGATTTCCCCTGATTTTGGGAGATTTCCAGTGATTGTAAACCCTATTTTTTTTTTCTTTAAAATTTAAATTAAATAACAAACATATCATACTTACCTCCACTGTGCAGCTCGTTTTGCACAGAGAGGCCCCGATCACCGTCTTCTGGGGTCCTCTCGCGGCTCCTCCCCACATCAGATAACCCCCTAGGAGGAGCACTCTCCCGGGGGGGGGGGGTTTCCTTGTGGGCGTGCTTCCGAGTCCAGCATTTGCATCCATAGACACGAATGCCGGACTCGGCCCTGCCCCCGATGGCTGCGCTGCTATCAATCTATCCAATCAAGACACAGGACCCTGTGGAGAGAGGGAGAGCGCGTCTCTGCCGACTGAATGAAGGGATTCAGGTAAGTAAAACAAACGCCTTTAACTTTTTGTTGTGCCTCTGAGGGACAAAATGAACAGAACTTTCCCCAGTGGTACACAGACAGTAAAATATAAACTGCCAGGGGTAATGTATCCCAAGCTAAAAAAATTTGGGCTATACATACATTTTAAGGTACATTTACATGTGTAGCACCCTCTACCTTAGATAGGTAGGTGCTAGTCTAGGTTTTTGTGTTAGCTGCCAGCGCAGGTAAATTTAAGCAGGCCTGAGTTTTTGTGTCAAATCGATGCAGCCATAAGGGCGGTCAGAATTTTCAAGTCGGACTTGCTGGGATCAGTAGTCCATCTTCATTTATTCTTCTCAAGTAAATCGGTTGCTGCCACAAAGGGGTACTAGAGGCCCCGGCCTACAAAGGGCCATCAAGTAAAGACACTGGGATTTATTCAGAGTGAGGCCTAGTCATATTCTGATGGTGTGACAGGACTACAAAAATTGGACAGTGAAGTAGTGTGCTGGAGGAAGTGTGCTGAGGAAGAAGTGTTCTGAGGTAAAAGTCTGTCAAGTTTAGGGTGAGCCATCTTGTTCTGCCGAGAAGTGTGACGCAGTTACTTTATTCTACAAAGTATTAATTTGTTCTATGGGCATCCCATGTCCCTTTTCACCAACAAAGTTTAATCCCCTAATAAAAACAACAAAAACAAGCAAGAGACTGTTCATTGACTAAAAAGTGTTTCCAATGGATGTCTGGCAGCAGGGTGAAATGCGTGAATGCTGTAACACCTAGCGACCCAGTGGGGTCATCGTTACACATGTATTATAATAATTAACCTCTTGCTGCCAATGTAACGCACATGTGCAGTGTTAAAGAGAGTTGGCTTTGATGCCCGCACACTGCAAAATAAGCTCTCGGTCCATACTACTGTGACATCCCATCACAGTGGTCACGTGTTTGGTGGCTCCTTCCTGCCCCCCTGGTGTACAGGCCCTGTTAAAGAAACACCAGGGCTGGAAAGCTTAATATAAATTCTGAGAAACTATTACACAAACATAAATCATAATCCAAAAACTGCAGCTTGCTTGAAATCCAAAGATGGCAAGGAGTACCTTGGCCAGGGATCTCCTCCATATCCATAGTGCTTGTGTCCCTTTGCTTCCAGTGGAGGAGGTTCTGTCTTTGGCCGGTGATCAGGAGGGAGGGACACAGCTCCGATCCCTCCATATTCTCTTTCTCTGCCCCATGGGAGTCTTGATACCACAGGCGTGTATGAACGATATTCATGATATCTATGAAGTAAAATAATTTATTTTTGTTTGTGTACGAGTATAAGACAAAGATATACAGGTAAATAATGCAAGCCCAAAACACAATTAAATTGCGGCATATGTTAAAAGATCTAAATAAAAAATAATCTAAACAACATCAGATATGTTAGAACATCCAGAGATGGTTAAAATGAATCAGTGCATCTAAAATTAATTAATTAAATAAATTAAACTTGATTTAGTAACTGCAGAATGCTACCAATTAAATTAGGTTTCATGAATTGGTCTAAAATATTAATTTGCCAGATAGTACTGTATATTAAAATACATATAAATATATTAATAGTTAAGAAAGGGAATACATTATAATCAAATAGGGGTAAATAACAAATGTACAAAAGTTTTTAAGAATACCGGTATATCAATAACGTAGAAGGGATCTATCAAAATTGGTATTATTTAACTACAATTTTTTATATTTAAAGCCTCACTCTGGAATGCTGGTAAATGTACCTATTCATTAAGGTCCCACTTCCCTCTACCTTTCCTCACACTGCATGCATAAAATGCTTGTTTGGATTGGGGAGGGAAGCAATGCATTGAAATACCTACCTTATTCATTGCTCCCACAGGCTACTTCTGTGCATCTGGGCCCCCAAAACTGATTCACCTCACTGTCTGGGTGATCACAGCTCTCTGACGTCATCATGTACAGCAGTCCTGGATTTTAGTCAAGGACGACAAGGGCCCACTTACAACCCGAGATCATGGAACTGAGTAGGATATCGCTGGCTACTGGGAGAGTGTGGAATAAGGTAAGTATTTCTACTTATCCCTTTCTCCCCAACCAAATGAGCTTTTAACCCATGCAGTGCAGAGGTAAGGGTGGATCTCATTGCATGGGTAATTATAACAGCATCCTGGAGTGCGGCTTTATTTGCTAATTATTAAAGGGGTTGTATATCCGCAAAAACCAAACAAAACAAAAACCTGTAAGGCAAAGGCATAATGAACTAGTATGCACCGCAGAGTGAGGGCATGCTCTGCTGACGTCAGCGGCTGCATGCAAGGTGAATATCTCCTAAACCATAGAGGTTTAAGAGATTTTCCTTTTACCTACAGGTAAGCCTTATTATAGGCTTACCTGCAGGTAAAAATCAACTACAGGGGTATACAACCACTTTAAGTCCAGTTTTGTATAGCAACCAAAATTTATCTATCCGGTGTCAGGATATAATAGATTCTGGTTGCTATAAGATAGCAAAATAGAAATAAAAAACAAAAGTGTGGCGCTAAGTGAGCAAGTGAATAGCGTGTGAACCTGGAAGGGTAAAATAGGCAATACAAAATTGAATGTGAACAAAACCAAAATATAAAAGTCCAAAGTGAATAATAAACATCTATGGAAGGTCCATTAGAGTTCAGAATAAAGTTAAAGTGAAAGGTCTTTCTTGGACAATCCAGGATGAATCTTGAAAATACAGTCAAAATGGTGTTCACGTTTACCAGATGATGATACCCCAGATGATGTCCACTTTATTCTGAACTCTAATGGACCTTCCATTGATGTTTATTATTCACTTTGGACTTTTATGTTTTGGTTTTGTTCGCATTCAATTTTGCATTGCCTATGTAGCGCCCTGCTCCCAATTAGTGGGCACTATGTGTTGAAATTATAGTTGTCTGAGCAATAGTTTCGCTCAGAAGGATTGTGTTTCAAATTATACTCTGTTTCAGTTCAGCTGGTTGCATGATTTTCCTTAAGACAGTGGGCGTCGCTTTCACCACTGGTCAGGATTGGAAAGGCAACAGGCTGAATGCATTGGGTATCTCTTTCTCAGAAGCAGCTCAGGGGGCGTGGTCAACCCGCTGTGCATTCTGGGATAGGGTACTTAAGAGAAAGATACCATTTTGTGGGGCCGTCGTCGTTCGTTGGTGGTGGGCACGCCCGCCCGATCCCGACCTGAGGGCCCTCATGGCCTCAGGGATGTACTGGCAGTTTTCGCCTCAGGGCCACATTGGCCTGAGGCTCCGTTGCTGAGATGTGGGCCCGGGAGTTACTGGGACCTATTGATCCAGGGATGATCTGTGTCGCCTTGCCTGTGGGAAGGGACCAAGCAATTGAGGACTCAATTGGAAGATGTATCTGGATCAAAATCCACCTCACAGTGTCGCCGGAAGGGCTGAAAGATCCTGACACTGAGAGCTGTGTTCTTTTCATCAGAAGGTAACCCAGGGAAGGGTTGCACCAAGTCTGTGGTAGAGACTGTTCTATTTGCACCAAGTCTGTGGCAGAGACTATAGGTGATCGAGCTGCGCATCGGTTGCTAGGCCGGTGAGAGTGGGCCTATCCAGCGTGGAGACAGTTGTTCCTCTGGACTTGGGGAAATTCCTGTGATCCGCAATTAAGGTACCTGAGTCCTTCCCATCCCTTCAAACCCCTCTGTTGGAAACTTTAATCAATAAAACCCTTGAAAGAGACTTTGTGTTGGTGCAAACTTTCTTCTGGACAACTCTTCAAGGAGAACCCCTGAGACGAGCATACGGAACAGTAAGGTAACGGCAGGCCCAAATCTAAACCATCAGCACCTACGGGAGTAGGGCTTCACCTATTTTACCCATCCAGGATCACACACTATTCACTTGCCCACTTAGCGCCACACTCCTGTTTTTTATTTCTATTTTGCACTGTATGTCTAGTGACGTGTTGGCTACTTATTTTGTTCTCTATGTTCAATTTTTTTCTTTTTTGCTATAAGATAGCAGACTAGGTTACCAACATAAAAATTTCAGGTAATAGCTCAGAAAAAGTAAGTATTTTAAATTCTTTATCACGGTGTTTATATTTCCATACATTATTTTTTATTTTCTTCTGAAAAAGCAAATTCCCTAAAGCAACCCGTCCCTCCTTGCATAGCTTTCTCTTCACTTAATTTTCCACCTGGGTAAGTCGATTTTTAACTTGACTTTTGTCAAGCCAGGAGGTGTCGAAAGGACCACCCATGGCATGAATTTTGACTAATTCAACAGGAAAAGACCAAAATTTGAGACATGTATGGCCAGCTTAAGGCTGGCTATAGACGGCTCAAATCTTTGCCGGTTCAGCCGGAACCGGCCAAGATTCAAACTGTGTGTGGACAGGCTGAATGTACTAAGTTTATTGATCGATCAACTTGGGTACAATCAGCCTGCCAGATTCACTTGCGATTATCGCTAGCGGCTGTTATAGCCACTAGCAATAATCACTGTCTGTACCCGGGGAGCAGACAATTGCTCTGGAGGAATTTCCCTGTCAGCACTGTCTGTGTTGATGGGGGAACCGTGCAAATTTATTTTCTGCAACCCGTGGCTGCAGGAAAGAAATTTGCACCGTCTATGGCCTGCCTTAAGCTGGGTACACACTAACAGCTACAATCGGAGACACTGTACAAACCATGCAAGGTTAGTCCAGCAATCTCCCCCACTGAGCTGTTGTGTTCTGACAGGGGGGGCCCCTCGCTAGAACGCTCCGATCAGCTATCTCTGCCATTGGCTGAGAGCGCTGATCGAGAGTCGGTCTGCTGCTGATTTTCCAAAGGTCGGCTTCTGTCAGACAGGTCGACATACACACAGGCAGAATGTCAGACATTTTTTTTAACCCGCCAATGTCTCCCAAAATTCTGCCCTTGTGTACAGGGCTATAGTCTCACATCTTTAAAGATACCCAAGATAACTATAATCAAATACAAATTCTGTCCCTATAATCCATCCAAGATTTTTTTTTACAATTTTATGTAGAAATCTTTAAAAAAGTTGTTTAGATATGACCAAATTTAACAATCTAAGAAACTGCAGACTGCAAACAAATATGTCGTGCATAAAAGAGAACATGTTGTCATTAGCAAACAAACGGATGAGATAAAGTTATATGTTTAGATATGATAACCAACTTTTACAACCAAGGCAACTGCAGACTGCAAATATGTCGTGCATAAAAGAAAACTAATGAGATAAAGTTTTGTTTGTACCCTGTGTATAGGATAAGGTTGACCAATGGTAAAAAGATAAAACGTGTATTTATTTATTTATACAGTATATTATGTCGGTTTCATTCATTTAATTCATATTTAATAGACTTGACAAGTCAAGAGATGATGAATTCCATAGCTTCAGTATCTCACAAAAGTGAGTACAACCCTCACATTTTTGGAAATATTTTTATATGTATTTTTATGTGACAACACTGAAGAAATGACACTCGACCAAGAAGTTGAGTGCACGTGCTGAGCATCATATCCAGAGGTTGTCTTTGGGAAATAGACGTATGAGTGCTGCCAACATTGCTGCAGAGGTTGAAGGGGTGAGGGGGTCAGCCTGTCAGTGCTCAGACCATACGCTGCACACTGCATCAAGTTGGTCTGCATGGCTGTCGTCCCAGAAGGAAGCCTCTTCTAAAGATGATGCACAAGAAAGCCCGCAAACAGTTTGCTGAAGACATGCAGACTAAGAACATGGATTACTAGAACCATGTCCTGTGATCTGATGAGATCAAAATAAACGTATTTGGTTCAGATTGTGTCAAGCGTGTGTCACGGCAACCGGGTGAGGAGTACAAAGACAAGTGTGTCTTGCCTACATTCGAGCATAGTGGTGGAAGTGTCATGGTTTGGGGCTGCATGAGTGCTACCGGCACTGGGGAGCTACAGTTCATTGAGGGAACCATGAATGCCAACATGTACTGTGACATACTGAAGCAGAGCATGCTCCTCTCCCTTCGGAGACTGGGCCACAGGGCAGTATTCCAACATGATAACGACCCCAAACACACCTGTAATGCCACGTACACACGATCGGAAATTCCGACAAGAAAAGTTCGATGTGAGCTTTTGGTCGGAAATTCCGACCGTGTGTAGGCTCCATCGGACTTTTTCTGTCGGAATTTCCGCCAACAAAAATTTGAGAGCTGGTTCTCAAATTTTCCGAAAATAAAAGTTCTTGTCGGAAATTCTGATCGTCTGTATGCAATTTAGACGCGCAAAAAAACACGCATGCTCTGAATCAATTTGACGCATGCTCGGAATCATTGAACTTCATTTTTCTCGGCTCGTTGTAGTGTTGTACGTCACCGCTTTCTTGACAGTCGGAATTTTGTGTGACCGTGTGTATGCAACACAAGTTTGAGCCAACATTCCGTCGGAAAAAAATCCACGGTTTTCTTGTCGGAATTTCCAATCGTGTGTAAGCGGCATAAGACAACCACTGCCTTGCTAAAGAAGCTAAGAATAAAGGTGTCGGTGATGGACTGGCCAAGCATGTCTCCAGACCTAAACCTTATTAAGCATCTGTGGGGCATCCTCAAACGGAAGGTGGAGGAGCGCAAGGTCTCTAACATCCACCAGCTCTGTGTGTCATCATGGAGGAGTGAAAAGGACTCCAGTGGCAACCTGTGAAGCTCTGGTGAACTTTATGCCCAAGAGGGTTAAAGCAGTGCTGGAAAATAATGGTGGCCACACAAAATATTGACTTTGGGCCGAATTTGGACATTTTCACTTAGGGGTGTACTTTTGTTGCCAGCGGTTTAGACATTAATGGCTGTGTGGAGAGAGGGTGTGTTCAAAACGGCCTAATGTGACACACACTTAGCGCCAGTTCAATCCCACAATATCAGCAGCAGCACACATATATAAAAGAAAAGAAAATGATTTTCTCAGAGTATTTTAAAATACTAAGCAGCTGTTTAAAACAGAATAAAGATAAAAAAATGAGGTAAAATAATAAAACAGAGCAAATTACTGCGACATTACTTTACACCAAACAGCGCTAAAATTAAACCTAAAATAGTGAATAGACTCGTGGACAAGCCACTAATAAAAGTCCAAAACGTAGTAATGTAACTGAGCCAGTCCAGAGAAAAACATTTTCTCCGTCTGCCAGGAAGAAGGAGTGTCTTATCGCGGCTCGTCACAGAACTGTCACAGCGCCCTTCAGTGGATTCTTTGGAGACTACACCCACAGCTTTTTCATCGTAGAGATATTATTTTATGACCTGCTGTGGAGCCCAGTGCACTGGTGGATCTCTGTAAGAAGTGACGAGCCACAACAGAGTAGCGCAGGGCTTGACAAACCCCGGGCGCCAGGTCGCCATTGCGACTAGAATTAGCGACCTGGCGCCTGGGGCAGCACAGCTGGGGTATCCTGTGTCTCCGTGCCCCCTCCCCTCCGCGCCGCGGAATCGCGTCGGGCCGCGCCGGCCGGTAATTGAGGCCGCGGCTTTGCGGCCTTCTGCAGGCCTATGCTTCCTTCTGTGAACTAGCGCCATCTTGTGGTGGCAGTTGGTATGACAACCAGCAATGCTAATGGAGTTTCCCTGTCTGTTTTCCCTGCCATCTCCTTCCCTTTAATTAGAACCCCCAAACATTATATATATTTTTTATTCTAACACCCTAGAGAATAAAATGGCGGTCGTTGCAATACTTTCTGTCACACCGTATTTGCGCAGCGGTCTTACAAGCGCACTTTTTTGGGAAAAATACACTTTTTTTTAAATAAAAAAATAAGACAACAGTAAAGTTAGCCCAATTTTTTTTTATATTGTGAAAGATAATGTTACGCAATATAAATTGATACCCAACATATCACGCTTCAAAATTGCGTCCGCTCGTGGAATAGCGACTAACTTTTACCCTTTAAAATCTCCATAGGCGACGTTTAAAAAATTCTACAGGTTGCATGTTTTGAGTTACAGAGGAGGTCTAGGGCTAGAATTATTGCTCTCGCTCTACAGATCGCGGCGATACCTCACGTGTGGCTTGAACACCGCTTTCATATGCGGGCGCTACTCACGTATGCGTTCGCTTCTGCGCACGAGCTCGGCGGGACAGGGCGCATTCCTGGCTCCTAACTTTTTTAGCTGGCTCCTAGATTCCAAGCAAATTTGTCAAGCCCTGGAGTAGCGGATGTACCCTTATTACTCAAGGCACAATTTTATTGTGGTTCTGGTGAGTTTGAACCCCTAAGGGGATTGCTTCATCACGCGGTGGATTGCAATTGATTTCTTTGGTGGTGGAAGGTACACACACATATGGACAATTGCTGATACACACCATATTTTTCTCTGGACTGGCTCAGTTACATTACTACGTTTTGGACTTTTATTAGTGGCTTGTCCACGAGTCTATTCACTATTTTAGGTTTAATTTTAGCGCTGTTTGGTGTAAAGTAATGTCGCAGTAACTTGCTCTGTTTTATTATTTTACCTCATTTTTTTATTAATGGCTGTGTTGAGTTATTTTGAGGGGACAGCAAATTTACACTGTTATACAAGCTGTACACTCACTACTTTACATTGTAGCAAAGTGTAATTTCTTCAGTGTTGTCACATGAAAAGATATAATAAAATATTTACAAAAATGTGAGTGGTGTATTCACTTTTGTGAGATATAGGGGGTTATTTACTAAAGGCAAAAACTACAAGTGCAAAGTGCACTTGAAATTGCACTTGGAAGTGCAGTCGCTGTAGATCTGAGGGGGACATGCAAGTGTAGCGATACCCTCAGTTTAAGAGGGCTGCTTGTTTGTTTTGGGCCCTGTAATGCATCGCTATCAACCCCTGGCAATCGGCTCTAACCTCTCGTGACACAGTTAGGAAAGGGAAAAAGTGGTATAACTGTATTACCTCTATACTATTATATGGCACAACCCCCTTTGTATAACAGCACAGTAATTGACACTCACAACCAAATTACTTAACTATAACTTTTTACTATAGGTAAAAATATAAAAGGTAATTTGTATACAATATCTTATGCAGATCCCTGCAATATAGGTGTACACATTAAAAGGGTATGACATTCAATAATGCAATGAACATATATTAACCCCGCTGCAGCTATCCTCCCACATGAGCATAAAAATGGCGCCCAGCAATGTCCCATACTACCCAGTCAGGCCTGACTATAACTTGGGGTATAGGTTGTTGAAGAATCTTCGCTAGCAACTGTCGGTGGTGCACATAAAGAAACAAACTGTAATCCAATAGGTGTAGCAGATAATCGCTAACTTGGCAAAGCTGGAGAGACTGAACAAACTCAGTTCAGCAAAACAGTCTCTCCAAAGTATAACTGTGGTCAATGATGGGCCTAGGCAAAGTTAAAAGGCAACAAAGTTACTTAGATGTGGTTCTGAGCTGGCGCTCTCTCACCCAGACCGGACCGACTCCTGTCCGGTTCCTCCGCTACTGTGAGTGGCTTCCCAGTGCCCATGATGCACCGGGTCTTCGGTCGTCCAGAAGATGGTGGCACCTCAGGTGGATCGGATGCCTCGCAGGCTCCTCAGCGGAATGGAAGGCTCTCTGGAACAAAGTGCGAGGCCCAGGCTTCAGGCCTAGCACGCGCAGCAGGTGAGTGCAGGGATCCTCTTGCAAGGAGGGCGGCGTTCCAAAAGGAAGAACGAGGTCCCTCCTCTCCCTTTTAAAGTCCACCCCAGCAGTCCTTGCGCGGGAAAATGCACCCTGGGTGCCTCAAAGCGTGCTGGGAACTGTAGTCTTGCGGGTGAAACGATACCCCGCTACACAAGGAAAATAGAAAAGAGCATTTTAGCTTGCACATGATTGGATAATAAAATCAGCAGAGCTTCCCCTCATTTCAGATCTACCCCTCAGATGCACAGCGACTGCACTTCCAAGTGCACTTCAAGTGCACTTTGCACTTGTAGTTTGCACTTGTAGTGCAAAGTGGTATTGCGTTTCGTAAATAACCCCCTCTGTACTTCCAGGAACTGCTAATGACCTAGCAACCGACGTGCAAACAGATCTTAACTGCATCATACTTACAGTGCAAGGTTCCAGCAAACCATGAAGGAATGTACCAGGACTAGTGATGAGCCGAACACCCCCGGGTTCGGTTCGCACCAGAACCCGCGAACGGACCGAAAGTTCGTACGAACATTAGAACCCTATTAAATACAATGGATGCGAACGTTCGAATTCTAAAGTGCTAATTATAACAACTATTATGCATGTTATTGTCCTAAAAAGGGTTTGGGAACCCGGGTTCTGCACCAGGGGACATGTATCAATGCAAAAAGAAGTTTTAAAAACGGTCGTTTTTCGGGAGCAGTCATTTTAATGATGCATAAAGTGAAAAAAAAAAAGTCAAATATTCCTTTAAATATCGTACCTGGGGGGTGTCTAAAGTATGCCTGTGAAGTGCCACGTGTTTCCCGTGTTTAGAACTGTCCCTGCACAAAATGACACTTCTAAAGGAAAAAAAAGCCATTTAAAACTGCTTGCGGCTTTAATGTAATGTCTGGTCCCGGTAATATGGATGAAAATCTTTAAGAAAAATGCCATAGCTACCCCATGACCCCCCCCCCCCCTACCCCAGCCCATTACCAGCCCCTTTGGGTCTTGTATGGATATTAAGGGGAACCCCGCACATAAAATAAAAAAGGCCCTATATACTCTGAACAGCCGTATACAGGCGGTGCATACAAGACAGGGACTGTAGGTTTGTTCTTATGTAGAATCTGTTTGTAATTTTTAACAGGTACATTGTTTAAGTGTAGCTCCAGCCCAAAAATCTATTTTTAAACTTTTTGGAAAACATAGGTAAGGGTTATCACCCCTGTAACATTTGTTTTGCTGTCTGTGCCCCTGTTCAGAACATTTCACCTCACTTTCCGTCCCAATGACAACTGTTTTTGAAATGTGGTGTTTTTCTTGAAACAAGGATTGCTGATAAAGCATCAGTACAGAGGAGACACCTTTCTCCCATATTAATTCTTACAGGAGAGAATTTTCCTTCCAAGGGGTAGATTTCCTCTCACTTCCTGTTGTCTTCTTGCGTTTGCAAGTAGGAGTCGTTTGTAAGTTGGATGTTTGAAAGTAGGGACCTGCCGTATATACTCTGCAGAAATAGGCCCCTTAGTTGTTGGTGTTGGCACAACACTGTAAGCACTCACAGTTACTCTTGGTTGGTGCTGGAACGCCCTGCTGTCAACTATTATATCAGGAATTGTAATTACATATAATTGTTGAACAGTGGTAGTAAAAATTGGGCCTTTGATGGTGGTGCTGGTGCCACAACACTGTAAGCCCTGACAGTTACTCTTGGTGGGTGCAGCAATGGGCCCTGCTGTGAATTATTAGATCAAGAATTGTAATTGCATGCCCCTGTTGAACAGGGGCTGAAAAATTGGGCCTTTGGTGGTGGTGGTGGTGTTGACACAACACTGTAAGCCCTCAGAGTTACTCTTGGTGGGTGCAGGAATGGGCCCTGCTGTGAATTATTAGATCAAGAATTGTAATTACATGCCCCTGTTGAACAGGGGCTGAAAAATTGGGCCTTAGGCACTGGTGGCACAACACTACAACCCCTCACAGATACTGTACTTGGAGCACAGCAATGAGCCCTGTTGCAAAGTATTGCTTCAAAAATTTTAATGACACGCCCCTGTTAAACAGGGGCTGAAAAATTGGGCCTTAGGCACTGGTGCCACAACACTCCAACCCCTCACAGATACTGTACTTGGAGCACAGCAATGAGCCCTATGGCAAATTATTGCTAAAAAAATTGTAATTACACGCCCCTGTAAAACAGGGGCTGAAAAATTGGGCCTTAGCCACTGGTGGCGGCACCCATAAACAAAAATGATCTTCCAAGCTATCATCATCAATCGTATCATTGAGGACTCGGAGGAGGAGGATAGCCAGTCAACATAACAGCACAGACACTCAGCATCAGCATCAGTCTTGAAGGGATGTGACATGTTAAAATCAATTAGTCTGTTATATCAGCATCAGGTGTGTGGTAGCTGGTGGTGATCCAAGACTGGTTCATCTTGATGAAAGTCAGTCGATCAACCGAGTCGGTGGACAGGCGCACCCTGTGATCCGTGACAAATCCTCCAGCAGCACTGAATGTGCGTTCCGAAAGAACGCTGGATGCAGGACAGGCCAGTAGCTCAATTGCATACTGTGCAAGCTCTGGCCAGTGATCCATCCTCAAGACCCAGTAAGCCAGAGGATTTTCGGTGGGGAAGGTGTCCAAGTCTGACCTTGCCCCTAGATATTCCTGCACCATGTTTATCAGACGCTGGCGATGGTTGCTGGAACCAATCATACTTTGGGGCTGCGGACTAAAGAATTGTCTGAACGCATCGGTCAGACGGCCACCTTCCCCACCGCTCCTTCTTTGACTGGCCGAAGCCTCAGCAACTCGTTGTCCTGGACCAGGAGTTTGTAACCTCCCAGTCTCTGGGAACGCGTTGCACAGACCTTTCTGCAAGGCCTCCCGGAGTTGTCTCATCCTCTGCTCCCTCTGCGACGGTAACATAAGGTCCGCAACCTTACCCTTGTACCGTGGATCAAGGAGAGTGGCCAGCCAGTAATGGTCCCTCTCCTTGATCCGAAGAATACGAGGATCCTTCCGCAGACTTTGCAGGATCAGGGAGGCCATGCAGCGTAGGTTTGCTGAGGCATTCGCTCCGGAGTCCTCTGGGTCACTAAGGACGACATGATCCACAGTCACCTCCTCCCAGCCACGTACAAGTCCACTGGTTTCTTGGGACTGTAAATCATCCCTAAAAGACTGCTGCTGATGATGCTGAGTGCCAGCCTCCACCTCCATGCTGACACAATCCTCCTCCTCCTCCTCCTCCTCCTCCTCTTCCTCTTCCTGTGCGATGGGTGGGACAGAAGGAACACTGTCTGGGTAAAGGGGGCCTTGAGAGGCAAGGAAGTCCTCCTCTTCCTGCCTCTGTTCTGCCTCAAGTGCCCTGTCCATTATTCCACGCAGCGTGTGCTCCAACAGGTGGACAAGAGGTACAGTGTCACTGATGCATGCACTGTCACTGCTCACCATCCTCGTGGCCTCCTCAAATGGTGCCAGGACAGTGCATGCATCCCTGATCATGCCCCACTGGCGTGGAGAAAAAAAACCAAGCTCCCCTGACCCTGTCCTGGTGCCGTAGTCGCACAGGTACTCATTGATGGCCCTCTGCTGCGTGTGCAGCCGCTGCAGCATGGCCAACGTTGAGTTCCACCTCAAACCACAGGAAGAGGCCATGGAGGAAGAAGAAGAGGAGGGGGTGGAGGAGAGAGGTGTGTCACAACCAGTAGTAGCATTTTGGAGGCGTGGCGGTGGAACAACCTCCAACACTACTGCACCTTGTCCTGCATCCTTCCCAGCTGCCAAAAGAGTGACCCAATGGGCCGTGAAAGAAAGGTAACGTCCCTGTCCATGCCTGCTGGACCATGAGTCAGCGGTAATATGCACCTTACCGCTGACCGCCCTGTCCAGCGAGGCCAAGACATTGCCTTCCACATGCCGGTAGAGAGCCGGAATAGCCTTCCGTGAGAAAAAGTGGCGTTTGGGAACCTGCCACTGAGGAACCGCACATTGCACAAACTCACGGAAGGGGGCCGAGTCTACCAACTGAAAAGGCAGCAGTTGAAGCGCTAGCAATTTAGCCAAGCTAGCATTCAACCGCTGGGCATGTGGATGGCTGGGAGTGAACTTCTTTCGACGGTCCAGCAGCTGGGGCAGGGAAATTTGCCTGCTAGAATCGGACGTCGGTGTACTGCTAGCAGAGTGGCCGCAAGTACTTGGCTGTGACACACCTAATTCTACACCTTCATTCCTCTCAGTGCATGTTTCAGAGAGGACTGAAGTTATAGTGGGGTTGGAAATCCCAGCTGATGCGGTGCAAGGAGAGGTCCGCTTTGTTCTTTGGTGTGGGTCTTTGAGGTAGGCTTGCCAACGAGCTGCATGGCAGGTCAACATATGTCTGGTCAGGCATGTGGTACCCAAGCGGCTGATGTTTTGGCCACGCGATATACGCTTGAGACATATGTTGCAAACAGCAGCTGTGCGATCTGATGCACTAGCCTCAAAAAAGGCCCACACCAAGGAACTTTTTGAATGACGGGCAGAGGCAGCGCCCTGCACAGGCGGAGCTCTGCGGTGTGATTCCGTCGGTGTACTGCCCTTACGCTGGCCACCAAAGGGCATCCTGTCTCGTTGGAGATGTGCCTCCTCCTCATCCTCCTCCTCCTCTCTCCTATTAGGCACCCACGTGGAGTCAGTGACCTCATCATCCCCTCCCTCCTCATCACTGGAGCCAATCTGGCAGTATGCTGCAGCTGCTGGAACATGACTGCCAGATTGGTGTCCTTCTTGAGCATCCCCTCTGTCTGCTCTCACCCTACTGCCTTCCCGTAGCTGGGTTTCATCATCAGACCCTTCGAAACGCTGGGCATCCTCCTGGAGCATGTACCCAACACTGTGCTCAAACAGTTCGGGGGACTCCTCAGGAGGAGGACATGGTGGGTCTAGGGAAGGAGTGACTGATGATGAGTCTGACATTGATACCAGGGAAGAGGACGCTTTGGCAGCTGCTTTGCCAGTACCCTGAGCCTGGGTGAGAGAGGATGAGGAGGAGGAGGAGGGCTTGGTCATCCACTCTACCAAGTCTTCGGCATGATGTGGCTCAACATGTCCAGCTGCGGAAAAGAAGGACAAGCGTGTCCCATGGCCATGTGCTGATGACAATGCACCGCGTCCACGACCAGCACTGTTGCCCCGAGACACAGAGCCTGCTTGCCCTCTTTTATTGCCTCCTGACTGTCTGCCTCTCCTTGTTTGCCTTCCAGACATTCTAATAGATGGCCTGCAGGGAGATGGGAAAAAAGCAATAAGGGCTACCTTCAGGTGTCCTTCTCTGTCCCTTGAAACAAGGACTTGCACAGTGAAAGAAACTGACACTCTCCCTACCTACAGTTTTCTGTCCCTAGAAAAAATGTTTTTTTTAAGCACAATATAGCACAAGGAGAATTCACTCACTGTCCTTCCAGGTCCCTAGAAACAAGGACTTGCACAGTGAAAGAAACTGACACTCTCCCTACCTACAGTTTTCTGTCCCTAGAAAAAATGTTTTTTTTAAGCACAATATAGCACAAGGAGAATTCACTCACTGTCCTTCCAGGTCCCTAGAAACAAGGACTTGCACAGTGAAAGAAACTGACACTCTCCCTACCTACAGTTTTCTGTCCCTAGAAAAAATGTTTTTTTTAAGCACAATATAGCACAAGGAGAATTCACTCACTGTCCTTCCAGGTCCCTAGAAACAAGGACTTGCACAGTGAAAGAAACTGACACTCTCCCTACCTACAGTTTTCTGTCCCTAGGAAAAAATGTTTTTTTTAAGCACAATATAGCACAAGGAGAATGCACTCACTGTCCTTCCAGGTCCCTAGAAACAAGGACTTGCACAGTGAAAGAAACTGACACTCTCCCTACCTACAGTTTTCTGTCCCTAGAAAAAATGTTTTTTTTAAGCACAATATAGCACAAGGAGAATTCACTCACTGTCCTTCCAGGTCCCTAGAAACAAGGACTTGCACAGTGAAAGAAACTGACACTCTCCCTACCTACAGTTTTCTGTCCCTAGAAAAAATGTTTGTTTTAAGCACAATATAGCACAAGGAGAATTCACTCACTGTCCTTCCAGGTCCCTAGAAACAAGGACTTGCACAGTGAAAGAAACTGACACTCTCCCTACCTACAGTTTTCTGTCCCTAGAAAAAATGTTTTTTTTAAGCACAATATAGCACAAGGAGAATTCACTCACTGTCCTTCCAGGTCCCTAGAAACAAGGACTTGCACAGTGAAAGAAACTGACACTCTCCCTACCTACAGTTTTCTGTCCCTAGAAAAAATGTTTTTTTTAAGCACAATATAGCACAAGGAGAATGCACTCACTGTCCTTCCAGGTCCCTAGAAACAAGGACTTGCACAGTGAAAGAAACTGACACTCTCCCTACCTACAGTTTTCTGTCCCTAGAAAAAATGTTTTTTTTAAGCACAATATAGCACAAGGAGAATTCACTCACTGTCCTTCCAGGTCCCTAGAAACAAGGACTTGCACAGTGAAAGAAACTGACACTCTCCCTACCAACAGTTTTCTGTCCCTAGAAAAAATGTTTGTTTTAAGCACAATATAGCACAAGGAGAATTCACTCACTGTCCTTCCAGGTCCCTAGAAACAAGGACTTGCACAGTGAAAGAAACTGACACTCTCCCTACCTACAGTTTTCTGTCCCTAGAAAAAATGTTTTTTTTAAGCACAATATAGCACAAGGAGAATTCACTCACTGTCCTTCCAGGTCCCTAGAAACAAGGACTTACACAGTGAAAGAAACTGACACTCTCCCTACCTACAGTTTTCTGTCCCTAGAAAAAATGTTTTTTTTAAGCACAATATAGCACAAGGAGAATTCACTCACTGTCCTTCCAGGTCCCTAGAAACAAGGACTTGCACAGTGAAAGAAACTGACACTCTCCCTACCTACAGTTTTCTGTCCCTAGAAAAAATGTTTTTTTTAAGCACAATATAGCACAAGGAGAATTCACTCACTGTCCTTCCAGGTCCCTAGAAACAAGGACTTGCACAGTGAAAGAAACTGACACTCTCCCTACCTACAGTTTTCTGTCCCTAGAAAAAATGTTTTTTTTAAGCACAATATAGCACAAGGAGAATTCACTCACTGTCCTTCCAGGTCCCTAGAAACAAGGACTTGCACAGTGAAAGAAACTGACACTCTCCCTACCTACAGTTTTCTGTCCCTAGAAAAAATGTTTTTTTTAAGCACAATATAGCACAAGGAGAATTCACTCACTGTCCTTCCAGGTCCCTAGAAACAAGGACTTACACAGTGAAAGAAACTGACACTCTCCCTACCTACAGTTTTCTGTCCCTAGAAAAAATGTTTTTTTTAAGCACACTATAGCACAAGCACAAAACACACTGACACTCTCCCTACCTATCCTTCTCTTTCCCTAAACTAAAGGAATCCAGGTTAAGCAAGAAAGAAATAAAAGTCACTGTCCCTGCCTATGCTGCTCTATCCCTGCTCCGGAACACACTACACTAGGCCGCCGTGCTGGCGGCCTTTTATAGTGTGGGGCGTGTACTAAACACCCTCAGCAATAATTGGCCACAGGCATCCTGCCTGTGGCCAATCATTGCTCTCCTCGCTGCCGGCGCTGTGATTGGCCAAGCATGCGGGGTCACAGTGCATGCTTGGCCAATCACAGCGCCTGGATGACACTGCGATGGCGTAGTGCATTGTGGGCCGTTCGCGTCACTCGAATTTGGCGCGAACGGCCCAAATCGTTCGATCTTCGTCGAACGATCGAACAGCCGATGTTCGAGTCGAACGTATGTTCGATTCGAACACGAAGCTCATCCCTAACCAGGACTATACAGTATATGACAATGACAAAGATTTATGAGAGGCTGTGTCAGTTTTTATCTTTAAGGTGAACCTGTTCTCTGTAAACTTTTAAAAATATAAGTACCACCTAAGAGCAGGCCATACAAAATGTTTTCTATTAACTTTATTAGAAAGAACAGCCCCTTCTGAGTACCTTTTTGATTTGGTTTCACTTTTTTTTTTTTGTGTGGTCTTGCCCTGCCTAGACTTCATGGTTCAGTTCCATCAACTGCTGGCCTTCTGTCCAATGAGAAGTGCCATTACTGGTCACAGTGGCAGCTTTGTTGGACAGTAAAATTGCATGAAGCCAGGAAATGTTAAAGTCCAGTAAGCAGGTAAAACTAAATTAGAAAAGTTCACAGATGAAGCTCTTCTGACAAAATGTTGTAGGCATCTTGTGGCATCTGAAATTGTATGCTTAAAATGGAGTACATGATCACTATAAATCCGAAACATCACCAATAGGGATGAGCCGAACACCCCCCGGTTCGGTTCACACCAGAACCTGCGAACGAACCGAAAGTTTGCGCGAACTTTAGAACCCTATTAAATACAATGAACGCGAACGTTCGAAATCTAAAGTGCTAATTATAACGGCTAATATGCATGTTATTGTCCTAAAAAAGGTTTGGGGACCCGGGTCCTGCCCCAGGGGACATGTATCAATGCAAAAATAATTTTTAAAAACTGCAGTTTTTTGGGGAGCAGTGATTTTAATGATGCATAAAGTGAAAAAAAAAAGTGTGAAATATTCCTTTAAATATCATACCTAGGGGGTGTCTAAAGTATGCCTGTAAAGTGGCGCATGTTTCCCGTGTTTAGAACTGTCCCTGCACAAAATGACATTTCTATAGGAAAAAAAGCCATTTAAAACTGCTTGGGGCTTTAATGTAATGTCTGGTCCCGGCAATAAGGATGAAAATCATTGAGAAAAATGGCATGGCTACCCCATCAGAAGAATTGTAATTGCATGCCTCTGTTAAGCAGGGGCTGAAAAATTGGGCCTTTGGTGGTGGCGGTGGTGCTGGTGCCACAAGACTGTAAGTCCTCACAGTTACTCTTGGTGGGCGCAGGAATGGGCCCAGCTGTGAAATATTAGATCAAGAATTGTAATTACATGCCCCTGTTAAACAGGGGCAGAAAAATTGGGCCTTAGGAACTGGTGCCACAACACTGCAACCCCTCACAGATACTGTACTTGGAGCACAGCAATGAGCCCTGCTGCAAAGCATTGCATCAAAAATTGTAAATACACGCCCCTGTTAAACAGGGGCTTAAAAATTGGGCCTTAGCCACTGGTGGCGGTGCCACAACACTGCAACCCCTCACAGATACTGTACTTGGAGCACAGCAATGAGCCCTGCTGCAAAGCATTGCATCAAAAATTGTAAATACACGCCCCTGTTAAACAGGGGCTGAAAAATTGGGCCTTAGCCACTGGTGGCGGTGCCCAGAACCAAAAATGTTCTTTCAAGCTATCAGCATGATTATTGAGGAGGAAGAGGATAGTCACTCAGCATAACAGGATAGTCACTCTGCATCAGCATAGGCAGTCTTGAAGGGATCTGACATTTCAAATAAAATTATTCTGTTACATCAGCATCAGGTGCTTGGTAGCTGGTGGTGATCCAAGACTGATTCATTTTTATGAAGGTCAGTCGATCGACCGAGTCGGTTGACAGGCGCACCCTGTGATCGGTTACAAAGCCTCCAGCAGCACTGAATGTGCGCTCCGAAAGAACGCTGGATGCAGGACAGGCCAGTATCTCAATTGCATACTGTGCAAGCTCTGGCCAGTGATCCATCCTTAAGACCCAGTAACCCAGAGGATTTTCGGTGGGAAAGGTGTCCAAGTCTCATCCTAGGTATTCCTGCACCATGTAAACCAGACGCTGGCGATGGTTGCTGGAACCGATCATACCTTGGGGCTGCGGACTAAAAAATTGTCTGAACGCATCGGTCAGACGGCCACCTTCTCCACCACTCTTTCTTTGATTGACCGAAGCCTCATCAACACGTTGTCCAGGACCAGGAATTTTTAACCTCCCAGTCTCTGGGAACGCGTTGCACAGACCTTTCTGCAAGGCCTCCCGAAGATGCCTCATCCTCTGCGACGGCAAGATAAGGTCCGCAACCTTACCCTTGTAACGTGGATCAAGGAGGGTTGCCAGCCAGTAATGATCCCTCTCCTTGATCGCACGAATACGAGGATCCTTACGCAGGCTTTGCAGGATCAGGGAGGCCATGCAGCGTAGGTTTGCTGAGGCATTCGGTGCCGAGTCCTCTGGGTCACTGAGGACGACATGATCCGCAGCCACCTCCTCCCAGCCATGTACAAGTCCATGGGTGTCTTGGGACTGTAATTGATCCCTTGAAGGATGCTGCTGATGCTGAGTGCTAGTCTCCACCTTCATGCTGACACAATCCTCCTCCTCCTCCTCCTCGTCCTCTTCCTGTGTGATAGCCGGGCCAGCAGGAACACTGTCTGGATAAAGGGGGCCTTGAGAGGTAAGGAAGTCCTCCTCTTCCTGCCTCTGTTCTGCCTCAAGTGCCCTGTCCATTATTCCACGCAGCGTGTGCTCCAACAGGTGGACAAGAGGTACAGTGTCACTGATGCATGCACTGTCACTGCTCACCATCCTTGTGGCCTCCTCAAATGGTGTCAGGACAGTGCATGCATCCCTGATCATGGTCCACTGGCGTGGGGAAAAAAATCCAAGCTCCCCTGACCCTGTCCTGGTGCCATATTGCAACAGATACTCATTGATGGCCCTCTGCTGCGTGTGCAGCCGCTGCAGCATGGCCAAAGTAGAGTTCCACCTGGTGGGCATGTCACAGATTAGGGCAGGTTGTAATCCTTTTGCAGCTCAGCCAGCCAAGCACTGGCATTATATGACGGGCGGAAATGCCCACAGAGTTTCCAGGCCTGCTTCAGGACCTCCTGTAAGCCCGGGTACCTGCCCAAGAACCGCTGCATCACCAAGTTAAGGAAGTGAGCCAAACAGGGCACATGGGTCAGTTGTCCCTGTCGGAGGGCGGAGAGGAGGTTGGTGCCATTGTCGCAAACCACCTTTCCTGGCTTAAGCTGGCATGGCGTCAACCACCTCTGATCCTGCCCCTGAAGAGCTGACAGAATCTCTGCCCCAGTGTGGCTCCTGTCCCCCAAGCACACCAGCTCAAGCACCGAACGCCTACGGAGCACCGCTGGTTCCGAGGAAAAATCAGCACAGGAAAAGGCCATGGAGGAGGAAGAAGAGGAGGGGGTGGAGAAGAGAGGTGTGTCAGAATCACCAGTAGTAACATTTTGGAGGCGTGGTGGCGGAACAACCTCCAACACTACTGCACCTTGTCCTGCATCCTTCCCAGCTGCCAGCAGAGTCACCCAATGCGCCGTGAAAGATAGGTAACGTCCCTGTCTATGCCTGCTGGACCATGAGTCAGCAGTAATATGCACCTTACCACTGACCGCTCTGTCCAGCGAGGCCAAGACATTGCCTTCCACATGCCAGTAGAGAGCCGGAATCACCTTCCGTGAGAAAAAGTGGCGTTTGAGAACCTGCCACTGAGGAACCGCACACGAAGGGGGCAGAGTTTACCAACTGAAAAGGCAGCAGTTGAAGTGCTAGCAATTTAGCCAAGCTAGCATTCAACCGCTGGGCATGTGGATGGCTGGGAGCGATGCAGCAGCTGGGGCAGGTAAATTTGTCTGGTACAATCGGACATCGGTGTACCGATAGCAGATTGCCCGCAAGTACTTGGCTGTGACACACTTAATTCTACACCTTCATTCCTCTCAGTGCAGGTTTCAGAGAGGACTGAAGGTATAGTGGGGTTGGAGATCCCAGCTGATGAGGAGCAAGGAGAGGTCTTGTTCTTTAGTGTGGGTCTTTTAGGTGTGCTTGCCAACGGACTGCATGGCAGGTCGACATATGTCTGGTCAAGCACGTGGTGCCCAAGCGGCTGATGTTTTGGCCACGCGAGATACGCTTTAGACATATGTTGCAAATGGCAACGGTGCGATCTGCTGCACACGTCTGAAAAAAGTCCCACACCAAAGAACTTTTTGAATAACGCGCAGAGACAGCAGCGCCCTGCACATGCGGAGCTCTGCGGTGTGATGCAGTCAGTGTGCTGCCCTTAAGCTGGCCCCTGGAGGGCATCCTGCCTCGTTGGAGATGTGCCTCCTCCTCCTCTCTCCTATCAGGCACCCACGTGGAGTGAGTGACCTCATCATCCCCTCCCTCCTCATCACTGGAGCCAATCTGGCAGTATGCCACAGCTGGGGGAACATGTCTGCCAGATAGCTGACCTTGTTGGGCACCCCCTCTCTCTGGGCTCACGTTACTACCCCCTCTCTCTGAGCTCACGTTACTGACTTCCTCCAGCTGGGTTCCATCATCAGAGCCTTCAAAACGCTGGGCATCCTCTTGGAGCATGTACCCGACACTGTGCTCAAACAGTTCGGGGGACTCCTCAGGAGTGGGGCTAGGGAAGGAGTGACTGATGCCATTGAGCAGAGGGAAGAGGCCACTTTGGCAGCTGCTTTGCCAGACAAAGTACCCTGAGCCTGGGTGAGAGAGGATAAGGAGGAGGAGGACGGCTTGGTCATCCACTCTACCAAGCAGTGGCGGTGCGTCCATAGAGGGCGCCGCCCCCTCTTGCTCCTGCACCGCCACTGAAAAACAATACATAGGTTCATGCATTGCATGAACCTATGTATTGTCGCCGCTGCCGCGTCGCCCACTAATCAGATGGCCGGCAGCTGGTTGGCTGTGAAAGTGCCTGAGGGCTCTAATCTGCTTCCGAATAGCTAATTAAGTGGCGCACGGGGGGTGCGTTCCTTTGTTTGGACTGACACACATCTCAGCCAATCAGGTTCACCGGATCTGATTACAGGTAACCTGATTGGCTGAAGCGACATCGAGGGCGGGAGAAGACATCGAGGACGGAAGAGGACGTGAGGGAGCGTGGAGGAGGAAGGCGCTGACCCGAGGAAGGTAAGTGCGGGCTGGGGACAAACTGGCTGCATTTGGGGACAAACTTTCTGCATTTGGGGACAAACTGCCTGTATTTGGGGACAAACTGGCTGCATTTGGGGACAAACGCCTGTATTTGGGACAAACTGCCTGTATTTGGGACAAACTGCCTGTATTTGGGGACAAACTGCCTGTATTTGGGGACAAACTGCCTGTATTTGGGGGGAAACTGCCTGTATTTGGGGGGAAACTGGCTGCATTTGGAGGGAAACTGCCTGTATTTGGTGGGGGAAACTGTCTGTATTTGGGGGGGAAACTTGCTGCATTTGGGGGGAAACTTGCTGCATTTGGGGGGAAACTTGCTGCATTTGGGGACAAACTGTCTGCATTTGGGGACAAACTGGCTGCATTTGGGGACAAACTTGCTGCATTTGGGGACAAACTGGCTGCATTTGGGGACAAACTGGCTGCATTTGGGGGGAAACTTGCTGCATTTGGGGACAAACTGGCTGCATTTGGGGACAAACTTGCTGCATTTGGGGACAAACTGCCTGTATTTGGGGGGAAACTGGCTGCATTTGGGGGGAAACTTGCTGCATTTGGGGGGAAACTTGCTGCATTTGGGGACAAACTGGCTGCATTTGGGGACAAACTGGCTGTATTTGGGGACAAACTGGTTGTATTAGGGGAAAAACTGTCTGCATTGGGGGACAAACTGGCTGCATTTTGGGACAAACTGCCTGTATTTGGGCGTTTAATGGGTACAGTGGCGTCAATTGATGTTTTTTTTTATTTTTCAGTTGAGCACCAGCCGCCACTGCTACCAAGTCTTGGGCATGTTGCGGCTCAACATGGCCAGCTGCCAAAAAGAAGGACAAGCATGTCCCACGGCCACGTGCTGATGAGGATGCACCGTGTCCACGACCAGCAGCACTAGTGCCTCTAGACACAGAGCCTGCTTGCCCTCTTTTATTGCCTCGTGACTGTCTGCCTCTAATTGTTTGCCTTCCAGACATACTAATGGCCTGCTGTGGTGTGAGTATGGGAAAAGCAGCAATTGTTTTCAGTTAGTTTTAGGTGAAAACTGTGCAGAGGACACAGTACACTGAAAATACTTGCAGCTCTCTGCTTGTGGTTTTATTATGAGAACACCACTATAATAGTCACTAACTGTATTCAGGTGAGCTTTAGGTGAATGCTATGCAAAGCACACAGTAGTACACTAAGTGAAACACTGACTGTCTGCAGCTTGCACAATCACCGGCCTGCCTGTCACAGTTTAGAGAATAACTATATTCAGGTGAGCTTTAGGTGAACGATATGCAAAGCACACAGTAGTACACTAAGTGAAACACTGACTGTCTGCAGCTTGCACAATCACCGGCCTGCCTGTCACAGTATAGAGAATAACTGTATTCAGGTGAGCTTTAGGTGAATGCTATGCAAAGCACACAGTAGTACACGAAGTGAAACACTGACTGTCTGCAGCTAGCACAATCACCCGCCTGCCTGTCACAGTATAGAGAATAACTGTATTCAGGTGAGCTTTAGGTGAACGCTATGCAAAGCACACAGTAGTACACTAAGTGGAACACTGACTGTCTTCAGCTTGCACAATCACTGGCCTGCCTGTCACAGTTTAGAGAATAACTGTATTCAGGTGAGCTTTAGGTGAACACTATGCAAAGCACACAGTAGTACACCAAGTGAAACACTGACTGTCTGCATCTTGCACAATCACCGGCCTGCCTGTCACAGTGTAGAGAATAACTGTATTCAGGTGAGCTTTAGGTGAACGCTATGCAAAGCACACAGTAGTACACTAAGTGAAACACTGACTGTCTGCAGCTAGCACAAGCACCGGCCTGCCTGTCACAGTATAGAGAATAACTGTATTCAGGTGAGCTTTAGGTGAACGCTATGCAAAGCACACAGTAGTACACTAAGTGAAACACTGACTGTCTGCAGCTTGCACAATCACCGGCCTGCCTGTCACAGTATAGAGAATAACTGTATTCAGGTGAGCTTTAGGTGAACGCTATGCAAAGCACACAGTAGTACACTAAGTGAAACACTGACTGTCTGCAGCTAGAACAATCACCTGCCTGCCTGTCACAGTATAGAGACTAACTAGCTAAACTCAATAAAGTGTATAAATATATATACAACACCTAGGATGCATATATATCCTCTACACACTGTAACAGCAGCTAACTGACTCACCTGCCTGCTCTATCTAACTCAATATAAATGACACTGTCTCTCTCTCTCTGTAACTCTCTCTTTCACAAACACCAACACACTACACAAGGCCGATTTCCAGGCGGCCTTATATAGTGTGGGGCGTGTACCTACTCCTCTGAGCCATGATTGGCCAAAGCCACCCTGGCTTTGGCCAATTAAGGCTCTCTGTACAGATGGCGCTGTGATTGGCCAAGCATGTGGGTCATAGTGCATGCTTGGCCAATCATCAGCCAGCAATGTACTGCGATGCCGCAGTGAATTATGGGCCGTGACGCGCCACTCGAATTTGGCGCGAACGGCCCATAATGTTCGATCTTCGTCGAACGATCGAACAGCTGATGTTCGAGTCGAACATGGGTTTGACTCGAACACGAAGCTCATCCCTAATCACCAACATACAACAGGACATTAAAGGGGTTGTAAAGGTACATTTTTTATTTTCTAAATAGGTTCCTTTAACCACATCAATACTGGGCACTTAAACCCCCTTCCTTCCCAGACCAATTTTCAGCTTTCAGTGCTCTCGCACTTTGAATGACAATTATTCAGTCATGCTACACTGTACCCAAATGAAATTTTTATCATTTTGTTCACACAAATAGA
The DNA here is from genome assembly GCA_029206835.1 of Rana muscosa. Taxonomy (NCBI): domain Eukaryota; kingdom Metazoa; phylum Chordata; class Amphibia; order Anura; family Ranidae; genus Rana; species Rana muscosa. The sequence continues at coordinate 176,089,853 of CM055122.1, read as the reverse complement.
GCTTTCTTTTGGTGGTATTTGTTCACAATTTCATTTTCAATTTTTTGCGATAAAAGCGAAAAAAGAGCGAATATTTTGAAAAAAAACAACATTTTCTACATTCTGTTTTAAAAGAAATCCAAACAAATCAAATTTCAGCAAAAATTTAGGCCAAAATGTATTCTGCTACATGTCTTTGGTAAAAAAAATCCTGATAAGTGTATGATAATTGGTTTGTGTGAAAGTTATAGAGTCTACAAACTAAGCTACGCATTATTGCAAATTGATCAATCCTAATGCACTGATGGCCTATCTCATTTCTTGAGGCCCTAAAATGTCAGGACAGTACAAATACCCCCCAAATGACCACTTTTTGGAAAGAAGACAGTCGGAGGTATTTAGTAGGAGGCATCGTGAATTTTTTGAAGTTGCAATTTTTTTCCCACAATGCCTTGGAAAATTAAGAAATATATATATATATATTTTTGTTCACAAAGTTGTCAATTTAGAAGATCTTTCTAACACATAGTATTTACATAGCAAAAATAACACCCCAAAATACATTCTGCTACTCATCCTGAGTATGGCGATACCCAGTGTGTGAGACTTTTCCACATCCTGGCCACATACGGAGGCCAAACATCCAAGTAGCACCATCAGGCGCTCTAAAGGCATAAATTACACATTTCATTTCCTGAGTACCTATCACATTTTTGAAGGCCCTGGAGAACAAGGACAATGGAATTACCCACAAAATGACCCCATTTTGGAAAGAAAACAACCCAATGTATATTCTATGAGGCATAATAAGTCTTTTGAACATGTTATTTCTTTCCAAAAGTTTTGGGAATATGTGGAAAAAAAATTAAAACATATATTTTTTTCACAAAGTTGTCAATTTAGAAGATCTTTCTAACACATAGTATGTACATAGCAAAAATAACACCCCAAAATACATTCTGCTACTCATCCTGAGTATGGCGATACCCAGTGTGTGAGACTTTTCCACATCCTGGCCACATACGGAGGCCAAACATCCAAGTAGCACCATCAGGCGCTCTAAAGGCATAAATTACACATTTCATTTCCTGAGTACCTATCACATTTTTGAAGGCCCTGGAGAACAAGGACAATGGAATTACCCACAAAATGACCCCATTTTGGAAAGAAAACAACCCAATGTATCTTCTATGAGGCATAATAAGTCTTTTGAACATGTCATTTCTTTCCAAAAGTTTTGGGAAAATGTGGGAAAAAAATTAAAACATATTTTTTTTTCACAAAATTGTCAATTTAGAAGATCTTTCTAACACATAGTATGTACACAGCAAAAATAACACCCCAAAATACATTCTGCTACTCGTCCTGAGTATAGTGATACCCCATGTGTGAGACTTTTCCACAGCCTGGCCACATACAGAGGCCCAACATGCAAGTAGCACCTTCAGGCTTCTAACACATAGCATGTACACACCAAGAATTACACCCCAAAATACATTCTGCTGAGCAAAAGGTAATAAAAAAAAGGCTCACCTATGGTTTTAGCAGGCAGGAATACCGTTCCAGAGCAGTCAAAGCATTGGTCCAGACAGCCATAGGAAATGTCCAGGAATTGTCCAGCAGGGAAACAGAGATATGGAAACCTATGAACATGGTCCATGGTTTAGCAGGCAGTTCAGGTGGCAGGCAGAGGCATGGCCAGTTCAGGTGGCAGGCAGAGGCATGGCCAGTTCAGGTGGCAGGCAGAGGCATGGCCAGTTCAGGTGGCAGGCAGAGGCATGGCCAGTTCAGGTGGCAGGCAGAGGCATGGCCAGTTCAGGTGGCAGGCAGAGGAATGGCCAGTTCAGGTGGCAGGCAGAGGCATGGCCAGTTCAGGTGGCAGGCAGAGGCACGGCCAGTTCAGGTGGCAGCACTATAACATTTAGGCCTTGGTCAGGAAAGACCTAAGAACAGGGGTAGAGGCTTCTTCCCACCCAAATCTCTACGAAGCCTCCGAGTCTCCAGACCCTAATCCGAGAAAAACAAAACCTGTAGAAAAACATTTTCTCCACTCGGAAACTCTTTTCTGGAGCCCCTCAAATATGTGAGACCCCTGTGCTGTACTCAAATGATCAGTTTAGGAGGCAGGCAAAAAGCATGGTCATTTAACAGGCCGAGGTCAATTCACGTTGAAGGCAGAAACATGGTTGGCAGAGGCATAGTCGAAAACAGTCCGGGTCATTCACAGAAATGGCAGATGGTGGAAACTGGAAAAAAAATCATCTTCACTTTACTAATAGTTTAGTAAAGTATGATAGCTCTGAAAGCACTTTCCAATACAAAGGCCTGGCTGGGAGGGACATTGGGGACAGTAGTATCGGGTGTCACGACAAATTCCTCTACTTGAACACACACGACATTTTTTTTGGGGTTTGCGACCTGTTTCGGTAAGAGGGAGGATTTCGGAGAAGTGCCTTTCGTGGAGTCTGGCTACTGCATCGGAGCGAATTAGTTGAGGGGCTTGGCCATGGGGATAGAGAAGGGCTTCGATCACGTCTTCTTGGAATTTTAGATAGGTTAGGGAACTTTGGGTGCACTTAGAAAAAATGATATAAGAATTGAAAAGGGCTAGTTGCATCAAATAAATGGCAACTTTTTTGTACCAAAACAGTGATTTCCTGGTGGCCAAGTAGGGCTGCATCATCTGGTCATTCATATCCACCCCCCCCCATGTAAAGATTATAGTCATGCACACATTTTGGCTTCTGGACGGGGCCTCTTCTTCTCTGCAGTTCCACCAAGGTGTCATCATGCATTGTGGAAAGGATGTAGACATCTCTTTTTTTATCTCTCCACTTCAATGCTAGGACCTCTTCAGTCCGCATACTGGCCATTTCCCCCTGTTTCAGTTTCTTGGCAACCAATCTCTGTGGGAAGCCTTTACGGTTGGTCTGTGCTGTCCCACAGGCCACAGTTTTCTTTTGGTACAGATGGCGAAAAAGTGGGAGACTTGTATAGAAATTGTCTACGTATAGGTGGTAACCTTTCCCAAGCAATGGTTCAATCAGCTGCCAGACAATTTTGCCACTTGTTCCCATGTAGGTAGGGCATCCAGGGGGTTTAGCTGTCTGTCTTTTCCCTCATAAATTATAAAATCATATGTGTAACCCGTGGCCCTGTCACATGCCTTATAAAATTTTACCCCACGTCTGGCTCTTTTACTGGGGAGGTATTGCTTTATTCCAAGTCTTCCCGTGAAGTGTACTAATGATTCATCTACACATATATTTACATCAGGGGTAAACATCTGCTTGAAGCTGGCGCAAAAAAAATTGATTAGGGGCCGAATTTTAAATAATTTATCATAATTGGGATGATTTCGAGGGAGGCATTGGGCATTGTCGTTGAAGTGTAGAAATCTCATTATCATCTCGTAACGGGTTCTTTTCATAAAAGATGAATAGATTGGCATGTGGTAGATAGGTCGGGTAGACCAGTAGGAATGGAGTTCATTTTTTTTTGTCAGCCCCATGTTGAGGGTTAGGCCAAGGAAAATTTTAAATTCTTCCACGGTGAGGGGTTTCCAAACAAAAGGACGGGCATAGGAAGAATTTGGATTGTTGGCTATATATTGACTGGCGTATAGATTACACTGCTCCACAATGTAGGTTAGGATATCATCAGTAAAAAATAATTCAAAATAATAAATCGGGGTAGCATTTTCCGACTGTATCTGAGGGCCTGGCTGGGCTGTAAAAGGGGGAATTATAGGTTCTACTGACGTATCGGGCAGCCATGTTGGATACAGTAGAAGATCGGGGAGGCTAGTATGGGCCCTGCCTCGTTGTTGATGGGACGCCCCATTGCTAGCATTTGGCCTATCCTCTAGAAAAGTTGCAGAACTGCTGGCGGATGCCTGCCTATCCTGGCGTGATGCGCTGCTGGCGGATGCCTGCCTATCCTGGCGTGATGCGCTGCTGGTGGATGCCTGCCTATCCTGGCGTGATGCGCTGCTGGCGGATGCCTGCCTATCCTGGCGTGATGCGCTGCTGGCGGATGCCTGCCTATCCTGGCGTGATGCGCTGCTGGCGGATGCCTGCCTATCCTGGCGTTATGCGCTGCTGGTGGATGCCTGCATATCATCATGGAGTCCTGCGCTGCTGGTGGATGCCTGCTGGTGGATGTCCTGGAGTGCTGCGCTGCTGGTGGATGTCTGCGGCGCCTGCTCATAACTCCTGACCTAACTTGTTACGATTCTATCCTCAGTTTCTATTTCAGAGCCACTACTTTCCTCTGGATAATATTCACTATCCGATTCTGACAGAGAGAGTTCCTCGCTACTCTCGTCTGACATACCCTGGAGTATCTGGAGAGCCTCCTCGCTGCTGTAGAATCGTTTAGCCATGTGGGCAGATGTGCCAGATGTTGGCGGTCAGATGTGCCAGATGTTGGCGGTCAGATGTGCCAGATGTTGGCAGGGCAGATGTTGGCGGTCAGCTGTTGGCGGTCAGATGTTGGCGGCCAGATGTGTCAGATGTTGGCGGGCAGATGTGCCAGATGTTGGCAGGGCAGCTGTTGGCGGTCAGATGTTGGCGGCCAGATGTTGGCGGGCAGATGTGGCAGCTGTTGGCGGGCAGATGTGGCAGCTGTTGGCGGGCAGATGTTTACTGCCAGATGTTGGGAGTCAGATGTGCCAGATGTTGGCAGGGTAGATGTTGGCGGGCAGATGTGCCAGCTGTTGGCGGGCAGCTGTTGGTGGTCAGATGCTGGCGATCAGATGTTGGCGGGCAGCTGTGCCAGATGTTGGCGGGCAGCTGTTGGCGGGCAGATGGCGGGCAGATGTGGCAGCTGTTGGCGGGCAGATGTGGCAGCTGTTGGCGGGCAGATGTGCCAGCTGTTGGCGGTCAGATGCTGGTGGTCAGATGTTGGTGGGCAGATGTGCCAGATGTTGGTGGGCAGCTGTTGGCGGCCAGATGTTGGCGGGCAGCTGTGCCAGATGTTGGCGGGCAGCTGTGCCAGATGTTGGCGGGCAGATGCGCAAGATGTTGGCGGGCAGATGCGCAAGATGTTGGCGGGCAGATGCGCCAGATGTTGGTGGGCAGCTGTTGGTGGGCAGCTGTTGGCGGACAGCTGTGCCAAATGTTGGCGGGCAGCTGTGCCAAATGTTGGTGGGCAGCTGTGCCAGATGTTGGCGGGCAGATGCGCAAGATGTTGGCATGCAGATGCGCAAGATGTTGGCGGGCAGATGTTTTCACTGTGTTTTGGGGACACTGTGTTTTGGGGACACTGTTTTGGGGACACTAGCTGTGTGATCAGTGGGTAAACAGCAGACAAACAGCTAAAAACTCACTGATCTCCCGGCTGCAGCACAGATTGTCTCTTCCTCTCCTCACTGACAGGCTCTGTGTGAGGAGAGGAAGAGATCAGAGCAGTTACAACTGCTCTGTGTTTACATTACATGACGGCTGTCATTGGACAGCCGTCATGTCATCAGGAGGGCCAATCACATGGCCCTCCTGTTTGCACACACCTTCTATCTCTGGGGGGTACAGGCAGATCGGGATCGCGCCGCTGCGCGTGCATGTGGCGGCGCGATCCCCTCACAAGTGCCAGCCCCCCCCTCTGTGTTTACATCACGATGGCTGTGATTACACACAGCCATCGTGCCGATCAGGAGGGCGAATCACAGTGCCCTCCTGCTGTTCCGAGATGCGGCGTGTTTGCGGGACACGCGCGTATCGGGATCGCGCGGGTGCGCGCGCGTGCGCGATCACGCTCCTTCTGAAGGACGTTCAGGAACGTCCACTCAGAAGGAGAGAGCACCCACCCGGCCGTATATATACAGTGGCCGGGTGGGAAGTGGTTAAAGGGGTTGTAAAGGTTCGTTTTTTATTTTTTAAATAGGTTCCTTTAAGCTCGTTGGTTCACTTACCTTTTCCTTATATTTCCCTTCTAAATGTTTTTATTCTTTGTTTTCTTTGTCTGAATTTCTCACTTCCTGTTCCTCCTCAGTAAGCTGTTCAGTAAGCTGTTCTGGCTGACTCAACACCACTCGGATGATGGTGTGAAGTTTAGTGAGGAGAAACAGGAAGTGAGAAATTCAGACAAAGAAAAAAAACATTTAGAAGGTAAATAGAAGGAAAAGGTAAGTGAACCAACAATGCACTAGCTTAAAGGAACCTATTTGGAAAATAAAAAACGAACTTTTACAACCCCTTTAAGCTAGTGCATTGTTGGTTCACTTACATTTTCCTTCAATTTCCCTTCTAAATGTTTTTTTTCTTTGTTTTCTTTGTCAGAATTTCTCACTTCCTGTTCCTTCTCAGTAAGCTGTTCAGTAAGCTGTTCTGGCTGACAAACCACCGCTCGGATGATGGTGGCAAGCTTACTGAGGAGAAACAGGAAGTGAGAAATTCAGACAAAGAAAAAAAACATTTAGAAGGGGAATCGATTCGAAGGAAAAGGTAAGTGAACCAACAATGCACTAGCTTAAAGGAACTTATTTAGAAAATAAAAAAATTACCTTTACAACCCCTTTAAGCAAATGCAACCAAAAAAAGCAAATATATTATCAAATTAGAAAAAAAATACAACTAAAAAAGAAAAAATACAGCGACATACTTTCCTAACACATTCATATTTTTCTCATTTGCATGAAGCAGTATAAAGATGTTATAATTCATGCAGATATAAATATTTATGAGTATATAAATATTAATGAGTATTCATGAAAATGTGACTAGTTCCTTTTCTGGATTCCACGAATAACCAGTTGGCTAATTTTGTTTCCTCTGCAATAATATAAAATTTTTGTTTAGCCCCATAAAGCATCAGTCCACTGTGTTTTCATCTCTGGATGAATGCAGGCAGCCAAAATCACTAACTGGCTTCTTGTGTCACTTGGGTTTCCTCCTGAGATATACAGTACAGTATATCTCAATTGTGATTACAGGTTTCTATGATGGACCCCCATGGATGAATAGAATTCCTTCTCTAGTTAAGAACTCCAGGGGGAAGTACTCAAGTACAAGCAAATGACCAAAAGTTGAGCTGGGAATTTCCTTTGGAAGTACTCAAGTACCCTAAAGAGTAAATATAAGTGTTGGACCAGTCTCTGTTTCTCCTCTGATCAGTTCAGTCACTAGTAAAAATGGAGAAAAGTAAAAGTGAATGGAATTTACTGCATTAAGATGGTGAAACAGTATCTCTACCTCAAGGTGTTTATTCAATAAAGAGTGCAAGGAGCAGAGAGCAGTATGCTTTCCTCTGTCTTATTGAATACCCAATGGCTGTTAATGGCAAGAGACCACCAAGCCACCAATCATTCCTATTATTGCTCACTGTCCCTGTGCAGTAAGACCTTCTAGGCATATATAGGGCAGTATTCTAAGACTAGAGATGCCACCTGTATAGTACGTACAGTATGCTGTAGTACATGCGGCAACTATGAGTAAAACCACAGAAATATTGCTAAAATAGTTTTTTGTTCATCAAAGTAGAGCTAAGAGCAATAATATTCTGCAAAATCAGTGACCTCACACACATTATTTAATTTCCTTATGTCTCTGTCAATAGGCTTTGGGCTTGTGTCAATGGCATCAGTCTGACATCAGTTTGGGACACTTCTTAAATCATTCAGAATTCAGTGACAGGTGCTTTTGACCTCCATGTGACCTGCATTTGATTTGCTTCAAGCAGGTTTTGTATTCCTATGGACTGGTATGAGAATGCAAAACCTGCTTAAAGTGGAAGTAAACTTCCTCTGCTGACATTTATCTATAGGCAACCACCCCCCCTCTCTAGTGGCACCTCAACCCCCACCACCTGCTCGCTGTCTGCTGGTTGGTCCGGCACTTACCCCATCTAGGTGGCAGGTGGCAAGCAGCGGGCAGAGGGCAATGGGCAGCGTCTCCTGTGTCCTATCCTCTTCCTCGCTTCCACTGTGCATCTCCTCCCCTCCTCCTAGGCATCCAAAAGGATCGCCTGTCCTTTCAGCCAATCAGGTGACGGGTCTCAAGACTTGCTTCCTGATTGGCCAGGAGGAGGATCAGTGTTACAATAGCGACTATGCATTTGCTTTTGTGACACACCTGTTTGCGCTCGGTTCGCATTCTCTGCTCCCCGAGCCCATCCTATTTTGAAGCCTATTAAAGCCTCTGGCTCTAATCAGGTGCTTCAAAAAAATACCCCCCCATCATTGGAATTCATGCATCAGGCATACTGCAAGGGGCCAAACACATGGATGGGGGGTGGCGCCTGTGCGTCCTTAATGAACGGTCCGCCCCTGCCTGTAGGTAAGCCTATGTAGCACACGGACCCTTTTCTCCTACCTACCTTCTCCATGCAGGGATAAAGGCACACCGTGCCACATGCCCGGATCCTCCTGGTTTAAGAGGTTGAGCAGTGTTCTTACAATTTTGGGTCCTGCAGTAAGTTACCTCCTCCATTGGTTCTTGTCCCTAGAGTATAGGGAAAAGTCTGTGTTCTTCCTCCCAAGAAAGCCAATGTCCAAACTGTGTTTAAACTCCAAACAGACGAGTTTATTTTATCTTGCTTGAAACAGATTTGGGAATAGGTTAAAGATAGAGACAAAGTAGGTAGATGGACAGGTTCAGGCACGCGACACCCAACTACCCTGTTCTTCACTCAGGCCTGAGTATGAATTGCTCACCCGGATAGATCCCTCTCACAGTTCTAGCAGCCGAAGTGAAACACGAACAGCGAACAGTTCCTTTAAGTTAGTCCCCTTCACGGACAAGTCCAAGTAATTCTCTGCCACAGAATCCTTTAGTTACTGAATTAGAACCTTGAAACTCCCATAGATTAATAAAGACCATAGGTGTCAATGGGACACGCTACAGGAGCTATACTGCAACTCACGAATCCTTCCCTCTGATAGGTAACCAGGCCTCTCCTTCACCATGAATTCCTTCACTGATCCATCGGACAGGTCCTCCCCTGGTTTCCTCTCCTTCAGAGCGGGCCACCCTCACACAGGTTCCCTGGGACTACAGTGTGTTGGTTGTAGACCCAGTTGAAGATACTGGGCCTACCTGGAATGTTGTAGCCTTGAGCTAAAGGTGCCCGAGACTCCTCGACCAGTTCACGCACCCCCCGGCCAGCAAGGCCATAGGGCGCGACTTCGCCACCAGGGGTCCTTGGAATCCCCCTGGCACACCACCCCATGGGGCACACTCCCCCGTGGGCACACTTCCCCGTGGGCACACTCTCTGCACTTCTGGCGTCTGCCCTTTATGTACCCTCTCCCGGCATGCACAGCAAGCAGAACCCGCCCACCACACGGTAGCCGAGAGAGGACACCAATCGTACCACAATGCCACCTGCGGTTCAACCCGAGACCTGGGCGACAGGGCCACCTCAGGCCCAGGGGAACTATACACCGGGCAACAACATGGCAGAGCAGAGTCTGTATTGAACAAAATTGTAGGATCTGAGCCATACTATTGCCCAGACTGCCCCTAAATTTACAGCATAGTGACCCCAGTTTTGGGGGTCCTGTTACACCTATAATAAGGCTTACCTATTGGTACAGTTTATGAGAGATTTACATTAGATGCAGCCAGTGACATCAATGGTGCATGCGCTCTGAAGGAACGGCCACGGGTGCTGCTCCTTCCGAGCCCTGTGCTGTGAACGGCGGCTCCACGCATGCATGCGCGGGAGTGACATCATCACGGCTCAGGCCAATCACAGCGCCAGAGTCGGCAAACCCAGAAGAAACTCCCGGGAAAATGTCAGCTGTCTCTGCAGTGCGTGGGTGTCGCTGGAACAGCTTTGTTTTAAGCTAAAGACATAGGCCCTTCCATAGGTAACTACATTTTTCATGGCAAGAGAGCTCTTTGTCTTAGGCCAGCCATAGATGGCTTGAGCCATGTGTTGGCAGGCTAATTGTATCCAAGTTGATCGATTGATTGCTAGTGGCTGCTATAACCGCTAGCAATCCCTCCCACCCCCTGCCGGGAGCAGAAATTAGCTGGAGCGCTACATTCTGAACATTCTTGACAGCATAGTCACTGCTGAACCTTGTTAGATGCTGTGGAATCATATTACTGTTATATACAGTACGTATGGAGAGTTATTTAATAAGATACTCAGAGACTATATTACAAGTACAGTAGCCTATAACAACAGGTTTCTATCTTTTCCTCTTACAGCACCAGTACACTGAAATCTGACTGGCTATGCAACATAATAACTGCACTTTACACATACTTAATTAGTATGTGATGCTATAGCTCTTGCAGGCTTAGGCCTCCTCAAGGCTTTTCATTCTTTTCTGTAGGCTGCATTTCTCAGCCTCTCTACATCCCATATCCATGACTTTGGGGCTCTTCCTTGTCTTCTTTTGCCCCCTGGTCCTTGGAAGCAGACTTGCTTGTCTCACTTTCATCCATTTTTATGTTTCCTAGCCAAATAAACCTCTTTATGTTGATTTCAGTGACAAGAGGTTCCATTCACTAAGCTGAAACAGCAGAATAAGGATAAAGATCCTTATAATCTAAAAAGAGACAGTCCAAAAAATTAGAAAATTATGGTCACATGGCTGAAAGTAAAAATTCTTATCTTTTTGTAGAAGCTTTGTTAATTCAGTCAAGTATCCTGTTTTTAATGTACAGTATGTCCCTAAGTTCCTTAATTAGTTCTATGTCTCCACCCACGATTTTTGTTTTTCTTCCATTTTTGCTAAGCTTCTTGTTTAAGCTGAGTTGGTCAGTGTTGGCTTTATCACTTTACATATACTACATAGTATTTTAGATTAAGCTGGGTACAAGCTTAATGCCATAAGCAATAATGGGTGTGTTATTAGCCATAAAGATCATTATTTTCTGCCTTTTGATTGTTGCTTGCAGCTTTTATTGCTAACAGAATCATTCTGGGCATCAGTATGTTATACATACAGTAGTTAAATTGGTCAAGCTTGGATAAGACATACATGGCCAATGCCGCTGAAAGCTGGAAATCACTGAAGTAGACACCAATACTCCAGTGGTCTCTACTTCCTTTACGATCTTCATGTGTTTTTCACTCTCTGGATGATTGCAAAGCGTTCTCTGATTGGATGAGGTGGAGAGCATGATGTCACCACCCCATTTCTATACCTTGTCCATTCAGAGAATGCTGTGCATTCATTCCAAAAATGCAAAGCATTTTCTAAATGGTGCATGTGCCGAGCGGCTGACCCCCTATGCTCACAGTACAGGAGAACAGCCTCTTGGCCTGAAACAAGCAGAGATCACTGAGGTAGGGTGTCTACTTTAGTGATTTCCAGCTTCCAGCAGCATCATCCAGGTATGTCATATACACATAGTTACATTCGTCCAAGCTGGACCAATGTATCTACAGGCCAATGCCTGGAATTAATCTTTAAAATAACAATATTTTTGGCAAATAAAAATTGTTGAAGCTTCATGAATTGATCATTTAAGTTTTATTTATAATATATCATGCTTTAGCAGCAACTATTGATGTACTTGTGCATTTTATTATCTTCTCTTATAAGCTTTCCTGTACAACTGAAAGACCAAATTGTACATTGGCTTCCAAGCAGGGACTGAAGAAAATCCATGTTTGCTTATTCAACATATTTTCAGTATCTATATAGCACTGACATATTACTCAGTGCTTTACATTGTACATAAAATTATTCATATAAGCCCTTTTCCCTTTAACAAGCTCACAATTGAATGTTACCACCACATTCCAATTACCATACCTAGGAACTTTACCAGGCCTGAGAATGGAGGAAGGATAGGGTGCAGACTAGTGCGCTGTTACCAAACATATTTGTTGGTTGAGGCATGCTGTGAAATAATGTCAATGGTTGTGGCACAGTGCAGCAAATTAAAGAGGTTCATATGGTTGCAAAATATGAGGCTAACACTGAGGAAATAAGAAATGTCCTGGCATCAATGGGAGTGGGTGTCAATAGGAGAAAAAAAAGGTTGCTGTGGCACTGTCAGTGGGGAAAAAAATTGGGATGAAGAAAAGGAGCTACGGGGCTGGGGTGGGGGGCTCTTTGAGGAGCACTAAACTAAAGGCTCCTTTGTGGCATTTGGGGAGGACGGTGGGGCTTTTATATTTTTCCGGAAACAAGGAGCTCAATTATTGCTAGCGTGATCCCACAACAACACAACAAAAGTGCACAGTTGTCTTGTGACCTGAAGTGTAACACAACACCCATTATCAAAGATCACCAGAATGAAAGAAAATGCATAGAATGAATGGCAGACTGAGACCTGCTAGATGTAAGAAGTGTCAGCGTAAAAGTAACTGGGAAGTGGAACCCAATGACTTAGTAAGCATCCAGTGCAGGAGAACTGAGCCAGGCTGGTAACGTTATGCCGCGTACACACGATCGGACATTCCGACAACAAAACCGTGGATTTTTTTCCGACGGATGTTCGCTCAAACTTGTCTTGCTTACACATGGTCACACAAATGTTGTCGGAAATTGCGAACGTCAAAAACGTGGTGACGTACAACACTACAACGAGCCGAGAAAAATTAAGTTCAATGATTCTGAGCATGCCTCGAATTGATTCCGAGCATGCGTAGGATTGTTGTGCATCACACGGTCGGAATTTCCGACAACAACTTTTGTTGTCGGAAAATTTGAGAACCAGCTCTCAAATTTTTGTGGTCGGAAATTTCGACAGCAAATGTCCGATGGAGCATACACACGGTCGGATTTTCCAACAACAAGCTCACATCGAACATTTTTGTCGGAAATTCTGACGTGTGTACGCGGCATAAGTGAAAAGTTGGCATCTCTGGTTGAGATTTGCCAAGTTTCCAGATATGCCAATTGCCCTTCCAGTGGGAGAATAGTGAGGCATCTAGAGAACACCGGAAGAACATATAGACTCTATAAAGATACCATATTCGGTAAATCCTTTCAGAGGGCATTATATAATGGGGAATGTGATGATCTCTGGTTGCCATGTAATATTTTGGTTAAGACTCTACAAGTAAACACAGGCGGGTGATCTTCAGACTTTTCCACAAACAGTAAAGACATTTTAACCGAACTTGGTGTGTCGATATATTTTGTTTGGTGGACTGTGAGCGGAGAAGGAGTTGGGAACTGTGGCTGCAGCCAAGGTAGAAAGTGGATATGTGGGCGTGGGCTTTTGGAGCAGTATTGTTTTTTAAATTGATTCATGGTTTGTGATTGGCTGATATTCTTTTTTTTATTTTTTAAATCCTTTTTTTGAGTTTACGTGTGAAAAAGAGGGTTAAGTAATAAAGCCTCTGGGCATACCCCGGCTTAAACAACATACATTGTAACAGTCCTACAAGTTCTAATATATTCTATTGAAAAAACTACAAACTTAAACTACTCGTGATTAGTGATGAGCCGAACACCCCCGGGTTCGGTTCGCACCAGAACCCGTGAACGGACCGAAAGTTCGAACGAACATTAGAACCCTATTAAATACAATGGATGCGAACGTTCGAATTCTAAAGTGCTAATTATAACAACTATTATGCATGTTATTGTCCTAAAAAGGGTTTGGGAACCCGGGTTCTGCACCAGGGGACATGTATCAATGCAAAAATAAGTTTTAAAAACGGTCGTTTTCCGGGAGCAGTCATTTTAATGATGCATAAAGTGAAAAAAAAAAAGTCAAATATTCCTTTAAATATCGTACCTGGGGGGTGTCTAAAGTATGCCTGTGAAGTGCCACGTGTTTCCCGTGTTTAGAACTGTCCCTGCACAAAATGACACTTCTAAAGGAAAAAAAAGCCATTTAAAACTGCTTGCGGCTTTAATGTAATGTCTGGTCCCGGTAATATGGATGAAAATCTTTAAGAAAAATGGCATAGCTACCCCATGACCCCCCCCCCTACCCCAGCCCATTACCAGCCCCTTTGGGTCTTGTATGGATATTAAGGGGAACCCCGCACATAAAATAAAAAAGGCCCTATATACTCTGAACAGCCGTATACAGGCGGTGCATACAAGACAGGGACTGTAGGTTTGTTCTTATGTAGAATCTGTTTGTAATTTTGAACAGGTACATTGTTGAAGTGTAGCTCCAGACCAAAAATCTATTTTTAAACTTTTTGGAAAACATAGGTAAGGGTTATCACCCCTGTAACATTTGTTTTGCTGTCTGTGCCCCTGTTCAGAACATTTCACCTCACTTTCCGTCCTAATGACAACTGTTTTTGAAATGTGGTGTTTTTCTTGAAACAAGGATTGCTGATAAAGCATCAGTACAGAGGAGACACCTTTCTCCCATATTTATTCTTACAGGAGAGAATTTTCCTTCCTAGTGGTAGATTTCCTCTCACTTCCTGTTGTCTTCTTGCGTTTGCAAGTAGGAGTCGTTTGTAAGTTGGATGTTTGAAAGTAGGGACCTGCCGTATATACTCTGCAGAAATAGGCCCCTTAGTTGTTGGTGTTGGCACAACACTGTAAGCACTCACAGTTACTCTTGGTTGGTGCTGGAACGCCCTGCTGTCAACTATTATATCAGGAATTTTAATTACATATAATTGTTGAACAGTGGTAGTAAAAATTGGGCCTTTGATGGTGGTGCTGGTGCCACAACACTGTAAGCCCTGACAGTTACTCTTGGTGGGTGCAGCAATGGGCCCTGCTGTGAATTATTAGATCAAGAATTGTAATTACATGCCCCTGTTGAACAGGGGCTGAAAAATTGGGCCTTAGGCACTGGTGGCACAACACTGCAACCCTTCACAGATACTGTACTTGGAGCACAGCAATGAGCCCTGTTGCAAAGTATTGCTTCAAAAATTGTAATGACACGCCCCTGTTAAACAGGGGCTGAAAAATTGGGCCTTAGGCACTGGTGGCACAACACTGCAACTCCTCACAGATACTGTACTTGGAGCACAGCAATGAGCCCTGTTGCAAAGTATTGCTTCAAAAATTGTAATTACACGCCACTGTTAAACAGGGGCTGAAAAATTGGGCGTTAGGCACTGGTGGCGGCACCCATAAACAAAAATGATCTTCCAAGCTATCATCATCAATCGTACCATTGAGGACTCGGAGGAGGAGGATAGCCAGTCAACATAACAGCACAGGCACTCAGCATCAGCATCAGTCTTGAAGGGATGTGACATTTTAAAATCAATTAGTCTGTTATATCAGCATCAGGTGTGTGGTAGCTGGTGGTGATCCAAGACTGGTTCATCTTGATGAAAGTCAGTCGATCAACCGAGTCGGTGGACAGGCGCACCCTGTGATCCGTGACAAATCCTCCAGCAGCACTGAATGTGCGTTCCGAAAGAACGCTGGATGCAGGACAGGCCAGTAGCTCAATTGCATACTGTGCAAGCTCTGGCCAGTGATCCATCCTCAAGACCCAGTAAGCCAGAGGATTTTCGGTGGGGAAGGTGTCCAAGTCTGACCTTGCCCCTAGATATTCCTGCACCATGTTTATCAGACGCTGGCGATGGTTGCTGGAACCGATCATACTTTGGGGCTGCGGACTAAAGAATTGTCTGAACGCATCGGTCAGACGGCCACCTTCCCCACCGCTCCTTCTTTGACTGGCCGAAGCCTCAGCAACTCGTTGTCCAGGACCAGGAGTTTGCAACCTCCCAGTCTCTGGGAACGCGTTGCACAGACCTTTCTGCAAGGCCTCCCGGAGTTGTCTCATCCTCTGCTCCCTCTGCGACGGTAACATAAGGTCCGCAACCTTACCCTTGTACCGTGGATCAAGGAGAGTGGCCAGCCAGTAATGGTCCCTCTCCTTGATCCGAAGAATACGAGGATCCTTCCGCAGACTTTGCAGGATCAGGGAGGCCATGCAGCGTAGGTTTGCTGAGGCATTCGCTCCGGAGTCCTCTGGGTCACTAAGGACGACATGATCCGCAGCCACCTCCTCCCAGCCACGTACAAGTCCACTGGTTTCTTGGGACTGTAAATCATCCCTAAAAGACTGCTGCTGATGATGCTGAGTGCCAGCCTCCACCTCCATGCTGACACAATCCTCCTCCTCCTCCTCCTCCTCCTCCTCCTCCTCCTCTTCCTGTGCGATGGGTGGGACAGAAGGAACACTGTCTGGGTAAAGGGGGCCTTGAGAGGCAAGGAAGTCCTCCTCTTCCTGCCTCTGTTCTGCCTCAAGTGCCCTGTCCATTATTCCACGCAGCGTGTGCTCCAACAGGTGGACAAGAGGTACAGTGTCACTGATGCATGCACTGTCACTGCTCACCATCCTCGTGGCCTCCTCAAATGGTGCCAGGACAGTGCATGCATCCCTGATCATGCCCCACTGGCGTGGAGAAAAAAAACCAAGCTCCCCTGACCCTGTCCTGGTGCCGTAGTCGCACAGGTACTCATTGATGGCCCTCTGCTGCGTGTGCAGCCGCTGCAGCATGGCCAACGTTGAGTTCCACCTGGTGGGCATGTCACATATAAGGCGGTTCTTGGGCAGGTTCAACTCCTTTTGCAGCTCAGCCAGGCGAGCACTGGCATTATAAGATCTGCGGAAATGCACACAGACTTTCCTGGCCTGCCTCAGGACATCCTGTAAGCCCGGGTACCTGCCCAAGAAGCGCTGCACCACCAGGTTAAGGACGTGAGCCACACAGGGCACATGGGTCAGTTGTCCCTGTCGGAGGGCGGAGAGGAGGTTGGTGCCATTGTCGCAAACCACCATTCCTGGCTTAAGCTGGCGTGGCGTCAACCACCTCTCGGCCTGGCCCTGCAGAGCAGACAGGACCTCTGCCCCAGTGTGGCTTCTGTCCCCCAAACACACCAGCGCAAGCACGGCATGGCATCTTTTTGCCTGCGTACTTGCGTAGCCCCGTGAACGGCTACGGAGCACCGCTGGTTCATAGGACAAACCACAGGAAGAGGCCATGGAGGAAGAAGAAGAGGAGGGGGTGGAGGAGAGAGGTGTGTCACAACCAGTAGTAGCATTTTGGAGGCGTGGCGGTGGGACAACCTCCAACACTACTGCACCTTGTCCTGAATCCTTCCCAGCTGCCAAAAGAGTGACCCAATGGGCCGTGAAAGAAAGGTAACGTCCCTGTCCATGCCTGCTGGACCATGAGTCAGCGGTAATATGCACCTTACCGCTGACCGCCCTGTCCAGCGAGGCCAAGACATTGCCTTCCACATGCCGGTAGAGAGCCGGAATAGCCTTCCGTGAGAAAAAGTGGCGTTTGGGAACCTGCCACTGAGGAACCGCACATTGCACAAACTCACGGAAGGGGGCCGAGTCTACCAACTGAAAAGGCAGCAGTTGAAGCGCTAGCAATTTAGCCAAGCTAGCATTCAACCGCTGGGCATGTGGATGGCTGGGAGTGAACTTCTTTCGACGGTCCAGCAGCTGGGGCAGGGAAATTTGCCTGCTAGAATCGGACGTCGGTGTACTGCTAGCAGAGTGGGCGCAAGTACTTGGCTGTGACACACCTAATTCTACACCTTCATTCCTCTCAGTGCATGTTTCAGAGAGGACTGAAGTTATAGTGGGGTTGGAGATCCCAGCTGATGCGGTGCAAGGAGAGGTCCGCTTTGTTCTTTGGTGTGGGTCTTTGAGGTAGGCTTGCCAACGAGCTGCATGGCAGGTCAACATATGTCTGGTCAGGCATGTGGTACCCAAGCGGCTGATGTTTTGGCCACGCGATATACGCTTGAGACATATGTTGCAAACAGCAGCTGTGCGATCTGATGCACTAGCCTCAAAAAAGGCCCACACCAAAGAACTTTTTGAATGACGGGCAGAGGCAGCGCCCTGCACAGGCGGAGCTCTGCGGTGTGATTCCGTCGGTGTACTGCCCTTACGCTGGCCACCAAAGGGCATCCTGCCTCGTTGGAGATGTGCCTCCTCCTCATCCTCCTCCTCCTCCTCTCTCCTATTAGGCACCCACGTGGAGTCATTGACCTCATCATCCCCTCCCTCCTCATCACTGGAGCCAATCTGGCAGTATGCTGCAGCTGCTGGAACATGACTGCCAGATTGGTGTCCTTCTTGAGCATCCCCTCTGTCTGCTCTCACGCTACTGCCTTCCTCTAGCTGGGTTTCATCATCAGACCCTTCGAAACGCTGGGCATCCTCCTGGAGCATGTACCCAACACTGTGCTGAAACAGTTCGGGGGACTCCTCAGGAGGAGGACATGGTGGGTCTAGGGAAGGAGTGACTGATGATTTGTCTGACATTGATACCAGGGAAGACGACGCTTTGGCAGCTGCTTTTCCAGTACCCTGAGCCTGGGTGAGAGAGGATGAGGAGGAGGAGGAGGGCTTGGTCATCCACTCTACCAAGTCTTCGGCATGATGTGGCTCAACATGTCCAGCTGCCGAAAAGAAGGACAAGCGTGTCCCATGGCCATGTGCTGATGACAATGCACCGCGTCCACGACCAGCACTGTTGCCCCCAGACACAGAGCCTGCTTGCCCTCTTTTATTGCCTCCTGACTGTCTGCCTCTCCTTGTTTGCCTTCCAGACATTCTAATAGATGGCCTGCAGGGAGATGGGAAAAAAGCAATAAGGGCTACCTTCAGGTGTCCTTCTCTGTCCCTTGAAACAAGGACTTTCACAGTGAAAGAAACTGACACTGTCCCTACCTAGAGTTTTCTGTCCCTAGAATAAATGTTTTTTTTAATCACAATATAGCACAAGGACAATTCACTCAATGTCTCTCCAGGTCCCTGGAAACAAGGACTTGCAGAGTGAAAGAAACTGACACTGTCCCTACCTAGAGTTTTCTGTCCCTAGAATAAATGTTTTTTTTAAGCACAATATAGCACAAGGAAAATTAACTCACTGTCCTTACAGGTCCCTGGAAACAAGGACTTGCAGAGTGAAAGAAACTGACACTGTCCCTACCTAGAGTTTTCTGTCCCTAGAATAAATGTTTTTTTTAAGCACAATATAGCACAAGGACAATTAACTCACTGTCCTTACAGGTCCCTGGAAACAAGGACTTGCAGAGTGAAAAAAAAAAAACACTCTCCCTACCTAGAGTTTTCTGTCCCTAGAAAAAATGTTTTTTTTAAGCACAATATAGCACAAGGACAATTAACTCACTGTCCTTACAGGTCCCTGGAAACAAGGACTTGCAGAGTGAAAGAAAAAAAACACTCTCCCTACCTACAGTTTTCTGTCCCTAGAAAAAATGTTTTTTTTAATCACAATATAGCACAAGGAAAATTAACTCACTGTCCTTACAGGTCCCTGGAAACAAGGACTTGCAGAGTGAAAGAAAAAAAACACTCTCCCTACCTACAGTTTTCTGTCCCTAGAAAAAATGTTTTTTTTAATCACAATATAGCACAAGGAAAATTAACTCACTGTCCTTACAGGTCCCTGGAAACAAGGACTTGCAGAGTGAAAGAAACTGACACTGTCCCTACCTAGAGTTTTCTGTCCCTAGAATAAATGTTTTTTTTAAGCACAATATAGCACAAGGACAATTAACTCACTGTCCTTACAGGTCCCTGGAAACAAGGACTTGCAGAGTGAAAGAAAAAAAACACTCTCCCTACCTACAGTTTTCTGTCCCTAGAAAAAATGTTTTTTTTAATCACAATATAGCACAAGGAAAATTAACTCACTGTCCTTACAGGTCCCTGGAAACAAGGACTTGCAGAGTGAAAGAAACTGACACTGTCCCTACCTAGAGTTTTCTGTCCCTAGAATAAATGTTTTTTTTAATCACAATATAGCACAAGGAAAATTAACTCACTGTCCTTACAGGTCCCTGGAAACAAGGACTTGCAGAGTGAAAGAAACTGACACTGTCCCTACCTAGAGTTTTCTGTCCCTAGAATAAATGTTTTTTTTAATCACAATATAGCACAAGGAAAATTAACTCACTGTCCTTACAGGTCCCTGGAAACAAGGACTTGCAGAGTGAAAGAAACTGACACTGTCCCTACCTAGAGTTTTCTGTCCCTAGAATAAATGTTTTTTTTAATCACAATATAGCACAAGGAAAATTAACTCACTGTCCTTACAGGTCCCTGGAAACAAGGACTTGCAGAGTGAAAGAAACTGACACTGTCCCTACCTAGAGTTTTCTGTCCCTAGAATAAATGTTTTTTTTAATCACAATATAGCACAAGGAAAATTAACTCACTGTCCTTACAGGTCCCTGGAAACAAGGACTTGCAGAGTGAAAGAAACTGACACTGTCCCTACCTAGAGTTTTCTGTCCCTAGAATAAATGTTTTTTTTAAGCACAATATAGCACAAGGACAATTAACTCACTGTCCTTACAGGTCCCTGGAAACAAGGACTTGCAGAGTGAAAGAAAAAAAACACTCTCCCTACCTACAGTTTTCTGTCCCTAGAAAAAATGTTTTTTTTAATCACAATATAGCACAAGGAAAATTAACTCACTGTCCTTACAGGTCCCTGGAAACAAGGACTTGCAGAGTGAAAGAAAAAAAACACTCTCCCTACCTACAGTTTTCTGTCCCTAGAAAAAATGTTTTTTTTAATCACAATATAGCACAAGGAAAATTAACTCACTGTCCTTACAGGTCCCTGGAAACAAGGACTTGCAGAGTGAAAGAAACTGACACTGTCCCTACCTAGAGTTTTCTGTCCCTAGAATAAATGTTTTTTTTAATCACAATATAGCACAAGGAAAATTAACTCACTGTCCTTACAGGTCCCTGGAAACAAGGACTTGCAGAGTGAAAGAAACTGACACTGTCCCTACCTAGAGTTTTCTGTCCCTAGAATAAATGTTTTTTTTAATCACAATATAGCACAAGGAAAATTAACTCACTGTCCTTACAGGTCCCTGGAAACAAGGACTTGCAGAGTGAAAGAAACTGACACTGTCCCTACCTAGAGTTTTCTGTCCCTAGAATAAATGTTTTTTTTAAGCACAATATAGCACAAGGACAATTAACTCACTGTCCTTACAGGTCCCTGGAAACAAGGACTTGCAGAGTGAAAGAAAAAAAACACTCTCCCTACCTACAGTTTTCTGTCCCTAGAAAAAATGTTTTTTTTAATCACAATATAGCACAAGGAAAATTAACTCACTGTCCTTACAGGTCCCTGGAAACAAGGACTTGCAGAGTGAAAGAAAAAAAACACTCTCCCTACCTACAGTTTTCTGTCCCTAGAAAAAATGTTTTTTTTAATCACAATATAGCACAAGGAAAATTAACTCACTGTCCTTACAGGTCCCTGGAAACAAGGACTTGCAGAGTGAAAGAAACTGACACTGTCCCTACCTAGAGTTTTCTGTCCCTAGAATAAATGTTTTTTTTAATCACAATATAGCACAAGGAAAATTAACTCACTGTCCTTACAGGTCCCTGGAAACAAGGACTTGCAGAGTGAAAGAAACTGACACTGTCCCTACCTAGAGTTTTCTGTCCCTAGAATAAATGTTTTTTTTAATCACAATATAGCACAAGGAAAATTAACTCACTGTCCTTACAGGTCCCTGGAAACAAGGACTTGCAGAGTGAAAGAAACTGACACTGTCCCTACCTAGAGTTTTCTGTCCCTAGAATAAATGTTTTTTTTAATCACAATATAGCACAAGGAAAATTAACTCACTGTCCTTACAGGTCCCTGGAAACAAGGACTTGCAGAGTGAAAGAAACTGACACTGTCCCTACCTAGAGTTTTCTGTCCCTAGAATAAATGTTTTTTTTAATCACAATATAGCACAAGGAAAATTAACTCACTGTCCTTACAGGTCCCTGGAAACAAGGACTTGCAGAGTGAAAGAAACTGACACTGTCCCTACCTAGAGTTTTCTGTCCCTAGAATAAATGTTTTTTTTAAGCACAATATAGCACAAGGACAATTAACTCACTGTCCTTACAGGTCCCTGGAAACAAGGACTTGCAGAGTGAAAGAAAAAAAACACTCTCCCTACCTACAGTTTTCTGTCCCTAGAAAAAATGTTTTTTTTAATCACAATATAGCACAAGGAAAATTAACTCACTGTCCTTACAGGTCCCTGGAAACAAGGACTTGCAGAGTGAAAGAAACTGACACTGTCCCTACCTAGAGTTTTCTGTCCCTAGAATAAATGTTTTTTTTAATCACAATATAGCACAAGGACAATTAACTCACTGTCCTTACAGGTCCCTGGAAACAAGGACTTGCAGAGTGAAAGAAACTGACACTGTCCCTACCTAGAGTTTTCTGTCCCTAGAATAAATGTTTTTTTTAAGCACAATATAGCACAAGGACAATTAACTCACTGTCCTTACAGGTCCCTGGAAACAAGGACTTGCAGAGTGAAAGAAACTGACACTGTCCCTACCTAGAGTTTTCTGTCCCTAGAATAAATGTTTTTTTTAAGCACACTATAGCAGAAGCACAAAACACACTGACACTCTCCCTACCTATCCTTCTCTTTCCCTAAACTAAAGGAATCCAGGTTAAGCAAGAAAGAAATAACAGTCACTGTCCCTGCCTATGCTACTCTATCCCTGCTCCGGAACACACTACACTAGGCCGCCGTGCTGACGGCCTTTTATAGTGTGGGGCGTGTACTAAACACCCTCAGCAATAATTGGCCACAGGCATCCTGCCTGTGGCCAATCATTGCTCTCCTCGCTGCCGGCGCTGTGATTGGCCAAGCATGCGGGGTCACAGTGCATGCTTGGCCAATCACAGCGCCTGGATGACACTGCGATGGCGTAGTGCATTGTGGGCCGTTCGCGTCACTCGAATTTGGCGCGAACGGCCCAAATCGTTCGATCTTCGTCGAACGATCGAACAGCCAATGTTCGAGTCGAACGTATGTTCGACTCGAACACGAAGCTCATCCCTACTCGTGATGTCAAATTGGAGGGATACAGGGAAGGATAATGGATCGTATACTTCAGGTGACCACTTCAGGGAGAGATGCTGAGGTTGAGGATAACGCATCTAGATGTAGCTTCAGATAACAGTTATATTAGGTCTTCACTACAAGACATTTAGTTAAAGTAAACAAACACAGGGATCCAGATCCTATTGTGTTGCATTTGTGATGTCTGATTCTAACCACACGTGGCAAATTTTATCAAACTTAGCTGGGCAGGATCTGGCGAGATAGACCTCTTTGTATAATAGCACCACTGCGTTGATCAACGATTTCCATGAATTCAAAGTGGGTACCTCTGGTTGTTTCCATTGTATGAGTAAAGCCTTCCTAGCATAAAATAATAGGAGTCCTATTAGAGTTCTGGTTGCTCGACGGCGGGCCAGGGAGCCCACCAGACCCAGCAAGCAGATCGACACATTCAGGGGAACATGGATCATGATCAAGATTTCAATGAAGTTTGTGACCTCTGTCCAAAAGGCCTGGATCCTGGGACAGGACCATAACATATGGTTGAAGTCAGCATCTACTTTACCACACTTCCAACAGTTGGAGGAGGAATTTGGGTAGATTTTGGATAATCTTTGGGGTGACAAATAAACCCTGTGAATCAGTTTAAATTGTATCAACTGATCTCTGATGGAGATAAGTTGCAGAAAAGGCAACTCCCAGGCGTCTTCCCAGTCTGATTGGCTGATATTCAGCGTCTCAGCAGCAATATTGTCCTGGAAATGATTTTAGAATGTGGGCAACTATGCACAAAGCCTATTATGAATTGCCAGCTTAGAGGCATTAAATTAATATACAGGTGTCCCTGAAATATGTGAAAATGCTGAAAACTATGATATATAAACTGAGTATATATGTGTCTGTGATTTGTTAGTAATTTTAGGCCATTCATTTTATGCAAACATAGTTTAATAAAGTTGCAGAACAATGTTATGCTGTGTAGATTCAGAAATATAAACATAACAAGCTCAATAATTGATTTTAGGCCAATGAAAACTGTCCTGTCTTTGATGTGCAGGAGCAATCCCCATGGAAATATGTATATAGATATTTATATTTTTTTAGAGTTGCCATATTTCCTTTGGGAAAAAGATGCTAACATTAGAAATTCAAATGTAATTTACAAACGGGACATGGCAAGGCTTTATTTTCCTTTAGAAATATATGATCTTAGAGTCTGCTACATAATTACAGATCTCAGCCATAAATCAACAACGATCTCTTCCATATCATTTAATCATCTTTGCCCAGGCTGGACCCTTCATTAGAGACCTAGGGTTCACTGTGAGGTAACACATGATGCAATAATTCAGCCTGGGCCTGATGACAGTTTTGCAGCATTCATTTGAATCAGTTAATAAGGATGACTTAATATAAATGATCTAAAACGAACCAGGGTAAAGAGCAAAATACAGGTGACCCCCCCCCCCCCCCCCTGCTTTCATCAGTAGACATTTCCTTCCTTGTTTCTGCTTGAAGGGACATTTTTTTGCAGAGACAGATAAGGCCTCATTGAAACTGGACATTTTTAAAGTGGCTGCTAAATTTGGTTGTTGAGCCACTCTAACATCTTTATACTATCCGCGCTCCTAATCCTGTGTCCCCCTGTGTGTGTGTGATTTATAAAAAAAAAATGCAGTATATACCTCATTTCAGAGCACCGCTCTGTGCTCACACCAGAGCGCTGCTCTCTCCTCTCCCCGTCTGACAGCTGCAGCGGTTTGGTATAATGTGGTATAGGGTTGGTATACTGTAGGTGCAATCTAGATCTGTAATAAGTGCAGTATAGAGTGCAGTATGGGTGCAGTATGGATTGGGTACACTTGGTGTCCTGCTCTTAGTGGCTTAGTCCCTGCTAGTAGTATCAGCAATAGGCAAAAAGCCTTATCACCTGTCCCCAGGATGCTGGTGTGATCTCTCACTGTAAGAGGGGCAGCAGTGGTGCAGGTGCTGTGATGTGGGTGGTGCTAAGCGGCCCCCAGGTGTCCTCTCTCCAAGTCTCATGCTCGGATCTCCGCTAGTATGGTTTCAGTACAGAGAAGAGGGAGAAGAGTGATTTAAAATCCCCCAACTGCTGGACTGGCTGCATGGGCACTGATAGCTCATCAACCATGGAGGAAAGTACAGGGGGGCCAAGGGGATTGAGCAGGGTGTACAGTGTTAGTTGACCTTTACATTTTTTTAATGTAAAGGTGAACTAACACTTTAAAATAATTATTATTACCTGACAATAATGGGTGGTATAGCTTAGTTGAGCCAAATATGTGTTGAATTTAGATCTACTATTTTTTATATAATTAGTACAGAGACTAGGATTTGGACTAAAGTTCAGGAATATCACTGGTCTCTGGTGAAGTCAGAGTTCAATGGTGCTGATCAGTAATAACTGCCAAATGATTTATCAACAGTGGGACAGACTTTCATAATAAAGGTTGTTGAAAGACCTGTGTAAGACAGGTATATATCACCCAATTTGTGTGGGAGATGAGACCATTTTGAGAAATAATTAGTGTAGAGGTTGACCCCAGAATGGAAAATATAGGAAACAGAAGTTTTGATTTTTATAAGCACCTAAACGTTATGGTGGCAGTAAGTACATATAAATCTATTTAAAGTGATTGTAAAGGTTCCTTTTTTTTTTTAATCGTGTAGCGGCCTCACCCCATCTCCTTTTGCTAGGGGTATGTCACATGACAGGGTGAGATGCGCTACGGCCCATGTCCTCCCCATAGCTGTAGGTGAGGTGAAGGCCAGTATCAGTATCTTCCTCGGGCCAATGTGCATTAGTCTTAAAACTCAGTCCTGCTATGCTGGAGTCTCCCTTGCTCCCATTAACCAGAGTCCATACACCGATGCAGGGTCCAACACTTGTTTATTATATCTCCACAACAAACAGTTCTTTCACAGCCGATTAGTTGCGACCCATAACATAGTGCAAACGGTGGGATGAGCAGGCCGAGGCACTATCCTGATTTCAATCTAAACCCCTGTGCTTTGACCAGGGGTTATAGCAACGTTGATTAGCATAGAACATAGAACTTGTGAGTCTCTACCAGCAACTCCATAGAACATAGATGGGAGTACCTTCGCTGCGCTGCGGCCCCTATCAGGGGAAGATGTCCCTCCAAGGGAGTTACCGAAGGCTCATCCGTCACCGGGTTGATGCTGCTCTGGGTCTCCGGACGGGTGACCTCCCCGGCCTCCTCACCTCAGATGCGGGTCCCCTCGCAAGGCGGCACCCTGAGATCACTTCGCCCTTGCGGGACCCAGTCGAAGTTACTGGGCCCCAGGCCTACGATATAGTACCTCACCCCAGGCTGAAGATGCCTGGGATGGACCCCAACTTCATTCCGGTCAGGCCTAGGGCGCCTGGGCCGGAACCTTGAACCGCCTGCACCCAGGCCTAAGGTGCCTGGGTGCGTGAAGAGGACTCCTCCAAGAAAAAACCTCGTGGCGAGGGCGTCTCCCCCTTTTATCTCCTCCCATCAACACCACGGCGGGTTTCCCGCCCCAGCCGTACCATCTCCGGAAAGGGACAAAAAGGGTAGCACTGTGGTAGCGATTCCACCCTGAGCCTGTAGGTACCCCGCCACCCACAGGCCAAGGTGAGTAATACACCACTCAATCCTCCACGAATTACAAAAAGGGGTCCAGAACCTTTCATAATTATGCACCTGGGTCACACTACCCCCAGGTGTACCCCAACTAAATTTAAAGACCCCGCTACAATAACAAACATGTCATACTTACCTGCTCTGTGCAATGGTTTTGCACAGAGCAGCCCTGATCCTCCTCTTCACGGGTCCCCCACTGGCACTCAAGGACCATCCTTCCTGCCTTGTGGCTGCTTGCTACGGGGGCACCCGAGCAGGTTTGCTCCCAAGCCACTGCTCCGTGCACCGAGCATGGTTTGGCCCTGTCCTGCTCCCGCTTACTCCTCATTGGCTCACTGGCTGTGATTGATAGTAGCGGGAGCAAATAACTACCAATGCTGTCTCAGCCAATGAGCAGGGAGAGACCCAGGAGAGCCGAGGCTCTCGTGCACATTGCTGGGTCAAGATGGGGCTCAAGTTAGTTTTAAGGGGGGGGGGGCAGGGGGTGCTGCTGCATGCACAAGGTTTTTTACCTTCATGCATAGAATGGACGAAAGTAAAAAAATACTTGTGCTTTTGCAACCACTTTAACGCTGTAGCCAGGATATGGTCATCTGGTGTCAAAAAGATCTTCTACTGATTCCAACTGTTCACTGCACATGATGATTCTACCTGTCTCAGTTTGGAGAGGTCCCTCATTCAACTCCGAAGCAGTGTCACTAAAATCTTTATTGGCTTCAGAATGAATCAACTTCAGTTTGGTTTTATTAGAATTGTGTTACTGCAGTACTACAATGGGAGAGTTTTGAAGAGAATAAAGTCATAGGTAACTAAGTAGCTAAAGACATACCTATCATGTTCATGAGAAATAATTAATTTGATTTTATTACAACAGATATAGCAGTGACTTTGGTGTTATGTAAATATGAAATATATACTGTATTTCCTTCTTTTGGTTGTTAGAACTCTGATCTAATACAAAAACAATCTATTTTAGAAAATCATATTTTAAAAAGTAGGTTGTCAGGCAGGGTCAAGGCTTAGAACCTGAGCCAGACGCTTGTGAAGAAATGGTTGTGTGGTTACTGCTTCTCATATCTACTGTTGAACCTTTTTACAATAGTATCAAATCACAGGTTTGTTGGGTGACAACTGAGCCTGATGGGTTGACTTATAAATCATTCACAGTGACATTCAAGTGTATTGCACTAAACTGCAAACTAATCTCTTGCTTTAAAGAGTGTATTTCAAAACTCTCATGTTCAAAGGCAGTTTAATCTCTCTCCACACCTAAATCATAACAAAGCAGACGTACGTGGTCATAATTGATTTAGCTATTCTATATGTTTTAATGGTGTCAAAAAATTAAACACACTTTAATCCTTGGATTAGTTATTGCTTAGTGTGGCTTTGAACTGGAATGACAAATGCACAACAGATACAGAACAAAACAAAAGGAATGAAAAGGCATAATGTAATGTTGCTACTTTTTTGGCAAGTACCTTTTGCACAAATATTAAAGCTGGGTTGTGGAATTACCGTCATCTACGTGTCACGGGCAGTAGCCAGGTTTACAGTAAGTATATTCTTGAACGTTTTCTGCAGGTGTTTTTTTTTTCCTACAGGTGAAAGATGGAGATTTCCAATTTTGGGGGGAGGATTGTCCACTATTAAATAAGTAGACCTTGCATTATAGAATAAGGTCTTGTGTAAAGCTGAAGTTCAGGTATGAATGTTATTGGATAGTTACATTGGCCCAGCTTGGACCAATGTAAGTACATGTCTCATACCTGAGCTATCCCCATAAAAGCTGAAAATAGCAGCAGCCTTCTGGGTCCAGTGCGCTTCTAAATTGTAACCATATTGGGTTGTTCCCTCGGCATTACCACCATTTACAGAATGTCTTGATTTTTTGTTGTTCAATTAGTGCAAGGCTTTCTCTGATTGGATGAGGTGGAGAGGCATGATGATGATGTCACAATCTCTTCACATTGGAAAAAAAACACTTGCGGAGAAAGAAAAATAAATGCACACTGCCTTCTTCTCTCCTACACCTAGGTGGTCCACAGCCTAGTGCCACACAATGCCATCTTCTCTCCTGCACCCAGGTGGTCCGCAGCCTAGTGCCACACACTGCCTTCTTCTCTTCTGCACCCAGGTGGTCCGCAGTCTAGTGCTGCACACTGCCTTCTCTCCTACACCTATGTGGTCCACAGCCTAGTGCTGCACACTGCCTTCTTCTCATCTGCACCCAGGTGATCTGCAGCCTAGTGCTGCACACTGCCTTCTTCTCTCCTGCACCTAGGTGGTCCACAGCCCAGTGCCACACACTGCCTTCTTCTCTTCTGTACCCAGGTGGTCCGCAGTCCAGTGCTGCACACTGCCTTCTTCTCTCCTGCACCCATGTGGTCCACAGTCTACTGCTGCACACTGCCTTCTTCCCGCTTACACCTAGGTGGTCCACAGCCCAGTGCTGCACACTGCCTTCTTCTCTCCTACACCCAGGTGGTCCACAGCCCAGTACCGCACACTGCTTTCTTCTTTCCTGCACCCAGGTGGTCAGAAGCCTAGTGCTGCACACTGCCTTCTTCTCTCCTGCACCCAGGTGATCCACAGCCTAGTGCTGCACACTGCCTTCTTCTCGTCTGCACCTAGGTGGTCCACAGCCTAGTGCCACACACTGTCTTCTTCTCTCCTGCACCCAGGTGGTCCACAGCCTAGTGCCACACACTGCCTTCTTCTCTTCTGCACCCCTGTGACCCGCAGTCCAGTGCTGCACACTGTCTTCTTCTCTCCAACATCAAGGTGGTCCGCAGCCTAGTGCTGCACACTGCCTTCTTCTCTCCTGCACCCAGGTGGTCCACAGTCTAGTGCTGCACACTGCCTTCTTCTCTCCTACACCTAGGTGGTCCACAGCCCAGTGCCGCACACTGCCTTCTTCTTTCCTGCACTCAGGTAGTCCACAGTCTAGTGCCACACACTGCCTTCTTCTCTTCTGCACCCAGATGGTCCACAGTCTAGTGCTGCACACTGCCTTCTCTCCTACACCTAGGTGGTCCACAGCCTAGTGCTGCAGACTGCCTTCTTCTTGTCTGCACCCAGGTGATCTGCAGCCTAGTGCTGCACACTGCCTTCTTCTCTCCTGCACCTTGGTGGTCCAAAGCTAAGTGCCACACACTGCCTTCTTCTCTCCTGGACCCAGCTGGTCCACAGCCTAGTGCCACACACTGCTTTCTTCTCTTCTGCACCCCTGTGGTCCGCAGTCCAGTGCTGTACACTGCCTTCTTCTCTCCAACATCAAGGTTGTCCGCAGCCTAGTGCTGCACATTGCCTTCTTCTCTCCTGCACCCAGGTGATCCACAGCCTAGTGCTGCACACTGCCTTCTTCTCTCCTGCACCCAGGTGGTCCACAGTCTAGTGCTGCACACTGCCTTCTTCTCTCCTACACCTAGGTGGTCCACAGCCCAGTGCTGCACACTGCCTTCTTCTCTTCTGCACCCCTGTGGTCCGCAGTCTAGTGCTGCACACTGCCTTCTTCTCTCCAACATCAAGGTGGTCCGCAGCCTAGTGCTGCACACTGCCTTCTTCTCTCCTGCACCCAGGTGGTCCACAGTCTAGTGCTGCACACTGCCTTCTTCTCTCCTACACCTAGGTGGTCCACAGCCCAGTGCCTCACACTGCCTTCTTCTATCCTACACCTAGGTGGCCCACAGCCCAGTGCCGCACACTGCCTTCTTCTTTCCTGCACCCAGGTGGTCCACAGCCCAGTGCCACACACTGCCTTCTTCTTTCCTGCACCCAGGTGGTCCACAGCCTAGTGCCACACACTGCCTTCTTCTCTTGTACACCCAGGTGGTCCGCAGTCTAGTGCTGCACACTGCCTTCTTTACTACACCTAGGTGGTCCACAGCCTAGTGCTGCACACTGCCTTCTTCTCGTCTGCACCCAGGTGATCTGCAGCCTAGTGCTGCACACTGCCTTCTTCTCTCCTGCACCTAGGTGGTCCACAGCCTAGTGCCACACACTGCCTTCTTCTCTTCTACACCCCTGTGGTCTGCAGTTCAGTGCTGCACACTGCCTTCTTCTCTCCAACATCAAGGTGGTCCGCAGCCTAGTGCTGCACACTGCCTTCTTCTCTCCTGCACCCAGGTGGTCCACAGTCTACTGCTGCACACTGCCTTCTCTCCTACACCCAGGTGGTCCACAGCCCAGTGCTGCACACTGCCTTCTTCTATCCTACACCTAGGTGGTCCACAGCTCAGTGCCGCATACTGCTTTCTTCTTTCCTGCACCCAGGTGGTCCACAGCCTAGTGCCGCAAACTGCCTTCTTCTCTCCTGCACCCAGGTAGTCCATAGCCTAGTGCCACACACTGCCTTCTTCTGTTCTGCACCCAGGTGGTCCGCAGCCTAGTGCTGCACACTGCCTTCTTTATTACATCAAGGTGGTATGCACTATGCAGCCTAGTGCTGCACACTGCCTTCTTCTCTCCTACACCTACAGTAGGACAACAGGTGGTCTGCAGTGATCTAATGGGTGTAATGGATGATCTATGTGCATTACAAGGATTATAACAAACCGTTGTTACAGATTCCTACCTTTTGTTATTCTGAAAAAATCACTGTTTGTTCCTCTGTGCTAAATGGGTCTTATGGGAGTGGTTTTATAATTATCAATAAAGTGTACACATGCAGGGCACTAATGAGGAAAGCTGCTGGGACTGCATCCCTTTAGATGTGTTCCTACTGGGAGTATCTCACCAAAAATGTCATTTTTGTTGACGGGGATGCCTGAAATCTGAATTGTATCTTAGGCAGACTTCTGGGAAAATCAGTGAGCCAATCACACAAGCAGGAATTTATGTTTCTGGGGGGCTTTCTGTACACATTCTGTGTACAGAACATCTCCATGTGGCCATATTGCACTGCATTTAAAGAAAATTACAGTGGCTGCAGATTGAAAAGGAATGGTAATTTTTTAAAATATTCAATTACAATATGAGTTGTGTCGCAATTGTATACGCTATATTATTTTTTCTTTATTTGCAATTTTTTTGCCCCACGAAAGTGGAGTTACCTTTTAACTATTTAGCTTCTGCTGATGTAACTATTACATAGGCAACAGTGCTGGCATGTGCACAATCTCCATAGCTGGGAGTTTGTTTGCATTTTTACTCCTGGCTGCTGGACATGTGTCGCAGACTCACTTGTCCCTCCTGGCTGCCCAGGACCTCCATAACAGATATCAAGATGGAGAGTGATGGAGAATCAGTGAACATATTTTTGCATATTGCCACTGTGAAGAATGACCCTGGAAGCACTCAGCTCTGAGCACTTCCAGGTTTACATCTGTCAATCTTCAGCCGCTCTGGCAGGGTAGAAGCTTATCAAGTACAGTATATGCTCAATCAGCTTCGACAGAGAGCAGAGGTGACATTAGTGTGAGTGTCTATTGGATGTCTCTTTAACCACTTATGGACCGCCTCACACCGATATACGTCGGCAGAATGGCACGGCTGGGCACAAGCACGTACAGGTACGTCGCCTTTAAGAAGCCCAGCCGTGGGTTGCGCGCGCGACCCGATCCTGAGCTCCGTGACCGCACCCGTGGGACCCGCGGACCGATCGCCGCCGGTGTCCCGCGATCGGGTCACAGAGCTGAAGAACGGGGAGAGGTAAGTGTAAACAAACCTCTCCCCGTGCTTCCTAGTGTGAGTGTCACTGATCGTCTGTTCCCTGTCATAGGGAACGACGATCAGTGATGTCACACGCCAAGCCACGCCCCCACACAGTAGTAATCACTCCCTAGGAAACACTTAACCCCTTCAGCGCCCCCTACAGGTTAACCCCTTCACTGCCAGTGTAATTTTCACAGTAATCAGTGCATTTTTATAGCACTGATCGCTGTAAAAATTACAATGATCCCAAAATGGTGTCAAAAGTGTCCGATGTGTTCGCCATAATGTCGCAGTCATGATAAAAATCGCTGATCGCCGCCATTACTAGTAAAAAAAAAAGTATACAAATGCCATAAAACTATCCACTATGTTTTTTTATATATTTTTGGGTGGATATTTATTATAGCAAAATTTTTATTTTCAAAATTGTCGCTCTATTTTTGTTTACAGGCATACCCCGCTTTAAGTACACTCACTTTACATACACTCGCGAGTAAGGACATACCCTTGAGTGTATGTAAAGTGTCTCTCAAGCTAAAGCTGCAGCTGAGTAATCCGTTCACGGATAGTTCAGATTCCCCACTACTTGGAAAAACACTCCCTGACCCCCCCCCCACTACAGTCCCTGACACCCCCACTATAGTCCCTGACACCCCTCTACAGCCCCTGACGCCCCAGAAGTGACAAAAGGTATTGCTTCACTTTAAGTACATTTTCATTTTACATACATGCTCTGGTCCCATTGTGTACTTAAAAGTGGGGTATGCCTGTATAGCGCAAAAAATAAAAACCGCAGCGGTGATCAAATACCCCCAAAAGAAAGCTCTATTTGTGGGAAAAAAAGGACGTCAATTTTGTTTGGGAGCCAGTGCCGAATCGCAAAAAGGGGCCTGGTCCTTTAGCTACAAAATGGTCCGGGGCTTAAGTGGTTAAAAAGAACCAGTCACCTAGGGGCTTTTGAGACCCCTTGTTGAGCAATAAAGTTGAGTTAGTAAAAAAAGAAAAAACATTAAAAAAATTCAAGTTCAATAAAAGAAAAAAAAAATATTCAAGTTCAACAAAAGAAAAAAACAATACAATTTTCTAAAATATTGAAAATTCTGTCTCCCCCGTACACACACATACAGTATGAACAGAAAACTTGCGTGTTGCATGGGCACATGTATGAAAATGACAATTGCGCCACGTAGATACCAGAGTGAGAGAAATAATTCAAGGGCTATCATTCACTGTTGACACTAAACTGATGAGCTGTAAAGGCTTGTAAAGTGTCATCTATAGACAATTTAATTTTTTTCCTATTTTACAGATGCATGCAATTTTGAGTCCTGACATATTTAGTATCTGTTTATTTAAGACAATCTCATCTTTTATACTTTAATTTAAAAAAAAATCATGTATGATAGTGTGTTTATGTGCACTAAAATTAATTTACATTTATTTTTAAAACAAATATATAGATTTGATAAACAGTAGCATAACTATTATTACATAGAAAATGCACCTGCCACCCTTTTATCCTACATGGTCTGAGGGTTTTCAATAACCTCAAACCTTAGGCATTCAAACCTTAGGCATCTTACACACGTTCGTTTACATGCATCCACAGGATCAGCGGATTCTTGCAGCTGGAATAACCTGGGCATGCAAATAGCCGCTGTTGGCATGTAGCGGCACACAGAGCAGTTACTTGTGGTTAGGGAGGGATGTCTAATGTCGCGTACACATGATCGGAAAATCAGACAAGAAAAGTCCGATGTGAGCTTTTGGTCGGAAATTCCGACCGTGTGGAATTTTTCTGTCGGAATTTCTGCTAAGAAAAATTTGAGAGCTAGTTCTCAAATTTTCCGACGGGAAAAGTTCCCATCGGAAATTCCGATCCTCTGAATGCAATTCTGACGCGCAAAAAAACACGCATGCTCAGAATCAAGCAGAAGAGCCGAACTGCCTATTGAACTTCATTGATCTCGGCTCGTTGTACGTGTTGTACGTCACCGCGTTCTTGACGGTTGGAATTTCCGACAGGATTTGTGTGACCGTGTGTATGCAAGCCAAGTTTGAGCGAAATTCCGTCTGAAAAAACATCCAAGATTTTTCCAACGGAAATCCTGATTGTGTGTACGCGGCATTAGTCTGGATGCATTCAGCAGTATCAAGGCTTGGACATCTGTCTCTAACCACAGGTAGGAACGTCCGCTGCTATTCGCATGCCCCAGTCATTCCAGCCCCAAGAATCTGCTGATTCTTGCCGCTGTAATTTGGTCACTGCATGTAAACGGTCGTGTGAAAGAGGCCTTAAAGCTGCATATAATAGACACTCATCCTTACTTACACACTTTACAGGTAGTAAAGCCAGGAGAAGGAAGACAGTCCTGAAGTATGCACCAAAATAAGTTAACAGAGGTAATTCCCCTATTCCTATGCACAGATTTACATTAAAGTGGTTGTAAGTCTGAAGGTTTTTTACCTTTATGTATTCTATGCACGAAGGTAAAAAACCTGTATGCTGCCCAACCCACATCCCCCCCAATCCTCACCTGAGCCCCCTCTCTATTCAGCGATGTGCATGGGAGCCTCTGCTGTACCCGGTCTCTGTGTCCTCATTTGCTAACACACATCAGCAGCGGGAGCCATTGGTTCCCACTGCTGTCGATCACGGTCGTTGAGCCAATAAAAAGTGAGAGCAGGGGGCGGGGGGGTCTTATGGACGCACAGAGAAGGGCTCGGTAGTACGCATCAGTGCCCCTATAGCAAGCGGCTTGCTATTGGGGGCACTGGTCTAGGAGGAGGAGCCCAGAGTACTGGCGGGGGGACACAAGAAGAAGAGGATCGGGGCTGCTCTGTGCAAAATCCCTGCACAGAGCAGGTAAATATAACAAGTTTATAAAAAAAAATACAAACCTTTAGAATCACTTTAAGGTTTAAGTAGAGGTTGTTATGAACTCATTCAATAATATATGAGGTCTTGAGGGACTATTACAAAAAATATGATAAATAAAAGTGAATTGCTGCTCATATTGATTATTCAGATTACATCTTTTATTTTCTAAGAAATGATAGCAAAGAATCAGTTTGGTCTTTATGGACAACAGTCCTTTTTTCCCCATTTTCTTTTTTCCTACTTTTAGCCCCTTTCCCACCGTTCACATTGGAGCGACACATTGGAGCGACTTGTCATGCGATTTTCATCCGATTGTATTGCTGGCAATTGCTCTGTTCAAATCGGTGCGAAGCTCACTTTGCGATGCCGCATCGATTTGAAAAAGTAGTACATGCACTACTTTTGGCCATTTCGAGTGCAACTTGAATAGACATCTGTGCATTAAGCCGCACAAATGTCTTCAAAGTCGCACCCGAAGTCGCACTAACATGGGGCTTTGACATGCGATTTCAGATAAAGTTGCACGATTATAAAGCCACAAGTCAATGTGAACAGGGGCTAATACACACATCACTACAAAAATAGGTACAAACAATAGAGTGAATATTGTAATATAATAACATATGGAAAATATTCCATTTTGTGAAACCAGATATTTATTTGTCTCACGCACAAATCCACGATCAGAGTTTATAAACGGTAAAACCCATCATACTATATGCGCACACCTTACCTTTCAGATGACACTGTACATCGTTGAGGAGTCTGTTGGGGTGTCAGGAGTTCAGATGACTGCAGGGTTGGGGAAAGTTCCTGTGCACCCTCTGTCTGCCGGTAGTAATGGGACAGATCGTACTGCACTGCCATGCCTCATAGTTTAGCTGGTTATTGTAAGAAGACTGGTCAGGGCTGTTTCCATGCTGAGAACACCTACTGAGATACACACACTAACAGAGCAGCAGCACATGCACCTAGGTTACAGCCAGCCACACCTCCACCATTCTAATGTGTCACTTGCTGTACTTTAACAATTATACAGTAACAGGTAATGTCACTGCAATTACTTCCATGGGCAGCAGTGTGTACACACAAACATACATTTCAATCCATTAATAAGAAATAATAAAATGCCTGTTCTAAAGGCATATGCTACAAACATTTTGGAGTTTTCTTTTTTAAATTGCTGCTATTACTTTATTCAATACGGAAGTGTGTCTAAACCCAAAACCAAAAATGTAATATTTTGCAGCTTAGTCCTTATATGTGGTGACTGCATTGGGCCTCATTCACACTTGCGATTAGGGCTGTTTTTACATTCCTGTGGAAGGAATCACAGGGTGGGCAAAAAGTTATGTACAAAGCAGCCCTGGATACAATCTGTCTTCAGCAGCCTGCAGTGAAATTTGTGTAATCCCTGCACATTCATGTTCAAACTGAGAGATAGAGGGGCAGCTGTCTTGTTGGCGAGTGGCAGGCTGCTTCACGCATGGCCATAGCGAGCAGACGAGCCGACCTCCAACATATAGTAAACTTCAGGGCAATACGAAATCTCTGCCCACAACTCTCCCCAAATTATGGGTGGTGGGCAGAGACCGACCCCCTTTCCACCCTCCTGGCTGCACAGCTTTATCCTTTTACTCCCAGGGGTTCCAGTTGCTGGCCTACCTTTTCTAGGTAGGCCAGGCCAGGAGACACCGGTAGCACTCTTTCACTCTATTTAGAGCAGCATGACAACTGAATAAAGGAACCACGGTGCTGGATGTGGTTAATGTTCTTTTTCTGAGAAGCCTCAATGAATACATGGCTCTGTCTGGGTCGCAGACCCCAACACAGTTCTTAGGCAAAATGTTTGGAACAGTTAATATTGGACCCTGCCAGAGGCCTGATGAAGTCGCGTGTTGTGACGTAACGAGTAGAGCGTGTCCGGAGACTGACACGGACGTAGAACGGAAGTGAAGTGAGAAGGTGCGCAAACACCTCGTTTTTATCTTTATGCGATTTTAAAATAGTTTTTGATGTAAGAGTCCATTTATTTGTAATAAATGCCCCATTATTTGAATTTATTACTCTATGGAGGGCATTTTTTCATTTTCCCCTTGATTCCTACTCTTACTGGAGCCTATAGATAGTTGGTAGCAGCTTAAACCTGGTGTTTGGAGTCCGGATGCTGGTTCACCTTATGGGTTTCAGAAAGATGCGAATATACCAGTGAATATATACCAGTGGATCCTGGAGTGAAATATTTGAAGGCTGAATATTTCTGTATAACTTGATGCTGGTTATTCACGGTTTTAAGGTGAGAGTTCTGTGAGCACATAGCAGTTGTGTGAAGGCATGAAATGAATATACGTACATTAGAGACAGCTCTAATATGAACAACCACATGGATTAGATATTTACTTGGACTTTATTTAATACACCATTCCTTTCACATTTATACTATATTATTCTTTGTGATAATTTATTACTGCACAAGATCACTTGTTTATTAATTACATTATCCTTTATTGCTGGGCACAGGGTCTGCGTGAGTCGTGACGTACTTCTTTCAGTAAACTTACTAAGTCTTTCTATTTAAAAACGTATTTTACTGGTGTAGCACACCCCCGTAGGAGCTGCTGGTTTAAATTTGGGCATTGCACATTACCTCACTGTTCGTTGTCTAGGGTATGAGAGTCTATAGAAAGTTTTATTGTCCACACAAGTTATGAATCCTTTTCCTTAGGCTTTATTTCCAAACAAACTTGCATAGGTAGAGGGATGGAGGGTTAGGGGAAGGTTCAGGCACACACAGCAGATCACTGGGGAAACTTCAAAGCTTCAAAAGTCACACTCACCACTCTCCTTCAAGTGGGTATTGCTCACCAGGACAGGCCCCTCTCACTTGCTCACTTGGCCTAGCAGCCGGGATGATGCACGAACAAATAAAGAAATAACAGTCTCTGCCACAGACCTTAAGGACGATTAAGATGAACTGTTCAATGATCCTCTGCCACAGGTTTTTTAGTACCCGGAGATCCAGCCTTACAGTTTAGAGCCTTTAAGCCAACCCGGCACACTGTAAGGTAACATTAGCTACAGTGCATCCTCCAATAGGGTCACCAGGCCTTCCTCAAGATACCAGCCTTCCGTTTGGTCCTCTCCAGGACAGGTCCTCCCCTGGTTTCCTCCATTGAGTGGCTTTTTCCCGCAGGACAGACAGCACAGGATCACCTTCAAAGTGTAGGCCCCAGTCAGGACTACTGGGCCTACTTGGTAGAGATGCAGCCTCGGGCCAACATGGCTCCGCGGCTGAAATTCCAACATCACATACCGGAGGGCCACGAGGTGAGAAGAGCCCCTAGAAATGGCGTCTGCCCCTTAAGTACCCTTCCTCAGCATGCTTAGCGAGGAGGCCACTCCCACTGAGCTGTTCCCGGGGAAAAATACCCAATACACTTTGGCCTGCTTGTGTTCCAACATTGGACTGGGGTGGTAACGCCACCTACAGGCAAACAGTGGGAAGTCCTTCCAAACACAGCCATAGCCGGAACAGAGGCAGATTTAGCCTTAATCATTACAAAGTCTGAGCTAACTATCAGCTCAGACACCCACTAAATTTAACATAGCGCCTGATCATCAGGAGCAGGGCGCTACACTGGCTTTTTGTGCGTCTCACAGCTAGGACTCATAAGCAATTTTAAAATTTATCTCAGAAATCTTCTGCTAATGTAACGGTTACTTACATGCTCAGCTCCAGCAGGGCATCTCATAGCATGTGTGGCTACACGCACCTCTGGATTTTACCC
This sequence comes from Rana muscosa, assembly GCA_029206835.1. Taxonomy (NCBI): domain Eukaryota; kingdom Metazoa; phylum Chordata; class Amphibia; order Anura; family Ranidae; genus Rana; species Rana muscosa. Next base: position 176,051,153 of record CM055122.1, on the reverse strand, counting down.
CAGGCATCACAGCCATGGCCAATTTGGAGCATCTGTGTGTAGGCAGGTAAAAGTGTGTATATTGGGCGCTCTGAATAGCACGACTAAGCAGATCACCACCAGGGGTGGTTCATTCAGCAGCAGAAAGTCCCGATCTGACCAGCAGAGGGAGCAGCCGCGCTGCCGGGGTCAGCGTGGAACGGGAGTCGCGGAGATTACGTTAACGGGAGGAGACCAGCAACCAGCGTGAACCGCAAACCGGGAGTGAGCTGATCAGAATGGGGCACGTTTCTGAAACAAATAATTGGTTCCTTCTTCATGCCAATAACTAGAGACTAGAAGTCATAGCTTCTTATAGTCTAGGGACAGGCTGTGGGCGGGCACACGGGAGAGGAGAGCCGCATATCCCCAAGATTATGGTATGCTATGCAAGCACGGGGAGTGCAAGGGATAACACAAATGTATACACAATAATGGGAGGGAAAAAACAGACATAACGAAACTGAATCACAAAAGGAGGAAAAGTCCAAAAGATGACACAGGGCATGCAAATGTAAGGCGGACATAGCCCTCTCTTTTTGCAAACACGGATTGGTGTGGGTAAGTGCACCATCGTATACACCAATGAGGAATTTAATGAATAGGAGATGAGGTAAATTTGTGATCATTATTTGGGATGGTAATGAATCAAGTGTACAAGACTTTGTTATACATTGCAATGACAATAATATGGGTTTGTCTTTTACCTCTGTTGTTGATAAAGAAAAACTAGCCTTCCTTGATCTGGAACTGTATTATTTTGGCAATGAAATTTATGCTAGGAATTATACGAAGCCGACGGCAGGTAACTCCTTTCTTCATTATAAAAGTTGTCACCATCGTCTGGAGATGGAGGCACCCGGCGGACAGAGTCTATACCTGCCATTCCACGTCTCACCGAGCCATGTCTCGGATTGATCTAATACTTGTCAGTGGTGGGATGCTCTCCCGGGTTCACGAAGTTGATATCTTAGCGAGGGGAATTTCAGACCATGCCCCTGTGATATGTAGCTTTCGCACTTTGACGCCCCCTTCTGAGAGACTGTGGAGGCTCTCCCGCTACTGGATTGCTGATCCCTTAGTTGAGGCTGAAATATCCACCCACATATCTAGTTTTTGGCTGACGAACCCTGGAACTGCTGCAGTCCATACCATCTGGGATGCCTTTAAGGCCTATATTAGGGGTTCGTACCAATCCTCTATCTCTAGCGCCAGAAGAAATGCCTCTATTACCCTTGAAGAGGCAGAAGCTGCAGCTCAATCCTTGGAATCCCGGTACGTATCGTCCCAAAACCCGACTACCTATTTAGATATGCAGGCCGCGTACAGGGAGGTGATGCTCCTTCGGGTTGCCAATGCAAAAAAGCAACAGCTAGCACAATCTCAGCGCATTTTTGAGCAGGGTGGTAAGACTGGGAGACTCCTGGCCTGGTTGGCTAGGGAACAGCAACCAACCTCCTCCATAGCTCGCATCTGCGATGCTGATGGCACGATGGTGGTAGACCCCCTGGCCATAAATGCACGTTTTGCGTCCTACTATGCTGGCCTCTATTCCTCCAAGGTGGACTACTCTGGGGAGGAGCTTGGCTCTTTCTTGGATCAGATTGCCTTCCCAACCCTCTCCGACACGGCGCGTGACAGCCTTGATGGCTTCATAACTGTGGAGGAAGTCCAACAGGCCCTGCGTGATCAGCAGGCGGGGAAGACTCCGGGCACGGATGGTATCCCCCCAGAGTTTTATAAGCAATATGGAGAACACATGACACCTAAGCTTCATGAGATGAAAGTCAAGACCCTGAAGGACGGGAGACTCCCTGCCTCCATGTCGGAGGCGATTATTGTTGTTATTCCGAAGCCGGGTAAAGTCTCAGAGCTGTGTACATCTTACCGCCCGATCTCGCTGCTGAATGCAGATGCCAAGATTCTCACTAAGATATTGGCGCAAAGGTTGAATGCGGTTATCCTTGCCCTAATACATGAAGACCAGTCGGGTTTTATGCCAGGCAAGGGTATGGATATTAACCTCTGGAGGCTGTACACGGTTTTGGGATCGGACAATTTTTTTGCTGCTTCGGACGCAGTGGCCTCCCTCGATGCCGAGAAAGCATTCGACTCTGTTGAATGGGTGTATCTCTGGGAGGTCCTGCTACGGTTTGGCTTCGAACCTAGGTTCATTTCCTGGGTGAAGGCTCTCTATACCGCCCCAAAGGTTAGAGTACGCACTGGCTCGGTCCTTTCTATCTCCTTCTCCCTTCATAGAGGAACGAGACAGGGGTGCCCGCTCTCCCCGGCGTTATTTGCGCTGGCAATAGAGCCCATGGCGATTCTCCTACATGCCGCCCCCGCGGTCTGTGGCATCGGCATGGGCCCTGTTGAGGAGAGGATATCCCTATATGCAGACGATACACTCTTGTACCTTAGAAACCCAGATACTTCATTACGGGAGGCTCTCTTGCTCATTGATGTGTTTGGCAGATTCTCGGGAGTTAGGGTTAACTGGGGGAAGTCCACTCTATTTTCTCTGCACTCCTCCCCTGCGGGGTTACCCACGGACACACCATTTCAAATAGTCTCCCAATTTAAATATTTAGGGGTGGTTATAAATAAGACAATTTCCCTATATATTCCTCTTAATATCGAACCGGTCCTATCTTCCCTGACACGGAAGTGTGCGGCCTGGAAGACTCTGCCCCTCACTCCGGTTGGCAGGGTTAATCTTGTCAAGATGTCTGTGCTCCCTAAGTTTCTATATCTTTTTAGGCAGACCCCGCTCCCCATCCCCCGTACGTTCTTCCAAAAACTGGACAGCTTGCTAATCTCCTTTATATGGAACGGGGGAACCTCCAGGATAGCATTGTCTACCCTTCAACTCCCGGTTTCATTGGGGGGCCTCGCGATGCCTTGCTTTATTAAATACTACTGGGCGGCAGTCCTTGTGACGGTCAGATGGTTGCTGTCTGAGGAACCCGCCAACCCTGTGGCTACTTTAGAGGCGGCATTGCTGGGCTCTTACTCTGAACTCCGGAACTTGATACATAGAGGTCCCAGATCCAACCCTAACGTTACCCCATCCATGTGAACTACGCTGAGAGTTTGGGACACAGTGGGAGCAAGGTTTGAGAAACCCCACAGTTGGTCTCCACGCACCCCCTTATGGGGCAACCCCAGATTGCCGCATTTCCGGTCCATATGGGCCCGATATGGCATTATGACCCTGGTGGATATTGTCTCTGTCACCGGGTTGCGGACCTTTGACGACCTGAGGGGGGAGCGTGGATTGCCCAACTTTATGTTCTTCAGATACATTCAGCTCCGGCATGCGTATAGGTCTCAATTTGCTCAACCTATTGTCCTGGAGATGAGTGGAGTTGAAAACATGTTGTCTTTGGCTGGGGACCTCAAGCCCCTTTCGGCCCTATATGGCGAGCTTAGCGGTTTGGATACGTCTGTGGTCTCTCGCCTATTCTCAAAATGGCAGGCGGATATTCCAACTATGGCTGATGAGGACTGGGAGGAGGGGGTGCAACAGTACCTTCCTCTCGTGATCTCAGCAAGAGATATATTCGCCCAGCTTAGATTCCTCCACCGGGCCTATTATTCCCCAGACTGCCTGGCCAGAATTTACCCTGATAGAAGTCCTTTGTGCCCAAAGTGTAAATTGGAATCTGGCTCATTCTTTCATGTGGTGTGGTCCTGTCCACATCTCAGGGTCTACTGGGAGGCAAGCTCAGTGTTCCGTGTGACCCACTCCCGATGTTGCTGGGCGTAGTGGACAACCTTGAGACAACCCGGGGTAGCAAGCTCTTTGTATTTTACGCCGCCTTTTATGCGAGAAAAGCGGTCCTCTTGCAATGTAACGACCCCTCCCCCCGACGATACAATAGTGGAGGGCCCTGGTGGACAATGCACTACCACTTTACAAGCTGACATACTTGGGACGTAACTGCCCCAAAAATATTGACAAGATCTGGGCAGCGTGGGTTGAGAGATGATGGCCTACTGTAGTTTGAGGGTGGTGTTATTGAGGTGGCTGGTGGTGGTGTGGGTGCGCCTTGCCTATTTTTGCAGTCGGAGTGCCCCCCCCTCTAACGTCAATGTAGATTCAGGACCTTAACATGTCTCTGGTTCTTGACTCCCTGGGCCCCCTCCCTCCTTTTATCCGTTATGTTCTAAAACGGGCCTGGGCCCAATCCTCCAACTTGTCTACCTAGTGGGGGTGGCTCCCCCAATTTCCCCTGGGTCTTGTGTATGATTACCTACAAGCTGACCTGTTCGTGTCTAGTGACTAGATTAGCAATTGTTTTTTCAACTGTTCTGATCTCCTACTGATGATGTACCACTGTGCTTGATGTTCCTGGTTGCTACAATGTATGCTATTGTACTGTTGATAGTCATCATCTATCTCCGATAGGACAAATCTGTCGAGTATGTACCACTGTATTTTGCTGTGCCTTTTTTTGTTTTTCTTTTCCAAAATAAATAAACTTTATGTTAAAAAAAAAAAAAGTTGTCACCATCCCCGATGGCTTAATAACATAACCAAAAGCCAATTTTGCAGGCTTAAAAATACCTGCACCAGAAGTAGCAATTATGACACCAAGAGTGAGACATTGAAAGATAAATTCCTTGACAAGGGATTTTCAGCTGATATTGTGGAAACATCTTATTCCCATTATAAAGATTCATCACCTGCACCACATTCTTCACCTCAGGGGTAGATATGCGTAAAGACGAGTTTTGTTTTAGTACCCAATTCCCCTCTCGACACAGACAGATGGAAAACATTGTGCGTAAGCATTGGCCCCTGCTTCAACAGGACCAACATCTCCTCCCTGCTGACTGAACCACCCCTGGGACACTTGGATACACAATGGGAACACCCTGATGTCAGACCACCTTCCTTACCATACTCATGACGAGCTCTTTTTATCCATCATCTTGTAAGTGTTTTTAATCCCTTTGGGATATTAAAAGTTTTAATGATGCCCTTAGAGGTGCCTCTTTTGTTTTTCTTGTGTGTAGGCAGCTGCAGTATATTTTCCCCACTGTAGGTGGTGCTCTTCTGCAGTGGCACTGCAGTTGGAGAGAAAGTCAAGAGGAACATAGTTCCTCTATGGTTTTCCGGGTCACTGGGGGAGCATCCAATTGGACACCACCTCCTCATGTCATTCTGGTCAGGCAGAGCCTATTGAAGGCCCTGGCTCCCAAGTTTGGCACGCATTTGCGAGTTGGTAGAGTAGGGTTAGGTACCCAGCCTGGTAGGAACAGAACTAGCGGCAGGGAATGGTTCCTGAAGAGGGAAAGCTTAGGTCTCACAACTTCTCTGGACACCTGCCTGTTTGGGCACAAGACGGCCAGGCTGCATTTTCTCCTCTCTACAGATGCTGTCAGTTCAGCTGCATTCTGCTCTCTCTTTAGAACTGTGGGTGTTCCCAGTTTGGCTGCCTTCTCCCCAGATTACTTGTGAACTGTCTCTGCATTATTTCATTACAAGGACTTTCCTTGCACGGGGACTGAGTGTGTTATTCCCGCTGCACTGCGCTGCACCCCACCTACATGCTTCATGTGACTGCAACTTAAAGAGCTAGCGTACTCTGTGGATAGACGCCTGCGTAATGTTTTTTCATTTGATGCCAAGTCCCTACATTTGTCCAGAAGCCTGTCCTGTTGTGCTTTACAGTTTTCACTGCCGTCACCTGGTCCAAACAGTCTGTAGCAGTTGTTCCGTTTATGCCCCACCTGTGGCTCCTGGCTGTTGGAACTGTTCCTATTATGCTCCATCTGTCACTGCTGAACAATGACAATATTTTTGGTACATCCTGTTTCCTGAACTCTGCTCCTTCAAACCCTTGCAGCTGGACACAGCTACTCCTGGTATACTCTGTTTGCCCTAGCAGTTAAGTACAGCTACTCTTGTTATGCTCCATTTACCAAACTCTGCTCCTCCAATCCCTTGCCAAACTCTGCTCCTCCTAGCCCTTGCAGCTCAGCACATCCATTCATCTGCGGTGCTCCTATCACCTTTGTCTCTTTACTAGAAGCTTGACTGCTTCTGCTGGTGGTTCTATCACATCTTACTGCTATGTCTGCCAGTATCCGGGGAAGCGATTTGATGGCAGGATGCAGCTGAGTCCAAATTCCTGTTAGAGGGTCCCCAGTGAATACCACCTACCATTGGCTTCTAAGTGAACCCAGTGGTAGTCAGGGTAGGATAACAGCTGCAGACTCCTGGTATTTTTAATAGAGCACCCCAAGACTCCTCTAGATGTGCACTAAGCTATAGGAGCTAAAAGTCTTTTATGTGACCTATACCTTGTTGCCCCCCCCACCCCCTTTCATGCATTCATGTCATTTTTCTGTGTTGTAATGAACTGCATCAGGATATTATTGTTTTGTAATATGCTGACATCTAGTGGCAGTTTTGGTACAGTACAGTGTGTTTACTATATCATTTTGGTATCATCATCTGTCCTCCCCTCCTGTTTAGTTCTAGTTAATTTAGTCCCAGCTAGACCCTCCCCTCTTCTTCCATGTCCCTTTAGTCAGTGTAGTTATTCACAGAGATTGGGTTGAGTAAAGTCATTGTCTTCTTACACTTCAAAGACTGAAAAAAACATCCTTTATACTGCAATTAGCTGAAGTAAAATTTTGTTGGATTTAACTTCTTTGTTTTATTGAAGACTTAAAATGTTACTAAACTCAGTAATATGAAAATAGTTTATCTGCGCCCCCCACCAACACAGTGCCCACAGCTTATAAATTGTATTTTTACACTAAAATACTGCCACTATATACCTTTTAGGATGATCTGTATACCACGGTTACATGATAAACTGCACATTTTCTCCAGTGCTGAGAGTTCATGAAGGAGAAGATTTCCACTGCAGCCTGTACACACGCCCACATGTGTGATGTCAATATCATGTGACCTGGCTATCTCTGAGAACAAATAACTGTTCTGTCCAGCATAAAAGACACAACTGAGCATGTGCAAGTTAGCTACTCTGCCTGTGTTAGCTGGCCTTCCCAAATAGTGCAGGGGGGGGGGGGGGGGTCTATGCATACAGAATAAGACAGCTTTTTTACACAATGCAGAGGATTAACCCCTTGTGAGTATAACAAGCATGCTATGATGCATATACAGTACAGACTGATTTTCCTGTTGTGGGTTTAGTAACAATTTAAGTGGATGGTGCCAAGTCAGCAGGTGACCATACTGTCCAGACAGACATGGTGTAAGGAGGTATGTCAATGCAGCATCTGAAACAGAACATACCTCCTGAAATGCTGGGAATACTCACAAACTCTGACTTCTTGCCTCATCTGTATTTCACTGAGCTGCTATCAGTCATGCTGACATATGAACAGGTGGCACAGGCAATCTGTCAAGGTGTACGAAATGAAATTGCTGTTAATTTTCACACCATTAGTTATGCTGGAGCCAGGAAACGAACAAAAATTGATATACAGTGACAGTATGCATAAGACTACATCGTCATGCTCCAACCATTTTCAGCTGGCTGCTCTGACTACCATTTGCGGTACAGTGATAGCAATTATGCAAAAATTCAGCAAGTTTATCAACTGCTTTCCTGCCCAACAAAGCAAACTTTTACTTTGATGTCATCTTAGAGCAGTGGTCCTCAACCTGGGGGTCGGGACCCCCTCGGGGGTCGAATGATGATTTGCCAGGGGTCACCGAATCCTGGGCTGTTCCTGAAGCACACACCACTCTCCCAGCCTTTGTGTAGCCGCCCAGCAGGGCTGTCCCTGGAGCCCGCGGCCACCCACTCAGCCTCTTCTCAGCCGCCCGTTCAGTTCACTGCATGGCTGGGGGCAGAGACTAGAGGTCAGCTGACTGGTGAGGAATGTGTAGTGGGAGGGGCTGGAGGAGACCCTATCTCCTGATCTTGGCATAGGTGTCACTGCTGCGAGACACCACAGAGCTGGAGACTAGGGATGAGCTTCGTGTTCGAGTCGAACATACGTTCGACTCGAACATCGGCTGTTCGATCGTTCGACGAAGATCGAACGATTTGGGCCGTTCGCGCCAAATTCGAGTGACGCGAACGGCCCACAATGCACTACGCCATCGCAGTGTCATCCAGGCGCTGTGATTGGCCAAGCATGCACTGTGACCCCGCATGCTTGGCCAATCACAGCGCCGGCAGCGAGGAGAGCAATGATTGGCCACAGGCAGGATGCCTGTGGCCAATTATTGCTGAGGGTGTTTAGTACACGCCCCACACTATAAAAGGCCGCCAGCACGGCGGCCTAGTGTAGTGTGTTCCGGAGCAGGGAAAGAGCAGCATAGGCAGGGACAGTGACTTTTATTTCTTTCTTGCTTAACCTGGATTCCTTTAGTTTAGGGAAAGAGAAGGATAGGTAGGGAGAGTGTCAGTGTGTTTTGTGCTTGTGCTATAGTGTGCTTAAAAAAAACATTTTTTCTAGGGACAGAAAACTCTAGGTAGGGAGAGTGTCAGTTTCTTTCACTGTGCAAGTCCTTGTTTCCAGGGACAGGGAAGGACAGTGAGTGAATTCTCCTTGTGCTATAGTGTGCTTAAAAAAAACATTTTTTCTAGGGACAGAAAACTGTAGGTAGGGAGAGTGTCAGTTTCTTTCACTGTGCAAGTCCTTGTTTCCAGGGACAGGGAAGGACAGTGAGTGAATTCTCCTTGTGCTATAGTGTGCTTAAAAAAAACATTTTTTCTAGGGACAGAAAACTCTAGGTAGGGAGAGTGTCAGTTTCTTTCACTGTGCAAGTCCTTGTTTCCAGGGACAGGGAAGGACAGTGAGTGAATTCTCCTTGTGCTATAGTGTGCTTAAAAAAAACATTTTTTCTAGGGACAGAAAACTCTAGGTAGGGAGAGTGTCAGTTTCTTTCACTGTGCAAGTCCTTGTTTCCAGGGACAGGGAAGGACAGTGAGTGAATTCTCCTTGTGCTATAGTGTGCTTAAAAAAAACATTTTTTCTAGGGACAGAAAACTCTAGGTAGGGAGAGTGTCAGTTTCTTTCACTGTGCAAGTCCTTGTTTCCAGGGACAGGGAAGGACAGTGAGTGAATTCTCCTTGTGCTATAGTGTGCTTAAAAAAAACATTTTTTCTAGGGACAGAAAACTCTAGGTAGGGAGAGTGTCAGTTTCTTTCACTGTGCAAGTCCTTGTTTCCAGGGACAGGGAAGGACAGTGAGTGAATTCTCCTTGTGCTATAGTGTGCTTAAAAAAAACATTTTTTCTAGGGACAGAAAACTCTAGGTAGGGAGAGTGTCAGTTTCTTTCACTGTGCAAGTCCTTGTTTCCAGGGACAGGGAAGGACAGTGAGTGAATTCTCCTTGTGCTATAGTGTGCTTAAAAAAAACATTTTTTCTAGGGACAGAAAACTCTAGGTAGGGAGAGTGTCAGTTTCTTTCACTGTGCAAGTCCTTGTTTCCAGGGACAGGGAAGGACAGTGAGTGAATTCTCCTTGTGCTATAGTGTGCTTAAAAAAAACATTTTTTCTAGGGACAGAAAACTCTAGGTAGGGAGAGTGTCAGTTTCTTTCACTGTGCAAGTCCTTGTTTCCAGGGACAGGGAAGGACAGTGAGTGAATTCTCCTTGTGCTATAGTGTGCTTAAAAAAAACATTTTTTCTAGGGACAGAAAACTCTAGGTAGGGAGAGTGTCAGTTTCTTTCACTGCGCAAGTCCTTGTTTCCAGGGACAGGGAAGGACAGTGAGTGAATTCTCCTTGTGCTATAGTGTGCTTAAAAAAAACATTTTTTCTAGGGACAGAAAACTCTAGGTAGGGAGAGTGTCAGTTTCTTTCACTGTGCAAGTCCTTGTTTCCAGGGACAGGGAAGGACAGTGAGTGAATTCTCCTTGTGCTATAGTGTGCTTAAAAAAAACATTTTTTCTAGGGACAGAAAACTCTAGGTAGGGAGAGTGTCAGTTTCTTTCACTGTGCAAGTCCTTGTTTCCAGGGACAGGGAAGGACAGTGAGTGAATTCTCCTTGTGCTATAGTGTGCTTAAAAAAAACATTTTTTCTAGGGACAGAAAACTCTAGGTAGGGAGAGTGTCAGTTTCTTTCACTGTGCAAGTCCTTGTTTCCAGGGACAGGGAAGGACAGTGAGTGAATTCTCCTTGTGCTATAGTGTGCTTAAAAAAAACATTTTTTCTAGGGACAGAAAACTCTAGTTAGGGAGAGTGTCAGTTTCTTTCACTGTGCAAGTCCTTGTTTCCAGGGACAGGGAAGGACAGTGAGTGAATTCTCCTTGTGCTATAGTGTGCTTAAAAAAAACATTTTTTCTAGGGACAGAAAACTCTAGGTAGGGAGAGTGTCAGTTTCTTTCACTGTGCAAGTCCTTGTTTCCAGGGACAGGGAAGGACAGTGAGTGAATTCTCCTTGTGCTATAGTGTGCTTAAAAAAAACATTTTTTCTAGGGACAGAAAACTCTAGGTAGGGAGAGTGTCAGTTTCTTTCACTGTGCAAGTCCTTGTTTCCAGGGACAGGGAAGGACAGTGAGTGAATTCTCCTTGTGCTATAGTGTGCTTAAAAAAAACATTTTTTCTAGGGACAGAAAACTCTAGGTAGGGAGAGTGTCAGTTTCTTTCACTGTGCAAGTCCTTGTTTCCAGGGACAGGGAAGGACAGTGAGTGAATTCTCCTTGTGCTATAGTGTGCTTAAAAAAACATTTTTTCTAGGGACAGAAAACTCTAGGTAGGGAGAGTGTCAGTTTCTTTCACTGTGCAAGTCCTTGTTTCCAGGGACAGGGAAGGACAGTGAGTGAATTCTCCTTGTGCTATAGTGTGCTTAAAAAAAACATTTTTTCTAGGGACAGAAAACTCTAGGTAGGGAGAGTGTCAGTTTCTTTCACTGTGCAAGTCCTTGTTTCCAGGGACAGGGAAGGACAGTGAGTGAATTCTCCTTGTGCTAGAGTGTGCTTAAAAAAAACATTTTTTCTAGGGACAGAAAACTCTAGGTAGGGAGAGTGTCAGTTTCTTTCACTGTGCAAGTCCTTGTTTCCAGGGACAGGGAAGGACAGTGAGTGAATTCTCCTTGTGCTATAGTGTGCTTAAAAAAACATTTTTTCTAGGGACAGAAAACTCTAGGTAGGGAGAGTGTCAGTTTCTTTCACTGTGCAAGTCCTTGTTTCCAGGGACAGGGAAGGACAGTGAGTGAATTCTCCTTGTGCTATAGTGTGCTTAAAAAAAACATTTTTTCTAGGGACAGAAAACTCTAGGTAGGGAGAGTGTCAGTTTCTTTCACTGTGCAAGTCCTTGTTTCCAGGGACAGGGAAGGACAGTGAGTGAATTCTCCTTGTGCTATAGTGTGCTTAAAAAAACATTTTTTCTAGGGACAGAAAACTCTAGGTAGGGAGAGTGTCAGTTTCTTTCACTGTGCAAGTCCTTGTTTCCAGGGACAGGGAAGGACAGTGAGTGAATTCTCCTTGTGCTATAGTGTGCTTAAAAAAAACATTTTTTCTAGGGACAGAAAACTCTAGGTAGGGAGAGTGTCAGTTTCTTTCACTGTGCAAGTCCTTGTTTCCAGGGACAGGGAAGGACAGTGAGTGAATTCTCCTTGTGCTATAGTGTGCTTAAAAAAAACATTTTTTCTAGGGACAGAAAACTCTAGGTAGGGAGAGTGTCAGTTTCTTTCACTGTGCAAGTCCTTGTTTCCAGGGACAGGGAAGGACAGTGAGTGAATTCTTCTTGTGCTATAGTGTGCTTAAAAAAACATTTTTTCTAGGGACAGAAAACTCTAGGTAGGGAGAGTGTCAGTTTCTTTCACTGTGCAAGTCCTTGTTTCCAGGGACAGGGAAGGACAGTGAGTCAATTCTCCTTGTGCTATAGTGTGCTTAAAAAAAACATTTTTTCTAGGGACAGAAAACTCTAGGTAGGGAGAGTATCAGTTTCTTTCACTGTGCAAGTCCTTGTTTCCAGGGACAGGGAAGGACAGTGAGTGAATTCTCCTTGTGCTAGAGTGTGCTTAAAAAAAACATTTTTTCTAGGGACAGAAAACTCTAGGTAGGGAGAGTGTCAGTTTCTTTCACTGTGCAAGTCCTTGTTTCCAGGGACAGGGAAGGACAGTGAGTGAATTCTCCTTGTGCTATAGTGTGCTTAAAAAAAACATTTTTTCTAGGGACAGAAAACTCTAGGTAGGGAGAGTGTCAGTTTCTTTCACTGTGCAAGTCCTTGTTTCCAGGGACAGGGAAGGACAGTGAGTGAATTCTCCTTGTGCTATAGTGTGCTTAAAAAAAACATTTTTTCTAGGGACAGAAAACTCTAGGTAGGGAGAGTGTCAGTTTCTTTCACTGTGCAAGTCCTTGTTTCCAGGGACAGGGAAGGACAGTGAGTGAATTCTCCTTGTGCTATAGTGTGCTTAAAAAAAACATTTTTTCTAGGGACAGAAAACTCTAGGTAGGGAGAGTGTCAGTTTCTTTCACTGTGCAAGTCCTTGTTTCCAGGGACAGGGAAGGACAGTGAGTGAATTCTCCTTGTGCTATAGTGTGCTTAAAAAAAACATTTTTTCTAGGGACAGAAAACTCTAGGTAGGGAGAGTGTCAGTTTCTTTCACTGTGCGAGTCCTTGTTTCTAGGGACAAAGAAGGAAAGTGAGGGGAATTCTCCTTGTGCTATAGTGTGCTAAAGCATTCCTCATCAACCATCTTTGAAATCCTTGATTTTTGGACAGTCAGGGAAATTGTCGTTGTGCTATTCTGTGCAAAAGCAATCATCCTCAACCATATTTAGAAATCCTTAAGTAAAGGGACAGAGAAGGACACCTGAAGGTAGCCCTTATTGCTTTTTTCCCATCTCCCTGCAGGCCATCTATTAGAATGTCTGGAAGGCAAACAAGGAGAGGCAGACAGTCAGGAGGCAATAAAAGAGGGCAAGCAGGCTCTGTGTCTGGGGGCAACAGTGCTGGTCGTGGACGCGGTGCATTGTCATCAGCACATGGCCATGGGACACGCTTGTCCTTCTTTTCGGCAGCTGGACATGTTGAGCCACATCATGCCGAAGACTTGGTAGAGTGGATGACCAAGCCCTCCTCCTCCTCCTCATCCTCTCTCACCCAGGCTCAGGGTACTGGCAAAGCAGCTGCCAAAGCGTCCTCTTCCCTGTTATCAATGTCAGACTCATCATCAGTCACTCCTTCCCTAGACCCACCATGTCCTCCTCCTGAGGAGTCCCCCGAACTGTTTGAGCACAGTGTTGGGTACATGCTCCAGGAGGATGCCCAGCGTTTCGAAGGGTCTGATGATGAAACCCAGCTACAGGAAGGCAGTAGGGTGAGAGCAGACAGAGGGGATGCTCAAGAAGGACACCAATCTGGCAGTCATGTTCCAGCAGCTGCAGCATACTGCCAGATTGGCTCCAGTGATGAGGAGGGAGGGGATGATGAGGTCACTGACTCCACGTGGGTGCCTAATAGGAGAGAGGAGGAGGAGGATGAGGAGGAGGCACATCTCCAACGAGGCAGGATGCCCTTTGGTGGCCAGCGTAAGGGCAGTACACCGACGGAATCACACCGCAGAGCTCCGCCTGTGCAGGGCGCTGCCTCTGCCCGTCATTCAAAAAGTTCCTTGGTGTGGGCCTTTTTTGAGGCTAGTGCATCAGATCGCACAGCTGCTGTTTGCAACATATGTCTCAAGCGTATATCGCGTGGCCAAAACATCAGCCGCTTGGGTACCACATGCCTGACCAGACATATGTTGACCTGCCATGCAGCTCGTTGGCAAGCCTACCTCAAAGACCCACACCAAAGAACAAAGCGGACCTCTCCTTGCACCGCATCAGCTGGGATCTCCAACCCCACTATAACTTCAGTCCTCTCTGAAACATGCACTGAGAGGAATGAAGGTGTAGAATTAGGTGTGTCACAGCCAAGTACTTGCGGCCACTCTGCTAGCAGTACACCGACGTCCGATTCTAGCAGGCAAATTTCCCTGCCCCAGCTGCTGGACCGTCGAAAGAAGTTCACTCCCAGCCATCCACATGCCCAGCGGTTGAATGCTAGCTTGGCTAAATTGCTAGCGCTTCAACTGCTGCCTTTTCAGTTGGTAGACTCGGCCCCCTTCCGTGAGTTTGTGCAATGTGCGGTTCCTCAGTGGCAGGTTCCCAAACGCCACTTTTTCTCATGGAAGGCTATTCCGGCTCTCTACCGGCATGTGGAAGGCAATGTCTTGGCCTCGCTGGACAGGGCGGTCAGCGGTAAGGTGCATATTACCGCTGACTCATGGTCCAGCAGGCATGGACAGGGACGTTACCTTTCTTTCACGGCCCATTGGGTCACTCTTTTGGCAGCTGGGAAGGATGCAGGACAAGGTGCAGTAGTGTTGGAGGTTGTCCCACCGCCACGCCTCCAAAATGCTACTACTGGTTGTGACACACCTCTCTCCTCCACCCCCTCCTCTTCTTCTTCCTCCATGGCCTCTTCCTGTGGTTTGTCCTATGAACCAGCGGTGCTCCGTAGCCGTTCACGGGGCTACGCAAGTACGCAGGCAAAAAGATGCCATGCCGTGCTTGCGCTGGTGTGTTTGGGGGACAGAAGCCACACTGGGGCAGAGGTCCTGTCTGCTCTGCAGGGCCAGGCCGAGAGGTGGTTGACGCCACGCCAGCTTAAGCCAGGAATGGTGGTTTGCGACAATGGCACCAACCTCCTCTCCGCCCTTCGACACGGACAACTGACCCATGTGCCCTGTGTGGCTCACGTCCTTAACCTGGTGGTGCAGCGGTTCTTGGGCAGGTACCCGGGCTTACAGGATGTCCTGAGGCAGGCCAGGAAAGTCTGTGTGCATTTCCGCAGATCTTATAATGCCAGTGCTCGCCTGGCTGAGCTGCAAAAGGAGTTGAACCTGCCCAAGAACCGCCTTATATGTGACATGCCCACCAGGTGGAACTCAACGTTGGCCATGCTGCAGTGGCTGCACACGCAGCAGAGGGCCATCAATGAGTACCTGTGCGACTACGGCACCAGGACAGGGTCAGGGGAGCTTGGTTTTTTTTCTCCACGCCAGTGGGGCATGATCAGGGATGCATGCACTGTCCTGGCACCATTTGAGGAGGCCACGAGGATGGTGAGCAGTGACAGTGCATGCATCAGTGACACTGTACCTCTTGTCCACCTGTTGGAGCACACGCTGCGTGGAATAATGGACAGGGCACTTGAGGCAGAACAGAGGCAGGAAGAGGAGGACTTCCTTGCCTCTCAAGGCCCCCTTTATCCAGACAGTGTTCCTTCTGTCCCACCCATCGCACAGGAAGAGGAAGAGGAGGAGGAGGAGGAGGAGGAGGAGGATTGTGTCAGCATGGAGGTGGAGGCTGGCACTCAGCATCATCAGCAGCAGTCTTTTAGGGATGATTTACAGTCCCAAGAAACCAGTGGACTTGTACGTGGCTGGGAGGAGGTGACTGCGGATCATGTCGTCCTTAGTGACCCAGAGGACTCCGGAGCGAATGCCTCAGCAAACCTACGCTGCATGGCCTCCCTGATCCTGCAAAGTCTGCGGAAGGATCCTCGTATTCTTCGGATCAAGGAGAGGGACCATTACTGGCTGGCCACTCTCCTTGATCCACGGTACAAGGGTAAGGTTGCGGACCTTATGTTACCGTCGCAGAGGGAGCAGAGGATGAGACAACTCCGGGAGGCCTTGCAGAAAGGTCTGTGCAACGCGTTCCCAGAGACTGGGAGGTTACAAACTCCTGGTCCTGGACAACGAGTTGCTGAGGCTTCGGCCAGTCAAAGAAGGAGCGGTGGGGAAGGTGGCCGTCTGACCGATGCGTTCAGACAATTCTTTAGTCCGCAGCCCCAAAGTATGATCGGTTCCAGCAACCATCGCCAGCGTCTGATAAACATGGTGCAGGAATATCTAGGTGCAAGGTCAGACTTGGACACCTTCCCCACCGAAAATCCTCTGGCTTACTGGGTCTTGAGGATGGATCACTGGCCAGAGCTTGCACAGTATGCAATTGAGCTACTGGCCTGTCCTGCATCCAGCGTTCTTTCGGAACGCACATTCAGTGCTGCTGGAGGATTTGTCACGGATCACAGGGTGCGCCTGTCCACCGACTCGGTTGATCGACTGACTTTCATCAAGATGAACAAGTCTTGGATCACCACCAGCTACCACACACCTGATGCTGATATAACAGACTAATTGATTTTAACATGTCACATCCCTTCAAGACTGATGCTGATGCTGAGTGCCTGTGCTGTTATGTTGACTGGCTATCCTCCTCCTCCGAGTCCTCAATGATACGATTGATGATGATAGCTTGGAAGATCATTTTTGTTTATGGGTGCCGCCACCAGTGGCTAAGGCCCAATTTTTCAGCTCCTGTTTTACAGGGGCGTGTACTTACAATTTTTTTAGCAATAATTTGCCATAGGGCTCATTGCTGTGCTCCAAGTACAGTATCTGTGAGGGGTTGGAGTGTTGTGGCACCAGTGCCTAAGGCCCAATTTTTCAGCCCCTGTTTAACAGGGGCGTGTCATTACAATTTTTGAAGCAATACTTTGCAACAGGGCTCATTGCTGTGCTCCAAGTACAGTATCTGTGAGGGGTTGTAGTGTTGTGCCACCAGTGCCTAAGGCCCAATTTTTCAGCCCCTGTTTAACAGGGGCGTGTCATTACAATTTTTGAAGCAATACTTTGCAACAGGGCTCATTGCTGTGCTCCAAGTACAGTATCTGTGAGGGGTTGTAGTGTTGTGCCACCAGTGCCTAAGGCCCAATTTTTCAGCCCCTGTTCAACAGGGGCCTGCAATTACAATTCTTGATGTAATAATTAACAGCAGGGCCCATTCCTGCACCCACCAAGAGTAAGTCTGAGGGCTTACAGTGTTGTGGCAATGCCACCACCACCACCACCACGAAAGGCCCAATTTTTCAGCCCCTGTTCAAAAGGGGCATGTAATTACAATTCTTGATCTAATAATTCACAGCAGGGCCCATTCCTGCACCCACCAAGAGTAAGTCTGAGGGCTTACAGTGTTGTGGCAACGCCACCACCACCACCACCACCACGAAAGGCCCAATTTTTCAGCCCCTGTTCAAAAGGGGCATGTAATTACAATTCTTGATCTAATAATTCACAGCAGGGCCCATTGCTGCACCCACCAAGAGTAACTGTCAGGGCTTACAGTGTTGTGGCACCAGCACCACCATCAAAGCCCCAATTTTTACTACCACTGTTCAACAATTATATGTAATTAAAATTCCTGATATAATAGTTGACAGCAGGGCGTTCCAGCACCAACCAAGAGTAACTGTGAGTGCTTACAGTGTTGTGCCAACACCAACAACTAAGGGGCCTATTTCTGCAGAGTATATACGGCAGGTCCCTACTTTCAAACATCCAACTTACAAACGACTCCTACTTGCAAACGCAAGAAGACAACAGGAAGTGAGAGGAAATCTACCCCTAGGAAGGAAAATTCTCTCCTGTAAGAATAAATATGGGAGAAAGGTGTCTCCTCTGTACTGATGCTTTATCAGCAATCCTTGTTTCAAGAAAAACACCACATTTCAAAAACAGTTGTCATTGGGACGGAAAGTGAGGTGAAATGTTCTGAACAGGGGCACAGACAGCAAAACAAATGTTACAGGGGTGATAACCCTTACCTATGTTTTCCAAAAAGTTTAAAAATAGATTTTTGGGCTGGAGCTACACTTCAACAATGTACCTGTTCAAAATTACAAACACATTCTACATAAGAACAAACCTACAGTCCCTGTCTTGTATGCACCGCCTGTATACGGCTGTTCAGAGTATATAGGGCCTTTTTTATTTTATGTGCGGGGTTCCCCTTAATATCCATACAAGACCCAAAGGGGCTGGTAATGGGCTGGGGTAGGGGGGGGGGGGGTCATGGGGTAGCTATGCCATTTTTCTTAAAGATTTTCATCCATATTACCGGGACCAGACATTACATTAAAGCCGCAAGCAGTTTTAAATGGCTTTTTTTCCCTTTAGAAGTGTCATTTTGTGCAGGGACAGTTCTAAACACGGGAAACAAGTGGCACTTCACAGGCATACTTTAGACACCCCCCAGGTACGATATTTAAAGGAATATTTGACTTTTTTTTTTTCACTTTATGCATCATTAAAATGACTGCTCCCGAAAAACGACCGTTTTTAAAACTTCTTTTTGCATTGATACATGTCCCCTGGTGCAGAACCCGGGTTCCCAAACCCTTTTTAGGACAATAACATGCATAATAGTTGTTATAATTAGCACTTTAGAATTCGAACGTTCGCATCCATTGTATTTAATAGGGTTCTAATGTTCGTACGAACTTTCGGTCCGTTCGCGGGTTCTGGTGCGAACCGAACCCGGGGGTGTTCGGCTCATCACTACTGGAGACACAGTGAAGCCGGAGACACAGTGAGTAACACTACCTGTGATTATACTTGCCATTAAAAGTCCCCACTACAGTTGTCAGATCAGCAGATGACCTTGATCAAGAGCACCTAGGTTGGCTGATCAGAAACCCCCCCCCCCCACACTGCCACTCATCCCATTCCCCCCACCCCCTACCAGCACTGCCACGCATCCCATCACCAAGGAGTAAGAGAAGGAATAAAAATAGAGAATACATAGAAGGGAGAGGAAAAGAGGGGGAGGAACAAAGGAGAGAATGAATAAGTGAACAAGAAAGACAGCTAGAGAGAGGGATGGGGGGAAAAAAACAAGAAATTAGGATAGAGAGAGATAAAAGGGAAAGAAAAGAGGACTAAAATGTACCATAAGGGGTTTTAATACTGTACGAGTGGAAGGGACTCAGGGAGCGCTAAATGTCCGTGGGTTATGGGTGAAAATTACTTGTCTTGTCTTGGGTGCGGACAACCCACGCTACGAAAATAATTTTACTGTTGGGGGTCCCCACAACTTGGGAAATTTTAACAAGGGATCACGGCACTAGAAAGGTTGAGAACCATTGTCTTAGAGCGATAAAGCATCAATGGAGAGTGTGTAACCACAGAACAAGTAGGCAACAATAGGACTTATTCTTGCTTGCACTGAGACTGTTCGATTTTGCTTTCACTGATACTGATAATGGGACTTATATTTGCTTGCACAGACACTATAGCTGGATACAGATGTTTTTTTTTTGTTCTGCCAGTGGGTGGAACAAAACCCCCCCAAAAACAGGTTCCTCTATCCACAGGGCTCCTCTGCTCTCAGAAAACACTGATAAGCCTCTGCAGCTGATTGGCTGCAGCCCATAGGTGTGTGACGCCTATTGCATTAGGGTGGGCACCCCAAATGTATTAAAACATGGACTGTGTCAGTAGAGCAGTGGACTTGTCAGTAGAGCAGAGGTTGGTGTCAGTAGGGCTGTGGACAGTGTCAGTAGATTTTTATTTTTATTATTTTAATCTTTTCATTTTTTACAATTCTTTGGGGGGACATTGGTGCAATTTTAGCAGGGGGAATCTGCACCTCAAGCGGTGATTAGGGTGTGCCCAGGCACACCCAGCACACGCCCTGCGCACACCTATGCTGCAGCCACTGATCTCAACAGAGTTTTTTCTGTAGGTTAGACAGAAGTTGATCTATCAATAGGGAGGGCAACACGCAGATCACATTTTGAACTGTCTTTGCCCAGCTTAACATTGAAGTTTAATTCTGCTTCCACTTACACCAACTATGGGACTTATTTTCACTTCTACTGACATCAATGATTAGGTAGGGTTGTCCCGATACCGATACTAGTATCGGTATCGGGACCGATACCAAGCATTTGCGCGAGTACTTGTACTCGCGCAAATGCTCCCGATGCTTCACCCGATACTTTTTTTTTTTTTTTTGTGGCCGGAGAGGGCGGGAGGAGTCAGTGGCTGGGGAGGGCAGGAGAGAGGGCGGGGGAGTGCGGGCGGAGTCTGGCCGGAGAGGGCGGGAGGAGTCAGTGGCTGGGGAGGGCGGAAGAGGAAAGTGCGGGCGGAGTCTGGCTGAAGAGGGCGGCACAGTCGGTGGACGGAGTCCGCGGGCGGAAAGCGAGTCCCTCACCTGCAGTTGAACCTGGTAAGCTGGCAGGGGTTCAGGGCGCAGCCGCATCAGGATCGGTGACTGGTGCTGTCACATTCGGTCGCCGTCAGCGGCTGAACGTCCCCACGCCCATCTTGGTACACCCTGCACTCGGCTGCAGTAAGCAGCAGCAGACATCTTGTTACACCCAGCCCGAGCTATATGGGCTGGGTGTAACAAGATGTCTGCTGTTGCTTACTGCAGCCGAGTGCAGGGTGTACCAAGATGGGCGTTGCAGCAGTTTTTTTTTTCTTAAATCCTGTGTCATTTCCCCCCCACCCCCCGCAGCATTTCAGTGCCAGCCACCTATCAGTACCCACAAGTGCTACCTATCAGTGGAATCAGTGCCATCTACCAGTGCCACCTATCAGGTGGCACTGGTAGATGCCACTGATTGCACTGATAGGTGGCACTTATGGGCACTGATTGCACTGATAGGTGGCACTTGTGGGCACTGATAGATGGCACTGATTGCACTAATAGTGGAATCAGTGCCATCTATCAGTGCCCACAAGTGCCACCTATCAGTGCCCACAAGTGCCACCTTTCTGTGCAATCAGTGCCACCTATCAGTGCCCACAAGTGCCACCTATCACTGCCCACAAGTGCCACCTTTCTGTGCCCACAAGTGCCACCTTTCTGTGCCCACAAGTGCCACCTATCAGTGCCCACAAGTGCCACCTTTCTGTGCCCACAAGTGCCACCTATCAGTGCCCACAAGTGCCACCTTTCTGTGCAATCAGTGCCACCTATCAGTGCCCACAAGTGCCACCTATCAGTGCCCACAAGTGCCACCTATCACTGCCCACAAGTGCCACCTTTCTGTGCCCACAAGTGCCACCTATCAGTGCCCACAAGTGCCACCTATCACTGCCCACAAGTGCCATCTATCAGTGCCCCCAAGTGCCACCTATCAGTGCCACCTATCACTGCCCACAAGTGCCACCTATCAGTGCCCATAAGTGCCATTGATCCGTGCCCATAAGTGCCACCTATCAGTCCCCATCTTTCAAACTGTCACATGACATTGAAAAAAAGTATCGGTAATCGGTATCGGCGAGTACTTGAAAAAAAGTATCGGTACTTGTACTCGGTCTTAAAAAAGTGGTATCGGGACAACCCTAATTAGGTGTAATCCTGTTTTTTTACAATTACACTAATGATGGGTTTTATTTTTTCTCCCACTGACACTGACACTAGTGATGGAACTTTTTTTTGTACCCACTGACTACAATAAAGGGAGTTTATTTTTTAATACCCAATGACACTCACATTGGAACTTATTCATACTCCCACAGACATTATTTATAGTGCTTATTTTTCTTCCACTGACCAACAATGTAAGCAGAACTAATACTTACACCTGACCTCTATACATAGGTGTCACTCCTAAATATTTCAAAATATGCCAATGGGACACCGGGACTTCTAGTTCTATCCACTGTGTGCAGTGTGTTGGGCACTTTGATTATTTATTTTTTAACAAGAGAAGGCCCTTTGATTTTCTACTTAGTCATTGAGTTGCTTCTCCACTGGCTTCATATTCCCCCCGACCCCTGTTGTGTAAGTCAATAAATAATCAAATAATAAATCCAGGTGCTTCCAAATGGTAAAACAGGAGACATTTCCAAAGGACTGTGTTAAATGTTCATGAACAAACTTTTTATACTTATTCTATCAACTCCTGTGCTAAATTACCGTATATGGATATACAGTAGCATCAATAAATGTTGGGTTACTTGTCACTAGGCCTAGCATATTTACGCTTCATCATTATTTTATCCTCTTATGTCATCTTAGACAATAATTGGGCTGTTGGTTTCTGGCACTTTTTCTTTTGGTATCTGGTTTATGTTCACTTTATGATTCGTGGTAAAAGCCTGCTTACTCAGGAGGACTTCAAGAAGTAAACATCTACAATAGTAATTACAAATAACAGCAAACTTTATACACGATATAACATTTTTTATTTATAGTTATGAAGCTGGTGGAAGTAAACAATGGACTACAAGAGTGGTGGTATCACTGCACTCATGTTCCATTGAGATCTATGAGTCCCTCTGCTTGCAAGCGGCCTGGATTCGCTGTCGCGTCCCACCAAGATGGCCACACACTCCACCCCACATTTTGGCCAGCCTGAGGCCCACCTCTCTCACAGTACTCAAATTTTCCTATCCTAAGGCCCCCTTCTTGAATAAAGAATGTCCACGCAGGATGCTTTTTCAACGATTTACTGAATACCGACATAGTAAGAGACTTGGCACATCCTGTTAACAGTTCAGAACACATTGATGCCACCAACTCAAATTTTTAAAGTCCAGCCATCCTCCCAAATGCTCTTTCATGAGTTGCTCTTTCATGGGTTTCCTAGCTGTGGGTCCTTACATTGAGTCTCTCTCTCTGGCCTAGGCCCAAAAGGCCTACTACTCTCCAGGCTATAAACCTACATGCTGTATGTCAGGGGTAGCCGGCTACTGTCCACCTTGTGCTTAGGGCCCCACCCACACCAGATTATAAAGCAGCACAGCACTATACCCACTAGCATCACCCAGGGGAGGGATCTCCCTAAAAAGGATGCTAACACCTGCTTATAGTCTTCCATTCACTGATCTGTGTGAATAAATCTGTGAATAAAAGCCATGCTGCGCAGGTAGAGACCCAAAAAACAACCAACATGCTGCAGGGAGAAGAACAATTTCTTTAAGTTTTAAGTAGGGAGAAAGCATTTTGAGGGTGGGGCGGCTGTGGAATGGCACCATGTTTCATGTTGCACCCTAAATATGAGTGTAATATAAAACAATACCAGAAAGGTGGAATTAGCCTTTAATTCACAAAGTAAACATCAGGACTTATTTTAAAAAAAAGACAGTTTTTTCAGCTGAATCCATTGAGATTTAGGAGTCACATGTCTGAAAAAGATTCTCAAACTTGCATAAAGCTTTGTAAAGTAAGATGCAGTTTGGCTGTCCCCGCACTACACGGATTAAATACTCCATTAGGTATAGGGGACGGGAAAAGCAGTTTTTCTTATTCGATCCCCTACTTTGACAGCAGCTGGTGCTCCCCTATGTTACAGTGATGGACAGTTCACGGACATCCTCACGTGCAATGCATTGGACTTGATGACGTCAGAGCACCAGTGACTGGCGTGGCATAGGAAAGAAGAGGCTGGTCTTACAGTGGGAGATCGGGTAAGTAAACTTGCTTTTCTTCTTCCCCTAGACCTAAAAAAGCATTCAACCACCGCACACAAAGGCAGTTAATACCAAGAGGTGCAGATGGTGGGAAAAAACACCATTCTGGGATGCTTACAAGGTGTTGGCTGTGTGTTTGTGTGTTGCTTTACTCCAGGTAAATTAAAAATCTCTTTACCAATTTATGGTGAACAACTAGTTCCTTAGAATCTCACTTCACTCAGACTCATAGCTAATGTTATAAAAGAGGTGGCGATAGCCACAGGTATGTATTAATTTCCTCTCAAGGCTTCAACCACAGGTTTACAAAGCTGTTGACACAGCAATTGCAGAGAGGACTTGTGTGATTTGGCCTTAGAAAATAAACCACAACTCCTTGAAGCTTTCAAGTAGGTGTTAAAGTAATGTAAAGTGTTTCTGCAGTTTAATATTTTTTTTGGTATACTTTGCTTCCTTTACTTTTGAACTAATAACAACATACATAAATTATTTAATGTTCTGTGTGTAACATTCTAATTTAGCTTTATCATCTATTTTCTATTACTGGAACTTGTGCCAAATCAGTGTTTCTTAATTTTGGTAGGTTGTTTACCAATATGACCTTTGAGGACCCTTTATTAAAGCAAATATGCCCCTCCATGCCCTGCAACACCCTTGGTTATGGGAGTCTCAAAACTAGGGGTACCTGGGGAGAAACTTCTAGGTTTAAGACACTCATTACTAAGAAATAGCTACAGCGTATCCTGCAATCGAATGCAAGCATATCTCAGTAGATTACTGAAGCCCCAGATTGCATGTAGGATGTGCTATAAAGAAATCCTCAGCATCAACGTTTTCCTAAATCAATCTTGGGATACTGCAGGTGCTTTGGCTTTGGGGGCTCTGAGAGAGCTCCGAAAAACATCAGACTGGAAAGTTAGCAGCATCAGTTGGCACTGGTCAGTTTCTACATACAGGCATACCCCGCTTTTAAGTACATAATGGGACCAGAGCATGTATGTAAAATGAAAATGTACTTAAAGTGAAGCAATACTTTTTTTCACTGCAATAGTCATTTACAAGCATAACTAATATGAATAATGCATTCATAACTAAAATAAACACAATATTAAAAGAAAAATTGTAAGCTTACCCCATCTGATTGTTGTCGCAAGGCCAGAGCAGCTGAGAGAATTTATTTTAGTAGGAAGGGTGAAGGCATACAGGTATCTTCTGTTTCACTAGTCAAATCTTCAAAGGAAAAACGCTTTCTTGCTGGCGAATTGGGTGTACTACAAGAATAAGTCTGAGTAGGAGCAGGACTTGATGGTGATGTCAGAGCTGGAAATGGACTGTCAGGTATGCAGGTATCTTCTATTTCACAAGTCAAGTCTTCAAAAACGAGGGGCTTTCTTGCTGGAGAATTGGGTGTACTACAAGTAGCAATAAGAGCAGGACGTAGTGGTGATGTCAGAGCTGGAAACGGACTGTCAATTGATGATGATCTGGGATCCAAATGACTGTCAGTCAATGTTGATGATCTGCGTGCTAATGGAATTTTAGAAAAGTATGTTTCTATGGAGGTTTGAAGTGTAGCTCTCTTTTTCTCCCTGTAGATTTATTTGTAACAGGCATAAGCCCCTGAAATGTTAGCATTGACTTTGTAACTTCTTTCAAAATCCCTATTGTAGCACACAGATCCCTGTCCTGCTTACCTCCACTTGCAGGATAGGACACACCATCCCACATGCCCAGTATCCTCCATGTTGTAGAGGGTGAGCGGTGTTAATAGTTCTTTTGGGTCCTGCAGCGAATTAACTCTTTCCGTTGGTTCTCGTCCCTAGAGTGTAGGGAAAAGTCTATTTTCTCTCGTAAGAAGGCCAATGTCCAGACAGTGTTAAACTCCAACAGACGAGTTTATTTTCTCATTGCTAGTAACTTAGTAGAAAAAGTTGAAGATAGAGATAGAGTTGGATAGGGAGGCAGGTTCAGGCACGCGGCACTTATTTACCCTTGTTGCCACTCAAGCGGGTTTTGCTCACCCGGATAGATCCCTCTCACGGTTCTAGCAGCCGGAGTGAGACACAGAAATTAGTTTAACTTTGTTTCTCCTAGGGACGTGTTAAGAAGATCCTCTGCCACAGAACCTTTTAGCTCCTAAGTCCCGAACTTCTCAGCACTTGTAACTTTAGAGACCATAGGTGCCAATAGGGCACGTTACAAGGGCTTATGGCGGATCACAAAATCCTTCCCTCTGACAGGTAACTAGGCCTCTCCCCAGACGGCGACATCCTTCACCGATCCCCTTATAGAGGTCCTCCCCTGGTTGCCTCTCCTTCAGAACGGGTCCCCCTCCCACGGGCACCCTGGGATTCCGCTGCTTGGTTGTAGGCCTCAGTTAAAGGTACTGGGCCTACCTGGAACAATGGGGCCTCGGGCTAAAGGTGCCCGGGACCCAGCACATTCACATGCACCCCTGGCTATGAGGGCCACCGAAGGTGGGGTACGTGCCGAGGACGAAGACCCCGTGCCAATGGCGTCTGCCCCTTAAGTACCCGCTCCCGGCATGCACAGCAGGTAGACCACGCCCATTGCTCAGCTGCCAAGAGAGGACACCCAATCACGCCGCAATGCCACCTGTGGTTCGACCCAAGACCTGGGCAACAATGCCACCTACAGGTCAAAGGGGAACTATACACCCAGGCAACACCACAGCAGAGCAGAGTCCAATTTAAGGAAATCAAACAGCCTGAGCGAACTATTGCTCAGGCTATCCCCTAAATTTCAGGCATAGCGACCCCAAATATGGGAGGTCCACTACACTATCATGCTTTTCAAATAGAGCCATGGCGCTATCAAGATCACGGAAAGCTTCAAAGAGAATTTTTGTTGTTAAACCTTCAGGCTGTTCAATGATCTCAACCCCATCCTGCACATCTTCTCTCTCCTCTCCAAGTTCTAGAAGATCTTCATTGCTTAGGGGCTCAGTGTGGGACGCAAGCAGTTCAGCAACATCTTCTGGCTCCACTTCCAGCTCTAACTGCCTTGCCATATCTACAATATTTTCATTAACAGTAGCTACATAATCTTCAAAGCCTTCGGAATCATCAGCTAACTGTGGGCATAATTTTTTCCAGGCCCTTTTCATTGTGATTTCCTTTATGTCATTCCAAGCATCTCTTACAGTTTTAATGCAATCCAAGATGTTGTAGCTTTTCCAGAATTTGGATAAGACTTCTTTACCTTCTCCTTCTTCTTTGTCTATTGCTGCAATACACTTACTGAATGTTCTTTTTAAGTAGTTTAACTTGAAGGCGGCAATGACACAATGATCCATTGACTGCAGTTGTGAGGTGGTATTTGGTGGTAGGAAATGCACTCGAATGTTAGGGTTCAGCTCATCTAGTGTTTGAGGGTGTCCAGGGGCATTATCAACAAGCAGCAAAATGTGGAAAGGGATATCTTTGCAATAGGCCTTCACCTCTGGAACAAAGCAGGTGTCAAACCAATTTTCAAAAAGGGCTGCAGTTACCCATGCTTTTTTGTTAGCTCTCCAATGCACTGGAAGTCTAGTTTTAACGTAGTTCTTCAAAGCTCTTGGATTTTGCCATCTGTAAATTAGGAAAGGCTTTAGCTTTAAGGTACCAGAAGCATTGCCCCCTAACAGAAGAGTTATTCTATCTTTAGCTGGCTTGTAGCCTGGCATTGATTTTTCCTGTATTGTGATGAAGGTTCTTGCAGGCATCTTCTTCCAGAATAGCCCAGTCTCATCCACATTAAAAATCTGATCCATGGAGTAGCCTCCATCTTGAATAATTTTGGCAAGATCGCTTGGATAGCTTTCTGCAGCCTTATGATCTGCAGCAGCTGCCTCTCCTTGTAATTTAATGTTATGTAGGTTACAGTGGCGTAGCGTGGGGGGGGCAGGGGGGCCGTCGCCCCGGGCGCGACATTTAGGAGGGCGACATTCCGTGTCTCCTCCTGATTTTTATTTCCTGTGTCCCCGATCACTGGCCGCCATGTTTAGTGTCCGGCGCCCTGTGATTGGATGTATGGGGGTCATGTGCGGCGTGGGGCTGGCCTGTCCGCGATCGCGCTAGAAGTCCCGCCTCCACACATGACCTGCCATACGCCCAATCACAGTGTGCCGGGAAACTCTGAACATGGCGGCATGACAAGCACTGGAAGTGTGAGCCGCCGGGGCCGCTGTCTTCCCCTCCGCTCTGGTACGGTGCTGTGTGTCTAGCGTGGAGCAGAGGGGCGAGGCTTGGTGGAGATGGGTGCATGGAGGTGCAGGCATGCAGCGTCTGACACCATGGAGCTGGCTGCGGGTGGATGGTGTTGGAGGGGAGTCGGGACTCCGAAACAATTCTGCACGTCCAGTGCACTGCTGAGGTCCTGTCCTGAGGAGAGTCCTGGCGAAGAGCAGACAGAGGTAAGGAGGAGCTGTGTGGAGGGGGTGTGAGTAGTGCAGGAAGCCGAAGTAGGACTCCTACTGTAGGAGTCAGGTGGGTCTGTGTAGTAGGTCAGTGTAGTATGGTGGTCAGTGTAGTTCTCAGTGTTGTGGACAGTATAGTATGGTGTGTAGTGTAGTATGGTGGGTAGTGTAGTGTAGTATGGTGGGTAGTGTAGTATGGTGTGTAGTGTAGTATGGTGGGTTGTGTAGTATGGTGGGTCATGTAGTATGGTGGGTCGTGTAGTATGGTGGGTCGTGTCGTGTAGTATGGTGGGTCGTGTCGTGTAGTATGGTGGGTAGTGTCGTGTAGTGGTCAGTGTCGTGTAGTGGTCAGTGTAGTGTAGTGGTCAGTGTAGTGTGGTGGGTAGTGTAGTGTGGTGGGTAGTGTAGTATGGTGGGTAGTGTAGTGTGGTGGGTAGTGTAGTATGGTGGGTAGTGTAGTGTAGTGGTCAGTGTAGTGTAGTGTGGTGTGTGGTGTGTAGTGTAGTGTGGTGGGTAGTGTAGTGTGGTGGGTAGTGTGGTGGGTAGTGTAGTGTGGTGTGTGGTGTGTAGTGTGGTGGTCAGTGTAGTGTAGTGGTCAGTGTAGTGTGGTGGGTAGTGTAGTGTGGTGTGTAGTGTAGTGGTCAGTGTAGTGGTCAGTGTAGTGTAGTGTGGTGGATAGTGTAGTGTGGTGTGTAGTGTAGTGTGGTGGTCAGTGTAGTATAGTGGTCAGTGTAGTGTAGTGTAGTGGTCAGTGTAGTGTAGTGGTCTGTGTAGTGTGGTGTGTAGTGTAGTGTGGTGTGTAGTGTAGTGGTCAGTGTAGTGTAGTGGTCAGTGTAGTGTGGTGGGTAGTGTGGTGGGTAGTGTAGTGGGTAGTGTAGTGGTCAGTGTAGTGTGGTGGGTAGTGTAGTGTGGTGGGTAGTGTAGTGTGGTGGGTAGTGTGGTGAGTAGTGTAGTGTGGTGGGTAGTGAAGTGGGTAGTGTAGTATGGTGGGTAGTGTAGTATGGCGGGTAGTGTAGTGTGGTGGGTAGTGTAGTGTGGTGTAGTGTAGTGTAGTGGTCAGTGTGGTGGGTAGTGTAGTGTGGTGGGTAGTGTAGTGTGGTGTGTAGTGTAGTATAGTGGTCAGTGTAGTGTAGTATGGTGGTCAGTGTAGTGTGGTGGGTAGTGTAGTGGTCAGTGTAGTGTAGTGGTCAGTGTAGTGTGGTGGGTAGTGTAGTGTAGTGTAGTGTAGTGGTCAGTGTAGTGTGGTGGGTAGTGCAGTGGGTAGTCTAGTGTAGTGTAGTGGTCAGTGTAGTGTAGTGGTCAGTGAGGTGTGTAGTGGTCAGTGTAGTGTAGTGTAGTGTAGTGTGGTGGGTAGTGTAGTGTGGTGGGTAGTGTAGTGTGGTGGGTAGTGTAGTGTGGTGGGCAGTGTAGTGTGGTGGGTAGTGTAGTGTGGTGGGTAGTGTAGTGTAGTGTGGTGAGTAGTATGGTGTGTAGTGTGGTGGTCAGTGTAGTGTAGTGTGGTGGTCAGTGTAGTGTAGTGTGGTGGTCAGTGTAGTGTAGTGTGGTGGGTAGTGTAGTGTGGTGGGTAGTGTAGTGTGGTGGTCAGTGTAGTGTAGTGTAGTGTAGTGTGGTGGGTAGTATAGTATGGTGGGTAGTGTAGTGTAGTATGGTGGGTAGTGTAGTGTAGTATGGTGGGTAGTGTAGTGTAGAATGGTGGGTAGTGTAGTGTAGTGTGGTGGGTAGTGTAGTGTAGTATGGTGGGTAGTGTAGTATTGTGGGTAGTGTAGTGTAGTGTAGTGTGGTGGGTAGTGTAGTGTAGTGTAGTATGGTGGTTAGTGTAGTGGACAGTATAGTACAGTGGTCAGTGTAGTGTGTAATGGTCAGTAAAGTAATCAGGTTGGTCAGTACTGTTGTATTGTCGGAAGGGGCTCTGGGAGTGTCTAAGTCTGCAGGTTGGGGGGGCGCAAATTACTTGCCTTGCCCCGGGTGCTGACAACCCACGCTACACCACTGGTAGTTTAGACCTTTTCTTGAACCTATCAAACCATCCACGGCTTGCAGAATATTCTGTATCCTTTGCTGCCTCACCTTTCTTAGCCTTCAGGGGTCATTGAATAGGCTTAAGGCTTTAGTTTGTATAATTGCCTGGTTGACAGGAACATGACGTGTAGTCTGGTTTTCTATCCAAAGTATTAAGAGTCTCTCCATGTCTGCAACAATGCTATCCCTTTTTCGAATTGTGTTAACAGGTGTAGCACTCTTAATTTCTATAAGAATTTTTTCTCTGTTTTTCATGACGGTGTTAACTGTAGTCTGAGTGTAGCCTAGCCTTGCCTTCAGCCTATTTTAGCTTGAGTTACACCTTCATCATACAATTTTATAATTTTAGCCTTCAAATTCAAGGTAATAGATTTACAGCTTTTTTTGGTACTATCTGACATTATTTAATATATAATGTAAGTAAATAGTTGTGGGGTGTGGCGCTGCTCTCCCCTCAAGAGTAATCCAGGGGTTTAGAATGAAATAAAAGGGATAGGGACTTGTTAAACACCTCCCCTGGATGGGTGAGTCCGGCTTACTTCAGGTGGCTAAACAAAAAGTGTATAAAACTTAAAGCCCTCTTACTAATGGCCAAAGATGGCCTATATTATGAGTGAGAGTTAGTGCTTTAGAGTGCTAATAAAAATAGCAACAACCTAATTAGTGTTTGTGATCCACAGGTGGTTCAGTAAGGTAACAAGTACCATAAGATACATAAAATAAAATAAAATTAACCACTTAACGACCGGCCACTGTAAATATACGTCGGCAGAATGGCACCGACAGGCAGAATCACGTATATCTACGTGATTGCCTTTGTATAGTTGGGGGGTCCAATCGGATCCCCCTTCTTTACAGTGAGCGGTGGTTAAGTGTTCAGGAGCGATCCGGGATGAGGGGACGGCCGTTCGATTCCGGCCACCCCCTCGCGATCGCTTCCGGCGAATGAGAGAGCTTCCTCTGCCTGTGTAATGTAAACACAGGCAGAGGAAGTGATGTCATCTCTCCTGCGGCGCTCACATATACCGAGCGCCACACAAGAGAAGATGCCAGGTTAGTGCACAAAACACTACACTGACACCAGGACACATAGGCACATAAATCGCCCCCCCAGGCCCCCCCAGACACCCCCAGATCACCCCCCAGCCCCCAGTCACAGTGTCACTGATTGCAGTGACCATTTATTTACTGATCACTGCAATCAGTGACATTTGTGACTGTAAAAGTGTCACTAAAGTTAGTTTTAGGTCCAGTGTAGCCCCCTAACCTCCCCTAATAAAGGTTTAACCCCCTGATCGCCCCCCAGATAACCCTTTCACCGTCTATCACCACTGTCGCTAAGCGATCATTTTTCTGATCGCTGTCTTAGCGTCGGTGATGCCGATCGGTAGCCAGTAATTTTTTTTAGGTTCGCCGCAGGTTTTTATAGCGTCAGGTACCCCCATATATTATCTAATAAAGGTTTAACCCCCTTGATCGCCCCCCAGGTAACCCTTTCACCCCCTATCACCACTGTCGCTAAGCGATCGTTTTTCTGATCGCTGTCTTAGCGTCGGTGATGCCGATCGGTAGCCAGTAAATTTTTTTAGGTTCGTCGCAGGTTTTTATAGCGTCAGGTACCCCCATATATTATCTAATAAAGGTTTAACCCCCTTGATCACTCCCCAGGTAACCCTTTCACCCCCTATCACCACTGTTGCTAAGCGATCGTTTTTCTGATCGCTGTCTTAGCGTCGGTGATGCCGATCGGTAGCCAGTAATTTTTTTTAGGTTCGCCGCAGGTTTTTATAGCGTCAGGTACCCCCATATATTATCTAATAAAGGTTTAACCCCCTTGATCGCCCCCCAGGTAACCCTTTCACCCCCTATCACCACTGTCGCTAAGCGATCGTTTTTCTGATCGCTGTCTTAGTGTCGGTGATGCCGATCGGTAGCCAGTAATTTTCTTTAGGTTCCCCGTCAGGTTTTTATATAGCGTCAGGTACCCCCATATATTACCTAATAAAGGTTTTAACCCCCTAATTGCCCCTAGTTAACCCTTTCACCAGTAATCATCATATAAGTGTTACGGGTGACGCTGGTTAGTTAGTTTTCTTTTTATAGTGTCAGGGCACCCGCCGTATATAACCCAATAAAGGTTTAACCCCCTGATCGCCCGGCGGGTGATATCAATTAGGTTTTAGCGTCAGAGAGGGTCTGCGTCACACCCCAGGCAGCATCAGGTTAGTGCCAGTAGCGCTAATACCCACGCGTGAAGCATACACCTCCCTTAGTGGTATAGTATCTGAACAGATCAATATCTGATCTGATCAGATCTATACTAGCGTCCCCAGCAGTTTAGGGTTCCCAAAAACGCAGTGTTAGCGGGATCAGCCCAGATACCTGCTAGCACCTGCGTTTTGCCCCTCCGTCCAGCCCAGGCCACCCAAGTGCAGTATCGATCGATCGCTGTCACTTACAAAACACAACACACATAACTGCAGCGTTCGCAGAGACAGGCCTGATCCCTGTGACTCCAGTGCTGTAGGAGGTGATTTCACCACCACAGTTAAAAAAAAAAAAAAGCATATATGCCGAAGCATGGGGGCAGCAGGGGCGGAGGAGCGGAGGAGCGATTTTGCTCCTAATGCCGAGTACATACGGTCGAAATTCCGACGGAGGCTTGCCCGTGGAAAAGTCCGACCATGTGTGTGCGGCATAACTTTTTTGCGGGAGGATGCCCCCATGCTTCGGCATATATAAATGGTGCGTGTATGCCCATCATTAGAAGTGGGTGGATGAAGGGCGGTATTCTAATGGTGGGCATACCCACCGATCAATCTCTTTTTTCGTTCAGCCAACAGGCTGCATGAAAAAAAAAGATTACAATACATGTCCAACAAGGACCAGCAACGTACTGGTATGTTGCTGGACTTTGAATGTTTATACCAGAATGATGCCTGCGGGTTTAGGTATCATCTTGGTATCATTCTTTTCAGCCAGCGGCCGGCTTTCATGTAAAAGCAATCCTAGTGGCTAATTAGCCTCTGGACTGCTTTTACAAGCAGTGGGAGGGAATGTCCCCCCCGGATATAAAAAGCGCCATTGGGAAATTGGGAAAGCATTTTATCACACCGATCTTGGTGTGGTCAGATGCTTTGAGGGCAGAGGAAAGATCTAGGGTCTAGAAGACCCCAGTTTTTTCAAAAAAAGAGTACCTGTCACTACCTATTGCTATCATAGGGGATATTTACATTCCCTGAGATAACAATAAAAATGATAAAAAAAAAAATATGGAAGGAACAGTTTAAAAATAAAATAAAAAAGCAAAATTAATAATAAAAAAAAAAGCACCCCTGTCCTGCCCTGCTCTTGCCCAATGGCGAACGCAAGCGTCGGTCTGGCGTCATATATAAACAGCAATTGCACCATGCATGTGAGGTATCACCGCAAAAGGTCAGATCGAGGGCAGTAATTTTAGCAGTAGACCTCCTCTGGTAATCTGTAAAGGCTTTTAAAGGCTTTTAAAAATGTATGTAGTTTGTCGCCAATGCGCGTTTGTGCGAAATTTTAAAGCATGTCGTGTTTGGTATCTATGTACTCGGCCTAAGATCATCTTTTTTATTTCATCAAACATTTGGGCAATATAGTGTGTTTAAGTGCATTAAAATGTAAAAAAAAGTGTATTTTTTCCCCAAAAAATGCGTTTGAAAAATCGCTGCGCAAATACTGTGTAGAAAAAAAATGCAACACCCACCATTTTAATCTGTAGGGCCTTTGCTTTAAAAATATATATAATGTTTGGGGGTTCAACATAATTTTCTTGCAAAAAAAAATATGTTTTCATGTAAACAAAAAGTGTCAAAAAGGGCTTTGTCTTCAAGTGGTTAGAAGAGTGGATGTAAGCTTCCTAATGTTGTGTATAAAATGCCAGAACAGTTCAAAACCCCCCCAAATGACAATATTTTGGAAAGTAGACACCCCAAGCTATATACTGAGAGGCATGTCGAGTCCATGGAATATTTTATATGTTGACACAAGTTGCGGAAAAAATACAATTTTTTTTAATTTATTTTTTTGCACAAAGTTGTCACTAATTGATATATTGCCCAAACATGCCATGGGCATATGTGGAATTACACCCCAAAATACATTCTGTTGCTTCTCCTGAGTACGGGGATACCACATGTGTGAGACTTTTTGGGAGCCTAGCCGCGTACGGGACCCCAAAAACCAAGCACCGCCTTCAGGCTTTCTAAGGGTGTAAATTTTTGATTTCACTTCTCACTGCCTATCACAGTTTCGGAAGCCATGGAATGCCCAGATGGCACAAACCCCCCCCCCCAAATGACCCCATTTTGGAAAGTAGACACCCCAAGCTATTTGCTGAGAGGTATTGTGAGTATTTTGCAGATCTCGCTTTTTGTCACAAAGTTTTGAAAATTGAAAAAAAATATATATATATATATTTCCTTTCTTCATTTTCAAAAACAAATGAGAGCTGTAAAATACTCACCATGCCTCTCAGCAAATAGCTTGGGGTGTCTACTTTCCAAAATGGGGTCATTTGGGGGGGGGGTTTGTGCTATTTTGACATTTTATGGCCTTCGAAACTGTGATAGGTAGTGAGGAGTGAAATCAAAAATTTGTGCCTAGAAATCCTGAAGGCGGTGCTTGGTTTTCGGGGTCCCGTACGCAGCTAGGCTCCTAAAAAGTCCCACACATGTGGTATTCCCGTACTCAGGAGAAGCAGCAAAATGTATTTTGGGGTGCAATTCCACATATAACCATGGCATGTGTGAGCAATATATCATTTAGTGACAACTTTTTGTAATATTTTTTTTTTTGTCATTATTCAATCACTTTGGACAAAAAAAAAATATTCAATGGGCTCAACAGGCCTCTCAGCAATTTCCTTGGGGTGTCTACTTTCTAAAATGGGGTCATTT
Source organism: Rana muscosa (assembly GCA_029206835.1). NCBI lineage: Eukaryota > Metazoa > Chordata > Amphibia > Anura > Ranidae > Rana > Rana muscosa. The sequence goes on along the minus strand of CM055122.1, from coordinate 176,016,571 downwards.
GGGGGGGTTTTGTGCTATTTTGGCATTTTATGGCCTTCGAAACTGTGATAGGTAGTGAGGAGTGAAATCAAAAATTTGCGCCCTTAGAAATCCTGAAGGCGGTGCTTGGTTTTCAGGGGCCCGTACGCGGCTAGGCTCTCAAAAAGTCCCACACATGTGGTATCCCTGTACTCAGGAGAAGCAGCAAAATGTATTTTGGGGTGCAATTACACATATAACCATGGCATGTGTGAGCAATATATCATTTAGTGACAACTTTTTGTAATTTTTTTTTTTTGTCATTATTCAATAACTTGAGACAAAAAAAAATATTCAATGGGCTCAACATGCCTCTCAGCAATTTCCTTGGGGTGTCTACTTTCCAAAATGGGGTCATTTGGGGGGGTTTTGTACTGCCCTGCCATTTTAGCACCTCAAAAAATGAGATAGGCAGTCATAAATTAAAAGCTGTGTAAATTATAGAAAATGTACCCTAGTTTGTAGACGCTATAACTTTTGCGCAAACCAATAAATATACGCTTATTGACATTTTTTTTACTAAAGACATGTGGCTGAATACATTTTGGCCTAAATGTATGACTAAAATTGAGTTTATTCGATTTTTCTCATAACAAAAAGTAGAAAATATCTTTTTTTTTTCAAAATTTTCGGTCTTTTTCCATTTATATTGCAAAAAAATTAAATTGCAGAGGCAATCAAATACCATTAAAAGAAAGCTCTATTTGTGGGAAGAAAAGGACGCAAATTTCGTTTGGGTACAACATTGCATGTCCGCACAATTTACAGTTAAAGCAGCGCAGTGCAAAATTCTGAAAACAGCACTGGTCCTTTAGCTACCAAATGGTCCGGGGCTTAAGTGGTTAAATGAACAATAGTGCTACCAGTTCCTCCAATAGTAAGCCACTATAATAATATGTTGCATGTGATACCTATGTAAATAGAAAATACTATAAAAACATATAACAATATATATGTGTGCCAGTACATAAAGTCCAATTGCTATAGTGCAAAAAACATATATTTGAATGTTTAAATAGTGATCTCAATTTCCAAAGTGATTAATAATCAGTGCCGACAAAACTTCCAGAAGCTTCATAGGTGCTCCCCCACATGGGTCCCCACTCACCAGCTCCTCGCACCCCTGCAGGGGTAGACAGCGTGTGGGACACAATCCTGTGTTGGTTGAGCCAATTTCCCAGCCAAGTTGCAGCCAAGGTGGAATGTATAGCTGCAGCACGTTTCCAATTTCCAATCTCCACAGCTCCTTTACTTTCCAGGAAGTGATGAATGGCAAGTAGCAGGTTGTCCAGAATCTTCAGTAATAAAAATGATAAGTTCCCATAGTGCGGTAAAATTGGGTGATTTATTTAAAATAAAATATAAAAAACAACAATGGTGCTTAGGCCTCCAAAGGCATATAAGCCTTATACGATAAAAGTACAAGGGACACAGCACCGCGGTAACCGTATGCTGTGATCGCAGCTTGCGCCTCAACTGCGTTCCAGCTTCAGGTACCCGGATGGGAAACCGCGTGATGTGCGTGATTCCGCCTTATGCACGTTTCATAATGAACGTCTTCTGAGGCGGTATCTTGGTTACGCTAAATCACGCTTATGAGAGAGGTGAGCCACAACAAACCCGCCCCCTATCCTATCGGGTCATCCAATCATGTGGAAGTAAATACGCCCGCCCACATAGGAGGAGGAAATGGATGATTTTGGTGTCCCCGGCTTTTAAAAGGGATCTGTGGCTCCGCTCTCTATACAGGATGCATCAGGAGCATTTCTTTTTTTTCTTAATCTTTTTTTGTTAAACTTTTTCACATTACATAACAATTAAATAACAATACAATGGAAATTTAAACTATATAGACACAACATACATATAAAGTCTCATTATATACCCCTTTGATAAATTGGACCCAGGAGGAATGTCATTTACCAATTTTCCATTTTACTTGAGGGACTACCTATCCCTTATCTCCATAGCCCGTGTGTTCCTAATCCCCCAGATGTAGAGGCCAAGCATAGGAAAAAACAAACTACAAAAAAAAATAAAACAAAATAAAATAGATAGATCCAATGGACATAAGGAGGAGGGAGAGAAAGAGATAGAGGAAAGGAGAGGGGGGAAGGAAGGCAGGGGGGGGGGGGGGAGGGAAGAACAAAGAAAAACTGAAAAAAAAAAAAAGGAATAGGCGGGGGGGGGGGGGGGGGGGGGAGAGGGGAGAGGACCTTGTCTCCCATGTACTCCCTCTTGTAGCTAGATATGAATATAATCATAATCTAAAGTGCTTGTGCATCTTAATCTATATCTTGATAAGTACAATCTAGGTGCAATGTGCCCTACAGTGAAAAAAAAAAAAAAAAAGGTATATATATATATATATATATATATATATATATATATATATATATATAATAATTAAAAATAATTTAAGAAGGCTCCTGTTCAAGGCCTACGCGTGTATATTAAAAAAAAAAAAAAAAAAAAAAAAGGGTGAAGAGGAAATATGGAGAGGGAGGGGGACTTTATCTCCCGTCCTCTCCCTCTTATTGGTAAATACAGTCTAAGTGCAAGTGTCCTGTGTCCTATAACAATCATATACCCGTGTCCCTACTGTGAGCAAAGGAGGTGAAGAGAGAAAAAAAAAAGGAAGAGGGGGGGGGGAAGAATATCAAATGTATGTGATAGTTAAGTCGTCAGAGTCAAGTGGGAGAGGAAAAAGAAAAAAAAAAAAAAAAAAAAAGGGTGAAAAGGAAATATGGAGAGGGAGGGGGACATTATCTCCCGTCCTCTCCCTCTTATTGGTAAATACAGTCTAAGTGCAAGTGTCCTGTGTCCTATAACAATCATATACCCGTGTCCCTACTGTGAGCAAAGGAGGTGAAAATAATAAAAAAAAAAATAATAATAATAATAAAAAAAATAAAAATAAAAAAAAAAATTAAAAAAAGGAAGAGGGGGGGGGGGGGGAGAATATCAAATGTATGTGATAGTTAAGTCGTCAGAGTCAAGTGGGAGAGGAAAAAGAAAAAAAAAAAAATAATAATTTACTTATGTACAACATAATTTAAGAAGGCTCCTACTCAGGGCCTATAGCTGTGTGCGTATGTGTACACACCTATATACACACACAGGGGGAAAAAAAAAAGAGGGGGAAACAAAAAGGGAAAGAGGACAGGGAAGGGGAGAAAGAGAGAAAGAAAAGAATCAATACAAAAAAGGAATAAGAAAAAATACATTCCCTAGCCCCCTAGCCCCCCAGCCCCTCTATATAGGCCTCTGAGTCCTTAAACTCTCTCCATCTCTTCCAAACTCTATCATGTTTTGATCTACTTCCATTATGATTTGAGAGCAACTCCTCCATCAGTCTAGTTCTATCCATCTCTCTCAACCAGTCTCCTAATGCTGGTACCCTTTTTTCTCTCCAATTCCGTGGTATAAGTGCTTTGGCTCCATTCAACATATATGGTACCAAAGTTGTTCTATATTTTTTCCTTGTCATTTCCGTATTATGAAACAGACAATACCAGGGATCTAATTTAACCTTAAATCCACATATCTTCTCTATCAATCGTAAGATCCCTCTCCAGTATTCCTGTATCAGTGGGCGTGTGTTCCCTCCAGCCCACATTCCCTCCAACATAAGGGTGATAACTCCTTATTTATCCTATGTAGCTTTGTTGGAACCAAATACCACTTAGTTAAAAGCTTATAATTTATTTCCTTTACTTTTGCCTCTACTGAGGTGGAGTGGGCATAGTCAAAAATTAGGCTCTTCTTTTCATCCATTATAGTTTGATTCAGTTCTGATTCCCAGTTTTCCAGTATTTTCATTGTCTTGGGGCCCTTTGGGGGTAACAGTATCCCATATATATTCGATATCCCCTGTCTTCCCGTTCCCCCCCGTTCTACGAGTTTTTCCCACGGGGTTAGCTCATTCATAGCCCGTAGAGGTTTCGGTAGTGTATTTACAAAATGTTGGATCTGTATATACCTCCAACTGTCACCCCCAGAGGGTCCATATTTTTCTCTTATTTCTGAGATTGGGCACAGGATATTCCCCTTCAGTACGTCTTTCAGTTTTAATGAATCTGAGGTTGTCCATCTCATAAACGCCTCGCGGCTCTTCCCTGGCGGGAAATAGTCTGTACCCGTGAGGGACATCAACGGACTGTTATAGAGCCATTTTTTTGTTTTACATACTCTATCCCATATTCTGAAGGTTTCTTTTGTTATTGGGGGTGTTTCTTGTGTTAAGCCTCTATATTGGTTTGGGATACATATTCTCTTTCCCAAGTCCCCATTACACAGACTTTCCTCTATTTCTACCCATTTCTTTCTCCGTCCATTTCCCTGTAGCCAGTCTGTTATCCTTTTTAGTACTGCTGCCTCATAATATCTTCTAAAATCTGGAAGGTATAATCCTCCCTCATGTCTAGGTCTAGTTAAAGTTTCTACTGATATGTGAGGCCTCTTTTCTTTCCAAATGAATCTCCTTATTATCTTCCCCAATATTTTAAAGTACATATCTGGGATTTTTATTGGGAGTGTTTGAAAGACATATAGTGCTTTAGGCAGTATCATCATTTTAATAGTATTCATTCTACCCAACCAAGATAGTTTTTCTATCGGGTATCCCTTCAATTCTGTTTTTATTTTATTCAGTAGGGGGATATAGTTGTCCTCATATAGGTCCCTCTCTTTATTGGACAAATATATCCCCAAATACTTCATCCCCTTCTGCTTCCATGTAAACGGGTAGAGGGCCCCAAGATCTCTGCGTTCTTTTGGACTTAAGGATATACTTAATATTTCCGTCTTCTCTTTATTAATTTTTAGATTTGAGATCTCTCCATACTTTTCGTATTCCTCCATTATCCTTGGCAAAGTTTGCCTTGGATTTGATACATACAGCATCATATCGTCTGCGAACGCAGAGATCTTGTGTTCCCTCCCGTCTACCTTTACTCCCTCTATCTCCTGATTAGTTCTAATAGTTGCTAGCAATGGCTCTAATGAGAGGACAAACAGGAGGGGGGAGAGCGGGCAGCCCTGGCGAGTTCCATTAGAAAGTGCAAAACTACCTGAGAAGGTCCCGTTGACCCGAACCTGTGCAGAGGGTTTAGAGTAAAGTGCCCCTATCCATTTAAGCATGTTGGGACCTAATCCTATATGCCTCATTGTTGCTAGCATAAATTCCCAGTCTAGTCTGTCAAAGGCCTTTTCGGCATCTACTGACAGAAATAGAACTGTTTTTTTACTTTTTTTTGCTTTTTGTATCAGGAATAGTGCTCTTAGGACGTTGTCCCTCGTTTCTCTCCCTGGTACAAACCCTGCCTGGTCGTTTTCAATCAGCTCTGACATAAAGGGTCTTATTCTCTCTGCTATAATTTTTGCATAGATCTTTATATCCACGTTAATCAGTGATATAGGCCTATAACTAGCACATAGTGAGGGATCCTTGTCTTCCTTCTCTATAAGAGTTATGTGGGCACCCAATGCTTCCTCCCGCATCGTCATACATCTTCCTATGGAATTCATGTATTCCTGGAAGTATGGTATCAGGATTTCTCCATATCTCTTATAGTAGAGTGAGGTATACCCATCTGGGCCCGGGCTCTTTCCCATTTTAATATTTTTAATTACTTGGCTTATTTCCTCCCTTGATATTTCCTTGTCTAACTTATTAATTACTTCTTCTACCATTGTCGGTATCTTACTCCTTTCTAAGTATTGTTTAATTTTCTTTCTTCTACACTGGGTTTCCAAGGAGCTTTGTTCTTTATTTATATTATATAAGTTTTGATAGTAATCTTGAACAATTTTAATTATATCTTTTGTAGAATACCTCATATCACCTTTAATATCTTTCATTTTAGAGATATAATTCTGTGTTTTTCTAGGCTTAATTGTCCTTGCTAAATGTTTCCCTGGTTTATTCCCTGTTGCATAGAATTTCTTGTTTATATTATTGAATACCCATCTAGTTTCTTGATCCATTAGATCCCGTAGTCTTTCTCTTTTCTCGGTTAATAATATCAAAGTTTGCTCCTCCTGGCTATCTTTGTGTTGCTGTTCCAGGCCCTGGATTTCTCCTAGTAGGGTTTGTTTCTGATGCTGCCTAATTTTCTTTCTTTTGGCCTTTTCTGCTATCATCCTCCCTCTTATATATACTTTATGTGTTTCCCATAATATCGAAGGAGTGATATTTTCTATATTATTTTCTTTAAAGAATAAACCTAATTCCTTTTCTATATCGCTGGCTATCTTAGTGTCGTTTAAAAGGGATTCATCTAATCTCCATACTCCCTGGTCGACTGGGATTTCCCCTATATCCAGGGTCATCTCTACTGGCGCATGGTCAGAGAGCGTTATTGATTTTATTTCTACCCCTCTCAATCCCTCTAATAGCTGGTGGTCTAATAGGAAATAATCTATTCTAGAGTATGACCTATGTACCAACGAATAGTACGTAAAGTCTTTATCTCTAGGATGTAGAATTCTCCAGGCCTCCATTAGATGCATTTGTGACATTTTATGCTTAATTGCTCTAAGGTATTTACCCTCCGACCTAAATGACATTGGTTGAGTATCTAGTTCCGGGTCAAAAACAAAATTAAAGTCCCCTGCTAGTATCACCTTCCCTTCTTTAAAGCCCTCCAGCCTGTTAAGGATTTTTCTCAGGTACTCTGCGGGGCGAATATTAGGGCAATAGACATTTACCAAGGTATATTTCATATTAAATAAAGAGCCTTTAACAAAAAGATATCTGCCTTCCGGATCTGTATAAACCGTGTATTCTTATTGAAACCTATCGCAGTTCCTTTTGATCTCCTATTGGGGGAGTAGCTATGAATCCATGTGGGAAAGTCTTTTGAGTTCAATTTTGTCTTTGTTGTCTCTTTTAAATGAGTTTCTTGTAGAAACACTATATTGGCCGAAGATCTCCTCATTTCCTGCAGTATCTGGTATCGCTTATTTGGGCTATTAAGCCCTCGTACATTGTACGTAACTATTTTTATTGCTGTCATTTTACTTAGTTTCATTTCTCGAAATCATAACTAAAGCGGTTCTACCAGATATAAGCAGAAAAGAGGTGACCCCGTACAATCTCTTCTCCTCATAATGGCCCTTCCTTCAGATACGTCTATTCTCGACCCCACATAAGGTATTTTTACATTCCAGAGATAATAATCCAATTTAACCATTATACACATGGCACCTAGGTTCAGCTTCCAATAACCATATGAAATATATTGAGACCACATATACCCCCCTCCCCCCTCCCTCTCCCCTATCACATTGTACATCAATGTTAGAACTCCCTCGGTCTGCCCCCAATCGGGCTATCTGCCGAGCGGGCCCTATCTCGGGGGATCTTGTGTGTCCTCCCCCATCCTGGAGCCCCATCCACCCCCTTATGGATGAGCCCCGGCGCGTATAGCGACCCCCACTCCATATCCCCCCCACCCCCAGGTGAATCAATCTTCCCTATCATGTCATTCTGCCCTCTACAAAAAAAAAAAGTAAAAAAAAAAAGGGAAGCCACATATTTTCTAGGTTCTATTCCAGTCCTGGTTCCTCCATTTTCTCCATGTTGGAGGGTTCTTTTCCCAGTTGTCTACTTGAACCGGCTGTATATTCAGTCTGCTACAGAATTCTTTTATATCCTCTGGAAACCGTATATAAGCCGAAACCCCCTGGTGCTTCACCGATAGGCATGCTGGGAACCCCCACCTGTAGGGAATGTCCTTTGTCTGTAAAAAAGTTGTTAACGGCTTTAAGGCCCTTTTTCGTGCTAACGTCTCTGGGGCTAAGTCAGAGAAGATAGATATTTTTGTTCCCTTATATACCATGGGGGAGGAATTCCTTGTACTGTGAGAGACTAATTCTTTCTGCTCCGAGTCTTGAAATCTTGCTATAATGTCCCTTGGAACATCCCCATGAGCATTATATGACCTTTGAATTCTGTGAACTCGTTCAAACTGCATCAACGTAGTTGATTCCCGATTTAAAGCTAAGTTAAAAACCTCTCGCAGCACATCCCCTAGTTCTTTATCTTTAACATCTTCAGAGAGTCCTCTTATCCGGAGGTTCTTCCTTCTACTACGGTTTTCTTGGTCCTCAAGTTTATACCGAACATTTCTTATCTCTGTCCAATCCATCTCTGCTCTTTCTCTTAATTCCACGATTGCACTTTTATGCTCTTCTACTTGTTCTTCTATTCCCTCTACTCTTTGTAGTACACTCTGTATATCCTTTCTTGTTGCTCCCATTTCACCTTTAATGGTTTGCTCCAGGCGAGCTATCATGCCTATCATATTTATCATATCTTGCTTTGAGGGAGGGGCTTGAAGGTCTTCTGTGGGTATCTCTAGTTGTTGTTGTTTTTCAGGTGTCTTTTGCTCCTTTTGTTTATCTTTCTTACTTTTTGCTTCTGGGGATTGGGTTTTGTTATTTTTACCTTTCCCTGGGGTCCCCGGAGTTCCCACCCCCTTCTCTCCTTCTAGTTCTGTCCCTGGAGGCCCCTTATTCTTTACAGGAGTCGTAGGTACTGATCCTGAGTTTTTACTAAGACTTTCGGTCATTTGATCAGTCCCTTCTGCCACCAGATAAGACTTTATTGTGTTGCGGCTTGTTCCCTCTCCCTGGGTTACTTTAGGGCCCTTTTTAACCATCTTTTCCCCGTAGCCTAGTCTCTAGTGGTTTTAAGGGTTCCCAGGCCCGTCTTTAGGTCCTGTGTTGTTCCGAGTGTTCGACCGGGAGGGGCAAAAAAAAAAAAAAGGAGAAAAAAAGGGGGGGTCTTTATACCCGTTTATATCCCAGTGACCAGTAGCCAGTAGCTAGTAACTAGTCCCCCTACCAGGATACCCTCCAAGAGTAAGCTGGTATTGCAGACAGTTATTTACAGTTATTTGTGTTACTGCCTTATATTCCTGCGGACATCAATCTCTAAGTATATACACAGATATTTTATGGGCGGAACCCGGAGTGCTGCTAGATTTTTGCTCACAGTCAGTTGCAGCTTGCAAATTCCTGTATAATAGCTTGATTGGCCGGATTAAATGCGAGCCAACACACCGTACTTTTAGCAAGCTGTTTGAAATTTTCCCACGGGATTATGGCATAGTCCTAGGGAATACTGAGAGGGGGTGAGAAGACTAAATCCTAAAGAAAAAAAAAAGAAAAAACACGCTTCTCCTCTTTTCTCAGTAACCCCACTGCATTCAAACGTTGGTGTTTTGTTTGATGCTGGTATTCTGTGTTCTTATACTATTTGGCTTTGGCTCCTATTGTACACCATAAGATCTATGCTGTGACAGTAAGGCAAAGAACAGCTTCTCCCACCGTGTCTCTGCAGGGAGCTCTCTCACCTACTTCACGGCTCCTTGCAGTCCCGAGTGTCCCCGATGGGTTCAATCTCCCGGTCTCCGGCTCCAGCTGTATTCGCCTTCCGTCCTCCACCCGCAGGACGTTGCGCGGCCCCTCCGGTCCTCCGGTCCTCCAATCCAGGATATCAGAGCTCCCACGCGTCCGCCCCTCTACCGCCGGTCCGTCGAAGCAGTATCCAGCAGGTCCTCCGATCCCGCTATCCAGCAGTCGTGGCTCCGGTAAGGGAAGAGCAGGGAGAGACAGCTCAGGTATCACCGCTGCTTCCCTTTAGGATGCTCGTGTCCTCGTGTACCGCTACTCCGTGTCCATAGGTCAGAGCGTCTCCTTAGTGCGGGTGCAGGGTAGATAGCTAGATATCCAGCAAGAGGTCCAGGCTTTCTATGTAGCTGGTCTGTGCAGTCTATGCAGCCATTCGTGTAGCGGGCATATTTCTCCTTCTTCACCTGGCGGGGATCATGGAGCTGAGCGCTGCACGCTGAGTTACGGCGCCATGTTGTTACTCCTCCCCCAGCTCAGGGAACATTTGTCATTCAGATGGCTAGGACTAGGGAGCCAACTGTAGTTAACCATCTCTCTGTGTCCATTACGTTAGCCATAAGAGTATTGATCTGGCTCTACCAGCCCAGGTTAAATATATCCTACGGTCACATTCTAATTTTTATTTTTATTATTATACATATTTTAAAAGGTAGACTTTGTAATTAGAAATGCTCCTGATGCATCCTGTATAGAGAGCGGAGCCACAGATCCCTTTTTAAAAGCCGGGGACACCAAAATCATCCATTTCCTCCTCCTATGTGGGCGGGCGTATTTACTTCCACTTGATTGGATGACCCGATAGGATAGGGGGCGGGTTTGTTGTGGCTCACCTCTCTCATAAGCGTGATGAAGCGTAACCAAGATACCGCCTCAGAAGACGTTCATTACGAAACGTGCGTAAGGCGGAATCACGCACATCACGCTGTTTCCCATCCGGGTACCTGAAGCTGGAACGCAGTTGAGGCGCAAGCTGCGATCACAGCATAAGGTTACCGCGGTGCTGTGTCCCTTGTACTTTTATCGTATAAGGCTTATATGCCTTTGGAGGCCTAAGCACCATTGTTGTTTTTTATATTTTATTTTAAATAAATCACCCAATTTTACCGCACTATGGGAACTTATCATTTTTATTACTGAGGATTCTGGACAACCTGCTGCTTGCCATTCATCACTTCCTGGAAAGTAAAGGAGCTGTGGAGATTGGAAATTGGAAACGTGCTGCAGCTATACATTCCACCTTGGCTGCAACTTGGCTGGGAAATTGGCTCAACCAACACAGGATTGTGTCCCACACGCTGTCTACCCCTGCAGGGGTGCGAGGAGCTGGTGAGTGGGGACCCATGTGGGGGAGCACCTATGAAGCTTCTGGAAGTTTTGTCGGCACTGATTATTAATCACTTTGGAAATTGAGATCACTATTTAAACATACAAATATATGTTTTTTGCACTATAGCAATTGGACTTTATGTACTGGCACACATATATATTGTTATGTTTTTATAGTATTTTCTATTTACATAGGTATCACATGCAACATATTATTATAGTGGCTTACTATTGGAGGAATTGGTAGCACTATTGTTCATTTTATTTAATTTTATTTTATGTATCTTATGGTACTTGTTACCTTACTGAACCACCTGTGGATCACAAACACTAATTAGGTTGTTGCTATTTTTATTAGCACTCTAAAGCACTAACTCTCACTCGTAATATAGGCCATCTTTGGCCATTAGGAAGAGGGCTTTAAGTTTTATACACTTTTTGTTTAGCCACCTGAAGTAAGCCGGACTCACCCATCCAGGGGAGGTGTTTAACAAGTCCCTATCCCTTTTATTTCATTCTAAACCCCTGGATTACTCCCGAGGGGAGAGCAGCGCCACACCCCACAACTATTTACTTACACTTTAGGATCCCTCTATAGAATCTCACCAGGGGGCTGCAGCTCTACATAACACACTCTCTCCTAAGCGCAGGAATATTCATATTTCTTGACATTATTTAATGCGTGCCTGTAACAATCAAAAGAACAAGTTCCTAAAATATGTACTGTAACTGTATTTTAGAGGGTCAGGGGCTGTAATGAGGGGGGTCAGAGAATGTAGTGGGGGGGTCCATGGGCTGTTACGGGGGTTTAGGGCCTGTAGTGGGGGGATCAGGGCCTTTAGTGGGGGGATCAGGGCCTATAGCGGGGGGCTATACAGTACTGTATTCCACTTACGTTTATGCAGACTGCAATGCTAGGCTGTCTGGCAAGCAATTGTGGACCTCTGGGCTGGCTGGCGGGCACCTCTGGGCCTCGGTGCTGGCTGGCGGGCACCTCTGGGCTTGCAGGCAATGCACAGCACGTACACGATAGGTATGGCAATAAAGTCACTTCCTCTCGTACTACAATGCCCACTGTGCTTTGTTCCATAATGCAACTGGAGTGACCCAAACTTAAAGGTCACAACATAAACAGACACCAGAGGGAGCCAACCTCTTAATCAGGAACACAACGTAATCTTTGAGAATATGCTTGATTGCAACCCCTTGCTACACACTCCCCCCCACTTGAAATCGTTGGTCCCCAAAGACAGTGGCAGTATACAACCTGTTACATGCTTTGTTAGATACAAGAGGAGAAAATACCAGTTAGTATACGCAAGAAATCAAGCAATTCACACTTTCATAGAACCCTGGCAGAGGAACCTCCCACCTATGGACATAGGAAGGGAGGCTGTTCTGCCTACAGGCCACCGTGACTGGAATGGCTAAGCCAGATGTGCCAGGGGGTGAGTTGGGGTTGTCTTCCACTAATTGTGACGTGGAAGGACCAGACGTTTCAAGTGTCCTTTTTGAGGTAAACACAGCCTCTTCAGAGCTTTCACCCAGTTGGTCATAAGTCAGTCTCTTTGGTGGGTGAATAACTCTCCTCTCTCTCTGTTCCTTTGGCTCCGGTGTTTCAGGCACACTGGACTCTGTTTCTTAGGCCACTTTCACACTGAGGCGCTTGAAAAACTGCCAGTAAAACACTGAGCGCTTTTGAAGCGCTTTTCAGGCGATTTCAATTCATTTAAATGGAGAGGGGCGTTTTTTCAGCGCAATGCCCCAGTGTGAAAGGATTCATTGATTTTAATGGAAATAAGTTTTCAGGTGCTTTTTTTAGCGTGAAAGCGCCTGAAAGCGCCTCAGTGTGAAAGTGGCCTAATTCAGCTTATTCTTCTTCCTGCACATCAGCTTCCAGTTCTCCCCCTGTAAAGTATGGGACCTCTTCAGGATCTTCCATTGTCATGGAAACTCGAATATCTTCCAACTCCTCAGAGAGCGGACTCTGAGGCACAAACTCAGAGGCCTCTGGTCTGAGGATTCCAGCATTGGTCACTTTCGGTAGAGACAAAGGGGGGGTCGTGGACCCTGACAACTGAGCTGGCCACAGACATTCTAAGTCCATCTCCTCATCCTCAGAGTCTTCATCGTCCACAACTTGGGGCACTGACTGAGACCTAGTGACCGGTCGTTACCTTTGAGAGGTAGAAGGAGTTTCCTGTAAGTCTGGTAGGGGTGATAGATGAACTGCTTCTGATAGGGGCAGCAGATGATTGCGGTGCCAAGTCTTCAGCGGGCCCACACTCCCTTCTGGCCTGATCTGGTACACCGGAAGCCCTGGCAGCTGCTTGCAAATGACATAGGGCTGTGACTTCCAGCGGTCAGCCAACTTGTGCTTCCCAGGGACACCCAGATTCCTTAACAGCACTCTGTCGCCTGGTTGTAAATCTTGCACTCAGACCCTGAGGTCAAAACTCTTTTTGTTCCTCAGTCCTCTTGCATCTGGCATAGCTTGGGCCTGGTCATAGGCGGTCTTCAGGCTTTTCCGTAGGCGATCTACATACCCTCTGTGGGAGGTTGCTGAGGTATGGTCCAAGGATGCGCCAAAGGCCATATCTACTGGTAATCGGGCCTCTCTTCCAAACATTAGACAATAGGGGGAGTACCCTGTGGCATCGTTTGCAGTATTGTTATAGGCGTGCACAATTGCGGCTACATGTCTACTCCAATGCTGCATTTTTTCTGAATTTAAAGTTCCCAGCATATCCAGGAGAGTTTGGTTGAATCTCTCGGGTTGGGGATCTCCTTGAGGGTGGTATGGAGTGGTCATGGACTTTTTGATGCCTAATAAGTCTAAAAGTCTTTTGATAAGGCTGCTCTCAATGTCTCTCCCTTGGTCTGAGTGGATACGTTGGGGCAGGCCATAGTGCACAGAGAACTTTTCCACTGGGACCTTGGCCACTGTTGATGCTTGTTGATCCTTCGTGGGGAAGGCCTGGGCATATCTAGTGAAATTGTCAGTCACCACCAAAATATTTCCCTGTCTGCTCAGATCAGGCTCCAAGCACAGAAAGTCAATGCACACCAGCTCCATGGGTCCCCGACTCTGAAGATGGCCCATTGGGGCGGCTCGGTGAGGTAAAACCTTTCTTTGAATACATCTGATGCAGGAGTGGCAGTAGCCCTCAACTTCAGCCTGCATGCAGGGCCAATAGAATCGGTCCCTTACCAGGTGAAAGGTCCTCTCAGGCCCTAAGTGGCCATGGTTGTCGTGAAGAGCAGTCAACACTGTCTCCCAGTGTTTTCTTGGGAGGAACAGCTGCCACTTTTCTTCCAGACCATCAGAGGGGCCCCTTCGGTAGACCCCCCCTTGATGCAGCTGCAGTCGAACCCACTCTCAGACGGGCCTTCTTTGGGGAATCAATCAGAAGCACGTCGGGGCATTGATCCTCCAGAGCCTTAAGTGCCAAGTTACACAGGGGGTCTTCTAACTGGTCCCTTCGTAGGTCCTTCTTTGTAAGTTTTGGCAAACCTTCATCCCCGACTTGGGTGACATTGCAATAGTACTTGGGGACACCAGCAGCAGAAACTCCCATGTCTTCGGCTCTAGATCCTCCCTCAGCTTGATGTTCGGTTCCCTGACACAAGGCCCTCACTCCTTCAGGTGTCAACCGGGTCCATTCTTCTAGAGGGTCCTTGGGACAATGAGGCCTTCTTGACAGGGCATCTGCATCCCTGTTTCCAACTCCCGGTTGATACTTCAAGCTGAAGTTGAATCCTGACAGGGCAGCCAACCATCTGTGCCCGGTGGCATCCAGCTTGGCAGTGGTGAGAAGGTAGGTGAGTGGGTTGTTGTCGGTTTTGATCACGAACTCTGCTCCATAGAGATAGTCTCTCAATTTATCCACCACAGCCCACTTCAAAGCCAGGAACTCGAGTTTGTGAGTGGGGAGTTCCTTTCAGCGGGGCCCAAACTTCGACTCACATAGGCAACAGGCCATAGGTGACTGTCATGCTCCTGATACAACACCCCTCCAAGCCCATCGCGACTGGCATCGACATGTAGTTCATAGGACTTGGCAGTGTCCTGAATGGACTCTCTGGGTTTTCTGGGCCCTCCTGCTAGTCTCACAGGCTTAACTGAAACTGGAACATCGTCCTCTCCTTCACATTTCAGTAGCTCATTGAGTGGGCAAGCTATTTTCGCAAATCCTTCCACAAATCTTCGGTAATAGGAGCAGAATCCCAGAAATGACCTAAGTTCGGTCACATTAGTGGGCCTTGGCCAGGAGGTGACGGCTTTCAGCTTCTCAGGGTCTGTTGCCACTCCATATGCAGACACTATGTGCCCTAGGTAGTTGACCGAAGAAGAAAAAATGAAGGAATCTGGACAGCCGCACTCCAATCCAACATGGCTTTTATTGGAAAAATAAAATAAAATAAAATAAAGCAGGCACTACATGTCACAGCAACGGGGTAACAGGGGCAACTAACGCGTTTCACACTTAAAAGTGCTTACTCATAACTAGTTAACCGAAGACTGGTAGAACTGGCACTTCTCTATGGAGAGCTTTAAGCCTTCATCATCGAGTCTCTTCAGGACCTTCTCCAGACGTTCTTCATGTTCTTCCAAAGTCCTGCCAAACACTATGACGTCATCCAGGTACACCAACACCTCGATCAGGTTCATGTCACCCACTGTCTTCTCCATCAGTCTTTGTAAAGTGGCAGGGGCTCCAGACAAGCCTTGAGGCATTCGATCAAACTCAAAGAACCCCACCGGGGTAATGAAGGCAGTCTTCTCCTTATCCTCAGGATGCATGGTAATTTGGTAATACCCACTCTTTAAGTCCAGTACACTGAACCACTTAGCCCCTGACAGGCTCTGCAAAGCGTCTTCTATCCGGGGGGTGTTGTACTGGTCAGGGATGGTTCTTCTGTTCAGTGTTCTGTAATTAATGCACAGCCTCAGTGACCCATTTTTCTTCCGCACCACCACTATCGGAGAAGCGTATGGGCTCCTAGACTCTCTGATGATCCCTGCTCTTTTAAGACTTTGACTTTGTTCACGCAGGTCTTCCAAGTCTCCTAAGGGGATCTTCCGGACTCTCTCCCTGAACGGCTTGTCTTCTTGCAGCCGAATCCGGTGTGTAGCACTCCTTGCACACCCCACATCGAATTCGCTCTTGGGGAATGCAGCCTGCCATCTCAAGATCTGAGTTTTAGCTCTTTCTCCCCATTCTGGGGGAAGAGTGGTGTTCTTCAGTTGGAACTCCTCCAAAGGGATCTCATCCTTCTCACTCCCCACCAAGTCAGACGGTGAGACCGGGGTGGCCGTGTTCACTTGACCTAACAGCATTCGAGCTGGCATCCTTACAGGGGAAGTGGTTGTGTAGCGAACACTCACTGAGACATTCCCATGATTCCTCTGGAGGGCCTTAAGTGGAACCACTTCTGAAATTATTTCTATTCCCTTGTCTTCCTTCTGTCTGTCAGCTTCAAGGATGATAAAGGGGCCTGGTTGCTTCCAGTTAAGCTTGACAGATGGCTTTAACACTCTCTCTCTCTTGTCCAAGCGCCAGATCTTTCCCACTCCTTCAGCAGGGGCCTTCTGCTCTTGTACTAGTCACTGGTAAGTCTGTCTCAGCATGGGGTGCATGCCTGTAGTGGAAGCATCCTGCCCTTTAGCCAGAGGTGTCAGCAGTCTCCTGACAAGATCAGTGTTGGTCCCTATAATGAGGGAATTTTTACTAGCCCCGGGCGGGCGAGGGCAGATCACTGCCAAAGTGTCAAGGATTTCCGCCTTACCGGCCACTGAAGGATCAAAGGTTAGCTTGATTGGTAGATAGCCATCGTAGGGAAAATTCTGAGTCCCAATACCCCATATCTCAAACTCTTCCAACTTCTGCAACGGCAGGTGTTTAAGGTGCTTGTCGTAGAAGTCTCTGTAAAGGAGAGTCACTTGAGCTCCAGTATCCAAGAGTGCCTTGGTATAAATTCCTTCTACTTGTATGGAGACCACTGGGGAGGGCCCTACTAGTTGGGCAGGAAAGTCTTGGGATGGGACAAACTTGACTTGTTCAGTAACCTGTATCCTCACTCCTTTCTTTCGGAGACTCTGATCTGGTTTTAGTCTCTGTTGTGTCTGGTGTGCACTGACTCTCCGATGCCGGGCAGCCTGGGTCAAAGGGAGTGAGACACTGGGTCGTTCGGGGTCAACAACGGGAGCTGTCTGCTGGGGTCTAGACTCCCGATGCTGTCTCCTCGTGTTGTTGGGTTGGCTGGAGCTAGCTAGTCGGTGGGCACCCGGTTGACTCCTTCACCGGGACCCTCTGGAGTTTTCCGCCGGCTTTCGGTATTTTGCTGCAGCTTTCACTGGGCTTGGGCAAACTTGACAAACTTGACAGCGCAGCCATTGGCTCGCGCTGCTGTCAATTAACTCCAATGACGCGAAGGCCGGGGCCAAGTCCTGGAGTCGGCGGCTATGTTCGCCGGATACAGGACTCGGGAGTGTGCCCGCAAGGTAACCCCCTTGGGAGAGAGCTTCCCAGAGGGGGTTATCAGAAGCAGGGAGGAGCCGAGACAGCCGCCGAGGGACCCCAGAAGACGAGGATCGGGGCCACTCTGTGGAAAACGAGCTGTACAGTGGAGGTAAGTATGACATGTTTGTTATTTTTTTATTTTTTTTATTTAAGCTTTAGTATCACTTAGGATATCAAATTTACTGCATGCTAAGTGCATGCATTTTAAATGAATTATTTATTGATTTATTTATATGAATTATTAATTATTACCACTTAAGGAGATCACGGGACTTTCCCTGACAATGTTTTTATCTTCCTTTCTCTCCTTAAGGCTGGCACCATCTTTGTTGTACAGTCAAATATTTACTTTTTACAGTCTGAGTGATTGGCTACTCGTAGAGAGAAGCCTGAGGAATTGTTGCTGAGACTAAAAATTTGCAGATTTCTGTATTTTTTGTAATTTTTGCTAATTTTTATGCAGCATTAAGCCCACTTTAACAGTGGTGTCACTAAATTATTTTTCTTAGTGATTGCAAATCTGTGCTTTGGTCATGCAAATAAAAGGAACATTCCTTATAATTTCCCCCTTGCCCCCTTGCCACCAGCACATTCTTACCTATTTTTTACCCCTCAACTGCTCCATTCAGCCAGTGAATAAAATATGAAGTAATTTATGGTATGAAAGAGCATGAAACTCACTCCCTCTTCCTCTCATGTGACAGTGTTGGTGCTTGCTGATTGGCCCAATGCTGTTGTTTGGAGGCAGAAAGAGCGACCAGTCCTAAGCTTTGACTAGAGCAACTCAGAGCTTATAAAGAATGTTCTTTCTTCAATTCTGGTGGCTGAACAGAGTGGCAGGAAGAGGTGAGTAAGTGCTGCTCGGGAGGGAGGCAAAGAACATGTTTGCTTTTAGCTGACAAATATTTTTTATAGCTCAAAAAACAAGTGATCAAACGTTTAGGGTCTTTGTAAGGAACTGTTCTTAGGGTATCTACAGCCTTGAACTCTCACTCTCACAATTTTAATCAATTATCAAATACATCTTTATTCACCAAAGTGACTGGTGCCCAATTGTCTTACATCCCCCGTTTTTGTTGTATATGGAGTCTTCCAGCTGATGTGATTATTTTGACCCACTGACTTCTGGGTGGAGAAGAGTGTGTATAAAATAAATAAATTTGAAAATGCATTTTTTTTTCTATTATTTTTATTTACAGTATAATAATGTTGTTTTGTTGCACTTTAACTAAATAATTGTTTTCATCACAGTTTTCTGATGCATTTCTTTGCTTTGCATTTTCATCACTTTTCTTTTGATTTCAAAGTGGGTCATGCATTAGCGTAAAGCTGATTTCACCACTATGTGCAAAGAGTGCATATCTGGCTGTTTGGAATACAGTGTTGGACAGATGATGGGTTTTGTGGGCGATTCACTAGCTGCTACATCTGTAGACTCTGCTCGTATTCAAGGGTCATTGCTTGTCTTTTCTACAGTTAAAAAAGGAAAAGAAGGTATTAGAACACTGGCAGTACACTATTTTACCCATAAGTATACTAACAATACTAGCAAAATTAGGTTGAAATAAAAAATAAATGTAATATATGCAATATCTTATTTTTTTTATAACATTGGATTTTTATGATAAAATGTGAAATTATATTAACATTTTTAATTTATGTTTTATTTAGGTATATGTTATTTGGATGTTAGTTATTCAGTTGAGGCATAATTTGAGATTCAACATAAAATAGAGCAGAATTTAAGTTTAAAATGATGCTTGTCAATATTGCAATATCTAAATGTGTTAGATTTAGATATGTTACCATGGTAGAAGATATTTGTGATTGACACTAGAGGCAAATGTATTTTGCATATGTTTATTTTCTCATGTACCTAACCCCTTACACTACACAATTAATGCTCAGCATTGACTATAGCTAGGACAGTTCACAATTCAGGACCTATTAATAACAGAGGGCAGATATTACGATCTGCCTTCTGCTGGATAGCATACATCAGCGTTTAATCATAACTGCACCTGCGTTTTACAAGTTACTCATGTAAAGTACCTATTTACTCACAATGCTCAGATAAAGATGCAGGCCCCTTAAACTTCAAATCACAAAACTCCCCAATTGCTACTCCAGGTCCAGTGGGAGAGTAATTATCCCCAGGCATTGGATCTTTTCAGCTGCTCATCTGTGTTACCAGGGCTACCCTGGCCCTAAGTGAGAGGGACACTGTTTATGAGGAAAAGCGCAAGTAGCGGTTAGTGTTCTGATCTGTTTTAGTGAAGCAGTGATTCCCAGCTAGACTCTGTTGTTACAGATTCTTATATAGAATATACTAAGCAGCCACATGTTATCCTGACTGAGCCACAGATACATTTCTGTGAATAGTTCATGTTTGTGCAGCTTATGTATTCTGTTTTATATTAGTTTGCTTTATATGCATGCTTTTTGTTATCCTAAACCTGGTTTGCATTTATACTTAACTTTGCACCTGCTACGGTTACTCCTTGATCATTTGGCCAATTACCTATCCTGTTAAACTTGACATATACAAAAAGAAACGGTCATGTCAGGCAATGGCAATTTGAGTGGCACAACAGTGACACCAGTTGTGGTGTCTGGAGTCAGTAGTGTGACTCCAGATTGAAGGAGGCAACTTACCACTTCTGCAAAAATAACCCTCTTATTTTTGACAATTCTTGCTGCAAGAATTACCCAAGTACACAGGGCCAGGTTATGACTTGGGTGATTGGGTCAAGAGATTGCTGGCCTTGATCTGTTTTTATGAAATTCTACTCTCTAGAGGAAGAAACAAGAAAATTAACCCTGCATCACCCATTGGAAGACAAGGATCCCCCTGACAAGATAATTAACTGTTTTGAATTGGTGTATACCCAAACAATGACATTAAGGGACTTTTAGGGCCTTCATTGACAGAAAGCAGAGAGCAAAAAATCCTTTCCGCTATATGCACTTGGAACTGGAAGACATAACAACAGAGATTAACAGAAAGGGGCCCAGTGGGATGGCCATGGTGATGCAGATGGTTGGCTGAAGAAACAATTTGTAGATAAATTGGTGTCTGACAAGGTCAGATAAATCTTGCATGGGAAAAGACAGAAACTACCGTAATTTTAACCTGTTGGAGCCCAGGCCATTGTCAAATGACGGCCGCAAGCATGTCCGCCGTGTCACTGAGGTGCTGATGCGCGTGCCTGGTGGCCGCGATGTCCGCCAGGTGCCCGCGATTGGCCGTTACACAGCCAAGGACGTGGATCTGTGTGTGTAAACACACAGATCCACGTCCTGTCAGGGAGAGGAGACCGATGCTGTGTCCCTTGTACATAGGGACACAGATCGGTCACCTCCCCCAGTCAGTCCCCTCCCCCCACAGTAACAATCACTCCTAGGGAACACATTTAACCCCTTCCTCGCCCCCTAGTGTTAACCCCTTCCCTGCGAGTCACATTAATACAGTAATCAGTGCATATTTATAGCACTGTTCGCTGTATAAATGTGAATGGTCCCAAAAATGTGTCAAAAGTGTCCGATATGTCCGCCGTAATATCGTAGTTCTGACAAAAATCACAGATAATGATTACTAGTAAAAAAAAAAAAATAATAAAAAAAATGTCATAATTCTACCCCCTATTTTGTAGGCGCTGTAACTTTTGCGCAAACCAATCAATATACGCTTATTGCGATTTTTTTTTTTTTTTACCAAGAATATGTAGAAGAATACGAATCGGCCTAAACTGAGAAAAAAAATAGTTTTAAAAAAATAAAATTGGGATATTTACTATAGCAAAAAGTAAAAAATATTGTGTTTTTTTCAAAATTGACGCTCTTTTTTTGTTTATTGCGCAAAAAATAAAAACCGCAGAGGTGATCAAATACCACCAAAAGAAAGCTCTATTTGTGGGAAAAAAAGATGTCAATTTTGTTTGGGAGCCACGTCGCACGACCGCGCAATTTTCATTCAAAGCGTGACAGTGCCGAAAGCTGAAATTTCGCCTGGGCAGGAAGGGGGTATATGTGCTGTGGCAGAGCGAGGCTCTGTCCCAATGAAAAAAGGGTTAAAGTGGACACAGAGTCTGCATATCAGCTGAGTGCAGAGCTACAGAGCGTAGATTTAAAAACTGAGAAAACTGTGCTGGCAGTTTTCTTGGATCTTGCTATTTCTACATGGGGCTCTATGGCTTGGAGATCCTTCAGAGTCTTGGGTGGGATGGGATCTCCAACCCTGTGTCCGGGTCTTGTGGACAGCCAGCATGGTGTGTGCTCAGGTGCACACAA
This sequence comes from Rana muscosa, assembly GCA_029206835.1. Lineage (NCBI taxonomy): Eukaryota > Metazoa > Chordata > Amphibia > Anura > Ranidae > Rana > Rana muscosa. Next base: position 175,994,993 of record CM055122.1, on the reverse strand, counting down.
CCAATATAATGAGGGGCTGGTGAGAGCTGAGAGCAGAGTGGAGAATGGTGGAGGATGGTGAGCAGCTTGCTAACTGCAGTGGCTGCTAGTGAGTGTCTCTGTGTGAGGATAAACGCTGTGTGCGTTGAAGGGCTTTAAGCTGTGTGTGTCCAAGGAGCCAGAAGCTGTGTGCATTAAGGGATTTCAAGCCGTGTGCGTTTAAGAAGCCCAAAGCTGTGTGCATCCAAGACTGTGAGACTGGAAGATCTAGTGGTTTAAAGGTATCAGTACCTAAAGCAAGCAGAGGAACTGCTAACAAGAGAGCCAGATGGCTTGGTATGTTTTTCTTATTTTTGGACTGCTAAATGAAGTTAAACCCCTGCGTGGGAATCCTGAAGGGACATTTTGCTTTTGTTTTTCTGTTTAAAATAAACGTGGGCTACCAGGCCCTTAACTAGAATGCCTGTCTGATATGGACTCACTGCATAAAAATGCATCTATACACTTGAGCTAAAACACCCCAATATCACAGTGCCCAGTAAGCAAGTGGTTAAGTTCCACAAACTGTTAGAAGCAGCCATAGCATGTCAAGGGCAGAGAGAGATTTACAGGCTCGGGCCTACCCATGACTGTAAGTGGGAAATCGATAGACCCAACTACAACTGAAAAGACAGGTCCATGGGAGGTGGCCATCCTGGAAATTGACAGAAGGGACGGCACAGCTCAAGACAGAGTTATTTGTATTGAAGCACTGACAGGAATACTCCTCTGAGGAGCAATGAAGAAGCCATAGAGACACAGAGAAAGGATCCAGTTGTTGTACCCCTAATAGAGGCAATACAGTTGTAGCAGTGGTCCGGTCCCAGAGAAATATTGAAGCTACTGCCAGCAACCAAAAAACTGTGAGTGAGTGGTCCCTTCTTGACCCGATGGATAGTATAATCAAAACACATATAATACTGCTCTAGGGTGGTCCACACTTGCCCATAATATAACTGGTTGCAGATACAGCTCAATGCTAACAGTCCTTGAAACAAAATAGTGGATGACCGCTGATGTGTGCTGAATTATAAAATGATTCTACTATCCATTATTTTGTTTCAAGGACTGATGGATGTTATTCTGTGCTGCAAAATAATGTTCCTTCATGATATATAATTAGTGAATTGGCAGATTATACTCTCAAATAGACATGTGCAATTCGTTTTGTTACAAATTAGTTTTTTAACTAATTTTGACAAATTAGTTAATTCCGAAATGTCATAATTTCCAAATTTTTAAATTTCCGAATTTTAAAATTTCCAAATTTCCGAATTTTCGAATTTCCGAATTTTCCAACTTCGGAAATTCGGATTTTCGAATTTCGGAATTTCGGAAATTCGAAAATTCGAGATTCGAAAATTCGAAAATTCGAAAATGGGAAATTTGGAAATTCGGAAATTCGGAATTCCGAATTTTAGAATTTCCGAATTCCGAATTATCGAATTTCCGAAAAAAGCAAAAAACGAATAATTTTTTTTTTTTTTGGCAGTGCACATGTCGACTTTCAAAGGTCTGGGCCTTTTCTGTGATGGTCAGAATCTACATGGAAGTGGGACACTGTTGAGACCACAAAACATTCAGCTGGTCCAAGAGAAAAGCCATTTGTGTAGATTTGTTCCAGTTGGTTAAACAAGACTGCTGACACTGTGTGGTTTGTTCAGTGTCTAAGGGTGCTGCAGCCCAAATTCCACCTCAAACTTGGGACAAACCTGTCCCACTGGAAGTACCGGCCATAGACTTTCTTACACTCAAAATGTGAAAAGATGGATACCATCACAATCTAGTAATGGTGCACCAGTTTACCAAGTTTTCTGTGGCAGTACTGATCACTGACCAAGACTACCACCCAGATACTGTGGAAGCACCTCTGCATTACAAGGCAATAGGTTACTTGTGAAGCTCAATTAGATCCTGATACAACTTCTGAGAGGCATATCTCATGAGAAATGAAAGAAATAAACCCATTACTTAGTCAAAGTGTTCTGGAAATACAGCCATACAGTATATTCCATGACAGACCACTCACCCTACTATTTAAGGTTTGGTCATACTCATGGGAGGCTCACAGAAAAACTTGAACACACCTTAACTTTTGACCTAGATTTGACAATGGAAACAATGCCTATCTGAAGTCCAACAGTTTGTTGAAGACTAGTCATGGGTGGAGCAAGGAGAGTCGGAAGCATCAGACTTTACCTTTCAGCCTGGGGACAGAGTGCACACTAGCAAGGAACATTGCAAACACTCTGGGAAGAAGTCCCAGAAGTTGTCCTGCAACATACCATTCAAGGCATGCCTGTCTATGATTCTACAGATAGAAGGAACCCAAGGAAAACATAATACCTACACTATAAACTACTAAAACTAAAACCCATTTAGACCTACAGAGAAGTCCATATGGGATTTTTTATAGAACCTGTCCAAGATCATGAGTCACACAAATGTCTCTGCCACCAATGGTAACTAAATGTCACATGCAGTGCATATTTACAAGAGTATGACTAGGGTTCCAGTTAGTAGTGTTGTCCCTTATTTTAAATTAAAATTCTGTTTTCTCATTTCACAATTTCCCTCAACCTGCAGTCCCAAAATAATGAAAAATATTAGTTGTGTTATCTGTTCAGAAATCCTGTAAAAGTGTATATTTACATTATTCTTTTTTATCGAATATATGATTTATTTACCCACTAAATCCTAATCCACATTCTATACTTTAATTTATTAGGGAAGTTTCAGATATAGACATATTCAGTAATAAATAAGGGGACCTATGCTGAGCTACCTGAACTATTGCCCCCATCCAAAAAACAAATAGACTTATGGTAATTACGCAAACCTTCTTGGTGCCCTCTAGCTTCTAACCTTGAAACACAGAAGCAGTGAGAATCATATGGGGTCTCATGAGTACTGTCAAAAGATACCTCTTAAGGTAAGACAGCCACTCGGAAAGTATTCCAATGATGGGAGTGGAAAATAACTTGCGTTTATTACAGGCTCTACTTGTGTAAGAGGTGCAAGTAAACTTGAAGAACAAAATGTTTGCCGTTCTTGTACTGTATGCTAATTCCCCCTATCCTGTCAATGTTTCCTATAAGAAAATAGAATAGAAAACTCCTGTGGAGATGGAATCCCTCTGTAATATGTTTTCACAGTATATGTTACATTTAAACTATTTCTTTGTGGTAGAGGTCATCTGTTGTAAATTAAAAATACATTTTTGTCAAAGTAGATGTTCATTCCAATTATCTATTTGGAAGTAACAGGGTCATCTTAATAGCATGATGGGATCCTGGGCAAAGTTATGCACTGGAGTCCCTGCCAGGTAGATGGTGACCAGCGGCGCTGTACGCACACTGTGCCAAAATATGGGTGTGGCTAAATTATGCTAAGTATTGTGCATGACTTTTTAGTCTGATTAGAAAATACAAATAAACACAACCAGGAAATTATCTCAAAATAAATTCACCCCCTGAATACATTGTCCTGCCCTCTCTACACACTGCCCCCTTCTACACACTTACCCTGTTTTTCCCTGTACACACTGCTCCCACATAAATGCCTCTCCCAACCTCTCAGTGGCCTTTATTTATGTGCTTGTAGGTTACTGTTGAGCCTGCATATGAGCATACTAAAAGCGGAGCTCCACCCAAAAGGGGAATCTCTGCTTATCTACCTCCTCCCCCCCTCCAGTGCCACATTTGGCACCTTTTGGGGGGAAGGGGGGAGCGGGTACCTGGTTTTGACATGAGAGACATTTGAGATCACCCGGAAGTTCGCTCCCCCTCCACCTTCCCCTGCCGCAGGGCCATTCACAGAGCGCAGTGCGAATCCACACTGTCTGTGTTTGGGGACCCACACCCACATGGATGTCAAATTGGGAACAGTGGTTCTGAGCATGCAGCTGCTGTGTCCTAACTGACATGAATGGGACTGCCTGCTTGGGGATGAAAGCAACACATGTGCATCCCATGACTGTGAGGGCAAAAACGGCCCTCACACGGATGTTTTCTTAAGCATGCCGTGTGAACAAGGCCTAACAGAAATGTACAGATATACATAAATACACACATGTGCATATAAATATATGTATGCACAGGCATACATACACATACATACATACATAAATACATACTATACACACACACACTTACATAAATAAATTCACACGCATGCATACACACTCACATACATAAACTCACACGCATGCATACACACTCATATACATACCTTTTGAAAAACCACAACTTACTGTACCTGGCTTACCAATGTTTGACACCTACACCACTGAGTACGATTCCTGTGTACTCAGTATTGCACGGAGGAGAGGCAGGGAAGGTCAAGATTCAGGAAGCAGCTTTCCCCATCCACAGCTTTCCCCATGCACAGCCCTGCCCAGTGCTGCCTGCTTGAGCACTGAAGATTAGTGTTTAAAGATAGCTCTTGAGGCTGTACTAGAATACTACAAAAAAGTAGTAGCTGCCTTCCCCTGCCTGGCCGCACTTTTCAAGACTAGGCGGTGCTGTTGTGCTTCTCCTCCTTCCTACTGACAGGAGTAGTGAGTGACGCTGCTGTCACATCTCCTGTCAGCCTATAGGGGCAGAGCCTAATGCAAGATTATCATGGGGCCCCCCATGCACCTGGGGCTCCTGGGCAGTGCTCAGGTGGGCCCATGCATTAAAAAGGTCCTGAAATGAAACCTAGCTGGCCTAGTTATCAACTTTGCATAACAAAATAGCATAATTTTACATTGTCATGACCTTCTTGTCGCTGTTTTCTTCAGGGTTTTTCAATTCTAGAGGATGGAAATTCATTTCATATTGAAGTCTATCAGAATGCGGCGTTCTTCCAAATCGCATTGGTAATGTAGCAAGAGAGTGAACAAAATGGTCGCTATTTTGTGCTCTTCCGAACCTCTGCGGTAAATTAGCCACTGACTGGACATTAGCCTTGCCAGACAAGTAACGCCCAAACCGTTGAGGTAGATTGGGAATGCTTTTGGCTATTTTATCAAAACTGGGAATGCTTTTGGCTATTTTGTCATCGGATGTTCTTCCAAATCTCAAAGGCAGATTTGCAGCAGGTTTAAGGCTTCGTTCCTGTAGAAACTCGTTCTCAGGCTGCATGGACAGTCTGTTGTATCTGTTAATGTCATTTATGCTGTTGGATCCCCAATACCGATACTCATCAGAATTAACATTCCTTTCGTTAGGGAAATCTTCTTTTGACTGTAAAGATAATAAAAAAGAAAACCACATATTTAATCAAATCAATTGAATATGATAGAGTGATTTTATAGCTCCACATGCTCTGATTAAAAGGGTGTTGTGGCCTCAAAACATGTTGACACTTTGACAAAATCAATGTTTGGAATAAAATGTATTTGTGATTTTTTTTGTATTTTGATGCGGTACTTCAATTACAGTTCTACATATCTCTGTATGTATATGGTTGGCTACACCCTGGGACAGAAGTGTATTTAGGTTTTGTGCTGCCCTAGGCCTGACTAAACTCGTGCACCCCTAATTTAAATATGGCCCACCCCTTCCTGTCAAGGACACACCCCTCTCTGTTTAAGACCCGCCCTGAAATTTTCGAGTGGGACACTAGTTCTGAGGGCCTGGGGGGGGGGGGAATGTATTCCCTTAATTTGCATATATTTCCTCTCACTTCCTGTTTGGCTATGGGGCAGGAAGTGAAGGGAAATCTCTGCAATGGGACAGGGATGGTAAAAAATAAACTGACAGGGGCTATAACCCTCCCTTATTCTATCCAAAATGGAAAAAAAAGTGTTGCGTATAGTTCTGTTTTTAAGCACAAATTTCTGATAATTTTATGGAGAGGACTAAGAAGATATAACCATGCCAATGGTGCAGCAGAAAACATATAGCACAGTGAGGAAGGTTTGTGGTCCAGGATGATAGGACGGTCAAAATTATAAGCAGCGCCCCCCCCCCAAACAGTTGCGGAATGCTGGCCGCCCGCATACTAGAAGCAGTGTGGCCGCTTTATGGGGGCTCTACACTAATTTGCCTCTCTGCCCAGTCTGCCCCATATGACTGGCGCTACACTAACAGTGTAGCGCAAGCTGGCGGGGACTCTTTCTGTGCTGCCCCCTGCAAAGTGCTGCCCTAGGCCTGGGCCTTGTTGGCCTAGGCCAGGATACAGCGTTGGTTAGTGTAATGTTTACTATCTTTACTCACTCCAAACACTCCACACAGTTACTCTGCCCACTCCATAAAGTTACTCTGCCCAGTCCAAACTTTCCACAGTTACTCAAGCCACTCCACCCAGTTACTCCGCCCTCTCCAGTTGTAGACTACTGGTAGAGGCAAGAACACTTCACACAATTTCCCCAGAAATTGCAGCTTTTCTAGTAATTAAGTGTTCTTGCATAGCTTATTATAGCCAAATTTACCACCCTAACTCCTCCCACAGCTTTTACACTACATAGACAAGTAATATACCGAAATGTGTGGATTGTTCCCGATTGGTGTGCAATTACTTTGTGGAATGTTTCGCAGAATGGTTCACGAAATATCGTAGTTTTTGCAGCGAAATTTGTCCCATAGGAATGAATGGCGAAATGTTACAAAACTAGAGTGGGAGCTGACAAAATCTGACAACCCCATGATCAGCCAAAACATTATGACCCCCCCATGATCAGCATAAACATTATAACCCCCCCATGATCAGCCAAAACATTATGACCTCACATGATCAGCCAAAACATTATGACCCCCCATGATCAGCCAAAACATTATGACCCCCCATGATCAGCATAAACATTATGACCCCCCATGATCAGCATAAACATTATGACCCCCCATGATAAGCATAAACATTATGACCCCCCATGATCAGCCAAAACATTATGACCCCCCATGATCAGCATAAACATTATGACCCCCCATGATCAGCCAAAACATAATGACCCCCCCATGATCAGTCAAAACATTCTGACCAGCCAAAACATTATTACCACCCCATGATCAGCCAAATAATTTATGACCACCCCATGATCAGCAAAAACATTATGAGCACGCCATACTCAGCCAAAACATTATGTCCACACCATAATCAGCCAAAACATTATGTCCACACCATAATCAGCCAAAACATTATGTCCACACCATAATCAGCCAAATCATTATGTCCACAACATGATCAGCCAAAACAGTATGACCACCCCATGATCAGCCAAATAAATTATGACCACCCCATGATCAGCCAAAACACTATGACCACCCAATGATCAGCCAAAACACTATGACCACTCCATGATTAGCCAAAACATTATGACCACCCCATGATCAGCCAAATACTCCAGTTGAAGACTACTGGTGGAGGCAAGAACACTTCACACAATTTCCCCAGAAATTTTAGCTTTTCTAGTTCTATGTTATTCTATTGTGCTTGTTATATATATATAAATAGACATGACTGCCGACATTTTTCAAAAATGTTTTTTTTTCCCCCAAAAAAAAAAAAATAATAATTTTTTTTAAATGATTTTATTGAATTTTTTTCAAAATTGATTTTTTTTAATTATTTTTTTTCCAAAAAATTTTTTCACAATTTTTTTTTTTCAAAAATGATTTTTTTTTCAAAAAAGAATTTTATACAGGACAGTCAATGGAAGAAAGTGTAGAACTCTTGTCATTTGGAAGCTCAGCCAGCCAAAAGTAAAAGGTGTATCCAAAAACTAAGCACATTGCCTGAAACTAGACAAAAATACCTACGTTGATGTATGAATTATGTATGACAAGTAGATCTTGTGGGCATGTGAGCAATTTATAGAGAAGGAACTAAGATAATTTTTTTAAGGCTCTGTGCTCTAGCTTTGACATCATCCACTCTAAGCAGCCCAATAGACACTCTGTTTAATTGATAAAATTTCCTGAAATGATCACTAAACTTCAACAGCTTTTTCACAAAAACTGTAAAAGATATCAAACTGAAAAGATATAGCAAGATAGCTGAATATTTTGTGAAAATTTTAAAGGTAGTTTGGCGTCTGTAGGTGAAAGTATGAAGGATCTGAAACTTTTGGGAGCGGAAGAAGATTTTAAGGATTTGAAGCATGCTCTCATTGACTTCAATGTTAAAAAAGTGTTAAAAATCTTAATATTTTGGACAAAAAGTGTGATTTTGGGTATTTTTGGGCAAAAGGTGCATTTTTGGGTAATCTTGGGCACAAAGTGCAATTTTGGGTAATTTTGGGCAAAAGGTGTGTTTTTGGGCAAAATGTGTGATTTTGGCAAAATTTGGGCAAAAGTGCAATTTTGGGCAAAAGGTGGAATTTTGGGTAATTATGGGCCAAAAGTGCGATTTTGGACAAAAAGTGTGATTTGGGTAATTTTGGGGGGAAAAGTGCAATTTGGGTAATTTTGGGCAAAAAGAGTGATTTTGGGTAATTTGGGGCAAAAATAGTGATTTGGGGTATTTTTTGGGCAACAGGTGCAATTTGGGGTAATTTTGGGCACACAGTGCAATTTTGGGCAACAAGTGTGATTTTGGGCAAAATGTGTGATTTTGGCTAAATTTGGGCAAAAAGTGAAATTTTTGGTAATTTTGGGCAAAAATGTGTAATTATGGGCAAAAATTGCGATTTTGGGCAAAAAGTGTCATTTTGTGTAATTTGGGGAAAAGGTGCAATTTATGGTAATTTTGATCAAAAAGAGTGATTTGGGGTATTTGTGGGCAAAAAGTGGGATTTTGGGTAATTTTGGGTAAAAAGTGTGATTTTTGGGCAAAATGTGTGTTTTTGGACAAAAAGTGCGATTTTGGGTAATTTTGGTCAAAAAGTGCGATTTTAGTCAAAAAGTGTGATTTGGGTAATTTTCGGAAAAAGGTGTGATCTTGTGCAAATTGTGTGATTTTGGCTAAATTTGGGCAAAAAGTGAAATTTTTGGTAATTTTGATCCAAAAGAGTGATTTGAGGCATTTGTGGCCAAAAAGTGTGATTTTCGGTAATTTTGGGTAAAAAGTGTGATTTTGGTCAAAAAGTGCGATTTTGGGCAAAAAGTGTGTTTGGGTAATTTTGGGGGAAGTGCAATTTGGGTAATTTTGGGCAAAAAGAGTGATTTGGGGTAATTTTGGGCAAAAAGTGCAATTTGTGGTAATTTTGGTCACAAAGTGCAATTTTGGGCAACAAGTGTGATTTTGGGTAATTTTTTGGGGAAAAGGTGCAATTTGGGTAATTTTGGGCAAAAAGAGTGTTTTGGGGTATTTTTTGAGCAAAAAGTGCAATTTGTGGTAATTTTGGTCACAAAGTGCAATTTTGGGCAACAAGTGTGATTTTGGGTAATTTTTTGGGGAAAAGGTGCAATTTGGGTAATTTTGGGCAAAAAGAGTGATTTGGGGTAATTTTGGGCAAAAAGAGTGATTTGGGGTAATTTTGGGCAACAAGTGCGATTTTGGGCAACAAGTGCGATTTTGGCCAAAATGTGTGATTTTGTCAAAATTTAAGCAAAAGGTGCAATTTTTGGTAATTTTGGGCAAAAAGTGCGATTTTGGGCAAAAGGTGTGATTTTGGGTAAAAGGTGTGTTTTTGGGCAAAATGTTCGATTTTTGGGTAATTTTGGGCAAAAAGTGCGACTGAGTAATTTTGCGGCAAGGGTGCGATTTTGGGCAAAGTGTGATTTGGGTAATTTTGTGTGATTTTTGGCAAAATGTGTGTATTTGGCTAAATTTTGGCAAAAGGTGCAATTTTTGGTAATTTTGGGCAAAAGGTGTGATTTTGGGTAATTATGGGGAACAAGTGCAATTTGGGGTAATTTTGGGCAAAAATGTGATTTCGGGTAATTTTGTGCAACACGTGCAATTTTGGGTAATTTTGGGCAAAATGTGTGATTTTGGGTATTATGGGCAACGAGTGCGATTTTTGGCAAATTTTGGGGAAAAGGTGCAATTTTGGGCAAAAAGAGTGATTTTGGGTAAAAGATGTGATTTTGGACAAAATGTATGATTTTGGGCAAAAAGTGTGATTTTGGGTAATTTTGGGCAAAAGGTGCGATTTTTGGGTAATTGTGGGCAAACAGTGCGATTTTGGGTAATTTTGGGCAAAAAGTGCGCTTTTGGGTAATTGTGGGCAAACAGTGTGATTTTGGGTAATTTTGGGCAAAATGTGCGATTTTGGGCAAAAAGTGGGATTTTTTGTAATTTTGGGCAAAAAGAGTAATTTTGGGTAAAAACAGCAGAGATGCCATGGGTGACCCCATGGCAATGCACTCTCTAGACCTACCTGGGATTGAACCCAGGGGTCACATGCATGCCCAATTGCAATGCACTCTAGACCTACCCGTGATTGAACCGGGGGTCACAATGCATGCAAGTGTGGAGATGCCACCCAGAGTCGCATGCACATGTTATATGTCACAAGGACCTACCACTGAGCTACACCCTCTCCATGAGATATAGAGCTGCTTCTGTTAATAATAATTAAGTGTTCTTGCATAGCTTATTATAGCCAAATTTACCGCCCTAACTCCTCCCACAGCTTTTACAGTACATAGACAATATACCAAAACGTGCAGATTGTTCCCGATTGGTGTGCTATTACTTTGTGGAACATTTCGCCGAATGGTTCACGAAATATCGTCGCTTTTGCGGCAAAATTGGTCCTATAGGAATGAATAGCGAATCAGGACATGGTTTCTAAACTGCCACCACTCCCTCATTTTCAAGCCCACCTACACAAATCTTATATCAAAACATTCAGCTATCCCTGCTGCCACTACACATGTCCACGGCTAAGCCATAGTCCTGATAGTTTTCACAATATGACTATTTGTTTGCAACTCACGCCGTCCATTGACATTCATTGAAACTCCCCTCTAGCCACTTCAAATTTGAAGGGCAATATCTAAACTGCGACTGTGCCTTCAATTTTAATATTTTAGAGACATACTATGCATCAAAATGTAGGTCTGGGTCTTGTGATTCTCACAATATAAAGCTCTTCGCTTATAGTTTTTAAAATTACACGTATTCAGGGGAGGCAAAATAGTCTGACCTGTGCTTAGAGCCTGCATAAACAAACATTGGTTTCCTGGCAACGCTAAGGGGAATTATAGCTCCTCCCACACAGCTCTGAGGGGAATTATAGCTCCTCCTACACAGCTCTGAGGGGAATTATAGCTCCTCCCACACAACACGGATGGGAATTTTAGCTCCTCCCACACAGCTCTGAGGGGAATTGTAGCTCCTCCCACAAAGCGCTGAGGGGAATTATATCTCCTCCCACAAAGCTCTGAGGGGAATTATAGCATTAGTGCTCCTCCCACACAGCTCGGAGGGGAGTTTCTGTATCAGAAATTGTTGTAACATGGGGGTTGGCTGTGTTGTCTTTCCCTCAGGACACAGTATGTTCCCAGTTGGGGTGTCTGGGGGGAAAGACAATGCACATCGCCTCTTATTTCTCTAAGGCATTTCTAATGTTCAACTTTGCTTACTCTTTTGATTCTGTTATCTGTAAATTAATTACTATGTACCTCTACTATGTAGTGTAATACGACGGATACTGTTTTCCGCTGTTTTGTATTCTATGATAAAATCCAATAAAACTTTGAAAGAAAAAAAAAGTGCTATATAAATAAATAAAAGTTGAAATGCATTTCTCACCCTCCAAGCTTGTCTTGTGCACTTTTTACATTTGATCAATCAATTGGTTAGTTAGTGTAATGTTTACTATCTTTACTCACTCCAAACACTCCACACAGTTACTCTGCCCACTCCATAAAGTTACTCTGCCCAGTCCAAACTTTCCACAGTTACTCAAGCCACTCCACCCAGTTACTCCGCCCACTCCAGTTGTAGACTACTGGTAGAGGCAAGAACACTTCACACAATTTCCCCAGAAATTGTAGCTTTTCTAGTAATTAAGTGTTCTTGCATAGCTTATTATAGCCAAATTTACCACCCTAACTTAGGCCTTGTTGGCCTAGGCCAGGATACAGCGTTGCCCTGGGAACCTCTTTGCCTTCACTGTTCTGGTATTAGTGATATTTGGCTGTCAGACTAAATATTTAGATTGCAGTCCAATTAAGAAATGGAATACATTTTCACCCTTGTTTTTTTATACTAGTTTGGTTCAGAGCTGAAGATGCTTCTCATACACAATGGATCTGCTTCTCTCACAGATCCCCTCTTTGGAACAACTCAAGATTTCAAGAATTAACTGGTCATTGGGATTCCAAATGGTGGTCTAATAAAGGTATCACAAACCATTTTCCATTTATACATCAAGGGGGTTTCTTTCCTTCCACCAATCCAAAACCAATTTTATGATTACTATTAAATAGGTTCAGATATCTTTCTTTGTACCTTGCACTTTTTGTACAATTCTAAATTTGTAAAATGCAATTTTCTCTCTCTTAACTGGAAAATCTCATGTATAGAAAAATAAATATCCAAACCTACCTCTGTTATCTACACCCACCTACAAACCAAAAAGGTCCCCAGTAACCTCCGATACTCGATTGGAGCCACTGGGGGGAACCAGAGGGGATGTCTGTTCAAATTCTCCACCTTCCACAACACCCTTCTATCAACCACCCCACCATCTGGGATTATTCCACACTCCCCCACTTAAAATACATTCCTATAATTATCATCTGTACCTATCTCTACCCAAACGTGCGTAATTGGGCAGGTTGCTAATAATACCATCTTGAGTCCCCGTGACTAGTGCTAGCCCATAAAGGTGAGGGACATGAAGCAAACACTATCATATGTATAACTGGTCCACATAAGGGGATCCACACACTCGCTTAATAACTGAAAAAAAGCTCCAAAATAAGCTCATAATGTGCCTCTAGCCACATGTTACCAGATCCCCCAACTCCTGCTCCATTTTAAATGATTATTAATTTCTGGTTTTAATTCCCATTTTTACGTTCATGTTTATTTTATTTTATTTTAATTTTATTAATCACCATATGCTTATGGTCATTCCCCCCACTCCCACCTATTAAAGAGTATTAGGGAGTATATGTCCACTTATGTATATGTATTGACTTTTTATCATTTGAAAAGGTAGCATAAGTATAGCCAGCGGCCCGCGGAGAACAGTTATCCATTTGGCAACAAGAGGGCTCTATATAAGAGCAGAATAGGACTTTTATTGGGTGGCGTCACGATATGGGATACATCCTTTAGTCCAATTACTGGAATCCCTGGGTTACCGCGTGACGCTCCTTAGCCTCACCCATGGGAGGAACCCGCCGGCCGCTCGCTATATCAGGCGTGCGACGTAAGGAGATTGTATCACCTCAGAAGAAGTCACATGACGAAAGGCGTCAGTTGATTGGTCCTCTCACGCCGATACGTCACTTCCGGTTCCTTGGTTCCGAGCGGTGGAGCACACGCCACCACACACCGCCGCTCTGACAGATGCAGGGACCTAGTGCGGGACCTTTTACATCTTCTACCTTCGGTAGCGAAGGTTAATACACCTGTACCTTGGTTTTTTATTTTTATTATTTTTTTGGATCAATATATACCTATCCCGGAAGTTGCTTTTTTATCTTGGATGTTCATTAATATTTTTTTTTTTAAAACTGGATTACGCTATGGTGGCTCCTGTCCTTTTGTCCTGAGGAAAACCACCACACGCCGGAGCAGCCAGCCTAGGGACGTACAGGAATTCCAGGACCAAGAGAAACCTACTGCACCTTCCAAAGACATCAAACCACTCACCTACATGCCGTATACCCCTGTAGGGGTTTCATCTTCTGGTGAGTAGGGTATCTTAAGGGGGAGCACAAGTGTCACCTGGATTGAATTATATGCAAGGACTCACACACAAGTCACCAGTTGAACTGTTCCTGATTGGTCATTACTGTTGGAAAATTTATACACTTTAAAATGTATATACTGTAATATCGTTTAGGATCTCCACATACATTTATATGATGCACTACTCTGGATAACTGCTCTAATTGTTTCACACCTGGAAAATTGTCCACTACCTTTCACACTTGGTTTTGTTTTTGTTTTTTGTTCTTTAGCACTGCTATAGTGTAATACATCCTACTTCACTAATGATTTAACTTCACACAAGGGTTTTTTACCCCCCATTTCCCTGTCACTTCCTCAGTGGCTGGAAAATATGCGCATACGCACCCAGCTCTTTAGAACCCATATACTAGCACTAACCCACTTCACAACCTAAAATTGTTTGGGGTCAGGGAGAGGTCACTGTTGACCCACCCACTGACATTTTTACTGTGTGTTCTTGGTCTCTTTGCTTTTAACCTGGGTTTTCAATCACTCTTTCAATCACTCTGTTAATACCCAGGTTTTAACGTTTTTCAATTTATACAACACACACCTTCTACTGGGAGCGCCATATACCCCACACATATACCAATCACTTTCCTAGCCCTTGTATCCAGGGGCCATACGGGGGGGCAGCAGCCCAACAGTTCTAGTCCTAAGCGCAGGTTTCTCCATATAACATATTGTGAGGGGGTTAACTCGGTAGCGGGTGTGTGTGACCCCCTGGTTGGGCTCCCCACACAAAAACAGGGCCAGCAGACGGAGGTTGTGGTTTTCAAAATCAAAAGGTGCGGTTTATTTCTCTATGTACAGTGACAAAAACACAGCAAAGCCAAAAAGAAACAAACAAAATAAATCCTGGTCAGTTTGACCTCTGACTAAACATGCAGGTTTCCTAAACTAACAACTGGGATCAGCCTGGTGCTGTCCTAGTCCCTAAGTCCCTGGTTTAGTAAAAGTCCAAACAAATAGCCACACAGGCTTTGCCTCACCGCACAGGGGTTCACTCTCCCTAGACAGTCCACACAGGTCTGGTTCCAGGCATGAGCTAACATCTAATGAAGCTGGGAGTTCTTATAGAGGCCTAAATGAGCTGACAAGGTTCAGCTGGTCTCCTCATCTCTGTCTGCACGACGCCCCACACTCTCCCTAGAGGTATGAGTCATCCATGAGCCCACTAGCCTTATACAACTCTCCACCTAGTTGTATAAGTCGGCATAAAGCCTGAATCTGGGAGAAATATATCTACCCCCCTGGATGCAACCAGGTGACTTTACCTTCCTGCTGTCACAATATACAAACCAAAAATGGTCGCTCTTTTGACACTGCAAATGGACACAATTTCTTAATTGGATAGGAACTTTTAGGGTGATCTGGAAATAGTCTGGCTCACAGAAGTTATTAGTACTATGGGAAATGCATTCACTTTAAAAGTATTCATCATTTTCATTACACCCCAGCAAAACAAAATCACGTGGGCCTACTCTACAATCCTGCTCTGAATCTTAATCTGGTGTTTTCCATCTTTTTTGACCTGTTCACATGCTATCCTAAACTTTACTCACAATCATCTATTAAAAATAGCCAGTTAGGTGCTGTCCCAGCTGGGAGATTAGGAGTTAATGCACTCCCGGATCTTTGTTTTTTTGGCTGTTTATTCTCTGGGTCACTGATTCCATGTTATAAAAGAGGGACCCAGAGGTTCAGGGCCCACAATAGGCCAGAGATCGGAGAGTTGGGGTTATAGAGAGAGCAAATGTTGCTCACTACTACCTGGATGTAATGTCTTCAGAACTTGGGGTTCGCACCGCAGACACCAGCTGCTGGATTCTGCCAAAGCATGGACTATGCCACTGATGGACACCTGTCTATACATGGACTCTGCCTTTGCAGGTATGCCAGGCAGCACATAGTCTGAGTTAGGAGTAGGGACGTAGGAAAATCCTGTTCTTGCATGTTAGACTTTGAGATGTTAATTTTTCACTTTTACAAATAACGTTTTTAAAACCTTGTTCCCACCTGGTCTGAAGTTACTTAAGGGGTGTAATGCAAGTAACTGGCACCATCCAATGGTTTTGGTCACTATGGTACTAGGGGTATGAAAACAGCTCTGGAAGAGTTATTACAGTGTGGAGTACAAGCAAGTGGTTACCTAGGGTAACAGATGTTCAAGAAGCAGCCTGTCATTAAGTATGTGCATGAGATAGCCTCTTGCAGGAGGGAGTTATTGTCAGCACTCTCTCCATAAACGGTCTGTCTCACACAGCAATGGGAGCAGATTCACGCCACAGAGGTACCCAGCCTGTACCCAGGTACAGAAAGGTTAAGTAAAATGAAGTGCACGCATGAAGTCTGCGCAATGTGCACTGTTGGACACCATACCTTTACTGGGAGTGTGGTAGTGGCGAAAAAATTGACAGGGGAACTACATGGCAAATGAGGTTCAATGTAGAAAAATGTAAAATAATGCATTTGGGTGTCAAAAATACGAATGCAATTTATACACTGGGGGGAGAACCTCTGGGGGAATCTAGGATGGAAAAGGACCTGGGGGTCCTAGTGAATGATAGGCTCAGCAATGGCATGCAATGCCAAGCTGCTGCTAACAAAGCAAATAGAATATTGGCATGCATTAAAAAGGGGATTAACTCCAGAGATAAAACGATAATTCTCCTGCTCTACAAGACTCTGGTCCGGCCGCACCTGGAGTATGCTGTCCAGTTCTGGGCACCAGTCCTCAGGAAGGATGTACTGGAAATGGAGAGAGTACAAAGAAGGGCAACAAAGCTAATAAAGGGTCTGGAGGATATTAGTTACGAGGAAAGGTTGCAAGCACTGAACTTATTCTCTCTGGAGAAGAGACACTTGAGAGGGGATATGATTTCAATTTACAAATACCATACTGGTGACCCTACAATAGGGATAAAACTTTTTTGCAGAAGGGAGTTTAACAAGACACGTGGCCACTCATTAAAATTAGAAGAAAAGAGGTTTAACCTTAAACTACGTAGAGGGTTCTTTACTGTAAGAGCGGCAAGAATGTGGAATTCCCTCAGTGGGGGGGGGGGGCATCGATGGTTTCAAGAAACTATTAGATAAGCACCTGAACGACCACAACATACAGGGATATACAGTGTAATACTGACATATAATCACACATATAGGTTGGACTTGATGGACTTGTGTCTTTTTTCAACCTCACCTACTATGTAACTATATAAGGTGGATGTGGATAAGGCTCAACAAGTCCCTCCTAAATGCAAGTTACAGAGAAGGTGTACATAGTCATGGGGGGCCCAAGAATTAACTGGAGAATAGTTACAGTGCAGATGTTATTCATCTCTAACAGCAGAGGCCCGCCTTATAGTTGGACATTCCCAGCCTTAGCCTTGTCCCGGGGCATTGATAAAAACTGCACAAGAGTAAAGGTACACCATGGGTAGTAAAGTAATCCAGTTACAGGTGCCTAACTTAGCCCAGAAAAACCTACTATGGGGTAGGCCTTTCGTGTGACCCTCGTCAGGCGCCCATCGAGGAGGGAAAACATGGAGGATGTGACAACCACCCCTTCACCCTGACCTGCCCACAAACTTGCTGGGGTTGACTGGCTTACATATATGCCCTCCACTTCTAAAAAAACATGATTGTATGATCCTTTTCTATGTCGGGAAGGATATGCTACTACAATGGAAAAAATCCCAGTCCTCCTGGCATTGGTCAGATGGTTGAAATTATAAATGATTTGCTACCTAAAATTTAAAACTATTTATTAGTAAAGCATGCCCTCACAAATTTTACAAACTCTGGCAACCATTGAAAGATATGATACATTACCCCACCTGCCTTCCCACCCCCTGTAATGGATCTACCTGATGTACCTAAACTGACTATTTATGAACATCAGTATATTGCTGTACTCTTTCCCACATTTTTATGAATATTAACAAGAATGCCCCCTCTTTAAATTCCCCCTTTCTTTATAATGTTGGATGGAGATGGAGAGCAATGAGTGAGTGAGCAAGTGTTCTTGTGTGTATAGGATGTTGAGAATTTCTATTACGTTAATATTATCACACCAACTGCTGTCAGATTTCATTATTTTATGTTCTTTTTTATATTTTTTTGAAAATGCAAAAATAAACATTTTAAAAATAAATAACCAAATAAATATGAACATGCAATATTCATATTTACCTTATAAAATAAAAAAAAGAAAACCATGTCCTCAATATAATAACTAAATACAGAAAACATACAGACACTATACTTTTAAGGTAAAGAGAAAGGTAAAAAGTGCAATACCCTATTGCAAAGAATCCAAACTCAGCTTTAATTTTTCTTTATTTTATCTTATTTTTTTACATACGTGCTGTCCGGTTTTGACCACGGGATTAAACCCCCTCTGGTACAACTTTGTTCAGGTGCGATTTAGGTACAAATTACCAAAGTGTAATGGAAATCACACCTGATTCATTTTAAAACTGCACTGCGACCAGCCAACACATATGTGAACCGGCTCCATTGAAAAGGCTGCAGGTTCACCAGGGGTCACTCAAGTTATCTATTGCCCCTAGTTAAAAATGTGCTCACCTTAGACTGGATTACGGTACATATGCATAGATAAGTTCAGTTTTGGACAAAATCAGGATTCTAGGAAAGTTCTATGAAACCCCCCCTCCATACCTAGTCTCCTTAACTACATTAAATGGAAACATACTCTCCGCAGATGCCTACCCCTTCCAGGCTGCCTGTACCTACACACTAATGTTCCACATACTTTAATGGGGTGTAATGCTCCTGGGTATGTTCTATACAAGCCTATGGGATGTTAGAGCACAGACGCTGCAGCCTGGCACTTGATTCTTACCAGCCAGAGTGTAAACAACATGGGAGGCTGCCACCATCGGAAGAGATAAACACCTGTGTGTGGATTAGCTCAGTTTAGGTTATTTTAGGGGTCTAGGGAGGGGGACTTAGGTGTTTTTAAGGAAATTCCAAACTTGTCTTTTAAAGGGGAAACCATTGAGAAAAACATTGTACTCTATTAACTGTATGTTGTTAATATCTGTAATGATAGTGTCTAGTATATTAATACCTGTTTTTATTTCAAATACATTTATTTATACTTTATCCATCTTTACCTGCAAACCAAGATGTCCAGAAAAAGGGACAGTTACAGGTGTTGAGACAAATCCAATAACATTGACATGGGTGCTTACAATGGGCATTTTTATACATATGGTTTAAACCTTTTTTCCAAAAGGAAAACACATGATCCTCTTAACTATTTAAAAAATGTTAACTGGGCTTTAATTGTTGATTATTTAAAGTCCATTTAAAACTACATGCCCAACCAAGACTATCCTGTCAACACAGTGACAACACATCTGTGCTATTGTACTGCAAAACAAACCGTGTTTTCACTGAATTAAAGAAAGTGGAAAATATAGATTTACTGGCAGAATCAACAGGTCGTAAAAAAGTAACAGTGGAGACTTGGAAAAATTAAAACTTCTGTATTTATTCTAGTGACAGATTGTATCATATTTGTTATTTGTTCTTTTGCCCATAGTTCCACTTTAACATTGGCTGAAACTCCACAAGAATCCATATTGCTATAATTATTAATTCAAGTGGCCTAATATAGCGACCCCAAGGCAGCACAATTTGGCTATCTGATACAAGACACCCAACCACATGTACTTAGCTATACAAAAAAAAATGCACCCACAAAACAGACTTACCTCAAACAAGTCATCATATATCTCTTGACTTTCTAGATTGTTTGCTTTAGTCTCATCAAAGCAGGTGGAAAAGGCGAAAAGAGTGAGGAAGGTGCAAAGCGTGAAAAGCATAATGGTTCTTATAGTCAATGTGCCTATTTTCAAGTGCATTCAACTCATTTGGAAAGGTTTCTGCTGGGTCTCCTTCCTTATATATAGGCTTTAAACAAAGAGCACCTGCAAACATGGACATTCTTAGACCATCACAGTCTTAATTAATATGAAAGTCCTAAATTAGATCATAAAGAATTAGAAGAATTTGTTTGTGAAGATCTTACAAACAAATTGACTTAAGGAAACAGAATTGTTGAAACCCAATTAATTATGACTCCTTGGAAGGCATAGCAATTAAGGCATACAACAACAATGTTCAGCCGGTACATAGTCCATATTTTAAGTGTGCTAATTTAGGTTTGTGAATTTCTTTTATTCCTATTGTATTTGATTAGCATAAAGAAAGTTTTAATTAAAACTAGATTATGCATGCAGATCATTCCCCAAACAGACATATTTGGCTATGAATGTGGAAAAGAAGGTGAAGAATAGAAGCCACATATTTATGGTGTGATGAAATATTAAATGATACAAAGGCAGCAGTATTATAATTACATACTTCAGGCCTATTCTGGTACTCATAAGTGTCTAATTACAGAGCTCATGGCTTCTCTACTCTGTGCATGTACGACCCTGAGAAAAGAGTTAATAATTCAGAAAAATTGATTTTCAAGGGTTAATGCACAAGTTTTAATCCATAGACAATGCCAGGTATGGTTATCACAAAAGTATTTACCTTTCTGGGAATAATCTCATATTGATGAAGAGGTTATCCTCCAAACCGTTATGATCTTTTGGAAGGAGCAATCCTGCCAGCTATCATTTGTGGCAAAAGGCTCCACTAAAGTAAGCATAATTTCCACAAATATATTATAGTTTTGTGACTGCTGAGACCCGTAAAGATTGCTGCTAAGTGCAGTTTTTATATTACTTCAGTAAGTCATGTACTACCTTAAATAGGTTTGCCAGGACCTATGCATACAATGCAAAGCAGGGTGTTCCAGGGTTCACATAACTTCAACTTATACAAGTGTAGCTATGTGTTTCATTTAATGCACATAAGTGGTCAAAATATAAAATTATTGTGATATTGGGGTGTTTTAGCTTAAGTGGATAGATGATTTTTTATGCAGTGAGTCCATATCAGACAGGCATTCTAGTTAAGGGCCTGGTAGCCCACGTTTATTTAAACAGAAAAACAAAAGCAAAATGTCCATTCAGGATTCCCACGCAGGGGTTTAACTTAACTTAGCAGTCCAAAAATAAGGAAAACATACCAAGCCACCTGGCTCTCTTGTCAGCAGTTCCTCTGCTTGCTTTAGGTACTGGTACCTTAAACCACCAGATCTTCCAGTCTCACAGTCTTGGATGCACACAGCTTTGGGCTTCTTAAACGCACACAGCTTGAAGTCCCTTAATGTACACAGCTTCTGGCTCCTTGGACGCACACAGCTTTAACGCCCTTCAACGCACACAGCGGTTATCCTCACACAGAGACACTCACTAGCAGCCACTGCTCCAAACATAGGTCTGTCTTCACACAGCAGTTAGCAAGCTGCTCACTCTCCACCATCCTCCACTCTCTGCTCTCATCAGCCCCTCATTATATTGGTTGTGTGCACCTGAGAACACACCATGCTGGCTGTCCACAAGACCCAGACACAGGGTTGGAGATCCCATCCCACCCAAGTTTCTTAGGGATCTCCAAACTACCGAGTCCCATACTAAAGTAGGAAAACCTGGAGAAAATTGACAGAGCATTTTCCTCCGTTTAAATTCTACACTCTGTAGTTCTGCAGTCTGCAGATATGCAAACCCTGTGTCCCTTTTATCTTCACTTTCATTGGGACACAGCCTCGCTCTGCCACATTATATATACAGTTCTACATTGTATTTACATTTTTCTAGGCTATTCCTATTAATCTAAACAATCTTGAAGTTTGTAAACTTACTTTGTAAAGATCCTTACACATTTAATTCCTTGAATTCTGTGACACATATTTACTATGCCCTGTAAGTAGGCACTGTTGGGTCACACATTTCACAAAGCCTGCCTTCTGAACTACAGAGGTGCTGACAGGAGAATTTTCAGGGGGTGGAGTCAGTACAGGATCACTGCTTGCAGGCAGCAAGGTACCATTGGATATGTAGTCCTTAGAAACTGAAAATAGAGTGGAGGCTGCAAAGCATGCAGGGAATCCAGGAAGTTGTGGAAAGAGATGGCCAGCAGACAGACAGCACAACACGAAAGGAAATTTTTTCAACTAAGCTTATATTAGATTGTCAAATATATCTGTTGTTTGTATTACAATGCTGATGTTATAAAATGAAAGTGTATGCTGTGACTTTAAAGTGGTTGTACAACCACTTTAACCTACAGGTAAGTCTAGATTAAGGCTTACCTGTAGGTGCTAGAAATATCTTCTAAACCTACACGGTTTAGGAGATATTTACAATAGAGACTTTAGAATTGTGCCGTTTCTAAAGGAGGTCATTCCGTGACTGGCGGCTCCCACGTGCATGCGCTGGAGTGACTGGCCGGAGGCTGTGATTGTCAGGAGCCGCGATACCCGGAAGTAACTCCATGACGACATGTCGGCGGCCAATGCTGTGTTGGGCACCGCAGCGGGGGCTTCGATCCCGGGTGAGTATTACATAATGAGCTAGTATGTTATGCATACTAGCTCATTATGCCTTTGTCTTGCAGTTGTTAGTTTTTTGTTAGTTTTTTTAAAGTGGGTTTACACCCACTTTAAATTATTAAATTTTTGTGTTGCTACATGTGAAATGTTTGTTGTTTTTCTCACCCTCTGAAAGAACCAGCATTTATGGCAACATGTCCTTGTCTAAAATGGCAGATACATTTCCTGAAACTTGATACAAATGATTCATATTTTAAATACCGTATATACTCGAGTATAAGCCGAGTTTTTCAGCACATTTATTTGTGCTGAAAATGCCCCCTCGGCTTATACTCGAGTCACCTTTTTGCGCCTGATCTCCCGGAATTTGGGGACCCGGTACCGGCCGGCCGTAGGTCCCCTGGACCCATAACCTTGACATACATGTAGCCCCACTCTTCTTCTACAAGTGTGCAAAGTTTGGTGTCCGGAGAACCTACGGCCAGGGAGCACCGATTTTTCAAACCCGGGCACCCCTTTCATAGACTCCCATGTTAAACGGTAATTTCTCTGGTAACTTTGGGGACCCGGTACCGACCCGAAACTTAACACGCATGTAGCTACAGTTCTCCTCTACAAGTGGCATGAGCTTGGTACACCGCTCCACTTATTGCCCTTTTTTATCTTTTGTACTCCGATCACTATTACATTTTTTGTCAGTTTTTCAATAAACCCACATTTACCCGCACTATTGGAGCACCTCTTAATTTTCCCTTTCTTTCATGATTGTGGTGGATTGAGTTGCTGCTTGGAGGTTTTTTCCATCATGCCATCCTTTAGTCCTGAAAAGGATTCCTAGATTTGAGGTCATTTTGTCATCACCTAAAGACCAAAAGGGATATCCAGAGAATCCAGAGTTTCTTCGAGGTTGGGATTTCCTTGCAACGAATGACCATCTGCGATTCGTGTGGTTCATCCAGAGTCTTCATGCCAGCTGATGCGACTGTCCATTGGGATTTCATATGTTGTAACGATCTGCCTAATAAGTAGATCCATCAGTCCTGGTAAGAGTATTCTCCCTTACTCCTTTGTCAGAAGGTTTATGAGATGACCGATATTGTCACATGTCTGGTTTTGAACATCACATTCCACGGTCTTTGAACGGACTTTATGGGAACTTATTCAATTATTTTTCACATTGAGCACTTTGTGACACCTTTCATTTGGTGTGATTTCGTTTTTAGCGCTGCATTTTAGTTGTAAGTTGCATTTGAATTTTGGTCACGTTTTGTGCAGCCGCTTTTGTTTTATTTCCACTTGTTGTTTTTTACTTTTGGTTTAGTCACAGGACTAGCGCAATATTCCTCTTATTTCCACAATATCTAAAGAAGCTATAGAACTTCAAACGCTTTTATTTGTCTTTCTTTTTGTTTTAGTATCTACTTTTTTATTAATTCCTGGCTAACACAGCGTATCATCTTTTTTTTTACTTACTCCTACAGAGCATACACCCACTCCAGTGATGGCTGCCTTGTACAAAAAGGAGCTCAGTGAATGGAATAAAGGACTTAAGAGAACTTTTCAAAACCCTCTTTAGATGCTAATCCAGTAAATCCACCCTATATACCAAAACACTGACTTCTGTCAGTCAATACTGGAGTCTAAACTTTGAAAGCATGCAGATATATGGGCCTACAGAGGTTTTTTTTTACTTTTCTTTACTCTCTTAAAAGTTTTTTGGAAGATAAAACATAAAAGTTTTCTTCTGCCAAGAAACTATACCTTTTAGCAATTCTCTTAAGGCTTTATTTCCACTTTAATACTCAAAAAATCATTAGCTAATCCCAAAAGTGCTTTTTTTAACCGCCTCATTTACACTGCCATATTGGTGTACGTAGCATCTTGTCCTTACACAGTACAACATTTGTGCCAATGTTTTCATGCATATGGCAAAAATAAACTATATCTACAAATATTGGTAGGCAGTGGCATGTGGCCCTGTTTATTAATGAGTCATTCATGCTGCAGCGGTGCAGCAGTGTGCAGATTTTAGTCATTCAAAATTAGCTAAGGTCATTCTGTGCATGCTAAACCAAAGTTTAGTCCTGAAAAGGATTCCTAGATTGGAGGTCATTTTGTCATCACCTGAAGACCACAGGGATATCCAGAGAATCCAGAGTTTCTTTGAGGTTGGGATTTCCTTGCAACGAATGACCATCTGCGATTCGTGTGGTTCATCCAGAGTCTTCATGCCAGCTGATGCGACTGTCCATTGGGATTTCATATGTTGTAAGGATCTGCCTAATAAGTAGATCCATCAGTCCTTCTCCCTTACTCCTTTGTCAGAAGGTTTATGAGATGACCGATATTGTCACATGTCTGGTTTTGAACATCACATTCCACGGTCTTTGAACGGACTTTATGGGAACTTATTCAATTATTTTTCACATTGAGCACTTTGTGACACCTTTCATTTGGTGTGATTTAGTTTTTAGCGCTGCATTTTAGTTATAAGTTGCATTTGAATTTTGGTCACGTTTTGTGCAGCCGCTTTTGTTCTATTTCCTCTTGTTGTTTTTCACTTTTGGTTTAGTCACAGGACTAGCGCAATATTCCTCAATATCAAAAGAAACTATAGAACTTCAAACTAGGGTTGAGCGGACCCGAACTGGAAAGTTTCGGGTCCGTACCGAACTTTTGGGTTTTGGGGTCCCGAACCCGAACCCGAACAATTGACTGTATGTTCGGGTTCGGGTCCGGTGTTCGGCAATATGCATGTAAAGTGGCGCTTGTTTCCCGTGCTTAGAACTGTCCCTGCACAAAGTGTCATTTCTGAAGGAAAAAAAGTCATTTAAAACTCACTCACGGCTATTAATGAATTGTCGGCACCCGGCAATACATAGAAAAGTCATTGATAAAAAAAAAAAAAAAAGCGTGGGGGTTCCCCCAAATTCAATTACCAGGCCCTTCAGGTATGCTATAGATATTAAGGGGAACTCTGCCGCAAATTTAAAAAAAAAATGCGTGCGGTTCCCCCCAAATATCCATACCAGGCCTTTCAGGTCTGGAAAGGATTTTAAGGGGAACTCCACCCCAAATAAAAAATAAAATGGCGTGGAGTACCCCCAAAAATCCAGACCAGACCCTTTATCCGAGCACGCAACCTGGCAGGCCGCAGGAAAAGAGGGGGGCCGAGAGAGCGCCCCCCCTCCTGAACCGTACCAGGCCACATGCCCTCAACATGGGGAGGATGTCCCCATGTTGATGGGGAAAAGGGCCTCATCCCCACAACCCTTGCCCGGTGGTTGTGGGGGTCTGCGGGCGGGGGGCTTATCGGAATCTGGAAGACCCCTTTAACAAAGGGGACCCCCAGATCCCGGCCCCCAATGTGAATTGGTAATGGGGTACATTATACCCCTACCATTTCACAAAGAAAGTGTAAAAATTGTAAAAAAAAATACACAGACACCATTGGGAAAGTCCTTTATTAAAAATAAAAAAAATAAAAATAAAAAAAAAACATTCCAGCAATGAAATCCAGTGTCCCGCGGCGATCCCGATGTCCAGCGCTGTTCAGACGAAATGTCATTGGCTGAGCCTGAGCGGACCTGATGGGGAACTTCCTCGGCAGTGTATTAAATGAATAGACCCGCCCCTTCTAAAGTTCTCCATCAGGTCCGCTCAGCCAATGACGTAGTGTAAGGCTGAGGACCTGATGAGGAACGTGAGAAGGGGCGGGTCTATTCATGTATTAAACTGTGGATGAAGTTCCCCATCAGGTCCGCTCATCCAATGACGTAGTATAAGGCTGAGGACCTGATGCGGAACGTGAGAAGGGGCGGATCTATTCATGTATTATACTGCGGAGGAAGTTCCCCATCAGGTCCGCTCATCCAATGACGTAGGCGGGGTCTGACATACGAGGGGGCGGACCTGATGGGGAACTTCATCCACAGTTTAATACATGAATAGACCCGCCCCTTCTCACATTCCGCATCAGGTCCTCAGCCTTACACTACGTCATTGGCTGAGCGGACCTGATGGGGAACTTCATCCACAGTTTAATACATGAATAGACCCGCCCCTTCTCACATTCCGCATCAGGTCCTCAGCCTTACACTACGTCATTGGCTGAGCGGACCTGATGGGGAACTTTAGAAGGGGCGGGTCTATTCATTTAATACACTGCCGAGGAAGTTCCCTATCAGGTCCGCTCAGGCTCAGCCAATGACATTTCATCTAGAAAAGCGCTGGACATCGGGATCGCCGCGGGACACTGGATTTCATCGCTGGAATGTTTTTTTTTTGTTTTTTTTTTAATTAAGGACTTTCCTAATGGTGTCTGTGTATTTTTTTTTATTTTTACACTTTCTTTGTGAAATGGTAGGGGTACAATGGTACCCCATTACCAATTGACATAGGGGGGGCCGGAATATGGGGGTCCCCTTTGTTAAAGGGGTCTTCCAGATTCCGATAAGCCCCCTGCCCGCAGATCCCCACAACCACGGGGCAAGGGTTGTGGGGATGAGGCCCTTGTCCCCATCAACATGGGGACATGCTCCCCATGTTGAGGGCATGTGGCCTGGTACGGTTCAGGAGGGGGGGCGCTCTCTCGTCCCCCCCTCTTTTCCTGCAGCCTGCCATGTTGCATGCTCGGATAAAGGGTCTGGTCTGGATTTTTGGGGGTACTCCACACCATTTTTTTTAAAAATTTGGGGTGGAGTTCCCCTTAAAATCCTTTCCAGACCTGAAGGGCCTGGTATGGATATTTGGGGGGAACCGCACGCATTTTTTTTAAAAT
The DNA here is from genome assembly GCA_029206835.1 of Rana muscosa. Taxonomy (NCBI): domain Eukaryota; kingdom Metazoa; phylum Chordata; class Amphibia; order Anura; family Ranidae; genus Rana; species Rana muscosa. The sequence goes on along the minus strand of CM055122.1, from coordinate 175,967,934 downwards.
TTGCGGCAGGGTTCCCCTTAATATCCATAGCAGACCTGAAGGGCCTGGTAATTGAATTTGGGGGAACCCCCACGCTTTTTTTTTTTTTATCAATGACTTTTCTATGTATTTCCGGGAGCCGACAATTCATTAATAGCCGCGAGTGAGTTTTAAATTACTTTTTTTCCTTCAGAAATGACACTTTGTGCAGGGACAGTTCTAAGCACGGGAAACAAGCGCTAATAGTCCTCAGAAGTTCGGGTCCCCATTGACTTCAATGGGGTTCGGGTTCGGGGTCAAGTTCAGGTCAAGTTCGGTCCCGAACTCAAACTTTTTACCGAAGTTCGGCCGAACCAGTTGAACCCGAACATCCAGGTGTCCGCTCAAGCGCTTTTATTTTTGTCTTACTTTTTGTTTTATTCTCTACTTTTTTATTAATTCCTGGCTAACACAGCGTATCATCTTTTTTTTTACTTACTCCTACAGAGCGTACACCCACTCCAGTGATGGCTGCCTTGTACTAAAAGGAGCTCAGTGAATGGAATAAAGGACTTAAGAGAACTTTTCTAAACCCTCTTTAGATGCTAATCCAGTAAATCCACCCTATATACCAAAACACTGACTTCTGTCAGTCAATACTGGATTCTAAACTTTGAAAGCATGCAGATATATGGGCCTACAGAGGTTTTTTTACTTGTCTTTACTCTCTTAAAAGTTTTTTGGAAGATAAAACATAAATGTTTTCTTCTGCCAAGAAACTTTACCTTTTAGCAATTCTCTTTAGGCTTTATTTCCACTTTAATACTAAAAAAATCATTAGCTAATCCCAAAAGTGCTGTTTTTCACCGCCTCATTTACACTGCCATATTGGTGTACGTAGCATCTTGTCCTTACACAGTACAACATTTGTGCCAATGTTTTCATGTATATGGCAAAAATAAACTATATCTACAAATATTGGTAGGCAGTGGCATGTGGCCCTGTTTATTGATGTATGTAGTGGTATGTGGCCCTGTTTAATGAGTCATTCATGCTGCAGCAGTGCAGCAGTGTGCAGATTTCAGTCATTCAAAATTAGCTAAGGTCATTCTGTGCATGCTAAACCAAAGTTAAGATGTGAACATTAACAGTGTGTAATCAGTGGATACATATTGATATTTACATGTTGGCCCTGAGTAGCAGCGGCAGCCAGTAGGGTCCACAATTATATGTGTAAAATGTAAAATATGGTCCAAATATGGACCACGAGCACAAGTTACCCTGTATGCATATTTACACAGAGTTTTTGAAGCCTGTGTGAATAAGCCCTTATGCTGGCTTTAAAAATAAATGCAATGAGCATTTATCTCCAATAATTATACAGCACTTCAAAGAGTACACAGAACCATTGGCATTAATCTCAGGGGCTTACAAAGGGTGTCTGTGCAAGACCAATTGTTAACCTCTCCACCATTTCAATTACTGGCCAAATAAAAACATTTACTATAAAAATTTGTAGATGTGAACCATGTGCAGGTCTACTTTATAGTAGCACCCATCTGTAACACATCTCTAAGTACTAAGGGCACTGGACAACAAAGATTTAGCTTCCTGATCACTTTTGTTTCTTATGGATTTCTGGCTGCTAATCATGAAAATAACCCGTACCATTTTATAGAGATCTTCTGTTTTTGCAATTTGCAATATCCGTTAGCTTTACCAAATACATGAAAGAAGCATATGAAAACATGGAACTGTTTTCGAAGCACATCCAGTACACCAAGTGCAACTGGAATATCTGTGGAGAGCTAATTGTAGCGGGTATATGCTTTTCTCTCATGTTTGAATTTGGTGGGGATATCTGTAATGTATGGTTCCCTGGGGCCCAGCGGGTGGCACTGTTGCTTTGGGCCCGGGGTTGAGCCATCATTGCGGTGCCGTACCCTTTTTGGCCTCTCGCAGCATGAGTACAGTGGGGCGGGGGCTCCGCTGGGCTTGCTGGGGGAGGGTATAAAGGGGTCGGCCATTTTGGTCACGGGGGTTGTCGAGTCCCAGGCACCTTCAGCCTAAGGGCTGTGGTTCGTGGTCGGTGTCCAGGCAGCCTAGGCCTGGACACCCAGAGCTCGTGTTCCACCCCAGGCACCTTCAGCCTGGGGTGAGGTACTCAGTTGGAGGCCTGGGGCCCAGTGTCCTCCGCTGGGCTCCGCGAGGGAAGGATTTCCTAGGGGACCCCGGGAGTGGGGTACCCGAATCTAGAGGCGTAAGTGTAGCGGGGTATTCCCCTTTAAGACAGAGAGACGAGAAGTTCCAGGTGAGAGGTGAGTCGGGAGGAAGTAAAGAGACATTACTGGAAGTGAAAGCAGAGGAGAGAGAGACTACATCTCCCAGTACATCTTGCAGCACCCAGGGTGCATTGCTCCAGAACAGAGACTGCTGGGGCAGACTTTATAAAGGGGAGGCGGAGTTTTGGTCGGCTCTTTTTGGACACCCCTCTCCTAGCAAGAGGATCTCTGTGCTGAACTGCTGTGTGCACAAGGCCTGAAGCCTGGGCCTTGTGCTCCTTTCCAAAGAGCCCCTCTGCCAGCCTAGTAGAGCCTTAGAGACATCTTCTCCTCCTTGCTGCAGTGCACCAGAAGGATTGAAGACTTGGATGTCGGTGGATTCCTGTTCCTAGACGAATCGATGGAGGAAACGGACTTGGACTTGCCGGGTGGTGAGAGCTGTTTAAAGACAGATACTTTTATCTTTACTATTCGTTTGGATTACAAAGTTGTTCTTCAAGTGCACCACCGAAAAGATTGCTAGCGAATATTGTTTCACTGAACTTCCATTTAGATCAGTCAGGCCTGACTGCATAGGTAGACATTGCTGGGTGTTAGTCTACCCATGAGGGGAAGTAACTGTAAAAGGGCAGCGCTAGAGTTGCATAGCAATACTTTATTATTCTGATTACTCTGTTTATCTTTATTACTGTTTATTGCAGGGATCTGCAACTTGTTATACTGTTGTTTATTACTTGCCCATTAGCCTCAGTAAAATATCTGGGTCAAGTACATTGGTGTCAGTTTCACTTACTTTAATAGAAGTTTTAAAGTATATCACTGTGTGTGTTTGCCATAGGACTGCGTCACCTAGAGTTGCGGTCACGCGGTCCTATCTCCCCTTACTAGCTGTGCCAGTAGGGGGTTGAGCATATTGCCGGGGGTTGGCGGAGCTGTCTTCAGGGCCCAACTAAATCTGCGGCCTTCTTAGTTGGAGGTATCGCTACACGTGGGGGTTCTCGTCCGGGATCCTGATACAGCAGGTGAACGCCAGAAGTGCCGGCATGGACCCCATCAAAGTAGTCCAATGGTGCGAAGCAGAAGGGGCACGCTCAGAAGCGAGCGTGGCCATTGAACTTCCAGGGAGTGACTGGAGAGAGAAACAAATTAAAGAGGTGGTACAAATATTGTCCCCGGATAGAAAGGCTTACGTGGTCGCAATGAGACCAGACTCAAGGACCAACTGCACCTATGCACTGATAGCGTGGGGACAGGATGTCCCTGAAAACTTCCACGGTGCCAGTATAAAATTGTCAGAAAAGACTGACTTCCACCTGACACATCCCAGTCAGAAGCAGTTAGAACCCTTGGACAGGAAAGCAGGGGCTGCTGTTAAATCGCAGGCAGAGCAACAGCTGATTGATCTGAAACGACAGTACCGTAACATACAAGAGAGGTTTCAGGAGACTTCCAGTATGATAGCTGAACACATTAAGGAGTTACGTGTCGCTCCTGAGGATCAGAAAGATGGTCAGATAAAGCCCAAACCTGGGAAGGTACCGAAGAAACGAGCTCAGGGTCGCCTGCAGGAAGTAACCATCCGGAAGGATTTCCGCATTGATGGCCAGATAGGAGAAAGAGGGCAGAAGGACAAACTGTCCTACACCAACCTCCTACACCAAATAGAGTTGGGGTTACAGAAAGGATATCAGGAATCTGAAATTAGAGAGTGTCAGGGTCACCTGTGGCCAGGTGACAGATGCACACCGTAGGGGGACAGGAGTGCACCGCGAGGTAGTGAACCCTATGGCTGGCTTCTGTGGATAGGAAACTGGGTGGTTGTGGAAAGCGGGACCAGAGGAGCACAACCGGGATCCCAACGGAAGCGAGAGCCAAGATTCCCCAGGGCGCGGAGTCTAAGACCCAGCTGGTCTTCTCCAGGGCCTCTAGTGGTGAGGATGTTACGCTGCAGGCTGGGACCAGGTCGCGGCCCCTGGAGTTTCCTAGCTCACGCCCCGTAGGATAAGGGGAAGCAGCAGCACACGATAGAGAGAACCGAATAACAAGCCGAAGGTCAGGGGCCACAAGCAGACAAGGATAACGAAGAACGAGCCGAAGGTCAAGGGTCACGAGCAGACAGGGATGGTCGGGGACAAGCCAATAACGTAACAGAGAGACAGACGTAGCACACGGCAGGCAGGAACCCAAACACACAATGCCTAACAAACACGTTGATCAGCAAAGCAGGCTTGCAGTGCACAGGTTAATATAGTGTTCAGTGATAGGGCCTGGGGTGGAGTCAGGCTGGGAGGAGATTATAAAGGAAGCCAGGTGAAGGAGGTCTGGTCTCTAGATGAACACATGAGGAGGAAGGTAAGATGGCAGACAGACATTAATGCATATCCATGACAGTACCCTCCCTCTTACGAGGCCTCCCCCTTCCCCGCCTGGGCCCAGGTTTAGAGGGAAACTTCAGATGAAACTCCTTTAACAGACGAGGTGCAAAGACCTCAGATGCAGTGATCCAAGACCTCTCCTCAGGACCAAACCCTTTCCAATGAACGAGGTACTGAAGAACGCCTTTACAGAGTCGGGAGTCCAGAATTTGACTGATCTCGTACTCCTGATTATCCTCAGAGACAGGCGCCACGGTAGGAAGAGGACGAGAGAATTTATTGAGGACTAAAGGCTTTAGAAGAGCAACATGAAAGGAGTTAGTGATTTTAAGGCTCTTAGGAATCTGGAGTTTGAAACAAACCGGATTCAGTTTAGCAGTTACCGTGTATGGACCGATGAATCGTGGAGCAAACTTCAGAGAAGGAACTCGGAGCTTGATGTTCCTGGTAGAGAGCCAGACTTTGTCCCCTGGCTGAAGAGAAGGCGGTTTACGCCTGCGGCGGTCGGCAAAGCCTTTGAATTTTTCAGCAGCTGCCCGGAGGGAATCATGAACGTGACCCCAAACGGAATTGAGAGACTCCTGAACCGAAGCCAAAGCTGGAATGTCTGGAGAACAGATCATAGGAAGAGGAAGTTGAGGGTGTTTTCCATAAACTGTGAAAAAGGGTGTCTTCTGCGAACTGGTATTCACATGATTGTTATGGGAGAATTCTGCCCACGGGAGTAGAGAGGACCAATCGTCATGGTGAGAAGACACAAAGGTGCGAAGAAAGACCTCTAACTCCTGATTAACCCTCTCAGTCTGTCCATTGGATTGGGGATGGTAAGAAGAAGAAAAATCCAAGACAATATTGAGGGATTTGCAAAAGGCTCTCCAAAAACGAGACGTGAATTGGACTCCCCTGTCGGAAACAATATGAGAAGGGACCCCATGTAGGCGGAGAATTTCTCGAATGAAAATGGGAACCAAGGCAGGGGCAGAAGGAAGACCAGGAAGAGGAACAAAATGAGCCATCTTGGAGAATCGATCGATTACCACCCAAATGACTGTATTATTCTCAGACAGTGGGAGATCGGTGATAAAATCCATGGCAATATGGGCCCAGGGTTCCTTAGGAATAGGCAAGGGCATGAGGAGACCAGCAGGAGCTTGTGTGGAGGATTTGGACTGAGCACAGACATGACAAGCTTTAACGTAGTCTTTGACGTCTGAGCGGAGATTAGGCCACCAGTAGTGACGACTGATGAGTAGGAAGGATCGGAGGAATCCAGAATGCCCTGCCACCTTGGAATCATGTCCCCAACGAAGGATCTTAGCTCTTAGCCCAGTGGGGACAAAGGTCTTACCAGGCGGAATTTTAGACTTCAGGGTGGTAGAGTGGGCAACAATGCATGAGGTGGGAATGATCGGCTCAGGTTCAGGGGCGGACTCCTCGTCCAAAGTGTCAAATGACCTAGAGAGCGCATCAGCCCGACCGTTGCAGGAACCAGGTTTGTAGGTAATCGTGAAATTAAAACGGGCAAAGAAGAGACTCCACCTGGCCTGTCTAGGATTCAGACCTTTAGCATTCTGTAGATACTGTAAATTCTTGTGATCGGTAAAGATCGTTATGGAGTGAGGGGAACCCTCCAAGAGATGACGCCACTCCTCTAACGCCAATTTAATTGCGAGAAGTTCCCGATCACCGATGGCATAATTCCTCTCTGCCTGAGAATTTTTTTTGGAGAAGAACGCACATGGTTGGCGTCTCTTCTCAAAGATTTGAAGAAGCACAGCTCCCACCCCCATTGAGGAAGCGTCCACTTCAATAAAAAATGCATTCCCAGGATTTGGTCTCCTCAAGAGGGGGCCAGAAACAAAGGCCTGTTTCAGGTTGTGAAATGCAGAGACAGCTTCGGGAGGCCAGTCTCTGGCATTCACACCCTTCTTGGTCAAAGCGATAATAGGCGCGGCAATGGAAGAGTAATTCCTTATGAACTGCCTATAATAATTAGTGAAGCCAAGAAAGCGCTGTGTGGCCTTGAGGCTAGCAGGAAGAGGCCAGTTGGTGATAGCCAAGACCTTCCCAGGGTCCATACGAAGCCCCGAACATGAGACAAAGCACCCCAAAAACAGGACCTCAGAACATTCAAAGGAACATTTCTCCAGCTTGGCATAGAGATTGTTCTCTCTAAGACGTTGAAGTACAGTGCGGACATGGTTTCTGTGGACGAGCAGATTTTCAGAAAAGATCAGAATGTCATCCAGATAGATGACAACAAACTGGTACAGCAGATCTCTGAAGATTTCATTGACAAAGTTTTGAAACACGGCTGGAGCATTACACAGACCAAAAGGCATCACCAGATATTCGTAATGCCCGTCTCTAGTGTTAAATGCAGTCTTCCATTCGTCACCCTCCCGTATTCGAATGAGATTGTACGCGCCTCTGAGATCCAACTTGGTGAAAATGGAGGCACCCTTCAACCTATCGAATAGCTCAGATATTAAGGGTAAGGGGTATCGATTTTTAATAGTAACCGCATTTAAACCCCGATAATCGATGCAGGGTCTTAAGGTACCATCCTTTTTGGCAACAAAAAAGAACCCTGCCCCTGCAGGCGATGAGGATTTCCGGATGAACCCTCTCTCCAGATTCTCTGCTACATACTCCGACATGGCCTGGGTCTCTGGGATGGACAGAGGGTAGGTACGACCCCTGGGTAGAGTTGCTCCGGGGACAAGATCAATAGCACAGTCAAAAGACCTGTGGGGAGGAAGCACCTCAGCTGATTTTTTACAGAACACATCCCGGTAATCGCTGTATGCGGCGGGAAGATCAGAAGAAACAGAAGTGGCAGCAACCGGAAGACTCTCCTTGGGGGTCACCTTGAGAAGACACGACGAGAAACATGAGGAACCCCAGGCCAGGATCTGCCCAGAGACCCAGTCCACATGTGGAGAGTGGAGCTGTAGCCAAGGGAGGCCCAATACAACTGGGGTAGAGGCCTTGGGTAGAATAAGAAAGGATATCCACTCCTGGTGGAGAATCCCTACCGACATCCTAATGGGTAGCGTCTGGAAGCGAATAGGGCCCCCTGGGAGAACAGTGCCATCAATTGCCGAGACTACCAATGGGGTAGTGAGAGGTGAAAGGGTAAGCTTCATAGAAGAAGCAGTTCTCCAATCCATGAAATTGCCGGCAGCCCCGGAATCCAGGTATGCAAGGGTTGACTGAGGAGAAGTGCCTACATGAAGGGACACCGGCAAGAGCAGGCGAGAAGGTGATGTTTCTGGGTCCAATACTCCACCTTCCAAATGTATTAGACCCGAGCGTTTCCCGGACGAAGCGAGCAGGAGTCACGAAAATGACCCTTGCCCCCACAATAGAGGCACAAGCCCAGAGTTCTGCGCCTAGCACGTTCTTCGGGGGTTAGTCTGGTCCGGCCCAGCTGCATAGGTTCTTCAGCAGGTAGAGGATGCTCCACGGAATGAAGGGAGGGGAGCTCAGACTGGCTAGGACCCAGAGAGTGCTGGCGTCTTTTTTCTAAGGACCTCTCTTGAAAACGAATGTCGATCTGGTTGCATAATGAAATTACATCGTCCAGACCGACGGGAATGGCTCTTCCCGCTAATTCGTCTTTCACTCGGTCAGAGAGGCCATGTAAAAAGGTAGCGACCAGGGCCTCATTATTCCAGCTCAATTCAGCTGTGTGGATACGGAACTGAAGAGCATATTGCCCCACTGAACTAGATTCTTGGCGAAGACGTAAGACAGCACTAGCCGCTGAAGAAGCCCGAGCCGGCTCTTCGAAGATATTACGAAAGAGCTTCAAGAATTCGGACAGACTGGAAACCACCGGATCGTTCCTCTCCCACAGGGGGGCAGCCCAGGCCAAAGCTTCACCGGAGAGGAGGGAAATGATATAGGCTACCTTAGCCCGGTCAGATAGGAAGCTTTGAGGCTGAAGCTCAAAATGAATAGTGCATTGGCTGAGAAACCCCCTGCAGGCCTTGGAGTCCCCAGAGAAACGGAACGGAGCTGGCAATCTTAGTGAGTGTGAGGCTGCGACTGGTGCGATAGGTACAGCCGCTGGTTGTACTTGGGGTTGCGGATTCGGGGTTCCCAAGGAGACCTGAAGCTGCTCGAATCGAGAAGCCAGATCCTGGAGGAATCGCATCACCTGGGTCTGATTTGATTCCTGGGTCTCAAGTCTGCGAACTATGCCCTGCAATGGATCATCCGCGGGAAGCGGGATGTCAGCCGGGTTCATGGCTGATCAAACTGTCAGGGTCACCTGTGGCCAGGTGACAGATGCACACCGTAGGGGGACAGGAGTGCACCGCGAGGTAGTGAACCCTATGGCTGGCTTCTGTGGATAGGAAACTGGGTGGTTGTGGAAAGCGGGACCAGAGGAGCACAACCGGGATCCCAACGGAAGCGAGAGCCAAGATTCCCCAGGGCGCGGAGTCTAAGACCCAGCTGGTCTTCTCCAGGGCCTCTAGTGGTGAGGATGTTACGCTGCAGGCTGGGACCAGGTCGCGGCCCCTGGAGTTTCCTAGCTCACGCCCCGTAGGATAAGGGGAAGCAGCAGCACACGATAGAGAGAACCGAATAACAAGCCGAAGGTCAGGGGCCACAAGCAGACAAGGATAACGAAGAACGAGCCGAAGGTCAAGGGTCACGAGCAGACAGGGATGGTCGGGGACAAGCCAATAACGTAACAGAGAGACAGACGTAGCACACGGCAGGCAGGAACCCAAACACACAATGCCTAACAAACACGTTGATCAGCAAAGCAGGCTTGCAGTGCACAGGTTAATATAGTGTTCAGTGATAGGGCCTGGGGTGGAGTCAGGCTGGGAGGAGATTATAAAGGAAGCCAGGTGAAGGAGGTCTGGTCTCTAGATGAACACATGAGGAGGAAGGTAAGATGGCAGACAGACATTAATGCATATCCATGACAGAGAGGCTGTAATCCATGCCATCAGCCCAGGTTCAAGTGTCAGGGGCATGTTAGAGAGGAAGGGTGGATTGACCCTGAACCAGCTAAAGAGGATACTGAAAAGCTATTATGAAGAGGAAGATGCCGCCGAGCTATTTCATCGACTGATAAATATGACCCAGGAGAGTGGAGAGACTCCTCAGAACTTCCTATTCCGGGCTATTGAGCTCAAGGACCGCCTGTTGTCCACATCCAAGGATGAAGGAAATGGGGAGCATTTTGGAGTCGAGCTAGTCCAAAAGAAATTCCGGAGATCTGTGACTACGGGATTGAGGAGTGACTACATCAAGCTACAGCTGAAGCAGCATTTGGAAGATCCCTCAACTCCGGATGAGGTCCTCATTGAGAAAATGAATGAAGCAGATAAGATGGAGATTGAGAAGGACCAAAAACAGAGGAAACTTCAATCTCCTAGCACCACAAGTGCCAAAGTACAACAGATAGATGTCCCTTCAGACACTCGGGAGCTTAGTGTACTGGCAGCAAGCACTGAACAGGGATCATGGTCTTCACCTATTCACCACTTCCCCACAAGTCAGACTGGACTGGAGGAGCTGTTCCAGACCCAGAAAGAAATACTAGAGATGATGACGATGTTGATGACTCGTCTGGTGAAACCCCAGACAGAAGAGGTCTCACCACTCATGGCACCAAAGACCCCTACCACTAACCGCTCTATGAAACCAATACAGAGAGCCTGCTTCAAATGTGGAGGAAAAGGACATCTCAGGCGAGTATGCCCAAGCCTGGTAGTTGAGGAAAAGTCCAAACAGCTGGCGGGAAACTTCAGCGGGGCCCCGGCCGGGTGCCCATCATTTTCAGTGAGTTCCAAACTGAATGAGAAGCTAAGGAAGAGAAAAGACAAAACACCTCAGAGGAACTATAGTATCCCTCAGCAGGGGTACACCCCAAAGAGAGAGGGCCAGACCCCTCAGAAGAGGCACAGCATTCCCCAAAGGGAATGCACACCTAAGAAAAACTATAATATCCCTCAGCAGGTCTGTACGCCCATTAAAAGGAGGGAAATCGATGCATACCAGGCCCAAGAAAGACTAAAGTCAAAAGGGAGATGGACGAGAGAGAGTCTGAAGGGAAAGGACCAGAAGAAGGCGACTCCTGCCAGGCCACATCCAGAGAAGCTGGTAGGCCCATCTCCTGTAGTGCCCATTCAAGTGGAGGGAGTTTACACCAGAGCCATCTTGGATACTGGGGCACAAGTGACCCTACTATACCGGGATTTCTACGATAAGCACTTGAGTCATCTGCCCATCCAGAACATAGAGGAGCTGGAAATATGGGGAATTGGAACCCAGAGCTTCCCCTATGATGGCTATCTGCCCATCCGGATGACCTTTGACCCATCTGTGGCTGGGAAGGCCGAAGTGTTTGACACCCTGGCAGTTGTGTGCCCTCGGCCGCCAGGAGCCAACAAGAGCTCCCTTATAATAGGGACGAACACGGACCTGGTCCGAAGACTCCTGACCCCTTTAGTGGAAGAGAAGGGGCAAGCAGCCACCAAGATCCATCCCATGCTGAGGACGGCTTACCAAAGGCTGGTCCTAGAGCAGAAGACCCCGGTGGAGGGGATAGGGAAGGTGTGGAGACTTGGAAGAGGAGGGGTAGTGTTGCAGCCTGGCGAAGTAACCTGTCTCAGAGCCACTGTGAAGCTTACTTGGGAGCAGCCTGGACCCTTTGTCGTGCTGGAGTCCGACCCAAAAGGAGAGTCCTCAGGTCTGGAAGTGATACCAGAAGTGATTCCGCTGAAGGTTCTGAAGAAGGCCCATTGTAGAGTTCCAGTGAGTGTTAGGAATACTACCAAAGACCCCATGGACATCCCAGCCAGAATGTTGCTAGGCCAGGTGAGCCCGGCGGCCCCTGTTACCCTGTCAGAAGTGAAGAGGACAGGTGAAGAAGGGGATGTTTGGGAGAAGCTGACCATGGAAAACCCGAATCTGTCCAGGGCTTGGAAAGAGAGAGCCAAGGCCCAGTTGAATAGATGGGAGAAGATCTTCTCTAAGGATGAGTTTGATGTGGGGTGTGCAAGGAGTGCCACCCATCGGATCCGCCTCCAGGAAGATAAGCCCTTCCGAGAGAGGGTCAGGCGGGTCCCGCTAGCAGATCTGGAGGATCTGAGGGAACAACTTGCAGAACTCAAGAGGACTGGTGTGATACGGGAGTCCAGAAGCCCCTATGCCTCTCCCATAGTGGTGGTCCGAAAGAAGAATGGATCATTGAGGCTCTGTATAGACTACAGGACTCTCAACAGGAGAACCATACCTGACCAATACACCACTCCGAGGATAGAGGATGCCCTACAGAGCTTGTCTGGAGCCAAATGGTTCAGCGTTATGGATCTCAAGAGTGGGTACTATCAGATTCCGATGCACCCAGCAGACAAGGAGAAGACAGCTTTCATAACCCCAGTGGGGTTCTTTGAATTCGACCGGATGCCCCAAGGTCTGTCTGGAGCCCCAGCTACTTTCCAACGCCTCATGGAGAAGACAGTAGGGGACATGAACTTGATCGAAGTCCTTGTATACCTAGACGATGTCATTGTCTTTGGGAGAACCTTGGAGGAACATGAAGAGAGGCTGGAGAAAGTGTTGAGAAGACTCAGTGAGGAAGGACTTAAGCTTTCGCCTGAGAAGTGTCGGTTCTACCAGTCTTCTGTGAACTATCTGGGGCACATAGTATCTGAAGAAGGGGTGGCCACAGACCCTGAGAAATTGGAGGCAGTTACCTCCTGGCCACAGCCCACCACAGTAACAGAACTCAGATCCTTCTTGGGCTTCTGCTCCTACTACAGGAGGTTTGTGGAGGGATTTGCCCGAATTGCTAGACCATTGAATGAGTTGCTCAAGACTGAAGGAGAGGAGGATGGATCGGGGCCCAGGAGGCCAGGAGAGTCCATCAGAGATCAGTGGAATCAGAAGTGTGAAGAGGCTTTCCAGGAATTGAAGAGGAGCCTGACCACTGCACCAGTCTTGGCCTATGCAGACCCAACCAAACCCTATGAACTGCACGTGGATGCTAGTCATGACGGTCTGGGAGGAGTACTTTACCAAGAACATGAGGGGCAATTGCGGCCTGTTGCCTATGTGAGTAAGAGCCTGACCCCCTCTGAGAAGAACTACCCCACTCACAAGCTGGAGTTCCTGGCCCTCAAGTGGGCGGTAGTAGACAAGCTCAAAGACTACCTGTATGGAGCAGAGTTCACTGTGAAGACCGACAACAACCCCCTTACCTACCTGTTCACCACGGCCAAGCTGGATGCCACTGGACAAAAAGAAAAGAAAATCACTTCTGGAAGCAGCACTCCGATTAAAAAGCCTTTATTCCAAAAGGTTCAGGAAACAAAAAACACACTGCACGACACGGCAAACTGGTCACATCTAGCTGACGCGTTTCACACTATATAGTGTGAAACGCGTCAGCTAGATGTGACCAGTTTGCCGTGTCGTGCAGTGTGTTTTTTGTTTCCTGAACCTTTTGGAATAAAGGCTTTTTAATCGGAGTGCTGCTTCCAGAAGTGATTTTCTTTTCTTTTTGATCATAATTGCATTTGCCTGCACCCTTGGCTGCTGGGAGGAGGCATTGTCAGGGATTCCCACACCTGAGCGGCTCCCTCTTTCCCGTCTGGATGCCACTGGACACAGGTGGCTGGCCGCACTGTCTGGATTCAACTTCAGCCTTAAGTATAGACCAGGAGTGGGGAATCGAGACGCAGACGCCCTGTCCAGAAGATCTCATTCCCCGACCATTGAAATAGAAGATTGGACCCAAGTGGCACCGGACGGGGTGCAGGCCCTTTGTCAAGGAGCTGCATTCCAAGCCCGAGGATGCTCCAGAGCAGAGGAAATAGGAGTTACCATGGTGGGAGTCCCCAAACACTACTGTGGAGTAGCTCAATTGGAAGAGGACAACCTACCAAGACTGTCCAAGAAGGAATTGAGGTGTGACCAATTGGAAGACCCCATGGGGAGATTGGTCCTGGAGGCCTTGAAAAATCAGGATCCAAACATACTCATGCGTCAACCTTCAAAAGAAGCTCGCCTACTGAGGAAGGAGTGGGATAGGTTGCAGTTACATCAGGGAGTGGTCTACCGAAGGGGCCCCTCTGATGACTCAGAAGATAAGTGGCAGATGTTCCTCCCAGAGAAACATCGGGAGACTGTTCTAAAGGCCTTGCATGACAATCATGGCCACCTAGGGGCTGAAAGGACCTTTCAACTTGTCAGAAGTCGGTTCTATTGGCCCTGCATGAGGGCAGAGGTAGAGGAGTACTGCCACTCATGTGCGCGATGCATCCAGAGGAAGACTTTGCCTCATCAAGCTGCCCCAATGGGCCATCTACAAAGTCAAGGCCCAATGGATCTGGTATGCATTGATTTTCTCTGCCTCGAACCCGACCTGAGTGGACTAGGAAATGTTCTGGTGATAACCGACCATTTCACCCGGTATGCCCAGGCTTTCCCGACCAAAGACCAGAAGGCCTCCACCGTAGCCAAGGTACTTATGGAGAAGTACTTTGTCCACTATGGGCTGCCACAGCGACTCCATTCAGATCAAGGGAGGGACTTCGAGAGTAAACTGATCCGGAAGCTCCTGGATTCTTTGGGAATCAAGAAGACTCGAACTACACCTTACCATCCACAGGGAGATGCTCAGCCGGAAAGGTTCAACCGAACCTTGCTCAACATGTTGGGGACTCTGGAAAGTGAGAAAAAGCAACATTGGAGCAAACACATAGCAGCCATAATACATGCTTACAACTGCACCATCAGTGATGCTACAGGCTATTCCCCATATCGACTCATGTTTGGGAGAGAAGCGAGACTACCGGTGGACCTGGCCTTTGGCACCTCTCTGGACCATTCCTCAGTCACATCCCACAAAGGGTACGTGGACAGGCTCAGACAAAGCCTGAAAGTAGCTTATGAGCAAGCTCAAGCAGCTTCCGACCAAAGGGGGGCTAGAAATAAGAGAAACTTCGACTTGAAGGTCCAGGTGCAAGACCTACAGCCTGGGGATCGAGTGCTGTTACGCAACCTGGGGATCCCTGGGAAGCACAAACTTGCAGACAGATGGAGATCTGAACCTTATGTCATCTGTAGGAAGTTGCCGGGCCTACCTGTCTATAAGTTGAAACCAGAAGGAAAGGTAGGCCCACTGAAGACGTGGCATCGGAATCACCTGCTCCCACTTGCTGAGGCAGTTAGAATACCTCCTGCGGGAGACTCCCCTGAACCGGCCTCTATCCTGGATACTCCTAGGCCGAACACTCGGTCGCAAACCTCCCGAGCTGAAGATGGAGAGGCCTCTCAACTTAGTGAAAATGAAGAAGGAGAACTTGATTGGCTGTGGCCTTCCCCAACTCCAGAAACTTCTAATATTGATCTTCCAGCCACTGAAGGCACTCAAGATGGAACACTGAACCCAGAAGCCACAGAGTTCATCCCTTCTAGTCCTTCAGCAGAATACTGGGAAGATGCCCAGGATGGTTGTTCAGAGGAAGAGGAGCCTGAGGCGCCAGAGCCAGAAATCCCAAGAGAGCAAAGGGCTCGAAGAGTCATCCGGCCTCCTAAGAAGCTGACCTACCCACAAATGGGGAACAGTTCGGAAGACTCTGTAGTCACTGCTAGAAGGAATGCTGAGAATCCGGATCCTTCCACTGTCCATTTAGTGGAGGGCAACCCCAGCTCACTCTCTGGCACAGTTAGACAGGTCGCCCCCACTGAAGCGACCTGTAGACAGGACAGCTCCCCATCCTATGATGATTGGTGGGAGGCTCCTCTGTCAATCCTATGCAACCGCATTGAATCTAAAATGTTTTGCAGATCTAAAAATGTTAGATGTCTTTGGGGACCAAAGATTTAAAGTGGGGGGAGTGTGTAGCGGGGTATTCCCCTTTAAGACAGAGAGACAAGAAGTTCCAGGTGAGAGGTGAGTCGGGAGGAAGTAAAGAGACATTACTGGAAGTGAAAGCAGAGGAGAGAGAGACTACATCTCCCAGTACATCTTGCAGCACCCAGGGTGCATTGCTCCAGAACAGAGACTGCTGGGGCAGACTTTATAAAGGGGAGGCGGAGTTTTGGTCGGCTCTCTTTGGACACCCCTCTCCTAGCAAGAGGATCTCTGTGCTGAACTGCTGTGTGCACAAGGCCTGAAGCCTGGGCCTTGTGCTCCTTTCCAAAGAGCCCCTCTGCCAGCCTAGTAGAGCCTTAGAGACATCTTCTCCTCCTTGCTGCAGTGCACCAGAAGGATTGAAGACTTGGATGTCGGTGGATTCCTGTTCCTAGACGAATCGATGGAGGAAACGGACTTGGACTTGCCGGGTGGTGAGAGCTGTTTAAAGACAGATACTTTTATCTTTACTATTCGTTTGGATTACAAAGTTGTTCTTCAAGTGCACCACCGAAAAGATTGCTAGCGAATATTGTTTCACTGAACTTCCATTTAGATCAGTCAGGCCTGACTGCATAGGTAGACATTGCTGGGTGTTAGTCTACCCATGAGGGGAAGTAACTGTAAAAGGGCAGCGCTAGAGTTGCATAGCAATACTTTATTATTCTGATTACTCTGTTTATCTTTATTACTGTTTATTGCAGGGATCTGCAACTTGTTATACTGTTGTTTATTACTTGCCCATTAGCCTCAGTAAAATATCTGGGTCAAGTACATTGGTGTCAGTTTCACTTACTTTAATAGAAGTTTTAAAGTATATCACTGTGTGTGTTTGCCATAGGACTGCGTCACCTAGAGTTGCGGTCACGCGGTCCTATCTCCCCTTACTAGCTGTGCCAGTAGGGGGTTGAGCATATTGCCGGGGGTTGGCGGAGCTGTCTTCAGGGCCCAACTAAATCTGCGGCCTTCTTAGTTGGAGGTATCGCTACATAAGGGACCGGAGGAGCTACTCACCCGAAGACCTGGTGCAGCAGATTGCCGGTGCCGGGTGAGCCTCAGGAGACCGCCCGGAGGGGTATCTTCCCAAACAGGGGCCGAGTGCAGTCAGGAGGAAGGTTCACCGTTCACCCGGTCGGTGGCAGCGACCAAGATTCTCAGCAGGTGGCAGAGACCATGTGCCAAACCTATTCGCTGACATAGGAATAGGAAAGTTCATTGTGCCTGGGCCTACTCGTATCCACACCCCCTGTCTGTTCGTTGAGGGGGTCCAACTGATTGTGTTTCATCCTGACATTGGAAAATAAAGGAGTGTTGGACTTTTATTGGTGTGGGGCTCATTTACTGGCAGACACTGTTCCACAGAAGAAGCGGAGGCTCCAAACACCGAACACCGACCCGAACGTAAAGAAACTTTGCTCACACCACACAAACCTCTGCGGTGAAGGCTTGACGTGGTGACCCTGCACTCTCTCCTCCAAGGTACCCCTAGACTGCAGCCAAAAATAACCAATAAACAAGAGAGAGAGAGTGGAGGCCGCTACATAATAGTAGTGGTTCTGCTGCTTGGAATGCAGCTCAGGTTATACCAAGTATTGTTGGTACATATGCAAATGGGACAGCCATGCAAGAGAGTTGTATTACATTAAAAATAAATGGTTAAATGATAGCCCATTCCATGCATAGCTGTTATTTGAACTTGGATCATACAGCTACTCGGTTTTGGGCATCACCACTTTTCATATGTTTTGAATAAATAGAACATGTTGTTTGTTTGTTGTTTTAAAAAATATGTGAGGAGCTTTTTAAGTGATAATAATAAAAAATATATATTTTATATCAGTATGTTTTTGTTACTTTTGGTTGCCTTTTAAATGTCCCATTTAAATAGATCTTTTGACATTATATAAAAAGTATCAGTGCAACTGGACCCAACAATACTGGCTGACAATTGACAGACACTGACATGGCCATGATGTTTGTTCTCTCAGTGGCCTCTATTTTGCCTATTTAGACCATCTGATTATATAGGAAAATGACCCCGATGCCTGTTTAGACATCGACTTCAAGAAAATGACTGCTGATCAAGTTCATGTCCCCTGTATAAAAATATAGACACTTGAGATCCAATCCGACTTCCCTGATGAAGTCACGTGACGTAACGCGTAGTGTATGGCCGGAGTGAGTCGCGGACCGAAAGTGATGTGAGAGGCGTTCTAAAGCCGTTGTTTTATCTCATTGCGTTTTTTAATTGCTTTTGATGTAAGCATCCACTTGTCTTTAATAAACCATCGCTTGTTTAATACAATTTACACTATGGGAGGCATTTTATCTATTCCATTTCTATATGTGAACCTGAGCCCTTAGCGATACATTAAGAGCCTGTAGCCTGGAGTCTGGCGGTTGGATATCATCAGCACCTATATGTGTCCTTGAGGCTGATTATTCACTGCATAGAGGTGAGAGTTCTGGGATCACTGAGCAGTTGTGTGAAGGCATGGAAATATATATATATTTTTTGTTAGTGGAAGTTCAACTAAAGAGGGCTTTGTTTATTTATTCACTGACACTTGGACAATCATTTTGGATTTATTTGTTTATATGCTGTGACAGCAGGAAGGTAAAGTCATCTGGTTGCATCCAGGGGGGTAGGTATATTTCTCCCAGATTCAGGCTTTATGCCGACTTATACAACTAGGGAGAGAGTTGATGAAGCCCAGCTGAGGCTAGTGGGCTCATGGATGATTCATACCTCTAGGGAGAGTGCTGGGCGTCGTGCAGGCAGGGAGTTGATGAGACCAGCTGAAGCTTGTCAGCTCGTTTAAGGCCTCTATAAAAACTCCCAGCTTCATTAGGTGTTTGCTCATGCCTGGACCCAGACCTGTGTGGACTGTCTAGGGAGAGTGAACCCCTGTGCGGTGAGACAAAGCCTGTGTGGCTATTTGTTTGGACA
Organism: Rana muscosa; assembly: GCA_029206835.1. Taxonomy (NCBI): domain Eukaryota; kingdom Metazoa; phylum Chordata; class Amphibia; order Anura; family Ranidae; genus Rana; species Rana muscosa. The sequence goes on along the minus strand of CM055122.1, from coordinate 175,949,478 downwards.
TTTACTAAACCAGGGACTTAGGGACTAGGACAGCACCAGGCTGATCCCAGTTGTTAGTTAGGGAAACCTGCATGTTTAGTCAGAGGTCAAGCTGACCAGGATTTATTTTGTTTATGTTTCTTTTTGCCTTGCTGTGTTTTTGTCACTGTAAATAGAGAAATAAACCGCACCTTTTGATCTTGAAAACCACAACCTCCGTCTGCTGGGCCTGTTTTTGTGTGGGGAGCCCATCCAGGGGGTCACACACACCCGCTACCGAGCTAACCCCCTCACAGTTGGTGGAGAACCAGTGGCAGTTTTTTTTTAAGCCAGCATGGAGGAGATACTGAAACAGCTGGCTCTAGCAAATGCCAATCAACAGCAGACAAATGCAGGTTTGCAAAAGAGCCTTGCAGCTCAACAACAGAGCTTTGCAGCCCAGCAACAAGCCCAGCAGCAATCTGAGGCCCGCTTCATAGACCTGTTGCAGAAGCAAGAGCAGAGACTACAACAACAGATGGAAGCAGTAATGCAGCAACGTCCGCAGACCAGTGAGGAAAGCCGTCCCACTAATACCGCGTCCTTTAGGGTGAGTCGTTTATTGACCAAAATGACTGGAGAGGATGATCCAGAGGTATTTTGACCACATTTGAAAGGACTGCTGAAAGAGAAAAGTGGCCTGAGGAGCAGTGGGCTGGACTGGTGGCTCCTCTGTTAACTGGTGAATCGCAGAAAGCTTACTATGACCTAGAGCCTGACCAAGCAAAAGACTATGTGATGCTAAAAGCTGAAATATTGGCAAGGCTGGGTGTCACCCTGGCTGTCCGGGCTCAGCGTGTGCATAACTGGACTTTCCAGCTTGGAAAACCCCCCAGGTCTCAAATGTATGATCTCATTCACCTGAGCAGGAAGTGGCTACAGCCAGAGACTTTGTCCGCACCGGAGATTGTGGAACGTGTTGTGATGGATCGTTTCTTGAGAGCTCTTCCTACCGCCATTCAAAAGTGGGTAAGCCATGGAGACCCAGAAACGGCCGGTAAACTTGTGGATCGTGTAGAGAGATACTTGGCTGCAGAGAACCTGACGGTCTCTTCCAGAGACTCTCGGACTTTCCACCCTAAGACCAGACCATCCCCAGGGGCGGATAAGATGATTCCAAGGGGTGAGGGTGGAGAGAGTGAGAGGGTGGGAGCTCTGCCCAGGGTTTGGCGAGAACAGCCTGGGAAGTCGGGGGCTCAAGAGGCAGCCAAAAGGATTGTTTGCTACCGCTGCCGGCAAGCGGGACATATTGCAGCAAATTGCCCGGTTGTGGAGGAACCCATGCAATGTGACTTTCTGACGGACAGACGTCAGTCGCTGTGTGCGACAGTCGCATGCACTGCCATTCGGGGAACTGAGAAACATTTATGCAAAATGTGTATTAATGGTAGAAATGTTGTGGTATTACTGGATTCAGGTAGCCTTGTGACCCTGATAAAGGCTGAATTAGTTAAAACAGAGGTCTCTGGGAATAGCAAGGTAGCTGTTATTTGTGTGCATGGGGACACCCGAGAGTATCCAGTAACTACAGTGTGTTTCAAAACCCCCGAGGCTGAGGCAGCATTCCAATTCTTGAAACAAGCCTTATGTAGCCAGCCAGTGTTGTACTCACTCGACTTCTCTAAAGACTTTGTCGTACAAAGTGATGCGTCAGATGTGGGGTTAGGAGCAGTATTGTCCCAGGTCTGGAATGGGGAAGAGCACCCAGTCATTTACCTCAGCAGGAAGTTGAAGTCCCATGAGGTAAATTACGCCACGGTTGAAAAGGAGTGTTTAGCGGTGAAGTGGGCTCTAGATTCCCTTCGGTACTATCTGCTAGGTAGGCACTTTGACATGCTTACGGATCACGCTCCGTTAAAGTGGATGGCTCAAAACAAGGAGACAAATAGAAGAGTAAATAGGTGGTTCCTGGCCCTACAGGAATTCAACTTCACAGTAAAGCATCGCCCTGGCGTTCAAATGGGGAATGTGGATGCTTTGTCTCGAGTACATGAATGCCTGATTGCTGGTGTTCCAACCCCAAGGTTAAAACAAGAGGGGGGGGTATGTGACAGCAGGAAGGTAAAGTCACCTGGTTGCATCCAGGGGGGTAGGTATATTTCTCCCAGATTCAGGCTTTATGCCGACTTATACAACTAGGGAGAGAGTTGATGAAGCCCAGCTGAGGCTAGTGGGCTCATGGATGATTCATACCTCTAGGGAGAGTGCTGGGCGTCGTGCAGGCAGGGAGTTGATGAGACCAGCTGAAGCTTGTCAGCTCGTTTAAGGCCTCTATAAAAACTCCCAGCTTCATTAGGTGTTTGCTCATGCCTGGACCCAGACCTGTGTGGACTGTCTAGGGAGAGTGAACCCCTGTGCGGTGAGACAAAGCCTGTGTGGCTATTTGTTTGGACATTTACTAAACCAGGGACTTAGGGACTAGGACAGCACCAGGCTGATCCCAGTTGTTAGTTAGGGAAACCTGCATGTTTAGTCAGAGGTCAAGCTAACCAGGATTTATTTTGTTTATGTTTCTTTTTGCCTTGCTGTGTTTTTGTCACTGTAAATAGAGAAATAAACCGCACCTTTTGATCTTGAAAACCACAACCTCCGTCTGCTGGGCCTGTTTTTGTGTGGGGAGCCCATCCAGGGGGTCACACACACCCGCTACCGAGCTAACCCCCTCACAATGCATTATTGCACTCAATAATACACATTGTTACACTAGAGGAACTGCGCAGATCACTTTCCCATTTCAATTGTTAGTACGTGTATTGTGAACACTATAGATTTAGCAGCAATTTCTCATTATTTATTTATTTGTTTTGTCACTTTTTATTTATTATTCACCTGTTAGCGCAGGGAATCACTCATTCAATTGACAGACACTGCAACAATACTTTTGAAAAAAATAGTTGTCCAGTGGGGCATGTGTGCAGCTGCACTGTCAGTGGAAATGGGATGTCCACCCCTGCTCACAAGCGCCAGTTTCTGGAGGAAGCCAATAAACCTCATAGTATGCTGTTAGATTGTGGGAGTAAACCCACATTAACACTACATGCAGATAGTGCCCCAGGTGAGATTTGAACTCAAGGCACAGAGCTATAAGGCTAACTGCTTAGCCTATGTAGCTAGGTGCTGGACACCAGAAAGCATACATGTCCCTCTTGACAATCGGTTTACTTTAACTTTCTGCTGTTATCCCCTCCAGTCAGCAGAGTGAAAGCTATAGCCAGAAAAACCTATATAATTCTATGCAGAACACTGAGGTTTATGGGATTTGAAGTCCAGGAAGTAAGCAATATTGGGAGGCTTATGAACCCTTTGCACTATAATTCTCAAGAACCACTGGGGCAAGGGGGAGCAGTGGAGCTGCTTTTCTGTGACTGTCCAGCTCGGTTCTTTCTCTTGGTGCCGAGGGAACCGATGAGAGCACATCTGCAGCATACAGACCAGACTGCTGAAAGGCCATACTAGCAGATATACCCGAAACAGCTCTTGCATCTGCACCATTGCTGTAGGGAGACCAGAGCATCCTTCTGTAGCACCCTCTAGGTAGGTAGGTAGGTGAGGATTTTTGGTTAGGATTAGATAAATTTAGGCAGGTCTGGCTGGCAGCCAGGCCTGTTTGTTTTGATTTGATCTGGGCTGGGAGTGGCTCAGAGTAGCAGCTGGTGACTCACAGGCAGCGTCACTGAGACCTCCCTTTTCTTTCTGAAAGATTCGAGAAAGAGCTGCCTGGGGTATTCTAAGGAGCCCTGACCAATCCCCAACCTGGATTGGCAGGGGGCAGGCTTCCTTAAATACCCGGGATCAGCCCAGCTGGGGAGGAGTTGGAGTTGTTCAGAGCTTTGGAGATGGAATGATAGGCTGTCTGGGCCTTTGAGGGAGCCCCTCAGTCTGGGGGGGGGGTGGTGATCTTAGGCGTGTGTATCGGGTGTGGATGGGGCCCTTCAAGAAATCGTGGAGGTGTCCTGGACAGGAGGCAAAAGAGGAGTAAGAGAGGACAGCAGGAGAGAGCATTGCCAGGCAAGTCTCCATGGAGAGAAAAAAGGTCGCAGCCAGGAGAGGGCTGGTGAGTAACACGCACAGTCAGGAGGACTGGGGAGGCACGCCTGAGAGTACAGGGAGCATGCAGTCTGGGATGGGTGCAAAGCCAGTGGATTGGACTCTGGTGTCATGGACAGTGGAGAAGGGCAGCTGCAGTCAGGAGGGCTGGCAGGGCCTGAAGATGGGTTACTGGGCTCAGTAGCCGAAGTTAGGACAGCTAGCACCAGAAACTTTCTACTGCTACACTATAGGGGCCCACGGTCCCTGCCTGCAAAAAGGCAATTTCTAAGACCCCTTTCACACTGGGTCGCTTTGCAGGCGCTATAACGCTAAAAATAGCGCCTGCAAAGCGACCTGAAACAGCCGCTGCTGTCTCTCCAGTGTGAAAGCCCTCTGGAGAGACAGCAGTGGCTGTTTCAGGTCGCTTTGCAGGCGCTATTTCACACTGGAGCGGTGCGCTAGCAAGACGGTAAAAAAAGTCCTGCTAGCAGCATCTTTGGAGCGGTGAAGGAGCGGTGTGTATACCACTACTCCACCGCTCCTGCCCATTGAAATCAATGGGGCACTGCGGCTGTACCGCCGGCATAGCGCCTCTGCAGAGGTATTTTGCTGTGGTTTTAACCCTTTCTCGGCCGCTAGCAGGGGGGTAAAAGTGCCCCGCTAGCGGACGAATAGCAAATTTGACGGTAAAGCAGCGCTAAAAAAAATGGCGCTTTACCGCTGCCGCCGCCCCCGTCCCAGTGTGAAATGGGTCTTTGGCCTGGATGAGCCCGTGTCGGGCCTAGCCACGTGGTGCTAGCTGTGCCTGGAAGCTGAAGCAAGTGAAGTGCTGGAGAAAAAAAAAATGACATTCCGCCTGTGTGTATGCCGGTTTGTCCATCAGAAGCCGGCCATTTGGAAAACCAGCAGCTGATCGACTCCCAATCAGTGCTCTCAGCCAATGGTGGAGAGTGCTAATCGGAGTGTTTTGGCGGGGGGCCATCCCCCTGTCAGAACACAACAGATCGCTATAATAATGTCAGATAGTTAGTACAGCGGTTCCGACCAGAGCTGTCAGTTTTTTTTTATTGCACCCTGCAATAAAATGTTTGTGTGTTCCAGGCTTTAGGCCTAGTCCTTATCACAAATCACCCTGTATGCTAAATTGTGCTATTACCATTGTTATCCTACTGTATCTCTATGCTTACTTTGTTACCAACCATATCAGTTGACAATAAATTGTCTGTTTGCCTGTGCTATCTGGTTCAGTGTCTGTTACTTTGATATAGTACTACTACTGATTACTAAGTACAATATTAGTTTCAGTGATTTTCTGTAATATTACATGCTCTGTACACTCAACCTAGTGTGTTAGAGGGGCTGAAGTTCTTAAAGAGTTCAAGGGAAAGAACAGAGGATCCATCCTAACCAGCAGCTCCTACAACGATAGCGCTACACCAATATGCTATGCAGTGCCATTTAGATGTTTCAAATTCTATCTTGATCCATGTGACATGGCAGGGTGTTTGTGAAATCCTTATTTACATATTCTATTTATTGGCCTTGGTGGGTAAATTTGATAGACTCTGGGAAAAAAGTCCTACAGAGGGATCAAAGCCAAAGGAAAGGTCCAAGACTAAAAGAAATGTGACCCATAATGAGTGAATCTAACAATTGATCTTCTTCTGCATATGTCTTCTAATGTCTCCTGTAGTATTGAGCCACTCTATGCCTCTAAATAGATTGGACTATTGAAAATAGACTCTACACAGGCTTTTGGCATCTTTTTAAGAGGTTTTTTTTTTTTTTTTTACCGTAACTATAGTCTTTGGTGTCAATCTCACAAAGTAGTGTGAGCAACTTCAGGTTATTGTACAGATTTATTGCTTTTCTCTGTTGAGTAAATAGCAGTGGGGTGGCATCATAAATTCACCACCCAGTCATGTGTCTTTTGACCATAAAAATCTTTGCTGCATAGGCTGGCCTATCTTACATTCAAGGAATCCCCCCCTGCCGGTTTTGCTTTGAAGGGTTGGTTTAAACTGGCACCTCTTCTATTGAAACCATAAAGAAAGAAGATAGAGCTATTATTGTTTAATGTTTAAAGCAAATACTTTAACGGTGGACATGGTCTGTTGTAACCACAAGAGGGAGCAAGATTCATAGAAATCGCGAAATCAACTAACGACATTGCAGAATCCCAATTCGCCTATTTTAGAAAACAGCAAGTTGAAGTTAAAATACTTTTACTGTAACATTTAATGTGGTTTACAAGCTGCTCAGAAAATCTGAAGATGATTAAGTCAAAGTAATTTTCTTTTATTTTGCTACGTTTTGCAAGCGTAAAATTATTTGAAATATCTACTATAATCACAAGATTTGTCGAAACAGCAGACATACAACCATAAAGTCTTTTCTTTCTGCGTAATTAAATATACAACATATTTCATGCACTATTTCACATGTAGTGTTGTATTTCTCCCTGGAATTATAGGACAGGTCTATTTTTTTCATGTTATGCTGAGTCTGTGATATAAATGTTATATCTGTTTTAGTGAGTATAGCGCCTTATAGACACATACAAAAACATTAAAACGGAATTGCCTGATTTTGAGAGTAGTTGAACTTAAAAGTTGCCATGGATATTGTAGTAGGCAGAACTTTTCAGTAAATATGGCCGGACTCTGCTGCTCTCTCCCCTGGAATAGCGCTAGTGGCGGTGTGTCCATTAAGGGCGCATGGGCGCCGCCCCCTCTCTCCAGCCACCCCCTCTGTGTAGTATGGGCGCTGTAGCCACTCCCTAATCAGGCTTTCGGCGCCGGATGCCTGAATTACAGCGGCAGGGGGGTGTTTTTGAAGCACCTGATTAGAGCCATAAGCTCTAAAAGGCTTAAAAAAAGGTGATCTGCGAGCGCAAACCATTGCCCAGGGGTGTTAGCAAAGCAAATGAATACATCCAGAATACATCCTGCCAATCAGGAGGCACGGATGTAATACCGGTCACCTGATTGGCTAAAGGCAGAGGCGATCCCATTGGCCGCCTAGCCAATGGGATCGCACGGAACAGGAAGAAGGAAGAAGATGCGCATTGAGTACCCAGGAGCTATCGCCGCGCTAACTGTCCCACAGCTCATCGCCTGACCCGCTGCCTGACCCGTCACCATGATGGGTTAGGTGCCGGTTAGACAGCGGGCAGGCAAGCGGGCAGGGGGGCACAGTGGCTGCATATTATTGCCACAGAGGCTGCAATTGATGGGGCACAGTTGGCTGCATTTGCTGGGTATAGTGACTGTATATTATGGGCACCAAGGCTGCAATTGTTGGGCACAGTTTGTTGCATTTGCTGGGCACAGTGACTGCATATTATGGGCACAGAGGCTGCAATTGATGGGGCACAGTTGGCTGCATTTGATGGGCACAGAGGCTGCATATGATGGGCACAAAGGCTGCATATGATGGGCACAGTTCGCTGCATATTTTGGGCACAGTTCGCTGCATATTATGGGTATGGTTGGCTGCATTTGCTGGGCACATGGGCTGCATATGATGGGCACAGTGGCTGCATTTGATGGCACAGTGGCTGCAATTGATGGCACAGTGGCTGCAATTGATGTTTTTGTTTCAGTATTTTTCAAAATACCCCCCAAAAATGTTGAGCACCAGCCGCCACTGAGCGCAACCAGTCATGTAACTGCCCCTTGCAGTGCATAGAAGGCAACACTGGTGTCCATACGTCCAAGGGATGTGATGTAGGGTGCCACAGAGATCCCACCTCCCAGCTGATGGAGGTGGCCAAGCCTTACAGAGAAATGCAATGAGGTCAGTGGGAGTAAAAACTGTCTTTGCTCTAGCCATAGAAATAGGAGATTACAAAAATACAGTTTAGCATTTAAAAAAGTCTCTGAATCATCATGACAGGTGATTAGCATATACCAAAATGGATGGCAGGCTATATTTTTTAGACTTGTGCAGAACGGAAAAATTTGTTTAGTTTCGGTTTGTTTCTTGTGCACGATGGAAAAATTTGTTTAGTTTCGGTTTGTTTCTTGTGCACAACGGAAAAATTTGTTTAGTTTCGGTTTGTTTCTTTCGTTTCGGTTTGTTTCGGTTCGTTTCTCTCGTTCTGACAGGACGTCATATGACGTCTTGCCTTTAAAAGGAGCTAGGGGGCGTGCGCGCGCCGCCGGCGGCACGCGAGCGCACCCGCCGCGTTGCATGGGACCCGATGCGTGTGCCCGGTGGCTGCGATGGCCGCCGGGCACCCGCGATTGCCCAGTAACCGAGCAGGAAAGTGGATCTGTGTGTGTAAACACACAGATCCACGTCCTGTCAGGGAGAGGAGACCGATGGTGTGTCCCTTGTACATAGGGACAACCATTGGTCACCTCCCCCAGTCAGTCACCTCCCCCCACAGTTAGAACACATCGAGGAAACACATTTAACCCCTTCCTCGCCCCTTAGTGTTAACCCCTTCCCTGCCAGTCACATTTATACAGTAATCAATGCTTTTTTATAGCAGGGATCGCTGTATAAATGTGAATGGTCCCAAAAATGTATCAAAAGTGTCCGATCTGTCCGCCGCAATATCGCAGTCACAATAAAAATCGCAGATCACCGCCATTACTAGTAAAAAAAAAAAAAAAATGCTATAAATCTATCCCCTATTTTGTAGACGCTATAACTTTTGCGCAAACCAATCAATATATACGCTTATTGCGATTTTTTTTTTACCAAAAATATGTAGAAGAATATGTATCGGCCTAAACTGAGGAAAATTTTTATAAAAAAAAAAAAAAAGGATATTTATTATAGCAAAAAGTAAAAAATATTGTTTTTTTTTCAAACTGGACGCTCTTCTTTTGTTTAGAGCGCAAAAAATAAAAACCGCAGAGGTGATCAAATACCACCAAAAGAAAGCTCTATTTGTGGGAAAAAAAGGACGCAAATTTTGTTTGGGAGCCACGTTGCACGACCGCGCAATTGTAATTCAAAGTGTGACAGCGCTGAAAGCTGAAAAATGGCTTGCGCAGGAAGGGGGTTTTCGTGCCCGGTAGGGAAGTGGTTAAAAAGCTGTCTAGTGTGTTTTTTTATTGACAATTTTCCCCCAGGTGAATGGGTAGGGGTACGATGTACCCCATACTCATTCACATAAGGTGGGGGGCCGGGATCTGGGGGCCCCCTTATTAAAGGGGGCTCCCGGATTCCAATAAGCCTCCCGCCCGCAGACCCCAACAACCAAAAGCCAGGGTTGTCGGGAAGAGGCCCTGTCCTCATCAACATGGGGACAGGTTGCTTTGGGTTGGGGGGCCGCAGGGCGCCCCCCTGCCCCAAAGCATTCACCCCCCCATATTGAGGGCATGCGGCCTGGTACGGTTCAGGAGGGGGGACGCTCGCTCTTCCCCACCCCCTTTCCTGACCGGCCGGGCTGTGTGCTTGGATAAGGGTCTGGTGTGGATTTGGGGGGACCCCCATGCCGTTTTTTTGACATAGGGGTTCCCCTTTAAATCCATACCAGACCCAAGGGCCTGGTATGCTCTTGGAGGGGACCCCATGCTGGTTTTTTATTTAAAATTTGGCCTGGAGTTCCCTCTCAAGATTCATACCAAACACAGTGCCTGGTGTTGGCGGGGATCCAAGTCGGATCCCCGTTCATTGAAAGTCGGACGTATGTCGGCTTCAAGTCGCAGGGCAAAGTCGGATCCAAAGTAGGACGGCTGTCGTGTCGCACCAGTGTGAACCCGGCCTCAAGCAAAACCTGGACACCCAGATTGAGGCTGGGTTCACACTGATACTACACGAGAGTCATACGACTTTCATCCTACTTTGCTCTGCGACATCAGTCCTACATCGGTCCTACATTGGTCCTACATCCATCCGACTTGAATGAACAGGGTACTACTTTAATTCAACTTTGTGATAGTCTGACTTGTCCTTTGACCAATCAAAACAATCCCAGTGTGAGATAAATTATTTTTACTGCTGCTGTAATCACCATGTCGGATGTCAAAAGTCTGATGGTTAGGACAAGGATCCTACTTTGATCCGACTTCAATGATATTCAATGGGCTGAAGTAGGATCAAAGTCGGACCAAAGTAGTACAGGGAGCATTTTCAAAGTCGGACCGACATGTGTCGGACCAGTTAAGACGGCTCCCATAGGGAAACATTGATTTTCAAACGTCATGCGACATGAGCTCCCAATGTCGGAGCGTTTGTCGCACCAGTGTGAACCCGGCCTGAAGGTTCTGTTCCACCTAATACTCCTTGAAACCTTCAAGCTCCCGACCCCAATCTAGAACTATCAAATCTGGAGAAAGCATAGAACACCACTTTCACCTTTCACAATCATCCTGCCAGAGCTTCTCAAACTGCCGCAATTTTTGTCCATTTACATAGTTGCAGGGTCTCACACTGTCGCAGTATGAAAGTGAGTTGGGATTGTAAGCTCCTTGAGGGCAGGGACTGATGTGAATGTATAATGAATATGTAAAGCACTGCATGAATTGACAGTGCTATATAAGTAACTGTAATAAATAAATACCGTATTTATCGGCGTATAACACGCACAGGCGTATAGCACGCACCATAACATTAAGAGGGAAGTTTCAGGAAAAAAACCTTTCCACAGCCCCCTGCGTATAACACGCAGGTACAGTTTACCCTCTATTTTCAGGGTAAAAAAGTGAGTGTTATACGCCAATAAATACAGTAATTGTAAAAGCTACAGTGGGGCTTACATAACATTGCCATGCAGTGAAAAAACCGTAATGGACAGGACCTCATAAACTTCAGCTTTCTCTGATTGCTTCCTATAGGTAATTGGGTTATGTACATTGTTTTTTACCTTGTAAATAAGAACATATGTTCTAGGGGATATATTAATGTTAATGTGTATAATTATTATACAAACGTGTACTGATTTTTCCTGCTATTAGTAATGTCTGGGAACTTGTAATCTGAGTCTTTCCTAGGGTCCTAATAGATCTGGGGTACTCTGTTAGGAAAGAGTTGTGAGAACCATCTGTCCCCTTGGAAAGCCTGTCATGTGATAAGCGACATTTTTATCTTGCAGACTGAGCTGGCTGCACAGAACCAATCACATGCATCTTTCTTGCCAATTTAAGTGACTCTAATTGGAAGAGGAACAACTTGTTTCCTTGTGTAGGTCTGCAGGTAAGTGAAGATGACATAACTGCACTGTGAACCATGATCAGCTAAGTTTCATAAAAACAAGTTATGGCTGCTTGGAATTTCTTGGACTGGGTGTGATCTTTAGAAGGCCATAAACTAAACTGCAGCTTCTCAGTACCTCCAGTTCTCATCTGCTAATAGCTAATCTCCAGTGTGTAAGTCTGCTTTTTATCAGTTCACATATGCTTTGTGTAGTGAATGACGACTACATGCAGACCAACATTGTCCCTAACATGCTCAGAAGTCCACAAACATGCAATTGGTTATAACAAGGCAGAACCCCATGTGTATTGTTAGCTTTCCTGCCAAACTGTGCACCCAAAAATACATTTTGGTCACAAATTTCTCTCTAGGCTTATTTGTTACTTAATTTTGTAATTATATCCTGAAGGAACACAATGTTGCATAAGTTATGCTATCTTTTACTTTTTTACACTTGGGGTATATTTAAACCCAATAACAAAAATCGTATTTAACCGCTTGCCGACCGCCGCACGAACTTATACGTCGACAGAATGGCACGGCTGGGCAAATGGGCATATATATACGTTACAACAAGGCCTGGGGAATGCCCAGGAAAAAACCATGCACTTACCGACCAGCTCGCAGACAACCAATTAACCTGTCTAACACTATGCGTTAAAAACAGGTGTTTTGTCCGCACGCATTTACAAACGCATGCGTGAGCCACAGAGCCACGTCAAGGCACCCTGTAATCTGTGGTCCTACACTAACCTATAAGTGTCCCCACAATGGAGGCACATGCATTCTGATAGATAGATGAGGACAGGTGGACTGAAGGGGAGCCACCCCTCCTTAAAAGGTACAGGAGCACACCAAACACCCAGCATGTAGCACAATGGCTGCAAAGGAGTTGGTGCGTTCTGGACCAATACAAACACCAAGGTGAAAAACAAACTTGTCCACTGCCCCCATCTATAGCTGGCCATCGCAGTAAGCAGCATTGGAAGGCTGAAACAGGTAACAACAAGGCCTGGGGAATGCCCAGGAAAAAACCAAGCCTACTTACCGACCAGCTCGCAGACAACCAATTAACCTGCCTAACAGTATGCATTAAAAACAGGGGTATATATACGTCCACTTTAATTTGGCGCTGTGTGGTCGCGCGCGCGCCACCGGCGGTACGCTTGCAGCCCTGTCGCGAGCTCCGTGATCGTGCCCGCGGACTCGATGTCCGACGGTGTCCCGCGATCGAGTCGCAGAGCTTAAGAACGGGGAGATGTCAGTGTAAACACAACATCTCTCCGTTCTTCCTAGTGACATGTCACTGATCGTCTGTTCCCTCTCATCGGGAACAGCAATAAGTGACGTGTCACTCGTAGCCACGCCCCCTAACAGTTAGAATCACTCTCTAGGACACACTTAACCTCTTCAGCGCCCCCTACAGGCTAACTCCTTCACTGCCAGTGTCATTTTTACAGTAATCAATGCATTTTTATAGCACTGATCGCTGTAAAAATGACAATGATCCCAAAATGGTGTCAAAAGTGTCCGATGTGTCCGCTATAATGTTGCAGTCACGATAAAAATCACTGATCGCCACCATTACTAGTAAAAAAAAAAAATATTAATAAAAATGCTATAAAACTATCCCCTATTTTGTAGACGCTATAACTTTTGCGCAAACCAATCAATAAACGCTTATTGCGTTTTTTTTACCAAAAATATGTAGAAGAGTACGTATCGGCCTAAACTGAGGGAAAAATATGTTTTTTATATATTTGTGGGGCTATTTATTATAGCAAAAAGTAAAAAATATAGAATTTTTTTCAAAATTGTCGCTTTATTTTTGTTTATAGCGCAAAAAATTCAAAATCGCAGAGGTGATCATATACCACCAAAAGAAATCTCTATTTGTGGGAAAAAAAGGACGTCAATTTTGTTTGGGAGCCACGTCGCACGACTGCGCAATTGTCAGTTAAAGCGACGCAGTGGCGAATCGCAAAAAGTGGCCTGGTCTTTGGCCAGCCAAATGGTTAATCACTTGCCTACTGGGCACATTTACCCCCTTTCTGCCCAGGCCAATTTTCAGCTTTCTTTGCTGTCATACTTTAAATGACAGTTGCACAGTCATGCATTACTGTACCCACATTAAATTTTTATCATTTTTTTCACACAAATAGAGATTTCTTTTGGTGGTAATTAATCACTGCTGGGTTTTTTATTTTTTTGCTAAAAAAAACCAAAAAAAGGCCAAAAAGTTTGAAAAACCTTCACTGATGTGCGCTATTGAGGCTGCACTGATGGGTACTGATAGGATGCACTGATGGGCACTAATGAGGTGGCATAGAAAGGGCACTGTTTAGGTGGCACTGATATGCGGCATTGATGAGCACTAATAGACAGCACTAATGGGCACTTAAAGGTGGCACTGGTGAGCAATGATAGGCCGCACTTGTAGGCAGCACTGATGGGTGACACTGATGGGCAGCACTAATGAGCAGGCACTGAAAGGCAGCACTGATTTGTGTCACTGCTGGGGCACTGAGTGGTGTCACTGATGGCCACTGATTGGTGTCATTGATGGGCACTGATTGGGCTGTATTGTAATCATTATGTGCCATGGGCGCCATATGAAGGGGGCGCTCGTGAGTGGCTGGGCAGCAGGGATGTACTGGCCATCGAGACTACCAGGAGTTTCCCAGTGGGCCGATGGCTCAGGGGGGCGTTTTTTGTATCAGACAGCCAGCCTGTGTCAAAGTCATGGCTGCGCGAGCCGCACAGCCATTACTTTGAGCACCGCACCACTGTACTGTCTATAAGCAGGGCCGGGCTGGTACAAGGAAGGGGCGTATACCCTGGGCTGGGCAGTACAATTTGCTGGAGAGAGGGGGCGCAGGTGAAGTGCTGGAAGTACTTTACACAGTACACACTAGCCGCAGCTAGCTGTACTGTAGTGGTCTCTCTACCTTACTCTGTAACAATGTGCCCAGTGCACTCCTGCACCCGGCGGCGTGACGTCACTCATGGCCGGAGGTGGGATGGGAGTGTCATGGATATGCAGTAATGTTTGTCTGTCCGCTTAACTTCCTCCCCATGTGTTCACCTTAGAGGCCAGACACTCTCACCTGGCTGCTTTTATAATCTCTCCTCCCAGCATGGCTCCACCTCAGGCCCTATCAGAGAACTCTATATTAACCTGTGCACTGCAAGTCTGCCTTGCTGATCAACATTGTTTGTTAAAGCGGTGGTGCAGGAAAAAAAAAAGTCAGCAGCTACTAACAGTGTAGCTGCTGACTTTTAATAAGGACACTTACTTGTCCTACTCTCCCGCGATGTCGGTCCTGTCGCGGCGATCGATCGCTGCTGGCAGGCTCCCGGCTCCTCCATTCTGAGTAGGGGAAACAGGCTGTGAAGCCGTAAGGCTTCACTGCCCGTTTCCTACTGCGCATGCGCCACTCGCACGGCGCTCTGTGAATGGGCGGCTTGCCTCCTGGGATACACACAGTTCCCAGAAGGCAGCACGGCCCATTCACAAGAAGAGGAAGCGGAAGGAGAGCCACCGCGGATGGAGAAGAGGAACATTAGCGGCAGATTAGGGGACTTCCGCATAGCAACAGGCATTTAGGGTGAGTATAAAATATATATTTTTTTTCTATAAATTTTTTTTCTTTTTTTAGTGTGAAGATTTTTTCAGGGTGGACCTCCACTTTAAGCATTGTGTGTTTGGGTTCCTGCTTGCCGTGTGCTACGTCTGTCTCTGTGCTAACGATATTGGCTTATTCTCAACTATCCCTGTCTGCTTGTGACCTTGACCTTTGGCTTGTCCTTTGTTTATCCTTGTCTGCTTGTCGCCCTGACCTTGGCTTATCTCCTCACTATCTCTTGTAGCCTGAGCTGCTGCTTCCCCTCTATCCTCTATACCCCACGGAGCGTGAGCTAGGGGACTCTGGGGGCCGCGACCTAGATCCAGCTGCAGCTTAGGCCATTCTCACCACTAGAGGCTCTGGTGAAAACCTGCTGGATCTTAGACTCTGTGCCCTGGGGAATCTTGGGCTCTAGCTCCCTTTGGGATCCCTGTTGTGCTCTAGTGGATCTGCCATCCTTACCACCCAGTGTTCCATCTGCAGCAGTCAGCCATAGGGTTCACTACCTACGGTGTGCATCTGTCATCTGGCAACTCAGGTGACCTGACAGGGAGGAGCTCGGAGAGCTGCTGCCTAAGCTGCAACCAAGAGGAGCCGCCGAGGAGGATCCAGCAAGTTCAGCAAAAAGTGTGTATAAGCTATGCTGAGTGTTATAATGAATGATTCATTGCCATTGCCAAATGCCATGTGGGATGCGGCCATCTGACTAACTTAATAATGAACTGTCTAGATCCGATTGGGGGAGGGGAGGAGGCTGAGGTGCCGCAGTTTCAGTGCTTTCCATATGCGCCATTTTCCCTAGATAAGCCTCTGGACCTCTGCACTAGATGAAGTTGATATCAGTGGTGCCTGCAGCCACTCTCTATGCACATCCACACAGTACAACTCCGCCGAGGTGCAAGAGGGGGAGGTGGCAACATGTTTGGAGGGCTTAGCCCTCTTTGTCAAGCCTGCCCAACAAGAGGAGAAAGCTGGCTTTTAAGCCTGGCTATAGGCAAGGGCGGGGCCACCCGGTCAGAAGGGGGTGGGGTCACCCGGTTACGTCACTGGGTGGACCCGCCCTATATAACAGCTGTCACTGTGAAAAGACAGCAGTCGGCGGGACGCCTCCCATCGAGGCAGAGTTTTTTTTTGTTTTTGTTTTCGAGTCCGTCTGCGCCGTATATATGTAATGCCCCCCCAATATTTGGGGCGCTATGTGGAAATTTAAGGGTAGTCTGAGCCGACAATTGTTGTTCTGCTCTGGGTGTGGTACTGCCCGGCAGTAGTGCTCTCCGTTGCCTGCTGATGGCACTGTTACCGCCGGCATAGGTTAAACTACGGGGGGTATCACAGCACCTTGGGTGTCCTCTCTCGGCAGCCCTGCAGTGGGCGTGGTCTACCCGCTGTGCAATGCTGGGAGAGGGTACAAAAGGGGCATACGCCATTTGGCGTGAGGCGATTCCAGGGGGACCCCAAGGCGTTCAAGGGGGACCTCTGGTCCTGTGAGTGTGCCTCATGGCCCGCATGGCACGAGGTGCGCGAGTGTGTTTAGGCCTCAGGCACCTTCAGCCCGAGGTCCTGGCAGAGATTAGCGACGGTACTGCTATCTCGGGGAGAGGCCTGGAGACTTACCTAAAGGGGATTCATTGTCTCTGATGTCCGTGCTCCATCCCGGCTGCTAGGACCGCTCTCATAGGGACTATCCGGGTGAGCAATACCCACTCAGGCTTGAGTGGCGATGAGTGTAGATACTGAACTTAAGTGTTGCGTGCCTGAACCTTCCCCTACTTCTTTCAACTTCTGCTCTTCCTCTGTTCGAGTTGACTCAAAAAGAATAAAGCCTTGCTGATTAGGTTTTACTCAAGTGTGGACATTGGCCTTTTTCCTGGAGATTATTGTTTGCCTAGACAACGGAGCTAAAAGGATCCACTCGGGGGAGGTAATTTGCTGCAGACCCAAGAAAAAGGAAAAAAACAGTCTGGTCCTTTAAACCAAGGGAGCGGGACCCAGTGCTACATATATATATATATATATATATATATATATATATATATATATACACATATATATACACACTGTATATACATATATCAAATACACTGCTTGCACGCCACTAACTAACCTGCCTAATCTCTCTTCATTCATAATTACACTATATACGGCCGCTGAGTAAGTAGCCTTATATAGTGTGGGGCGTGGACTTGAGCCATGCAGGCACCCTGCCTTTGGCCAATTATGGCTTTCTCAGCAGAGTCGCTCTGTGATTGGTCAAAGCATGCAGGTCAGGTGCATGCTTTGGCCAATCGTGACGATCTCGCAGTGCACTATGGGGCATTCCGCGGCGCTTGAATTTGCCGCAAACGACCCATAAGGTTCAGTATTCCCTGAACGAGCAAACACCCAATGTTCGACTCAAACTTACGTTTGAGTCAAACATTGGGCTCATCCCTAATGCCAGTGGTTACTTTTCTAAAGGTCAGAAAATGCCCATTGCTCCAGGAACCCCTAGAGGAGCCCTGGTTGAGAAAGGGAGATATAAAGAATTACGTAGAAATCTGTGGTACATATTTTAGTATGCATGAATTCATATACAGTATATTACAATGATAATATAAATGTGCATGGGCCAAACATATTAGAAACTAGGGATGAGTTCAGGCGTGTTCGTATTGAACACATGCAGAGCCCGCCAAGGAAGTCGGCATCATCGGAACCGTGCTGCGCTAATCACAGGCAGGGAGACATTTCCCTATCTCTGCAGCCGAGCATCGGGACAATGTCTCCCTGCCTGTGATTAGCGCAGCACAGTTCCGACGGTGCCGACTTCCTTGGCAGGCTATGCATGTGTTCAATGCGAACACGCCTGTTAGAAACCCCTATAATAGTGACTGAGTTGCATGCATGGGCACATTGGCTCTGTGACCCATGTAGTATCCATGTAAATCCAGCCCTGTTGATCAGTCTGGCCTACATGTCTAAGTTACAGACCAATTTGATGATATAAAGGTATAAAATGAAAGCATATGTAGTGTATACATTTACCTTCAATAAACTCACCTGAGGCTAATGTGCCATATGCTGCTTGTACACAGACCATATTGTTTTACAACATCCATTATTTCACATTTCACTTAGTAACAATTACAATTCTGCAGAAAAAATATATATATATTATTATTTTCCTAAAAGCAGCATGAACTATCTCATATTTATCATCCTTTTAATTTAATGCCAAACACCTAACGCATGAACATATAGTAGAAAATATGTTATAAATAGAAGGTGGGTTAGAAAAACATATGGGGTTGCCTTTTCTCCAGAGAATTTCTGAGGCTTTGCCATTACGCATACAACAAATATTTCACATACCAGTAACAGATTTAAATATTCAGTGAGGTTAAAAGGGTTGAAGCAGGGTTGTTCTCTGCACACAAATTATCTTCTAATAAATTTGCTCCTGTGTCCTGTCATCTCTTCGCCATATACCATTCACCAGCCAATTGTGCTATTATTGTATGGCTGCCACCATTTTGCTGATGACTGTAATTTCCAGGAATTAAGCAGGAAATATTATTATTAAAGTAATCACTGGCACAATTGCATCCATAAAGCCTCCTCTATTAATTCATGCTTGGCAAGGTCACAATTATGACATCAAATTGATTTTTTCCCCCTTTGTTCGATATTTGCAAAGGATACTGGCAACGTATATACTGAGCTAGTAACACTAAACACAAGACTTGTTGTAATTATCCTGTAGCCATTATTGATCAAAGTATAATAAAGGTTTTATACTGATGTGAAATGGATGAGTTTGACCTTTAAATGTCAGTCGCGTCCAGAAGATCAACAATGTTTCGTTTTGTATTAACCTGCTGTGAAAACAGCACATCTAACAATTTATCATTTAAAGTTCCTTTAATTGGATTATTATTTTCCACAGTTCAACTGCTGTCTGTTTATGTTCACTCATTTAAAGAGGGATGTGCCGAAATGATGTCTGGGGAATTGATCTTCTGATGATGACTAATGAAGATCAAAGGCAATGATGATCATTTTCTGGTCCAAATTAAATAGCTAAACTTGAAACCACTGTAAGTAAGGCAGATCCTTAAAGTCCCCTAAGGTAGGAGGAGTCTTTATTCTATTTATTGTATTCATTTATGTAGCATGAATATATTGTTTAGTGGTTTGACAGAGGGATAGCTGGATTTATACTATTATATGATGCAGTGCTTGGAAGTCTAGGAGCGTCATGAAATATAGCTGCTGATGATTAGATTGGAGAGGTACCAATGGAGGTAGTTTGGTTATCTTGTAGAGATGTGTGTGGGATGGAGTCAAAGCTGCTTGTTTTAACAACCATATTATTTAACCCCCAACAGTTCTTTTCCTTATAAAAGCATGGCCCCAAAATGACAGTGTTGTGACCACACCCCAACTTTCCATCATATTGGTGCTATACCCATGCAGCTTCTTTAGTTTATAGTGTAAAGCCTAGTACACATGGGCCGAATGTCGGGCGGCATTGGCCGGTTCAATAGAAACTGTCCGACATTCAAACTGGAGTCCGCCCAATAGAAGCCGTTCATTTGGGCGGCTTATGATGAAGGAGCATGCCCGAAAAAGGTCTGCTGATTGGCTCCCGATCAGCCGATCAAATTGGCTCTTGATCAGCGTTCTCAGCAAATGGCTAAGAGTGATGACTGGAGTGTTCTGACGGGTCAGTAGGGGAGATTGTTGTACTAACATCAGATAGTTAGTATAGTGGCTCCTCCTGAGCTGTCCTTCAGCCCTGCTGGATTGAGCGAAAAATAACTACCAGTGTATACTATGCTTTACAGATGTTCCCAGATATGGTCATCCCTCTACCTTTTCAGTCTGCATGTCCCTTGTCATCACATATGCACGGCAGCCCATCTGATTGGCTCCCAGAGCTGGAGCTCTCTCTTCAGTCTTTAGGTCAGGTTGACAAAGTTCTGCTTTTATTTTAGGTTAACACTCTCCAGAGCCTGATATGTGTCTGTGCTAGGGGTGAATAAAGATATTATTACCTAATTTTAGCCAAGAGACACCACGGCCAACATTAAAGTCACATTGCTGGTGTTACTACTTTACAATGCTGCTAACCTAAAGTGTATTTCCAGCAAACATGCTTGGGACAAAACATAGATCTATACTCAAACAAAAGAGTTAACAAACAAGAACAAAAGCAAAAAATACAAAAACTGCTGTCACTTTCCTATGTTTCCATGTTTCTATCTTTCCACTTTTGCAGCCAAATTGGCCAGCATCGGACAGACTGACATACACATGGGCAGAATGTCGACTGGTATTTTTTGTACCTGCAAATGTCTCCCGACATTCGGCCCATGTGTACGGGGCTTAACCACTTAAGCCCCGGACCATTTGGTAGCTAAAGGACCAGAGGTGAATTCAGAATTTTGCACTGCGCTGCTTTAACTGTAAATTGTGCGGACATGCAATGTTGTACCCAAACGAAATTTGCGTCCTTTTCTTCCCACAAATAGAGCTTTCTTTTAATGGTATTTGATTGCCTGTGCGATTTTTATTTTTTGCGATATAAACGGAAAAAGACCGAAAATTTTGAAAAAAAATGATATTTTCTACTTTTTGTTATAAGAAAAATCGAATAAACTCAATTTTAGTCATACATTTAGGCCAAAATATATTCAGCCACATGTTTTTAGTAAAAAAAATGTCAATAAGCGTATATTTATTGGTTTGCGCAAAAGTTATAGAGTTTACAAACTAGGGTACATTTTCTGAAATTTACACAGCTTTAAATTTATGACTGCCTATCTCATTTCTTGAGGTGCTAAAATGACAGGGCAGTACAAAACCCCCCCAAATGACCCCATTTTGGAAAGTAGACACCCCAAGGAAATTGCTGAGAGGCATGTTGAGCCCATTGAATTTTTTTTTTGTCTTAAGTGATTGAATAATGTCTAAAAAAAATAAAAATAAAAAAAAATTACAAAAAGTTGTCACTAAATGATATATTGCTCACACATGCCATGGTTATATGTGGAATTGCACCCCAAAATACATTTTGCTGCTTCTCCTGAGTACGGGGATACCACATGTGTGGGACTTTTTGGGAGCCTAGCCGCGTACGGGACCCCGAAAACCAAGCACCGCCTTCAGGATTTCTAGGCACAAATTTTGGATTTCACTCCTCACTACCTATCACAGTTTCGAAGGCCATAAAATGCCAAAATAGCACAAAACCCCCCCAAATGACCCCATTTCGGAATATAGACACCCCAAGCTATTTGCTGAGAGGAATGGCGAGTATTTTACAGCTCTCATTTGTTTTTGAAAATGAAGAAAGAAAAAATATATATATATATATTTTTTTCAATTTTCAAAACTTTGTGACAAAAAGCGAGATCTGCAAAATACTCACAATACCACTCAGCAAATAGCTTGGGGTGTCTACTTTCCAAAATGGGGTCATTTGGGGGGGTTTTGTGCCATCTGGGCATTCCATGGCCTCCGAAACTGTGATAGGCAGTGAGAAGTGAAATCAAAAATTTACACCCTTAGAAAGCCTGAAGGCGGTGCTTGGTTTTTGGGGTCCCGTACGTGGCTCCCAAAAAGTCTCACACATGTGGTATCCCCGTACTCAGGAGAAGCAACAGAATGTATTTTGGGGTGTAATTCCACATATGCTCATGGCATGTTTGAGCAATATATCATTTAGTGACAACTTTGTGCAAAAAAAAAAAAAAAAAAAAAAATTTCGTTTTTCCGCAACTTGTGTCAACATATAAAATATTCCATGGACTCGACATGCCTCTCAGTATATAGCTTGGGGTGTCTACTTTCCAAAATGGGGTCATTTGGGGGGGTTTTGAACTGTTCTGGCATTTTATACACAACATTAGGAAGCTTACATCTGCTCTTCTAACCACTTGAAGACAAAGCCCTTTTTGACACTTTTTGTTTACATGAAAACATTTTTTTTTTTGCAAGAAAATTATGTTGAACCCCCAAACATTATATATATTTTTAAAGCAAAGGCCCTACAGATTAAAATGGTGGGTGTTGCATTTTTTTTTCTACACAGTATTTGCGCAGCGATTTTTCAAACGCATTTTTTGGGTTAAAAAATACACTTTTTTTAATTTTAATGCACTAAAACACACTATATTGCCCAAATGTTTGATGAAATAAAAAGATGATCTTAGGCCGAGTACATAGATACCAAACACGACATGCTTTAAAATTTCGCACAAACGCGCATTGGCGACAAACTACATACATTTTTAAAAGCCTTCAAAAGCCTTTACAGGTTACCCCAGTAGATTTACAGAGGAGGTCTACTGCTAAAATGACTGCCCTCGATCTGACCTTCGCGGTGATACCTCACATGCATGGTGCAATTGCTGTTTACATATGACGCCAGACCGACGCTTGCGTTCGCCATTGGGCAAGAGCAGGGCAGGACAGGGGTGCTTTTTTTTTTTTTATTATTTATTTTTTTTATATCATTTTTATTGTTATCTCAGGGAATGTAAATATCCCCTATGATAGCAATAGGTAGTGACAGGTACTCTTTTTTTGAAAAAGCTGGGGTCTTCTAGACCCTAGATTTTTCCTCTGCCCTCAAAGCATCTGACCACACCAAGATCGGTGTGATAAAATGCTTTCCCAATTTCCCAATGGCGCTTTTTATATCCGGGGGGGGGGGGCATTCCCTCCCACTGCTTGTAAAAGCAGTCCAGAGGCTAATTAGCCGCTAGGATTGCTTTTACATGAAAGCCGGCCGCAGGCTGAAAAGAATGATACCAAGATGATACCTAAACCCGCAGGCATCATTCTGGTATAAACATTCAAAGTCCAGCAACATACCAGTACGTTGCTGGTCCTTGTTGGACATGTATTGTAATCTTTTTTTTTCATGCAGCCAGTTGGCTGAACGAAAAAAGAGATTGATCGGTGGGTATGCCCACCATTAGAATACCGCCCTTCATTCACCCACTTCCAATGATGGGCATACACGCACCATTTATATATGCCGAAGCATGGGGGCATCCTCCCGCAAAAAAGTTATGCCGCACACACATGGTCGGACTTTTCCACGGGCAAGCCTCCGTCGGAATTTCGACCGTATGTACGCGGCATTAGGAGCAAAATCGCTCCTCCGCTCCTGCTGCCCCAATGCTTCGGCATATATGCTTTTTTTATTTAACTGTGGTGGTGAAATCACCTCCTACAGCACTGGAGTCGCAGGGATCAGGCCTGTCTCTGCGAACGCTGCAGTTATGTGTGTTTTTGTTTTGTAAGTGACAGTGATCGATCGATACTGCACTTGGGTGGCCTGGGCTGGAAGGAGGGGCAAAACGCAGGTGCCAGCAGGTATCTGGGCTGATCCCGCTAACACTGCGTTTTTGGGAACCCTAAACTGCTGGAGACGCTAGTATAGATCTGATCAGATCAGATATTGATCTGTTCAGATACTATACCACTAAGGGGGGTGTATGCTTCACGCGTGGGTGTTAGCGTTACTGGCACTAACCTGACGCTGCCTGGGGTGTGACGCAGACCCTCTCTGACGCTAAAACCTAATTGATATCACCCGCCGGGCGATCAGGGGGTTAAACCTTTATTGGGTTATATACGGCGGGTGCCCTGACACTATAAAAAGCAAAGTAACTAACCAGCGTCACCCGTAACACTTATATGGTGATCTAGGGGCAATCAGGGGGTTAAAACCTTTATTAGATAATATATGGGGGTACCTGACGCTATAAAAACCTGCGGCGAACCTAAAAAAAATTACTGGCTACCGATCTGCATCACCGACACTAAGACAGCGATCAGAAAAACGATCGCTTAGCGACAGTGGTGATAGGGGGTGAAAGGGTTACCTGGGGGACGATCAAGGGGGTTAAACCTTTACTAGATAATATATTGGGGTACCTGACGCTATAAAAACCTGCGGCGAACCTAAAAAAAATTACTGGCTACCGATCTGCATCACCGACACTAAGACAGCGTTTAGAAAAACGATCGCTTAGCGACAGTGGTGATAGGGGGTGAAAGGGTTACCTGGGGGGCGATCAAGGGGGTTAAACCTTTATTAGATAATATATTGGGGTACCTGACGCTATAAAAACCTGCGGCGAACCTAAAAAAAATTACCAGCTACCGATCTGCATCACCGACACTAAGACAGCGTTTAGAAAAACGATCGCTTAGCGACAGTGGTGATAGGGGGTGAAAGGGTTACCTGGGTGGCGATCAAGGGGGTTAAACCTTTATTAGATAATATATTGGGGTACCTGATGCTATAAAAACATGCGGCGAACCTAAAAAAAATGACTGGCTACCGATCTGCATCACCGACACTAAGACAGCATTTAGAAAAACGATCGCTTAGCGACAGTGGTGATAGGGGGTGAAAGGGTTACCTGGGGGGCGATCAAGGGGGTTAAAATTTTATTAGATAGAATATTGGGGTACCTGACGCTATAAAAACCTGCGGCGAACATAAAAAAAATTACCGGCTACCGATCTGCATCACCGACACTAAGACAGCGTTTAGAAAAACGATCGCTTAGCGACAGTGGTGATAGGGGGTGAAAGGGTTACCTGGGGGGCGATCAAGGGGGTTAAACCTTTATTAGATAATATATTGGGGTACCTGACGCTATAAAAACATGCGGCCAACCTAAAAAAAATTACTGGCTGCCGATCGGCATCACTGACGCTAAGACAGCGATCAAAAAAATGATCGCTTAGCGACAGTGGTGATAGGGGGTGAAAGGGTTATCTGGGGGGTGATCAGGGGGTTAAACCTTTATTAGGGGGGGTTAGGGGGCTGCACTGGACCTAAAACTGAATGTACTGACACTTTTACAGTCACAAATGTCACTGATTGCAGTGATCAGTAAATAAATGGTCACTGCAATCAGTGACACTGTGACTGGGGGCTGGGGGGGTGATCTGGGGGGTGATCTGGGGGTGTCTGGGGGGGCCTGGGGGGGCGATTTATGTCCCTATGTGTCCTGGTGTCAGTGTAGTGTTGTGTGCACTGACCTGATGTCTTCTCTTGTACGGCGCTCGGTATATGTGAGCGCCGCACCAGAGATGACATCACTTCCTCCTGCTTCCTCTGCCTGACACAGACAGAGGGGGCATTTCTATTCGCTGGGAGCGATCGCGAGGGGGTGGCCGGAAACGAATGGCTGCCCCCTCATCCCGGAACGCTCCCGGACACTTAGCCACCACTCACTGTATAGGAGGGGGGTCCGATTGGACCCCCCAACTATACAAAGGCAATCACGTATGCTCTACGTGATTGTGCCTGTCGGTGCCATTCTGCCGATGTATATATACAGTGAGCGGTCGTTAAATGGTTAAAGCGGAGGTCCTCCCTAAAAAAAAAAAAAATCATAAAAATGCTCTGTAGCGGCCTCACCCTCTCTCTCTTCTTTATTGGTTACTCTGGCTCTCGTCTAGGGGTACCTTGGAGGGGAGAGCGAGGTGCGCCAAGGCCCATGTCCTCTAGATTTCAGCATGTAGAGGTGAAGGCCAGCATCAGATTACTTTCGGGCTGTGTATACGCTCAGAGCCAAGTCTGTTCTGCTGATAACCCCCTTTGCTCCCAGTAATTGGAGTACCACACACTGAAAAAGGTCCAACACGTATTTATTCTATAACGGCAAACAAATAGTCCTTTGCGAGCAGACAGTTTGAGACCCATAGAACAGTCCAGTATTGGTGGGGAGTAGGTCAAGGCACAATCCTCAAAGAAACTAAACCGTTGAGGTTTCACCATTGGTTGCTAAGCACAGTGGCTGTAAAATTCACTTTTTGGTTTCAGAGTCTCTTCCGGCGACTCTAGTGAACAGGAACTGGAGTTACCTTCGCTACGTTGCAGCCCCTGTCAGGGGGAAGACATCCCTCCAAGGGAGTTACCAGAGGCCCCGCTGTCACCGGTTTAATGCTGTACCGGGCTATCCGGAAGGGTTACACTCCCCGGCCTCCTCAACTCAGATACAGGTCCCAACACCTTAGGGCCCCTCGGACTCCTCCACCCTCGCGGAACCCAGTCAAAGTACTGGGCTCCAGGCCTTGGCCATAGTATCTCACCCCAGGCTTAAGGTGCCTGGGATGGACTCCTTCCCTCTCTCCAGCCAGGTCAAGGGCACCTGGGCCCGGAACTCCGGAATGCCAGCACCCAGGCCGAAGGTGCCTGGGCGCGGCCGTGTCCTCCAACTCTGAACCCCGAGGTCAGGGCGTCCGCCCCTCTTATCTCCTCTCCCCTTGCGTCACAGCGAGTTCCCCTGCCCCGCTGTACCGGCGCCAGGAAAGGACAAAAGGGAACAGTCTTGCGGTGCAGGTTCAACTCTGGCCCAGGGCAACAACGCCACCTGCAGGCCACAGGGAACCTTGCACCACCAGAGTCCTCCAAGAACCACAAAAGGGATTCTCAGATTCCCTAACAATTAGTAGATCTGGGTTAAATAACCCAGATGCTCCCCCCTCAAATTTAAATGCCCGCTACAGCTCCAAAAAAAAATTTGAAAAAAAAAAATGTTTTACTTACCAGAAATTGAGGTTGTTAGGCAGATCTTGCTAATCTGCCTCTTCCTAGTCCACGGTTGGTCTTCTTCCTCGTCCTCCTCGCGTTGTGTGCTGGGTAATGGGGCGCGGTGTCTTCTGAGAACTGTGTGTATCCGAGAGTACAGCCGCCCATTCAGAAAACGCTACGCGACTCGTGCATGCCCAGTAGGAAACGGGCAGTGAAGCCGCAAGGCTCCACTGCCTGTTTCCCTTAGTGAGGATAGCGGCGCCGGGACCTGCCATGATCAAGGGATTGGCCTCGGGGGGCCGACATCGCAAGCGCCTAGGACAGGTAAGTGTCCTTATTAAAAGTCAGCAGCTACAGTGTTTGTAGCTGCTGACTTTTAAAAAAAAAAATAATCGCGGCTGGAACACCGCTTTAACAATGTTCAAAAAACCTTGCAGTCAACCAAGACATTTTGTTTTGTTTTGAAACATCTAAAAGGTTGTAAATGGGGACACATAAAAAACATATAGTGGGGTTTTCACAAATTTTACTACAAAAGTGGAAATACACTTTAATTCTAGTTGTGTAAGAGAAGTTCTTAGGTGGCGTTACAGATACTTCATGACTTACCATAGATCAAACAATGTACAGCATATTGAAAACCGTGTCGCTGTTTACAATATTGAACAATAGCCATTATAGCCATTCAGGTGGAAGTTTGATTCTGTAGCTCACTTGGCAGGGCCGCCATCAGGAATTTTGGGGGGCCCCTTACACAGCTTCAGGCATGGGCCCCCTGGAGCAGAGGAGAACCGGGGGGGCTGACGCCGCAAATTGAGAGGCGGGGGGGCAGCCGCGAAATTTTTGAGGTCGGGGGGCTTTGGGTGCTGACGTGACGGACAAAAAAATAACAAAAAAAAGGGGGGGTTGCCATCTGGGCCCCTTACAAAAAAAAAATATTTATGTTAAAAAAAAAAAATTTTATAAAAAAAAAAGGGGGGTTGCCATCGGGGACCCTGGGGACCTCTCGGCCCCTTACAAGAAATAAATAAAAATAAATAAAAATAAATAAAATAAAAAAATATATATTATTTTTTTTTAATAAAAAATACATAAAAAAGGGGGGTTACCATCCGGGGCCCCGGGGACCTCCAGGCCTCTGGGGACCTCTGGGCCCCTTACAAAAAAAATATATATAAAGAAATTAATTAAAAAATATATATTTTTATAACAAAAAAGGGGGGTTGCCATCCGGGGCCCTGGGGACCTCCGGGCCTCTGGGGACCTCTGGGCCCCTTACAAAAAATAAATAAAAATAAATAAAATATTTTTTTTTATAAAAAATACATAAAAAAGGGGGGTTACTATTCGGGGCCCTGCGGACCTCTGGGCCTCTGGGGACCTCTGGACCCCTAACAAAAAAATAAATAAAAAATAAATGAATAAAATAAACAAAAAAAGAACAAAAAAAAGGGGGGGTTGCCATCCGGGGCCCTGGGGACCTCTGGGCCCCTTACAAAAAATAAATAAAAATAAAATAAAATAAAACAAAACAAAAAAAGAACAAAAAAAAGGGGGGGTTGACATCCGGGGCACTGGGGACCTCTGGGCCCCTTACAAAAAAAAAATATATAAAAAATTAATAAAAAAAATATATTTTTATTAAAAAAAAGGGGGGGGGGGTTGCCATCCGGGGCCCTGGGGACCTCCGGGCCTCTGGGGACCTCTGGGCCCCTTACAAAAAAAAAATGTTTTGTTTTTTTTTTAGAAAAAATACATAAAAAAGGGGGCTACCATCCGGGGCCCTGGGGACCTCCAGGCCTCTGGGGACCTCTGGGCCCCTTACAAATAAAATAGAAATAAAAAAAAGGGGGGTTTCCATCTGGGCCCTGGGGACAATCAGTTGTGTCTGAATGTTGCACAGAAAGTACTGGTCATTGCACTGCAATACACCACCCTCTTGCCACCAGTATGTATTGTGAGGGTGCGACTTTGTGCGACCTTCAAGAGGGTTGGTTATTGCCACATTTGGTAAAGAAAGACACGCTGATGGAACAGCTGTGTCTTGGGCTATTTAGTTCAGAGGTGATTACGGATCAGGGCTCCACCCAACAGAGAGGAAGTCTGTGTGCATGAGAGCCAGGTGGGCTCTCTTCCTCTGAAGTGGAGTCAGAGGTGATTGTGGAACAGGGCTCCACCCAATAGAGAGGAAGTCTCTGTGCATGAGAGCCAGGTGGGCTCTCTTCCTCTGAAGTGGAGTCAAAGGCGGTGCATGTCTGCAGGAGGCAGACACCATTAGTGATACAGCAACAAAGGTGCTGACCAGGAGAAGCTAGGAGAAAGCTGAAACTCTTGGACACTGTTTGGGTCTGAGGAACAGACCGTCAGGCCTAGGCTAAAGGCCTGGATCGCTAGAAGGTAAAGCTACGAGGCTACTGTTAGTATGAAAGATACAGGGACGGTGGAACACCCCTGTGAATACTACAGACGTGTTTGTGAACTGTTGTGCTTTTAAATAAAAATGGGCTACCATGCCCTTAAACAGAGTTGCTGACTGGCTTGAATCGCTGAAAAAACGCATCTATCACTTGAGCTAAACAACCCCCATCTTACAGTATATTTAGCTATTTGGTTCAGTACATTCTCTCTGACCTGTCTTTTTTTTGGGGGGGGGGGGGGGTTTACATGGCAAGGGGCCAAAACTACCTGCAAATGTACCCCCTTTCAGCATCCATGTAAAATATGCCCTAGGCCTCATGCACATAAATCCTACCTATAGAGATTTGTGTACCAGGAGATGGCACAATTTTTTATTTCTTTTTTGGCGCATAATTATGCACATTTATGCACGTTTACAGGCATATGGCATTTAGAAGCGTATGAACGTAAACTCTACTTACCACAATATAATTTATTCTAAATACTGGAATAAATGCATAAAGGCATGTTTAGATATATTTAGGCATAATGAGTGAAAATTATGCCTCATAAGCTCCCCTCTAAATGCAACTAAATGCTGCCCTTCAAATACGGATCTCCCAATGTGCATGGGCATGTAGCCTAACATTGAATTGTGGTTAAAGGCAATAAAAAAATATGCTGGACGCCTGTATAACTAGCGTTTTTTCTACCCCAGAATCCCTGAATCCCAGTGTGCACTTTCATGCAAATATGGATTAAAGTTGGTTAAAATTCTTTTTTGGCAATACTGTGCTTCTCCTATGGATCACAGGAGTGCAGTTAGTTCTGTGGGGGTGACTGTCGGCTGATGTCACAGACCTGGTCCAGGCTCTGAAAAGATCCCAACCATATGTTAAGGATCTGTCAAGAAGCCTGGACTTTCTGCTGGCTCAGCCTCTCAGTGAGCCTTTGAAAGCCTGAGCCGGCTGCTCCCACCCCTTGCACAGCCCAGTAGGCTGGAGGGGCAGAGCAGACAGCCAGTGACTGACAGTCACCGCCTCTCTGCAGGCGGAAGACCGAGAGCTGAACGATCAGCTGTGTTTGATTGCCAAGTTCTCTGTCTTAGAAGCGGTGGGGGACAGGTGCTGCTTGTTTTTTTTTTTTCTAATCCCATACTTCAGTACAAAAGGCAGGAAAAGGTGGGCATAACATCAGCTTCTGAGCCTGTGTTAGTAGGCAAATTATAGCATTCCCTGAGGTTGCAGGCTTTCAGGGTATTCTAGAAGTCAAGCACATCCTAAATTTCAACTCAAATAAACTGTAAAGTAAAACAAAAAGCAGAAGTCCTAAAAATACTTATCCAAGCTGCAGAAGTCATTGTTTTCGAAACCCTGCTGCTAGGCAAATGACTATATATGTATACAATAAACCAACAAAGACCTGATATACTGGAAAGATAAGTTAATCAGAATTTTGATCTTTTCCCTTTCTGGTTATGTGACAGGTTGCTGCCAGGGACGGATCCAGAGTCTAGTCTCGGGAGGGGCACTGCCAGAAAATAGGTTTTTTGGGGGTGATTTATCTGGGAAATGGCTGGTATTGGCACTTCAATCATCACGGGACCATGGTTTATATGGTCTCAGGATGATGAAAGGGAATTTAAAAATACATTTAGCCATTCACTAAAAATGGAAGAGAAGTGTTCTTTACTGTCAGAGCAGTAAGAATGTGGAATTCTCTTCCACAAGCAGTGTTAGCAGCAGGGAGTGTCGATAGTTTAAAAAAACTATTAGATGGGCACCTTAACAATCACAACATACAGGGGTATACAATGTACTATTGACATAAAGACACACACACACATCATAGGTTGAACTGGATGGACTGGTGTCTTTTTTCACCTCACCAACTTGCAAACTTGCAGATATAAGCACAGTAAAATCAAGTATTTATCTTACTTGCAGTGTGTTTCCTTTCAATAAATGAGCCTTTAAATCTGCTAGAGAATTTGACTACTCCAGGAAGAGTCAATTTCCTAGCACAGCACCCTCCCTTCTTGCACGTCCTAGCCCTCTCCTCCTCTGGGAGTGTCTACTTACTCTCCATGCTGGCCCAGTTGCTCTGCTCCTCTCTTCTTAAAGTGTAGCTAAACCCATTGATTTACCTGTTTACCAAAAAGCATGCCATGAATGTTAACTGTCACCAGTGTTTTTTCTATCCATTAAACTGTTAAGCCATCAAATAGCTGGGGTCATAACCAACCACTAGGGATGAGCTTCGTGTTCGAGTCGAACATACGTTCGACTCGAACATCGGCTGTTCGATCGTTCGACGAAGATCGAACGATTTGGGCCGTTCGCGCCAAATTCGAGTGACGCGAACGGCCCACAATGCACTACGCCATCGCAGTGTCATCCAGGCGCTGTGATTGGCCAAGCATGCACTGTGACCCCGCATGCTTGGCCAATCACAGCGCCGGCAGCGAGGAGAGCAATGATTGGCCACAGGCAGGATGCCTGTGGCCAATTATTGCTGATGGGGTTTAGTACACGCCCCACACTATAAAAGGCCGCCAGCGCGGCGGCCTTGTGTAGTGTGTTCCGGAGCAGGGAAAGAGAAGCATAGGCAGGGACAGTGTCATTATTTTTCCTTTACTATTCCTGGATTCCTTGTGTTTAGGGACAAATAAGGATAGGTAGGGAGAGTGTCAGTGACAGTGTGCTATTCTGTGCTAATCCTTGTTTGTAGGGACAGAGAGGTACAGTGAGGGAAAGTGTCAGTGTGCTATTCTGTTCTAAAACTATTTTGCTGAACCATATTTTCAATCCTTGAGTTTAGGGACAGAGAGGTACAGTGAGGGAAAGTGTCAGTGTGCTATTCTGTTCTAAAACTATTTTGCTGAACCATATTTTCAATCCTTAAGTTGAGGGACAGAGTAGGACAGTGAGTGAAACTGACAGTGTGCTATTCTGTTCTAAACCAATTTTGCTGTTCCATATTTTCAATCCTTGAGTTGAGGGACAGAGAGGTACAGTGAGTGAAACTGACAGTGTGCTATTCTGTTCTAAACCAATTTAGCTGTTCCATATTTTCAATCCTTGAGTTGAGGGACAGAGAGGTACAGTGAGTGAAACTGACAGTGTGCTATTCTGTTCTAAACCAATTTTGCTGTTCCATATTTTCAATCCTTGAGTTGAGGGACAGAGAGGTACAGTGAGGGAAAGTGTCAGTGTGCTATTCTGTTCTAAAACTATTTTGCTGAACCATATTTTCAATCCTTGAGTTGAGGGACAGAGAGGTACAGTGAGTGAAACTGACAGTGTGCTATTCTGTTCTAAACCAATTTTGCTGTTCCATATTTTCAATCCTTGAGTTGAGGGACAGAGAGGTACAGTGAGTGAAACTGACAGTGTGCTATTCTGTTCTAAACCAATTTTGCTGTTCCATATTTTCAATCCTTGAGTTGAGGGACAGAGAAGGACACTCGTAGAAATTATCAGTGTGCTATTCTGTGCTAAATCTTGTTTGTAGGGAGGGACAGAGTAGGACAGTGAGGGAAAGTGTCAGTGTGCTATTCTGTTCTAAAACTATTTTGCTGAACCATATTTTCAATCCTTGAGTTGAGGGACAGAGAGGTACAGTGAGTGAAACTGACAGTGTGCTATTCTGTTCTAAACCAATTTTGCTGTTCCATATTTTCAATCCTTGAGTTGAGGGACAGAGAGGTACAGTGAGTGAAACTGACAGTGTGCTATTCTGTTCTAAACCAATTTTGCTGTTCCATATTTTCAATCCTTGAGTTGAGGGACAGAGAGGTACAGTGAGTGAAACTGACAGTGTGCTATTCTGTTCTAAACCAATTTTGCTGTTCCATATTTTCAATCCTTGAGTTGAGGGACAGAGAGGTACAGTGAGTGAAACTGACAGTGTGCTATTCTGTTCTAAACCAATTTTGCTGTTCCATATTTTCAATCCTTGAGTTGAGGGACAGAGAGGTACAGTGAGTGAAACTGACAGTGTGCTATTCTGTTCTAAACCAATTTTGCTGTTCCATATTTTCAATCCTTGAGTTGAGGGACAGAGAAGGACACTCGTAGAAATTATCAGTGTGCTATTCTGTGCTAAATCTTGTTTGTAGGGAGGGACAGATTAGGACAGTGAGGGAAAGTGTCAGTGTGCTATTCTGTTCTAAAACTTTTATGCTGAACCATATTTTCAATCCTTGTGTTTAGGGACAGAGAAGGATAGGCAGGGGACAGTGTCAGTGTCATTGTTGCTAAGCCTCCTGCACAATATACACCTGAAGGTAGCCCTTATTGCTGTTTTTCCCATCTCCCTGCAGGCCATCCATTAAAATGTCTGGAAGGCAACCAAGGAGAGGCAGACAGTCAGGAGGCAAAAAAAGAGGGCAAGCAGGCTCTGTGTCTGGGGGCAACAGTGCTGGTCGTGTACGCGGTGCATTGTCATCAGCACATGGCCATGGGACACGCTTGTCCTTGTTTTCGGCAGCTGGACATGTTGAGCCACATCATGCCGAAGACTTGGTAGAGTGGATGACCAAGCCCACCTCATCCTCCTCATCCTCTCTCACCCAGGCTCAGGGTACTGGCAAAGCAGCTGCCAAAGCGTCCTCTTCTCTGGTATCATTATCTTCATTAGTCAATCCTTCCCTAGACCCACCATGCCCTCCTCCTGAGGAGTCCCCAGAACTGTTTGAGCACAGTGTTGGGTACATGCTCCAGGAGGATGCCCAGCGTTTGGAAGGATCTGATGATGATACCCAGCTAGAGGAAGGCAGCAGCGTGAGAGCAGAGAGAGGGGATGCTCAAGAAGGACACCAATCTGGCAGTCATGCTCCAGCAGCTGCAGCATACTGCCAGATTGGCTCCAGTGATGAGGAGGGAGGGGATGATGAGGTCACTGACTCCACGTGGGTGCCTAATAGGAGAGAGGAGGAGGAGGAGGAGGAGGATGAGGAGGAGGCACATCTCCAACGAGGCAGGATGCCCTTGAGTGGCCAGCGTATGGGCAGCACACCGACGGAATCACACCGCAGAGCTCCGCCTGTGCAGGGCGCTGCCTCTGCCCGTCATTCAAAAAGTTCTTTGGTGTGGGCCTTTTTTGAGGCGAGTGCATCAGATCGCACAGCTGCTGTTTGCAACATATGTCTCAAGCGTATATCGCGTGGCCAAAACATCAGCCGCTTGGGCACCACATGCTTGATCAGACATATGTTGACCTGCCATGCAGCTCGTTGGCAAGCCTACCTTAAAGACCCACACCAAAGAACAAAGCTGACCTCTTCTTGCACCGCATCAGCTGGGATCTCCAACCCCAGTATACCTTCAGTCCTCTCTGAAACCTGCTCTGAGAGGAATGAAGGTGTAGAATTAGGTGTGTCACAGCCAAGTACTTGCGGGCACTCTGCTAGCAGTACACCGACGTCCGATTCTAGCAGGCAAATTTCCCTGCCCCAGCTGCTGGACCGTCAAAAGAAGTTCACTCCCAGCCATCCACATGCCCAGCGGTTGAATGCTAGCTTGGCTAAATTGCTAGCGCTTCAACTGCTGCCTTTTCAGTTGGTAGACTCGGCCCCCTTCCGTGAGTTTGTGCAATGTGCGGTTCCTCAGTGGCAGGTTCCCAAACGCCACTTTTTCGCATGGAAGGCTATTCCGGCTCTCTACAGGCATGTGGAAGGCAATGTCTTGGCCTCGCTGGACAGGGCGGTCAGCGGTAAGGTGCATATTACCGCTGACTCATGGTCCAGCAGGCATGGACAGGGACGTTACCTTTCTTTCACGGCCCATTGGGTCACTCTTTTGGCAGCTGGGAAGGATGCAGGACAAGGTGCAGTAGTGTTGGAGGTTGTTCCACCGCCACGCCTCCAAAATGCTACTACTGGTTGTGACACACCTCTCTCCTCCACCCCCTCCTCTTCTTCTTCCTCCATGGCCTCTTCCTGTGGTTTGTCCTCGGAACCAGCGGTGCTCCGTAGGCGTTCAAGGGGCTACGCAAGTACGCAGGCAAAAAGATGCCATGCCGTGCTTGCGCTGGTGTGTTTGGGGGACAGGAGCCACACTGGGGCAGAGGTCCTGTCTGCTCTGCAGGGGCAGGCCGAGAGGTGGTTGACACCACGCCAGCTTAAGCCAGGAATGGTGGTTTGCGACAATGGCACCAACCTCCTCTCCGCCCTCCGACAGGGACAACTGACCCATGTGCCCTGTATGGCTCATGTCCTTAACCTGGTGGTGCAGCGGTTCTTGGGCAGGTACCCGGGCTTACAGGATGTCCTGAGGCAGGCCAGGAAAGTCTGTGTGCATTTCCGCAGATCTTATAATGCCAGTGCTCGCCTGGCTGAGCTTCAAAAGGAGTTGAACCTGCCCAAGAACCGCCTTATATGTGACATGCCCACCAGGTGGAACTCAACGTTGGCCATGCTGCAGCGGCTGCACACGCAGCAGAGGGCCATCAATGAGTACCTGTGCGACTACGGCACCAGGACAGGGTCAGGGGAGCTCGGTTTTTTTTCACCACGCCAGTGGGGCATGATCAGGGATGCATGCACTGTCCTGGCACCATTTGAGGAGGCCACGAGGATGGTGAGCAGTGACAGTGCATGCATCAGTGACACTGTACCTCTTGTCCACCTGTTGGAGCACACGCTGCGTGGAATAATGGACAGGGCACTTGAGGCAGAACAGAGGCAGGAAGAGGAGGACTTCCTTGCCTCTCAAGGCCCCCTTTACCCAGACAGTGTTCCTTCTGTCCCACCCATCGCACAGGAAGAGGAGGAGGAGGAGGAGGAGGAGGATTGTGTCAGCATGGAGGTGGAGGCTGGCACTCAGCATCATCAGCAGAAGTCTTTTAGGGATGATTTACAGTCCCAAGAAACCAGTGGACTTGTACGTGGCTGGGAGGAGGTGGCTGCGGATCATGTCGTCCTTAGTGACCCAGAGGACTCCGGACTGAATGCCTCAGCTAACCTACGCTGCATGGCCTCCCTGATCCTGCAAAGTCTGCGGAAGGATCCTCGTATTCTTCGGATCAAGGAGAGGGACCATTACTGGCTGGCCACTCTCCTTGATCCACGGTACAAGGGTAAGGTTGCGGACCTTATCGTACCGTTGCAGAGGGAGCAGAGGATGAGACAACTCCGGGAGGCCTTGCAGAAAGGTCTGTGCAACGCGTTCCCAGAGACTGTGAGGTTACAAACTCCTGGTCCTGGACAACGAGTTGCTGAGGCTTCGGGCAGTCAAAGAAGGAGCGGTGGGGAAGGTGGCCGTCTGACCGATGCGTTCAGACAATTCTTTAGTCCGCAGCCCCAAAGTATGATCGGTTCCAGCAACCATCGCCAGCGTCTGATATACATGGTCCAGGAATACCTAGGGGCAAGGTCAGACTTGGACACCTTCCCCACCGAAAATCCTCTGGCTTACTGGGTCTTGAGGATGGATCACTGGCCAGAGCTTGCACAGTATGCAATTGAGCTACTGGCCTGTCCTGCATCCAGCGTTCTTTCAGAACGCACATTCAGTGCTGCTGGAGGATTTGTCACGGATCACAGGGTGCGCCTGTCCACCGACTCGGTTGATCGACTGACTTTCATCAAGATGAACCAGTCTTGGATCACCACCAGCTACCACACACCAGATGCTGATATAACAGACTAATTGATTTTAAAATGTCACATCCCTTCAAGACTGATGCTGATGCTGAGTGCCTGTGCTGTTATGTTGACTGGCTATCCTCCTCCTCCTCCTCAATGATACGATTAACGATGATAGCTTGGAAGATCATTTTGGTTTATGGGTGACGCCACCAGTGGCTAAGGCCCAATTTTTCAGCCCCTGTTTAACAGGGGCGTGTAATTAAAATTTTTGATGCAATACTTTGCAACAGGCCTCATTGCTGTGCTCCAAGTACAGTATCTGTGAGGGGTTGCAGTGTTGTGCCACCAGTGCCTAAGGCCCAATTTTTCAGCCCCTGTTCAACAGGGGCATGCAAATATAATTATTGATCTAATAATTCACAGCAGGGACCATTGCTGCGCCCACCAAGAGTAACTGTCAGGCCTTACAGTGTTGTGGCACCAGCACCACCATCACCACCACCACCACCACCAAAGGCCCAATTTTTCAGCCCCTGTTCAACAGGGGCATGCAATTATAATTATTGATCTAATAATTCACAGCAGGGACCATTGCTGCGCCCACCAAGAGTAACTGTCAGGCCTTACAGTGTTGTGGCACCAGCACCACCATCACCACCACCACCACCACCAAAGGCCCAATTTTTCAGTCCCTGTTCAACAGGGGCATGCAATTATAATTATTGATCTAATAATTCACAGCAGGGCCCATTGCTGCGCCCACCAAGAGTAACTGTCAGGCCTTACAGTGTTGTGGCACCAGCACCACCATCACCACCACCACCACCACCAAAGGCCCAATTTTTCAGCCCCTGTTCAACAGGGGCATGCAATTATAATTATTGATCTAATAATTCACAGCAGGGACCATTGCTGCACCCACCAAGAGTAACTGTCAGGCCTTACAGTGTTGTGGCACCAGCACCACCATCACCACCACCACCACCACCAAAGGCCCAATTTTTCAGCCCCTGTTCAACAGGGGCATGCAATTATAATTATTGATCTAATAATTCACAGCAGGGCCCATTGCTGCGCCCACCAAGAGTAACTGTCAGGCCTTACAGTGTTGTGGCACCAGCACCACCATCACCACCACCACCACCACCAAAGGCCCAATTTTTCAGCCCCTGTTCAACAGGGGCATGCAATTATAATTATTGATCTAATAATTCACAGCAGGGACCATTGCTGCGCCCACCAAGAGTAACTGTCAGGCCTTACAGTGTTGTGGCACCAGCACCACCATCAAAGGCCCAATTTTTACTACCACTGATCAACAATTATATGTTATTACAATTCCTGATATTATACTTGACAGCAGGGCGTTCCAGCACCCACCAAGAATAACTGTGAGTGCTTTCAGTGTTGTGCCAACACCAACACCTAAGGGGCCAATTTCTGCAAAGTATAAACGGAAGGTCCCTACTTTCAAACATCCAACTTACAAACTACTACTACTTGCAAACGGAAGAAGACAACAGGAAGTGAGAGGAAATCTACCCCATTGGAAGGAAAATTCTCTCCTTTAAGAATTAATATGGGAGAAAGGTGTCTCCTCTCTACTGATGCTTTATCACCAATCCTTATTTCAATAAAAACACCACATTTCAAAAACAGTTGTCATTGGGACGCAAAGTGAGGTGAAATGTTCTGAACAGGGGCACAGACAGCAAAAAAAATGTGACAGGGGTGATAACCGTTCCCTATGTTTTACAAAAAGCTAAAAAAAAGGAATTTGCCATGGAGCTCCACTTAAACAATGCAGCTGTTCAAAATTATAAACAGATTCTACATAAGAACAAACCTACAGTCCCTGTCTTGTATGCACCGCCTGTATACGGATGTTCAGAGTATATAGGTCCTTTTTTATTTTGTGTGCGGGGTTCCCCTTAATATCCATACAAGACCCAAAGGGGCTGGTAATGGGCTGGGGTAGGGGGGGGGTTGATGGGGTAGCTATGCCATTTTTCCTAAAGATTTTCATCCATATTATCGGGACCAGACATTGCATTAAAGCCGCAAGCAGTTTTAAATGACTTTTTTCCCTTTAGAAATGTTATTTTGTGCAGGGACAGTTCTAAACACGGGAAACACGTGGCACTTCACAGGCATACTTTAGACACCCCCCAGGTACAATATTTAAAGGAATATTTGACTTTTTTTTTTCACTTTATGCATCATTAAAATGACTGCTCCCGGAAAACGTCCGTTTTTAAAACTTCTTTTTGCATTGATACATGTCCCCTGGTGCAGAAGCCGGGTTCCCAAACTCTGTTTCGGACAATAACATGGATAATAGTCGTTATAATTAGCACTTTAGAATCCGAACGTTCGCATCCATTGTATTTAATAGGGTTCTAATGTTCGTGCGAACTTTCGGTCCGTTCGCGGGTTCTGGTGCGAACCGAACCCGGGGGTGTTCGGCTCATCACTACCAACCACATGCTCAAGAACCCTGTTAACTGCAGAATAGACAGAGGCTAATATATCTTCATAACCTTTTATGTATTTCCCAGAGGCGTGTCACTTGAGTAACAACTTTGAGTCTTTTGGGGTTGCTCACATCACATCCAAGATGGCAACCCCCAGCAGGAGTCTCAGGGCTTTTGGATGTCTACATAAGGGAGATGTTAAATTCTATGAGTATAATATGTTAAATGCACATTACAGTATATTGAAAAGGTTTTTTGTTGATAAGCATGGTCTGGTGACAGGGCCTCTTTAACAAGTTGCCTACCACTTTTATGATGTTTACTTGCTTTCATATCCACATTAATGTTGTCACTTCATACAGTAAAAACTATTCTTACTAAAACATCCCCAAGCTTCATCTGTTTCTTCACTGTGTTTTGATAATGAATGTGTCTCTGCAGTGTGAAATGAATGGCTTTAGTAGGTGATGAAAGAGGAGATCAGCTCATAAACTATACAGCCTCCACACATCATTTACGATTGGTCAATGCTATTCATCGATCTGCAAAGGAAGCTGTTTGAGAACTCAGCAATTTACCTGGAAGAAGATAAAAAGATATAGGTATTGGTGTCCTTAAATCCTCTCTTACAGGCAATGTCATCACCTATTGCGGATGAGCATAATAGACAATGACGCCATTGTGTAATACTACAGTATAGTCAACAATTTTCTTTGCTTGGAACATCAGCTAACCACTGTCTGTTCTATTAATAAAAGGTTCAGATATTTTCCACCCATTTTCTCTGTTTTAAACCTTAACACAACTTACTTTTCAGTTGCAGTTTCATGTTTTTTTCCACTTCCACATCTGGATAGTAAATGGGATTTTTTCTGAACAATTTGGGGATGAGGTGCACAAGACTTTAAAGATTATATATACAACACTAGATTTGTATTGCATGACCCATGATTTCTGCATGGCTCAGTGCCTCCTTATAAAGATCTAGTTGATTGAAAATCCAGATTACCTGCAAACTGGCTAAGACAATCTAAGTCACAGCTTTTAGTGAACTTTTGTACTACTTTTTTTCTCAGTTGATTATATATTGCATTAATGTGAGTGGAGAAAAGTCAAGTCCTTTTTATATTTCAAAAAGAAAAAAATACATTAATATAGTTACATACCGTATATACTTGAGTATAAGCGGAGGCACCTAATTTTACCACAAAAAACTGGGAAAATGTATTGACTCGAGTATAAGCCTAGGGTAAGAAATGCAGCAGCTATTGTAAGTGGAAATTAGGGTCAACAATGCCCATCTGCAGCCTCACTGTGCCCATTTTCTGCCTCACTGTGCTCATCTGCATGCCTCACTGTGCCCATCTGCATGCCTCACTGTGCCCATCTGCATGCCTCACTGTGTCCATCTGCAGCCTCACTGTGCCCATCTCCCTGCCTCACTGTGTCCATCTGCAGCCTTACTGTGCCCATCTCCCTGTCTCACTGTGTCCATCTGCAACCTCATGTACCTTGATCTCCAACGCTGTGACATGCTGTCAGTCTAGTCGGCGGCCGTGCAGTGTAACAAAGCCCGCCTCCTCCTCGTCCTCGTCCGTGACGGAACACTGATTCAGTTTCCCAGCAGTGAGTCAGTGTTCGGCCTATCACGGACAAGGACGAAGAGGAAGCGGGCTTTGTTACAACGGACGGCCGCCGACTAGACTGCACGTCACATCGCTGGGAGATCAGGGGCATGAGGCTACAGATGGGACACAGTGAGACTCGAGTATAAGCCGAGGAGGGCATTTTCAGCACAAAAATGTGCTGAAAAACTCAGCTTATACTCGAATATATACGGTAAGTCAGTTAAAAAAAGACATGCATCCACTGAGTAACAAAAAATTTAATTCTCAGAACCTCCAACACATAGCTGACCCAGAAAAAGGGATAAAACACATCTTGATTAAAATGATATACGCACGGGTGCGCAAAACAACGTATCCGTACGTCGCTGCGTCATCAGTGGCTACTGGGCGCGTCCGCGCCACTGCGCGCCGAGGGAGCGTGCCCACAGGTCCCGCAGATTCGATGTCCACCAGTGGCCCGCGATCGTGGCACAGAGAGGTAGAACGGAGAGATGTAAACAAGGCATTTCCCTGTTCTTCCCCAGTGATCGGGAGCAGTGATCTCTGTCATGTTCTAGTGAGCCCATCCCCCCTACAGTTAGAACACAGTGAGGGAACACAGTTAACCTCTTGATCGCCCCCTAGTGTTTAACCCCTTCCCTGCCAGTGACATTTACACAGTAATTAGTGCATTTATAGCACTGATTGCTGTATAAATGCCAATGGTCCCAAAATAGTGTCAAAAGTGTCCGATCTGTCTGCCACAATGTCGCAATCATGATAAAAATCACAGATCGCCGCCATTAGTAATAAAAAAATAATAATAGTAAAAATTCCATAAATCTATCCCCTATTTTGTAGGCGCGATAACTTTTGCGCAAACCAATCAATATACGCTTATTGCGATTTTTATTTAAAAAACATATGTAGAAGAATATATATTGGCCTAAACTGAGGAAGAAATTTGTTTTTTTATATATTTTTTGGGGATATTTATTATTGCAAAAAGTAAAAAAATAGGATTTTTATAACAGATTACCTGTAAAAATCCTTTTCTTGGAGCACATCACGGGACACAGAGCACCATAGTAATTACTATGTGGGTTATATGCCACCTATAGGTGAATGGACACTGGTACACTCAAGGCAAGAAATCCCCCCTATATAACCCCTCCCACACAGGGAGTACCTCAGTTTTTGTAGCAAAGCAATATATATATATATATATATATATCCCAACAAGAGGGGAGGGACCTCTGTGTCCCGTGATGTACTCCAAGAAAAGGATTTTTACAGGTAAGCTGTTATAAAAATCCTATTTTCTTTACACAAATGAAAGCAGCCGCCGGCAGGCGCAAGGACCTATACCACCGCCTGCAGTACACTGCGCCAAAAGGCGGCATCCTCTTGCCATCTTACATTTATCTGATAGAATTTTGTGAATGTATGCACTGACGACCAAGTAGCGGCCTTGCAAATCTGAGTCATAGAGGCTTGGTGATGCACTGCCCATGAAGCACTGACTGCCCTGGTAGAGTGCGCTTTAACCTGAAAAGGCAGAACCCTTCTTTTCAGACCATAAGCCTGACTAATCACCTGACGAATCCACTTAGCAATAGTTGATTTTGATGCTGCCTGGCCCTTTCTGGGGCTTTCTTGCAGCACAAACAAAACATACATTTTCCGCATCTGAGCTGCCGCCTTCAGATAGGCCTTGACTGCTCTCACTACATCGAGAGAATGTAACAATTTTTCTTCTGCAGTACGAGGTCCTGGAAAAAAGGAAGGCAGGGAGACATCCTAATTCAGATGAAAACCTGACACTACCTTGGGCAGAAAGGTTGGGTGAGGACGCAACACCACCTTGTCCTTATGAATAATTAAGCATGGCTCTTTACATGAAAAAAGCAGCCAATTCTTATACTTTCCTTGCGGAGGTTACCACAACTAAGAACACCAACTTCCTTGTCAAAAGAAGCAAAGGAATATTGCGTATCGGCTCAAAGGGCTGTCTTTGCAATACCGACAAAACTAGATTCAAATCCCATGGGCACAAGGGTGTCCTAACAGGTGGAGTTATCCGAGTTACCCCTTGTATAAAGGCCAGAGTCAAAGAATGCGGGGCAAGCGGCCTTTGGAAAAACATTGCCAAGGCTGAGATCTGACCCTTGATCGTACTTAAGGCCAGCTTCATTTCTGCCCCCAACTGTAGAAAGGCAAGAATTGTACTTATGACATACTTTCGAGGATGCCAACCCTTGGTTTCACACCAGGAAACATAGGCCCTCCAGACCCTATAATAAATGGTCCTAGAGGCCGGCTTTCTAGCATTAATCAGGGTGATTCCACTGAACCTGAAATCCCCCGACTCTTTAGATTGTGGGCTTCAATAGCCAAACCGTTAAATTTAGCGATTGTAAGGCAGGATGGAATACCGGCCCTTGCGACAGCAGGTATGGACGAGATGTAAGAGTCCATAGATCCCCTACTGCCATCCTTATGATCTCTGCATACCAGGATCTCCTGGGCCACGCCGGGGCTACTAGGACTACTGGCTTCCCTTCCTCCTTGATCCTGCGAAGAAGCCGCGGTAGCAGCTGAACTGGGGGGAACGCATAAATCAGTGAAAATTGATCCCACGGGGGTCACTAACGCATCTGTCCCGTACGCGAGTGGATCCCTTGTTCTTGACACAAGGCTGTCCAACTTCTTGTTGAACCTGGATGCCAATAGATCTATGTCTGGGGTACCCCATCTTTGGCATATGGACAGAAAGACGTCGGGATGTAGAGACCATACTCCCGGGAACAACTGTTGGCGGCTCAAGAAATCCGCCTGCCAATTCTCCACTCCTGGAATGAAGACTGCAGATAGGCAAGGGACAGGCTCCTCTGCCCAAGTCAGAATATGGTTTACCTCCCTCTGGGCTGCGTGACTTCTGGTGCCCCCTTGGTGATTGATATAGGCCACTGCTGTGGCATTGTCGGACTGAATCCTGATGGGAAAATCCCGCAACCAGAACGTCCAGGCCATTAGAGCCAGACGTACCGCCCGAATCTCTAGGACGTTGATGGGCAAGGTCTTCTCGGACTCTGACCACTTCCCTTGGACAGTGGTCTCTTCTAGGACTGCTCCTCATAGGCTGTCATCCGTTGTTACTACCTTCCAGGTAACCGGTATGAAAGATTTTCCCTTCTGTAAATTCTTGGTTATCAACCACCAACTGAGACTCTGGCGAACCCTTTGGGCCAGATTCATTGGATAATCCAAGGCTTGGGTCTTTTTGTTCCAAGCAGACAGAATACTGTTTTGCAACAGTCTTGAATGAAACTGGGCATAGGGAACTGCTTCGAACGAAGCTACCATCTTCCCTAGCAACCTCATGCAAAGGCGAATGGAAGGACCCTTCCTTGCCCTGACGACCTGGACCAGCTCTCTTATAGCGTTGACTTTTGCCTGGGGCAAAAACACTCTTTCTTGGGCTGTGTCTATAACCAGACCTAAATACTCCAGTCTCTTTACTGGTCGTAAGGATGATTTCTCTAGGTTGAGAATCCAACCCAGGTGTTCCAGATGCCTGACCGTACTGGACACCCCCTGGTCTAACAGTGCCAACACCTTAGACATTGGTGAAAAAACTGAGGTGCTCCCTGTGTGGGAGGGGTTATATAGGGGGGGGAACCTGTCTTGAGTGTACCAGTGTCCATTCACCTATAGGTGGTGTATAACCCACATAGTAATTACTATGGTGCTCTGTGTCCCTTGATGTACGA
Source organism: Rana muscosa (assembly GCA_029206835.1). Taxonomy (NCBI): domain Eukaryota; kingdom Metazoa; phylum Chordata; class Amphibia; order Anura; family Ranidae; genus Rana; species Rana muscosa. Next base: position 175,905,263 of record CM055122.1, on the reverse strand, counting down.
TAAAGAAATATAGCTTTTTTTCAAAATAGACCGTCTTCTTTTGTTTATAGCGCAAAAAAAAAAACCCAGCAGAGGTGATCAAATACCACCAAAAGAAAGCTCTATTTGTGGGAAAAAAGGACATCAATTTTGTTTGGGTACAACGTCGCACGACTGCGCAATTGTCAGTTAAAGGGCTCAGTCAGGAAGGGGGTAAATTCTTGCGGGGCTGAAGTGGTTAAAGAAACAAACTTTGAGGTATGATGCTCCACAGCAGAACCATATAGAATGCTGGCAGTGTTTATTGTAACTGAAGGGTTCTTAAATTTTATGTCCATTACTTGAATTCAAATGTATTTGCCAAATGCTTTTGCTACTTGTGTAAGATTTTGTAAAGTGTTACTGTAGGACTCATAAGACACAATGAATCCTCCATGGGGGGGGGGGGTAAGCAAAAAATACAGGGAGTTCATTAAAAAAGCTATTAAAACACATATCAGCCTTAACATGTTAGTCAAGCCACCTATTTTTTTTTCTGGTGGATATAGTAAGGAAGGGTTAGATCCCCTGCCTGAGCCCCATTAGAGAGATCTTTCCTCACTTCCTGTCTCAAGGACAATATTTTAGAAAAACAGCAATGAGTGCAAACTGTTCGACAAGCAACACAGACAGCTTGCATGTGAAAATAGCTCAACCCCTAAATACCCACAGGTCTAGTAATATCTGTAAATGTTTCCCTCAGATGAAGATCCTCATTCTGTTTTTGCTTTTGAGATTCTCACAAACTAGAATATTGCCAATCATTCCCTCACCTACCACTGTCAAATTTTAACCTTCTGGGGTATCTTATTTCTGGCTTGCTAAGTCTTGTTTATGCAATTGAAGGTCTGTCTCCTCTTATTGTCTGCTATGTGCTTCTCTGCCACATTTTGTCTGTTATTTATCCATTTTTGATCCACGTTCTTGCACTTCTGGGATTCCTCTGGTTGCCTGAAAATGTCTCTGCCCCGTCTTTATCAGGCTTCTGCACTTGTCCTTCCACAGTTTCTGGGTTGATGGCTCTGCAGGATGATGATGTCAGTGCACAAGGGATGTGGCACTCATCATGTGCATGGCAGCGGGTGGCCTGACAATGGTGGACCAATCAGAACATGGAGTTGATGATAACCTGCTTTGACAGGAGAAGGTTGTGCATACCTTGCTGTTAGGTCTGTTGGTTCCCAAATTTCATCACCTTCCTGTGTGTGTTACTGGTGAGTGCTCCTTTTATGGGGGTTGTATTTTTGGTTTCTGAATTTAATTTGCCTCATATGTCTGACAACTTATTCCTACCATTTTCAAATGCATGAGTACTCTGCAGGAAAAAGATCTTTTAATTTTCAAGTTTGATTCTGACATTTCTCTCATATGTAAAAGAGTGCCTCTGATAGCTACATCCTATTTGCTTGGAAACCTTAACGCAACAGATCAAGGAGATGGTTCTCAATGTTCTAGAAGCCATGATAGCTTTTTTCAAACTCACATAAGCCTCACTTCAGGTCTTCATCTATCAGTCATTGTTCGTCCTGCTCTCTGAGGTGTTTTTCACATCTTGTTTCTGGGAAACACTGGGTTCTAGTAAGCAGTATGTTCCTTTATCAGAAAGATTGATGGGGTACTAAGCCTCTATATTTCACATTAAAAGAAGTCAGGAGGATGGGGATCGGGGATAGACCTAAAGAAACTGAATAAGCAGATCAAATTAGAGGCGTCCAAAATGCAGTTGTTATACTCCATGTGTTTTGCAATGCCGCCAGTGGAGTGGATGCTGGCCCTGGATCTCCAGGACACATACCTTGTGCATTCCTATCCTTTCAGAGTACCAAAAGATACACGTCCAGTTCATCTGTCTTTCTTTAGGCCTGTCAACTTCCCAGAGGACATTTTCCAAAGTTCTGATCTCTATCCTAGCCCCGCTACAAGAATAGGGGCTGCTTGTTTTCCATTATCTGGAAGATGTCCTACTGTTATTGAAATGAAATGAAGCAACAGAGAACTGGGGCGCTTCTAAGAATATCAGATAATCCACACTTGATAATGTATCAGTGTGTAATGCTCACTTTTTTTTAAAATTATTATTTATTTTAAGCAACAATTTTAAGCAACAATTATTTCAAGCAACACACACACACACACACACAATAAAAAACATTTCAGAAATATCGAACGATATTGCTTCCACACAGATCTTAAATGGGCACACATGGCCATTAGACCATATTTCTTATTTTAGAATATCAATAATAGTGAACTTTTAATTCAGTATCGTCGTGACTGTACACCTATTTAAAATTAAACAAAAAGGAGAAAAAAGAGAGAGAGAGAAAAAAAAAAAGTAGGAAAAGATAAGGGTAAAGTAAAGTAAAAATGCTCACCTTTTTGAATGGCCTGGGAAACACAAATTTCTGTATTGTGGCAATCAAGCTCAAACAAAGGTCATCTAGAAGAATCTATTATTCCACTGTTGGCAGTCTTCACTATATAAACCTGTTCTTGTAGCGGGGCCACTATGTAAGCCCTAATTTTCGTAGTGGGGCCAGGATAGAGGTCAAAACTTTGGTAAAAGGTATGAGAGACACACACACACACATGGACAGGCTCACTGGTTTAGATGCCAGGTGAAATAAATTGCAGCTAGAAAGGCTGATTATGTCCTCATGATGGGGTTACAAAGGAATTCATTTTAGCAGAAGGCTAATTCAAATGAAAAATCCAGTTTAATAAAAGTAATTGTTAAAAACGAAAAGCGTTTCAGAGCGAACATCACCCCCACTTAATGAGTAAAAAATAATAATAAATAAGAACATAGCCTTGTAAAAATATAATCTAAAAGACACTCGTAACCATGTGTTACAATTAGTTATCAACCTGATTATTAGCTCAAAAGAAAACATAACATTAGGGATCCATTTACACCAAAGAGCTTTGATTCTAAGCAATTGAATTCATACAATATATAGTGAGGATTGCCCACAATGGAGCCATGAATCCTTCTGATGTGAATGATCATTGTTTGAGCTTGATTGCCGCAATGCACATAATTGTGTTTTCTTTGCTATTCAAAGAGGTGAGCACTTTAGAGTGACACATTATCAATTGTGGATTTGCTGGTGCCCTTGGAAGTTCCTCATCTCTCTGTTATTTCTTTCCGGTTTTCATTCCTCTTTTTGAGTTTTGTGGTGGCTGCATTTGGAGTATAGATTACTCAACAGTCTGTCTGTGTTGGCTCTCCATGCCATCCTTGTTTGTCAGGGGTTTTGTTTTCAGGACTTTGGACTACTGTTATCAAGGGACAGAGAAAAACTCTTCACTGACTTCTGAACTGCTTGGTCCAATTGATCAGTTAGTTTACCTGGAAGCCTTTTGAGATCTTGAAGAGATTTTATGAGTCTGAAATCGCATTCATCTAGCACTCTCAAACATTCACCCCTCAGCATCTAATTTCTTAAAAATTTTAGAGACTCTCTGGTCTTGCATCCCTATGGTGAAGTGGGCCCTCTGGCACCTGAGTCCTTTCCAGAAGCTTAAAGAGATGAAGTATCTCTCCATCAATTTATCTGGGTGTCTCCTGCCATGAAGAAATTCTTTGGTGGTGGACAAACTCCAAGTGCCTTTGCCACGGTTAATCCTTAGGCATAATATATTGGATCATTCTTACCCTAGATGACAGCTGCAGGGGGTAGATTGCACATCTGGAAGTCCCGGTTCAAGGAAGGTGACCCTGCACCTCAGCTGGAATAGTCTACCCATACTATATTTTGGAACTCAGAGCAATGTGGGAAGCCTTGAACACCTTTACTCCAAGACTGAGTGAAGGCGGTCCTGCTTTAGACAAACAACCGGGCAGCAGTGTGCTGTGTTCAACCTCAGAGCGGAATGCACAACTAAAGTCTGCTTCAGGAGGTGACCCCTACTTTGGAATGGGCAGAGAGGAACCTGGAGGATCTGAGAGTGTCATATATTCCAGCCTACAACAGAGTGAACCATCCGTCATGCCGCTTTATAGACAATATCATTTATGCCCTGTACACACGAGCGGAATTCCAGTCGGAAAAAAATTGGATGGTTTTTCCGACGGAATTCCGCTCAAGCCTGCCTTGCATACACATGGTCACACAAAAGTTCAGTGAACTTTTGACTGCCAAGAACACGTGATGTAAAAGACTACGACGAGCCGGAGAAAATGAAGTTCTATGCTTCCGAGCATGCGTCAATTTGTTTCCGAGCATGCCTCGGAATTTAGAGCGTCGGAATTTGTACACACGATAGGAAATTCCGATTGGAATTTTTCAGACGGAAAAATAGAGAACCTGCTCTCTATCTAAGTCCGTCGGAAATTCAGACGGGAAAATTCCGATGGGGCATACACACGGTCGGAATATTCAATGAAAAGCTCCCATCAGACTTTTTCCAATTCCGACCGCGCTTACCGTGGGATGCCAGGCACAGGGGGATAATGAGGATGGAGGTGATGGTGACAGGCGGTGGGGTGGTGGGATGCCAGGCTAAGGGGGATGATGAGGATGGAGGTGATGGTGACAGGTGGTGGGGTGGTGGGATGCCAGGCACAGGGGGATGATGAGCATGGAGGTGATGGTGGTGACATCAATTGCCAGATGGCATAAATATAGTCAGTGCTCTGTGTGTGTGTGAGGTCACAGGCGGCTGGCAGTGGTGATTTTCTGGGCGCTCTTGCTCGGGATGCTGTCGGTGACCGTGTCGGGCAGCAGGACTGAGTGTATGAAATACCTTGATGCTTTGGCCAACTGGCTCCTCAAAGATTGCTAGGTGGCGTGGTCCATCCTGGAGAAGAGATCAGGGAGCTGCTCAGCTGCTACAGCTGCGGCCATTATCTGTGCAGTACTAGAGCCATCCACTGACCATGGGACATCATCTCGGGCACAGTGCTGAGTACTCAGGCGGTCAGTCCGCCCCTGGTCAGGGAAAGCTAGTTACAGGCACTACGGGTGCCGCATTAAGAACGCCCGCGGGGATACCGACCGGGGGACATTCCCTCCACTGCCTAATCTGCCTAATTAGAGAGCCGCCTCTGTTCCTTAGTCACCAAACAGAATGTGACCAGTAACAGATTACTAAAGATGACCAAAGGAAACCACATATTTATTCACTTTTATTTCTTTAACTTCTGCTCAACTTGTTTTGATTTTTTATTGGCATCTTGTAAATTTACATGCTTGTTATATAATCCCTTGTTTCTAATCAACGGAAAGTTCTTTTTACAGGATTCAGATGCCACCGAGCATTCGGGGAGCCATTTGTACAGACACTTAGGTGGCACACAGGAGTTTTGAATTTTAAGAAATGCACAATATTTACATAAAACAGCACGCCTGGGATACACTATTTCATAAAGTGCAATAAAACAGTATAAAGTCAATTATAATACTCGTATTAAATTTCTTAAATGGTTTTATTCCCAGTGGAATCTGTAAAAACAACAAGCCCTGACAATATCCCCTGGAATAATGAACAATTAGAGCAGTATGGGCAAATAAATGATTTCTGTTGGAAAACATTCTCGTTTTAAAATCAGTATGTGACATCCTCTAAGGGAGTCTGACATTTTCTTAATGTCGTTTTGACAGTATGAGATTCCTGTAAACAGACCAGTTAATTGTGGAATAAAAAGTTATAAATAATCAGAAGGACAGACCAAACTTCTTTATAGGCCTTCTTTGTATTTTTAAAATACAGTAAAACCTTGGATTGCGAGTAACTTGGTCTGCCAGTGTTTCACAAGAGGAGCAAATTTTATTTATAAATTTTAACTTGATAAACGAGCAAGGTCTTGCTATACGAGTAGTGTCACCTTACAACTGAGTATAAAAGAGAAGAGAAATCCCATTTTAGCCAATGAGAGCTGTCTTAATTAGTACTACTGAAGACTTTGGAAAAGTTTCCTGTACTATTTCAAGGCGACTTCTATTCAACTTGGGCCCATAGACTTTAAGGAGGGTTTGTGAAAAAAAAAATGCTTATGCTCAAAAAAACTCAAAGGAGCTCAAAGAAGCTCAAAGGAGCTAAATAAAAACGTGCACAAGAGCACAAAAATAAACACAAGCAGCTTTTTTTTTTTAGCTGCAGTGTGTATGAGCCCAAGTCAGATCCTCGTCTTTGATGTGATTTGGATCCCACATTACAGGAAGATTACCTAGGCATTCCCTGAAGTTGCCACAAAGTTTCCTTGAAGTCACATTGCTATAATCTTTTTATATGGACTATAGACTGAAGGACTTATGAATAAATGGTTGGGGAACAAATCATCTGAGTTTCCATTATTTCCTATAGGAAAATTTGCTTTGATATATGAGTGCTTTGGATTACAAGCACTTTTCCGGAATGAATTATGCTCGCAATTTAGGGTTTTACTGTAGTTATCGTATTACATTGCATGCATGGACCAGGCCTGGACTGGTTGTGTGCCAATACCCATATTTACCAGGGAGGCTGGGAAGCATGCAAAGATGTCAATGCACGATTCAGTAAAGGAAATCATGGACAAGAAAATTATAACACCACTCAAAGCAGTAAATAATCAACAGAACATTGCTGGTGCCCGCCTGCTTAACCACCATCAAAGTTCAATGTAAGAACTGCATACCACAACTAAATAGAATGCTGTTCAAGGATTCTTTATTGTCGCTGTGCCAGATGAAAGTTACAGGAGCATTTGTTGACGCGTTTCACATGAGTGCGTGCTTGTTCACAACCAGAATCCTTGAACAGCATTTGATTTCATTGTGGTGTGCAGCCATCCTTTCTTTCTTACAAGAAAATCATGGAACCCAATTTAGTGAACAAATTACTACACAGTTGATACTAAAATTATGCCAGCCTGTAAAAATAGATTGTATATACTTACCTCTTTGACTGCCCTTGTCTTCAAAATCCACTGCGTTAGTCATCTCCGGCCACTGTAGGAATTCAACACTTTGTGTAGTTGTGTCAAACACCTCACTCCTCCTCAAGCACACTGTGGTTTATCTTGCTGTCTTTCTTGTTACTACAGGTTGTACCAGCCAGCAAAAGGAAAGAGTGTGCAATGGGGGAGAGCAGGTATTTTGACCCACGTGATACCTCTCAAATACCTGCAGTGGCCAAGACGCAGCAACATGGCAGAGTATAGGGGCTGGTTCAAAATCGCGTTCCCGTTTTGAAAGCCCATTCATTTGAATTAATTTGAATTATCAGCTATCTTTGGATCATGCTGCCTTAGAGAGAAGCATTGAAGTCATGTGAAGTCATTCATTCTACATGGAACATTGAAGGGCAATGGTTGAACATTTCTTCATGCACCAGAAAATACAATAGTATTGTCCGGCTTTTTTCTGAGGAGGAGCAACTGCCGTATGGCCTTAGATACAACCTTCTAATCTATCTGTAGCACACGGACCTTTTCCTGCCTTCGGCTCACTTGCAGGTCAAGGCACACCACGCTATATAAGCCCATACCCTCCTGTTTGAGGACTGGTTCTCATCTCCTAGAGTATAGGGACAAGTCTCTATTATTCCCCAGTAAGGCCAATGTCCACACCACTTTAACTCCAACGCTGAGTTTAGTTCACAATCAAGTTCAAGTTCAGCAGACAGGAAAGGTGGATGAAGGAAAGGACAGCAAGGTTTGGGAGATAGGTCCAGGCACAAACTGGTATGATAGTCGCTACTCGATCCTGAGTAGGTTTAGCTCACCCGGATAGTCCCCTGTAAGAGCGGATCCTAGCAGCCGGAGTGATGCTCGAACGTTCACTTTAGGTTTTCCTTGAGATTCGATCAGGAGATCCTCTGCCACAGAATCTTGAAGTCCCAAACTTCTCAGCTGTTGCAACACAAGGACAGGTGCCAGTGATAGCACGTTGCAAGTCCTTTGGTGGATCTTTGAATCCCTCCAGAAGGTAACCAGGCCTCTCTTTCACCGTGCACTCTCACCGGTCCATCAGAAAGGTCCTCTTCTTAGAGCGGGGGCACCCTGGGATTCTTCTTTTGGAGGTAAGCCCCAGCTAAAGGTGCTGGGCCTACTAGTGGAGTTGCAGCCCCAGGCTAAAGGTGCCTGAGACCCATGCACGCGCGCACCCCTGGCCTGGAGGGCCGGGTGGCGCGAACCGCTAACACTCCAGACTCCCACCGACTCCCCAAAAGAATGGCATCTGCCCCTTATGTATCCTCTCCCAGCATGCACAGCAGGCCAACCACGCCCACCGTACTGCTGCCGAGAGAGGACACCTTAAGGCATAGTAATGTCACCCACGGTTCAACCCTGACCTGGCTACTAGCTCAGATGAGGGGGCAGGCCTATCAGCGCATTATTGAGAGGCCTGCCCGCTGAACCCAGAAGAGCCGGCAGCGTTTCGTAATAGAATTACGTCGTCCAGGGCGTAGGGCGAAGCGACGCGCTGACGCCACCTTGTGTTACTGTTCGTTTACCCAGAAGGACTGGTTTGTCTGATCGTGCGCTGGCCGGCACATCAGACTTCAGGCTTTTACTGATGCAACTATTGTAAGTGCGATACTTTGTTTTACTTTTTAAATAAATTTAAAGGTTTTACACTATTGGAGCATTTATGTTTTATATGTGCCACGTGTATCCATCTATGGGTTTGAATGTCAATGAGGCGATCTGAAGAGTGGTGAGCACGCTCGGTGCACTTTGAAAGCAAGCTGTGCTTTTACTACATGCTTTCCTTGATCCTCTGTAACAGGGGATCACGGATATCTGGTTAGTAGTGATTCCTTCTAAAGTGGTGGTGGATTCAGCACGGTTTCTTTTTCCATTAGCGTTTGGAGAGGCCTTCATATACATGGATGGACTTTATTCATTAAGCTTTGCACGGGTGGATGTCACATGAATTTTTTTGTCTTTTTTGGACATTGAAGGACTTCATATATGTTTTCCATATGTTTTTCATATATGTTCTTTAAGGAATTTTTCACATATATTTTCTCACTCAATTCATAAGATTTATTTGCGAGTCATATATTTGCTTCACATTGGTGTTTTTCATTGATCAGTTTATGATTTACACTTTTGATTCACAGGTTTAGCGCGGTTCTCTTTTAATTTTATTTACTGTACTAGTGTTATACAGGAGAATTGCTGCTTCCGTCACATAATTTAGGATTAATTCTTATGGTTTGCATGTTTTAGTTTATATCTCATAGCGCAGTTTCTTCCCCTTTTTTTCTAGTAATGCAATATTAACTAAGCTTCTAGAGTAAATATGTAAAAAAAAGAATCTGTAGCACTACTATTTACTCTTTTCTAAATGCCAAATATGATATCTATATATATTGCCAATACAAATGCTGCAGGTCTAGCGTCCTCTGCAGACAGATTAATTAGAATTATTAGCATATTAGATGCAAAAATCTTGTATGTAAACTGCATATATCATTTGCCACCAATATCAATCCAAATTTTATCTGTCAACATCTGAAAATGTTTCAATCAAAGCAGTCATGAAGATCGGCTAAATCATTGCTTTTAGTTTAAGGATGCTTCACCCCAATTTAGCAAAAATCACCTTGCCTTGTGCCCCTAATTTACAATACTTTGACAAGAGAAGTTGATGCCACAGTGAACTACAAACGTTAGTAAATGGTAATTGATGGAAAAACTGGCATAAGCAGGAAAATAATATTAAAGCGTAAGTAAAGTAATTTTTTTTCTTTTAAATAACAAATATATTATACTTACCTGCTCTGTACAATGGTATTGCAAAGAGCAGGCCCCAATCCTCCTCTTTGTGGGTCCCCTGCTGGCATTCCTATCTCTTTCTTTTCTCAGTGTGCCACAATAGGAAACAAATCCCTATTGTGGCACACCTGCAAGCTAGATCCTGAGCCATGCTGCCTACATCTATAGACACAGACAGTGAGGATTGGCCCCACATCACAGAATTTGACTGAGAGCAGCAGGAGACAATGGCTCATGTTGCTCTCATTAAAGCCTGTCAGGGTGGGGAGAAGAGGAGAGAGCTTCAATAGATGGGCACAGCTCTGAATTGAGATCGGGCTAAGGTAAATATAAGGGGGTTGAGGGGGCGATACACATACTGAAACTTTTTTGCATTTGTCAAAATGTAAATATACTGCAGACCAGCTATATAAATAAGTTAAACTGTCCAATAAAAAGAAATACCGAATATTTTTATGAATAAGCCCCATTAACAAACACCTGAAACAAGCATACATCCAGTGAAGTCAGAACTCCAAATCTTGATTTTGGTTGGAGAATCAGAATATTTAAGCCAAAGGTTAAATATGAAAGTTAGACAACCAAGGGATCAGCAATAGTTGCCTTCATATTTCCCTTAATAGAATTTACCACAGGTAACATCCCAAGATGAAAAGCTGACTTATCTTCTTCTTCCTAGTTAGTCCAACGTTTGCTTCTGTAAAATACAGAAAATCACTAATATATTTATCATTTACAATCTTTTTTTATATTTAAAAAGAACCTCCGACATAAAAACAGATAAGGAGTTGCACATTGATCCGTACCATAAAGCCAACCCAAAAGTGATATAATTGTTATGGGTAGAAATTGGTTGGAAAATTTAGCTATTGGGTTCTTATATACCATAATTCCTTCTTTAGCAATTAAACCCACATTATTTTTTTTTAAGTCATATGTATATTAAAGGCGAAATTTGATAGCAACCCTGACACATCCCGTCACTGTCACTTTTGCTATTAAGCTGACATGTAAATGTGGAGATAAGAATAAATAAAGGCAGGGCTGGTGCAAGGATTTTTGACACCCTAAGTGAAACCTAATTTTGCCACACCCAGTGGCTCCACCCCTGACTCCACCCCTTTTGACCTGCCCATGTGACAGGAGGTGGCGCTATACAGAGAGCTTCGGCTCTGCTTCCTCTAGTGCTGGCTCCAGTGCTGCACTGCACCTCTAATTACACTACCAGTCGGACAGAGCAGCTGCCTGAGACTGAGTTAGTTACATGCTGCAGCCTGCAGAGTATGCAGATGCAGAGGGAAACCAGTGGCCGGGCGCCCCTAGGCAGCAGTGCGCCCTAGGCAGTTGCCTAGTTTGCCTAGTGGTAGCACCGGCCCTGAATAAAGGCATTTTAACGAAAAATGTTATTGAATTACAAATATAAACCATATCTTTATATATGTGTTTAAAAAGATTAGCAATGACAGCCCATGTTGCACCCTTCACAGGTTTCCCTGAAAATGTGACATAATTTTTTAATGATTTGGGTAGAATTAGTGTCACTAGGATAATGTTTTTTACCAGACAGAAGCTAAAGGGAAATGTCCATCATGGACACACAGCAATAAATTGCTTATAAGGCACCAGTAAGGCAGGGCTAACACCTTGAGTTTTTTTTGTTCAACCAGCAGGTTGAAGGAAAAAAAAGCTCACAGGTCCTCACATCCACACAAGGAACAGGGATGGAAGGATCTTGTCTCCCACTGCACTATTGTATTCTGTCAGCGAGGACACCCCCTGCCAGAATACACCGATCAGCTATGATTTGGTTCTTTCTAATTTTTCGGTTTGTGTATACCCTGCCTTAGGAAAGGCCACCCTTTCAGCTTTTTATTTTTCTCTGCATTCATGTTGCAGATTGTCCACCATTTCCTGTCTGCTGAGACCACTGTCATGGTGACAATTATTAAGGGGAAATTTCTTGAATTGTGTTCTGTAATTAAGAACATTGAAAAGAATTTCTATTATCAATAATTACTAAATCTAGGTGTAGCGGCCTCACCCCTCTCTCCCCTTCTCATTCTCGGCTTGTCTTTTTTTGTCTAGGGGTGTTAGTGCTGGGGGGAGGGATGAGATACACCACGGCCCATATCCTCCATAGTGAAGAGGTGAAGGCCAGAAAGATCTGGCTTTGTGTAGGTGTCCTAGAGTCAAGTCCTGTCCTTCGTCCTTGACTCCTTTGCTCCTAGTAACCAGAGTTCCACACAGTGAATAGGTCCAACACAGTTTTATTCTTATCAGTGAATAAACACACAGCACTGTCAAGTTGGATTCTTTTGCAACAACTTAGTAGTAATGGGAATAGGTCGAGGCACAATCCTTTTCCCTTCTCTTGCCAACCACTGTGGTATCACCAGTGGCGAAAAGTCACTGCCACTAACTATGTGAAGTAGAACGTGAATTACCTTCGCTAGCACGGCCCCTGTCAGGGGAAGGATATCCGTCCAAGGGAGATACCGGAGGCCTCTCTGTCACCAGCGATGCTGCGCCGGACTCTCCAGAGAAGTTCTGCTCACCAGACCTCACAAACTCAGACACGGGCACCCAAGGAGTTAGCCCCCCTCGGATTCCTCCACCCTCGCGGAACTCAGTCGAAGGTACTGAGCCCCAGGCATCCGCCATAGTACCTCACCCCAGGCTAAAGGTCTCTGCTCCGGCCAGGTCAAGGGCACCTGGGCCCGGAACACCGGAACGCCAGCTCCCAAGCTGAAGGTGCCTGGGTGCGGCCGCGTCCTCCAACTCAACTCTGAACCCCGTGGAAAGGGCGTCCGCCCCTTTTATCACCTCTCCCTTTGCGTCACAGCGGGTTCCCCGCCCCGCTGTACTAGCTCCAGGGGAGGACAAAAAGGCACAGTCTTGCAGTGTGAGTTCACCTCCGGCCCCCGGCAACAATGCCACCTATAGGCCCAGGGAACCTCACACCACCAGAGTCCTCCAAGAACAATAAAAGCGTCTCAGATTCCCTAGCAATCAGTGCATCTGGGTTACACTACCACCCAGATGCTTCCCCTAAATTCAAATACCCGCTACACTCTCCCCCGGTGATTTGACACTGGTCCCCAGTGTCTGGCGCAAACCCATGTCTCCCAAAAAGTGGCAACATAAGTTCGACCCAGAGACAAAAAATCACAAAATTCAAACTCAACATTTTCGATAAGGAATTGTGCCAGGACCTAAAACAGGAAAGGGAAACAGGAATATAAAACCATAAACTTTGTAATAAAATACTTTCAATATCTCACACATTTACATTTTCTTCTTTCCCCCCCCCTGGCTATCTAAGGACCACCCCATTCTCAGCAGCCTTGAAAGACGAGTCTCCTGCAGAGGGGAAAAAAAACAATACACATCCTAACATCATATATGTGTTTGCTTGGAATGAATGGGTCTATCCGAGAAGAAACCCATTCACTCCAATGAGTGTTGCATAATGTTCAAAAAAACAAACAATCGTTGCGCAACACTGCCACCTGGTGACAATGCCGCGGTAAAGACACTTATCACTTCCAGATGAACTTTTCTCTCTTGATCTTTTCTCTGTGACCTTACACTGACTAAAAACCCCAAAGTCAATGATTTCTCTGAAGTGCAAGGAGAAGTAGGGAGAACAAAACAGCAACAGCTCCCATTTCTCCAAAGAGTAGAACGTCCAAATACAAAAAAAAACTAGGGCACAGTCCTTGTGCTCCGGCAAAGGCACTCCGGAAAGTTCAGCAATGAGCAGCAAGAAAGAACACACAAGAGTCTTTTTCTCCTAAAGGTAAAACTTTGGGTGCGGCAGAAACACAGGCTTCAACTGCTTGTCAAACGCCACCATGTTATACTCAACATTTCCTCCATCCTTGCGACAAATCACCACTCTGTCCACATGGATATGCCTTCCCAGCATCCACTTAGCTTTACAGTCCTGAAACTTCTTGGTGACCGTTGGTGAACAAGAAAAGTATCGGCGTGCTTGAGGTACTTTGAGTTTGTCTTAAACAAAGGTATTGTACCACCTCTGTCGAAAAACTTCCACCTCGTAGAGCAATTCTCGAGGCAGGTATGGGTACTCCCACCCATACTCCCACCCATACTCTTGGGCAACCTTCTGGCCAAAGAGACACTGCAGCCTTGACAAAGGTGGCATCGTGACATGGTCTCCTTCTCCAGGTAACACAATTGCTTCTGGATGGCGAGGTGCGTTCACCACCTCGGTAGATCTGGGCACAGGGGCCCGCAGTGACTGGCGTTGCACTCCTGCAACAGGAGCGGGTGAAATAGAAGTTGAATCCAGAAGACGGATTTTAGACAGTGGACCAGATTCTTCCCTAGGCGCCGAGGCCTCCATCCGGGGCGTACTATCCCCAGTAGACATAGATGGGTCCCTTGTGACACGGGACGAGGGTAACTTCATCTTGTCCCATCCCTTTCGGTGGAAGATTTCGTCTATCTCCCCATCATCGCCATTTTCAGACAATGAATCCAGGTCGGAGGTGTCATAACACTCAGCGGGCAGATAATTCCCAGTTACGGAATTATCACCCTTGACGGCCTCCACCGACTGTGGGCTTCCGCCACCTTTTAACCACACAGACAGTCCCAACCCCTGGCTCATCTGGGCCTTCAGAAGAACAGGGATGTCCAGGGCTCTTCCCTCCGGATCCATCCAGGCCAGGCAAGCGGCGGGGCGAAGCTCTTCCACGACCACAGGAGGCCATCACTAGGCCGACTTTCCTCTTTGGCGGTCGCAGCAGGGAGCTGCTGGTGACCGAAGCAGCATCTTCGGATTTTTCTCTTTTAATCTCCGCTTGGGCAGTCACTTCGCCCTGGTCAGCGTGCACAGGAATACCCGCCATGGCATCAATCTCTCCCTTCGGAGTGGCAGTACCTGTGAGGTAGTTAAGGTGGAAGGCGCGAGGCCTTTCTGTGGATGGCTCCACCTCGGAGAGAAACTCCTTGCAGACCTCACATCGCCCGAATAGCTTCAACTGAACCACAAGTCCCGAACAGCCGGGACAGATCACACCGAGGGCCTCTATGTCTCTGCAGGTGTACAGAGCCAATCGCCCCCGGGGCCTTAGTCTGATTCCTGTGTCCATAATGGGAGCAGCAGAGGAAGTCATGTCCGTGAAAGAAGAAGCTGAAATCCATGGAGTGTTTGAAGTCATCTTTCCTGTTCGCTGCTCGAATGCGCACTGACCCACCCGCACCGGAATCTCCATGTGCGTACGTCCACATGGCCAGACTCCTCAAACACTCTGCACTTGTTCGCAGGCTTTCCCTTTTCCCCGCCCACGAACTACGCAGCTATGGTTTGCCTCGTGGCGCATTGGCCAATATGGCTGAACCTACTCGGAACTCCTCCGGGCAGCAAAGTTCAGTTTCAAACACCGTACACATCCCGGACACGATGCCCCCACGTGTAGTGGCCTCACCCCTCTCTCCCCTTCTCATTCTCGGCTTTTCTTTCGTTGTCTAGGGGTGTTAGTGCTGGGGGGAGGGATGAGATACACCACGGCCCATGTCCTCCATAGTGAAGAGGTGAAGGCCAGAAAGATCGGGCTTTGTGTAGGTGTCCTAGAGTCAAGTCCTGTCCTTCGTCCTTGACTCCTTTGCTCCTAGTAACCAGAGTTCCACACAGTGAATAGGTCCAACACAGTTTTATTCTTCTCAGTGAATAAACACACAGCCCGGTCAAGTTGGATTCTTTTGCAACAACTTAGTAGTAATGGGAATAGGTCGAGGCACAATCCTTTTCCCTTCTCTTGCCAACCACTGTCTGTGGTATCACCAGTGGCGAATAGTCACTGCCACTGACTATGTGAAGTAGAACGTGAATTACCTTCGCTAGCATGGCCCCTGTCAGGGGAAGGATATCTGTCCAAGGGAGATACCGGAGGCCTCTCTGTCACCAGCGATGCTACGCCGGACTCTCCAGAGAAGTTCTGCTCACCAGACCTCACGAACTCAGACACGGGCACCCAAGGAGTTAGGGCCCCCTCGGATTCCTCCACCCTCGCGGAACTCAGTCAAAGATACTGAGCCCCAGGCATAAGCCATAGTACCTCACCCCAGGCTAAAGGTGCCTGAGATGGACTCCATCTCCGCTCCGGCCAGGTCAAGGGCACCTGGGCCCGGAACACCGGAACACCAGCACCAAAGCTGAAGGTGCCTGGGTGCGGCCGCGTCCTCCAACTCTGAACTCTGAACCCCGTGGAAAGGGCGTCCGCCCCTTTTATCCCCTCTCCCTTTGCGTCACAGCGGGTTCCCCGCCCCACTGTACCAGCTCCAGGGGAGGACAAAAAGGCTCAGTCTTGCGGTGTGAGTTCACCTCCGGCACCCGGCAACAACGCCACCTATACGCCCAGGGAACCTCACACAACCAGAGTCCTCCAAGAACCATAAAAGGATCTCAGATTCCCTAGCAATCAGTGCATCTGGGTTACACTACCACCCAGATGCTTCCCCTAAATTCAAATACCCGCTACATAGATCACCAGAAATTTGTTCCATCTAGGTTTGGGCAGATTGGGGGTGTCATCTGCAAGATCTTCAGTCACTAGATGGGTCCATAGGCTCCAACGTAGAGTTTATTTCTCTCTTATGCACAATCATTGAACAGGAAAGGTTGGAGGAAGATCAGGACAGCAAGAGGTGTTGGAATAGGTCCAGGCACAAACAAATACTTATTCACTACCCATATCTTCAGGTAGACTCAGCTCATCCGGATAGTCTCCCAATGGAGTGGATCCTAGCAGCAGGAATGATGCTCGAATCAGAGTACACACACAGTCTCTGCCACAGACCTGGTGAATGTTGGTTCTGGCTTTAGGCCTCTAACGGGAAAATGACATCCCTCCAGAGAGTTACCGGGCCCCTTCCTTCACTGTGATCTCTCACCAGTCCTTCGGAATGGTCCTCCCCCAGCCTCCTCATCTAGATGCGGGTCTCCTTGCAAGACAGCACCCTGGGATTCCTCCTCCCTCCGTAGGCTCCAGCCGAAGGTGCTGGACCCAAAGCCTCCGGTTGCAGCCCCAGGGCTAAAGGTGCCTGGGACTGATCCGCCAGTGTACCGGACCAGGAATTCCACCCCAGGGCTAAAGGTGCCTGGGGTGGCCTCGAACAGAATCACACGCTCCCGGGGTCGGACCCCTGGGAACTCACCCCTGACAGACAGGGTCTGCCCCTTTTATATCCCCTCCCGGGATGCACAGCAGGCCAAACACGCCCACCATACCACCGCCGAAAGGGGACATCCAAGGCACAGCACTGTACCAGCGGTTCAACCCTGGCCAACAGGCGACGGGGAACTATACACCAGTATCCCACCTGTAGTTCAAAATGGGTTTTACAGAACCCTATCAAATAGTGTGTGTAACGACTGCCCAAGTATGAAAGGGGTTAACGCTGTTTAAAGATATTCCCTCTCCTGGACACAAATTCACTGCCGATCCTCCACAGTCACATAGGGATAGGAATTAATCCTTCCAAAAGAACGAGACGCACTCTGTATCTTTCCAGGATGAACTACTTTATTATTGCAAAACTTTACAACTTTTATATCCACAGAGAGAAGCTTCTGACCCTCCTCTCATCATACACCTCTGACCAGACCCAATTTACATGAGCCAATTAACTACAGTGAATGGCTCAGACACATGCCCTCTCTGTCTCCCAATCCACATTATCAAAAGCTAAACACAATGAAAGGATCATTAGCATTACATAAGCAGACAGGTAACACCTCAGGATCTCTTCAATTAACCTGTCTGTCTGCTAGTTCCACAACCTATAATTACAGGCTTAACTCCCACAAGCCACACTAGACAGTAGAATGTAAATCACCCCCCCACCTCATCACAGCAATGATTACACAACCCCCACACACAGTATACATCCAATCTATATACAATATATATACAGCATTGAATCTGATTAGCACAGATCATAGTGGGGTTTTCCTTCACCCTGTGCCCCTAATAGGGACACAGGGTGGTTTACACATAAGAGGCATTGGGGAAGCTGAAGCAAGGGTATCTCATACTTTCTAAGGGATTCTGGGTTCCCCGGGCCTTCCTGTTACAGTGTGTTTGAGCACAACCACCACTCAAACATTCCCTTAGATTTTAAAGCCCTGCTACACACTCCCCAAGACAGATAGACACTGTCCCCAGTGTCTGGGGTAAACCCACGTACCTCAAGCCTGAGTCCACGCATGTTTATCGCAGAACTATATACAAAAAAAAAACACGATAATAGAAAAGTGGTTTGTTTGTGCCGGAACCTAAATGTGGGGAAAGGGGTTGAATAAAGAAATGAAGAAAGATCAACAAGAGGAAAAAAAAATGTGTACATCCCATTCTCAATGTCACATATATAATATAAAACACATCACCTTATACACTTACATCTCCCTCCCCTCCTCATCTAGCTAACCCACCCATGCTCAGTGGTTGCCAGACGTTCACATGCAAAGGGAGAAAACACATATAAAACTGGTATGATCATATCCTACACCATTATTTACAAAAGAAGAGAACTACCCTCCCCAAGGGGAGAATATTTTCCTTCTAATAAAGTACCCATTACACTAGTCCTAGTGTAAATAGAAAACTATTAACATACATCAATATATATATATATATATATCTCTTTTCTCTTTGAGCGCACAGAAACCCTTCGCAACACCGCCACCTAGTGGAAGTGTCACCATCATAGCATTGTCCCAACATTTGAAAATTACATCTTTTCCATTTCTTCTTCTGTGGCCCTAACTGTATCTACTCCCCAAAAGCCTCGTACACACGGCCGAGAATCTTGTCAGGAAAAAACTTGTAGTTTTTCTTGACGAGATTCTTGGACAAGAAACTTGTCCCGGCTGAGTGTACACACGCTCGATTCAAAGAACCCGCGGTCCTTTGAATAAAGCAAACGCGGTGACGTAATCGACTACGATGAGCGCGCGCTCGTCACATTCGATGCCGCCGCCGCCATCTTGCTACACCCTACCTATGCCTAGGAAGCTACTGCGCATGCGTCAAAGTCATTTCGAGCATGCGCGGGTTTCCACGGCGACAGGTAAGTGTACACACACACACTTTTCTCGTCGAGAAACATGCTGACGATAATCTCAACGAGAAAATAGAGAGCAGGTTCTCTATTTTTCTCGTCTAGATTCTTGTCGGTTTTCTTGACGAGAAACCTGATAGCCGCGTACACACGACCGATTTACTCGGCAAGAAAGCTCTGCCAGCAAGTTTCTTGTCGTTTTTTGACGAGAAACTCGGTCGTGTGTACGAGGCTTAAGTCTCTGCCTTTGAAGCGCTGCGAGCGGAGAGCAACAGCAACAGCTCCCCTGGCTCCACAGCAGAGTAGATTACCCCAATTCACAAGGGCAAAGTCCCTGGACTCCAGGAGAGTACACTCCGGAAACAATAGAACACATTAGAGTCCAGTCTCCTAAAGATAAAATTTAGGATCGGGTAAAATAAGAAGCTTCCAATTCTTGTCAAAAGTTTCAAAGGAATACACGGCATCCTCCCGCTCCTTCCGACACACAACCACCCGATCTGCGTGTATGTGCCGACCAAGTACCCAGTCCAACTTGCACCCTTCGTACCTCTCCGCAACAGCTGCAGAACAGGAGAGATACCTGCGAGCGTTAGGCACTTTCAAATAGTCCCACAGAAAGTCAGCGTACCATCTCTCCCTGTAGGCCTCTACCTCAAAAAGTAAGTCTCTTGAGAGATACGGGTACTCTCATCCGTAATCAGCGGCCACCCTTTGGTTGAACAGCCGTTGCATCCTAAAAAAGCGGAGGAAGGGTAGCGCGGTCTCCCGCACCCGGTAGGACAATGGCATCCGGATGCCTAGGCTCTTTCACTGCCTTGAGACCCAACATAGCAGCCCGCAATGGCGCATACTCAGCCACAGCGGTTGGCACTGGCAATATAGGTCTGGGTGATGTAGGCCTGGGGTCAGATACCTCTTCAAGCACATGGGCCTCCATCGGGGGTGCAATAGCCCCAGAAACTTTGGGTGTATCTCTTCTACTTCTTGCGGAGGATAGGGGTATCTTATCCCAGCCTTTCTTGACAAACAGCTCATCTATTTCGGCATCATCTCCCACTTCGAAGGATGACTCTAGATCAGAGGTATCATATTCCTCTGCCGGCAAATAAATTTTGGTGGTGGAGGAATCACTGTCCTTAACAAGTTCCTTAGGGTCGGGAACCCAAACATCCCCGATACTTCGGACACTAGCTTTTGTCCCTTTCCCCGGCTTACCTCGGCCTGTAGCTGTCGCGGATCATCCGGAGGTCCCTCCGACTAAGCAATCTGATTCAGGCAAGCGCTGGGGTGTAGCTCGACCACGGCCGCAGGAGGCTTTCACATAGCCCACTGTGACAGGGGTCACTTTGGACTACCTAAATTGGGATAGTAATATTGATCCACAATATGTACTGGTTGTTTGATTCTGAACTCAACAAGTTAATTGAGAGATGCTGATGTGTCACCTGACTGCCTGTGTAATGTAAATGATTCCCGGCTAGCTGCTACAGATCCTTTCATTGTGGGGTGTGATAATTAACTCTGTAATTGTGGGTATTGTAAAGTAGCAGACAGACAGTCTGGGGAACATAAAGGTTATGCATAGTCATTTAAGATGTAAAGGGATTAGCTAATGAACTCACCTGTTGTCTGCTAAGAGATGTCAGATGTGTATTGGGAGCTCATTATGTGACCATTGTGTGATGTTGTGGGTGGAGTTGTTCATTTGGACTACAGTATTCTTTTTGTGTATATAAGGGCCTGCTTCTCTCAATAAAAGTGTCAGACCAGTTGGAAACCTCATACAGAGTGGTTGTCTCGTCTGTGGAGGGAGAAGTATTTGTATGGGGACTTATTCGGCTGGTTGGGGTGTCTGGTAGCTGGCGTGTGGTCAGAAAGGGAATATCCTAACAGCGTTAACCCCTTTCATACTTGGGGTGCCGTTACAATTGTTGGCAAGCAGTGGGATGATTCCACAGCCTATAAGGACAGCTACAAGAGGACACAGGACAATGAAAGCACAGTAGGGACGGCTAAAGCTCTCTTCCCTCAAGGACTTACTGGAGAACCGGGGCAGACCGGCTAACAACCGTAAAAAGAGGGACATTAATCGCAGAACGAGTCGAAATGGATGGAGCTGAAAGACCCAACATAACAGAAAGGCCCAGTGTAACAGACAGGACACCCGAAGAGGCAAGTTTTGATCGGGCTGTTAACATAAGACTGGCACATTATGGTCCTAACCCTACAGCGGAGATCATAGACCGAGTTATAGCGGCTGTTGATGCAAATTGGCTACAGAAAAGAAGTGCTGCAGCAGCAGAAGTCAGAGCAGCACCAACTGAAAGGAGAAAGATACATTTTGCTGCTTTTAAAAATTTCATTGAAACTGAAGGGGAGATTGATGGGTACCTTGCCGATTTAGAGCGGCAATGTGCCCTACACCGGGTGCCCACAGAGGAATGGGTTACCATTTTGTCTGGGAAACTGTCTGGCCGGGCCAGTGAAGCGTTCAGGGCCATCCCAGACGAGGATATTATGAACTATGGACTGGTAAAAGAAGCACTTTTGGCCAGGTATGCCGTCACACCGGAGGCATACCAGGGGCGGTTCCGAGAGGCGAGCAAGCAGACTGGAGACTCGTATACCGAGTGGGCATGCCGCCTACACCGCACTGCATCCCACTGGGTCGCTGGATGCCAAGCAGAATCCGGGGAAGAGGTGCTGCAGGTGTTCCTGCTGGAGCACTTCTTTGACAAACTGTCCCTGGAAGTCAGAGAGTGGGTCCGGGACCGAAAACCTTTCACCTTGCCGGAAGCAGCTCGCCTGGCGGACGAATACACAGATGCCCGCAAACTGGATAACCCTGTGGTCAAGACAACAGCTCAGGTGGATTATCGATCAGCGGCACCCCCTCCGGCTATCGCCTACCAACCACAGTCGTACCGCCCTACAGCACCACGTCCAGCGGCCACTTATCCTCAGCAGCCCAGGTTCAACTCCCAGGACTACTCACATCCCATCAGGTGTTTCGGGTGTAAACAGCTAGGGCACAAAAAGCCAGACTGTCCATTGAATCCAGCCAGGCAGTCCCAGTTGTGGAGACAGCCAGCAAGGGGGAACCCCCACACATCCATGCCTGCGGCCCACTGCGTTGAGGAGGAAGAACAGTGGAGCGTCCTGCACGAGGCTGATCCAATACAAGCAGCTAACCGGGACAACAGGCAGCAACACAGGCAGACTGTCTGGGTCAATGGAAAGGTAGCCAAGGGCCTACGTGATACTGGCACCAACATGACCCTACTACAGAAGAACCTCATCCCAGAGAGCCAACATACCGGAGACACTGTAGCCGTAAGAGTAGCAGGAGGCACTGTCTTCCGGCTATCCGTTGCCCGTGTTCACCTGGATTGGGGGGTTGGTTCGGGACACGTGAATGTGGGGGTGATGAAGGATTTGCCAGCGGATGTACTACTGGGGAATGATTTGGCCCCCTTTGTTTCTGCTTACGCCCCGATGGGCCCCGCTGAAGCCATCCCAGTGACTACCTGTGCCCAGACCCGTGCTGCTGGAACCGACCCGCTTGCTGCCGAGACCCGGGTAAGACTACCTCCCCCGACATGTACCGTAGATCAGGCACAATATCACAGTCTAAAATTGGAATGTGACAAGTTGGCCAGTGAGAAATCGGAGATGCAACGACACTACGTCATGTATTATGAGATGTCCCATGGCTTGAACATTGAAATGCACAAACAGGCTGAAATTGTCAAAAGGTTAGATGGGATTTGCACCCAGGTTTTGCCTCACCTCTCCCAAGAGCATCAGCAACAAGTTTTGGGAGCCATTGAGAGAGCAAAGCAAGTGACTGTTCCAGAAATGAATTCCATTATTCGCCCTGCAACCTTACAACTTCACCATCAGCTACCGACCCGGTAAGCAAAATGGCAATGCTGATGGGTTGTCCAGGCATTAGATGAATGGAACTATGGACTAACTTCGGAGTCAACCCGTCTGGGGTCTCCTTCTGTGTATTCTCCTGCCGAAAGGGGAGATGTGTGACAGGGGTCACTTTGGGCACAGGGTGAGCCAGAAAATAATGGACATTAAGAATATATCTTGGACTACCTAAATTGGGATAGTAATATTAATCCACAATATGTACTGGTTGTTTGATTCTGAACTCAACAAGTTAATTAAGAGATGCTGATGTGTCACCTGGCTGCCTGTGTAATGTAAATGATTCCCGGCTAGCTGCCACAGATCCTTTCATTGTGGGGTGTGATAATTAACTCTGTAATTGTGGGTATTGTAAAGTAGCAGACAGACAGTCTGGGGAACATAAAGGTTATGCATAGTCATTTAAGATGTAAAGGGATTAGCTAATGAACTCACCTGTTGTCTGCTAAGAGATGTCAGATGTGTATTGGGAGCTCATTATGTGACCATTGTGTGATGTTGTGGGTGGAGTTGTTCATTTGGACTACAGTATTCTTTTTGTGTATATAAGGGCCTGCTTCTCTCAATAAAAGTGTCAGACCAGTTGGAAACCTCATATAGAGTGGTTGTCTCGTCTGTGGAGGGAGAAGTATTTGTATGGGGTCTTATTCGGCTGGTTGGAGTGTCTGGTGGCTGTCGTGTGGTCGGAAAGGGAATATCCTAACGGCGTTAACCCCTTTCATACTTGGGGTGCCGTTACACCCACCTTTCGCTTGGGCGGTGGGAGCGACAACTCTGTAGCGACAAAGGCAACATCTGCCGGTTTCTCCGTCTCCGGTTCCTCTTCCACCGGAACATCAGTAACGACTTCCTCCAAAGTCACGACAGTGCGCGTGGGGGTGGCTGCAGAAGCACTGGTTTCCTCCTCAAGAGTAGTGGCGCCCGTAAGGCAATTCAAACGGTAGGCCCGAGGTTTTTCTGTAGGTTGCTCCACCTCGAAGATGAATTCCTTGCACTTTTCACATCTTCCAAAGGGCCGAAGGTGCACCACCAGTCCCTGGCATCTGGGACAAACCACTCCAAGGGCCTCCGCATCTCTGCAGACGTAGAGAGCGAAACAACCCGAGGCTTCAGCCAAATCCCCGTATCCATCAAGGGAGCAGCGAAAGAGGCAACGTTCATGGTTAAAGAACTTGGAATCCATGGGGCATTAGTCGCCATGTTGCTCACTCGCTGATCCATCACGCACTGTCCATTTGGCGCCAAAGCCACCACACACAACTCACCGCATGGCGAGGCTCCTCCCATTTTCCTGCAATGTTTGCGGGCTTTTACTTTCCTTGACACGCCCACGAACTACGCAGCTTGGGCTCTCCTCGCGGCGCAACCAGAATTCTTCCAAAGATGGCCGACCTCCACGGAACCTCACAAGGGGAATAAAGTCCAACTTTTGGGGTTTTCCGACCACAGAAATCCCGGACTCGTGTAGCACTCACCACCCCTTCTCCCTTTGGCTCACTCGTGGGAGAAGGGGCACACCTATGCCACATGCCCATACCCTCCTGTGTGAAGAGGTTGAGCGGTGTAATGTACCTGGGTCTCTATGAATGGCTCCCGTCTTCACTGTGATAAAGACAAGTCTCTATTCCCCAATAACTTCAAGGTCCACACCAATTGCAACTCCAACGTAGAGTTTATTTCTCTCTTATGCACAATCATTGAACAGGAAAGGTTGGAGGAAGATCAGGACAGCAAGAGGTGTTGGAATAGGTCCAGGCACAAACGAATACTTATTCACTACCCATATCTTCAGGTAGACTCAGCTCATCCGGATAGTCTCCCAATGGAATGGATCCTAGCAGCCGGAATGATGCTCGAATCAGAGTACACACACAGTCTCTGCCACAGACCTGGTGAACGTTGGTTCTGGCTTTAGGCCTCTAACGGGAAAATTACATCCCTCCAGAGAGTTACCGGGCCCCTTCCTTCACTGTGATCTCTCACCAGTCCTTCGGAACGGTCCTCCCCCGGCCTCCTCATCTAGATGCGGGTCTCCTCGCAAGGCAGCACCCTGGGATTCCT
Organism: Rana muscosa; assembly: GCA_029206835.1. Lineage (NCBI taxonomy): Eukaryota > Metazoa > Chordata > Amphibia > Anura > Ranidae > Rana > Rana muscosa. The sequence goes on along the minus strand of CM055122.1, from coordinate 175,880,440 downwards.
CCTCCCTCCTTGGGCTCCAGCCGAAGGTGCTGGACCCAAAGCCTCCGGTTGCAGCCCCAGGGCTAAAGGTGCCTGGGACTGATCCGCCAGTGTACCGGACCAGGAACTCCACCCCAGGGCTAAAGGTGCCTGGGGTGGTCTCGAACAGAATCACACGATCCTGGGGTCGGACCCCCGGGAACTCACCCCTGACAGACAGGGTCTTCCCCTTTTATATCCCCTCCCGGGATGCACAGCAGGCCGAACAAGCGCACCATACCACCGCCAAAAGGGGACATCCAAGGCACAGCACTGTACCAGCGGTTCAAAACTGGCCTCAGATGGCAGTGCCACCAACAGGCCACAGGGAACTATACACCAGTATCCCACCTGTAGTTCAAAATGGGTTTTACAGAACCCTATCAAATAGTGTGTTTGAGCACAACTACCACTCAAACATTCCCTTAGATTTTAAAGCCCCACTACATTCATATAAAATGATCTTACAGTGACCCTGCCCCAATTCATTTTTTAAATGCCCCCTGCAAAAAAAAGGCAATTAAAGCGGATGTTCACCCAAACCACTTGTTTGCATCCTGCTCCCCTCCACTACCACATTTGGCACTTTTTGGGAGGGAGTGGGTACCTGGTTTTGACAGGTACTCTCTTCCACTTCTGGTCAGATGTGTCGTGGTGATCTGAGCCAGATGTTCTGCCTCTCCTATTTCCTTCGCAGTCTTCTGGGACACATCACAGGTCCCAAAAGGCTACAGGACCATTCACAGTGTGCAGCCCAGCTCACGAGTGCACAATAGGAGACCGGCTGTGAAGCCGCAAGGCTTCACTGCCTGTTTCCCTCATTTCAGATGCTGGCGCCTGCATTCAAAGCCAACTGAAGAATCGGCTCGGGTGAGAAAATCACTGGATCCCTGGACAGATAAATGTCCTTATACTAAAAGTCAGCAGCTACAGTATTTGTAGTTGCTGACTTTGAATTTTTTTGAGGAAGCCTAGAGCTCCCCTTTAATACTGCACCAGTGGGTTGTGAATTCTTGCTTTGCTAACTTAAAGAATTATGGTGCCTGAAGCATTTTCTGAATCTGACATTCTACTAGTGTGTCAGATGTCTCATTATCCTGCTGCGATCTGTGGTTCCATCTACCTGCCCCTATGTGACTACAGTACATGGTAGTGATGTAGGAGTCATTAAATAAAACCACAGCACACACGGGGGACCTGGGCTTCAGACGCAAAAGATGGAGTGTTGGGTGAAGATGTTTAGGGCACCATAGCTCTTCGAGAAAGTAAAGATAGTACTCACCACTTCCTTAATCGCGTGTCTTTACCATCACCCAACCGATACTGTAAACAAGCCCTTACTGTGTTTTTCTGAATCCTTGTAAAATCTTTGTAACATCCTCCATGAGCTCCCAAACCTCTCCTCCCCCCTCACTGCAGTATGTTTGAAATGAGCAGTGCAGGTTAGTTGTTTTTTTAGGTGTATTGTATTATGCACAATACAATGTTTTCCATAATCCCTAGTCCCTCCCGGGAGCGAGCAGAAGAGATGGTTACATTTCTACATACAGTGGGACCATGGAGAATAAACTTGAGTTTAGAATACATACTTAAAGAGGAGGTCCAGCCTGGGTGAAAACAAATTTAAGTCAGCAGATACAAACCCTGTAGCTGCTGACTTTTAATATTAGGGCACTTACCTGTCCAGGGAGACGCGATGTCGGCACCCAAGCCGATCTTCAGATCGACTCCCAGGTGCTGCTGTCACTCTTCCTGGTAAAGGAACCCAGCAGCAAAGCCCTTTGGCTTCACAGCTGGCTCCTTACTGCGCATGTGTGAAGCGCGCTGCGCTTTCTAATTGACCCGGTGGCAGGGGAAGGAGGATCGAGGCCAAACTTTCGGGAGATCGGGATGCGGCCCCCGTCTCTGGAAGTGGGGAAGGAGACCTGTCAAAAACAGGTCCTATTTCCCCTCTGAAAGGTACCAAACGTGGTACTGGAGGGGGGGGGGGGGGAGGAAGTGTATAAGCGGAAATTCCACTTTTGGATGGAACTCCGCTTTAAATATATTTTTCTTTTATTTAAACCAATGTTTGGTGTCACTATAAGTTCATGATCTTCTCTCCCTTGAACTGCATTACCAAAAGCCCCTTATAGTGCAAAGAGTTCCAGTTACTTACTTACTGATGCAAAGGACCATAGGGTACTGATAGTTGGTATATGTTGTCATCAAGGGTGGTTACTTATGACAGATTCTCCTTATCACCTTCTCCAAAAGTCCTGGATAACTTCAACTACTCATTGTGATCTCCCACTGGAAAAAGTACCATGGAAAGTGTTACATTATGTTGTCAATGTTTTCTTCAGTAAGATTAAACAGATGTGGTACATATACAGTGCCTTGAAAAAGTAGTCATACCCCTTGAAATTTTCCTCATTTTCCATGTTACAACCAAAAACATAAATGCATTTTATTGGGATTTTATGTGATAGACCAACACAAAGTGGCACATAATTGTGAAGTGGAAGGAAAATAATAAATGGTTTTCATTTTTTTTTACAAATAAATATTTGAAAAGTGTAGCGTGCATTTGTATTCAGCCCTCTTTATTCTGATACCCCTAACTAAAATCTAGTGGAACCAATTGCCTTTAGAAGTCACCTTATTAGTAAATAGAGTCCACCTGTGTGTAATTTAACCTCAGTATAAATACAGTTGTTCTGTGAACAAACAGCATCATGTAGGCCAAGGAACACACCAGACAGGTCAGTGATAAAGTTGTGGAGATGTTTAAAGCAGGGTTAGGTTTTAAAAAAAATATCCCAAGCTTTGAACATCTCACGGAGCACTGTTCAATCCATCATCTAAAAATGGAAAGAGTATGGCAGCACTGCAAACCTACCAAGACATGGCCTCCACCTAAACTGACCTAAACTGATAGGCCGGGCAAGGAGAGCATTAATCAGAGAAGCAGCCAAGAGTTAACTCTAGGGGAGCTGCAGAGATCCACAGCTCAGGTGGGGGAATCTGTCCTCAGGACAACTATTAGTCGTGCACTCCAGAAATCTGGTCTTTATGGAAGAGTGGCAAGAAGAAAGCCATTGTTGAAGTAAAGCCATAAGAAGTCCCGTTTTCCGTTTGCGAAAAACCATGCGGGGGACACAGCAAACATGTGGGAGAATGTGCTCTGGTCAGATGAGACCAAATTTGAACTTTTTGGCCATAAAGCAAAATGCTACGTGTGGTGGAAAACTAACCTGCACATCACCCTAAACACACCATGAAACATGGTGGTGGCCAGAGGCAGCTCTCTAATTAGGCAAATAAGGCCGCCTAAGGCCTCACACTTCCAGGGGCCTCTGGCCGCCTAATTTGCCTACCACGTCCGAGTGTGTGGGAGTTGCAGGGAATGTCCCCCGGTGTTCTGTCAATATCTCCGGTCGGAGTCCCCGTCTTGCGTCCGGGGACGCAACTCGTTTTCCCCACCCAGGGGCGGACTGTCACTGACCATTGCCCGAGGTCGGAGGGTCAGTGGGTGGCACCATGTACTCCTCTCCCCCGGCTCCTCCCTCCTGCTGTGCACCGCGGATCTCTGACTCCGGCTATGTGCAGTGCTTGCATAATGCCTGCAGTGGCTGAGCAGCTCCCCCGGCTCCCCGATCTCCTCTGCAGGGTGGACGATCTGAAATGGAGGACCTGTCATCACAGCTGACGCACGGCGATCATCCAGGAGCCAGTCTGCAACTAACAGCCTCAAAAGGTACAGCATAACTGTCCTGCCCGTGCCAGTCACCTCCTGACTGAGGGCGCCCCGAGAATTACCGCTGCCTTCCTCCCATGTGACCTCACACACACTGCCCTGATTGATGATATGCATGCTATCCGGCATATGATGCCACCTACTGACCCCATTCCATCATCATTATCCTCCTCATCCCCCTGTTCCTGGCATCCTACCTCCTGTAATACTTCCCACTGTCAGCTTCCTACCAACTTACCCCTGTCATCATCTCCATCCTCATCCTAATCCCCCTGTTCCTGGCATCCCACCACCCTACCATCATCTCTGCTGTACCCCACTGTCAGCTGCCTTTCACCCCACGTCATCATCACCCCCCTGTACCCCACTTTCAGCTGCCTACCACCCCACGTCATCATCAACCCCCCCATACCCCACTGTCAGCTGCTTTCCATCCCACGTCTTCATCAACCCCCTGTACCCCACTGTCAGCTGCCTACCACCCCACGTCATCATCAACCCCCCTGTACCCCACTGTCAGCTGCCTACCACCCCACGTCATCATCAACCCCCCCAGTACCCCACTTTCAGCTGCCTTCCACCCCACATCATCATCACCCCCTGTACCCCACTGTCAGCTGCCTACCACCCCACGTCATCATCAAGCTCCCGTACCCCACTGTCAGCTGCCTACCACCCCACGTCATCATCGACCCCCCCAGTACACCACTTTCAGCTGCCTTCCACCCCACGTCATCATCACCTACTGTACCCCACTGTCAGCTGCCTACCTCCCCACGTCATCATCAACCCCCCCTGTACCCCACTGTCAGCTGCCTACCACCCCACGTCATCATCATCCCCCCCTGTACCCCGTCAGCTGCCTACCACCCCACGTCATTATCATTCCCCCTGTACCCTGTCAGCTGCCTACCACCCCACGTCATCATCAACCCCCCCTGTACCCCACTGTCAGCTGCCTACCACCCCACGTCATCATCATCCCCCCTGTACCCCACTGTCAGCTGCCTTCCACCCCACGTCATCATCACCCCCCTGTACCCCACTGTCAGCTGCCTACCACCCCACGTCATCATCAACCCCCCCTGTACCCCACTGTCAGCTGCCTTCCACCCCACGTCATCATCATCCCCCCGTATCCCGTCAGCTGCCTACCACCCCACATTATCATTAACCCCCCCTGTACCCCACTGTCAGCTGCCTACCACCCCACTTCATCATCACCCCCCCGTACCCCACTGTCAGCTGCCTACCACTCCACGTCATCATCATCCCCCCCTGTACCCCACTGTCAGCTGCCTACCACCCCACGTCATCATCACCCCCCCTGTACCCCACTGTCAGCTGCCTACCACCCCACGTCATCATCCACCCCCCCCTGTACCCCACTGTCAGCTGCCTTTCACCCCACGTCATCATCACCCCCTGTACCCCACTGTCAGCTGCCTAACACCCCACGTCATCATCAACCCCCCCTGTACCCCACTGTCAGCTGCCTACCACCCACGTCATCATCACCCCCCTGTACCCCACTGTCAGCTGCCTACCACCCCACATCAACATCACCCCTCTGTACGCCATCAGCTGCCTACCACCCCACGTCATCATCATCCTCCCACCTCTAGCATCCACCACCCTACCCCTGTTATCATCCTCATCTCTATCCCCCTGTACCCCACTGTTAGCTTCCTACCAACCTACCCCTGTCACCATCATCTCCATCCTTATCATAATTCCCCTGTGCCTGATATCCTACCACCCCACCCCCTATCATCTTCATCCCCCCGGTACCCCTCTGCCAGCATCCTACCACCTCACCCCCTGTAATCACCCCCCCCCCCGTACCCCACCTCTGACATCCTTACACCCTGCCTCCTGTCATCATCATCCCCACGTACCCCACCTCTAGCATCCACCACCCTACCCCGTTATCATCATCATTATCTTCATCCCCCTGTACCCCACTGTCAGCTGCCTACCACCCCACCTAATCATCATCCCCCCTGTACCCCACTGCTGACATCCTACCACCACACATATTGTCATCAACATCCCCATCATCCCTCTCTACCCCACCCTACCCCCTGTTATCATCATCCCCCTGTACCCCACCTCTGGCATACTACCACCCTACCTCCTGTCATTATCATCCTCATCCCTCCTGTACCCCACCTCTGGCATACTACCACCCTACCTCCTGTCATTATCATCCTCATCCCTCCTGTACCCCACCTCTGGCATCCTATCACCCTACCCGCTATCATTATAGGGGAGATATGATCTCAGCCTCTCCCCAGTACTGCCAATATCACCCCAAACTGCATCCTGTCAGCCAAACAAATGTACCCCAGTTGCTTCACACATAATAATACTGCCCTGCCACCCAGTGAGCAAACAGTGAGTGATAATGATAAGCAGTAACCCAAAGAAACCAATCAGTGAGCAGTAATAATGTGCAGTAACCTCTGGCAACCTACCAGTGAGCGGTACTAATGTGCAGTAACCTCGAGCAACCAATGAGTAAGCTGTAATGATGTGCAGTGACCTCTAGCAACCAATCAGTGAGCCTGGAGCAATCAGTGAGTGTGAACTAGATTTTTATGTTTACATTATTAAAGTTTTTTTTTAGATAAGTCTGTGTGCGCTTGTTTTTTGAGATGTTGGGATAGGAAGCGAAATTGCTAGGAGCGGGGGCCAGGAAAATGTTTGAATTATTTTTCCCATTCTGGGCGTGAGTGGGGCCTCATGTCTAAGATTTGCCTAAGGCCTCACAAAGCCTAGAGCCGCCTCTGGTTGTATGTACACCGCTCAACCTCTTCACACAGGAGTGTACGGGCATGTGGTACGATGTGCCCCTTTTCCTACAAGTGAGCCAAAGGTAGGAGAAAGGGGTCCATGTGCTACACAAGCAATCCACTTAGATCTGTTACTTCAAAGGCCCCTTAATCAAAAACAAAAAGCAGGGAAAATGCAGCCCCTACACTCTATGTGCACTGGACTAGCAGGCAAAACATTACTTAAACATCTGTGCTGCATTTATGTTCAAAATACAGCTTTCGGAAGCAAAGCCAATAACTCACAAACCTTTAGTATAACAAAGAGGTAAATCTAAGTTCAGTGCAAGAAATTCTTTGGCATCTGTAGTCAGCAGGAGGAAAAAATGCCCTGTCATTGGTGGTCAATGGAAAGAAAAAAAATCCCTTCGTGTCGGTGGTCCATGGGAGAAAAGTGCTCCAGTGTTGGTGGCCAGTGAAAAAAAGAAATCCCCCCATGATGGTGGTGAGTGGAATGAAAAAAGTCCCCTCTTGTTGGTGGATAGTGGGAGCAAAATAATGCCCTAATTTTAGTGGTAAGGGAAAGAAAAAATGACCCAGCATTGGTAGTCAGGGAAAGAAAAAAATGCTAATAGAATGAAAAAATATCCCCTTATTGGTGGTCATTGTATAGAAGAAATACCCTTGTGTTGATGGGAGGAAGTGTCAATGGGAGGAAGTCTGCCCTATCATCTGTGTTAGTGAGATGTAGAATACAGAACTTTGTTCTTGGTGTCAGCTGGAGAAAAAATATGAGGAGATCTAAAGGGGTTGCAGGGGGCTTTGAGTAGGGAGCAGAGGCTGCTCCCCTCAATCTCTCTGCACTTATCTTTTAGTGTTTTCCTGTTTCTTTGGTCAAGTGATATGAAAAAAATCCATACCAGACCCTTATCCGAGCACGCAACCAGGCAGGCCGCAGGAAAAGAGGGGGACGAGAGAGCCACCCCCCTCCTGAACCGTACCAGGCCACATGCCCTCAACATGGGGCGGAGGTCCGCATGTTGATGGGGACAAGGGCCTCATCCCCACAACCCTTGCCCGGTGGTTTTGGGGGTCTGCGGGCGGGGGGTTTATCGGAATCTGTAAGACCCCTTTAACAAAGGGGACCCCCAGATCCTGGCCCCCCACTATGTGAATTGGTAAGGGGTACATTGTACCCCTACCATTTCACAAAGAAAGTGTAAACATTTTTTAAAAACCGCACAGACACAGTTGAGATAAGTCCTTTATTAAAAATAAAAAAATTTAAATTAAAAAAAGATTGCAGCGGTTGTGGGGATGAGGCCCTTGTCCCCATCAACTTGGGGACCTCCGCCCCATGTTGAGGGAATGTGGCCTGGTACGGTTCAGGAGGGGGGGAGCTCTCTCATCCCCCCCCCCTCTTTTCCTGCGGCCTACCAGGTTGCGTGCTCGGATAAGGATCTGGTGTGGATATTTGGAGGGAACCCCACGCCATTTTTTGTTATTTGGCGCAGGGTTCCCCTTAATATCCATACCAGACATTAAGGGCCTGGTAATTGAATTTGGGGGGACCCCCACGCATTTTTTTTTTTTTAATTTTGGTTCCCTGCGCAAAATGTCATTCTTGAAGGAAAAATAAAATCATTTAAAACTATACTCAGGGAGTCAGGGATATTAATGAATTGTCGTCCCGGCAATACAGATAAAAGTCATTGAAAAAAACGCCAGCAGTTGACTTTTTTTCCTTTAGAAATTACATTTTGTGCAGGGACAGTTCTAAACACAGGAAACATGCTCCACTTTACAGGCATACTATACACACCCCCCAGGTACGAAATTTAAAGGAATATTTCACTTTTATTATTTCACTTTAAGCATTATTAAAATCACTGCTCCCGAAAAACGTAACCGTTTTTAAAACTTTTTTCTTGCATTGATACATGTCCCCTGGGGCAGGACCCGGGTCCCCAAACACTTTTTATGACAATAACTTGCATATTAACCTTTAAAATTAGCACTTTTGATCATGTTCGTGTCCCATAGACTTTAACGGTGTTTGCGTGTTCGAACAAATTTTTTGCCTTTTCGCATGTTCTGGTGCGAACCGAACCGGGGGGTGTTCGGCTCATCCTTAATTACAGTACAGGATAATGCTCACTTCCCTAAACTTGGGCGTTTACATTCATTTCATCATCCATATTCACCATAAAGAGAAAAGACAGAGATGTCCTCCAAATACAAATCCTAATCCTAAAGATCTGATTCTATAATAAAATCCCTTGTGCCCTGCAAGGTACAGTCTTTATAAACTTTCTGCTGCTTACCATTATTATTAGTAGACCACCTGGCAGCAAGCAGATGGATCCTCAAAGTACAGATGAGCAAAGTGGCTGGCTGGGTTCCAAGATCCGTGCCGTAAAAAGAAGGCCTGTTAACTATTTACTAGGCTCACATTGCTGCACAGTACACCATTAATATATTTCATAGTACCCAAGCTCAGTTTTAAATTATATTCTGTAGCTGTAGTGTCACAAAGGAACACTGAACATACTAACAGAGATTTAGTTGTAAAACCAAACACAGCACTTCTCAGTTATTGGATTATCTGTTTGAATTGTCACTCTGAGGCTATACTTTTCACTGAGTTTTAATAAACACTTTAATTTTACTGCATGTGGGGTTTCCTGTATTGGAAAACACATAATATCATATATTGCCTTGCGAAGCTGGGCCTCAAATATCAAATTTTGACAGCAATTTATTTCCAGCACCCCAGAATTTCTGACACCCAACAGAAGGTGCTCTTAAATATCAAAGTGCTTTACTTGAAGCAAATAAAATTAAAATTTCATTAAAATGACTTTTCCAGTTAAAGTGAACCTATGCCCATGCAGTAAAAATCCATAGTTGCCAAGTGTTTGAATCCTGCACAATTTTAGCAGGATCTAGGTCACTGTACAGAGTAGCAGTAGGTACGCAATGATCAGGAACTGACAGACCTGGTGTCATAGGAAGCAGAGCGCTGCCGCGTTTATCGCCTGTTCAGTGATGTGACACAGACTTAATCAAGCCTATTTATGAGTAAGCACTTTTAAGTGTGAAATGCGTTAGTTGCCCCTGTTACCCCTTTGCTGTGACATGTAGTGCCTGTTTTATTTCATTTTATTTTTCCAATAAAAGCCACGTTGGATTGGAGTGCGGCTGTCCAGATTCCTTCATTTTTTCTTCATTGCCTTGTGCATTGCCAGCACCCTTGGTTCCTGGAGAGGTTTTTGTTGTTGGGGTGAGTCTATTTGGAGCGGCAATCTCGGTTTTGTAAGATTCATACTTATTTGTACTGAGCGTTAAAATAGAACCTGTAGGATAAAAATCTGGGGGTTATCCCCACAGATTCGTTTTTGAACATGCAAGCTCCAGGACTATCATCCTTGGGATAATGAATGACCCAAAACAAAGATGACAGGGGTCCTCACATTGCACTGGCTGCATGCATTCTCTAGGTCAGTGACTTATCAAAGCAGTGATCAGGATGGATATCAGCCTCAGTGTTTGAGCATTCAAGAACAAATCAGTAATAACAGTTGCCATATGTCTACAATATCTCGACAGACTTCTTTTAAAGCTGGACTCTGGCTACTCCTCCACCCACAAATCTATATTTTTGTTATATAAAGTCTTATTATCTACTTATACAGTACTTACCTCTATACCCCTAACTTGCAGTGTCTCCCTTCCACCCACTTCTCCTTCCTCTTCATAGTACTTCTGTCCTATAAACCTCTCCCTCTTACTCACTGAATCTTCCACCCAACTCTCCCTCCAATTCATGGTGTCTCTTTTCCACCAGACTCTCCCTCTACCACACAGTGCCTCCCACCGTCATTTCTTCCTGCCTCATAGCCCCAGCCTTCACCCTTCCTCTCCCCAATTCATATCACCTTTCAACCCATCTTGCCCCCCCCACCACCCCACACACACAGCCCATATCTCCCTGGTGGCTACCTTGCTGCTTGCTTTCCAGTGTCACTCATAACACCCCCCTCATACCCACCTCACTTGCCAGCCACAATATACCTCTTCCACTCACCTTGTTACCCACTCACCTTGCTTTACTCACACCAACCTTGACTCCAGTTCACAGAGCCTCCCACTGTCTGCAACCCCTTCTACACAGCCCCTTTAATCCAATTCATCCTGCACTCACAGCACCTCACTCTGCTGTGACAATCAGCTCCATTATTACATAGTTACATAGTTAGTCAGGTTGAAAAAAGACACTAGTCCATCTTGTTCAATCATAAAAATAAATAAATAAAAAAGAATATCATACAATCCCATATACACAATCCTATATGCCCACAGTTGATCCAGAGTAAGGCAAAAAAACTCAGCAAAGCATGATCCAATTTCCTACAGCAGTTGCAAAAATTCCTTCCTGATCCCTTGAGAAGCAATCGGACTTTCCCTGGATCAACTTTACTTTTAAATGTCAGTACCCAATTATATTATGTACATTTAGGAAAGAATCCAGACTTTTCTTAAAGCAATCTACTGAGCTGGCCAGAACCACCTCTAGAGGGAGTCTATTCCACATTTTCACAGCTCTTACTGTGAAGAAACCTTTCCGTATTTGGAGATTAAATTTATTTTCTCCAAGGTGTAAAGAGTGCCCATTGTCCTCTGTGTTGACCATAAAGTGAATAACTTAACACCAAGTTCACTATATGGACCCCTTATATATTTGTACATGTTGATCATATCCCCCCTTATTCTCCTCTTCTCAAGAGAGAATAAATTCAGTTCCTCTAATCTTTCCTCATAGCTGAGTTCCCCTATACCGCTTATCAGTTTGGTTGCCCTTCTTTGCACTTTCTCCAGTTCCCTGATATACTTTTTGTGAACTGGTGCCCAAAACTGAACTGCATATTCCAGATGAGGTCTTACTAATGATTTGTACAGGGGCAAAATTATATCTCTCTCTCTAGAGTCCATACCTCTCTTTATACAAGAACAACTTTGCTCGCTTTGGAAACCGCAGCTTGGCATTGCATGCTATTATTGTGCTTATGATCTACCGAAACCCCCAGATCCTTCTCCACTACGGATCCCCCAGTTGTACTCCCCCTAGTATGTATGATGTATGCATATTCTTAGCCCCCAAGTGCATAACTTTACATTTATCTACATTAAACCTCATCTGCCACATAGTCGCCCAATTTAACAGTGCATTGAGGTTGGCTTGTAAATTGGAGACATCCTGTAAGGACATTATTCCACTGCATAGTTTGGTGTCATCTGCAAAGACTGAAAGGGTACTTTTAATCCCAGACCCTATATTATTTATAAAGATATTAAAAAGTAAGGGTCCCAACACTGAACCTTGAGGTACACCACTGATAACCTGAGACCATTCAGAGTATGAATCATTAACCACTACTCTCTGAATTCTGTCTTTTAGACAGTTTTCTATCCACTTACAAACTGATATTTCCAAGCCTGTAGACCTTAACTTACACATTAGCCGTGCGTGGGGAACTGTATCGAATGCTTTTGCAAAATCCAAGTATACTACGTCCACAGCCACCCCTCTGTCCAAGGTTTCAATTACCTCTTCATAAAAAGAAATCACATTTGTTTGACAATTTCTGTCTGTCTTTCATGAACCCATGCCGTCTGTTGCTTAAAATATTTTTTTCCAGCAAGAACTCATCTGTCTGGTCTTTTAATTATGATATTATTATTATACACGATTTATATAGCGCCAACAGTTTACGCAGTACTTTACAATGTATAGGGGGGACAACACAATTACAGTACAGTTCAATACAGAAGGTACAGGAGGGCTCTGCTCGTAGAGCTTACATTCTAAAGGGAGGGGGTGGTGGTACAAAAGATAACAGCTGCAGAGAATGATTTGATGGAGGTGGCTCAGGGACAGTTGTTAGGTGGGTGTGGGATAGGCTTCCCTGAATAAATGAGTTTTCAGGGATCTCCTAAAGGTGGACAGGGTAGGGACTGATGGGACATACTGGGGCAGGGAGTTCCAGAGGATGGGAGAGGCTCTTGAGAAGTCCTGAAGGCGAGCATGGGAGGAGGTAACAAGGGAGCTAGAGAGCAGGAGGTCCTGGGAGGAGCGGAGGGGACGATTTGGGCGATATCTGCAGATGAGGTTGGTGATGTAGATGGGGGCGATGTTGTGAATAGCCTTTTATGTTATGGTTAGCATTTTGAATTTTACACGGTGGGGTAAGGGAAGCCAGTGAAGGGATTGGCAGAGAGGAGCAGCAGTCACGGATCGGTTAGTGAGGTGTATTAATCTAGCAGCAGAATTCATAATAGACTGAAGGGGGGATAGCCTGCTTAAAGGTAGCCTATTAAGGAGAGAGTTGCAGTAGTCAAGGCGGGAAATAATTAAGGAGTGAATAAGTTGCTTTGTGGTGTCATTAGTCAGGAAGGGTCGAATTCTGGAGATGTTGCGGAGGTTAAGGGGCATGATTTAGCCAGGGATTGGATATGGGGGCTGAAGGAGAGGTCAGAGTCAAGGATTACACCCAGCACCCTGGCATGTGTGGAGGGACCAATGGTTGCGTTGTTGATATTAATGATGAAGTCATGTGGGGGGGACCGTGAAGGAGGAAATATAACAAGTTTTAGAAAGATTGAGTTTAAGGAAGTGGTGTGACATCCATACCGATATGTCATTCAGTAAGTTTGAGATCTGTGAGGAGATTGAGGGGGTGAGTTGAGGAGTGGAGAGATAGATCTGGGTGCCGTCGGCATAGAGGTGATATTGGAAGCCATGGGAGGTTATCAACTGACCCAGGGAAGAGGTATAGAGTGAGAATAGGAGAGGCCCAAGGACAGAGCCTTGGGCTACCCCAACAGAAAGAGGAAGAGGAGCGGAGGAGATGGAGTTGTAAGTGACACTGAAAGTGCGCTGAGATAGGTAGGAGGAGAACCAGGATAAAGCAGAATCACGGAGGCCAAGGGAGTGTAATTTGCTGAGGAGGAGCAGGTGGTCAACTGTGTCAAAGGCAGCAGAGAGGTCTAAAAGTGTGAGTATGGAGTAATGGCCATTGGTTTTAGCAGTTAGTAGGTCATTGGTGAGTTTTAGTAGGGCAGTTTTAGTAGAATGTTGTGGGCAGAAACCAGACTGTAGGGGGTCGAGAAGGTTGTTGTCCGTGAGGTAGCGACTCATTCGATCATGGACAAGGCGTTCGATGAGCTTGGAGGCAAATGGGAGCAGGGAGATGGGTCTTAAGTTATTCAGACAGGTGTGGTCTAGTGAGGGTTTTTTAGGTATGGGAGTAACCAGTGCATGTTTGAGCGGGGAAGAAAGGTGCCAGATTAGAGGGAGAGGTTGAAGATGTGGGTTAGGGAGTTGAGGATAGAGCGGGAAGGTGGTCGCAGTAATTGAGAAGGGACAGGGTCCAGGTGACAGGTAGTGAGGTGGGCCATGGAGAGGAGTTTATCAACTTAGTAGTTTTAAATGACTTTTTTTCCTTTAGAAATGTCATTTTGTGCAGGGACAGCTCTAAACATGGGAAACATGCGCTACTTTACAGGCATACTATAGACACCCCCCAGGCACGAAATTTAAAGGAATATTTCACTTTTATTGTTTCACTTTAAGCATTATTAAAATCACTGCTCCTGAAAAAACGTTAGTTTTTAAAACTTTTTTTGCATTGATACATGTCCCCTGGAGCAGGACCCAGGTCCCCAAGCACTTTTTATGACAATAACTTGCATATTAACCGTTAAAATTAGCACTTTTGATTTTTCATGTTCATATCCCATAGACTTTAATGGTGTTCGCGTGTTTGAACAAATGTTTTGCCTGTTCCCATGTTCTGCAGCGAACTGAACCGGGGGGTATACGGCAGTGTAAATTTTGTCGACTAAAACCGAGTAAAACATTTTAGTCGACTAACTTAATACCATTTTAGTAGACTAAAAATGACTAAAACAATTGAGATGACTAAAATACGACTAAAACTAAAATGGCATTTTAGTCAAACGACTAAAATGGGACTAAAACTAAAATGCCAAAAGACTAAGACTAAAACTAAATTGAAATTTGACGTCAAAATTAACACTGGTCTGTAGTGTATGTTGATACCTCAATACCATAAATAATAGCATATTCGATTTTTCACTCCAGCACTATATAATGAGTGTGGAAATAGTAGAGAAATGCTTAAATAATGCATTCGAATTTAACTACACCCATTACATTTTAGATAACTAAAATGAGTTTAGTCGACTAAAATGTCCTGGAGATTTAGTCGACTAAATACGACTAAAACTAAAACAATTGCAGAAGACTAAAATGTACTTTGCAAAGTGCACAATCAATTTGCCTTTAGTAAATCAACCCCATAGTGTATCCAAGCACTTTACACTAGTACATAACAGATTTAAGCACGGTTAGGTTTTGGGGTATTGAGAAAGTGGATAAACATCGGAGGGGGGTAACTTCATTAGGCAACGCAGCAGAAGGGAATCTTTTTGGATTTTTGAGGCTAAGGTCCTTGCCCCCAGAGGCCTTAACATTGAGTTTGATCTCAATAGTTTTTTTAAGTAATCGTTAAATTATTAGGTTTGTAATGTGGAAAGATTATCTGGTTTCATAATTTTTAATGATATATTTTTAGTGATCTATTTGGGTAGGAATTAAATTAAAAACCAATATTGTATTTTGATAGTTTATGGTTAATAAATTATTTTACTGTGCACCCAACATGAGGGGAATTACCATATAGGCATTGGTGATGATGCAGTTTCTTATTAGGATAGAGGTTGTCATTTTAGTTTCTCCATAGTTTATATATATATTTTATTTAATAACGTATATGTTTAATTTTTTTTAAAATATTAGTTTAAGATTGGTATTTTTTTTTTTTTTCAAATAACAATTTTTATTAATCATAACAGCGGGTAGATAAACAAGAAGTTGACACTGTAATACACAAACTTCATTATAACGGCAGTAGAACCAGTGCTTATCAGATAATAATAAACAGTGAAGCAGACAGCAGGGGTCATTGCTGACTCCATGTTAGATATCAAGTAGGGTCTGCTATGGGCAACTCTAGAACCCAAAGAGAACAAGAAAAAACAGAAAGAGAATAATTAGGAAGAGGGGGGGGGGAAAGAAAGCTACAGAAGAGGGAGAAATAGGGGGGGTGTGAGGCTCAACCAACTGCTCAAGGCGGATCTCCCGTCGGTGCCACTCCTCCCAAACCTTACCATGCATTTTCATTCTGTCCTGTAATCTGGCTGTCATTTTTTCCATTAGTTCTACGTCTTTTATTCTAGTATACAAATCTGCTTGGGAGGATGGGGAGTGCCATTTCCAATGGAGGGCGACCAGGCATCTCGCAGCTGTTAGGACGTGTCTAAGCAGTTTTTTGGAATGTTTGGGGATCTGCAGGGGTGAAAGCCCTAAGAGGAATGATTTTGGGGTCCTGGGAACCTGTACTCCTAGAAGGTGGGACAGCAAAAGCTGTATTTCCGTCCAGAAAGGCACTATCTTGGGACAGCGTCAATAAAAGTGGTAAAGGGTACTCTTGGCTCCCTGGCAGCACCAACACCTAACTGAGCTAGAGGGATAGATAGCGTGGAGCACATATGGTGTCAGGTACCAAAAATAGAGGATTTTATAAGCATTCTCTTTATAGAGCGTGCAGAAAGAGCTTTTTGCCGCCTGAGACCAGATCGTCTGCCACGTCGCCTCCGGGAATTCCTCTCCTAGTACTTTTTCCCAGCGAAGCATATATGCATGCTTACTAGGGATGAGCTTCGAGTTCGAGTCGAACTCATGTTCGACTCGAACATTGCCTGTTCGCCCGTCCTTAATAAAGGACTTTTCCAAGGTGTTTGTGTGTTTGTTTTTTTTTGACACTTTCTTTGTGAAATGGTAGGGGTACAATGTACCCCTTACCAATTCACATAGGGGGGGGGCGGGATCTGGGGGTCCCCTTTGTTAAAGGGGTCTTCCAGATTCCGATAAGCCCCCCGCCCGCAGACCCCCACAACCACCAGGCAAGGGTTGTGGGGATGAGGCCCTTGTCCCCATCAACATGGGGACATCCTCCCCATGTTGAGGGCATGTGGCCTGGTACGGTTCAGGGGCCCTCTCTCGTCCCCCCTCTTTTCCTGCGGCCTGCCAGGTTGCGTGCTCGGATAAGGGTCTGGTATGGATTTTTGGGGGGACTCCACGCCATTTTTTTTCAAATTTGGGGTGGAGTTCCCCTTAAAATCCATGCCAGATCTGAAGGGCCTGGTATGGATATTTGGGGGAACCGCACGCATTTTTTTTTTAAATTTGCGGCGGGGTTCCCCTTAATATCTATACCAGACCTGAAGGGCCTGGTAATTGAATTCTGGGGGACCCCTACGCTTTTTTTTTTTTTTTTATCAATGACTTTTGTATGTATTGCCGGGAGCCGACAATTCATTAATAGCCACGAGTGAGTTTTAAATGACTTTTTTTCCTTCAAAAATGACATTTTATGCAGGGACAGTTCTAAGCATGGGAAACATGCGCCACTTTACATGCATATCATACACACCCCCTAGGTACAAAATTTAAAGGAATATTTCACTTTTATTTTAAGCATTATTAAAATCACTGCTCCCGAAAAAACGTCAGTTTTTAAAACTTATTTTTGCATTGATACATGTCCCCTGGGGCAGGACCCGGGTCCCCAAACACTTTTTAGAACAAAAACTTGCATATAAGCCTTTATAATTTTGAACGTTCAAGTCCATTGTATTTAATAGGGTTCTAAAGTTCACGCGAACATTCTGTCTGTTCGCAGGTTTTGGTGCGAACCGAACAGGGGGGTGTTCGGCTCATCCCTGATGCTTACCCTGATTGGGAATGGAGTAAGAGTTTAGCAGCCACTATATGTCAGAAATCAAACTTCGGCGTGCAGATCCCTCCAGTACCAAGCTCTCAAAGGGGGTTGGTGCAGAGAAGTGGAGATTTGGGGCAAAGGATTGAGCGTAGTGACGTATTTACAAATATCCATAAAACACCTGGTGAGTTAAATCGTATTTACTCTGGAGTTCTGTAAATAAGAGAATTTTGCGTGATCTAGGGTCCACCAGGTGGCCAAAATTGAATAAATTCTGTATCGCCCAGGGCGAAGACATCTGATGCGTGAGGCCAGCAGGCATCCTGGGGTTGTAGAGGACAGGGGTCAGCGGTGATTTTTCTGAGTCAAGTCTATGTGCACGGGATAGTTTACGCCAGAGCGACCCAAGATGTAAAAAAGGTCCCAAAAGCCTGTCCGAGTCTACCTCCGCATTTGCATTCCAGAGCAAGCTATTTGAGTGCGTGGGCGCAAGCCATATCATTTCGATTTCTGTCCATTTATTGTGAGATCGTTGGGGAAACCAGGAGGTCAAGGCATGCAATTGAGTTACTTGGTAATACTTTAATAAGTCAGGCAACGCCAGCCCACCATCGGAACGGGATGCCATTAAGACTGAGCGGGGTATTCTATGTCTCCTATAGTTCCAGACAAAGCACACCAAGTCCACCTGGAGTCTTCTCAAGTCTACATGCGGGACTGGGATGGACAGTGTCTGGAAGAGATAGAGGAGTTTGGGGAGAATGGTCATCTTCACAGAGGCCACCCTCCCCAGGAGAGATATATGATGGACCTTCCATTTCTGTAGAAAGTCTCTTATGGATCAGAACAGGGGGGAAAAGTTTGCCTGATATAGAGTGGTGTATGACGGGGTAATCTGAACCCCCAGATATTTCAGGGCTGACGTCTTCAAGTGGTAGGGGAAGCACTGCTGCAGGTACTGTACTTCTGCTGCTGGGATGTTGATTGGGAGAGCCTCCGATTTAGTCGCATTTATTTTATAGCCGAAAAGGGATTTAAAGAGATCGAGTTCAGCGTGTAGGTTGGGCAGTGAGGTCCTAGGCTATGTCAGGGTGAGTATGATATCATCTGCGAAAAGTGCTAATTTAAACTTCCTGACCCGCATCGGCACCCCACGGATATCCGGGTTTCTACGAATGGATGCCGCCAGAGGCTCAACACACAGTGCAAATAGTAGCGCTGAGAGTGGGCACCACTGGCGGGTCCCATTCGCTATCGGAAAGGTGGGGGATAGAGCCAAAGGAGTCTTAACCTGGGACGTGGGATTAGTATATAGGTGAAGCATGGCCCGTAAGAAGGGGCCCCGAAACCCCATGTATCTTAACGTGGCGAACAGGAAAGTCCAGCCAAGGCGATCAAAGGCCTTTTCCGCGTCTAAACCAAGAACTAGATACTCCAGGCCGTCCCTGTTCGCCACGTCTATTAGGTCAATGACCCGTCTCGTGTTGTCCCCCGCTTGACGAAGGAGGACGAAGCCCACCTGATCCTTATGTATTTAGGAGGGAAGTATCAAGTTTAAGCGTATCAAGGGGAGCTTGGTGAAGATTTTCAGGTCAGAATTTAAGAGTGCTTATGGCCTATAACTAAAGCATATAGATGGGTCCTTATCAGGTTTGGGGATCAACTTGAGAAACGACCTTTGCATGTCTGAAGGAATGGGGGTTAGCCGTAGGAAGGCGGTGAAAAGTTTACACATATGTGGTAGGAGAATGGGGAAGAATGATTTGGCAGTATTCATAGGGGAGGCCCTCTGGGACAGGGGATTTATGCGTAGGCAGGGTTTTGATGGTGGCCATCAGTTCCTCCACCGTGATAGATGCATTAAGGGAAAGGAGGTCCGAGGCCTGAAGTCTGGGATTTCCACTGCGTTCCAGATACTGGTGCAAGCGATCGGCCAGATCAGGGGAAGGGGGATCATGTGGGATTTCAGGGTCGCTGTATAGAGCCGTGTAGAACTCCTTGAAGGCTTGAGAAATGTCTTGGGGGTGAGAAAGTAGGCAGCCCGCTCTATTTTCAATTTGTTGGGGGGTGGTTGTGTGAGAGCGTTCGGACAGTTTACGTGCTAACAGGGAGTGTGCTTTGTTTCTCTTGTCATAGTAAAGTTGCTTCAGTCTAAGGAGTGCCTTCTCCTCTTGGCCCATTGCAGGGCCCCAAAGTGTCGTGCGGAGACAGACAATTTTTTTGAGAAGGGATAGGGACGGGGAGGTTTGTAGCCGAAGCTCTAGGGCCCTAAGGTCTCTTTCAGCTTGCAATTTGGAGGCTTTTGGATCTTTTTTCATGGCCGAGGAGATCGCTATGCAGCGACCCCAGAGGACCACCTTGTGAGCTTCCCAGAGGGTGGAGGGGGAGATATCAGGGGTGTCATTCTCAAGGAAGTATAATTTTAGTTTTGACTCTAGTTCCGTTTTGGAGGGGAGGTGTTGGAGAAGGAAATGTATTCAACTGCCAATGGCAGGGTTTACGATTGGGGGCACCTAACTCCAGGGTCATAAGTATAGGGGTGTGGTCAGACCAGGAGATCGGGAGGATCTGGGCATCCCTGGTGACGCGGAGTGTGGCATTGTTAACAAAAAGGTAGTCAATGCGGGAGTGAGGTGAGGGGCAGAGTAGAACGTGTACTACCTATCCCCGAGATGGAGGACCCGCCAGGAATCAAATAGGGCAGAGCGTCTAGTGATATGAGTGAATAGTTTTGAGCCCCTAGAGGCTCGAGTTTGCAAGTCCTTAGGGTTCAGCACATGACGGTCTAGCACCACTGAGTGGGATAGGTCGAAATCACCGCCAATCAAGAATTCATTAGGCGCCCGGAATAGGCGTGCAAACACTTTAGTTAGAAAGTTAATCTGATGGGTATTGGGGGCATAAAGGACGCATAAAGTGATAGCCTGTGTTTGCCAGTGACCTTGTAGGGTAATGTAGAGTCCTGTAGTGTCCTCGCGGGTCAATAAAGGACTCCTAGCATGTGAAGGGGAACCACGCTTGAAAAGAATAGCTACTCCAGCCCGTTTACGGGGGGGTTAAACGCCTGATAAACCTGAGGGTATTGTCTGGAAGCAAAAGCGAAGGAGTCTCCATTGTTAAAATGTGTTTCCTGAAGCAGGATAATGTCCACCCCAGAATGCCTGAACTCCCTAAGCGCCAGATGTCTTTTGAGTGACATAATCTTAGCCATGGTGATGGGTATGTGCAAACTTAAAAGTACTTATCTGATACAGCCGTGGAGATGCCTTGGTGCCACGGTGGGGAGGTCGCCAGCTCTTAGGAGTAGGTCCGGGTGGTTGCCAGGAGCAGAGGCCGAACCAGGGAGGTAGGGAGAGAAAAGGAGAGAGCAGGAACAGAAGGAAAAGAGAGAGACATGATAATTATACACATAGCAAATCAGGATAAATAGTGCAATTAAGCCCCGCGTAGCCTATGCCACACGGGGCTCGTTAAGTTTCAATAAGTCCACCAGAACAGGGGCCCAAAAGATAGAACCAGGCCGGGGGGATGTAGAGAACTGTAGTGATCGTTAACCAAAATCAACAGTAGTATATCAAAGGAACTCTAGAAGGGGAAATCTATGGGGGGACTAGTGATCAGAAGGGTAACCACTCTCGTCTTCAGTAGGAAGCGCCCAATAAACGAAACAGGTAATGGGCAGAAAGCCTAAGGGGATTGCAAATGAGGCTGATGGGTGGGTCAGGAAAATCAGCTAAGTGGACATGCAGGCTATAGCCATGGCTGTGAAGGAAGGAGAACTTGCGGCCGTCAGCCATGTTTAGGTTTAGCAGCTTTGCGGGGGGAGTCCTGGCCCTGGGAGCATTTGGTCAGGGGGACCTCCTGCCAAACCGTAGGTGGTGGCGTGGCCACCAAGTCCCATTCCTGAAGACGGGGGACAGGTATCTCCATGGTGTTACAGAAAGCATCCAAGTCCTCAGGATAGCGTAGCACAGCTGACTGTCCGTGCTGGCGGGCTGTGAGGCTGAAAGGGAAACCCCAGCAGTAAATTATGTCGTTTCCTGAAGCGAGAGGAGGAGGGGTTGGAGGAGTCTGCGTTTCTGCAAGGTGATCCAAGAGAGGTCCGGGAACAGCTGTATCGGTGCGTTGCCAAAGACCACCTTCCTGATAGTGCAGGCTTTGCGCATGATGTCCTCCTTTAGGGGGTAGGAGCGAACCCTGCAGATGACGTCACGAGGCCTAGGAGCAGGGCCCTTGGGACATAGGGCACGGTGAGCCCGATCCATTTCAATGTGTTTACTCGGGGGTTCACCCAGGTGGTCATTGAATAGGCAGACCCCGTGCTCGGATAAGGGTCTGGTATGGATTTTTGGGGGGACTCCACGCCATTTTTTTTCAAATTTGGGGTGGAGTTCCCCTTAAAATCCATGCCAGATCTGAAGGGCCTGGTATGGATATTTGGGGGAACCGCACGCATTTTTTTTTAAATTTGCGGCGGGGTTCCCCTTAATATCTATACCAGACCTGAAGGGCCTGGTAATTGAATTCTGGGGGACCCCTACGCTTTTTTTTTTTTTTATCAATGACTTTTGTATGTATTGCCGGGAGCCGACAATTCATTAATAGCCGCGAGTGAGTTTTAAATGACTTTTTTTCCTTCAAAAATGACATTTTATGCAGGGACAGTTCTAAGCATGGGAAACATGCGCCACTTTACATGCATATCATACACACCCCCTAGGTACAAAATATAAAGGAATATTTCACTTTTATTTTAAGCATTATTAAAATCACTGCTCCCAAAAAAACTTCAGTTTTTAAAACTTATTTTTGCATTGATACATGTCCCCTGGGGCAAGACCCGGGTCCCCAAACACTTTTTAGAACAAAAACTTGCATATAATTAGCACTTTAGATTTTGAATGTTCAAGTCCATTGTATTTAATAGGGTTCTAAAGTTCACGCGAACATTCTGTCTGTTCGCAGGTTTTGGTGCGAACCGAACAGGGGGGTGTTCGGCTCATCCCTGATGCTTACCCTGATTGGGAATGGAGTAAGAGTTTAGCAGCCACTATATGTCAGAAATCAAACTTCGGCGTGCAGATCCCTCCAGTACCAAGCTCTCAAAGGGGGTTGGTGCAGAGAAGTGGAGATTTGGGGCAAAGGATTGAGCGTAGTGACGTATTTACAAATATCCATAAAACACCTGGCGAGTTAAATCGTATTTACTCTGGAGTTCTGTAAATAAGAGAATTTTGCGTGATCTAGGGTCCACCAGGTGGCCAAAATTGAATAAATTCTGTATCGCCCAGGGCGAAGACATCTGATGCGTGAGGCAGCAGGCATCCTGGGGTTGTAGAGGACAGGGGTCAGCAGTGATTTTTCTGAGTCAAGTCTATGTGCACGGGATAGTTTACGCCAGAGCGACCCAAGATGTAAAAAAGGTCCCAAAAGCCTGTCCGAGTCTACCTCCGCGTTTGTATTCCAGAGCAAGCTATTTGAGTGCGTGGGCGCAAGCCATATCATTTCGATTTCTGTCCATTTATTGTGAGATCGTTGTGGAAACCAGGAGGTCAAGGCATGCAATTGAGTTACTTGGTAATACTTTAATAAGTCAGGCAACGCCAGCCCACCATCGGAACGGGATGCCATCAAGACTGAGCGGGGTATTCTATGTCTCCTATAGTTCCAGACAAAGCACACCAAGTCCACCTGGAGTCTTCTCAAGTCTGCATGCGGGACTGGGATGGACAGTGTCTGGAAGAGATAGAGGAGTTTGGGGAGAATGGTCATCTTCACAGAGGCCACCCTCCCCAGGAGAGATATATGATGGACCTTCCATTTCTGTAGAAAGTCTCTTATGGATCAGAACAGGGGGGAAAAGTTTGCCTGATATAGAGTGGTGTATGACGGGGTAATCTGAACCCCCAGATATTTCAGGGCTGACGTCTTCCAGTGGTAGGGGAAGCACTGCTGCAGGTACTGTACTTCTGCTGCTGGGATGTTGATTGGGAGAGCCTCCGATTTAGTCGCATTTATTTTATAGCCGAAAAGGGATTTAAAGAGATCGAGTTCAGCGTGTAGGTTGGGCAGTGAGGTCCTAGGCTAGGTCAGGGTGAGTATGATATCATCTGCGAAAAGTGCTAATTTAAACTTCCTGACCCGCATCGGCACCCCACGGATATCCGGGTTTCTACGAATGGATGCCGCCAGAGGCTCAACACACAGTGCAAATAGCAGCGCTGAGAGTGGGCACCACTGGCGGGTCCCTGTTAGAGAAATTAGAAATTATACTTTAAATGTCAACTATGAATATGTATATTAATATGAATATACCTTCTAAAGTTAAAATGTTTGCTTTATATAACTCTATTAATACTTAAATATGCTGAATAAGCTCTAATAGCCCTAATTACTGGAATAAGTCGTATGACCATATTCTATTGTGCAAAGATGTGCTGACTCTTACATCTGTCAAACATGGGCTGCGAACCATGGAATAATTTATGTGTCCATTGTATGAAATTTCCTGTCATAAGGTGTTGGCTGAAAAAGGATATTCTCATCTTCCTGCTAAAACGTCAGAATAAAAGTTGAAATTATACACGTGATCAGGACGTTACGAACAGGAAGGGGGAAGGTTTAAGGGTAATAAAAGCAGCATGTAAACTTATGACAGGCAGAAATGGATCTCTGAAGCAGAAAATATACATTTAACCATTTCTCTTGCATATGCAATAAAATATCTTGACTTGTAACGAGAGTTGGTCCAAAATTACTTGACATTTTGGTCCTTCGAAAACGGAAGTCCAAATTCCTGGAAAGCACTAGCCAACAACCCAGTGAACCGATGTCCGTACGGCAAAAAACTGTAAGTCCTCCGTCTTAAATTTGACGTTAACAGAGGCCGGCTCACTGAACTAGTGCCTCCCGGGCAGCGACTTACCGGATCAGCACAAGAGACCGCTCTCGGGGCAAGGTAAGATATTTTCATTTATTATATTATACTTTTAGGCCTAAATGTGATTAGGGATTTAATGAATTAAGGGATTTTGTTACATACATCTAATATAGAGATTAATTGAATGTTTATCTGTTGTGTACATGTTTTGCTTTATCCAAGTTGAGGGAATATAAGTAGATACGTCCGTAGTTTAAATCCCTTTGATATAGGAGTATGGTCCCATTCCAATACCCGGGTGCAGATAAAGGAAATTTGTCGACAAAGGACCTAGGTCCTGACAGCCTTGTAAACTGCAGGAATTCCCGTGGGGGACACATAAATATTCCTACATCAAAAACATGAACCCCTGTTGATACAAAGGTATGGCCTGATAGATTTCCAGGTAACAAATAGAGGTAATTTGATGAGCCCTTGCGCTCAGCCAGCCTCGTATGTTGTGTAAAAAACCTGTACAGGCATTTATAAATACCGTTGAATCAACAAATATTAATGTTTTGATAAAGTGTGGGAACAACAGTCGAGAGAAATTAAGTCTCTTTTGTAATTCTGTTCATGCTCCCTACAGTTTACTGAAATATTAATGTTTTGATCAGGGGGGGTTGACCAGTCAGGTGAATTTACGTTCGCCTTGTAATTCTGTTCATGCTCCCTACAGTTTACTGAAATATTAATGTTTTGATCAGGGGGGGTTGACCAGTCAGGTGAATTTACGTTCGCCTTGTAATTCTGTTCATTCTCCCTATAAATGAATAAAACATTAAGTAAGAAGACAAGACACCAGTATTATAGCAGCACACAAGATCAATAATCTAGAAGTGATATGTCACGACTAGAAAGTTTGTGAGTAGCTGCAGAAGTGATAAGATACTGTGTGCAGGTATTGTGTCAGTGTGAGAAGACCTTACAAAAAAAACTCTGTGTGCACGTTAAAATGAGTAGGATCCATGGAAAGTCTGATGGTTTGAATGATGATGCAAAGTATATGTGTAGTCTAGACAAAGAGAATGTGAAACTCCTTAAGACATGGAAAACAAAGTATGATTTTGATGCATTTTTAAATAAGGATTGTTGTGTAATACTGTGTTGTGTAGAAAGCTTAAAAAATTAATAAAAATTATGCCGGCATGTATGTATGTATGTATGTATGTATGTGTGTATATGTGTATGCATATGTGTATGTGTATATATATGTATGTATATATGTGTATATATATATATATATATATATAAAAAAGAAAAGAAAAATAAGGAAATAGAATAGATTAGGTCTTCCCCAGGCAAAGAAATGGCTTGAGGAGGCTAACTGTAGGTTAAAATCATAAAAAAAATCATAAAAAGACTATGTTTTTAGACAAAGAGGAGGACAATAATATGACCGTCCTCCGAAGTTTAGTGCAGCAGGTATTGACTGAACAAAATGCGACAAACCTAATGCACCCGACAGCCCCTACACACCCTTTAGAGGACTCTCCAATCCCACCGACAGACGCTGCTCCCCCTCTGACTTCACCACCCGCTCCCAATTCCCTATTGCAGACCTGCAGTCCCCACCACCAGATGGGACAGAGGTATGCAACAAGTTACCCCGCTGACCCTCCTTACAGCAATCCCAAGGTCCACATAGCTCAATTCAGGGATGGTATCATGGGAATGGTTGCTAGCTATCATCTCAATGTGAGGGAAATAGAGCAGGTCACCAGACAGGTACTGGGACCTGACTGGCATCATGTAGTGGGAGATTGGAGTGGATTAAACAACCAGGGAGGGGTGTTGCCTCAGGATGATGCAGCACTCAAAAACAGAAGAAATGCTCTTATAGCAAAGATAGAGAGAGGATAGATGGATACGTCAAGCTGACTGGTCCATTATAAATCAGTGTATATGGGGAGAAGAGGAAACAGTGGATAATTTCATTGTTAGGATAAAGAAGAATTTTAATAACCACTCTGGGATAGAAATCCCAGTAGATCAAGTGAACGATAGCCCATATGAACAACAGCTAAAGAATGCAATCCTGAAGGGGCTGCTAGTCCTTATATCAAGTTTTGTTAACGAACACATGATTAACCATAGGATCTGCAGACTCTAGGAGCTAATCAAGTATGCGAGGCATGCTGAGGGGCACTTCCAACCAAAAAAGAAAGTAAAGAAAAGGATGAGGGGGGAGTGTTTCCTGTATGGTAAAAGTGTGTCTGCAGAGAGAGAAGCAGAAGGATGGGAAAGAATCTGATATTTTGGATGTGTGTAATGTTGAAACTTGTTTGCATGCTGAAGCCAAGCCAGAAATAACCTATGTTGCAAAGAGTAGTTGGGTAACATTTCTCTGTGACACTGGGGCTTGTAGGACCCTGATACACCCGCTGGATATGCCACCAGGGGTACAGGGAAAAGGTTTAGTATATGTAAAATCTGCAAATGGGTTGATGCACCAGGAGGCCGTGTCTGAAGGCCTTACTGTGGAAAATCCACAGACAGGTAAAAAGACTCAGTGTAAAATTGTAATGTCAACTAAATGTCCTGTTAATTCGTTGGGTAGAGACATGTTGCATGCTCTTGATATTTCTGTCGTACCAGTGGAGGGGGGCCTCAAAGCCCATCGGCTGTGTGAAAAACAAATCACAGCTGTGGATAATGAGCCCTGATACTGGTACAGCTTGGATTTACAAACTGAGGGATTAAAGATGCCCAAAACCCTGACAGAAATAATTGAAGAGCCTGTGAGGAAAGGTACAAGGTCCAGACGAACCTCTATTGCACTATCTACTACAAAAGGACCACTGGGCCTGATAGGTCCTATGAGAAACAGTTAATGAGTTGCACTAACACTGAAGTGCTCTTAAGATACCTGTACTGTGATAAGGAAGGAAATAACATGGCTACTTGTCTCCTACCACAGCCTATTCTGCAAATATACAGGCAGGATACTGTACCTCATGTTTCGGTCACGCTGAACTCCGAGGTATCATGGCATGAGCTAGGAGAACTTATCACAGACTGGGTCAAATTAACAGATGAGGAACTGAAATACAGAGGGAATCAGAGGTACAGATTAGTGTGGTTTGTTGAATGTACAACCAGAACTTGCGTGATTGAAGTTTTGACAAAAGACAGTGACTGACACTTTTTGACCAAAGGGGAAGGGGATGCCTTAAAAGACGTCCCTGATTTCTTGTGATCAAAAGGAAAGACAGACGTAGGGCTAATTAAGACAGACAGTCAGTTCTGGTTTGCACTTATGTACAAGGGAAAACTCACAAGAAATGTTCAATGCTTTGTCTCGAGTTGTACCTCCCAGTGGGAGTCAAATTCTCTTGTATGTGGATGACATTCTGGTAGCGGCTCCTCTGGAGCGACAATGTAAAATTGACACCTTGGCTCTGATGCATTTCCTCGCAGAACAAGGTCACAAGGTTAGCAAAATAAAATACAACTTTTGAAAAACAAGGTGAAATACCAGGGTTACATTATATCTCAAAAAGGCAGACATCCAGATGAGATCCGAAAAGAGGCCATCCTTCAAGCCCCCAAACCATGTAAAAATAAAGAAATGATGTAATTTCTTGGCATGGCAAATTTTTGTAGAGCATGGATAGCTAATTATGCTACGGAGGTGGTGCCTCTTTCTGATCTCATCTATGGTACACAAATGTCTGCAAAAGGTTCCATCCAGTGGAATGTGCAAGCAGAGGATGCATTTACAAAGGTGAAGCACCTCATTGTGGGTTCTACTGTGCTTAGCCTACCCAATTACAGTAGAAACCCTTTAGCAGACTGTAGATTGTAAAGAGGGGTACATGACTTCTGCTCTCACTCAGGTTTATGAGAACGAACACAAACTAGTTGCATTTTACTTAACTAATTTGCCCCACTGTGTACAAGCTGTAGTAGCAGCCTCATTGGCCATACGGTCATCTGCATTGATAGTATTGTTCCACCCCTGGTACTTAAAGGTCTCACATGTTATTTAGGTGATCTTACTATAAGACAGAATCTCCTATTTATCTCCAGTCAGGCATTTATCATGTATGACTACACTTCTGGGACAACCACACGTTACAATCAAGAAGTGTACTACATTGAATCCTGCTACACTAATGCCAACACCTGGTGATGGGGATCCACATGATTGTGCAGCTCAAAATTGATGAACGGGTACTCCCTAGGAAGGATCTCACTGATGTTCCCTTTCTAGATGCTGACATTACCTTTTTTGTTGATGGGTCGTGTAGAAAAAACGATAAATCAAACGGCTTATGCTATAGTAACACATTACCAGGTCATTGAAGCTAGACCCTTTCCCAGTTCCTATTCTGCACAACAAGCTGACATTATAGCCCTGTCAAGGGCCTGCAGTCTAGGGGAAGGGAAAAATAAATAGATATTTATACTGACAGCCAATACGCTTTCTCTACACATATTTGCCCAGCAATGGAAAAAAGGGGTATGATTACGTTGCCATGGGAAACCGATCACACAGAGATCTCATTCTTGCCCTTCTAGAATATGTACAAAAACCAGCACAAGTGGCTATTTGTAAATGTGCGGCACATAGAAAGGGAACAGATCCAATTACCCTAGGGAATGCACTAGCAGACAAGACAGCAAAGGAAGCTTCTGAAGGACAGCAATGACAAACATATACAGTTTCCCAAGTAAATGATGAGGTACAGAGAGCTATTGATGAAACATGGTTATCAGAAATGCAGAAAACATCACCGGCAGGTGAAAATCAAAGTGGTTATATACAGGGTCAACACTGGTCAATGGTATATACACATGTACAGAAGGTAAACCTAACTTATCTACATCACTATTCACGTATGCTGTGTTATGGAGTCATGGGTAGGCCCATACCTCAAAAGGAGGGATGGTACTGGGTGTACACAACATATGGGTTTACAAAACTACTCTGAAAATTTTGTCTCACATATCCGATTTGTAACAGATACCATGCACAAGGTGCCCTAAGAGCCTTAAGGGGTCATTTTCCACAACCCCCTTATCCCTTTCACACAATATGCATGGATTTTATTGAATTGAACAAATGTGAGAATAAGTACTGTCTGGTTATTGCGTACAGGTTTATAAAGTGGGTGGAAACTTTTCCTATGACGCACACGGATGGACAGTCAGTAGCCAAAGTACTAATCAAAGAGGTGATTCCACGACAAGGGATCCCCGCGCTGATTTACAGTAACAATGGCTCCAATTTTGTAAACTAAACAATACAACTAATTGGTATATGGTACAATATCTGACCTACTAGGGAGAATCACTATTTAGGTTGTAACCCCTGGTCAGAACACCCCAGCCCCCGAGCCAACTCAGTTTCAACTTAATACCTCTTTGTTTAAAACAGATTTTACTTACAAGGAACAATTAAGTATAGAAACAGGATTTGGAGACAAAAATTAGTGGATAGAATGGGTCAGATACACAACTCAATCTAAGGGGTTAAGTGATTGTATTTCTTGTGCAAACCCAAGACCACAACTAGCTACCATTCCTCTCCCTGAAGAGGAAACAGATTTAGCTTGCATAATAAGACTGTTTTCAGAAAATATTACTGGGTCTGAATGTGCAAATGAGAAAAAGAGATACCCTAAAACTAAAATGCAAAGTACACCCCCTTCACTACAAGCATTACCAGGAAATTTTTCTAGTTTCTCTAACAAAGATAAGGATGGTACAAAGGTTGGCACTCTATCTCCTGAATACTGTGCGACCACAACATCAACTACAGACATTAAGTATCAACTAAAATGGTTTCAGGAACAGAAACGGCAACTAGCTGATGTTTGGTGGCTGTGTGGGGACAAGAAACTAAGGCTCAGACTGCCACCTAGATGGGAGGGTAGTTGTGCCCTTACCCGCCTGTTGCTTCCCTTTTATATTGTTCCTATGACTAATAAATTGATGAGACTACCAGGTAAACACTATTTTAAGAGACTTAAGTGTCCAGAATCATTTTGACAACCAGGTATATATAGACTCAATAGTTGTTCCACGAGGAGTTTCCGGATGAATTTAAAGCACATAATCAAGTAACAGCAGGACTCACCTCACTCTTCCTATGGGTACAGGCCAACAAGAACGTCGACTGGATAAACTACATCTACTACATCTACTACAACCAGCAGAGGTTTGTGAATTACACCAGAGATGCTATCAAAGGTATAGCAGCACAATTGGACGCCACCTCTTTGACAGCGTGGCAGAACCGTATAGCATTGGATATGTTGCTGGCAGAAAGGGGCGGGGTATGCAAAATGTTCGGCACCTTCTGCTGCACTTTTATTCCAAATAATACGGCACCTGATGGAAGTATCACCAAGGCTTTGCAAGGCCTACAAATGTTATCCCAGGAACTAACTGAGAACTCTGGTGTAGAGAACCCCTTAACAGGACTCTTTGAAAAATGGTTTGGTAAATGGGGTGATCTTGCAAAAGGTTTGCTCATCTCTGTTGTCATGGCAGCCACGGTCCTTACGCTGTGTGGATGTTGCTGCATTCCTTGTATTAGAGGAATTCTTCAAAGACTGATTGACACATCACTAACAAAGACTATGTTTTTCCAGAACAACACTGAACTATACCCGGAACCTGATGAAGATGAACTTACAGTCCTTTCAAAAGACTTATTTGTCTAAATGATAATACCTGGTAAAATAAAGAACCTGGATATTTGAATTATTGACATTATAAGTATAAAAGGGAGCAGCTGTTAGAGAAATTAGAAATTATACTTTAAAATGTCAACTATGAATATGCATATTAATATGACTATATCTTCTAAAGTTAAAATGTTTGCTTTATATAACTCTATTAATACTTAAATATGCTGAATAAGCTCTAATAGCCCTAATTACTGGAATAAGTCATATGACCATATTCTATTGTGCAAAGATGTGCTGACTCTTACATCTGTCAAACATGGGCTGCGAACCATGGAATAATTTATGTGTCCATTGTATGAAATTTCCTGTCATAAGGTGTTGGCTGAAAAAGGATATTCTCATCTTCCTGCTAAAACGTCAGAATAAAAGTTGAAATTATACACGTGATCAGGACGTTACGAACAGGAAGGGGGAAGGTTTAAGGGTGATAAAAGCAGCATGTAAACTTATGACAGGCAGAAATGGATCTCTGAAGCAGAAAATATACATTTAACCATTTCTCTTGCATATGCAATAAAATATCTTGACTTGTAACGAGAGTTGGTCCAAAATTACTTGACAGTCCCATTCGCTATCGGAAAGGTGGGGGATAGAGCCAAAGGAGTCTTAACCTGGGACGTGGGATTAGTATATAGGTGAAGCATGGCCCGTAAGAAGGGGCCCCGAAACCCCATGTATCTTAACGTGGCGAACAGGAAAGTCCAGCCAAGGCGATCAAAGGCCTTTTCCGCGTCTAAACCAAGAACTAGATACTCCAGGCCGTCCCTGTTCGCCACGTCTATTAGGTCAATGACCCATCTTGTGTTGTCCCCCGCTTGACGAAGGAGGACGAAGCCCACCTGATCCTTATGTATTTAGGAGGGAAGTATCAAGTTTAAGCGTATCGAGGGGAGCTTGGTGAAGATTTTCAGGTCAGAATTTAAGAGTGCTTATGGCCTATAACTAAAGCATATAGATGGGTCCTTATCAGGTTTGGGGATCAACTTGAGAAACGACCTTTGCATGTCTGAAGGAATGGGGGTTAGCCATAGGAAGGCGGTGAAAAGTTTACACATATGTGGTAGGAGAATGGGGAAGAATGATTTGGCAGTATTCATAGGGGAGGCCCTCTGGGACAGGGGATTTATGTGTAGGCAGGGTTTTGATGGTGGCCATCAGTTCCTCCACCGTGATAGATGCATTAAGGGAAAGGAGGTCCGAGGCTTGAAGTCTGGGATTTCCACTGCATTCCAGATACTGGTGCAAGCGATCGGCCAGATCAGGGGAAGGGGGATCATGT
This sequence comes from Rana muscosa, assembly GCA_029206835.1. Lineage (NCBI taxonomy): Eukaryota > Metazoa > Chordata > Amphibia > Anura > Ranidae > Rana > Rana muscosa. Next base: position 175,848,145 of record CM055122.1, on the reverse strand, counting down.
GGGATTTCAGGGTCGCTGTATAGAGCCGTGTAGAACTCCTTGAAGGCTTGAGAAATGTCTTGGGGGGTGAGAAAGTAGGCAGCCCGCTCTATTTTCAATTTGTTGGGGGGTGGTTGTGTGAGAGCGTTCGGACAGTTTACGTGCTAACAGGGAGTGTGCTTTGTTTCTCTTGTCATAGTAAAGTTGCTTCAGTCTAAGGAGTGCCTTCTCCTCTTGGCCCATTGCAGGGCCCCAAAGTGTCGTGCGGAGACAGACAATTTTTTTGAGAAGGGATAGGGACGGGGAGGTTTGTAGCCGAAGCTCTAGGGCCCTAAGGTCTCTTTCAGCTTGCAATTTGGAGGCTTTTGCATCTTTTTTCATGGCCGAGGAGATCGCTATGCAGCGACCCCAGAGGACCGCCTTGTGAGCTTCCCAGAGGGTGGAGGGGGAGATATCAGGGGTGTCATTCTCAAGGAAGTATAATTTTAGTTTTGACTCTAGTTCCGTTTTGGAGGGGAGGTGTTGGAGAAGGAAATGTATTCAACTGCCAATGGCAGGGTTTACGATTGGGGGCACCTAAGTCCAGGGTCATAAGTATAGGGGCGTGGTCAGACCAGGAGATCGGGAGGATCTGGGCATCCCTGGTGACGCGGAGTGTGGCATTGTTAACAAAAAGGTAGTCAATGCGGGAGTGAGGTGAGGGGCAGAGTAGAACGTGTACTACCTATCCCCGAGATGGAGGACCCGCCAGGAATCAAATAGGGCAGAGCGTCTAGTGATATGAGTGAATAGTTTTGAGTCCCTAGAGGCTCGAGTTTGCAAGTCCTTAGGGTTCAGCACATGACGGTCTAGCACCACTGAGTGGGATAGGTCGAAATCACCGCCAATCAAGAATTCATTAGGCGCCCGGAATAGGCGTGCAAACACTTTAGCTGTGGGCTAAAGTTGAGCTAAAAGCTCAGGCTTCCATACAGGGCAGCTTCGGGTCACGTCCCCTATAGATTGGTATTTTTAATATTTATTGTGACCTTTGGTGCTTCTAGCAGTGGGATGGTGAAGTCGCGGGGGATTATTGTATTATTTAGTGGGTTTAGGCAGCAATTTTGATTATAGTATATCTGTGTCTGCAGTGATGAATGGTGTCCCCGTTTACTTGTTGTCCCGGCTGACAGGGGTGAAGAGATCCGGTGAGTGACCCCTCCCACCATCTACATCATTAACAGCGGATTTGAATGGCCAAATAGGATGGGTGTAACTGTTATAAGTGGTTAACGGAAGGTTAGGCTCCACCCACTGATGAAGTCCATACCCAGGACGATACACATCTGGAAATAGGAGCCAGACCCTAGTTTTACATCCACGGTCATCACCACTGATGCTGAAGCACTTTAGGAGCTAATTACCTGTCTGACACACCAGCATGGTTGAGTGTCTTTTATGTGAGTGTGCTACCTTGATTTTATCTGATATTAAACATTCTGACAGAGAGCACTAGATTACCTTCTGTTTGATTTTCATATACCGCCCATTGAGAGCATGCAGCACTGACAGGTGGTGTTGGAGATTAAAAAGCGGATCAGAAACATTCATCTGATATCATCCCCATTAGGGGACTGCTTGCTTAGACCCACTGGTGAAACAGGGTTCTAAGTAAAAGGCGAGTTGCCATCCATTCACTGGTGGAGGATTATTATTGATGAGCACATGTACTTTGTAACATGGGAGGTGGAAGCTCACAGTATATTGTTTTATTCATTAGCACAATGAACTTTTGAGCTAAATTATTTGGACTGAGTTTCCCCATTTTCTTTGATTGTAGCAAATTTGTTTTGCCTTAAGAACTCATTTCCACACAGTTATTCACATGTATACTTTTCAATGTTTGACACATTGTTGCTAGTTGCGCTGCACTATATTATTCTGATTATGTGTTCAATAAAGACATGAGAAAATAGAATTGTTTGCATGTTATCAGCTTAGGCACACTGTATTTTTTGTTGTGATTTCGATGAGGTTCAGATGACATTTATGGCAAATTACTGCAGAAAACCAATTCATGTCATAGGGTTCACATAATTTTTCTTGCCATTGTATACTACCTAATAAAATATCTAAACAAGAAATAAAACAATATGATAATTTGGCTGGAGGTGGGCAGAGGGGTAAACACTATTATTTCCCTGGCTAGCATTCAGTTTTAAAGGAAACCTTTACTGAGAGAAAGTTACTGACTTGTAAATTTTAGTTGCTAGAATTTTATTCTGACTTTTCTGGTCCATGTACTTGTTCTGAGACCATGCTTCAAAAAGTATCAAAGGCAGACGGTAAGAATGACAAGCTTGTAAATAGAATTTTCAGAGGAAGGTCAACAAAAGCAGTCCCCATATTTCTGTTAGAAGATGTTGATTTCCCTAGAGCTGTACTAATCTACCAAACTTGGATATGTCCACTGTTTGATTGCATGGTCTGCAGCTGCTATTGTTGTCCACAAAAGCACAAAGAAATGTCACAGACCAAGCTATGGGGTTATACTAGGTCAAAATTTGAGGTGCTTTTAATATTTTTTTTTTAGTCCAGGGCAAAAAGACATGAATACATATACAAAAGCTAAGTAAACTTCAGCGCTAAAGGTAGATAGGAACCTCAAATCCAGTACAGGTATTAGGAACAATCATTGATGGTGGAAATCTTCGAACAACATCAAGACAGAAGTTCATCTATAAAGAACTTGGCCATGTGTAGGTCTTTCTGTCCTCTTCAGTTTGGAGAGATCCCTAAATAGTATCGCTCAAACATAAATAAAAAAGAGTGCACTAGCCCCATGCGTGACTGTAAAAATGTATTTGAGAAAAATATATATCACAAAAGAAAGCAACTGAAGGCACAAAGAATCAATCCAGTACAGATACTAAAGCAATGCCCATCCACAGGGAGCAAAGCTTATGCGTTTCGAGAGCAGTACACTCTACATCAGAGCACATTCAGCTATTCACAAACATCATATTCCTTAAATAATGCTTAAATTAGGAGATTTATATGACTCTGAAGCCATGCGTAAAAGAACATTACTTTAAATTAAAGAGACAAAATGGTACTCAAAAAATATTTAACTAACTGTGGAGGTAAACAGGAGGGGTCACTAAAGTGAAACTTTCTAAAAGTTGAAGGTAAAAAGTAAATTTAGAAATGTTAATTGTACCTAAGTAATACCCTGAAAAATACGCTTTTTGAACTCCTGAACAAAAACTTAGCATTTCCTGGTATGTGAGGGTGCCTAGGCTCTCCTCTGTTTACAGGTTAATAGCTGTGTAGCCTCCTTTTGGGGGGGGGGGGGTTATGATAAATGGCCCTCCCCAAACAGGATATTGCGCTAATCCTGTAGGAAAAGAAGGGAACCAAAACCTTCACTAAATGGAAGGGTGGGTTTGATAATAAAGTTGGCAGTGCCTCCACCCAGGACAGGGCCTCTGAAGAGAGGGGGTTTCCTTACTGGGAAATTAACCAGTAATCTAATCAAAGTAATTTGGATCACAGGAACTAATGCAACCAGCATATACAGTAACTTTAACCAAAAGTATATAGATGCACGTATATAGGTATGGAAATATTACAAACGTTATATAAGAAAAAATTTATGATAGTACATACATCCAATGAACATACATGTATTATCAGCAAAGGGCCACAATAGTATTCCTAAAGGAATTGCACACATATACCCAGGTAAATATAGTTAATAGAGATACCTCCAGATGAATACAATGCAACAAAGTCTACTTGCAGTGACCCCTGAAGATGACCATGATGCAGTGTTTGTCCTGATGTCAGAGCCCTGAAGGTGAGATCTGCAGTGATAGGGAGACCTTCCAGCTTTTGTCCAACCAGTCTGGAATGCAGCTTTTCACCAGAGGAAACTGCGGTGTGGCCCTGGAACTCAGACTCGCTTATCTACTCTGCGCCTTAGCCCCTAGCAGTTTCTAATCCAACATGCAACCTGACCTCCATCTACCAGAAATGGCCATCAGATACCTAACTTGGCTCTAGCCTATGCTGGTTATCAAACCTTAAGCTAAAACTAGCTCTATAACCCCAGACCAGAAAGGACTGGGTTAACTAACAACAGCCGCATATAAACGCTATTGCAATAAACAGGTTCACCTACTAACATACAGGAAGGTGACCACTACATACGTGTCATTACAATAGGACAGAGATGCATTGGGGGTTATTTACTAAAGGCAAATCCACTTTGCACTACAAGTTTGTGGTTTTGTGGACTTGATGCTGGATTCCCATGAAGCTAGGTGGATGGCAGGTGACAGTCTATGCTGCACCCAAGGATTGATGATATCGCTCCATCGGGTCAACTGTGCCAGTAAGTGATAGAGCAGTCCTATGATTGCTAAATCACTCTATCACTCCTCCTGTCTTTTTAATGAATACATGGCATTGTTTACTCTATACCTCACCACTACTCTCAAGCTTGTGGGGCCCCAGCATAATCTGTTCTCTGCATGTGCTTAAAAGCATCATCTTGGGGGGACCTGTGTCCAAAAATTTACTTATGACGTAATTTTTTCATCAGATATTGCGACCGTGTGTATGCCCCATCGGACTTTTTCCGTTGGAAATTCTCTTTCCGTTCGTCTGTATGGAACTCCGACGGAGAAAAAAAACACGCATGCTCAGAATCAAGTCGACGCATGCTCGGAAGCATTGAACTTAATTTTTCTCGGCTCATCGTAGTGTTGTACGTCACCGCGTCCTTGACGGTCGGAATTTGGTGTGACAGTGTGTACGCAAGACAGCTTGAATGGAATTCCGTTAGAAAAATTCATCGGAGTTTATCCCGATGGAAAATCCGACTGTGTGTACAAGGCATTAGAATTCCCATGAGATAGTGTTCTATAGGCGGTATTACACCCCGGCCAGACTGGCGAGTTTTATTTCATCCTATTCCCCTTTACGTTTCCGTGGGTGCTCTCAGGAAGGTACAATGGCGCACATCTGGTGGACCTGCCCCAGGGTATGCAGATTGTGGGTTAGAGTTTATATGTTGCTCCGCAACCTCTTCAACACCAATTTAAAGAGGAATCCTTTTGAGGCCCTCTTGTGGAAACCAATCACAGAACTTCTCCGCCCTGAATGCCAGCTGGCAGCGCATATTTTTACTGCAACTAAATTGACCATCGCAAGGGCCTGGAAGACCCCGGTCCTCAGCATTGTAGCAGTTAAAAACTGTGTGAATGATATCATGGTAAATGAGAAACTTACTGCCGTCCTGTCGGACACTCATGATAAATTCCTGTGGGTATGGCAACCCTGGGTGACTCACAACCACCCTTCGCGATTTGACCCAGCGTTACTTTCACTTCAATGAGCCTCTGTTCCCCCCACCCCGTGGACCCCCCTCTCCTCCCCTATCCCCCTCTTTCCTTTTTTTTTCCAGCATAATATGCCTATATTATTCTTCTATCTGGCCCTCTTTCTCCTCATCGTTTCTCTTTCTTCTCTATACTGCTCTGGCTTGGTCCTGTTGGGCTTGGACACATGATGTGCCACGGTTTGTTTTACGAATTGGCGATCGTTATCCTCCTTTATGTGAGCTTTTTAGTTTGTTTTTTTTTTTTGTTTTTTGTACTGTTGCATGTCATATCCTCATCTCGCCTTAAATTTTTATATGTAATCCGGTGAGATAGCCGGTATGTCGTCCAGATCAGCATGACGTCACTTTATCAGATCATATGAGATATAGTCATCCTTTTTCTGGTCATCTTTACCAGCCCTAGGACTCTTAAGGGCTGACCTAAATTTCTGGATCCCGGATCAACCCCTTTGATACCTAAATTTTTTTTACTTGTTAGCCCATGATGTGTCCACCACTGCCTTTGTACTATTTTGTTGATGTGTGTTTTCAATAAAACCCTTTGTACAAAAATTCCCATGAGATATGGCAGCCATCTTGGTATGTAGGAGGACTGTCATTTTAGGGCCCTGTTGTTTAATCAGGAACAGGACCCAATTTTATAAAGGGACAGTTAGGACTCTTATGCTGCCTCACCTCTACAGTCTGAGCAAGTGAAGTACTCAAAAAAGTGAATAAGTCTGGAAGTGGGGCAGAGTGCATTGTCAGGAACAGTGCTTCATGAAAGTTGAGATATCCCATTGTAGGACTCGCTGGTGTTTTGAAAACCTTAAGAAGACCTGTAAATAGTACCAAACGGAGCAATGTTTTTTTAAAGGAACCTCTTCTAATTCATACTAATCTGTTCCAACTGAAGATTTATGTACAGGAACTGTTGAACTTGTGCTATTCAAGCTATCTTGGTTTATTTGAAGAAAAAAGTGTTTTCGGGAAAGAGACCGGCCATGTGTTTTTCTTGTGTAGCGGGGTGTTGCTTTGAGAACTCAGAGACTACCATACCCAGGATGCATTGCCCCGCGCAAGGACTGCTGGGGTGGGCTATTTAACCGAGGGGCGGACCGGAGTACGCTCTCTTTGGACATCGCCCGCCCAGCAAGTGGAACTCTGTGCTGAGTCTGTTGTTCCTGACAGGGCCTGAAGTTTAGGCCTTGTGCTTCCAAAGAGCCTTCCGTTTCCACTGAGGAGCCTGAGGGACGTCTCATCCTGCTACCCATCTACTACTTCCAGGAGGACCGAAGACCCGGGTGTCGTGGAACCTGTGTACCGAGACACAGCAACGGAAGATATGGACGTGGACTGGTCTGGTTGGGTGAGAGAGCACCTGCTCAGAGATTAGTACAGGATCTCTAGGCCCAGTGTTTGTTGTTCGGGACTCACCAGTTAGAGTTTGCATCTGCACACCGGAGGGACAGTGCCTTAAGTAGCATTAGTGACTTTACTTTATTCCTCAAGTTTATAAGTACCTATTCCTGCGGATTACAATTCTGTCTTCAAAAGTGCACCACCATTTGCTAACGAAGATCCATCTCCACGGAACCTACACATAGAACAGTCAGGCCTGACTTCTAAATTTAGACATTGCTGGGCGCCATCTTGCCCACGAGGGAGGGGAGCTGCAAGCGGGGTCTGCTAGTTTTGTGTGTACAGAATTGTATATCTGTTTATTTGCTGAATATCTTTTATTGCAGGGCTCTGCATATGCTAATGTATACAGTTTATCTGCTTAACCATTTCGTTCAGTAAAAATACCAGGATTAAGCAGACAAATTGTTGGTGTAATTACTTTATTGAGGGGACGGTCAGTGCCAGTTATACCATATCACTGTGTGCATTTATTGCCGGATTGCATGACCTAAAGTTACAGGTCTCACAATCCTATTATCCCCTACTAGCTGTGCCAAGGGAGGGTAGAGACAATTGCTGGGGGTTGACAGCAGTGTGTTACAGGCCCGAAACATCATACCAGCGGCTCTCTTAGCTGGGGGTATCGTTACACTTGGATCACCTCTGCTTTGCCATTAGAACTCATTGCACCTTCGCCTGCTCTCTCATCCCTGATTAGAACCCTAATTAGGTTTAATTTACTGGCTATCAGGGCTAAAGCCTCTTACACTCGATCAGATTATCGGACAAAATTTCGTCCATTTTTTTTTCTGCATGCTAGTCTCATATCGAAAGTGAAGAGGTTACTTTCATATGAAAATTCTCGTGCAAAGGAATTCAACTTCATAAATGATGTCATGTGTTGAATTGTTTCATATTTATTTTTTCATTTCTAAGCATGTGTAGTCTTGCTCTTTTTATTTTTTTCAGATGAAATCGGACTTTGTGTTCACGTACGATAATTTTTTGTATAGCCTGCACATACAATTTTTGTTCGTAATCGGCTGTTGAAAAGAAAAAAAAATTACTTCTGATTTTCTTATCGTGTGTACGGGCCTTATGAGCTAGGGAACTTATGGTTGCCAAGGTTGCCAAGCATCTACTAAAGAATTTTGCTTCAAAATAATAAGCAAACAATAAATGTGGCATTGATCTTTCTCTTATGCCATGAACTCAAAAAGTAAGGTCAGAAAAACACAAATTTCCAAGCTATTCCAACCATTACAGAGAAAATAAATGATTCTCTTTGTCAAACTATATTTAAGGTTTCCCCTCTAATTAGTCTTTGGAAGTTATGTGGTAAGTTATGTGGTTAATGAATTAGGCAGCACAGGTTTTTCTTCCAGGAGTTCCTTCCTGGTAACATAGCTGGAATAAATAGGTACGAATTTACACATCGTTTATATTGACCTTTCTGACACACCAGGGTCTACAGCTATTCTTTATATAGTTTAATTTGTAGCGAAGATCACTGTCTGAATGAAGTAATGGAAATACAATGCGTATAGACAGAGCTTCTTCTGCTGGTTACCAGGGATAGGAACCTAACAACATTTTGCATTTGTGAGATTTCACTATAAAAAACACAGTAAGTAAGGAGATGATCTCTGTCTTATACACAAGGAACTCTACAGTGAGGTCAAAGCATAAATAATAATCACTTTTAAATTATTCCAGAAATTTACCCCACAAAATAATTATATGTACTATTCTGTCATAAAAATATTTTTGGATTTCCGAACGAATCAAGCAGTGTAATCTATGTGCACTGTGTTTATTTGTAATAAACCAAAGTGTTAAGCCTCGTACACACGACCGAGATTCTCGTCAGGAATTTTTTTTTCCTGATGAGAATCTTGACAAGAAACTTGTCCCGGCCGAGTGTACACACGTACGATTCAAAAGAACCGCCGTTCTTTTGAATGGCACGCACGTGGTGACGTCATCAACTACGACGAGCGTGCGCTCGTCACATTCGATGCCGTCGCCGCCATCTTGCTACACCCTATGCCTAGGAAGCTACCGTGCATGTGTCAAAGTCATTTCGAGCATGCGCGGGTTTCCACGGCGACAGGTAAGTGTACACACGCTCGGGTTTCTCGTCGAGAAACAGGCCGACGAGATTCTCGACGAGAAAAAAGACCGCAGGTCGTCTTTTTTCTCGTCTGGGAATCTGGGCAGTTTTCTTGACGAGAAAACTGAAACCCGCGTACACACAGCCGGTCGTGTGTATGCGGCCTTAGACTTGATCCAAGCTCCATCACTTTTGTAAATGTTATTGTTTTAATCCTTTAAAATCTGCTGCTTTCATTAAATAAAATCTCTTGTGACCCTTCCATGAGTGGCCTTGTTTAGCAACTTAACTTCTTCGGGCAGTAACTGTTTGCCAATTGTGCTTCTGTGTTGTCACTCTCTCACATACACCTATGACTTTAAGCAGCTGTGCCAATATAAATTGTGCAGGCAAGGTCACCATTGTCACTGTCAGGAAGCTAGTACACAGCAATGATGTGCGGCCAGAGTGAATTAATGTAGAAATTCAGCTTAAAACGAACTAACTCTAAATCTACTTTCAGCCACATTCTAAGACTAACCTATCTAGCCCTGTAAATATGAAACCCCTAGACATACCTTTTCTGAAACCACTCTGGTCCAGTCCCACGCTTAGCTATCAGCAGTGGCTTCTCTGTGTAGGCATGTGCAGGAAAGCAGCCGAAAAAGGAAGTCCCATGGTAACTCTATGGGTGACGTCACTTCCCTGCCGTTGCCGATTCTCTCCTGCCAACAGCATCCGCCCGTGGAGACCGGACCAGATCGGCTTGAGAAAAGGTATGTATAGCGATTTTTTTAGATAGGTTAGTCTTAGAATGTGGCTGTCAGTAGAAATAGAAATAGTTTGTTTTAGGCTGAACTTCCACTTTAATGTAGGACATGGATATGCAATTAGCGGACCTCCAGCTGTTGCAAAACTACAAGTCCCATCATGCCTCTGCCTCTGGGTGTCATGCTTGCTGCTGTCAGAGTCTCGCTATGCCTCATGGGACTTGTAGTTTGGCAACAGCTGGAGGTCCGCTAATTGCATATCCCTGATGTAGGAGATCAGCAGCACTTCTAATAAAAAATGAACAATTATTTTATAAAAAAAAAAGTCTGTTGATTGTATATGATACACAGCTATTTAAAGTGTTTCTAAAATCAGAAGATTTTTTTACTCTAATGCATTCTATGCATTAAGCTAAAACACCTTCTTTTGTGCAGCAGCCTCTCTAATACTTACCTGAGCCCCATCTCGATCCAGCAGTGTTGCAGGAGAGTCTTGTCTCTCTCTATTCATTGACTAAGACAGAGGCGGGGCACCATTGGCTCCCACTGCTGTCAAAGTCAGAGAGCCAATGGGGAGAGAGGGGGCAGAGCTGAGCCGCAGCTCCATGTCAAAATGGACACACAGAGCAGCTGCTCGGCTCGGGTGCCCCCATTTCAAGTCGAGTGCTGTGGGAGCACTTGGCAGGAGGGAAGGGCCCAGGAGTCCTGGCGAGGGGCCCAAGGAGGAGGATCTGGGATTGCCTGATGAAGGAGCACGTATGCTCCGAACGTGCACTCCTCCCTACCCAGAAGTGGTGTGTACAGCTGCCCCTGAGCCATTTCTGAGAACCAGGAAGCGCTGGGAGCCACCAGCGCATCCGGGATCATCAGCTGTCTCTCCACTTGTGAGCCTACCGCCTTCCCCCAACAGTGGATGAACTTTTTTAATTCCTTCTACTTGCGGTGTTATTTCTACGATCTTGTGATTTCCAAATTGCCTGTCCTGTATTGAAATGTTTTACCATTGCTGCACTTAGATGGCGCTGCTCTCCTTTGTGTTTTGTTGAGGATCTGGGCTGTTCTGTGCAAAACCACTGCACAGAGCAGGTAAGTATAACATGTTTGTTATTTTTAAACAGAAAAAAACAATACTTTAATATCACTTTAAGTGTATCCAAAGCTTTAAACCAAATTCTACTATATTGCAGCATTCCCAGTCCCTAGAAGTGGTGAACAGTACTGTACCTAAGGAGTATTGTAGTTGTCACTCTAAAAAAGGATGTGTGTTAGGACTACAGAACACCTCTCATTCTCACCAGCTCCATAACATGGGTTTTGTGAAGTCCACAGAGAGATCTGGGTAACGACATTTGTGAAAAGAGTGCAATACAGATAGAGAGCATAGATAGTAGCTTACAAGATTTCTGGCAGGATCAACAGGCATTTCTTGGTACTTACTGAGCAGATGTAACCAAACACTTTAATTTTGTTATTCACAGAGAAAATGGCAACAAATAAAAGAAGTTCATTGTTAGAGTTTACATTTAGCAAGCTAAATATCACCAAAAGGATAAGTTTACATTTAGTAACATGTTACATGTTACATTCATATTTAGGGTATAACATGTAACATGTTACTAAATGAGCAACAAAACATCAGAAGTTGAGGAAGAGGGATACTTTGGAAAGGAAAAAAAACATGTGGCGCATGTAGCTAAGTGAGAAAAGAAGAAACAGTGCTCAATGAGGGGAAAAAGAGGGAACACTGGTGTCAGTGAGGGGAAAGGATGGACATTGATGCTCAGTGAGGGTTGGGAACATTGAAGTAATCAAGGGGAAAGGACGGACATTGGTGTCCAAAGAGGGTAAGGGGGAACATTGGTGTCAGTGAGGGTAAGGGGGAACATTGGTGTCAGTGAGGGTAAGGGGGAACATTGGTGTCAGTGAGGGTAAGGGGGAACATTGGTGTCAGTGAGGGTAAGGGGGAACATTAGTGTCCAAAGAGGGTAAGGGGGAACATTGGTGTCAGTGATGGTAAGGGGAAACATTGGTGTCAGTGAGGGTAAGGGGGAACATTGGTGTCAGTGAGGGTAAGGGGGAACATTGGTGTCAGTGAGGGTAAGGGGGAACATTGGTGTCCAAAAAGGGTAAGGGGGAACATTGGTGTCAGTGATGGTAAGGGGAAACATTGGTGTCAGTGAGGGTAAGGGGGAACATTGGTGTCAGTGAGGGTAAGGGGGAACATTGGTGTCAGTGAGGGTAAGGGGGAACATTGGTGTCATTGAGGGTAAGGGGGAACATTGGTGTCCAAAGAAGGTAAGGGGGAACATTGGTGTCCAAAGAAGGTAAGGGGGAACATTGGTGTCAGTGAGGGTAAGGGGGAACATTGGTGTCCAAAGAGGGTAAGGGGGAACATTGGTGTCAGTGATGGTAAGGGGAAACATTGGTGTCAGTGAGGGTAAGGGGGAACATTGGTGTCAGTGATGGTAAGGGGAAACATTGGTGTCAGTGAGGGTAAGGGGGAACATTGGTGTCAGTGAGGGTAAGGGGGAACATTGGTGTCAGTGAGGGTAAGGGGGAACATTGGTGTCAGTGAGGGGAAAAGACATAAACTGGTGCCCAGTGGGAGGAGGGAGGGGAATATTGGTGTCAATAAAGGGAAAGGAGGGACAATGGTGCCCATTGTGTATGTCTTTTACAGAAAAGGTAAATCAAAACAAAAAACATTTTGGCTGTAAATACACTTTAATACCGCAAACTCAAAAGCAGTGTGAGACAATGACACTGGAAACAGAGTGTGGCCAGGTAGGTAGGTCAATAAACACCAATGTGTCCCCACTGAACTTAAATGTCCCTGACACCAATGGCCCCCTCCCCACCTACTGACAGTAAGCTACTGTCAGTAGGTGGGGAGGGGGCCATTGGTGTCAGGGACATTTAAGTTCAGTGGGGACACATTGGTGTTTATTGACCTACCTACCTGGCCACACTCTGTTTCCAGTGTCATTGTCTCACACTGCTTTTAAGTTTGCGGTATTAAAGTGTATTTACAGCCAAAATGTTTTTTGTTTTGATTTACCTTTTCTGTTAGACCCGGTAATCATTGTTGTGATCATAGTTGTCACTGGAACAAGAGGTGAGTGGAACTCTTTCAATAGGGACACCTGTTTTGTTTACAACTGTCTAATAGGGTACTTTTCTCACTTTGGAGAGATTTTTCTTGTGGTGTCTTCAAGATTTTTAGGGGGGTACTCCCACCCTCTGCTCGAAGGGACACAGACAGCAAGAAAAAAAAAAAACCCGAGAAGGGTTTTAACCTAATTCTGTCCATAAATAAAAGAAAAAAAAATGCAGCCTATAGATATGCCAAAATAAAGCACTATGAACAATTTCCAGCCTGGAAAATGTGGAACAACGCCTACTTTCTGTAAAACAGTTTAAGATATACAGTAGACCCAGGGATACTGCTGAGATATTTTATTTCCTGCCCTAATGTTCAACAGTGGCAGGTTTGCTCTAATAAAATGGCTGTTTTTCTCCTCACGCATATTAGTTCACTCATTGACTTTCATGGGCTGATGAAGCGGACATGATAGCTATTTCCATACTCGCCCCTGCTGTCCATGACCCGTAGTTCCCTTTCTTATTTTTTTCACTATATCTAGATATTTAAAAAATTCTTCTCTCAGCAGGTTTTTTTTTTGTGCATAAACTTGTATTACTGATCTCAAAAATAAAATAACGAACAGCTTTGGGCTATAAAACCTCTCAAATTGTTTTTCACAGAAGGGATTTGCATGCTGACTCATTGCGGTTATATTTATAAGTCATTGCCAAAGCTCAACAACGGCAGGATTTCTAATAAAGCAATGGAAATTACATGCATCGCAATGGGAGTTGAATGAATTTACATTGGAAGTGTCTTACCATTTCACAATTTATTGCATATTACCTTGTTTGTGCATGCCCAGACTTTAATGGTTATTTTTATAGTGTAAAATGGTAGTTTTATGATAATATCCCCAGTAGAAATATATTATAGAACTGACATATGGGATATCCTATAAACCTAGATTTTTGTCTTAGGCTCAATCATTCCTTGATATACACTATGGTACATTTGGATGTGCAATTAAGAAAACAAAATGATAATAAACCCTTTTTCTCTCCTTCATCATTATCATTTAGTATATACTACCATAAAAGCATTTGCATGTAAATACTTGTGTGCAGTTGGATTTGCTGTAACAAATCTGTAACGATTAAAAGTGAACTTCCAGGAAACTATAACAGTTTGGAGTCTGTTTTTATTGTTTTATGTTTATAAGGCTTTAAACTGATTTTATATCTTTTATTATGTTTGTTTTACAAATGAATGTTTAATACAGGCTGCACTATGACACTAGCGTCACAGTATTATGAGTTTAAGGAAAGAACACAGCAGAAATCTTTTCTTTTAGACTCTCTCATTCTCACTCTCTCTCTCTCTCTCTATATATATATCTTTCTCTATCTCTCATTAAAACTCCAGACCACCTTGTCTAAATAGGTAGGTAATAGAGATATTCAGATTTAAAAAAATATTGAGCTTTAGTTACGGAGCTCTGTAAACAACTGGGATAGGAAGGCAGACATATAAAAAAAACTGCTCGCGTAAAGTAAATGAAAATGAAATACTCATGCAATTATTCACATTTATTCAACTCAAAAATGAAGAAAAAATAAATAAATTTAACTTTTTTTTAGTCTTTAAAACAGCAAGAATGTATGTCTGTGAAGGTTCCTCAGAGCTTAGTGATTGCGTTTAAGCTCAATTACATGGAAGCAAAATTTAGGTTTTTATTTTTATTTTTTTCCTTGCACACAATTGGGTATTCTTTGCAAAGTAAATTCTCATCACATTCACTAAGCTCTGGGGCAAATTACCTTGCAAAGTGAACATCCAATTTGCCTTTACTAAATCAAGCCCATAGTCTGGAATAATACAAACAGAAAATTTCTCAGCACACTTACCAGCTGGCCTGCAAAAAAACAAAAGAAAAAAAAACAAAACAAATTGATACTGTCTTAAAATTCACGTTAAAAACAGAGGGTTGCACACATTTGCAAATATATGTGGAAGCTGCAGTGCCTTGCCAAGGCTCCTTTGTACACTGCAGTCCTAACTCTATATTTAAGAGTCTCCACGTTGGAACATGTATAGCAGTGGATAAATTAAGAGTAGGTACACCTGGAGGGAGCCTGAAAGGCACAAGGACACATTAAACTCCCAGCAAGAGCACAATGCAGATGAAGGCATCCAATGTGTCCCCAAGCCATATCCAACAAACATTAGGTAAATTACTGTAATCATTATTTTTTATCCTTTGTGGAATTCTCTTTTATTTCCATTAAACATTGTATTTTAAGCCATAAGGTTAAGGCAGGCAAATCAAACTGTTATGAAGTTGGGGGGGCTTTAATGAAGGGGAGATTCACCTCCCCAATGTGACAATGAGCAGTCAATTGGCATGCCTGAACACTACCCCGGGGGGGGGGGTCAGTAGCATGATTCTCCTGGGTAAGCTCAGATACCAACCAACACCAAAACTTACCCAGGATCAAAGGTGTGCACAGCCTATTGCATTAGGGTGCACCCCAAAACTCAAACACACATGCCTTTCTTTGCAGCCTCAGCTGAACTGGACAATGCATGAATGGGAATTCCTCTGTACTGAGCAGCTTGATATTCATTCACAAACTGAAGCATAGTAAACACAGTTTACAATGCATCACTTATGATTGAATAGAGTGAGTGTGTTCACTTAGAAAAGGCTGGGGTCAGTAAATTACATACTGACTAGCCCTCTCCCCTGCCCTCTATCCTGAAACATCCCCTGCAGCAGCCGAGGGGAGAGGAGAGGAGGGAAACCAGAAGCACTCCAGAGGGGGCAACATGGGGGTGAAGTCCAAATAGTAGGAAGGATCGACACCACACAGAGTGAATAGCGTGTGCCCAGGCACACCTGGCACACCCCCTACGCATGCCTATGCCCAGGATGGACTCTGGGGTAGGCAGCAAGGAAGCATGATTCAGCTTGCTGGGAAGGTGGTCTATCAGGAGTTACTTTTACTTGAAAATCTAGCTACTATTAAAACTTTATGGAGTCTAAAAGGTCCTTTTTCTGTAATACAGTATTATAGTTTAAAAATTGTTACTATAAAAATGAGGCTTAGCATCTGTTTCAAATGATGCTTTATGCATTGACATATCCTCATAGAACCAGCCTTTCTGAAGAGTATGGTTGACTGTTTACCATTCACAGGCAGCTTATTTCTTCAGTAAGACAAAGAAGTTAAATCCAACAAGTTTATTTCAGACAAATGCAGTACAGAGGAGGCTTTCCAGTCTTCTGAAGCTTAGAAAGACAATGACTTTTCTAAGCCCATTCTCTTTGAAAAACATTGGCTGAGGGCAAATTGAAGAAGCAGGCAAGGTCTTGCTAGGACTGAAGTAACTAGCACTTAACAGGAGGGGGTGGGGGGCAGAGTAAACAAGTTGTAGTGTACCTAAACCACCACTAGATGTTAATACAACGAGAGAAAGAAAATAAAAGCGAGTCAAATATAATACAATACAACAGAAAATAATATATATAGGTGGGACAGAATACCAATGAAATTTGTTGTATTTGTGCACAGACTCCCATCTGATTTTACTTGTATCTGGACTATAATATCACTATATGGCACTTCAGTTCTAGATTTATCTCAATCAAAACTCAAGGTGACTGTAGAAACCTTGTTGTGGGCAAAAGTCACCGGCCCAGTGTCTAGACACGCTGTATTAAAATGACCTCCATACTATTGGATAGTAATGGAAACATTTCAGGGCATCCAACACTACCTATCTACCTCCTGAAGCACTGATGACATAATCTCACCCTAGGCAAAATATCTAGACTGGAACTCAAAGACTGAATTTTAATAATAAATGATACAGGCCCCTTTTTTCATTATAGTCGTGCTGTAAATTCTGATATGTCAAGGATTTGTTTGTTAAAACTTGTAAAGTTACCGAGAGGTCCAGTTTAGGTGAAATCATTGTTTGTTAGCAAATGTGGTATAAAGAAAGATTCTTATCACTATTAAAGTTTTTACTTTCCTCGGTAAAGCAGTGCTGACTCATTAAACAAAGCCGTTTATGAGACAAAATTTAGAAAACGACAAACAAAATCAATAAAATGTCCCTTAAAAGGTTGCCTGCTAAGGGATTTCTCTTGTACTTTTCAGCCCGAATGTGCTAATTCTTTCACATTAGATGGACAGGGGTCACTTCCATCCTGCAAACACGTTAGAAGCATTTTTGCTTTTGTTCATGGTTATGAATTTCAAGGCTTGGAATGCACCCTTGACACGCTATTTCTTTCATTTTGCTAGGTACACAAGCTAGGTGATGTTGAAGCACATATGGCTTTATACAGCTCTGATCTATATACAAAAGGCTTTTTTTGAAAGGAAAAAAAAATGACTGATGTAATTTTACTGACTTACTGAAAGGAGATCATCAGAAGAATCTGATTGGGAGTAAACAATAGTAGACCCTGAGGGAAAATATATTGTAAATGTTTGACATCTCAAGCCAAAACCCTTTTCTGTTTGCAGAAAGGCATAGCTGTGAAATGTCTATTCTGCTACTTACACCAATTACATGTTGTCTTCCATGGGTAATTTTCATGGCAGCCGTCACTTGAAGCATATAAAACACCATGAATCAGATAAAGTCATAAAACATGGAACAAAAGCTAGTCATTGTAATAAAAGAAATGTGTATATATAGGTAATGTTTTGAGGAGAGCTCCTGACAAACAGATAAATACATAGTTGGAATAGGTATATGGGCATGTTTTACCTTTTAAAAGATTTGTGGTTCTGCTCAGTCAGTCTTGTGATTTATACAAAGCAAAACTTTTGGTGATTTTTTTTTTACTTTGCATATCTCGAAACCCTTTCCCCTCTCTCCCAGGGCTGGACCAAGGCAGAAGCAGGAGAAGCACCTGTCTTGGGTAATGTGTTGTGGGCGGCACAGATGCGGTGGGAGCCCCTCCTGTGTCTGCACCACCCAGCTGTACTGCGAAGAACTGAGTTGTCAAAATGACAGAAAAATATAAATACATAAGAAGATTCATGTGTAAAAAAGTGATGCGCCGCTCTGTTGTGACAGCTGCCCCCTCTGTGTCAGGAGCGTTATGTTCTACGAAGAGCACAGCACTCAGTTCACATGGAGCTCTGATGATTACACTGCATGATTCAGCTATAGGTTTGACAGCTCAGATCCTGCTTTGTATTCTTTTATGAATGAAAGCTACTATTGTGGTGGATCCCCACTTCAGAGTGTGCCTGAAGTCCTTACCACTATCTATAAATCTGAAATAGGGGGTTATTTGTTTCCCTATACTCCCTCATCCTATATTGTTCCTCTCTATTTTTCATTGTCCTCCTGTGTGAAAGAATCTGGGCAACTTAAAAAGCTGATCCATTGGGTCAACCAGTCCCACTAGAATCTCATAGAAGATGGAATCTTATTTCTTTTTCTCCTCCTGGGGGGGGGGGGGATCTTCTCTAAAGATGTACCCATTCCCCTACTATTGGAGTCTAGTTCATCAACAGAGGCAGTTTCCCATGTCTGAGGACTCTCTCTGTCAGCTGGTATCTCAGAAACTATCTCTGCTGATCTATATCTGAAAGCTGCAAAATTTTCCCCTACAGTAAAAGTACTCCTCTTGCAACTGACTGGATTATGGACACTTAACTCTATACCAGTGATTTTCAACTTTTTTTTAGCCAAGGCACCCTTTAGAATCGAAAACGATCCTGGAGCACACCAGTCCGAGGGCTCGTTCACACCAGGAGGTGCATCTGAGCGCACACGCTTTTTGTGCGTGTTCTCCTCCTAGCACAATTCCACCAAATCCCCCCTCCCAGCACAACCCCACCAAATCCCCCCTCCCAGCACAACCCCACCAAATCCCCCCTCCCAGCATAACCCAACCCCACCAAATCCCCCCTCCTAGCACAACCCTCCCCCCACCCAAATCACCCTTCCAGCTCAAACCCTCACTCTTAGCATAAGCCCAACCCCCTCCTAGCACAACCCCCCCACCCAGCACAAACACCCCCTCCTAGCACAACCCCTCCACACCCAAATCCCACTCCTAGCACAAACCGCTACAATTCCCCCTCTTAGCACAAACCCGCAAAATCCCCCCTCCTAGCACAACCCTCCACCCCATAGCACAATTACCCCCAACAAAATCTCCCTCCTAGCACACTACAGTAGTGACAGCAGCTGGCAGTAGTACAGAGAGAAGCGGGGGGGGGAGCTCTCTGCCTCCTCTGTACACAGGAGTTAACCGTGCGGTCTCCCTCATGTAGCACAGGAGCTAATAGAGGATCGCTCAGATCGGGCTGTTGCTGCAGCACCCCAAGGACTTCTCATGGCACCCCAGGGTGCCGCGACACCCTGTTTGAGAAACAAACACCGCTCTATAAAATGTTATACCTGAATTTTGTGCCATACTGTTTATCCTGAACAAAATAACTGTGGTTGTCGGTGTAATTGCCATCATCCCTTTAGATAATTTCAAAACATGTCCTCATTCTTGGGATTTTAAAGGCAATTCAAACACTATTTTGTAAAAGATTTGCTTTAAAATTGTAGTATAAAAACAGTACATTTAAATGGTTATGGGTTTGTTCCGTGCTGATGGTTAATTATACTATGATGAGAGCTGCTGCCTCCCCCGTGACACCTACCTAAGTAGGGTATACGTGAAAAATTAAAGAATTCTAGTGGGCGTGGCGCTGCTCTATTATAAGTGTATTTGTATTTAGGTGCTATTGCTTACATTCACTTGATATGCAATAAAAACTTTGTGACCTTTATAAATATGTGTGGATCATTCCATCAAAATAAAGTGACAAGTGCTAATGCTACTCAACAATCCTTAGAGAATAGACATATAAAAATATTATACATATAGCAATACCCCAGTAGCGGGCCGCTGGTTTAATTTTGGGCCTTGCTAGTTACCTCACTGTTCACGTATGCTCGTCTCAGGGGTTCTCCTTGAAAAGTTGTCTCGAAGAAGTTTGCACCAACACAAAGTCTCTTTCAAGGGTTTATTTGAATAAAAGTTTCCAACAGAGGGGATGACTCAGGTACCTTAATTGCGAATCACAAGAATTGACCTAGGTCCAGAGGAACACCTGTCTCCACACTGGATTCAGCAAACACTGGATAGGCCCAATCTCACTGGCCTAGCAGCCGATGTACAGCTCGATCACATATAGTCTCTGCCACAGACGTGGTGTAAATAGAACAGTCTCTGCCACAGACTTGGCTTAAATAGCACAGTCTCTGCCACAGACTTGGCGTAGCCTTTACTTGGGTTACCTTCTGGATGAAGAACACAGCTCTCAGTGCCAGGATCTTCCAGCCGTTCCGGCAGCACTGTGAGGTAGATCATGATCCGGATGCATCATCCAATTGAGTCCTCAATTGCTTGGTCCCTTCCAGCAGGTAAGGCGACACAGGATCATCCCTGGATCAGTAGGCCCCAGCAACTCCTGGGCCTACCTTTCAGTAACGGAGCCTCAGGCCAACTTAGCCCCGGGGCGGAAACTGCCAACTCTATCCTGAGGCCATGAGGGCCCTCAGGTGGGGACCGAAGGCACGACCCCAAAAAAAATCTCCCAACTAAATGACGTCTGTCACTTAAATACCCCCTCCCAGCATGCACAGCGGGTTCACCACGCCCCCTGGGCTGCTTGCTGGGAAAGAGGTACCCAATACATTCAGCCTGTAGCCTTTCCAATCCTGACCAGAGGTGACAGCGACACCCACTGTCAGGATGGAAATCACACAACCAGCTGAACTGAAACAGAATGCAATCTGTAACACAATCCCTCTGAGTCAAACTATTGCTCAGACAACTATAATTTAACATATAGCGCACACTCATTGGGAGCAGGGCGCTACATACATATAAAGTGACAGGTGCAATAATTGATCAACAGTCTTCACAGTATGAACCTTATATCATAAATTAAATCCTAGGTGCAATAAAGTGATAAACTGTGATAAAAAGTCCTATTATAATATTCAAGTCCTAAAAGTGATAAGCAGTCCAATTGGAAATAAAGACCATTCTTCAAAAACAAGGTTACTTGTGCCTTTTTTCCCTGTGCTTTCTAGAAATATCTTATGGTGCAAGTGCTTCACTCCGTACTCTCCAATGGGAATGCACGTACCAGAGGGCTCTCCCCTCTGGGGGTGTTGCATCTATTCTTCACAGCCACACTGCTGTTTATTGAAAGACAGACCTTCGATGGTAGTATTCTTTATCGGCCCCTTCACCTCGTAAATGCAGATTGTACATTTCAACTATCGATATTCACTTCCCCCGTGTCATGTTGATCAAATGGGTAGTCGACTATAGATGGATAATTCCTATGGGGAGAGATCAATCAGAAAAGATTGAAATGGCCACTAATGGTAGAGAGGAGAGCCCTCTGGTAAGTGCATTCCCATAGGAGAGCACGGAGTGAAGCACTTGCACCATAAGATATTTATAGAAAGCACGGAGAGAAAAAAGGCACAAGTCACTTTGTTTTTGAAGAGAGGTCTTTATTTCCAAATGGACTGCTTATCACTTTTAGAACTTGAATATGATAATAGGACTTTTTATCACAGTTTATCACTTTATTGCAACTAGGATTTAATTTATGATATAAGGTTCATACTGTGAAGACTGTTAATCAATTATTGCACCTACCACTTTATATTTATAATATTTGTATATGTCTATTCTCTAAGGATTGTTGAGTAGCATTAGCACTTGTCAGTTGTCACTTTATTTTGATGGAATGATCCACGTATATTTATAAAGGTCACAAAGTTTTTTTTATTGCATATCAAGTGAATGTAATTAATAGTACCTGTAGCGGCCTCACCCTCTCTCTCTTCTTTAGCGGTTACTTTGGCTCCGGTCTAGGCGTACCTTGAAGGGGAGAGTGAGGTGCGCCACGGCCCATGTCCTCTAGATTACAGCATGTTGAGGTGAAGGCCAGCACCAGATTACCTTTGGGCTGTGTATACGCTCAGAGCCAAGTCTGTTCTGCTGATAACCCCCTTTGCTCCCAGTAATTGGAGTACCACACACTGAAAAGGTCCAACACTTATTTATTCCATAACGGCAAACAAATAGTCCTTTGCGAGCAGACAGTTTGAGACCCATACACCAGTTCAGTATTGGTAGGGAGTAGGTCAAGGCACAATCCTCAAAGAAAATTAAACCGTTGAGGTTTCACTAACGGTTGCTAAGCACAGTGGCTGTAAAATGTACTTTTTGGCTTCAGAGTCTCTTCCAGCGACTCTAATGAACAGGAACTGGAGTTACCTTCGCTACGTTGCAGCCCCTGTCAGGGGGAAGACATCCCTCCAAGAGAGTTACCAGAGGCACTGCCGTCACCGGATTAATGCTGTCCTGGGCTATTCGGAAGGGTTACACTCACCTCAGATACGGGTCCCAACACCTTAGGGCCCCTCAGACTTCTCCACCCTTGCGGAACCCAGTCGAAGTTACTGGGCCCTAGGCCTTGGTCATAGTACCTCACCCCAGGCTCAAGGTGCCTGGGATGGACTCCATCCCTCGCTCCGGCCAGGTCAAGGGCACCTGGGCCCGGAACTCCGGAATGCCAGCACCCAGGCTGAAGGTGCCTGGGCGCGGCTGCGTCCTCCAACTCTGAACCCCAAGGTCAGGGCGTCCGCCCCTTTTATCTCCTCTCCCTTTGCGTCACAGCGGGTTCCCCGCCCCACTGTACCAGCGCCAGGAAAGGACAAAAAAGGAACAGTCTTGCGGTGCGGGTTCATCTCCGTCCCAGGGCGACAACGCCACCTGCAGGCCGCAGGGAACCTTGCACCACCAGAGTCCTCCAAGAACCACAAAAGGGATTCTCAGACTCCCTAACAATTAGTACATCTGGGTTGAATAACCCAGATGTCCCCCCCAAATTTAAATGCCGGCTACACACCTAAATAAGAATACACTTATAACAGAGCAGCGCCACATCCACTAGAAGTCTCTAATTTTAAAAACAGTACACCATTTCTCCAAAAATCCCAAATTTCATAATGACATATAACAAAGTGCTTTCAACAAGACTTCCTCCTCTGTGTTTCAGCAGGATACTTCCAGCACCTGATACATCCAGCACCTGAGCCCTGGCCCTAGGCAGGACACCCCCCTAGACTAGGGGGCACCCCTCAGGGCCTCCAACAGCCTCCTCAACACTGTATCTCCATCTTTCATCCGACTGCCCCTTCTGGCATGACTCATCAATTATTAAAGGCCGGGAGGCCAGGCCCACTCCTGGGGATTGGCCAGAGACCTCCAAATATGCTGAGCAGCCCCTCCTAGTCTCCACCCACTATCTTCAAGAATGTTCTCCAACACTCTGAAAATGGGGGGAGGCATCAGAGAGCTGCTGAGATGAGCCATCCAGCCATGACCTCTAATAAACCCTGACCCAATTAAGACTCACCAGCTTAAATGTGAGTCAGAGTATGGTTTGCCTACACACACTTCTAGCACACACTAGAGGTGCTACATTAAAGTGGATGTAAACCAGATTCATGAAATTTGAGCTGGGCACATATATCTGTAGTGTTTTATTATCTCTCTCCAAAGCACTGAGTCCCTTGGCTTTCTCATACACCATAGCTCAGTTATCAGCCTGATATAGTCTGACAAGTTCCCAGAGATGGGAGATAAAAGCAGCCTGAAATTTGTGTCGTGGGAGGTTGCTATAAATAGATTAGCAGAGAGCTTGCCTTTTCACAGCACAGCTCTGCACATTACTTTCTTCCTTTGCCAATGTGGAGTGGGGGTGTGTGCCTTTCCTCCAATCAGCTGTCTTGGCTGTATGCCAATAATCCACTACTAGTGCTGAACAGGAAGAGAAAATCTGTAACACAGTGTGCACTAAAGCAGTGCTTCTCAACCCTGTCCTCAAGTATCCCCAACAGGCATGTTGGTTTCCCTGTATCTTGCACAGGTGCTTTATTTGCAGGTTTCCCTGTATCTTGCACAGGTGCTTTAAATCAGAGTCAATGGCTTGGTATTTTGGACAGCTATTTTATCTAAGACAAAATCCCAGAATGCACTAAAGGATATAGAAAGCTGAAGACAGCAGATATACATGTAAAAAACTTATATAGGAAGATTTGTTTTATCCCTCCGTATCATCTGAGGCTGTTCACTTCACTAGGTATATGTGAGGGTTTACATCCACTTTAATATGAAATGTTTAGTTTACAAACGGTTTACAAAGAGCAGCCTACATCCCCATCTCATGCTATGCCTAAACATCAAGCTGTTCAGCACAGGCAAAGTTCCAGCACTTCATGGTAGTGTTGAAACTTGCCATCTCTTATAGATTTTTTCTGGACGATCACTAAAGTTACAGACTTTCTTACAGGTCAATAGGAACATGTGGATGAGAGGATGGGTGGAAGAGCTTCTGCACTCTCAGTAAGTGTTCTCAGCCTTAGTTCTTTGGAAAGATCTACAGTGCCTTGAAAAAGTATTCACACCCCTTGAAATTTTCCACATTTTGTCATGTTACAACCAAAAACTTAATTGTATTTTATTGGGATTTTATGTGATAGACCAACACAAAATGGCACATAATTGTGAAGTGGAATAAAAATGCTAAATGGTTTTAATTTTTTTTTACAAATAAATATGTGAAAAGTGTGGCATGCATTTGTTTTCAGTCTTCCTGAGTCAATACTTTGTAGAACCACATTTCACTGCAATTACAGCTGGCAATAATTTTTAGGTATGTCTCACTGTAAGGGCTTACCTTGGTTGGAGTCCATAATGCAGAGTTGTATGCTCACCCTTGCAAATACACACAGCCCACGGTAACAAGGCAAGAAGCTACCTGGGCTGTGAGTCTGTGCATGGGGGCTTGACAGGAATTTGCCAAAGGATAGTCGAGGTAAAGCCGTAGTCAGGGATTCCAGAAGTCAGGATAAACGAAGAACAAGCCAGGGTCTGAATCTGGGGTCAGTCTTGGGATACTGCAACTAGAAGACACTAACCTTTGGCAATGCTAGAGACAGAATAATGAACTGACCAATCCCTCAGAGTGAGGTAGTGTTTTATACCTTAGTTGATTAGGTAACCTGCCTTAGCTAAACCAGGAGAGACAGGTGCAGATTGCAAGGAGTTCCAGAGAAAGGCTTTCAGCACATCATGCAGAACTAGGCTTAGCTGGAAAGCAGACTGAATAGAGAACTGAGGTGTGGATCAGAGGTAAAGCAACTGAAGCAATAACCACACAGTCCTAAGTTCAATACCTCCTTGAGTCACTTGGGGTGTGACCACGCCTGGCCATCTGCATGACACGGTAGGGACTGTGACAGTTCCCCCCCCCTTAGAAACACCCTCTGGGTGTTGACAGGTGGTTCCTCATAGGCATAGGCCTCCAAGTCCAAACCACCCTCCTCACCAGAGTAGCCAAGCACATCATCGTCAGACAGGAGGAATGATCTGCCATGGGCATCTATGCCATAACAACAGTTCTCATCAAACCCACAGGGAAACAAGGCACCAACAGCAGAGCCTGAAGATTTTTTCTTTTTCCTATTGATCTTTGTCGTTTTTGGAGTTCTAGAAGGGAGTGCATTCGCTGCTTGCAAGGCTCGTTCAAACATTACCAGATCCTGCTTACGGACCATGATGCCATTCGAGGCATACGTACAGTCAGGTGGTAGAACTTCAATTGGGGACACAGGCAACGGAACTTCAATTGGGGACACAGGCAACGGAACTTTAATTGGGGACACAGGCAACGGAACATCAATTGGGGACACAGGCAACATAACTTCAATTGGGGACACAGGCAACAGAACTTCAGTTGGGGACACAGGCACCAGGACTACAAGCGGGGACACAGGAATCGGAACTTCAGTTTGGAAGGCAGGTACATTAGACTGGAAGGCTGGCACATCAGACTGGAAGCAGGTACATCAGACTGGAAGGCGGGCACATCAGACTGGAAGGCGAGCACATCAGACTAGAAGGCAGGTACATCAGACTGGAATTCGGGCACATCCGACTGAAAAGCGGGCACATCAGGCAGAACAGCGGGTTCATTGAACAGGACAGTAGTCACTGGAATGTCAGACTGGGGCACAGGAACTTCAAGCTGGATAGCAGGCAGAGATTCTGGGGTAGCAGGAAGGATCCCAATAGTACCCACTTGAAGAACCTTTGGCCGAGGAGGGCGAGTTGGGCAGAGAGAAATAAAGTGCCCTCTTTCTCCACAGTAAAAACGAAGTCCATAGCCTCTCCTCCGCTCTCTTTCAACTTTAGATAGCTTGGACCGGATGGCCCCGATCTCCATGGGTTCCAAATCTTCCTGGGTAGGTGTGTGTACATCCACAGGAGCGTCAAGGCTTTGTGGTGTTAGAGTTTCATGGCCTGGCACATATTGAGCTTCATAGCTTGGCACATACTGGGATGGCTTGGTGTCGTATCTGTACAGGGTATTCCTATCCCGGGATAACCGTAGGCCACGTGAACCGAGAGCAGACTTGGGAACACTGGTTTTCTTAGAAACAGGAATGTGAGAGTCCAGAGCAAACATGAATGCTTCGCAGCTGTCCAAGACTGGATTCCTTTCCTCTAAAAGCTGATGAGCCCATGTTTTGATTTGTCCAGTAAGCAGGTTGATGGAAGCGCAAACCTTTATATAGTCAGTGGCATAGGTCCGAGGCTTAAGAGCAAACAACGGCACACAATCCCTCTTAAAGCATGAGAAGGATGCACGGCTACCTTCAAACCTCTCTGGCATCACCACAAATGGCTCAGGACATGCAGGTTTCGGGGCTGGGCGTACTGTGCCTTTAAATAATTGAACTTCTTGCTGTAGTTCCAAAACGGTCTGGCCCAGACTGGAGACTTGCAGAGCCAGGAAGGTGAGCATTTTGTACATCTCTGCGGACTCCATATTATTCAGTTCATTATGTAAGGGCTTACTTTGTTTGGAGTCCATAATGCAGAGTTGTATGCTTACCCTTGCAAATACACACAGCCCACGGTAACAAGGCAAGAAGCTACCTGGGCTGTGAGTCTGTGCACGGAGGCTTGACAGGAATTTGCCAAAGGATAGTTGAGGTAAAGCCGTAGTCAGGGATTCCAGAAGTCAGGATAAACGAAGAACAAGCCAGGGTATGAAGCCCGGGTCAGTCTTGGAATACTGCAACTAGAAGACAGGAACACAGGAACACAGGAACCTTTGGCAATGCTAGAGACAGAATAATGAACTGACAAATCCCTCAGAGTGAGGCAGTGTTTTATACCCTAGTTGATTAGGTAACTTGCCTCGGCTGAACCAGGAGAGACAGGTGCAGATTGCAAGGAGATCCAGAGAAAGGCTTTCAGCACATCATGCAGAACTAGGCTTAGCTGGAAAGCAGGCTGAATAGAAAACTGAGGTGTGGCTCAGAGGTAAAGCAACTGAAGCAATAACCACACAGTACTGGGTTCAATACCTCTTTGAGCCACTTGGGGCGTGACCACGCCTGGCCGTCTGCATGAAACGGTAGGAACTGTGACATCTACCAGCTTGGCACATCTACAGAGTGACATTTTTGCCCATTCTTCTTTGCAAAATAGCTCAAACTCTGTCAGATTGGATGGAGAGCGTCTGTGAGCAGCAATTTTCAAGTCTTGCCACAAATTCTCAATTGGATTTAGGTCTGGACTTTGACTTGGCCATTCTAACACATAAATACAGTAGTTGCCGCCGATATTGTATTTCTATCGCGCTCCCATCGCCGAGATTCTCGGCGACAGGAGTGCCGAGATCTCGGCAGCAGGGTGGCGACACGTGTCGCGCTCGCTGCAATAGCGAGGAGATGCGACACTGTATTGAGCGGGGATCCGACGCGGATTCCCGCCAATACCAGGCACTACGTTTGGTATGAATCCTGAGCGGGAACTCCACGCCAATTTTTAAAGAAAAAAACGGCGTGGGTTCCCCCTCCAGGAGCATACCAGGCCCTTGGGTCTGGTCTGGATTTGAAGGGGAGCCCTACGCTGAAAAAACGGCGTGGGGGTCCCCCTCAAGATCCAAACCAGACCCTTATCCGAGCACGCAACCTGGCAGGCCGCAGGGGAAGAGGGGGGGACGAGAGCGGCCCCCCCTCCCTCCTGAACCGTACCAGGCCACATGCCCTCAACATGGGGGGTTTGGTGCTCTGGGGCAGGGGGGCGACCTGCGGCCCCCCCACCCCAGAGCACCCTGCCCCCATGTTGATGAGGACAGGGCCTCTTCCCGACAACCCTGGCCGTTGATTGTCAGGGTCTGCGGGCGGGGGGCTTATCGGAATCCGGGAGCCCCTTTAATAAGGGGGCCCCCAGATCCCGGCCCCCTCACCCTATGTGAATGAGTATGGGGTACATCGTACCCCTACCCATTCACCTGGTGGAAAATAAATGGAAATAAAAACACAACACAGTTTTTAAAAGTATTTTATTGCACCGCTCCGGAGGTCTTCTTCCGACTTCGGGGGTCTCCAGTGTCGTCGCCGCGTTCTCCGGTTCTTTCTTCTGCCGGGCCTCCGCTAACTTCTTTTTAGCTCTTTTGCTAGCGGAGGCCCGGTCTTCTCCGTCGCCTTCTTCTTCTCCCGCTCTCCGGTTCTTCTCCCGCTCTCCGGTTCTTTCTTCCGCCGGGCCTCCGCTAACTTCTTTTTAGCTCTTTTGCTAACGGAGGCCCGGTCTTCTCCGTCGTCTCGTCCGGCTCTCCGTTGTCCTTCTGCCGGCCCCTCCACTAACTTCTTGGTAGCTCTTTTGCTAGTGGAGGAGCCGGTCTTCTCCGTCGTCGCCGTCGGCGTCTTCTTCCCTCTTCTCCTCCTCGATGTTGACTCGTCGCTTCCTCTCGCAGTAATGATAAATCTTCGGTCCGCAGAGATTAATATAGGCTTCACATGACGTCACAGTCACATGCTCCGGGGCACATGTGCACATGACGTCACAGTCACATGCTCCAGGGCACATGTGCACATGTGCCCCGGAGCATGTGACTGTGACGTCATGGGACCATGTGACTGTGACATCATGAGAAGCCCATATTAATCTCTGCGGACCGAAGATTTATCATTACTGCGAGAGGAAGCGACGAGTCAACATCGAGGAGGAGAAGAGGGAAGAAGACGCCGACGGCGACGACGGAGAAGACCGGCTCCTCCACTAGCAAAAGAGCTACCAAGAAGTTAGTGGAGGGGCCGGCAGAAGGACAACAGAGAGCCGGATGAGACGACGGAGAAGACCGGGCCTCCGTTAGCAAAAGAGCTAAAAAGAAGTTAGCGGAGGCCCGGCGGAAGAAAGAACCGGAGAGCAGGAGAAGAACCGGAGAGCGGGAGAAGAACCGGAGAGCGGGAGAAGAAGAAGGCGACGGAGAAGACCGGGCCTCCGCTAGCAAAAGAGCTAAAAAGAAGTTAGCGGAGGCCCGGCAGAAGAAAGAACCGGAGAACGCGGCAACGACACCGGAGACCCCCGAAGTCGGAAGAAGACCTCCGGAGCGGTGCAATAAAATACTTTTAAAAACTGTGTTGTGTTTTTATTTCCATTTATTTTCCACCAGGTGAATGGGTAGGGGTACGATGTACCCCATACTCATTCACATAGGGTGGGGGGACCGGGATCTGGGGGCCTCCTTATTAAAGGGGGCTCCCGGATTCCGATAAGCCCCCCGCCCGCAGACCCCGACAACCAACGGCCAGGGTTGTCGGGAAGAGGCCCTGTCCTCATCAACATGGGGGCAGGGTGCTCTGGGGTGGGGGGGCCACAGGTCGCCCCCCTGCCCCAGAGCACCAAACCCCCCATGTTGAGGGCATGTGGCCTGGTACGGTTCAGGAGGGAGGGGGGCCGCTCTCGTCCCCCCCTCTTCCCCTGCGGCCTGCCAGGTTGCGTGCTCGGATAAGGGTCTGGTTTGGATCTTGAGGGGGACCCCCACGCCGTTTTTTCGGCGTAGGGCTCCCCTTCAAATCCAGACCAGACCCAAGGGCCTGGTATGCTCCTGGAGGGGGAACACACGCCGTTTTTTTCTTTAAAAATTGGCGTGGAGTTCCCGCTCAGGATTTATACCAAACGCAGTGCCTGGTATTGGCGAGAATCCGCGTCGGATCCCCGCCTATCGGCAATGCGTGACGCTCATCGTGAAAGGAAAATTTTTTCCTTTCTCGATGACGAGACAGCTCGGCGCTGGCTCTCATGACGGAGCTCATAGGGTGTCAATATCGCCGCTAGAAGCGGCGAGATTGACACAATATCGGCGGCACCTACTGTATGCTTTAATCTAAACCACTCCATTGTAGCTCTGGCTATATGTTTAAGGTCGTTGTCCTGTTGGAAGGTGAACCAACCTCCACCCCAGTCTCAAGTCTTTTGCAGACTCTAATGCCGCATACACACGATCGTTTTTAATGTCATTTTCAAAAACGAAGTTTTTCTCGACGTGATTTTTCTTGTTTCCTCTCAAGCCTGTCTTGCATACACACGTTCATTAAAAAAAATGCTCGAGCAAAGCGCAGTGACGTAGAACACGTACGACGGCACTATAAAGGGGAAGTTCCGTTTAAATGGCGCCACCCTTCATGTTAGTAAAGTTTGTTGAGCGTCGATTTGCGCTTTTCAGCCCCATGCTTTTCAGTCCGTTACAGCGTGACGAATGTGCTATCTCCATTACGAACTGCTAGTTTTACCAGAACGAGCGCTCCCGTCTCATAGTTGATTCTGAGCATGCAAGTTTTTTTTCCCCTCGTAAAAGCATACACACTACCGTTTTTCACGACGGGAAAAAAAACGACATGAAAAACGACGTGAAAAAATAGAGCAGGTTCTAAAAAAATTTAGGCCGTTCTTCACGTCGTTAAAGATGCTCTAGAGCCTACACACGATCGTTTTTAATGCCCAAGTTAAAAAATTGCATTTTTAACGACGTGAAAAACGATCGTGTGTACGCGGCATTACAGGTTTTCTTCTAAGATTGCCTTGTATTTGGCTCCATCCATCTTCCCTTCAACTCTGACCAGCTTCCTTGTCCCTGCTGAAGAAACGCATCCCCACAACATGATGCTGCCACCACCATAGCGTAGCATCACACATAGCG
This sequence comes from Rana muscosa, assembly GCA_029206835.1. NCBI lineage: Eukaryota > Metazoa > Chordata > Amphibia > Anura > Ranidae > Rana > Rana muscosa. The sequence goes on along the minus strand of CM055122.1, from coordinate 175,817,331 downwards.
TTTTGCTTTTAGGCCAAAAAGTTTAAATTTGGTCTTATCTGACCAGAGCACCTCCTTCCACATGTTCGCTGTGTCCCTCACATGGCTTATCGCAAACTGCAAACAGGACTTCTTATGGCTTTCTTTTAACAATGGCTTTCTTCTTGCCACTCTTCCATAAAGGCCAGATTTGTGGAGTGCACGACTAATAGCTGTCCTGTGGTGGACAGATTCTCCCACCTGAGCTGTGGATCTCTGCATCTCCTCCTGAGTTACCATGGGCCTCTTGGCTGCTTCACTAATTAATGCTCTCCTTGCCCGGCCTGTCAGTTTAGGTGGATGGCCATGTCTTGGTAGGTTTGCAGTTGTGTCATACTCTTTCCATTGTCAGATGATGGATTAAACAGTGCTCCGTGAGATGTTCAAAGCTTGGGATATTTTTTTTATAACCTACCCCTGCTTTAAACTTCTCCACAACTTTATCCCTGACCTGTCTGGTATGTTCCTTGGCCTTCATGATGTTCTCGAAGGTTCTCTAACAAACCTCTGAGGGCATTACAGAACAGCTGTTAATTATACTGAGATTAAATTACACACAGGTGGACTCTATTTACGAATTAGGTGACTTCTGAAGGTTTTAGTTTTATACAACACATACAATAACAATGTGCCTACAACGTGAAGAACAACCTGTCACAGATCACCGGTACACATTACATAAAAGAAAACAACACAAAAAAGTATTATCACACTAAACATGCGATACACCCCCCCCCCAAAAAACAAAACAAAAAAACAACCCTTGCCTAGACAAATGCACAATTGTCATAAACCTACAGGTAGAGGCGGTCCATCCGGACATGTGGGCACAGTCACGTGACCCTCCAAGTAGTCTTATGAGAGAATTTCAGGAAAATGGTTCCTTCGTACCCCCCCACCCATACAAGGAGAGGTCTGATGGAGAGGAAACAGCCCCCCATCCCCCAGATGGTCAGCCCCTCAATTACCCACTATTCCCCCATCATCCTGATTAAAATTCACCGTCCGGTGCTAAAGTACCTACAAAGGGGCAGAATGTCATAACTAGATACAATCAATCAGAAGCTGTATCCATGGAAGCCATCCACCCCCCCAAACCTTGTCAAATTTAGTCAGCGCCCCCCTATTCAGATAAGTAGCCTTGGAAAAGGGTACTGCCTTGTTGACCAATGCCTTCCAAGCCTCCATTATAGGAGTCCTAGAGCTCTTCCACGATAGGATAATAAGTTTCTTGGCGTAAAATAACAATAGGGTAAGGAGAGTCCGTATAGCCCTGGTAGAAGCCAGGGGCTCCACCAGATGCAATAGGCATACTTCAATAGACATGGGGATAGAGATGGAATTGACCAATTGAATACAGCCAGCGATGGCCTGCCAGTAGGGTTTAATATGTGGGCACTCCCAAAAGATGTGCAGAAAATTGGCTAAAGGAGCAGCGCATCTCCAACATAGAGATTGCTGATTCCCAAACATCCTTGCTAATCTTGCCAGGATGAGATAGACTCTATGTAGGAATTTGTAGTGAATCAATCGATCTCTACTAGAAACTAGATACTGGAATGCAGTTCCCCACATATCATCCCAATCATCTCTGTCTAGCCCCGGAGCTAGAGCCTCCCAGGCCCTCCTGCAAGGTCTCAGCAGGAGAGTCGTCTCTTGGAACAGGTCTTTACATAGGCTGGAAACTGGCTTTGATAGCGAGTCACTGTGCGTCAATAGTTCCAGGTCACTGGGCTCAAGGTTAGGGGGCCCCCCAGCAAACTGCGAGCAGAAAGCATGTCATAGTTGCATGTACCTGAAGAAGTGTGTGTTAGGCAGGTTATGTTTTAGTTTTAGGTCATCAAATGACAGTAAAGTACCATTGGATACAGTATGGAGCAAGAGCTTAATGCCATACTTAGTCCACACCACCGGGTCCGGGTAATCAAAAAAGTGAGTTAAATTGGGATTCCTCCACAGTGGGATATTAGGGGAAAGTGTGGTGGAGCTATGCGATCCCAATCCCTGAGCCATAACCCAGGCCCTCATCACTGAGCGCATAGAGAAAGTGAGTGGATATGGAGCTTTCAAACCTCTATATACCAGATGAGACAGAGCCTCATAGGAGCCCACACTGGCAGCTTCCAGGGATACAGAGGCGTCATCTGGAGGAGCAGTCAGCCAGCGATGTGCCACTGTCAACTGTCCAGCCAGAAAGTACTTGTTGAAATTAGGAACCGCAAGGCCCCCCTCCCTGCATGGCTGTTGTAACACCGCCAATTTAAGGCGGGGAATGCCTCCTTGTCACAAAAAGGAAGAAATAAAATAATCTATGGACTTGAAAAGGGATTTTGGGATCCACACCGGAGAATTCCTAAGATTATACAGCAATAGTGGAAAATTTTTCATTTTTATCAAATTGATCTTTCAGATGAGAGACAGGGGGAGGTTTTTCCAGGCTTGGAACTTCTTAGAAATTATAACAAGCAGCGGGGAAATATTAAGACTAATGAAGTCAGTCACCGAGTTAGTAATCTGGAGCCCCAGGTACTTGATTTGCGAGACCCACTGTAAGGGAATGGTGGGGTCAACCTGAGCAGGTACTGGGTGGGAGCGCAAGGGGAGTATTTTGGACTTAGTCCAGGTAAGCCTGAGCCCAGAGACCATTGTAAATCTACCCAAAAGAGACAGTGCCACTTGCAGAGAAGGTCCAGTATCTCTGATGAACAAAACCAGGTCATCTGCATAAAGAGCCGTATTTCCGAATTCCGAATTTTCGAATTTCCAAAATTCAACTTTCCAAATTTCCCATTTTCAAATTTTAGATTTTCGAATTATGCAATTTTGAATGTTCGAATATCGAATTTTCGGAATTTACAATTTAAAAATTTTCGAATATTCGAATTTTCAAACTTTCGAGAATTAGAAAATTCCAAAATTTGAAAATTGTAAATTTCGAAAATTCGAGATTCGAACATTTGAAATTGCAAAATTCGAAAATCTAAAATTCAAAAATGAGAAATTTGGAGAGTTGAATTTCCGAAATTCGAAAATTCGGAAATTCGAAACTTCGGAAATCCGAAAATTAGGAAATTGAAAAATTTGGAAATTCGGAAATTTCGGAATTAACTAATTTGTCAAAATTTGTTCAAAAACGAATTCGGAACTAAACAAATTGCACATGTCTATTCCCAGCATATTTCCCAGCAGGGAGGTAAGTAGGGCCCCCGCACCAAGCACGCGGAATATACAACTAGTTCACAGCATTAGGCGATGGAGTCTAGCCAGTCTGCTGCTTCCGCAGGAGAATCAAAGAATTTGCTGGCCCCACCTGTATACCAGGTTCTTTTCCTTCAGGGCGCCTGCGGACATCAGTGAAGGAATGCCGTTTTTTTGTAAATCTGGAGAGAAGTCAGGGTATAAATGTATAACAGCGTTGTCATGTTTCAATTCAGGGTGCTTGCGGGCCTCTGCCAGGATCAGACCCCTATCCCTGAAATTGAGCAGGCGGACCAAAAAGGCACGTGACCACGTGCCAGCAGGCCTTCGACTGGTGAGCACCCTGTGTGCACGCTCCACAACATATACTGGTGACAATTGTTGTAGGCCAAGGAGTTGCTTGAAAACAGCCTCTGCAAACACCACAGGATTCGATCCCTCTGCACCCTCAGGGAGCCAAACCACCCGCACATTATTATGCCTGAGGCGATTCTCTGCGTCTTCCGAGCGAGCCATCAGGGTCTTGACCTGCTGCTGCAATTCCAGCACAGATTGCACAGTGGAGGCAGCGGTATCTTCCACCTCTGAGATGCGCTGTTTCGCTTCAGTAAGGCAGCCTCTGAATTTATCCATGTCCTGCCTTATCAGTCCACATTCTATGGACAGCATGTCAATCTTGCCCTCCACAGATGACTTACTTTCAGCGATGGCCGCCAGGATCACCGCTGTGGACTGCTCCCCCAGCAGCTCCAGGCCTGAGATGCCACCGAGGCTCCCTCCCGAGCCGGTGTCCCAAGAGCCGCCATCGGAGGGTCTGTCTTCACCGCAACAGAAGCCGGAGGCAGTGATGTAGTGGACAAGATGGTCGCTGCACGAGTGTTCGGTGGCGGGAGCCGGGAGATCTGAACGGCTGCCTTCTTTGTGGATCTGCACTTCCCAGTCATGGGGAGGACCAGGGGGGGACCCCCAGACCACAGCGAGATGTTTGCTGAGCAGGATGACCGGGTAAAGGTAAGGATGCAGGCGGATTAGATAAATGGATGGCGGGAGCCTGAGCTGGACACGTCTGTCTTCACTCACATCGCGGCCACGCCCCCAAATAGATTTTAGTTAGGGGTATCAGAGTAAAGGGGGCTGAATACAAATGCACGCCACACTTTTCAGATTTTTTTTGTAAAAAAATTTGAAAACCATTTATCATTTTCCCTCCACTTCACAATTATGTGCCACTTCTATCACATAAAATCCCAATAAAATACATTTACGTTTTTGGTTGGAACATGACAAAATGTGGAAAATTAAAGGGTATGAATACTTTTTCAAGGCACTTTATCTACTCAAAGCACACCACATTTTCAGCTCTGGTAAACTTCTGCTGACAGTTGCTCTTATGAGCAGCATCTTATCTTATGAGCAGCATCTTTTGGTTCCCGGTCATGTCTGTGTGGTTAAAGAGACCAACAAATAGGTCAGGGGTTTGAGGCTCACTCAATCAATCTAAGGCTGCCCCAAAGAATATCTTGGATACAGGAGGACTTTTAAATGATCCCATACATGATGACCAGGTGCACCTAGAAATTTAGGATTCCTATTATTGTGACTCCCCCATGCCAAAATTTTTGCCAAAATGCAATATAGGGCTTAACTTATCTCTTTGTCAGGTACATATGTCTAGTAATCTAATTGTACCTGCTATTGGGCATCTCCATCAATAGTACCTACTGATATTGTGTCTATTTATAGTTCTGCCTAGTAGTGAATAGGGATGAGCTTCGAGTTCGAGTCTAACTCATGTTCGACTCGAACATCGGCGATTTCTTTTGTTCGACGAAGATTGAACATTATGGGGCGTTCGCGCCAAATTCGATTTGCGCATCACGGCCCATAATGCACTGCGTCTTCGCAGTGCGTTGCTGGCTGATGATTGGCCAAGCATGCACTATGACCCGCATGCTTTGACCAATCACAGCGCCGTCAGCACAGAGAGCCATAATTGGCCAAAGTCAGGGTGCCTTTGGCCAATCATGGCTCAGGGGATTAGGTACACACCCCACTCTATATAAGGCCGTCTGCGTGCCGGCCTTGTGTAGTGTGTTCCGGCGGCGTTCAGAGAGCGAGACACAGAGAGAAAGAGAGATTGTTTTATTTCAGTTAGCAATACCTAGATTGAGTAGGCAGTTGATTGAGCTAGTTAGATCCAGTATTCCAGTATATTTAGTATGTATATGCATTGCACGCTTTGTATATACAGTGGGTCAAAAAAGTATTTAGTCAGCCACCAATTGTGCAAGTTCTCCCACTTAAAAAGATGAGAGAGTCCTGTAATTGCCATCATAGGTATACCTCAACTATGAGAGACAAAATGTGGAAACATATCCAGACAATCACTTTGTCTGATTTGGAAAGAATTTATTTGCAAATTATGGTGGAAAATAAGTATTTGGTCAATATCAAAAGTTCATCTCAATACTTTGTTATATATCCTTTGTTGGCAATGACAGAGGTCAAACGTTTTCTGTAAGTCTTCACAAGGTTGTCACACACTGTTGCTGGTATGTTGGCCCATTCCACCATGCAGATCTCCTCTAGAGCAGTGATGTTTTGGGGCTGTCGCTGGGCAACACAAACTTTCAACTCCCTCCAAAAGTTTTCTATGGGGTTGAGATCTGGAGACTGGCTAGGCCACTCCAGGACCTTGAAATGCTTCTTACGAAGCCACTCCTTCATGGCCCAGGTGGTGTGTTTTGGGATCATTATCATGCTGAAAGACCCAGCCACGTTTCATCTTCAATGCCCTTGCTTATGGGAGGAGGTTTGCACTCACAATCTCATGATACATGGCCCCATTCATTATTTTATTTACACGGATCAGTCGTCCTGTTCCCTTTGCAGAGAAACATCCCCAAAGCATGATGTTGCCACCCCCATGCTTCACAGTAGGTATGGTGTTCATTGGTTGCAACTCAGCATTCTCTCTCCTCCAAACACGACGAGTTGTGTTTCTACTAAACAGTTCTACTTTGGTTTCATCTGACCATATGACATTCTCCCAATCCTTTTCTGGATCATCCAAATGCTCTCTAGCAAACCTCAGACGGGCCCGGACATGTACTGGCTTAAGCAGGGGGACACGTCTGGCACTGCAGGATCTGAGTCCCTGGCGGCGTAGTGTGTTACTGATGGTAGCCTTTGTTACGTTGGTCCCAGCTCTCTGCAGGTTATTTACTAGGTCCCCCCGTGTGGTTCTGGGATTTGTGCTCACCGTTCTTGTGATCATTTTGACCCCACGGGGTGAGATCTTGCGTGGAGCCCCAGATTGAGGGAGATTATCAGTGGTCTTGTATGTCTTCCATTTTCAAATTATTGCTCCCACAGTTGATTTCTTTACACCAAGATGCTTGCCTATTGCAGATTCAGTCTTCCCAGCCTGGTGCAGGTCTACAATTTTGTTTCTGGTGTCCTTCGACAGCTCTTTAGTCTTCACCATAGTGGAAATTGGAGTGTGACTGTTTGAGGTTGTGGACAGGTGTCTTTTATACTGATAACAAGTTCAAACAGGTGCCAACAAAGGGAAAGTAAAGGTTCCAGTTTTTGTGAAAAAAAAATAACAAACATGTTATACTTACCTCCACTGTGCAGCTCATTTTGCACACAGTGGCCCCGATCCTGGTCTTCTGGGGTTCCTCGGCGGCTGTTTCGGGTCCTCCCCGCAAGGACTCCACACCTTCATGCGAGCTCGCATGGTGTGGAGTTATTGCGGGCACGCTCCCTTGATACAGCGGTGGCCATAGACGCCGACTGTATCACTCGGCCCCGCCCCCTGGCGCGCTGCATCATTGGATGTTAGTGACAGTAGCGCCAGCCAATGGCTGTGCTGCTTTCAATCCATCCACTGTGGCCAATCAACGGCCAGGCTCACGGCGAAGAGGATGTTGGGGGCGAGCGCGGGACTTTTGAGGGGTCAGGTAAGTGAAAAACATTGAAAAAAACATTTACCTTTACAACCCCTTTAATACAGGTAATGAGTGGAGGACAGAGGAGCCTCTTAATGAAGAAGATACAGGTATGTGAGAGACAGAAATCTTGCTTGTTTGTAGGTGACCAAATACTTATTTTCCCCCATAATTTGCAAATAAATTCTTTCCAACTCAGACAATGTGATTGTCTGGATTTGTTTCCACATTTTGTCTCTCATAGTTGAGGTATACCTATGATGACAATTACAGGCCTCTCTCATCTTTTTAAGTGGGAGAACTTGCACAGTTGGTGGCTGACTAAATACTTTTTTGCCCCACTGTGTATATATATATATATATATATATATATATATATATATATATATATATATATATACTGTATACAGTTTAGCTAGATCTCATTGCAGAGCGTTCCTGTTATTCTATTCCTACTAATAATACAGGCAGGCAGTTGATTGTGTTAAGCTGCAGTATATTAAGTCAGTGTACTGTATACTGGGCACCGTGTGCAGGTAAAGCTGACTGCAGACCATTCCTGTTCTCTTTCTAATAATACAGGCAGGCAGTTGATTGAGCTAACCTGCAGTATATTAAGTCAGTGTGCAGGTGAGGCTGACTGCAGACCATTCCTGTTCTCTTTCTAATAATACAGGCAGGCAGTTGATTGAGCTAACCTGCAGTATATTAAGTCAGTGTACTGTATACTGGGCACAGTGTGCAGGTAAAGCTGACTGCAGCCAATTCCTGTTCTCTTCCTAATAATACAGGCAGTTAATATAATGCAGGTTAGCTCAATCAACTGCCTGTATTATTAGGAAGAGAACAGGAATTGGCTGCCAAAGCAGCTGCCAAAGCGGCATCTTCCATCGGCTCAATGGCCTCAGTCACTCCTTCCCTAGCCCCACCATGTCCTGAGGAGTGTTGGGTACAGGCTGCAGGAGGATGGGCAGCGTTTTGAAGGCTTTGATGATGGTACCCAGCTTGAGGAATGCAGTAATGTGAGCCCAGAGAGAGGGGGTGCCCAAGAAGGACAGCAAACTGGCAGTCATGTTCCCCCAGCTGCAGCATACTGCCAGGTTTGCTCCAGTGACAAGGAGGAAGGGGATGATGAGGTCACTGACTCTACATGGGTGCCTGATAGGAAAGAGGAGGAGGAGGCACATCTCCGACGAGGCAGGATGCCCTCTAGGGGCCAGCTTAAGGGCAGCCAACCGAATGCATCACACCGCAGAGCTCCGCATGTGCAGGGCGCTGCTGTCTCTGCACGTTTTTCCAAAAGTTCTTTGGTGTGGCCCTTTTTTGAGACTTGTGCAGCAGATCGCACCATTGCTATTTGCAACATATGTCTGAAGTGTATCTCGCGTGGCCAAAACATCAGCCGCTTGGGCACCACATGCTTGACCAGACATATGTCGACCTGCCATGCAGTCCGTTGGCAAGCGAACATAAAAGACCCACACTAAAGAACAAAGCGGACCTCTCCTTGCTCCTCATCAGCTGGGATCTCCAACCCCACTATACCTTCAGTTCTCTCAGAAACCTGCACTGGGAGGAATGAAGGTGTAGAATTAGGTGTGTCACTGCCAAGTACTTGTGGGAAATCTGCTAACGGTACACCAACGTAAGATTGTACCAGGCAAATTTCCATGCCCCAGTGGCTACAACGGCGAAAGAAATTTGATCCCAGCGATCTACATGACCAGAGGTTGAATGCTAGCATGGGTAAATTGCTAGCAATTCAACTGCTGCCTTTTCAGTTGGTAGACTCTGCCCCCTTCCATGAGTTTGTGGAATGTGCGGTACCTCAGTGGCAGGTTCCCAAACGCCACTTTTTTTCACGGCATGTGGAAGGCAATGTCTTGGCCTCGCTGGACAGGGTGGTCAGTGGTAAGGTGCATATTACCGCTGACTCATGGTCCAACAGGCATGGACAGGGACGTTACCTATCTTTCACGGCGCACTCGGTGACTTTGCTGGCAGCTGGGAAGGATGCAGGACAGGGTGCAGTAGGGTTGGAGGTTGCTCCACCACCACGTCTCCAAAATGCTACTAGTGGTGATTCTGACACACCTCTCTCCTCCACCCCCTCCTCTTCTTCTTCCTCCATGGCCTCTTCCTCTGCTGATTTGTCCTTGGAACCAGCGGCTTTCAAGGGGCTACGCAAGTACGCAGGCAAAAAGATGCAATGCGGTTCTTGAGCTGGTGTGCTTGGGGGACAGGAGCCACACTGGGGCATAGATTCTGTCAGCTCTGCAGGGACAGGCTCAGAGGTGGTTGACGCCACACCAGCTTAAGCCAGGAATGTTGGTTTGCGACAATGGCACCAACCTCCTCTCCGCCCTCCGACAGGGACAGCTGACCCATGTGCCCTGTTTGGCTCACATCCTTAACTTGGTGGTGCAGCAGGTCTTGGGCAGGTACCCGGGCTTACAGGATGTCCTGAGGCAGGCCAGGAAAGTCTGTGTGCATTTCCGCCGGTCATATAATGCCAGTGCTCGGCTGGCTGACCTCCAAAAGGAATAAAACCTGCCCAAGAACCGCTTAATCTGTGACATGCCCACCAGGTGGAACTCAACGTTGGCCATGCTGCAGCGGCTGCACACGCAGCAGAGGGCCATCAATGAGTACCTGTGTGACTATGGCACCAGGACAGGGTCAGGGGAGCTTGTTTTTTTTTGCCACGCCAGTGGGTCATGATCAGGAATGCATGCACTGTCCTGTCACCATTTGAGGAGGCCATGAGGATTGTGAGCAGTGACAGTGCATGCATCAGTGACACTGCCCTCTTTTCCACCTGTTGGAGCACACACTGCATGGAATAATGGACAGGGCACTTGAGGCAGAACAGAGGGAGGAAGAGCAGGACTTTATTACCTCTCAAGGCCCCCTTTATCCAGACAGTGTTCCTGCGGGCCCGCCGATCACACAGGAAGAGGAGGAGGAGAATTGTGTCAGCATGGAGGTGGAGCCTAGCACTCAGCATCAGCAGAAACCCATGGACTTGTACGTGGCTGGGAGGAGGTGGCTGCGGATCATGTCATCCTTAGTGACCCAGAGGACTCCGGACCGAATGCCTTAGCAAACTTACGCTGCATGGCCTCCCTAATCCTGCAAAGCCTGCGAAAGGATCCTTGTATTTGTGGTATCAAGGAGAGGGATCATTACTGACTGGCAACCCTCCTTGATCCACGTTACAAGAGTAAGGTTGCGGACCTTATCCAGCCATCGCAGAGGGAGCAGAGGATGAAACATCTTCGGGAGGCCTTGCAGAAAGGTTTGTGCAATGCGTTTCTAGAGCCTGGGAGGTTACAAATTCCTGGTCTTAGACAACGTGTTGCTGAGGCTTCGGTCAGTCACAGAAGGAGCGGTGGAGAAGGTGGCCGTCTGACCGATGTGTTCAGACAATTTTTTAGTCCACAGCCCCAAGGTCTGATCGGTTCCAGCAACCATCGCCAGCGTCTGATTTACATGGTGCAGGAATACCTAGGGGCAAGATCAGACTTGGACACCTTTCCCACCGAAAATCCTCTGGATTACTGGGTCTTGAGGCTGGATCACTGGCCAGAGCTTGCACAGTATGCAATTGAGCTACTGGCCTGTCCTACATCCATCATTCTTTGGGAACGCACATTTAGTGCTGCTGGAGGCTTTGTAACCGATCACAGAGTGCGCCTGTCCACCGACTCGGTCAATCGGCTGACCTTTATAAACATGAATCAGTCTTGGATCACCAGCTACCAAGCACCTGATGCTGATGTAACCGAATAATTTTTTTTTGAATGTGAGATCCCTTCATGCTGATGCTCAGTGACTATCCTGTTATCCTGAGTGACTATCCTCTTCCTCCTCAATGTTCATGTTGATAGCTTGTAAGAACATTTTTGGTTCTGGGCTAAGGCTAACAGGGGCGTGTAATTAAAATTTTTGCTTCAATACTTTGCAGCAGGGCTTGTTCCTGCGCTCCAACTAGAGTATCTGTGAGGGGTTGCAGTGTTGTTGCAGTGTTGTGTCACCAGCACATGTGCCTAAGGCCCAATTTTTCAACAGGGGCATGTAATTACAATTCTTGATCTAATATTTCACAGCAGGGCCCGTTCCTGCGCCCACCAAGAGTAAACTGTGAGGGCTTACAGTGTTGTGGCAACACCACCACACCGTCCACCACCAAAGGCCCAATTTTTCTGACCCTGTTCAACAGGGGCATGTAATTACAATTCTTGATCTAATATTTCACAGCAGGGCCCGTTCCTGCGCCCACCAAGAGTAACTGCGAGGGCTTACAGTGTTGTAGCAACACCAACACCTAAGGCCCAAATTTCTGCAGAGTATATAGGGTAGGCCCCTACTTTCAAACATCTGACTTTCAAACGACTCCTACTTACAAACGGAGGGAGACAACAGGAAGTGAGAGGAAATCTACCCCTAGGAAGGGAAATTCTCTCCTGTATGTGTTAATATGGGAAAAATGTGTCTCCTCTCCACTGATGCTTTATCACCAATCCTTGTTTCCCTAAAAACCCAAAATCTTCTAAATCCAATTGTCATTGAGACAGAAAGTGAGGTGAAATCTTCTGAACAGGTGCACAGACAGCAAAACAAATGTTACAGGGGTGATAACTCTTCCCCATGTTTTCCCAAAAGCTTAAAAATTTATTTTTTGGCTGGAGCTACACTTTAAAAATGTAACAGTTCAAAATTACAAACAGATTCTACTTAAGAACAAACCTACAGTCCCTGTCTTGTTTGCACCGCCTGTATACTGCTGTTCAGAGTATATAGGGCCTGGGAGCCCCATGCCTTTCCTTATTTTAATTTGGGTGCAGGGTTCCCCTTAATATCAATACAAGACCCAAAGGGGCTGGTAATGGGCTGGGGGGTTACCCATGCCCCTTTTCTCAATGATTTTCATCCATATTGCCGGGACCAGACATTACATTAAAGCCGCAAGCAGTTTTAAATGACTTTTATTCCTTTAGAAATGTAATTTTGTGCAGGGACAGTTCTAAACACTGGAAACACACACCACTTTCCAGGCATACAATAGACACCCCCAGACACGATATTTAAAGGAATATTTCACTTTTATTTTTTCACTTTAAGCATCATTAAAATCACTGCTCCCGAAAAAACAGCAGTTTTAATAAAAAAAATTGCATTGATACATGTACCCTGGGGCAGGACCTGGGTCCCCAAACCCTTTTTAGGACAATAACTTGCATATTAGCCTTTAAAATTCGCACTTTTGATTTCTAATTTTCGAGTCCCATAGACCTTAACGGTGTTTGAAAGTTTGCGCAAACTTTCGGTCCGTTCGCATGTTCTGGATGCTAACCGAACCAGGGGGTGTTCGGCTCATCCCTAGTAGTGAAGCTCCAGCTTCATTGTACCCACGGTTGAGGCACCTACTTCGAGTCTCTGTATTAAAATGATCAGGTTTACTAGATTCCTCTTGGTTTGATTTCAACTGCAAATTATTTGTATAACACTGGAGGCAGAGTTATGACGACTGCAGCAAAAAACGAGGTGTTGCACATTATTGTAGATTTTTTGCTTCACATTCCAAAAACAGAGCAGAGAATGAAAGCTAGAGAAATCTGGCTGATTGGTATGGACTATTTCATTAATTTATGTGCTCTGGTTTTCATAATGAGTCTACGTTGGGCAGTATTCCCTCAACTTCGTTCACCAAGAGAAACCTTCTCTGGTGAAGTTAAAATTCCTTGTGTACATGTCTGTATGGGAAACTTAAATATGGTTACCCCTATAGATTTTGTGATACAATATTCTTTCTAAATCTGTTGCATCTTGGAGTTTAGAATAGAATAATTATTTTCAATAGAGGTAAATAAAGCAGTTCAATACAGTGACCTTGCGAATAAGGATAAACTGCATCAATTGATACCTCAACCACCACTCAATTGCTAACCACAATGTAAGAAAAAATCTTATCTTTCACATTTCAGTAACAGAAACTGCTCTTAATGTTTCAGGTTCCTACAGAGCACTGAACTCAAATTGCTATCTGGTATACCAAAGTATATCTGCATGATTTTGGATAGTAAGACTGAAATCCCAGATGGGTTTATTATTGCAGCACACATTCCGGGAAGATACGTTTTGTTTACTGGATCTTTTTTTTAACGTTTGATTAACCCTGTTCAGGACAGGAGTCTTAGGTCTTGTATTGTATTTGCTTGTGTGGATAGGTTCATTTTGCATAGTTTGTATTTTATCACAGTCTTGCAGTAACATTTTTTTTTATAAACAGGAGAATATATGGTTTATAACAATTTAACCTAAATTAAATATTGGAAAATTATTTTTTTACTTTATACTTATTTTGTTAGGGTAGCTTGGAGAGATATTAAAACATTTTCCTGCCCTGTCTGTTTATTCCTGCATTCAAAATGTCTGTGTTCAAAATGTCTGTTTTTTTAAATTTATTAAAGCACTTTGTAAATAGAATTTTGGACATTTTCTTTGAGTACGGTAACACCCAATAGAAATAAGATCGCTTTTGGTGACAGCAGTTTTTGTGTTTGTTCTAGCTTGCAGCATCATTTCAGTTTTATACAGGGTTACCGAATATGAATATGAGAAAACAGGAAGTATCTTAGAGGTTGATTTTACTAAAGGCAAAACGACTCAGCAAGTGCAGTTGCTCCAGAGTTTATCATTTTGAAAACTAATACAAAACTAATATGTGTCAGCATAAGGCATTAGAAACAATGAACTAGGACAACCCCAAACCCATCCCTAAAATAGAGCTCTCTCTTTTGGTGGTATTTGATCACCTCTGCTCTGCTGTTTTTATTTTTTGCGCTATAAACAAAAAAAAAAACAATTAAAAAAAACAAAAAAAAACTATATTTTTTACTTTCTGCTAAATATCCAAACATATCCAACAAAATAAAAAAAAATCTAATTTCTTATTTCCAATACGTATTCTGCTACATTTTTTGTAAAAAAAAATCTCAATAACAATATATTGATTGGTTTGCACAAAAGTTATAGCGTCTACAAACAATGGGATTTTTTTTTTACTAGTAATGGAGGCTATCAGCGACTGTGATATTGCAGCGGACAGGCGGACACTAACTGACACTTTTTGGGACCATTCAAACTAATACAGTGAGCAGTGCTAAAAACAATGCGCTGTCACTGTACTAATCACACTGGTTGGGAAGGGGTTACTATCAGGGGCGATCAAAGGGTTAACTTTGTGCCTAGCTAGTGATTTTGATCCATTTCCCTGCCTTCCCTACTGACAGAATGGCGATCTGCCTTGTTTACATAGGCAGCTTGTGGTACCCGCTGATCAGCTCCTGCTGTGTATAGTCACAGCAGGAGCAGGCCGGTGGCAGCACGCATGCACATTCCCCTACCCGGAAGTGTCAAATCACGTACCAGATAGGTGATCCGTTGCAGCAGTGCCACTTTGCCACCATATATGTAAGTTATACAGTCGGCAAGTGGTTAATATTCTTTTATGTTGGGAGACACCTTGACCAAACAAAAACTGAAAATATGCAATTCTCCACAGTCTTCCAGTATGAAATCCCCCCACACATTTGGATATAGGACTTGGATTCTCTGCAACAGTGTAGAAAACACTCCTTTTAAAGCTTTCTCTTTGGCTGGGTTCACATATATGTGAATTGGATGCAGATTTTCCGCATCCAATTCACATAATAGGCGAGTGTGACTGGCTCTCAATGGAGCCGGTTCACATAAGTCCAGGGCGGGCCCGGTCCACATTCCAAAGGGGTGGGTCCTGTGTGTCTTTAGGTCCGATTCAGGTGCAAATTCAGGCAAAAATTTGAGCCTGAATTGCACCTGAACCGGTGAACAGGGATGCACTGGACCCCATGCTGTGAACCGTGGCTGCACATATGTAAACCCAGTCTTAATGTTTTAATCAAGCAGAAATTGAATAATATACCTAGTTAGTTCTATTTTCATTCATTCTGTTGTGAAGAGCAAGTTAAAATAACGACTTGGAAAAAGTAACCACATTTGAATTCCATTTTTTCTTTCTTTAATTAATCCCTTTCAAAATAAGTGATAGGAATTGATGTTTATGTTGTGAACGTAGCCTGTTTTCTTGTTTTGAAGTTAATTGATATTTAGCATTGATTCACCGACATGATTTTCCCTTCCAGCATTTGTAAAGCAGTTAATTGATTATATCAGTCAGTGATCCATAAGACACGCTTTGTTTTATAAAGGAACACGGTTATTAGGTAAACTTTGGAGGCTGTCGATATATATTGAAATTTAAAGTATATTTGCTTAAAGGTTCACTTCATTCAGGATTGAAATAACATTATGAAAATATATAGGAACATAGTCAATACACCCAAGGCTTCTGTTCTTCCAGGCTCAGCAGCATGCTGCCTCATTGCGTCTCTCCACATCTGCCATTTTCACCACTGCTTTGTCCACTTGTGTTCAGCCCGCTACTCCCTGCAGCAGTGCTTTTAGCTACTAACAGCACCCCTTATGCTCTCCTTCTCAATCTGCGCAGCCTCCAACACTGTCATGTATGTAGGTGGTCTGGCAGTGCCTAAATGTGACATTGTAGTTCTAGCCAAACCCTTATATTACCTTGTAAAAGTAGCATTGTCCTCATCGCTGAGCTGTACATTGCCTGTGCAGAGAGCAGAACTGTGGGAGGTACCCAGCAGGCCCATCCACATACAGGCTGCCTGTAGAAAACAGCAAGAGGGGTCTTTATTACAGGAAGCTCCTGCATAAAGGTGAAGTTTCACACTGGATTACTGCACAGATCTGCAAGACTTACACAAAGAAGACCAAGATTCAAGTAATAATATACATAAATCTTCTATTCCCCCCCCTTCCTGCCTCTCACCGGTGTCTCTCGGGCTTACAGTTTCCGCTAGCTCGCCTGAGAAATGACCCGACAGTGCGGCCGGCTGGTCACAGGGGCAATAAAAGACTAGATCGTTTTTGATTGCCTCCTATGGCCTTGGAGGACCGGAGTGACGTCATGACGTCATGACGTCACTTGCGATACAGGGTGGAAGTAAACAATTTTTTTTTTAAAGCAAAAGATCAAAAAAAATAATAATAATTTGTGTCGATCTTTTGCTTTTTTTAAAAGCAAAGAAGAGATTTTTTGACCCCAGATCTCTCCATAAAGAGAACCTGTCATCCTTAATTTTATTACACGGGATGTTCACATTCCTTGTAATAGGAATAAAAGTGATAAAAATAAATAAATTAAAGGGACAGTGTAAAAATAAAATAAATAGAAAAAAAAAGTGCCTCCATTCTTCTGTGCTTGTGTGCACATATGTAAGTCGCGCACGCATATGTAAACAGTGTTTACACCAAACATGTGAGTTATTGCCGTGAATATTAGAGCAGGAGCAAAAAGACATTTAAAGCATTGTCTATGAAGATTTTTAAGTACTGTAGTTTGTTGCCATTCCACGAGCATGCGCAATTTTAAAGCGTGACATATCAGGTACCTATAGGCGTAACATCATATTATACAGAAAAATTTGAGGTAGATACAGTATTGTGTTTTGTTTTTTTAACCACTTCCTTACTGGGCACTTAAACCCCCCTCCTGCCCAGACCAATTTTCAGCTTTCAGCGCTGATGCACTTTGAATGACAATTTCGCGGTCATACAACACTGCACCCAAATTACATTTTTATCATTTTTTTCCCACAAATAGAGCTTTCTTTTGGTGGTATCTGATCACCTCTACGGTTTTTATTTTTTGCGCTATAAACAAAAAAAGAGGACTGCGATATTGCGGCGGACACATCGGACACTTTTGACACTATTTTGGGACCATTCACATTTATACAGCGAACAGTGCTATAAAAATGCACTGATTACTGTACAAATGTGACTGGCAGTGAAGGGGTTAACCACTAGGGGACCAGAAGGGGTTAAACATGAGTGATTCTTACTGTGGGGGGAGGGGACTGACTGGGGGAGGTGACCGATGGTTGTCCCTATGTACAAGGGACACACCATCGGTCTCCTCTCCCTAGCAGGACGTGGATCTCTGTGTTTACACACAGAGATCCACGTCCCTGGCACTGTGTCAGCCGATCGCGGGTACCTGGCGGACATCACGGCCGCTAGGCACGCGCATCGGCACCCGCGTGACACAGCGGGCACAGCTCTTCCGCGATGCGCGCCGCCGCGGGCATGCATTGCAGAAGTAAACAAGAGGACGTCCTGGGGACGTCCACCCGGCAGTTCAGGTCAGCGCTGCAGCCGTCTTTCGGCTATAGCGCGGAACTGAAGTGGTTAAATTAATTAAAATGTATTTTTTCCCAAAAAATTGCATTTGAAAAACCTCTGCACAAATACCGTGTGACATAAAAAAATTGAAACAATCACCATTTAATTCTCTAAGATCTCTGCTAAAAAATATATATATAATGTTTTGGGGTTATAAGTAATTTTCTAGCAAAAAATACAGATAAACCTGTAAACAAAAAGTGCCAGAAAAGGCTTCAAGCGGGTGAAGTAACCTGTACATGAATCAAAACCATTAAGATAAAGTTAATCCTTGGTATTAGACCCCACTTCATGCCTACAGGGAAACCCAGAAAAACTGGATATGGGGAAAGCTATGACAAAGGCTTCAATCATAATGCATCAGTGTTCTATTTTTTTTCAATGTATCAGATTGCTTATCTTTTACCAAATAAAGTACTGTGAAGGATTGTTATCAGACTTCAGCTTTTTCTTAAAAAATTTGGGGAAAGCTGGTACCAGCACTTGCAGATGGGAAACCGAGAGAAGCATGCCTAGTCCAATGTCTTAGCATAGAAAATTCCGGGATCTGCTTCTGCATTGGAACAGGGAATTTCTTTATTGAAAACAAAAACATACATGTAAGTGTCTAATCACATTTTTAGGAGTACTATCATCCCTTAATATGAACATAATCCAAACCAACAATTTTTTTGGGACTACTACATACATCAACAGAGATTGTTAAAAACGGAAAATTGAATTCAAATACTTACCGTAATTTTCCTTTCCTGACGAGCTCCATGTCAGCACAGCTGGGTGAGGCCCCGCCCACCCCTACGTGATCAGGACTTAACTATAAATTTTTCACTCACCTCAGCCTCAGCGTTTCGTAACTATTACTACTTAACTGGGCGGGTTCTGTGCTGACATGGAGCTCGTCAGGAAAGGAAAATTACGGTAAGTATTTGAATTCAATTTTCCGTTTTCCGGACGGCTCCATGTCAGCACAGCTGGGAATTAACTAGCCAAAACAGGGGAGGGATAATGCTACACACTCCAATTCTGACTAAAACAGTAACAGAAACCATGATACCTCTGACAAACTCAACTGTCATGAATATGAATATTTTTGGTGTCCACATAGTTGTATTGCAGATAGTTTGAGACACCCGGCCTGCTGTCACTCTCAAGGTCCGGACCCTTCTAGTGAGAGTGCCGTGATTCACCTGGCACAGCCAGCCCTACAACCTGCAGGCCAAGGAGATGAGGTTATCAACCAAGAGATAATAATCTTGCTGGAAGCCGTAAAATCATTATGTGTTCCACCTGAAAATGACAAACAGATGTACAGACCTCCTGATGGCAGGACTCGCCTTGATTAAATATTTTAGAGCTTAGCCCACATCCGATGGGCTAACTTCTTGAGTACTCCCCAAAGGGAACATAGGAGGAAAACCTCTTGTGTGATATGAACTCTGAAAGTCAGTTCAGGCACAAATTCGAGCATTGGCATTAGCACCATCCTGTCTGGGAAGTACGCGAGTATGGGTTCTTTAAACCCAAGGACACCAATGCTGATGTAATTGCCACCAGTAAATCAGTTACAGTGAAAAAGTATCACAGGGTGATTAAAGGCATCCGATGAAATAACATCCTTCAGCATTGGTATATCTCATTCCGGAAACAAGGTTTCAACCAAATTGCATCTTGAAAAACCGTATAATTAAGCATTGGAAGCTTGCTGAATGCCGGTGAAGACAGAGATAGCCAAAATGCATGCCTATAGCATGCTTGCGCATAGAACTAAGTCAAGCCACGTCTGTAGGCATTCGGAGCAGGCTTCTGAAGAGTCCAGCGTAAAATCTTGATCAGCGAATATATTGGGCATATATGCTCTGTTCCACTATAGGCATGCTTAGCGCTGTCCTTTCTTGTTTCGTAGAACTATCCAAATCTTCACAGAGCATTTGACATCCATTAGGCTCTGCCTCTCCCAACCCAGGCCATCAGCCTGAGCCTGTCGGATGCTGGATGAATGGGACTGGAGAAGATTTGATCTACCAACCAGAGGGTGTCACTCCTTGACACTCATCAGGATGAGTAGCGGGTACCAAAACTGTCACCTTCCTTCGCCCCAGCCTTAGCTGGAAGCTGAGAATCAAAGGGAGCAGCTGAAAAAAGGCATAAGCCATTTTAGCGATCCATTATGCGGTCAGCACCTCCACTCCGAGAGCTTGTGGATCCTGGGCCCTGGAATGGAACTTCAGCAACTTAGTGCCGACTGGGAATGTAAGCGGTCTACCTCTGGCAGACAAAACACCAAGCTCTGTTAGTTTTCGAAAGACTCGCAGTAGTCTGATCATCCATTGTCGTCCAGACTTGACCTGGACAAATAGTTTGTCTGAAGATTCTTCCGACCAGGCACATAGGTCGCAGATCGTTGGGAGGATCAACTTGGGTGAATTCTAGAATTAGAGAAAGCTTCAGAAGTGAGAGACTGAGCCTTGTTTCCAGATGTAGGCCACAGCCGTTGTGCTGTCCAACTTTCCCAGGACAGGCTTACCCTGGATGAGGTGACTGAAGGCTAAGAGCCTATAAAGGCTGCCCTCAACTCCAAGACGGAGTCTTGGATCTTTAACAAAAGACCATTGGTCCTGAGCTCATTGTTCCTGAAGTAGGGCTCCCCTATATTGGCTGGTATCTGACTGCACCACCAGGTCGTCTCAGCTGCTGGGGCGAGGCAATTTCTATGGCTCAATCTGAGACGTGAAGGATGAAAGATCTCCAAATATGACCCAAAATGCTTTCTTTAGGGGACCACGTGTCCATCGCCAAAGCCGTCCCTATGTTCACAGAGGAAACACATAGTGCCCCTAGGGCATGTATGGGTGGCACAATCCCAAAATAACAGAAAGCATCCTGACATGGAAGTTTCTACTGACTTCTTGGTTTATGCATTGGCTTCCCAGTCTTTCTTGGACTCCCATCCAGAAAACGCAGAAGCTAAGCTCTCTGGCGTGAGAGTGAGCGTGGAAACTGACTCTTGAGTTTTCGGTCTTCTTTAACTCAGTAAACCTTCATCTTAAGGCAGGAAGCCAAACTGGCCACTATTAAATGTAAGCTTGACCTTCTGCGATTAAGAAAAAAAAATGCAGTGATAGCGTTTGTCCTTGAGGGTCACATCTTCTGATGGTAAGGTCATGTAAATGGCCAATCCCACCAGGGACACATACTGACCAAAGGGGTGGACCCAACCCCTGGACCTCTATTCGTTCAAAAGGGCATAACTTTGACATCCTGCTGTGACGATATCCTCCAATCTTGTTGAACAAGCACTTGATCCATTCCAGTTCCAGCCGTCTTCTGGAGGTACTTAAAATACTTCCAAAGTTTCACCTCTATACATAGGAATTTCACCAACCCTACCAATCTGGACACAGGTTGTTCTCTTTTTTCCTGTTCAGAAGAGACTGGAGAGAATTGATTGGACCGAGAAGGCCCTGAAAGAAGGCTGGACATTGCCAGACGGTCCCCACACGAGACGAATCTAGACATTCCATTAGAGTGTTTTGATCATTTGCTTAATTGTGACAACTGGTTAGGTGTTGTTGTCATCTTTGTCCTAGATTGCTTGAACTAGGTAACATCCTTGCAGTCATATTCGTCTGTTTCTCTTTGGAAGGATCTGAAGCGGATTGTTTGCTTGGGAAGGCTTGGAGACTTCACAAGGTGAGTGGAAACACTCTTTTAGAGCATATTGACCACATGTTTCATGAATGCGACCACCTGTTAGGTGCCGTCATCCATATCCTTGGTTGCTTGACAAAGCAGACTGTGTGCAGTCATGTCCTTTCGGAAGTTTGGAGAATGGGCTGCTTCACCTGGTATATTCAGGCAGCTTCTCATTGTCAGAGCAGATAACCCTTTCACAGGGTGAGCCGAAAACACCCCTTTAGAGTGTATTGGCAATATGTTTATTGGGTGTGACACCTTTTAGGTGTCACCCTCCTCCCTGGCTATTTAAGCCAGTGGGATACATACTGTCATGCCCACCCGTGTATTCCTCTAATAGAGCTTGAGAAGGGATGTTTGCTTGGGAAAGTTATGAGACTGCTCCTTCATGTTCATCCACGTCTTCTTATTGAATGGCCTGAAGCATGTTCATTCTGAGATTGGTAAATACTAATAGATAACCTCACCACAGGGCTTGCGCACCATTCAGCAAACCAACCCATAGCCCCGGATCACACTGGTGCGTTATTGACATGCGACCCGACCAGTCAAATCGCATGAAAAATAGGCGGCAATCACACCGCCCTAATCGGTGCAACGCTGCATCAGCGGCGCCGCACCAACTTCAAAAAGGCAGTTTTGTACTACCTTTTCGATTTCGGGTTGCGACCTATATTGACATCCACACAAAATGTCTCGGAAAATCGCGACCGGAATCGAGACTGACCAGCGGGAGACAAAGCTGAATAGCACAGCCTCATTCCCGCAATTTAGTGCGACCCTGGACAAGGAAAAAAACGGTTAAATGCAGTAAATAGCTTGTTTAGTAACAAACCCTGAGGGGTTAACCACAGCTAGAGGGAGGCAGAAGCTTCCATCTACAGCCCTGTTAACTAGGTGGAGGTTAATTTGGCTAGAATCTAATCCTGGAGGAATCAGGTCATGATGAAAAAGTTTGTTTCAGAACAGCAACAAAAAAGTAGGAATTTGTAACAAAATTACAACCATCTGCAGTGTACACGAACCAAGGGAATTTTAGACATCATAAACATGCTTCTCCATATTCCTTTTTCTTCTTTTTTTTGAGGAAAACCAAAGATCACATAGAAAAATACAAGGATATCCCATATCTCCACAGGCCATGGCTGGATCCAGTAAACATCCCAGGTGGCCCCAACTACCTTCTCTGAAAAATGCTGGTCTTTGGAGGGGGTTTGGCATAATGGCATGACAGAAAGCAAACATGAGAAGCCACCAACAGATTATAGTCATGTGTGAACAGACAAAGTTTTACTTTGTGTATCTGTTATGCAGAGTACTCCCTGTCCAGTAATGCAGCATACATTGGATACAAAGCATTTAGCTCACCCAACCTCCGTCATCCGACCGTCGACACTGGCACAGCGTGGGTGCGCGTGCATAGGGGAGTACTCTGCCACGACCGCTGTCCATCTTGACATGGCTGTTAGCCATGATAAAGCCGCCCCGAGGACCAGCAGCGGGGCTCCCTGGATTATGGTAATTTAGACAAGACACCAGGGACTTCGTCCAGCTTCATCCACACATATGGATGGCCCGCCAGCCATTTAGACCAGCTAGGTAGAGGAGCACACCTACGTCCTGCACGTAGGAGGAAAGGAGAAGAACGCTGAGGCTGAGGTGAGTGAAAAATTTATAGCAAAGTCCTGATCATATAGGGGTGGGCGGGGCCTCACCGAGCTGTGCTGACATGGAGCCGTCAGGAAAATTACTATTACTATTACTAGAGCTGTCTACCATTTAGAAAAAAAAAACATAAATACATAAACATATGGAGCACTGATAAATATCCACCATACTATTTCTACATTTTCTCTGTCCCATGCCCTCGTAGAGCAACAATTCCAACCACAAGATCCACCTTTCTTGCTCTTATCCAGTAGTGGGTCTACATGGGCTAATCAATGTGTCTTGTGACTGTCACTTCTTCAGGAGTTTTTGGGGGATGGAAGTCTATAACATATAAATGTACAATAAACATCTGATCACGTACAACATAACACATTACGTCTCCATGTTATTAATCCTTGGACATTTACACTTTTACCCATTGTTTCACATAGCACAAGAGAAAAATTTGTGCAATTAAAATTGTTTATGCTATCTGAGTATGCAGGGCTCCAGACAGTCCACCAAGGAGAGAGACCACAAGGGATCACAGATGTTTGTACTGTATTGGCTGCTGTCTGTAATTATGAAAGGATATGCATCACATATGTCTTGTATATATACTAGACCATACAGGGTCTAAGCAATTCTTAATCCTCTCTAAATTACCCTTATTATGTGAATGACCTTTACTGCAGGTGTTAACAAATCAGGTGATATACACTGAGGGTGAAAGGGCACAGCTTCTCAATTCAATCGAGCTCTGTATTCAGTGTTTTAGTAGAGAGAGTCATCCTTTTCCTCATAACGCTAAGGTCTCATGCACACTGGACATTTTTTGAAGTTTTTACAGCAGCTGTTTTTAGCAGTAGACGTTTTTTTTTACAGTCATTAAACTCTCCATCATGTTATCCTATGTGTCCATGCACACATAGGCTGTTATCAGCAGTTTTTTTTGGGCAGTGGCGTTTTTAAACTAGTGGGTTCTGAGAGACGTTTTTCAGCTGTAAAAATGCTTTAACGCTTATAAAAGCTGATAAACGTCGATAAACGTCGATAAACGCTCAAAAACGTCGCTTACCAGCGTTTTTTTAACGTTTTTGATCCATTGAAAAAGGAAAAAAAAATATATATATAATTTTCTTAAAAAAAAACGCTAACGCGGAAAAACACAAAAGAACGCTACTGTGGTTTTTATAACGTTATTTTAACGTCCAGTGTGTATGAGGCCTTAAAGGGGTTGTAAAGGTTCGTTTTTTATTTTCTAAATAGGTTCCTTTAAGCTAGTGCATTGTTGGTTCACTTCCCTTTTCCTTTGATTCACCTTCTAAATGTTTTTTTTCTTTGTTTGAATTTCTCACTTTCTGTTTCTCCTCAGTAAACTTCACACCATCATCCGAGTGGTGTGGAGTCAGCCAGAACAGCTTACTGAACAGCTTACTGAGGAGGAACAGGAAGTGAGAAATTCAGAGAAAGAAAACAAAGAAAAACATTTTTTAGAAGGGAAATCTAAGGAAAAAGTAAGTGCACTAGCTTAAAGGAACCTATTTAGAAAATAAAAAACGAACCTTTACAACCCCTTTAAGGTTATCTTTGAGATTGCTGTAAACTCTTACCCTTGTGGATAACAGATACGGTCAACTAAAGGTTGAGCATTCCATTGGTACAGTTAAACGGCCCCAATGCTGGCAGACTTTAGAAATATTTACTCACCAGTATATTGCACAGTAAATCCCTCATGGACTTTTATAGGCAGACCAATATGTATAGCAAAAACATATTTTTATATTTTATATATTTATATTTACATATGTTAAAAGTGTAAGCAATACAACAATAGTATACACAGATTCAAATCACATAACATCAGATACCCTTGACAGCGCATAAAACATGGCAAAATGAGGGCTACCCATGAGAAGAAATCGAGCTAGCTACCATGTGTTCTGGCATCAACACCTAAAATGTTTCAGACTGATTGTGAGTCCTTCTTCAGAGGTTATTGTCAAAACGGTAAAATAGGTTCTAGAATAAAATTATATAGTATTAATGAACAAAGTAATTTCAAGTAATTTACATCATGGTTTTACAGTAAGGGAAGTATTAACACAGACAGTCTATATTGGAAAGTATTTGAGGATAAATAGTGCGGCACTATACCAATGGAAAGTGTCACTAAATGTTAGAGTGACAACCAAACATCTAATGTAATAGACAACACAATGATGTGAGACTGAAAGTGAATTAAAAAAATCACAATAAAATGTGTATGGTGTGGGTACTTCTATGAGGAAGGAGTCCACACACTCCAAGTGCTATGGTGAATAAACACAAGTGAACAAATGTCAATCCAAAAATGTATAGTAATTGACTCATACATTACAAAAGTCCATGTGCTATAAACAAGACCGAATCCCTGTATAGATTACAAGTGAATCGATCTGGAAGGTGATTACAACAGTGTTGGTGAATAGACCAATGTGTTGAAAAAAAGTCCAAACGCCTTAAACACATTCAGTGAATATTTTCCCACGGAATATCAAAGTGAAGAAAACAAAATGTTGACTGATGTAATCATAACACTTGAGGCAATGAATAGGTGGGGTACTCTTACCGCAAACGGTGGACTCACCTGTCATATGACAGTGAGTCAGATAAGCTTGAGGTCTCAATGACCATGAACGATGGAACAGGATGCCGTGGATGTCTTGAACTATCCTGAAGAGGGTGATCCAATGAACTGAGATGCAAGTGCAAGTTTCTCCAGCATACGGGCTCCAAAAAACAAAAGAGAAAAAATAGAGACAAAAGGGAAGACTCCCAATGGTGCAGGTCAATAAAACCGTATCAGGGTTTATTCAAATAAAATTGTCATACAAAAAGTTGACAAAACATTAAAAAAGTGATCACAAGATAAAAGCAATGTGGGGTGCAGCAAAGCAGGTCCGACGCGTTTCGACTCCAAAGTCATCAACAGGGGCAGGAAAGTATTATTTGGGGGCGCTATGTGTCTATTTAGGGGTAGTCTTGGCCAGTAGTTGGGCTTAGACCAATTGATATTTCATTATTGCTTCTGCTCTGGGTGTGATACTGCCTGGCAGTAGTGTTCCCTGTTGCCTGTAGGTGGCACTGTCACCACCGGCATAGGTTGAACCACAGGGGGTATCACAGCATCTTGGGTGTCCTCTCTCAGCAGCTGTGCAGTGGGCGTGGTGAACCTGCTGTGCATGCTGGGAGGGGGTACATAAGGGGCAGACGCCATTGGGGTTGAGTAGTCGTTCCTGGGGACCCATTGGTCCTGTGCGTGTGCCTCGTGGCCCGTATGGCACGGGGTGCGCGTGTTCTGGTCTCGGGCACCTTCAGCCCGAGGCCGCATCGCTGCTTCTTAGTCCAGCTCTGCTAGCTGGGGCCTATGTTTCAAGAAGGGATCCCAAAGCTACCCACCTGCGGGGAGCCACGGTTTAGGAAAGGAGTCCAGGGGAGGATCAGTCCCAGAGGAGACTAGTGACGGTACTGCTTTCTCGGGAAGAGGCCTGGAAACTCGTCTAAGGAGGGATCCATAATTACAAGCCCTGCAATAGCCAATCTGGCATAAAAGGTTCTCTTCATTATTGCTTGGCTGGGAGGTTTGGGACTGTGGCACAGGGTTCCCGATCGTATCCGTAATACAATACAAAGGAAAGATTGATTCGTGCTGTATTCCGGCTGCTAGGACCACTAAATGGGACTATCCGGGTGAGCAATACCCACTCAGGCTTGAGTGGCGACGAGTGCTGTTTAAGTGTTGCGTGCCTGAACCTTCCCCTGTGTATTTCTCTCTCGTGTCCTACTCTTCCTCTAAGTTCACTCAGCAAAGATAAAAAATAAAGCCTAAAGCCCTGTACACACGATCGGATAACCTATGGATTTTTGTCCGATGCATTTGTCCATCGGAAATCCGATGAAACTGTTTTTCATCAGTCTTGGCCACACACCATCAGTCTAAAAACTGACGGCAAGAAAACGACGGCACGTTCAAAACGTACGACGCGCTATAAAAGGGCCGAACAAATCTAATGGCGCCACCCCTTGGGCTGCTTTTGCTGATTTCGTGTTACCGCGTGTTAGTAAAAGTTTGGTGAGAGCCGATTCGCGCTTTTCAGTCTCCGTGCTTTGCAGATCGTTTCCTGTTGTTCAGTTTGTGCTTGTGGGTTTGTATTTGTGATTCAGTGCGTGCAGTCAGGTCGTTACTGCCTTGCAGTGCCGACTTGGCCGTTCGTTTACTGTTTTTCAGATCGTTCTTTTCAGGCCTTGCTGTTCCACGGTGCGTTCTGTTTGAGTGCGTTCTGACCAGCCGACTGGTTTAAAACCATGTTTGAAGTGCGTTCTCGTTCTCGAGCTCGTGCTGGCTTTGGGCTTGGTGTTGCAGTTAACACTGTAACCCGAGTTCAGTCTGTGAACAGGGTGAGGAGGAGTTCATGGACTAAGAATTGGTTGCTCCAGCGGGACCAATTCTCTCATATGCCTCTGCTGCGGGAAATCCATGAGAATAACCCTGATGATTTCAGGAATTATCTCAGGATGACGGACCCCGTATTTCACCGTCTGTTGGATTTGCTGTCCCCCTATATCACGAGGCAGGACACTGTGATGCGCCAGGCCATCACTGCCGAGCAGAGGCTTATTGCCACGTTGAGATACCTGGCGACTGGGAGAAGCTTGCAGGACCTCAAGTTCTTAACAGGCATCTCCCCCCAGGCTCTCGGGATCATTATCCCTGAGACGTGTTCGGCCATCATTCAGGTCCTGCAGAAGGACTATATGAAGGTAATTATGCTCCTTTAACCTCACATTATCTTTTTTTATTCTCTTTTTTTGAAATTTTTTTTCCTCCTAACACAAATATGCCTGTTTGTAATATCCTGGTAATGTCCCCATTTTCCACATGCCTTTTTTTACCTGTAAATCCCTTTTTGGGCCCTACATGCCTAATTCCCTTCACTAACCTCTCCAGCATGCTATCGTGGGCGCAAACCCAGCTAGCCTTCTATTTTCCTTTTCATTTTTGGGGGGTCATTGCCCTCGTAGTTTGACAACCCTCCCTCCCCCCCCTAAAGATGTTAAAAAATTTGTAGTTCTCAATCAAGCTCAGCAGAGTGGTAGAGCCTTTTTTGGGATCCCCCACAATCACCTTAGGCCCCCCCTTAGATTATTTTAGAATGTCCACTCAGCGGGGGTGAGGCATCTGCTAAGTGGGCCTTTGTTTATTGGTCGGAAAAACTCCCTTAAATAATAATGTTACTCAACAATGTTTTTTTGTGTGTAATCTGCTTGCACTGTAACCATAAGCCGTACTAATGTCTTCTTTTTGTTTGACTCCACAGTTCCCTAGCACACCACAGGAATGGCTGACTGTGGCCTCCCAATTTGCCCAGCGGTGGGATTTCCCCAACTGTGGAGGGGCAATTGATGGGAAGCACGTCCACATAGTGCCGCCACCCCGTTCGGGGTCATACTATTTCAACTATAAAGGTTTTAATAGCATAGTGTTAATGGCAGTGGTGTCGGCACGGTACGAGTTCCTGTATGTGGACGTGGGGAAGAACGGCCGGATGTCCGATGGTGGATCATTCGCGGAGACGGAGTTCGCTCACCGTCTGCAGGCTGGGGGTCTTGCACTGCCTCCAGATGCAGAGAACGTTGAAGGGCTCCCGTTCGTTTTCATTGCGGATGAGGCTTTTGGACTAGGACCACACCTGATGCGGCCGTTTCCCCAACGCACCCTCACCCCGGAGAGGAGGGTTTTTAATTACCGGCTGGCCAGAGCCCGGAGAGTTGTGGAGAATGCCTTTTGGATAATGGCCAGCCGGTTCCGCCTGTTCCAGACAGCGATACATTTGGCGGATTATAAACTGAACCACATCGTCTACTGCTGCTGCATATTGCACAATTTTCTACGCCAATTTGCAACCAATTATGTATCATCGTTTGGGCCTGAGGCCGGTCCATCTGAACTGATTAATCTGACCGGCCTCAGCACTGCCCGTACTGGCTTGGCCCCCCAAAGTGCCCGTGAAGTACGCCAGAAATACGTAGAGTACTTCACGGGTAGGGGGGCCATCGCAATGCCAGACCACATCTGACCAAGTATTTAACCTTTTAAAAATAAAAAAAAACATGGAATTCCTACAAACTTGTGTTGTCATTCTTGTATTTTGGGTTTATGTGTCTCCCAGGTTCTAGTAGTGCCAAGTGTAATTGTCCTTAGTAAATAGCCTCAAAACTCAGAGCGAAAAACACGGTTTTTGCATCTTCAGAACTGCTCTTGAGCATAGAAAGAACAAGGCACACCTTTTTTAGACTTCCCAAATGTTTTTATTGTTTGCACCGCATTTTTTTTGGTTTTTAGAAATACTAGCCTTTTTTTTTTTATGTGCGGCTTTTTTTGCAGAAACATGCATGGGTCGTAAGCCATTTTTTTTAGTCTGAAAAAGTAATAAAATAACACTGTGAAAAATACCAACTGGAGATGTGGTGATGGTACCCCTGATCCATCCCAAATGTTAACAAACACACTTTCTTTGGGGGCTCAAATGGGAATCTTCAACAAGATCCCATGGATAGGGTAAACATGTGCTATCTGCCATCATGGGGGATCAATGGTCGTGCTTTGGGGATGTAAACCCTTCCTCTCACCTACTTGAGGAGGGAGGAAGAGGTTGCACCCCCAAAACAGGGACATAGATATCCTGTGACGGCAGATAACACATGTTGAGTCTTCAGTGTGTGCATCTTCACATTTGGGATGTTGGAAATCCCTGAGATAATTTCAGACGCATAACAAAAAACACAAAAAGGGGGGGGTTCACACTATTCTCCCCAAAATATCTATCATGTTTTTATATTTTTGCTCAATCACAATCATTCTCTTTCTCATAATGTCCATTTCGCTACTGCATTCCATGATTTCCTGAATGATTATTTTGGCGCTGGCACTCGAGAATGGCGGATTTGGACTTCCTGACACACCCCCACGTTCAGTCCCTAAAACAAAAAAAAGGTTTTACACTAGGCAGTCCTACATCTGTATTTACCTTGAAGTTGTGGTGACAGACACTGACCTGTTGTGCTGATAAGCTCCACCTCTCCTTCCTCCACCTCCCCTTCCTCCACCTCCGCTTCCTCCACCCCCGCTTCCTGAACCTGCTGATCTTGGTCTGCTTTGGGAGCTTCGGGGAGTTTCTGTGGTGTTGGGTTACTCGTCTCCTGAGCATGGTGTCCTCCCAGTCTCCTCTCCCCTATGGGAATTTACAACAAAATGTATACTTTAGCACACAGACTTTTTTAAGGCCTGAAAAGGGATCCTCAATGTTTTGAAGTGGGGTACAATTGATATTTGGCCCTGAGTTCCAACATGAACATATGTGATCTTGCAAACTCAACAAAGCAACATGTTATTTTTGAGGACATTCACAAATACACTTGGATAACCACCAAGGTATCCACTGGACCACCTGTGTGTGACACCGTTAATAAATTTGGTCATGTGGCCCAGAGTATAGTATCTTGATCAAGAACAAAAAAGAGTACACAACTGCTGGAGTGTCATCTCCTTTACCCAGAATACAGTTTATTCTTTCAGTCACATTCTAAATTTCCTTACAACACATCATCTAGCCAACAATGTGTAGATAAACATTGTTTAAGTAAAACGAGGCATGCCCACGTGTAGTTTACGTGGATATGTGCCAAACATGTTTGGGGGAAGAGCAGCAAGTTATTGGTCAAAACATTGGGCAAATAAGTGGACTCTCCACTTAACCTAAAAGATGAGATTTCAAAATGTGAACCCAGTCAAGCCAAGCACATGTTGCAAAACATGGAAGAATACATATTACAATGTGAAAGAACACAGTAAAATATACTTACTTTTTTCAATGCTTTTTATAAGCTTCTTATACTGCTCCGGCTCCCTGATCTTGAGGTCTGACCACCTTTTACGGAGTTGTTCCTTGGATCTCCTGACCCCATATTTTTTATAAAGAGTCTTCGCCACTTTATCCAAAATTTGTGACTTCCGGAGACTAGGGGTGTCGTATGGGCCATGCTTGCCGTCGTAATCCTTCCTCCGCAGAATGTCCACCATCTCCGCCATCTCAGAAAAAGACATATTAGTCGCCTTGTATCTTTTTTTACAGGATCGGGACGTTTCCGCCTCCGGGCTTTCCTCGTCGGTAATTTCAACTAAAGAAGCCACCTGTGTCTGCGACATGTCGCCGTCTCACACTGTGCG
Organism: Rana muscosa; assembly: GCA_029206835.1. Classification (NCBI taxonomy): domain Eukaryota; kingdom Metazoa; phylum Chordata; class Amphibia; order Anura; family Ranidae; genus Rana; species Rana muscosa. The sequence continues at coordinate 175,786,239 of CM055122.1, read as the reverse complement.
CCGATCGTTAAGGGGCGGGGAAATGCAGAAAAAGTCCGTCATGGGCGGGCGACGAGGGCGGAGTTACACGCATGCGCAGGGTATAAAAAGGGGAAAGAAGTTATTAGGGATGCGCGGAGTAAGGACGACCGGAAGTGAACCCACAAAGTGAACTAAGGTAAGAAGGGAACTCGGGCCTGCAGTGGCATATTAATGGGTCATGATTGTAAAGGGCAATATTGTGATAAGTTGAGGAGAATCAATTCTGATCCTTTTTTTTTGTACTTGCTGATCCTAATAGATGCATAAACTAAGAGAGCCGGAGGTGATGCTTGTTTTTATTGAAAAGTATAAGGAACAGCGCAACCTTTGGGAGCTCAAACACCCTGCGTATCACAAAAGTGATGTACGACGGGCAACTATTACCAAATTAGCCGAGGATATGAAGCCATGGATCCCAGATGCAGACTACACTATGATCAATAATAAAATCAACAACCTGCGCAATTCTTATAAAAAAAAATTCAAGGAAGTGCGCCAGTCCAAGAGATCAGGAGCAGCAGCCGACGATGTAGTAAAGCCCAAGCTGTGGTACTACAGACATCTTCAATTTCTGGATGACCAGATCGAGGCCAGGTAATCTATTTCCAGCCTTCCCTCAACCCTTCCTTCCACCCTTCCCTCCAGCGTTCCTTCCACCCTTCCCTCCACCCCTGCAGAGGCGGAGGAGGAGCCTCCCGAGCTAGAAGAGCCAGATCTTCACATCTTCAGCCCGGTATAGTATTTTTGATGCTAATTATTGTCCACTAAGTAATATGGAGTTGAACTGTTTGGCTTAGCCATAAATGATCCCACCCCCCCCTCCAAAATAAACCAGTAATGAGATCAAAATTGTGTGTGATTGATTCCTCAAATAATAGAAATTTACATTTTATTTTATAAACAGGATGAGGCAAGCCAGGAGGAAGAGGGTCAGGAGTGTGACAGGCAGGAGGAGGCAGGGCCCAGTGGGACTCAGCAGGTCCCCAGGCCTAGTGGCAGCACCATCTCCCAAGTGGCTCCCCTCCACGTCAGACCGCCAAAACAACGGCGGATGACACAATTGGAGGAGGAGTCACTAAAGATGATTCAGGAGGCTGCTGCCATTATGAGGGCCCCCCTCAACCCTACCGAGGGGTTTAGCACCTATCTGGCGGATAAGCTGCTCAGAATGGAGGCGGGACAACGGGCCCTCTGTGAGCATCTCATCTATATGGCCGTACACATGGGGGCGAGGGGGCTGCTGACTGAGGCCACCCATATCTCACATCAGCCCAATCCCTCTCCTCCTTCTCCTCCTCCTCCTGCCACATCACCACCCACAGTGGCCCAGCCTGCAAGGGTGCATGGACGGGGCCGTGGAGAGAACGCTGCAGAGAGGCGTGGAAGGAAGGCTACAAGGAAGAGCAGGAGGTGATTCCCTGGCCTCGAGCTGCTCATCCAGAAATTGAAGGTTGATGGAGTACCACAGCTTGGGATGATGTATGTCTTTGGCTGTTGCTCCTGATTTCATGCTGTTGTTGATTTTATTATTGATCATAGTCAGGTCTGCATTTGGGATCTAATGACTTTATATTCTCTGCTAATTTGGGAATAGTTGCCCTTCGGTTTTTGATTAGTTTTTTTCCAAAATAAAGGGAAATTTGATTTCAGCCAACCTACATGCCTGATGTGTTTTTTTGAGAAGTAGCAATAAGATTGCATAAATACAATGTGTAATTAAGAACAAGGGACACCAACCTCCATGATTTTTCAAAAATTAAATATTATGTTGTTCTGAGAAATTGACACACCAAAAAATGCACAACAAATTTTAAGAGTCAAAAAACATAAAGGTGTAATTTGGGAGGTCGGCCTTGAAGAATTTTAATAATTATTCCTAAGATCACTAGAAAAAAGAAAGACATACATTTGTCAGAACTCAGGAGAAAGTTCTGCTGCCAAAATGACATTTTAAAGACCGTTCGAAAGCAAAAAAACATGCGCTGCATTAAACGAAGCAATAACTTGCAGAATGACGAATGTGCTCTCTCCATTAGGAACGCTAGTTTTACAAGAACGAGCGCTCCCGTCTCCTAATTCAGTCTGAGCATGCGTGGGTTTTTAAACCGATGGACTTGCCCATAGACGTTCGGAAATTCCCATCGGTTTTTTATCCATCGGAAAATTTTAAAACAAGTTCTATTTTTTCCATCCGATGGAAAAAATACCGATGGGTACCATATACGATCGGTTGGTCTGATGAAAACCATCCATCGGACGGTTTTCATCAGTTAAACCGATCGTGTGTACGGGGCTTCACTGTTTTGGGTTTTACATGGTGTGGACATTGACTTTTCTGAAGACCTTTCTTACACCCCTGACAACGAAAGCCATGAGGTAATTCGCAGACCCAACAAAATCCAGCAGCTCCCTTAATCTGGGTGTAAGTGCTACACACATATTACGGATAATCACAGGGTAAAGTGTGGTGGTCTCCGTTGAATGTAGCAATGCAAAAAAGAGAGCCCATTGGTAAAAAAAAACAGCACATGTATAAACGGCACATGATGTATAAACGACACATGGTAGCACATGGTAGCTAGCCCGATTTCTTTTCGTGAGTAGCCCTCATTTTGCCATGTTTTATGCGCTGTCAAGGGTATCTGATGTTATGTCATTTGAATCTGCTTATACTATTATGGTATTGCTTACACTTTTAACATATATTTAATAAAAATATGTTTTAACTATAACTAATTGTTTGCCTATATAAGTCCAGGAGGGGTATACCGTGCAATATATGTTGAACAGGACAGACCAATTCCATTACATATACCACTTTCCTTGATTAATTCAGTTTTCAGGTAAAAATCATTGATTTAAAAACGTATAAGCTTTAAAAAAACTGATCCAAAACTCCACATTTTTATTTCTCTTTAGGAACTTTGGTAAATAAAGACTAGTAAATATACTTAAAGTGGAAGTAAACCCTCCTATCATTTTCAGGCAAGGAAGCTGCCATCTTGGCCTCTGTTTAATCTTCAACTGCCATGATGCTGCACATGTGATCAGTTATGACACCAGCCATTGGATGGTTTGACAGTTTGGTTGAGAGCACAACCAATGGGACAGTTAGCATTCCCGGCATGCCGGGAATGTAACTGCTTTTTTGAACTGTTAAATCTATGGGTTTACTTCCACTTTAATTCCAAATTGTTGATCCAAGTCATTAGGTCTGCTATTGTAAAACATCTGTTATGCCTTGTACACACGATCGAAATTTCCGATGAAACAAGTCTATCGGTGTTCAAAAATGGAACATGTTTTACATTTTTCCGATGGAAAAAAAACCGATAGGAAATTCCGATCGTCTGTGTGGAACTCCAACAGAGAAAAAACCCACGCATGCTCAGAATCAAGTCGACGCATGCTCAGAAGCATTGAACTTAATTTTTCTCTGCTCGTCGGAGTGTTTTACGTCACCGCGTTTTTGACGGTCAGAATTTAGTCTGCATGAATGCATGACAGCTTGAACGGAATTCTGATGAAAAATTCCATCGGATTTTAGACCATCGGATACTCCGATCGTGTGTACAAGGCATAAGAGTTAAATTATGACTGGGACACATACTTTTGTGGCATGTTTATGAATTCCCCCAGTATTGATTAAGTAGTTAGATTCTGCCCTTTGTTAGTCTTGTATAACATTTAACTGGAAACAGTGATCAATAAAACTCTTGCTTGTTGGTGTGGACCTAAATTAGAGCTGCTTACAACAAGGAAACCTCTTCCAAAATATGAATGTGATAGATAAAGCATCTAGATTAATGTTGATGTGAAAATTTACTTATTATTATATATGTGAGCCATCCAGCAATTCGTTTTCTGCCAACAAATATAAATGAAACAATTGTTGCAGCATTAAAATACAAATTCATATTCTCCGATGGCATTTCAGCTGAAGAAAGAGTGCTACAGTTTAGACATTCACAGTTTGTATATGCCTACCCTTGTGTACCAAACTTGTGTGCCAGATATGCTGTTCTAGGACATGTGCACTGTGTGTGTCACAGACTGAGCTCTATGAATGAAGGGATTAGGACTGCACTCCTTTCAGTGTTCGACCTTAGTAATAGACGGGTAGTGGATGGTTGGTGACATGCAAATCACAGTAAAACGATGAGTAGTCACCAGGACTCTTTTGCAAATGTATACACTCATGTGCCATGTTACATCAGTTAATAAAGCCAACTTTTGGGGACCACGCAGGGTCCCTTCCTCAAGGTGACATATTGACAACTTGCAATGCTATGCTAAAAAAAAAAAAGTATATACAGAGAAATAATCCATGTAAACAACCAAACAAGTGTGACGGGTACCCCAAAACCCAGAAACGCCATGAAGGTGGCAAGATAAACCAAACCTACTGGCAGAAACATGTACTCTACATATCATAGTGCTCGCCCTTAATATCTCACAGACAACTTACTGATCTAACAATTTTTCAGGAGCTTGCGCATGTGCTCTGATCCTGAGGATTGCAAGCTGCAGTTGCTGCAAATATACAATTAATTTGCAAAGAGGGGCAATCCACATTCGATTCTTCACAGTACATTACTGACAGCCAGAGAAAGAGCATTGACACCTAAACCCATATGCGATAATACTGAAAATATCCTCTTTATTAGGGATGAGCCCAATGTTCGAGCCGAACGTAAGTTCGACTCGAACATCGGGTGTTCGCCTGTATGCCGAATAGCGAACATTATGCGCTGTTCGCGGCAAGTTCGAATGCCGCGGAACACTGTTTAAAAGTCTATGGGAGATTAACATGAAAAATCAAAAGTGCTCATTTGAAAGGCTTATATGCATGGTATTGTCATAAAAAGTGTTTGGGGACCCGGGTCTTGCCCCAGGGGACATGTATCAATGCAAAAAAAGTTTTAAAAACTGCAGTTTTTTCGGGAGCAGTGATTTTAATAATGCTTAAAGTGAAACAATAAAAGTGAAATATTCCTTTAAATTTTGTGCTTGGGGGGTGTCTATAGTATGCCTGTAAAGTGGTGCATTTTTCCCGTGTTTAGAACAGTCCCGCAGCAAAATTACATTTGTAAAGGAAAAAAGTCATTTAAAACTGATCGATGCTGTAATGAATTGTCTATATTCGTGTCCCATAGACTTAAAGTCTGTTTGCACAAATTTTTTGCCTGTTCGCAAGTTCTGGTGTGAACCGAACCGGGGGGTGTTTGGCTCATCCTTACAAGATACAGGCTCTTATCTGGATCTATCAAAAAAAGCCATCATAAGATGTCATGCTAGTGACATCTCATCTTTTTAGGCTTCATTTTATTTCAATTCAGAATGGATACTCTCAGAGCCATGCATGTCAAATTGCTGTCATGGTCCTGCATTTCTGGCAAGGATACTGTGTCTGAACTGTGCTTAGGCTTTAAGAAAATATAGAAATGGGATATAGCTATGCAGGCAGTACTGTGGCCGCATTGACAGTACTTTGAAGTTTTAGTGACAGGGCTTTGAGCAGGAGGGGCCGGTTCATTAGGGGCGCAGGGGAGCCGAACCCCAATTTACATGTGAGGATGCATGCAGGGTGCCAGACTCATACAAAATTCGTTTTTTTTTTCCAAGCACATGATTAGAGCCAAGCCATTGGCTTGAAAAAGGTTGGGCTCGGGGTGCAGAGCAATGCGCCCCGAACCCACCCACTTGTAACAATAGCGAATCAATATTTGCTATCGTCTTCCGGCTTCTCCTCCCGGCCAATCAGGACACGAGGCAGATTGGGTTGGCCGGGAGGAGAAGCAGAGGAATCTGCGAAAGGGTGAGTGCGAGGACCGTGCAATGGAGTGGTGAGCGTGGGGACCGTGCCGTGCAGCGGTGAGTGGGGACCTTTTACACAAAACAGAGATTCTTGGTTTGCATATATTGCAATACATGTAGAAACTAACCAACTGTATTAAAGTGAACCCTATCAGGCCAGTTTCTACTCTGCTTTGAAAATTGACAAATACTTACCTGTAGCATACTTTAATGGACATATAGCCCCGAAATGGGGAAAACAGAATCAGTTGGAGGAGAACTACAAACCCTGGTCAGTCAGTGACTTGCACTCTTGCTAGAACTCCCTCTTTATTGGCTTACCTCTAAATAGGCTATTCCCTCTTCAGTCCATCATGAACGCTGCTGCCAGGCTCATCCACCTTACAAACTGCTCAGCGTCTGCTACCCCTCACTGCCAATCCCTCCATTGGCTGCCACTCAACCAACAAATTAAATTCAAGGTACTAACAGTAACTTACAAAGCCATCCACAACCTGTGCCCCAGTTACATCTCTAACCTGATCTCAAAATACCAAACAAATCGTCCTCTTCACTCCTCCGAAAACCTCCTGCTCTCTAGCTCCCTTTGTCACCTCACCCCATGCTCGCCTCCAGGACTTCTTCCGACTTCTTCCGAGGATCTTCTTCCAGAAAATGGAAAGATCCTTGTAAGACATTGGCCCATACTAAGAGAGGATCCTCATCTAAAAACCACAGTCAGTGACCGTCTGTCATGGATATGCATTAATGTCTGTCTGCCATCTTACCTTTCCTCCTCATGTGTTCATCTTAGAGGCCAGAACCCTTTCACCTGGCTTCCTTTATAATCTCCTCCCAGCCTGACTCCACCCCAGGCCCTATCACAGAACACTATATTAACCTGTGCACTGCAAGCCTGCTTTGCTGATTAACGTGTTTGTTAGGCATTGTGTGTTTGGGTTCCTGCCTGCCGTGTGCTACGTCTGTCTCTCTGTTACATATTTGGCTTGTCCCCGACTATCCCTGTCTGCTCGTGACCCTTGACCTTAGGCTCGTTCTCTCGTTATCCTTGTCTGCTTGTGGCCCCTGACCTTCAGCTTGTTATTCGTTTCTCTCATATCTTGTGCTGCTGCTTCCCCTCTTTTCCCCTTATCCTACGGGGCATGAGCTAGGAGACTCCAGGGGCCGCGACCTGGACCCAGCCTGCAGCATAACATCCTCACCACTAGAGGCTCTGGAGAAGACCTGCTGGGTCTTAGACTCCGCGCCCTGGGGAATCTTGGCACTAGCTTCTGTTAGGATCCCGGTTGTGCTCCTCTGGTCCCGCTTTCCACAACCACCCAGTTTCCTATCCGCAGAAGTCAGCCATAGGGTTCACTACCTTGCGGTGCACTCCTGTCCCCCTACGGTGTGCATCTGTCACCTGGCCACAGGTGACCTTGACACCGTCCTCTGGTGACATATAGACGTGCCAAAAACATCAAAGCAAAAATAGCCCCCAGTAAGATCAATTACCTCCTTAACTTTTTTCAAAATCAAAGGCATGTACCAATGTAAAAAGCCACAATGTCTCACATGTGCTCATGTGACACACAGACAAAAGGACTTTTTTTGCAAAGGCAAACAACATACAATACCAGATTTTTTTACTTGCTCTTCTGAATACGTCATATATTGTTTAACATGTCCATGTGGTCTGCTGTATGTAGGCTGCATGACCCGAACACTTCGAAAAAGATTTGGGGAACATCGGAACCTCGTGGAACAGGGTAAAGAGAAACACAGTGTCCCTAGACACTTCCTACAATTCCACCAACAATCCTCTCTAGGTTTGCAAGTCTGGATTCTGGAGTCCATTTCCAAAACATTGCCCACCGTCGAATGTTACAAAAGACTTTGCGAGAGAGAGAATTATTGGATTTACTCTCTCGACACTTTATCGCCTGGAGGCCTCAATGAAATCATCGAAATAAACACTCTGCTATGATGCAATAATTTAGCAATAAAATCTAAATTCATATTTTTTTCCACCTAATCTCCCATAGCTATCTATCGGAACAATCCTCATGAAGCTCCCCATAGGATATATGCATATACATACAGGCGTCATTATACACTTGTATGTTGGAGTATGTAAATCTCCATCTAATGTAACTTCTACTTTTTTATATATACTTTTTATATTCCTTTATATATATTTATATATATATATATTTCTAATATATCTTCTTATACATTTTTATACACGGTTCACTTTTTCTTCATATGTAGTCTCAATACATGTGCATATACACATACATGTGTGTACATATATATTTACATCTATTCCCATTCATCATTATAATATATTATACCTATTCTGATCTTTTCTTTTTATATATATATATATTATCTCCACGGACACCAAGATCTTCATTAGTCATCGCCTCCTCAGATCTGGTGATTCATCTGGCATTGAATAGATTAATACATACACACATATATGTGCACCAATTGATATGGATGTAATCCGACTTTCTAGTTTTTAATCACGTAGTTTTTAATCATGTAGCTCTCCTTGACCCAATCATTAATTTATGGATATCTTCTCCATTTATTTGAATAGATTTTAAATATATCGTCAATATAATTTTCATAGATATACCTTGTCAGTCTGACTCAATTGGTCATCAGGAGTAAGTATAATAACCATAACGTAAGCTACTCCAATAATATAGACAGTACTGTATATATTGTTAGGTTACTATGTCCCATAGCCATAATATCGAAGTCTGTTTTTAAATGTCAATTGTTGTACTGTTACTATGGTGACCTTAATGCAAACATGGCTCAAGTGTGTATAAATTTCCATCACCTAATATGGTCGCCATCCAAGCCTGAGGAAGAAGTACGCATACTCCAAACGTGAGCACTGCCTGCTGACCTGACCCAGAAGTGACGTCGTTCGAAGTGTACGGCTGATTGCAATCCCATCCATCCAGAAACACCATGCACCAGCAGTGTGGCCGGAGGAAAGACCCGATCACGGACACCAGTCCACACCAGTGAAGCCGGACTTTCCCCTCACCCAGAAGTCGGAGCGGATGAAACTTTACATATGCCCGATATCACCACAATCTTGTGAGTGTACCTGATTATGTTTTTATCTTATTAAAATGCATACATACTGCACTTAGATGGCGCTGTTCTTGGTTCCCTTTTATATTACTAGTCATACTGTATATAGTGTGCAGAGGGTTAATTGAAAATTTTGAGTGTCAACATGGAGTCACACCCCTTTTAGGATTATGCATACTAAAACATGCATTTTTAGTGTGACGCACTGCAACCTGCATGGGCCCTAATATAAAGGACAGCACTATGCAGTTAAATATCATATTTGTTTTCCAGGGTGTAAACTGATTTTCATATTTTAGGCCAGGAAACACAATTGGCCAAAAATTACATTTATACATTTATTTATTTTACATATATTTCTTGTAAATCTTTCATTTACATGGAAGGAAATGGGCCCTGCTCACAGAATTTTATTAACTATTGTTGTTAAAAAGGGATACAACAAATGAATGACTTATATGGACAAATGGAAATTGACACGTATTTAAATATATTTTATAGTCTGCATTAAAGGATCACCTGACCCTTAGCTTAATTTAAACTGCTAATTCTCTATGTACCATCAAGCAGTTGACCTCAGTGGGGATAATTTGACAGGTGCTAATGACAGCCAAGGTGACTGTTGGTCAAATTAATTAGTGGCTGGATTATAATACACTATACACTTACAAGAATCATCTTTATTTACCGGGAAATGTTTCTGCCCATGTTTCACTTTGGCATGTTTCACTTTGGGAACAAATTGATTGCATTTCCTAAAGCAACTTCTGTTCTCTGTTTGCAGTCTCCTAAGACTTATCAACATACAGAATAAATTCCCTGTATTGCTGAGATCTAACATGGAGTCAGTTCTGTGCACATTTAATAGCATTCTCATTAATGTTGGCATCATGGAATTGATTCTGAAAATACAGGATGCATTAGAAAATGAACCAAGCATCATTTTCTAGGAAATGATACCTTGCATGTTTGTCGTAACACATTTCATTTGTGATCCCTAGATAGAATGGTGTATTAAAGGAGCACTGAGGCTGATATGTGGAGAAAGAAATAGGTCAGTAGTGCCCATAGCAATTAATCAGACTCCAAATTGTCACTTTTTCCAGCTCATGATAGAAAATGACAACTTGCATCTGACTAGTTATGATAGACATTAGACAACACCATCACATTTAAATCTATGTTATTAGTTGGACATTTCATCCAACAAAATTTAGTTTTGAAAGGGATGGGGTAAAACCATGCTAGTATGGCACCCTGCCTTAGGCTGAATAATGTTACTTTTTGGCTCTGCTGTGCTCAGTTGAGCAGCAATTTATTTTTCAGATCTGATCAGGTCTATCCCTAAGCCTGGGAGTTGATTGCTCCTGCATGCCTCTGGAAGTTTCCAGAAATAGAGTAGGAAGGTCACTGGGTTATGAATATTTATCTGACCACAGCCAATCCCAGTGAAGGGGTGCCCAGGAGGTATGGCTGGGGAGAAATAAATGTTTGGGAGGCCTGTTCAGCTATCCCTCTCTCATGCTGGGGCCCTGGGAGGCAGCCTGTGCTACATGGGAGTTGACACAGTGGGCCTCAGAAAGTGCCTGGCTGAGGGCCTTGAAAAAAAACTAGACTTAAAGAAACTGCTGAAGGAAGCTGGTCTGTGAAAGCTAGTTGAAGAGGTGGGTGCCTTTCGCTTAAAAGCTCCAGGTGCGGATCTTGTGCTTTGAGAATAGACACCAGATTTTGCTGTATGGACCATGACTATTTTCATAGAGGCTCAGGGAAGCTGGTTCTTTCCTTATCTAGCTATAATTCTTGAGGCTGCTACTGTAAGACTTTGTATGAAAAAGTGTTCTCCTCTACCTGCTGATGATTTTAAAGTACCCTGTACCCTCAACCCTATTTTCTGTTCAAGCACTGCAATAAATCTACAAAAAGAGATCCCTAGACTGAGCCTGTGTTTGTTGGTGTGCTCTCATTTCTAGCATCCCCTGCACTAGTGCTGTGTGACTCTGAAATCATATGCAACAAGCTCTTCATTGGACCAACCCACACATTTATCCCCCTGTCCCATTGAGCCTCTCAGGACCACCCTGTACAATCAGTCCCCCCCCCCCCATTCTTGCCTGAGGTCCAAAAGTCTATTTTATTCCAATGTAACATTGCTGGTGTATTAGTTTTCCTATAAACAGGTCCAAATACACTATTAAGCACTAGGCATGTGCCTATAGACAGCATAGGAAAAGGGGCAGCTTTTCCCAGTATATTTAGTTTTTATCCATCATAGAATGACAGTTATCTGTTATATGTTTCTTTACACACTGCCATATTATTCTAAGCCATGTTAGAAGTGCCCATGATTATTAGGCTCATTCATACTGGACATTTTCCAAGATGCCTTTCCTCCTGGCAGTGTAATAGGTTTAGGAATGAAGCTTTTGGACCAGTGGATAAAGGGCAATTACCACTATTTCCAGTCACATCCCGATTAATTTGGAAAATTAGGAAAAGAGTTGCCCCTGGGATGGTGTAGATTGGAAAAATGACATGGATTGCCAACAAGAGGTATATATAAAAATAAAAAGGTTTTATTTATACAAATATTAACATAGGTTTAGAGATTTAAAACAAGAACTGACATGCATAGATGTTTAAACCAATTACATAAGAATTGCCCTATGCTTGTGACATATAAGTCATTACACGTAGCGGCGACAAGCAACCGACATGTTTCGGATATTGGTAGCTGTATTCGTAGCAGCTTCCAATAAATTTCCTTCTTCAGGGTTAATGTATTGGTTGTACATAAATTGGTGTCTCTAGAAAGAAAAAACACATAATATATAGTAACAGTGTATTACAATGCAAAATCATTGCATATGTTCCAGTTTTAGACATCTCCCATATGCGGGCGATTAAAACACACATAATACAAACAGCAAACACAAAAACAAAACAAAAGGGGGGGGGGGGGAAGGAACATGGGTATTTGTTGAAGATTCAGGGATACATAGTATACGATACAAAAACATGTTTGTGTGAGGATACTTACATCCCACTATGGATAGATTAGCATACATGCATCCGTCTCAGTTCATAACGGAGTCCCGTATGTCCTCCCTGCTTTCATCATTGTCGCTGAGCTTTTTTTGTTAAAGCCGTGTTGCGACTATCAATTTGAAATACCGGCCGTACCATATCTGGTTGGGCTTTATACCACCGGGATAGTCCTTCCAATTGGCTGGCTCCTCCGTTATGAACTGAGATGGATGCATGTATGCTAATCTATCCATAGTGGGATGTAAGTATCCTCACACAAACATGTTTTTGTATCGTATACTATGTATCCCTGAATCTTCAACAAATACCCATGTTCCTTCCCCCTCCCCCCCCTTTTTTTTTTGTGTTTGCTTTTTGTATTATGTGTGTTTTAATCGCCCGCATATGGAAGATGTCTAAAACTGGAAGATATGCAATGATTTTGCATTGTAATACACTGTTACTATATATTATGTGTTTTTTCTTTCTAGAGACACCAATTTATGTACAACCAATACATTAACCCTGAAGAAGGAAATTTAATGGAAGCTGCTACGAATACAGCTACCAATATCCGAAACATGTCGGTTGCTTGTCGCCGCTACGTGTAATGACTTATATGTCACAAGCATAGGGCAATTCTTATGTAATTGGTTTAAACATCTATGCATGTCAGTTCTTGTTTTAAATCTCTAAACCTATGTTAATATTTGTATAAATAAAACCTTTTTATTTTTATATATACCTCTTGTTGGCAATCCATGTCATTTTTCCAATCTACACCATCCCAGGGGCAACTCTTTTCCTAATTTTCCTCCTGGCAGTGGTGTTTTGGCAGAAAAAAACGATTGACGCTTATAAATAAGTGTAACTTGCTTAGGCATGTTTAGGTACGTCAAACGCTTGGGCATTCATTTATTTAATTGACCGGACATGTTTACAGGCATCAAGCATTTTTTTTGCCATAATGCCGCTGCTCCTAGACACACTGCCTGCCCGTAAATACCTCTAAACACCTATGCATGTATACATGGGCTAACATGCAGGAACATTTAGAGGCAACCCCCCACGCCAGACGCCCTTAGGAGCATTGTTAAAAACAGCCAGCGTGCATGAGGCCTTAAGTAAAGTGCGCTTAGAATGTAATACTCTGATCTGTATGATGACTTTTCTGCATAGAGTGCATGCAAAAGAAGCACCACTGTGACTGTGAAGCCTCTGGTGAGATAATAGAAGACCGACACACCTACTCCAGGTGCTCTAGCTTGGGATGTCCTCCTTTCATTCAACTAAGATACTTGAGAATAAAAAATGAAATGCCACCAACTCTGGAAATTCTTCTGTAATATTTTATTATAATATGACCATTAAAATGTGACAGCTGACGCGTTTCGGCACTTAGCCTTGTTCACAGCACCAAGGTGCTGCAAAGAGGTTGGGGATGTTGCTTCCTCAAATTAGCACATTTAGCTCCTGTGCATAGGATTCTGCCATTTTTGTGCGGGAGTAGGGCACAAGCGCACCATCCAGAGTCGCTGCAAGCAGCCTGTAAAACTCTTTGAGAGGCTGAAAGCTGCTGTGGCTGGACAGTGTACCAAGTAGTACTAATGTTTAGAACAGTATGCGTCCAGAGGGGAATGCCCACAACACAGAAAGCATGAAGCCTCTGCTGCTGTCCCATCTAGAGCAAACTTTTGCGTTGCACTTTAAAAAAAATAAACTTTTGCTTCAGCAAAATATTGTTTTTTATTTTATGTTGATAGTGCCTTTATTTAGGTTAAACTCAATATTTTTGCTGCAATGCTTCCCTTTAAACAAGTTGGCATTTTTGTTAGGGGCTTTCATTTCTTTTGTGTGTTTCTATTTGATGTTGATAGGAACTTTTTTAAGTTTGGAGTGCTCAAAATAGAGCATTCACTTGTAACTGACAATCAGTGGGCAGCACAGTGGCTCAGTGGTTATCAATTCTGCCTTACAGCACTGGGTCCTGGCTTCGAATTCTGACCAATTCTGGCCACTATCTGTATGGAATTTGCATGTTCTCCCTGTGCTTTTGTGGGTTTCCTCTGGAATACATTATATCACATTTGTTGCACTCCTCTATTCCCATAGATAAAATAAAAGTTAGGCATACACCAGTTAGGTGCTGTGTCATTTGCAGGATCTTAATTCTTGTAAGAAACCCCCATTTTGTGTTCTTTCTCGCAATTGCATTTTGGCTTATTATGCCTGATCACCAATTTTACACTGCTGTATCCTCAGTAGTATCTTACAACTGAACTCCAGCTGTACCTTCAGACTTGCACAGTGGCACAAGCACTTCTACTGTACTGAAATTGCTTACATTTCACTCCACACTGTGAGTACACTGTGTTCAAAACAAGTTATAATGTCATCAACATAGATAAGGATGTATATCCATCTGTCTCCTTGATTTCTGGAGTAGAGACAGGGGTCTGCTTTACCTCTTGAGAATCCCTCTTTAGTAAGTACTTTGTTCACTTTCTTATTCCACATCCTTGCAGATTGCTTAAGACTGTAGATGCTCTTCTGAAGTTTACACACAAGGTTGAATTCTTGCTCAAACCCTAGTGGTTGCTCCATGTAGAGATCTTCCTTAATGTCTCTATATAGGAAAGCAGTTTTAACGTCTAGTTGGTTCACTTGCATGCCCTTCCCGGCTGCAACGCCAAGAAGTGCTCTGATGGTGGAGTGTTTTTACGACAGGAGCGAATGTTTCATCGTAATCTTCACAACATTTCTGGAAGTAACCCTTGGCCACTAGTCTGGCTTTGTATTTGTGGATATTCCCTTCTGCATCTGACTTTACTTTGAGAGTTCACTTACTTCCTATAGTTTTGCGGTTAGGAGGGAGCTCTGTGAGTGTCCAGGTTTTATTTTCTGTAATTGACTTTAATTCTTCTGCTGCTTTTCTCCATTTATTGGCTTCACGTTTTGGCAGTTTTTCTATGTCTTCTCAGGATGTTGATTCAAGTATGCTGTGTGTTTTGACAGTGTATGACAGCTTGCGGGGTGGTATCCCCTTTGTAGTCCGAGTGGATCTTCTGACTCAGCAGTTCAGCAGGATGTGGTGAGTAGTGATGAGCCGAACACCCCCGGGTTCGGTTCGCACCAGAACCCGCGAACGGACCGAAAGTTCGTACGAACATTAGAACCCTATTAAATACAATGGATGCGAACGTTCGAATTCTAAAGTGCTAATTATAACAACTATTATGCATGTTATTGTCCTAAAAAGGGTTTGGGAACCCGGGTTCTGCACCAGGGGACATGTATCAATGCAAAAAGAAGTTTTAAAAAACGGTCGTTTTTCGGGAGCAGTCATTTTAATGATGCATAAAGTGAAAAAAAAAAAGTCAAATATTCCTTTAAATATCGTACCTGGGGGGTGTCTAAAGTATGCCTGTGAAGTGCCACGTGTTTCCCGTGTTTAGAACTGTCCCTGCACAAAATGACACTTCTAAAGGAAAAAAAAGCCATTTAAAACTGCTTGCGGCTTTAATGTAATGTCTGGTCCCGGTAATATGGATGAAAATCTTTAAGAAAAATGGCATAGCTACCCCATGACCCCCCCCTACCCCAGCCCATTACCAGCCCCTTTGGGTCTTGTATGGATATTAAGGGGAACCCCGCACATAAAATAAAAAAGGCCCTATATACTCTGAACAGCCGTATACAGGCGGTGCATACAAGACAGGGACTGTAGGTTTGTTCTTATGTAGAATGTGTTTGTAATTTTGAACAGGTACATTGTTGAAGTGTAGCTCCAGCCCAAAAATCTATTTTTAAACTTTTTGGAAAACATAGGTAAGGGTTATCACCCCTGTAACATTTGTTTTGCTGTCTGTGCCCCTGTTCAGAACATTTCACCTCACTTTCCGTCCCAATGACAACTGTTTTTGAAATGTGGTGTTTTTCTTGAAACAAGGATTGCTGATAAAGCATCAGTACAGAGGAGACACCTTTCTCCCATATTTATTCTTACAGGAGAGAATTTTCCTTCCTAGTGGTAGATTTCCTCTCACTTCCTGTTGTCTTCTTGCGTTTGCAAGTAGGAGTCGTTTGTAAGTTGGATGTTTGAAAGTAGGGACCTGCCGTATATACTCTGCAGAAATAGGCCCCTTAGTTGTTGGTGTTGGCACAACACTGTAAGCACTCACAGTTACTCTTGGTTGGTGCTGGAACGCCCTGCTGTCAACTATTATATCAGGAATTTTAATTACATATAATTGTTGAACAGTGGTAGTAAAAATTGGGCCTTTGATGGTGGTGCTGGTGCCACAACACTGTAAGCCCTGACAGTTACTCTTGGTGGGTGCAGCAATGGGCCCTGCTGTGAATTATTAGATCAAGAATTGTAATTGCATGCCCCTGTTGAACAGGGGCTGAAAAATTGGGCCTTAGGCACTGGTGGCACAACACTACAACCCCTCACAGATACTGTACTTGGAGCACAGCAATGAGCCCTGTTGCAAAGTATTGCTTCAAAAATTGTAATGACACGCCCCTGTTAAACAGGGGCTGAAAAATTGGGCCTTAGGCACTGGTGGCACAACACTACAACCCCTCACAGATACTGTACTTGGAGCACAGCAATGAGCCCTGTTGCAAAGTATTGCTTCAAAAATTGTAATGACACGCCCCTGTTAAACAGGGGCTGAAAAATTGGGCCTTAGGCACTGGTGGCACAACACTACAACCCCTCACAGATACTGTACTTGGAGCACAGCAATGAGCCCTGTTGCAAAGTATTGCTTCAAAAATTGTAATGACACGCCCCTTTTAAACAGGGGCTGAAAAATTGGGCCTTAGGCACTGGTGCCACAACACTCCAACCCCTCACAGATACTGTACTTGGAGCACAGCAATGAGCCCTATGGCAAATTATTGCTAAAAAAATTGTAATTACACGCCCCTGTAAAACAGGGGCTGAAAAATTGGGCCTCAGCCACTGGTGGCGGCACCCATAAACAAAAATGATCTTCCAAGCTATCATCATCAATCGTATCATTGAGGACTCGGAGGAGGAGGATAGCCAGTCAACATAACAGCACAGGCACTCAGCATCAGCATCAGTCTTGAAGGGATGTGACATGTTAAAATCAATTAGTCTGTTATATCAGCATCAGGTGTGTGGTAGCTGGTGGTGATCCAAGACTGGTTCATCTTGATGAAAGTCAGTCGATCAACCGAGTCGGTGGACAGGCGCACCCTGTGATCCGTGACAAATCCTCCAGCAGCACTGAATGTGCGTTCCGAAAGAACACTGGATGCAGGACAGGCCAGTAGCTCAATTGCATACTGTGCAAGCTCTGGCCAGTGATCCATCCTCAAGACCCAGTAAGCCAGAGGATTTTCGGTGGGGAAGGTGTCCAAGTCTGACCTTGCCCCTAGATATTCCTGCACCATGTTTATCAGACGCTGGCGATGGTTGCTGGAACCGATCATACTTTGGGGCTGCGGACTAAAGAATTGTCTGAACGCATCGGTCAGACGGCCACCTTCCCCACCGCTCCTTCTTTGACTGGCTGAAGCCTCAGCAACTTGTTGTCCATCCTCTGCTCCCTCTGCGATGGTAACATAAGGTCCGCAACCTTACCCTTGTACCGTGGATCAAGGAGAGTGGCCAGCCAGTAATGGTCCCTCTCCTTGATCCGAAGAATACGAGGATCCTTCCGCAGACTTTGCAGGATCAGGGAGGCCATGCAGCGTAGGTTTGCTGAGGCATTCGCTCCGGAGTCCTCTGGGTCACTAAGGACGACATGATCCGCAGCCACCTCCTCCCAGCCACGTACAAGTCCACTGGTTTCTTGGGACTGTAAATCATCCCTAAAAGACTGCTGCTGATGATGCTGAGTGCCAGCCTCCACCTCCATGCTGACACAATCCTCCTCCTCCTCCTCCTCCTCCTCCTCCTCTTCCTGTGCGATGGGTGGGACAGAAGGAACACTGTCTGGGTAAAGGGGGCCTTGAGAGGCAAGGAAGTCCTCCTCTTCCTGCCTCTGTTCTGCCTCAAGTGCCCTGTCCATTATTCCACGCAGCGTGTGCTCCAACAGGTGGACAAGAGGTACAGTGTCACTGATGCATGCACTGTCACTGCTCACCATCCTCGTGGCCTCCTCAAATGGTGCCAGGACAGTGCATGCATCCCTGATCATGCCCCACTGGCGTGGAGAAAAAAAACCAAGCTCCCCTGACCCTGTCCTGGTGCCGTAGTCGCACAGGTACTCATTGATGGCCCTCTGCTGCGTGTGCAGCCGCTGCAGCATGGCCAACGTTGAGTTCCACCTGGTGGGCATGTCACATATAAGGCGGTTCTTGGGCAGGTTCAACTCCTTTTGCAGCTCAGCCAGGCGAGCACTGGCATTATAAGATCTGCGGAAATGCACACAGACTTTCCTGGCCTGCCTCAGGACATCCTGTAAGCCCGGGTACCTGCCCAAAAAGCGCTGCACCACCAGGTTAAGGACGTGAGCCACACAGGGCACATGGGTCAGTTGTCCCTGTCGGAGGGCGGAGAGGAGGTTGGTGCCATTGTCGCAAACCACCATTCCTGGCTTAAGCTGGCGTGGCGTCAACCACCTCTCGGCCTGGCCCTGCAGAGCAGACAGGACCTCTGCCCCAGTGTGGCTTCTGTCCCCCAAACACACCAGCGCAAGCACGGCATGGCATCTTTTTGCCTGCGTACTTGCGTAGCCCCGTGAACTTCTACGGAGCACCGCTGGTTCATAGGACAAACCACAGGAAGAGGCCATGGAGGAAGAAGAAGAGGAGGGGGTGGAGGAGAGAGGTGTGTCACAACCAGTAGTAGCATTTTGGAGGCGTGGCGGTGGAACAACCTCCAACACTACTGCACCTTGTCCTGCATCCTTCCCAGCTGCCAAAAGAGCGACCCAATGGGCCGTGAAAGAAAGGTAACGTCCCTGTCCATGCCTGCTGGACCATGAGTCAGCGGTAATATGCACCTTACCGCTGACCGCCCTGTCCAGCGAGGCCAAGACATTGCCTTCCACATGCCGGTAGAGAGCCGGAATAGCCTTCCGTGAGAAAAAGTGGCGTTTGGGAACCTGCCACTGAGGAACCGCACATTGCACAAACTCACGGAAGGGGGCCGAGTCTACCAACTGAAAAGGCAGCAGTTGAAGCGCTAGCAATTTAGCCAAGCTAGCATTCAACCGCTGGGCATGTGGATGGCTGGGAGTGAACTTCTTTCGACGGTCCAGCAGCTGGGGCAGGGAAATTTGCCTGCTAGAATCGGACGTCGGTGTACTGCTAGCAGAGTGGCCGCAAGTACTTGGCTGTGACACACCTAATTCTACACCTTCATTCCTCTCAGTGCATGTTTCAGAGAGGACTGAAGTTATAGTGGGGTTGGAGATCCCAGCTGATGCGGTGCAAGGAGAGGTCCGCTTTGTTCTTTGGTGTGGGTCTTTGAGGTAGGCTTGCCAACGAGCTGCATGGCAGGTCAACATATGTCTGGTCAGGCATGTGGTACCCAAGCGGCTGATGTTTTGGCCACGCGATATACGCTTGAGACATATGTTGCAAACAGCAGCTGTGCGATCTGATGCACTAGCCTCAAAAAAGGCCCACACCAAGGAACTTTTTGAATGACGGGCAGAGGCAGCGCCCTGCACAGGCGGAGCTCTGCGGTGTGATTCCATCGGTGTACTGCCCTTACGCTGGCCACCAAAGGGCATCCTGCCTCGTTGGAGATGTGCCTCCTCCTCATCCTCCTCCTCCTCCTCTCTCCTATTAGGCACCCACGTGGAGTCAGTGACCTCATCATCCCCTTCCTCCTCATCACTGGAGCCAATCTGGCAGTATGCTGCAGCTGCTGGAACATGACTGCCAGATTGGTGTCCTTCTTGAGCATCCCCTCTGTCTGCTCTCACGCTACTGCCATCCTGTAGCTGGGTTTCATCATCAGACCCTTCGAAACGCTGGGCATCCTCCTGGAGCATGTACCCAACACTGTGCTCAAACAGTTCGGGGGACTCCTCAGGAGGAGGACATGGTGGGTCTAGGGAAGGAGTGACTGATGATGAGTCTGACATTGATACCAGGGAAGAGGACGCTTTGGCAGCTGCTTTGCCAGTACCCTGAGCCTGGGTGAGAGAGGATGAGGAGGAGGAGGAGGGCTTGGTCATCCACTCTACCAAGTCTTCGGCAAGATGTGGCTCAACATGTCCAGCTGCCGAAAAGAAGGACAAGCGTGTCCCATGGCCATGTGCTGATGACAATGCACCGCGTCCACGACCAGCACTGTTGCCCCCAGACACAGAGCCTGCTTGCCCTCTTTTATTGCCTCCTGACTGTCTGCCTCTCCTTGTTTGCCTTCCAGACATTCTAATAGATGGCCTGCAGGGAGATGGGAAAAAAGCAATAAGGGCTACCTTCAGGTGTCCTTCTCTGTCCCTTTACTTAAGGATTTCTAAATATGGTTGAGGATGATTGCTTTTGCACAGAATAGCACAACGACAATTTCCCTGACTGTCCAAAAAACAAGGATTTCAAAGATGGTTGATGAGGAATGCTTTAGCACACTATAGCACAAGGAGAATTCCCCTCACTTTCCTTCTTTGTCCCTAGAAACAAGGACTCGCACAGTGAAAGAAACTGACACTCTCCCTACCTAGAGTTTTCTGTCCCTAGAAAAAATGTTTTTTTAAAGCACACTATAGCACAAGGAGAATTCCCCTCACTTTCCTTCTTTGTCCCTAGAAACAAGGACTCGCACAGTGAAAGAAACTGACACTCTCCCTACCTAGAGTTTTCTGTCCCTAGAAAAAATGTTTTTTTAAAGCACACTATAGCACAAGGAGAATTCCCCTCACTTTCCTTCTTTGTCCCTAGAAACAAGGACTCGCACAGTGAAATAAACTGACACTCTCCCTACCTAGAGTTTTCTGTCCCTAGAAAAAAATGTTTTTTTAAAGCACACTATAGCACAAGGAGAATTCCCCTCACTTTCCTTCTTTGTCCCTAGAAACAAGGACTCGCACAGTGAAAGAAACTGACACTCTCCCTACCTAGAGTTTTCTGTCCCTAGAAAAAATGTTTTTTTAAAGCACACTATAGCACAAGGAGAATTCCCCTCACTTTCCTTCTTTGTCCCTAGAAACAAGGACTCGCACAGTGAAAGAAACTGACACTCTCCCTACCTAGAGTTTTCTGTCCCTAGAAATTTTTTTTTTTTAAAGCACACTATAGCACAAGGAGAATTCCCCTCACTTTCCTTCTTTGTCCCTAGAAACAAGGACTCGCACAGTGAAATAAACTGACACTCTCCCTACCTAGAGTTTTCTGTCCCTAGAAAAAATGTTTTTTTAAAGCACACTATAGCACAAGGAGAATTCCCCTCACTTTCCTTCTTTGTCCCTAGAAACAAGGACTCGCACAGTGAAAGAAACTGACACTCTCCCTACCTAGAGTTTTCTGTCCCTAGAAAAAATGTTTTTTTAAAGCACACTATAGCACAAGGAGAATTCCCCTCACTTACCTTCTTTGTCCCTAGAAACAAGGACTCGCACAGTGAAAGAAACTGACACTCTCCCTACCTAGAGTTTTCTGTCCCTAGAAAAAATGTTTTTTTAAAGCACACTATAGCACAAGGAGAATTCCCCTCACTTTCCTTCTTTGTCCCTAGAAACAAGGACTCGCACAGTGAAAGAAACTGACACTCTCCCTACCTAGAGTTTTCTGTCCCTAGAAAAAATGTTTTTTTAAAGCACACTATAGCACAAGGAGAATTCCCCTCACTTTCCTTCTTTGTCCCTAGAAACAAGGACTCGCACAGTGAAAGAAACTGACACTCTCCCTACCTAGAGTTTTCTGTCCCTAGAAAAAATGTTTTTTTAAAGCACACTATAGCACAAGGAGAATTCCCCTCACTTTCCTTCTTTGTCCCTAGAAACAAGGACTCGCACAGTGAAAGAAACTGACACTCTCCCTACCTAGAGTTTTCTGTCCCTAGAATTTTTTTTTTTTTAAAGCACACTATAGCACAAGGAGAATTCCCCTCACTTTCCTTCTTTGTCCCTAGAAACAAGGACTCGCACAGTGAAAGAAACTGACACTCTCCCTACCTAGAGTTTTCTGTCCCTAGAAAAAAATGTTTTTTTAAAGCACACTATAGCACAAGGAGAATTCCCCTCACTTTCCTTCTTTGTCCCTAGAAACAAGGACTCGCACAGTGAAAGAAACTGACACTCTCCCTACCTAGAGTTTTCTGTCCCTAGAAAAAATGTTTTTTTAAAGCACACTATAGCACAAGGAGAATTCCCCTCACTTTCCTTCTTTGTCCCTAGAAACAAGGACTCGCACAGTGAAAGAAACTGACACTCTCCCTACCTAGAGTTTTCTGTCCCTAGAAAAAATGTTTTTTTAAAGCACACTATAGCACAAGGAGAATTCCCCTCACTTTCCTTCTTTGTCCCTAGAAACAAGGACTCGCACAGTGAAAGAAACTGACACTCTCCCTACCTAGAGTTTTCTGTCCCTAGAAAAAATGTTTTTTTAAAGCACACTATAGCACAAGGAGAATTCCCCTCACTTTCCTTCTTTGTCCCTAGAAACAAGGACTCGCACAGTGAAAGAAACTGACACTCTCCCTACCTAGAGTTTTCTGTCCCTAGAAAAAATGTTTTTTTAAAGCACACTATAGCACAAGGAGAATTCCCCTCACTTTCCTTCTTTGTCCCTAGAAACAAGGACTCGCACAGTGAAAGAAACTGACACTCTCCCTACCTAGAGTTTTCTGTCCCTAGAAAAAATGTTTTTTTAAAGCACACTATAGCACAAGGAGAATTCCCCTCACTTTCCTTCTTTGTCCCTAGAAACAAGGACTCGCACAGTGAAAGAAACTGACACTCTCCCTACCTAGAGTTTTCTGTCCCTAGAAAAAATGTTTTTTTAAAGCACACTATAGCACAAGGAGAATTCCCCTCACTTTCCTTCTTTGTCCCTAGAAACAAGGACTCGCACAGTGAAAGAAACTGACACTCTCCCTACCTAGAGTTTTCTGTCCCTAGAATTTTTTTTTTTTTAAAGCACACTATAGCACAAGGAGAATTCCCCTCACTTTCCTTCTTTGTCCCTAGAAACAAGGACTCGCACAGTGAAAGAAACTGACACTCTCCCTACCTAGAGTTTTCTGTCCCTAGAAAAAATGTTTTTTTAAAGCACACTATAGCACAAGGAGAATTCCCCTCACTTTCCTTCTTTGTCCCTAGAAACAAGGACTCGCACAGTGAAAGAAACTGACACTCTCCCTACCTAGAGTTTTCTGTCCCTAGAAAAAATGTTTTTTTAAAGCACACTATAGCACAAGGAGAATTCCCCTCACTTTCCTTCTTTGTCCCTAGAAACAAGGACTCGCACAGTGAAAGAAACTGACACTCTCCCTACCTAGAGTTTTCTGTCCCTAGAAAAAATGTTTTTTTAAAGCACACTATAGCACAAGGAGAATTCCCCTCACTTTCCTTCTTTGTCCCTAGAAACAAGGACTCGCACAGTGAAAGAAACTGACACTCTCCCTACCTAGAGTTTTCTGTCCCTAGAAAAAATGTTTTTTTAAAGCACACTATAGCACAAGGAGAATTCCCCTCACTTTCCTTCTTTGTCCCTAGAAACAAGGACTCGCACAGTGAAAGAAACTGACACTCTCCCTACCTAGAGTTTTCTGTCCCTAGAAAAAATGTTTTTTTAAAGCACACTATAGCACAAGGAGAATTCCCCTCACTTTCCTTCTTTGTCCCTAGAAACAAGGACTCGCACAGTGAAAGAAACTGACACTCTCCCTACCTAGAGTTTTCTGTCCCTAGAAAAAATGTTTTTTTAAAGCACACTATAGCACAAGGAGAATTCCCCTCACTTTCCTTCTTTGTCCCTAGAAACAAGGACTCGCACAGTGAAAGAAACTGACACTCTCCCTACCTAGAGTTTTCTGTCCCTAGAAAAAATGTTTTTTTAAAGCACACTATAGCACAAGGAGAATTCCCCTCACTTTCCTTCTTTGTCCCTAGAAACAAGGACTCGCACAGTGAAAGAAACTGACACTCTCCCTACCTAGAGTTTTCTGTCCCTAGAAAAAATGTTTTTTTAAAGCACACTATAGCACAAGGAGAATTCCCCTCACTTTCCTTCTTTGTCCCTAGAAACAAGGACTCGCACAGTGAAAGAAACTGACACTCTCCCTACCTAGAGTTTTCTGTCCCTAGAAAAAATGTTTTTTTAAAGCACACTATAGCACAAGGAGAATTCCCCTCACTTTCCTTCTTTGTCCCTAGAAACAAGGACTCGCACAGTGAAAGAAACTGACACTCTCCCTACCTAGAGTTTTCTGTCCCTAGAAAAAATGTTTTTTTAAAGCACACTATAGCACAAGGAGAATTCCCCTCACTTTCCTTCTTTGTCCCTAGAAACAAGGACTCGCACAGTGAAAGAAACTGACACTCTCCCTACCTAGAGTTCTCTGTCCCTAGAAATTTTTTTTTTTTAAAGCACACTATAGCACAAGGAGAATTCCCCTCACTTTCCTTCTTTGTCCCTAGAAACAAGGACTCGCACAGTGAAAGAAACTGACACTCTCCCTACCTAGAGTTTTCTGTCCCTAGAAAAAATGTTTTTTTAAAGCACACTATAGCACAAGGAGAATTCCCCTCACTTTCCTTCTTTGTCCCTAGAAACAAGGACTCGCACAGTGAAAGAAACTGACACTCTCCCTACCTAGAGTTTTCTGTCCCTAGAAAAAATGTTTTTTTAAAGCACACTATAGCACAAGGAGAATTCCCCTCACTTTCCTTCTTTGTTTCTAGAAACAAGGACTCGCACAGTAAAACACACTGACACTCTCCCTACCTATCCTTCTCTTTCCCTAAACTAAAGGAATCCAGGTTAAGCAAGAAAGAAATAAATGTCACTGTCCCTGCCTATGCTTGTCTTTCCCTGCTCCGGAACACACTACACTAGGCCGCCGTGCTGGCGGCCTTTTATAGTGTGGGGCGTGTACTAAACACCCTCAGCAATAATTGGCCACAGGCATCCTGCCTGTGGCCAATCATTGCTCTCCTCGCTGCCGGCGCTGTGATTGGCCAAGCATGCGGGGTCACAGTGCATGCTTGGCCAATCACAGCGCCTGGATGACACTGCGATGGCGTAGTGCATTGTGGGCCGTTCGCGTCACTCGAATTTGGCGCGAACGGCCCAAATCGTTCGATCTTCGTCGAACGATCGAACAGCCGATGTTCGAGTCGAACGTATGTTCGACTCGAACACGAAGCTCATCCCTAGTGGTGAGGAACTTGATTTAGGCAATATGGGTTCCACCTCTTGTTCTGACTCCTGCACAAGTTCACTTTGATTGATGTTTTCTTCTTGTTTGCTTGGCGTATTCTTTTTACAGCTTTCAGGAATCTGTTCTTCTGATAATGGGCTTGCATCAAAAAAAACACTATGGCTTATTGTCACTTTGTCAGTCTTTGGGTGTAGGATTCTGTAACCCTTAGTTTGCGCATTGTAGCCTACTAGAATGCCCTCTATGGTTTGTTCTCCAGCTTGGATCACTTTCACTTGGAATATAGGCATATGCTTTACATCCAAACACTCTGATGTGCCCTATGCTAGGCTTTGATCCATGCCACATTTTGAATGGAGTACTTTTTATGGCTCGAGGGTAGTCTGTTCTTTAAGTAGGTTGCATTCATAACTGCTTCTCCTCAGTATTTGTTAGGTAGGTTGGCGTCTGGCAACATGCATCTGGCTGTTTCTATAAGAGTGCAATTTTTCCTTTCTGCTACACTGTTTTGCTCAGGAGTGTATGGTGTTTGTCTGATGTACTATTCCTTGTCTCTTCAGGTATGAGACCACTTCTTTGCTTATGTATTCTCCACCACCTGTTTGCTAGGAAAATTTTGTCTTTTGCAGTGTAATCAATATTTATGAAAAAGGTCTCATCGCTAGTCATGTGGCTTGTCGCACCTGAGTCTATGCACCAGCTGTGTGGCTTTCTGCTTTGTGCCACTTTAAAGGTACCACTCCATGATGTGTTTTCAGTTTCATTTGTGGCTGCTTTGACTCTTTCTTTTGTGGATAGTTTTAGCTTTTGCTGCTTGGCTTTCCAGATAGAACAGTCCTTTTTTGTTTACAAACGTTTTTATTGGGGCAAGTTAGACATTTTACATGGAAGGAACATAGCACGTACATTAATCAGCAGTGAAAGTATTGTGCAGAGCTAAAGTACTTGAAAATACAAACAGTTATCAGTTGAAAGTGCTAACCGTCAATAGACAGATAGGTATCACTCGCAGTGTTTCATGTTATAAGATGTCCTTGATGAACAATTTTTTTAAACAACAAACAGATGAAAGAGAGAAAGAGGATGAAATAAAAAAAAAGCAAGAAACAAATAACGAAAAACAAAAGTAAAGACTGCTTCTTATGTTACAAGCTGTATAAGAATCTCATTGCATATCTATCAATTCTTGTCCATCTGCAGAGGTTCACATATAGTGAAGGCTTTATTGATGTTGTATTGCAAAATAAGCAAGCACAAACCAAGTCCCGTTAAGAAAATCAAAAATGAGTACTGGTGCCCTGGAGGCAAAAAAAAAAAAAAGGTCCTCCAAACAAGCTAAGAAGTAGGCCATGGGCCCCATTTTTGTTCAAAGATACGCATCGAATCCATAAGGGTATGGTGGATACGTTGCATCAGTTTTATGGACTCCATGCGGAGGAGCACCTGGGACCATGAGACCGAGGGTTTGCGCCAGTTCAGGGCTATAGCCCACTGTATAGCACTAAACAGCGTGTGGACCAATTTCTGCTCAGGAGGCATGACCTCTGGGAGGTCTGCAAACAAAATACACATTTGGAAAGTCAAGGTGATGTTTGAACCCGTAATTTGGAGTATTTTCGTAGCTGCCTGCTGCCACAGAGAGCCCAGTACCTTACAGCTCCAAAAAGTATGGAGAAGAGTGCCCCTCTCCCCACAGTCCCTGAAACATCTGTCCGTGATGGTCGGGAACATTCTATGGATTCTAACTGGTGTATAATACCATCTAGTATGCAGTTTCAGCACAGTTTCCTTAACGGCAACTGAGCGGGGACATTTATGCATATTAGTGACCATATCCCTCCAGTCTTCTGCTGAAAACTCCTGGCCCACCTCAGATTCCCAGCCCAACATCGCCTGGGATTTAGCCTCTGTACAATGATCATTAAGGTGCATATATAGCGTGGAGATCATACCCCTGTCTCTGGACCCTCCGTGACACAAATTTTCAAAGGGTGTTCTAGCAACATCCCTTATTCGGGAGATCGCCGTTTGGAAGAAGTGGCAGGTCTGTAGGTATTTGTATAGATCTGAGTTAGGTATGTCGTAGGTTTGGTGCAAATGTTCAAACGAACAGAAAGTGGTGCCCTGTAGCAATGAATGCAGCGTCACCAGTCCCCGCGAGGACCAGTGTGCAAAGTTTTCGTCAGCGTTAAAAGCTACAGGGAAGTTAGGGTCACCCAAAAAAGATGTCAATAAAGAGGGCTTAGAGAAGAGCTCAAACTTGTCTTTATAAAGAGTCCACAGATACAGGGATTGTCCAACTATACTGTTGAGCTGGGAAACAACTCTGTGGTTCACCGCGGTGGCCCATAAGAACAGTCCTTTTTTAAGTTACTGGTCCTTTTACAGTGAAAACAGGCTCTGCTTTCTTTGTTGTGCTTTGTGCCTTTAAACATCTTAAGAGCTTTTTTTATCATTGTGCGTATTTTCTTTCCTTCTGTCATATTCATCGATTAATTTGCCTTTGACATATTTCAGTGTCAGCTCCTGCTAGGACCTGGTTTCTGAAGCGTTTATAAGAGCAGTATATGTCTCTGGAAGGCTGCAGAGGAGAAGGGCAACAATATGATTATCTTTAATGTCCTCTCCGATGGCACGCAGCTGCTCTATGATCTCTAGCATAGTCTTCACGTGGTCACACATTTTCTGGCCTTCTTCTAGTTTCATCTTGTACAACTTTCTTAGCAAAAACTGTTTGCTGTTTAGACTTGAACGCTCATGCAGCTTTTGTAATGAAGTCCACCTGCCTTTGGCCATTTTCTCTGTTCTTATGTGGATAAGCTGGTCTTCGTCCACTAGTAAGCTTATAATTGCTTTTGCCTGCCTACCTTTCCTATCCCAGTCCTCTGTTTCTGTCTGTATTTAGCACTTGCCACAAGTCATCCATGCTAAAAAGCTTTTCCAGTTCAAACTTCCATAGCTGGTGTGACGGGAGGGCCCGTGGAACACAGAATCCCTTGGAAAGTATGGGATACTCTTGTTTCAGCTCCCCATGCACCTCTTATGTCTAAATCACCCTGTGTCCATTAGGGGCATAGGGTGACTGAGAAAATATATCTTGGACTACTTAAAATGGGACAGTAATATTTATCCACAATATCCCCCAGGATATATGTAAAGACTATTGTTGATTTGTTTGATTCTGAACTCAACATGTTAATTGAAAGAGGCTGATGTGTTCCACTCCAACCACCTGTCTGTCTGTTATAATGTAAATGAGTCTAGGATAACTTCTAAGGGTCTTTCATTGTGGCTTGTACTAATTGACCTGTAATTGTGTGAAGGAGTTCTGTGTTGATTGGTGATAATGCTGATTGTGTCTTCTGAGCTACAAGACGGCAAGTCTAGCCTAAAGGTCATGTCTCTGAGTCATCTTGGCTGCTTAAAGGGATTAGTTAATTAGCTCATGTTAATTAGGTCTTGTCACAGGTGTATTTTCAGAGTAATATGAGCAGGATATGTATGCACCTCCTCTTTTACTGTATATAAGACTATTCTTTTTCTAATAAACCAGTCCATGTTCAGCAGACAAACAAGTCACGTCTCGTTGTGTGCAGCTGGAATATCTGATATCTATATCCAGACTGATAGGAAGTGGTATATGACGCAAGCACTCAAGCGGAGTGTGGGACGTTCCGTTACAGCTGGTAATTGGCATTGTTCAGCATTGCTATTGCAAACTTCACATCTAAATCACTTGCCTTCTTTCAGCTGCTTGCATACAGTATTCACAGACTTGTTGTACTCACTGAGTATTCTTTCCAGTGCCTCTGGGAGCCTGTGATATCCTCTCCAATTCGTGAGTGCCTGGGACCCATAACCTATTTGCAGGTTATTGAATCATGCGGTTGGAAGCTTGTTGTATGCAGAGAATACTTTACTTTCATGGAGGATTAGCAATGCATGTCTTACAGGAAACAGGACAATATTGAGGAAAGCACTTCCTCTGGTTACCTTACCATAGAATACACATTATAACACTACAGTGCTTCCTGCTGGATAGAAAAGTATAATGCAAATATATGTAGTTCACATTATAAAGCAACTTTTTATTACATGTTGTTGTTATTCCAACAAAAGTAACCAGCACTCCATAGAGTAACTTCTGCATTTGTAAACATTGGATTTGCTGAATTGATGGACTGTAGCTGTGAAACTCATTTTGGCAGTTATTTTTCACATCAGTCAAGCAGGGAGCCTGAATGTAAACATTATTTATTAAAGCAGAGTTCCACCCAATAGTGGAAGCTCCGCTTTTCTGCCCCCCCCCTGCAACATTTGTCACTTTTCGGGGGGTACCTGTTTTTGACAGGTACTCGTCCCCACTTCCGAGAGATCTTGACAAACAAAAACAGAAACCGCTCAGGTGTAGACGTCCTCCAGGTGACTATCTCCTCCCAACAGCCAAGGGTGCAGGCAATGCAATTTCAGGCAAAACAAAAGATCAAGTCTTCTGGACAGCAGCACTCCAATAAAAAGCCTTTAATATGTAAAATCTTCAAAAATCCAAATACAGCACAGCAAGTCACAAAATTCTGGTTAGAGCTGACTAGTTTCACACTTTCTTAGTGTTTAATCATAGCCGAGAGATCTTGCTGTGGCGAGATCACTCATTCAGAAAGCGCAGCACGCTTCGCCCATGCGCAGTAGGGAACCGGCTGTGAAGGCCTCGCAGGCAATGGCGGCAGCAGCACCCGAGAGCCGACATCACTGGATTCCAGGACAGCTAAGTGTCCTAATATTAAAAGTCAGGGTTGTGGGCAGAAACCTGCTTTAAATTAAAATGATGTGTATGGATCCCCTTGACCCTGCTAGGCTAGGTCACCTTGTGGATATTCCTGCTCTCGGTCTCATTACTGCATACGGCATAGTGAACCCCACCAAGTGCAAAATGTGAGCACAATCCTCTAAGACCATTTTAACACTTTGTGATCGTCTATCATACAAAGGGTACAGTCGGTAATTTGGTATTGCAACTTCACATTGCCTATGTTTTGTACAAATTTGCTTAATTTTTCATACAGGGATACCTGTTTTTAAAGCCAATTTCAAAACATTATAAAATTAAGCATAAAATGTGTATTATATTATTTTGCACAGTGGGAAAGTTGAACATCACTGACCATTGCACAAAGACCAGATATAAATACTTCCTTGCTTACTGTTGTACTGGTCCCAGTTGCAGCATGAAGAATCAGGTCTGCCTATTATGCTTTGCAACAAATTGTTGGCACTATTTGCCAAATGTGACTGGCACAGGAGCTTTATATACCCTCAATGTCTTCAGTGGTATTTAAATGCAAACATTTACTCTGACACAAAAGGCTCTGGAAGCCCATCAGCCACTGAACCATACAACAAAGCCAGAGGCAATTCTAAAACCCAAACCAACTGTCAGACAACTCAAATCCAATGAGCCAGACGCTGCTTGGAAGCATCCACTCCTCATTAGCAACATCTGTGTCTAGTGATTGCCCTGCCTAATATAAAACTCCAATCATTGGAGCCATGGCGGATTAATGAATGCGACTTTTAACAGTTTTTTATTGTCCAGCAGTGAGTATTTGGAACACATTGCTGTTGAGCAAGCTCACTTAATGTAGCCATCATTATAGTCACAATGGGCTGATTTATCAATTCAAAAAAACAGGGCTGTAAAAACCCGAGGAAGGCTTTAACAAGCTGTAATTATTTAAACGCAAAAATTTCCTTTTATATTTTTATACTGTCATAAACGTATTTGCTAAAATGCAGACTCGTTTAATGTGCCATTTCACAAATTAACTCTACCCTATTGAGATCTATTTAAAAGGACTTATTTGAACAGTTTTGTTTAATGACCAATAGGGGTATCAGTTTTTAAGGGATGTTGGGGATTTGTCTGTATCTATGGGATGCTGGGGGGTTGTCTGTAGCTCTATGAAATGGATTAAATGAGTTGTAAAGGTTTTTTTTTTTTTTTAAATAACCAACATGTTATACTTACCTCCTCTATAAAAGGGTTTTGCACACAGTGGCCCCGATCCACCTCTTTTGGGGTACCCCAGTGGTGCTCCTGGCTTTTCCTTTTCCAGAGTGTCCCCACGGAGAGCCACATTCCATGGGGAACTCCTGCGGGCGCGCTCCTGGGTCCTGCTGCTGCGTTTATTGACACAAACAGCCGGACGCGCCCCCCCCGGCTCCCGTGTCACTGGATTTGATTGTCAGCAGCAGGAGCCAATAGCTCCTGCTTCTATCAATCTATCCAATTAGGATTCGAGACAGCAGCTGGAGCTGCTGTGCTCGTCCCCGTCGCTGGAACAATCGGGTTCAGGTAAGTAAAAGGGGGGCTCTGGGAGGCTGCTGTACTACAGAAGGTTTTTCAGCTTAATGCATAGAATGCATTAAGCTGAAAAACCTTGAGGGTTTACAACCCCTTTAACTAAAGGCAAATAAACGGTGCAATTTACAAGTACTAATTTCCCGCTTAGTGAATACGATAAAGCTGTGATGATTTCCATCATCCAATCATATGCAAGCAAAAATGCTGTTTTTTTTTTTTTTTTCCTTGCACCTGATTGGGAATTCTTTACAAAGTGAATCTTCACCAGACTAACTAAGCTCTGGGGAAAATTAGCGCAACTGCACTTGCAGAGCACACAGTCTATTTGTCTTTAGTAAATCCACCCCTATGTGTCTTTGTGGTTCTCCCTTGCTTTTTTCACTACACAATTTAATAAGTACTCATTGTATATGACAAAAGATTACTGAAGAGTCGTGATTTTTTTTCAAAGACAGATTGCAGATTTATTAAAGGCAACTAGGCTGTTCATTTTGCAAGGGAAGTTGCACATTTCAAGGGAATAGAATTTTCCCTAGAGCTTAGTGAATGTAGTAAAGCTCTGCTGGCTTCCATCTAATCATGTGCAAGCCTAAATATGTATATATTTTTTTAACTTTCCTTGCATGTGATTGGGTATTCTTTGAAATATGAAATTTTAGCACAATAATTAGCAAATTTCCTTGCAAAGTAAATAGTTTATTTGTCTTTAGTAAATCAACACTTATTTTTGCATTCCAATAAATGATTCCATATTAAAACAGGGACAATGGCTATTTATGTACTTTGTATAGGAAAACTTTTGTACCTGCAAAAATTCATCATGTATAAAAAAAAGTCGGGTAGCAGATGTAGTTATTTTTTAGCCAGTCTCTGCTGCATGGTTTTACCTTATTGCAGGGAATGTATTAAGGTAATAGGTAAATATATTTTAGCTTTAATTTCCATATCAAACTATAAGCTTGGGCTGCATTACAATCAGAAGAAGATCAAATAGATATCACAGGGACACTGTCTATAGCAAAACTGGGCTGACCAATCAGCTCAGTGTTATAGTAGGTTTCTGGAGTGCCTCACAAATCTAGATGGGTCAGTGCACTAAGAAACTGCCACGTGGATAGTCTGTGCAGCAAAGAACCAGCAACTACTTTTCTAATTGAGTGCTCTGACTTGTAAGATAAACCATCTTTCTGACTATTGAAACTCATTGACCTACAATACAAAAAGGCTGTAGGCCAAGAGATTTTTCTAAATAACAGACTGAAATTAAGTTGAAACTGTTATTCCTGTAACCCATCATTTGTTTTTTAAGTTAAGTGCATTTTTTCCACTTATATTCTATTGAGAGGCTTAAATTGAACTTGTGTGGGATAACCCCAAAACGCTATATTTAGTAATAATGTCCACCTCATTAAATTAGTCAGTTTTTGAACACGGTTGAGATGCAGGATCTTTAATTCTATGAATAGTGTAGGACCCACTGATAATGGGATACTTTGACGCAGTAAGTGACCATATAGTGTGACCAAATCCCCATACTTTTGAATATGCTCAGGTGTTTTTAAATAGCCTTGCAGGATTTAAATGTAATTTTGTATGTGTGCGCTATAATCTTGTAGCGGCCTCACCCCCGTCTCCTTTATGAATAAAACAGCTGGCTTGTCTAGGGGTATGCGGGAGGAGGATGAGGTTCACTACGGCCTATGTCCTCTAATGTGCAGAGGTGAAAGCCAACACTTGTTTTACCTTCGGGCCTGTGTTCTTGATGGAGCCTCTGCTTCTTCTGTGGAAGTTTGACTGTAATAGAGCCCCACACCATAAAAAGTCCAACACTCCTTTATTCTTCCTTACAAGTGAACAGCATCAGTTGAACTTTTGAATAAACAGACAGGGTGTGGATAAAAGTAGGTCCAGGCACAGTGAACTCTCCTATTCCTTCTAGTGCAAATAGGCTTGGCGCACAATCTCTGCCACCGACCGTGAGATTGGTCGCTGCCACCGACCAGGTGAACTGTTGAGGCCCCTGCCACAGGCCTGAGAGCAGGTCTCTGCCACCGACCTGAGTAGATTAGATGGACCGCTGCCACTGGCCACAGAACATGAACTACCTTCCCTGATGAATTGGCCCCTGTTCGGGAAAGACATCCATCCGGACGGTCTCCAGAGGTCCACCCGGCACTGGCAATATGCTGTACCAGTGCCGGGTGGACCTCTGGAGACCGGCGCCCGACACCCGGGGCACCTTAGGACGATCCCTCCCTCGTGGGACCCAGTGGAAGGTACTGGGCCCCAGTACCTCACCCCAGACTTAATGGCGTCTTGGATGGAACACAAACTCCACGTGTACAGGCCAAGGGCGCCTGGACACCGACCTCGGACAGCAGCCCTCAGGCTAAAGGTGCCTGGGACTCGGACCTCGTGGTGAAGATGTCCGCCCCCTTTATACCCTCTCCCAGCAAGCACAGCGGGTTCCCCGCCCTGTCGTACAGCTGCTGCGAGAGGTCACAAAGGGTATGGCACTGCAGTGATGGTTCAACCCCGGCCCAAAGCGACAGCGCCACCTACTGAGCCGCAGGGAACTGAACACCACTGATGTCCTCACACGAATAGAACACAGCCCTACTCTACCAATTAGTGCATCTGGGTCATAATACCACCCAGATGCTACCCCTAAATAGTACATACCCGCTACATCTATTTTGTCCTTTTATACAAGAGCTGCTGACAGTGGTTCTATAAACCAAGTGGCAGTCCTGCAGCAGATAGAGGTCTCGGCTGTCAGGAGCCCCTTGTAAGGTACACATATTAGCATATGCTTAGAATGCCTTATGGCAAATCTGGCCATGCCTATCTGTATTTCACGTGTATGTAAGCTCTAACAATGAGCATCTCCTATTTGCTCCCTTTTCGGTCTTTTAATTATACCTTTGAAAGTCTTTTGACCTATCTGTTTGATAAGCTCAAAAAATACCTTTTGATTCTTTTAGACATCTTAAGAGTTAATAACTTCCTGTGTTCTCTGCCTGTCCAGCACCATTACTCTACTTGGAATACTCATCACAAGAAAATTAAGTTTTCAAGAGTGATAAACCAATAGTCATTCAGTTAAAATCATTACATTTTAATTAGGATACTGTAACCTTTTAATTATACAAGTTGATAAATGAAAATAATACAACTAATAGTGATACGGCTACTGTTCAGCATGTAGGATTTCAGTTCCTAGGATACAAAAATCTTGCACTAAAGTTATTAGAGGTTCATTTTTGCGCCATTGTTACAGGTTGACTTGAGTACCCTAGCAAATGTCAGAATGGCCTCTTTGCATTCCACAATTCTGCAAAAAGAGCAATGTTTCCATGGTGATGCTTCTCTTCAGAAGCATACATAGTACACAAATATCTCCTAATTAATTAATATAACTCTTGCTTACAAAACAGAAGTACCAAAAGAAACGTGGAATTTTGAAGGGAAGCTAATGGTGGAATGTGCTCTCGTGTAGACAAATAGTATTGTAACCTTATTGATTAGATTGTATAGATATTATGGTTTTCAAAGAAGTAGACAACTGCATTTACCTTGCTGAAGATATCAGTAAATAGGCTGTTAAATGTAGTAGAACTGCTTTTTTTGTAAAAAATAAATAAAATAAATAAATAAAATAAAGCTTAAAGGGGTTGTAAAGGTTCGTTTTTTATTTTCTAAATAGGTTCTTTTAAAAGCTAGTGCATTGTTGCTTCACCTACCTTTTCCTTTGATTTACCTTCTAAATGTTTGTTTTCTTTGTCTGAATTTCTCACTTCCTGTTTCTCCTCACTGAACTCCACACCATCATCCGAGTGGTGTGGAGTCATCCAGAACAGCTTACTGAACAGCTTACTGAGGATAAACAGGAAGTGAGAAATTCAGGCAAAGAAAACAAAGAAAAAAAATATTTAGAAGGGAAATCTAAGGAAAAGGTAAGTGAACCAACAATGCACTAGCTTAAAGGAACTTATTTAGAAAATAAAAAACGAACCTTTACAACCCCTTTAATGTTTAATCACTTAAAGTGGTTGTAAACCCAGATTAAAGGTTTATTTTTTTTAAAAAACACCTGTAAGAGAAAGCCATAATGAGCTATTATGACTAGCATAATAGCTCATTATGCATCACTTACCTTAGATCGGGGCCCCCGAAGCCGTCCTCGTCTCCCTCTCCAGCCGCATCCATCGCTGCGGCGATAGCCGGAAGATTACTTCCGGGTATCACCGCTCCAGCCAATCACAGCGCCGCTCCGGTGCTGTGATTGGCCGGAGCGGCAAATACGTCACTCCGCGCATGCGCGCGGGAGCCGACAAATCCGGCTAAGCCGGAATTGTGAATGGGATTAACCCTGTAAATGCACCGTTGTCTATGGCGCGCATGCGCCGTAGACATCGGTGCATATCTTTTATTGCAAATATCTCCTAAACCGTGTATTTTATCTCCTTAAATTTATGTATTTTTTCCCCACAAATAGAGATTTCTTTTGGTGGTATTTGATCACCTCTGTGGTTTTTATTTTTTGCGCTATAAACAAAAAAAGAGCGACAATTGTGAAAAAAACAACAATATTTTTTACTTTTTTCTATAATAAATAACCCAATTTAAAAAAAAATAATAATAATTTCTTCATCAGTTTAGGCCAATATGTATTCTACATATTTTTGGTAAAAAATCGCAATAAGTGTATATTGATTGGTTTGCGCAAAAGTTATAGCGTCTACAATATAGGGGATAGATTTATGGCATTTTTATTATTTATTTATTTTTTACTAGTAATGGTGGTGATCTGTGATTTTTAGCAGGACTGCGACATTGCGGCAGACAGATCGGACACTTTTGACACTTTTTTGGGACCGGTAACATTTTATACAGCGATCAGAGCTAAAAATAGCCACTGATTACTGTATAAATGTCACTGGCAGGGAAGGGGATAACACTAAGGGGCGACCAAGGGGTTAAGTGTTCCCTAGGGAGGTGTTTCTAACTGTGGGGGCAGTGTACTAACTGGAGGAGGAGAGAGATCGCTGTTCCTGATCACTAGGAACAGCAGATCTCTCTCTACTCCCTTGTCAGAACAGGGGTCTGTTTGTTTACATACACAGATCCCCGTTCTGGCTCTCTGTTGATCGATCGTGGGTGACCGGCAGACATCACGGTTGCCGGGCCTCGCGCATCAGCTCTGGGGTCTCATGCGCACCCTCTATCACTCTTAAAGTGGCCGATGTACTCCTACGGCGATTTGCGCAGCCGTGCCATCCTGCCGCAGTATAATGATGGCTGCTGGTTCGGCAAGCGGTTAATTGCCATCATTCTTCCTATTTATGTTTAAACACCGTATTTAATATAAAAAAAATTATCTGAGTACCTTATTTAAGCTTTGCTGTTCAGAGGTCACATGATGTTTTCCAAGTCTTTCCTGTCCTCAGGGAGGAGTTTTTAGTACTCTGCTGATATGTAAATCTTTGTCTGCACAGTGCTGATTGGTGCTGTGCTGGTTACATGACACAAAAATAATATGATGACCTCGAGGAGGAGGGAAGGGGAGTGTCATTTACCACTTTGTATTTGCCCACATGTGTGACTCTATAGTTACATGGGCTGCGCAGATTAGGAAAAAGAGCAAATTTAACAGCTTTGAATGGAAATGAAACTGGAGCATGCTTAGTAGATGTCAACAGCTGGTCTATATTATTTCAGGCTGCAGTGGGGACAAAGACAAGGGGGGGGGGATGGTCAACAGTAGGATCATCCAGGATTTTTGCAGTCTACAAAAAACAAAAGCTCTAGTGGAGGGGTGAGTATGAACACAATGTAATATAGCATGTATTGACAGTTTTTGATGATTTGGGTTTAATGACATCTTAAATAATCCTTTATTAACAAATATAAAATGTGCTGTCAGTCAAACCATACTATCTCTGGTTATAATTGCTGACGAGCTTGCAAACTATATTTTCAAATCCAAAGACCAGCTCCTGCTGTCCCAGCAAAAAACACATTTACTTTTCCTTGGTGTATTTATTGAAGGCAGTGGCGTATCCAGGGTATGGCACTCCATGGCAAGTGCCATGGGCGCCCTGGGGGGGGGGGGGGCGGCAAAATAAACTAAACGAAAAAAAAAAATTCCCATCCGCACCTGTCCTCCTGCGGGCCACCTCCCGCACTATAGCCCCCGGCGGCGGCACAGCACTTCACTCTTACTTGGCTGGATCTGGATGGCAGTGTTATGGAGAGTGACAGGCGCGGGCGCCCCCATGCTTATAGATGAGTGGGACCGTCCACTGCATCTCCAGACCGTCATTCGGCTAACTGGCGGAGGCGGAGCTTTCCTCCTCTGCGCTGGTGGACTGGGCGGGGGGATGGGTGGAGATTTCCCCCCAGGAAGCCTACCTTATTGATAAAACGGCCGCGCTGCCTTAGCCTGTGTTTACTTTTTTTTTTTTTCTGTCTGTGGCTGTGTATGCAGGGGGTGAGGGCGGGGGGGGGGGGTAGTACAGAGCGGCCTCCTCCATTAGCAGCCGACATATTCGACTGGCAGAGGCGGAGCCTATAGCTCCGCCCACCCTCTCCGTGCGGCTGTGGTCCACTGCATCCTCTCTTGGGGAGGGGTCTGTCTGATGACAGGAGGAGGAGGAGAGAGAAGCACGAGGAGAAACCCCTGGCAAGGACAGAGGGTAAAATGTAATAAATTACTCTTATGATGATACACAGTCAGATCATGATTTTGCAATAAAGTGATCCATGCTGCAAACTCAACAGTCTCCCTTCAGTGAAAGTTCATGTTTTGCAAACTTTGCAGTACATGAACTTTCACTGAAGGTGGACTGTTTAATGAGTTTGCAGCATGAATCACTTTATTGCAAAATCATGATCTGTATATTAATGAACTTTCAATGAATGTGGTCTGTTTAACCAGTTTGCATTGAGTTCAGCATGTGCAAAGTGTTCCATGTATGCTGAAATCAATGCAAACTCATTAAGGAGGTTGAGGCTGCACTCATTGCCACTGATTAGGCGGCACTCTAAGGCTACTTTCACACTGAGGCATCAGCGGTAAAGCACTGCTATATTTAGCGGCGCTTTACTGTCGTTTTTGCGGCACTATTTGGCTGCTAGCAGGGTTTAACCCCCGCTAGCGGCCAAAAAAGGGTTAAAACCGCCCGCAAAGCGCCGATGCAGCGGCTCTTTGTTGGCAGCTCGGCAGCGCTGCCCATTGATTCCAATAGGCAGAGGCGCTGTAGGAGCGGTGTATACACCGCTCCTACAGCGCCTCAAAGATGCGGCTTGCAGGACTTTTTTTACCGTCCTGCCAGTGCACCGCTCCAGTGTGAAAGCCTTCGGGCTTTCACACTGGAGTGAAAGGAGAGGCTCTTTCAGGGCACTTTGAAGGCGCTATTTTTAGCACTATAGCACCTGCAAAGCGCCTCAGTGTGAAAGTAGCCTTAAGCTGCACTGATATGCTACACTGATGGGCACTGATGAGGCCGCACTGTTGGCCACTGATAAGCTGCACTGGTGAGGCTGCATTGTCGGGCACTGGTGAGGCTGTGCTGATGGGTACTGGCGAGACTGCACTAATGGGCACTGGTGAGGCTGCATTGATGGGTACCAATGAGGCTGCATTGATGGGCATTGGTGAGGCTGCATTGATGGGCATTGGTGAGGCTGCATTGATGGGCACTGGTGAGGCTGCATTGATGGGCACTGGTGAGGCTGCATTGATGGGCACTGGTGAAGCTGCATTGATGGGCACTGATCAGCCTGCGTTGATGGGCACTGATCAGCCTGCGTTGATGGGCACTGATCAGTCTGTGTTGATGGGCACTGATCAGTCTGCGTTGATGGGCACTGTCTGCACTGGTGAGGCTGCATTGATGGGCTCTGATAAGGCTGCACTGATCAGGCTGCACTGATGGGCACTGATCAGGCTGCACTGATGGGCACTGTCTGCACTGGTGAGGCTGCACTGATGGGCACTGTCTGCACTAGTGAGGCTGCACTGATGGGCATTGATCAGGCTGCATTGATGGTTCAATGGGCCACTTGACTGGACTTGCCCCCCAGGCCTAAGGCTGCCAGCCCTCCCCTGGAGCCTGCTTCCATCTTCTCCCCGAGCGCGAGCAGGTCGGTGACGTCACATGAGGTGAGGTCGCCGTCGCTGAGGAGGATCCCTTGATTGATTGCCGAGCTCCAGCATGTGTACATCTCCTGAGCCATGGGCCTCTGCTACAGCCTCCGACCATGGCTGTTCGGTGATTCTAGCGGCTCCATCTCCAACGCCCCCACCAACTCGGACACCGAGCAGCCCCCTGGAGCTGTTAGTGCCTATGAGAGCCAGGGACCTGAGGATCACAGCAGCAGCTCAGGGGGGGGGGAGCTCTGTAAACCGACTAGAGAGGGGAAAGTTCCAGACGGGCTGCTTCTACTACTGCAGAACTGGGGAGATAGCACCAGCGGCACTGGGGACAGCAATAAGCAGCAGCACAAGCCCAGCAACGGCCAGCAGGTGCACCATCAACAGCAACATTCTCTGCAGAAGGGATGGGACAAACTCTGACTGGAGGAGAAGGAGGCCAAGAAAGTCAGCAAGAGCATAGATCGGGTACTGAAGGAGCAGAAGAGGGAGTACAAGCAGACCCATAGACTGCTCCTCCTAGGTAAGTGCCTCCCCTTCCATTTCTACACTAACATGGGGGATAGGTGGCCGGCCATGCCTGCTGACACTGCCTGTCTGCTTTATGTTGTCCTTGACATTTTATGGTTGGCCTGCATCCTGGGCATGCCTCTGGACTCTACATGCTCATATATATATATATATATATATATATATATAAGGCTTCACTCCTGCCCAGCACACTAGCTGCATGGAGTTTGCATGTTCTCC
This sequence comes from Rana muscosa, assembly GCA_029206835.1. NCBI lineage: Eukaryota > Metazoa > Chordata > Amphibia > Anura > Ranidae > Rana > Rana muscosa. The sequence goes on along the minus strand of CM055122.1, from coordinate 175,745,694 downwards.
CTGTGGGGTTCCTCTCCCACTCCAAACACATGCAGGTAGGTGAATTTTACCCTGTGTACAGACTGGCAGTGTACATGGATGATCACATTCTACACTGGCCCTACAATCCTAGAGGACCCTACACATATCTATGTATACTTCCATTCAGTCCTGTCCAGCTCTTGGCAGATTTTGGGCCAGAGATCATCTTAAATAATTTTTCCGACATGGGGGTGGCATGCAGAATGTGATTGCCCATATACATTGCCACTTCATACAGACAGGTGACCATCACCTACCAACATGGCTTTGGAATGTGCCAGGAAACTGGAGTACCTGGAGGATGCCCACACAAAGAGAACATGAAAACTCCATGCAGATAGCTTCCTGGCCCAGATTCAAACCAAGTGAGGCAAGTGCCAACCACTAACCTACTGTTCTCCCTATATAACTGTATATACTGACAGCATTATCTGAAAGTAGGGTTTCAAATGTTTTAAAAGGGCGCATTTTCAGTGCTTGCCATAGGCGCCATTTTCGCTAGATACGCCTCTGATTGAAGGACAGCGCAAAGGTAATTTTTTGTAGCTGGTGTCTGTCACTGGTTGCAGAATGTCTTTGTCCCTTTAGGGTTTCTTCCCTTCTCTTCCTGCCCTAGAGACACAACAGAAGTGAGAAGAAATCCACAACGATAATTTCCCTAAGAGACAGTTGTCACTGGAGCAAGTGCCCCAATGGAAGGTTTACCCTCACCTCTTTTTATGATGACAATTGTTAACATTTTGGAATTCTTAGCATTTTCTGTCTCAGTGGCAAAAATCACCAGAACAAACAGAAAGGGTCAATTTACCCTGCAGGGCCACAAACAGCAATAAAACTTTTCTAATCTCTCTGTGGAGTTGGGGTTCAGCTTTAAACATTGCGATTGTTAGTATAATCTCTATGTGATTGCATATTTATTACTGTAACCCTGTCAGGGCTGGATCAGCCCTTCCTTCTCAGAGCTCTGTGCTCAGCTGTCGGTTAATTGTCAAAGACTCTTCATTCCACAGTAACTCCCTGGATCAGATCGTCTGTGCCTTTGCCTTGTTCAACATATCCAGACTCTCTCTGCTGTGTTTTCCTGTGATAGACTTTTGCCTGGCTGACTTCCCTTCTGGTTCCTGATCCTGTTTGCTGCACCCGACTACGCTGATTTCTGGACCCCTGTTTCTCTGGCTTGTTCTGACTACCCATCCTGGTTACTGAACTCTGGCTTGTTTTGACTATGTTTTCTCTGTTTATACCATTTTATTAAATAGTGTGATTTTTACTGCACTTCTGTCTCAGTCTGATTCATGGTTCCTGACAAACCTGTAACTGGGTTTTATTTGTACATAGTGTCAGACATCGGTCTACTGGCTGTGAGTTTTTTTGTAAACTTTTTACAAAAGTATTAAATGATCCTAGTCAAATGACTCTGCTCCGAAGACAAAAGCTTCTCCTGCACTGCAAACATTCCAGGTGGTGGTAAGAGGAGCCCGCTCACACTCCTAATCCCACAGAAGTGACACAACACAAGCCAAACACCAATAACATTACCTCTTCATAAAAGCTTTACTAAGTCACAAGCAGCATACAGCATGTCCTCGCCCAGGGACGGCCCCTCTTTTTTTTTTTCCAACCAAAGTTTTATTAAAACGAAAAGTGCATACATGTTATTACATACATCCAGAGTATCAATTATATCATGTAGGTGTACAGCAATTAGAATACAGACATTTCAAGACCATTTCCATAAATGTGACGATCATAGGGAAAAAGAGTAAAAATAAATTAAAAAAAAGAATAAAAAAGAATGAGAATGGCTACAGGAACTGACCATGTATACCGTCCATACCAATGATGATATAAAAGGCTAGGGGTAGGCTACCCATCCGGCAACACAGACCCAGGATGATTTACGTACAAGTATCAGAGTCCTGTAGCCAACGATTCCATATTTTGTTGTATTTGGACGGGCATTCTCTGTTACTATACATAACGTTTTTGTACGGTGTATTTGTCAATAGTATCTGGGAGCAACCCAAGTAAGCATTGTTTTGGGTCTAGTGCGACCGGAGAGCCCATGTGATTGTGTAGAAAAGTTACAACTTGCGTCCACAGGCCTTGTATTTTGGGGCATGACCATATTAGGTTGAAGAACGTGCCCACCTCCCTCCCACACATCTGGCAAAGTGTAGACTGGGTGATTTTATATATAGCAACCCTAAGGGGGGTGAGATATGCCTGATGAATGATGTAAATTTGAGTCAATCTGTTGGAGAGCTTGGGTGAGACAGCCCTGCAGGATTCCAAGGCCTCCTCCCATTCCTCATCCTCCAGGGGCCTATCGCTCTCTCCCAGCGAGGTTTGAGTCTATATGCCAATTTGGTGGAGACAGGGGTAGTAAGCATATTGTAGAAGGCCGATGTAAATTTTCGGGGGTCATTACTCTTGACTATAGCCATAAGTACATTAGGGGCGGACTGCGGGGGGGACTCCGGAAACTGAGTCTGGATCGCGTGTCTCACCTGCAGGAATTCGAAAGAGCATGTGGCTAGGAACTGAAAATTAGTCGCTGAGCGTGGTGAAAGTTTTGAGGGTTCCATCGGCAAACAGCTGGTGCATGTAAAGAATACCATGAGTGGACCAGAGGTCCGCATCGGGCAATTGTAGGAATTCTGGCAGATTTTTATTATGCCATGAGGGAGTATAACCGTTCCCTGTCCGTCTAGTCTAAATGATTAAAGTCAGGAAGGGCAGTGCCCCCCAGATCCGTGGGGTTTTTAAGCGCCTACCAAGCCAATTTGTGTCTGTTGGTTCCCTATACAAAAGGTTTAAGAAGGGCCTCAAGGGATTTAAAGTGTTTCAGGGGTAAGTATACAGGGGAGTGCCAGAGCACATAGAGTATCTTGGGTAGGAGAACCATCTTAATTAGGTTTACACGACCCCATACCCCTAGTGGTAGGCGGGCCTTGGCCCGTAGTTTGGATTTAACATGGGAAATAAGGGGTCCGAAGTTTAAATGTATATAATCCGCCGGTGACCTGGATACACAGATCCCCAAGTATTTAATGGTACTGACCCGTTGTAATGGCAAACTGTCCTGAAATTCAGTCGGTGGGAAGCTGTTAAGCGGTAGAATTTGGGATTTCCCCCAGTTAATCTTTAGCCCGGAAAATGTTCTGAATCGTTCAATTGCCTGGAGCGCTATGTGTAGTGAGGGGCCCGAGTCCGCCAGGTATAACAGTGTATCATCTGCATACATACTGATCTTTTCGGACAGAGTGCCAGAGCTCAGTTCCCTGATCTCCGGTTTAGCTTGGATGGAAATGACTAAGGGTTCCGCGGCCAAGGCGTATAGTAGTGGTGATAGAGGGCAGCCCTCTCTCGTGCCTCTACTGAGGTCAAACATTCGAGACGGCCAGCAGTTCGGCCACCACCTTGGCCGTGGGCGCCTGATACAGCAGTTGGACCCACTTGATGAACCGTGGTCCAAAGCCATATCCCTCCAAGCAGCTCCAGAGATACTCTCGCTCCACAGAGTCAAACGCTTTCGCCGTGTCTAATGTCACTACCACTCGTGACCCAACTTCTGCATGTGTAGCTTGTAAATGAATGTACAGTTTGCAGAGATTAAATGAAGTGTTGCGGCCTGGCATGATGCCTGCTTGATCTGCGTGTATTAGGGACAGAATTCCTTGGTTTAATCGAAGGGACAGCACCTTGGCCAATATTTTTATATCTACTTGTAGTAGAGAAATGGGGCGATAGGATTCGGGGTAGCCCGGGTCTTTCCCAGGTTTGGGGATAAGGACTATCGTTGCTTCTCGCACAGAGGGGGGCAAGGTGAAAGTTTCAAACAGGTGATTATAGAGTGCAAGCAGTTTGGGAGTAAGTAGTTCACTAAATTGGGAGTAAAACTCAACTGCGAGACCGTCGGAGCCCGGGGATTTGGATCGAGCGAAACTGGCAATCGCGGTAGCTATTTCTTTCGTAGTGAGGGGTGCCTCAAGTAAGTTTACTTGATCCCTCGTCAGTTGGGGAAAGGTGATGCTGTGGAGGAAAGCAGTCCACGAGTCCATTGGGTGTGTCACTGTCGTCTTGTATAGGTCTGCAAAAAATTCTCTGAACTTAGAGGTTACACTACATGGGTCCGTGATCTGTCGACCCCCCGGTCGTGAAGGGTGATTACAACTGGGGGTCTGTCTTCACTGTGCACTAGATATGCTAGGAGCTTACCTGCCTTTTCCCCATATTCAAACAGATTTTGTTTAGTAAAAAAGAGCTTCTGTCGGGCCTTTGTAAACTGGAGTTGAGTTACCACTCTCGTTTGCATTTTAAGCTGGGCTGCTAATGCCGGGGTGGGATTAGTGGCGTAGTCTTGCTCAGTAGAGGCTAGCTCCGTCACCACTCTGTCAAATGTACCAGCAGAGTCTGCTTTGATTTTGTTTATGTGTGAGATCAGGGTAGTACGGGCGTAGATTTTAAATGAGTCCCAGATTGCCACAACAGAGGCCGTTTGGTCATTTTCTAAAAAGTATAGCTTCCATTGGTTTATAAACTCATCGTCCTCCAGCAGCAATGAGAGCCAGAAGGGGTTTAGGTGCCATGGCCTCGGTGGTTTGTCAATAGGAATACTTAGGGTGGTTCAATATGGACTATGGTCAGATAGTAGCCTGGGACAGAAAGCGACCTCTAGGATCTGTGGCGCTAAGGTGTGGGACACAAGAATAAAATCTATGCGGGACATAGAGTTGTGAGAGGGGGAGAAGCAGGAGTAGGCCCGTGCCTGTAGGAATTTATGTCTCCACGTGTCAAGAAGGTGAAAGGTGGAGATAAGTTTGGAGAATTGAGTCTCGTCAGCACTAGCGCCTGGCGCCTGCGCCGTCTGGAGTCTATCAAGGGTCGGACACAGTGTGGTGTTGAAATCACCCAGCCACACTGCCGGTATTGTGGGGTTTCGGGACATAAACGTAAAGCCCTCCATGACCACGGTTGTGCTAAAGGGAGGAGGTATATAGAAAGCCATGAGAAGGAACGGTTCACCGTATAACTCGGCATGGAGAAATACATACCGACTGTGGGGGTCAGTGATGAGTTCACAAAATTCTAAATGCACTGATTTGGCAATTAAAACCGAAACTCCCCTTGCGTGAGTCGTGTGGGTGGAATGGTACGCCCACCCAACCCAGGGGCGACGAAGAGCCATTTGGAGTCTGCCCTCGACATGTGTCTCAACCAGCACCACCACATCTGCACGCTGCTTTTTAAGGAATGTAAGGGCTGCTGAGCGCTTGATTTTCTCACGTAGGCACCTCACATTCCACGTGAGGAACTTTACAGACGCCATGGCGCTGAAATTACAATATAACCCCGCTGTATTGTACCACGGGACCTGTGATCTAACAAAAAATAGAGCAAGCAAAAGAGCAGGAGAATATTAAGCAATGTATGGGACTGCCAGACAACATGTATACATTTTCCCAGTATCCGCTCCCGGAGCATTGCATGCACACATAGAAAAAACTGTATAACAACCCCCTCTCCCACCCACCCCAACTTGTGCAGGCATCATCCCTTAACAACTTTAAACTGCCATCTGGCAAAAACAGTAACTTTGCATGTAAAAAAAGAATATGGAATAGTCTTAGCCACTGGGTCAAGTAGTGGCACCGAGGCAGCCACCACTGAAAAGGATATGGATGGGGCCTAAGTGTCCGCCCCGTCACGTTGGCATGAAGTAAAAGCAACAAATCCCAATTTCCATTTCCATCCGCATAGTCATGGTTCCCAGTGGTTGGCGGGGGAAAAATTAGCTGCACAGTGCATGCGGCTTGTAGGACTAGCACGTCCTCATAACTCCGAAGGGTAAATAAGTCCAGGGGTATGAAAAAGACCCCCCAAAGGAGGCAATGAGGTGTAGTAAGTCGACTCATATCACTCAAAATAGACCAAGTCTCCAAATAACACTTGAAGGGTTGTTTAGCATTCATTGTGGCGGTGCGACCACCAAGGGTAAAGGGTTCCGCGTACCCCCCCGGCCTGGCAAAGGTAAGTCAATGTGGGCCGTTAATAGAAGGCAAGGGCCAGGGTGGTAATGCAGCAGGGAGAACTAAGTCAAACCAAGCAGTGCTAAAGACAAGGAGAAAAGCATCTCACCATGTGGCTCACCTGGTGTGCGGTTAATCAACTCTTCCAGGTGCAGGCCCGCGCTCCAGCCAGGAGATGATCTCTTCAGGATCTTCAAAGAACAGTACACGCCCCTCATTCTCCACTCTCAGGTGGGCTGGAAAAAGCATTGAGTACTTCAGGTGACAGCTGTGCAGTCGACGTTTAGCCTCCATGAAGCTCTGGCGATGCTTCTGTATCTCAGCCGAGAAGTCGGGGAATATCGCCACTTTCATGTTTCCCACGGGGATGTTACCCTTCTCTCTCGCCAGCCTCAGCGCAGCATCCCGGTCTTTGTAATTAAAAAATTTGGCAATGAAGGTACGGGGGGAGCTCCCAGAGGGGGAGGCTTAGCAGGCATGCAATGCGCCCTCTCGACCGCCAGCATGGGGGAGGAAGCATCCCGGCCATATGTGGTCAACAGCAGCTGTTTCAGGAACATTGTCGGGTCCTTACCTTCCACTCCCTCCGGAAGACCAATGAAGCAGAGGTTACATCTCCTCAACCGATTCTCCATGTCGTCCTGCTTGGCAAGTAATTGGTTAATTTGCCTTTGCATGTGGTCAGATCCAGCCTGTAATGGCAGGAGGATGTCTTCCATTGTGCTGATTCGGGTCTCAGTCTCTGTGACCCGATCGCGGAGTTTCTGAAAGTCCTGCCTAATCAATGAAATGTTCATCTTGACCTCCTCAATCTGGGCATTGAGAGAAGTCCTGCAGAGAGTAATCGCTTCCAGTAGTTTGTTCGTGTCTCCCGACCCACGCTCCCCTCCCGTCCTCTCTGCGCCGCCATCTTCCTCAGTCTCCTCTCCTTCATTCCGGCGGTACTGTGCGAGCTTAGCCGCGGCAGATTTTTGGCTTTTTGGGGGAGACCTAATACCAGAAGCGAGGGGTGTCAGTCCTAGCCAGTCAGGTTCAAAATTCTTGCCTCAGAGTCACAGGATGAAGGTGGATGCAGGATTAATTGCCAGAGCTCAGGGAAGAAGCGTCCTACGCCATGCAGAGTCAGGCCACGCCCCCCGGGACCGCCCCTCTTTAATGCGTATCAACCCGCAATCGGCATGCGATTGTGTTGTGCTGTTTTTTTATATGTGCTTACAGAAAGGCACATCAAAATAAGCAATTTTAAGATCTCTCCACAGGTGTTCAATGGGATTTAGATCTGGACTCATTGCTGGCCACTTTAGAACTCTCCAGCGCTTTGTTGCCATCCACTTCTGGGTGCTTTTTGACGTATGTTTGGGGTCATTGTCCTGCTGGAAGACCCAAGATCTCGGACGCAAACCCAGCTTTCTGACATTAGGCTCTACAATGCGACCCAAAATCCTTTGGTAATCCTCAGATAATCCTCACATTCAAGGTACCCAGTGCCAGAGGCAGCAAAAAAAAACCAAAACATCATTGAACCTCCACCATATTTCACTGTATGAAGCTGTACCTGAGAACCTGCAGTACAAGGATCTCCCTCTGTAGAAAGGAAGTAGAAGTACTGTACACTCCAGGGGTCTATTATATAAGAAAAGTTTCAACTTCACTAACTTCCAAGTCATGCAGTTTACCCACTCGTGGACCCGAGACCATGTGCATAGGAAATGCATTAGAGGGGCGTGGCCTGGAAGGAGGAGAAGCTGAAGCCCTTTTCTGATATATTAGAAACCAGAATAGCTGTCTGGTGTGCACTTCTACTTCTTTTTCTGCAGATTGCTATATTATTGCGATAAGTTGTGCCTATGAAAAGTCAGCACCCAGCAGAGATGAGATCACTGGGTAAAACAAGGTGGAGCTTCTACTGGCGCTCTTGATTCAATTGTTTTTTGGCAAGGATTTCCCTACATAATCTAGCAGGATTTAATAAAGTAAAACAATTTTTTTTTTTTTTCTTGCTTTTTAAGTTATAGAGCATATGTAAAACATATCATTGTTTGTTTTGTTCAAATAAATAATATCAAGAATTTGAGATGAAGTGTATTAAAAAAAAATGTAAACTCTACTAAGTCAACCTGTATATTTCTTATCTGTACATGTCCCCACAGTCAGTTGCTGATCTGTAGCAGTTGGAGAATGTACAAAGACCAAGAATGAAATAGGTTTTATGATCTGCCTTCAACAGTCATTTGATGTGGACCATGTTACTCCTTCTGCAACTTATACCCACTTGGTATCATCACTCCAGCCAGCTGAAGAATGGTACTGTAATCCTTTTTTTTTTTATCTGTAAAAAAATGTTTATTTATTTTTACTATAACAAAACATAGAATTATTGACAATAAACAATTCTGTAATTAAATTTCTTATCAATATTCGATAAATATTGCATATAATTAAACTAAAGTGGAAGAATGGTCATCTTAATTCAGTTTAAAAAATACATGAGACCTAAAAGATTAAAATGTGAAACTGTAAAGGTCACAGCTTTAGTAAACTTACCGTAATTTAAGTCATCAAAATTTTACATTTAGATTGCCTAATACATAGGATTTTTGTTATTTATTGGAAAATGTGTAATATTTTATATAAGGTGAAACTGTTGGTGACATAAACTCATCAAGAAACAGGGAGATCCTGCTGCTTAAATCAATTTTATAACAGCCTCACCTTAAAAGTAAATCTTCCCTTTATAGTGACTCTGTCATACAAAAAAGTATAAAAAGCCAGCCTGTAAAAATACAAAAATTAAATTTAGAAGTTGTACCACTGCTGAATCCAATCTTTGTTCTTATGCAAAGCTACAACCGCTGCTAGAATCTCCAACATCTGACACTTACAACTTCAAAGGGGCTTGGACTCACCATTGATGTAACAGTAGGTGAAACCACAGCAAACAGTAAGAAGTGTCAGATATTGAAGATTCCATTGGTGGGTATAGCTCTGCAAGACAGCCAAGACTGGAATCACTGATGTAGAGACTGGCAAGTATTACTAGTGTAATTCCAGAATCACATTTTTTCAATACACAGTCATAGCCGAAATTGTTGGCACCCCATACATTTTGCCAGAAAATCAAGTATTTCTCACAGAAAAGTATTGCAGTAACACATGTTTTGCTATACACATGTTTATTCCCTTTGTGTGTATTGGAACAAAACAAAAAAAAGGGAGGAAAAAAAGCAAATTGGACATAATGTCACACAAAACTCCAAAAATCCTCCTGGTAAAATGTCTTATGGACACATGAAACCAAGATAGAGCTTTTTGGTAAAGCACATAATTCTACTGTTTACCGAAAATGGAATGAGGCCTACAAAGAAAAGAACACAATACCTACAGTGAAATATGGTGGAGATTCAATGATGTTTTGGGGTTGTTTTGCTGCCTCTGGCACTGGGTACCTTGAATGTGAGGATTATCTGAGGATTACCAAAGGATTTTGGGTCGCACTGTAGAGCCTAATGTCAGAAAGCTGGGTTTGTGTCCGAGATCTTGGGTCTTCCAGCAGGACAATGACCCCAAACATACGTCAAAAAGCACCCAGAAGTGGATGGCAACAAAGCGCTGGAGAGTTCTAAAGTGGCCAGCAATGAGTCCAGATCTAAATCCCATTGAACACCTGTGGAGAGATCTTAAAATTGCTTTTAGGAAAAGGTGCCCTTCCAATAAGAGAGACCTGGAGCAGTTTGCAAAGGAAGAGTGGTCCAAAATTCCGGGTGAGAGGTGTAAGAAGCTTATTGATGGTTATAGGAAGCAACTGATTTCAGTTATTTTTTCCAAAGGGTGTGCAACCAATTATTAAGTTAAGGGTGCCAAGAATTTTGACCAGCCCATTTTTGGAGTTTTGTGCGACATTATGTCCAATTTGCTTTTTTTCCTCCCTTTTTTGTTTTGTTCCAATACACACAAAGGGAATAAACATGTGTATAGCAAAACATGTGTTACTTTTCTGTGAGAAATACTTGATTTTCTGGAAAAATTTCTGGGGTGCCAACAATTTCGGCCATGACTGTATGAAACAACCTGGTCATATTGGTAGATCTGGTTCATCAATCAATTTTTACATACAAATTTCTTTCTAAACATTTACAACAATTGTTACCAGATAAAAATTAATAAAAATAACACAATTGTGTTCTATTCTTCCTCTTACTCGCGTCCACTATCTGCTTATTTTGATGTGCCTTTCTGTAAGCACATATATAAAAACAGCACAACACAATCGCATGCCGATTGCGGGTTGATACGCATTAAAGAGGGGCGGTCCCGGGGGGCATGGCCTGACTCTGCATGGCGTAGGACGCTTCTTCCCTGAGCTCTGGCAATTAATCCTGCATCCACCTTCATCCTGTGACTCTGAGGCAAGAATTTTGAACCTGACTGGCTAGGACTGACACCCCTCGCTTCTGGTATTAGGTCTCCCCCGAAAAGCCAAAAATCTGCCGCGGCTAAGCTCGCACAGTACCGCCGGAATGAAGGAGAGGAGACTGAGGAAGATGGCGGCGCTGAGAGGACGGGAGGGGAGCGTGGGTCGGGAGACACGGACAAACTACTGGAAGTGATTACTCTCTGCAGGACTTCTCTCAATGCCCAGATTGAGGAGGTCAAGATGAACATTTCATTGATTAGGCAGGACTTTCAGAAACTCCGCGATCGGGTCACAGAGACTGAGACCCGAATCAGCACAATGGAAGACATCCTCCCGCCATTACAGGCTGGATCTGACCACATGCAAAGGCAAATTAACCAATTACTTGCCAAGCAGGACGACATGGAGAATCGGTTGAGGAGATGTAACCTCTGCTTCATTGGTCTTCCGGAGGGAGCGGAAGGTAAGGACCCGACAATGTTCCTGAAACAGCTGCTGTTGACCACATATGGCCGGGATGCTTCCTCCCCCATGCTGGCGGTCGAGAGGGCGCATTGCATGCCTGCTAAGCCTCCCCCTCTGGGAGCTCCCCCCATACCTTCATTGCCAAATTTTTTAATTACAAAGACCGGGATGCTGCGCTGAGGCTGGCGAGAGAGAAGGGTAACATCCCTGTGGGAAACATCAAAGTGGCGATATTCCCCGACTTCTCGGCTGAGATACAGAAGCATCGCCAGAGCTTCATGGAGGCTAAACGTCGACTGTGCAGCTGTCACCTGAAGTACTCAATGCTTTTTCCAGCCCACCTGAGAGTGGAGAATGAGGGGCGTGTACTGTTCTTTGAAGATCCTGAAGAGGTCATCTCCTGGCTGGAGCGCGGGCCTGCACCTGGAAGAGTTGATTAACCGCACACCAGGTGAGCCACATGGTGAGATGCTTTTCTCCTTGTCTTTAGCACTGCTTGGTTTGACTTAGTTCTCCCTGCTGCATTACCACCCTGGCCCTCGCCTTCTATTAACGGCCCCGCATTGACTTACCTTTGCCAGGCCGGGGGGGTACGCGGAACCCTTTACCCTTGGTGGTCGCACCGCCACAATGAATGCTAAACAACCCTTCAAGTGTTATTTGGAGACTTGGTCTATTTTGAGTGATATGAGTCGACTTACTACACCTCATTGCCTCCTTTGGGGGGTCTTTTTCATACCCCTGGACTTATTTACCCTTCAGAGTTATGAGGACGTGCTAGTCCTACAAGCCGCATGCACTGTGTAGCTAATTTTCCCCCGCCAACCACTGGGAACCATGACTATGCGGATGGAAATGGAAATTGGGATTTGTTGCTTTTACTTCATGCCAACGTGACAGGGCGCACACTTAGGCCCCATCCATATCCTTTTCAGTGGTGGCTGCCTCGGTGCCACTACTTGACCCAGTGGCTAAGACTATTCCATATTCTTTTTTTACATGCAAAGTTACTGTTTTTGCCAGATGGCAGTTTAAAGTTGTTAAGGGATGATGCCTGCACAAGTTGGGGTGGGTGGGAGAGGGGGTTGTTATACAGTTTTTTCTATGTGTGCATACAATGCTCCGGGAGCGGATACTGGGAAAATGTATACATGTCTGGCAGTCCCATACATTGCTTAATATTCTCCTGCTCTTTTGCTTGCTCTATTTTTTGTTAGATCACAGGTCCCGTGGTACAATACAGCGGGGTTATATTGTAATTTCAGCGCCATGGCGTCTGTAAAGTTCCTCACGTGGAATGTGAGGTGCCTACGTGAGAAAATCAAGCGCTCAGCAGCCCTTACATTCCTTAAAAAGCAGCGTGCAGACGTGGTGGTGCTGGTTGAGACACATGTCGAGGGCAGACTCCAAATGGCTCTTCGTCGCCCCTGGGTTGGGTGGGCGTACCATTCCACCCACACTACTCACGCAAGGGGAGTTTCGGTTTTAATTGCCAAATCAGTGCATTTTGAATTTTGTGAACTCATCACTGACCCCCACGGGCGGTATGTATTTCTCCATGCCGAGTTATACGGTGAACTGTTCCTTCTCATGGCTTTCTACATACCTCCTCCCTTTAGCACAACCGTGGTCATGGAGGGCTTTACGTTTATGTCCCACAACCCCACAATACCGGCAGTGTGGCTGGGTGATTTCAACACCACACTGTGTCCGACCCTTGATAGACTCCAGAGGGCGCAGGCGCCAGGCGCTAGTGCTGACGAGACTCAATTCTCCAAACTTATCTCCACCTTTCACCTTCTTGACACGTGGAGACATAAATTCCTACAGGCACGGGCCTACTCCTGCTTCTCCCCCTCTCACAACTCTATGTCCCGCATAGATTTTATTCTTGTGTCCCACACCTTAGCGCCACAGATCCTAGAGGTCGCTTTCTGTCCCAGGCTACTATCTGACCATAGTCCATATTGAACCACCCTAAGTATTCCTATTGACAAACCACCGAGGCCATGGCACCTAAACCCCTTCTGGCTCTCATTGCTGCTGGAGGACGATGAGTTTATAAACCAATGGAAGCTATACTTTTTAGAAAATGACCAAACGGCCTCTGTTGTGGCAATCTGGGACTTATTTAAAATCTACGCCCGTACTACCCTGATCTCACACATAAACAAAATCAAAGCAGACTCTGCTGGTACATTTGACAGAGTGGTGACGGAGCTAGCCTCTACTGAGCAAGACTACGCCACTAATCCCACCCCGGCATTAGCAGCCCAGCTTAAAATGCAAACGAGAGTGGTAACTCAACTCCAGTTTACAAAGGCCCGACAGAAGCTCTTTTTTACTAAACAAAATCTGTTTGAATATGGGGAAAAGGCAGGCAAGCTCCTAGCATATCTAGTGCACAGTGAAGACAGACCCCCAGTTGTAATCACCCTTCACGGCCGGGTGGTCGACAGATCACGGACCCATGTAGTGTAACCTCTAAGTTCAGAGAATTTTTTGCAGACCTATACAAGACGACAGTGACACACCCAATGGACTCGCGGACTGCTTTCCTCCACAGCATCACCTTTCCCCAACTGACGAGGGATCAAGTAGACTTACTTGAGGCACCCCTCACTACGAAAGAAATAGCTACCGCGATTGCCAGTTTCGCTCGATCCAAATCTCCGGGCTCCGACGGTCTCGCCGTTGAGTTTTACTCCCAATTTAGTGAACTACTTACTCCCAAACTGCTTGCACTCTATAATCACCTGTTTGAAACTTTCACCTTGCCCCCCTCTGTGCGAGAAGCAACGATAGTCCTTATCCCCAAACCTGGGAAAGACCCGGGCTACCCCGAATCCTATCGCCCCATTTCTCTACTACAAGTAGATATAAAAATATTGGCCAAGGTGCTGTCCCTTCGATTAAACCAAGGAATTCTGTCCCTAATACACGCAGATCAAGCAGGCATCATGCCAGGCCGCAACACTTCATTTAATCTCTGCAAACTGTACATTAATTTACAAGCTACACATGCAGAAGATGGGTCACGAGTGGTAGTGACATTAGACACGGCGAAAGCGTTTGACTCTGTGGAGCGAGAGTATCTCTGGAGCTGCTTGGAGGGATATGGCTTTGGACCACGGTTCATCAAGTGGGTCCAACTGCTATATCAGGCGCCCACGGCCAAGGTGGTGGCCGAACTGCTGGCCGTCTCGAATGTTTGACCTCAGTAGAGGCATGAGAGAGGGCTGCCCTCTATCACCACTACTATACGCCTTGGCCGCGGAACCCTTAGTCATTTCCATCCAAGCTAAACCGGAGATCAGGGAACTGAGCTCTGGCACTCTGTCCGAAAAGATCAGTATGTATGCAGATGATACACTGTTATACCTGGCGGACTCGGGCCCCTCACTACACATAGCGCTCCAGGCAATTGAACGATTCAGAACATTTTCCGGGCTAAAGATTAACTGGGGGAAATCCCAAATTCTACCGCTTGACAGCTTCCCACCGACTGAATTTCAGGACAGTTTGCCATTACAACGGGTCAGTACCATTAAATACTTGGGGATCTGTGTATCCAGGTCACCGGCGGATTATATACATTTAAACTTCGGACCCCTTATTTCCCATGTTAAATCCAAACTACGGGCCAAGGCCCGCCTACCACTAGGGGTATGGGGTCGTGTAAACCTAATTAGGATGGTTCTCCTACCCAAGATACTCTATGTGCTCTGGCACTCCCCTGTATACTTACCCCTGAAACACTTTAAATCCCTTGAGGCCCTTCCTAAACCTTTTGTATAGGGAACCAACAGACACAAATTGGCTTGGTAGGCGCTTAAAAACCCCACGGATCTGGGGGGCACTGCCCTTCCTGACTTTAATCATTTAGACAAGACGGACAGGGAACGGTTATACTCCCTTATGGCATAATAAAAATCTGCCAGAATTCCTACAATTGCCCGATGTGGACCTCTGGTCCACTCATGGTATTCTTTACATGCACCAGCTGTTTGCCGATGGAACCCTCAAAACTTTCACCACGCTCAGCGACTAATTTTCAGTTCCTAGCCACATGCTCTTTCGAATTCCTGCAGGTGAGACACGCGATCCGGACTCAGTTTCCGGAGTCCCCCCCGCAGTCCACCCCTAATGTACTTATGGCTATAGTCAAGAGTAATGACCCCCGAAAATTTACATCGGCCTTCTACAATATGCTTACTACCCCTGTCCCCACCAAATTGGCATATAGACTCAAACCTCGCTGGGAGAGAGCGATAGGCCCCTGGAGGATGAGGAATGGGAGGAGGCCTTGGAATCCTGCAGGGCTGTCTCACCCAAGCTCTCCGACAGATTGACTCAAATTTACATAATTCATCAGGCATATCTCACCCCCCTTAGGGTTGCTAGATATAAAATCACCCAGTCTACACTTTGCCAGATGTGTGGGAGGGAGGTGGGCACGTTCTTCAACCTAATATGGTCATGCCCCAAAATACAAGGCCTGTGGACGCAAGTTGTAACTTTTCTACACAATCACATGGGCTCTCCGGTCGCACTAGACCCAAAACAATGTTTACTTGGTGTCGGGGGAACCCCCAGAACTAGGAGTTTCCAATAACATGTTGACTGCTGAACCAAAGTTATTTTTAAAAGATGTATTTAATATTCAGGCAAGCAGCTAAACTACTAGCCTGGAGAGCAATACAGTACATGGTGATACATTCAAGATAATTGCTCTGATTAGACTGATTTGTCCCAGTCCTTTTATACAAGACAAAGGGGGAGGCACATTACTTCTTTCAAATACAAGGCAATTTGTTGATGTTTACATGAAGAACAAATGGACATTTAGCATCTATGTGTTACTTCCAGCCACCTCTGGGAAATGTCACGCAGGACCTCATTCCTAGCTGGGGGTGTGAATGTAACTTTGACTACAAAGAGAAGGTGTCCCTTTGTTATATCCTGTGACTCAGAGATTGCTTGATCAATCTCTGAACACAGAAACATCATCATATTACATAATATGACTTTTAACAGATTATACAACCAACTCTAAACACATACATACATGTATACATGTATACACACATACATATTCATATATATATACCCATATATACATATATACATACACATACATCAGATCAGAAACACATGCTTTGATAATCATGAATAAATGTTTGATAAGTAAATGGCTATTCCATTTACCCGATCAATCCCATCTCTTGGTCAAATTAAAAATTGACCACATAACTAACAAAACATAACAGCACTATAACAAGCAATTCATACCTTGGCTGTGGACAGTTAAGTTCTTGACTATTCAGTGTAAAGATCCCTTTGGAGACAGTTAAAGCTGTGTAGGGCCTAGCTAGATGGGAACATTATTGTCATGATAACGGGGAAGATGGGAAAAACTAAGTCTCATAACACATACAAAACCTAACATACATGGCATTTCAAAGAAAAGCAGATACAATTGCAATTCCTGTCAATCGCTTCTAAATTCCAACATCTCCCTCTACCTGCCTAATCTTGCGTGACCTAGTTCATATTTATTTTATTTTCTTAGTTCATATTCTTCCTGATTTATGTACCCAATTTACTTCTGCAGAAAAATCTCATTTTGCTTTGTTAAGGCTAAAAATACAAAAATACAAAAATGTAAAAATTAAAAAAATTATACGTTGGTCTAATCAATGTATGAATGCAAAGTCTTTCGTTTATTCCTCCGATGTAACTATGACAGTGACAGCCATTCCTCCATAAAATCCACTGAAACACCTTAAGAACGCATACAATGTTCATACATAATCTTCTTTTCTTCAGGACTTATCATAGTCCGCATGACAAAATACTTCCGGTAGGTGTGCAGACCTTTTTACAACTATAGCAAAGAACGCATACAATGTTCATACATAATCGTCTTTTCTTCAGGACTTATCATAGTCCGCATGACAAGAGACTTCCGGTAGGTGTGCAGACCTTTTTGCAATTATAGCAAACTGAGCTTTGACTTTTTTTAGACAGCTGACATGATAAGTATTAAAGTTTTCAGACACAAGCTTTTGAAAGCACTCTTTTCCATAAATGGTGTTTGTGGTTGATGTCAAGGAATGAGGGAGGATGGCTTCACTCAGATTGTCAGTCCAACACTTGATCATTAACAAAAATGCCCATAAAGCCGTTTGAGTTTTTTTTTCTGCTGAAGTAAATTTATGTTCAAGAGGTAAAAAAAACCTAGAAGAAAAGAAAAACGACTTAATACAGGAGAAACCATTCTCATTTAGTATAAAATGTTAGTCAACTGTCATCCAACTAACTGTCCACATTATCCTGAATTCAATAAAACATTTATCATAAACAATAGGCTTCTCAGAAAGGTGGGAAGGGGGGGGGGGGCTACTACTTCTGGCTTGGATCAATGATCCTTCAGGAACATAGACAAGAGAGCACAGAATACAGGATTTTACAAGAATGACAGGAGTATGGTGCAGCACTGGGGATCAGGAAGGAAACAAAATGCTAGTAAGAACCACCCACTTGCAGCACTGGGTTTCAGGGTTCACATGAGGTCAGATACATAAAATACAGTTGATGTATACAAGGATTCTAAGGCAGGAAAGATACATACTATCTGGGGAGAATGAGGGCCAATGAACAAATCCCTTGCAGCACTGAGATGCTGGGATCACTAAACAGTGGGAAGTAAAAATTCAAGCTGACAGGTGTGTGCCTGGACACACATATACACTGAGGACAGATATGCACAGACATATAATACAGCTAAAAATGAGTAGCCATGCACATAGTCACACAGGAATCTATAAGAGTAGTGACGTTGCATTGTGACCCCGAACAGGAAACTGGCTTCAAATACACTTGGAGACACAAAGGCCACCTTGCTTGGGACATTATTATGCAAAGCCTAAGGCAATCTGTTTCAGCTTAAAAAGGCAGTACTGGCTGGGCATGTAGCTAATTCAATTAACAACAGGAGGTTTAGCTAGTCTTAAACACAAGTTTTGTGGGACAAGATACAACCACAGACCTTATAAGTTAAAGCAATGAAACTAGATGCCAAAGCACGTACAATACCATTATACCTTTTGATCTCTTTTTTTTTTATATATTTTTTTTTTTTTTTTGGAGACAGATCTGTAGAAAAGCTGAAGATCTGAGACATAGGCCTAATCAAAACTCTTAATAATAATAATAATAATACCAAAGTAACCTTAACACTCTATGTAGTGACACTGACATACATGTAGTGACATTCATTACTTTTTTTTTTTTTTTTCGTAGGCGTTTATACTAGAGCAACAATTATTCAATTCAATCTTAATAAAACTTTTTTTTTAGTCATAAAATATTATGCAAAAACTGTATTATAAGGCTCAGTTCCCACTATTGTAAATTAAAGTTGCAGCGACTTTTAAAAGGTTCACTACCTTGATGCATCCTTCAATGTTACCCTGATCTAGAGACTGTAAAGTTGGACCATAATTGCACTCTAAAGTCTCTGAATCACATGTTTTTGGGGGTCACTATAGTGGAAACTTGGCCTAAGACGATAGACGCTTCATTATCTAGGGCAGGGGTGTGAAACTCAATTTCATTGTGGGCTGCATCAGCATTATGATTGTCCTAAAAAAGGGCTGGTTGTATCTGTAAGATTAGATGTCCAGCGCATCCCCTCCCCTTACATTAGATGTCAAGAGCCACCCCACTATCAGAAGTTGAGTCCTCCACTCTCCCTTACATCACAGTGCACCGCTCTTTCCTTAAATATAAAATTAAGCACCTCATACTGTAAATGGGAACAAGAAACTGCTAAGGGCAGAACCGACTTGGACGACTGCACCAATTTTAGCTAATGGGGAGAGTGAACCCCATAAATATTCATGCACAAAAATAGAAACACTTCAGAACAATACTTCCATTGGGGAATTGTCTTTGAAGGCTGTGGTCTCCTTTTGTTCTGAGGGCTTCAAATGAATCAACCCAGGACATAGAACTTAATCTGAGAAATAAGCATCAAAATTTTAGTAACAAATCATATTATATAAACCAAAGGTTAGAGATATTTAGCATGCAGTAAGCATTTTGAACATTTTCTTTCTTCCAATTCCTGTCCGGACTCAAACCCTTAGAACAAGATGGACTCCAGGGTAACAGGATTTCCTAACCCTTCCCTGATATGTAGCCCAGGACCTCCCAATGTATTCCTGATTATCTACAGCTCCATTGTGTTTATGGTACCCAGTGACCCACCTCCCGTTCCAAAGACAGTCTCCATTAGGCCTCTCTTTTTCCTAAATATGGGAAATAGTCTGGATACCCGGATTGAAAACCACCTGCCACCGGGTACATCCGATCCCTCAAAGAGGCTGCACACCTTCTCCCTCCTCTATCAGTTCGGTAATCAGACAATGTTATCCTTCACCCCTACAAAACAAACTGCCTACCCTATTCAGACAGGACTCACATGTATGACAGGGGCATAGTGCAACCCTGGGGTACTGGTCTTCTTGGCATGCATGACACAGACACCTCGGTAAGGTACACAAGGAATCTAGGACAGGAAGGACACCTATGGGTATTAACTGGGGAGAATACTGCATGTCCACACATATATCGGACGTGAGGGCCCTTGGAACAGCCAAGAGCTGGTAACACCCCATACAATCTTCCTGCACAACTTTTCTCCAGACTCAACCAAAACCATACAATATGAGGCCAGACCTATACACTCTCAACTTGTATGGAATCAGGCAGGCCCTCATACCACATATCTGCAGGTAAATCTAAAAGAAATTGGAACACAAGAATTGCATAATGTGTATCCAGCTCGAGGAAGGGCTGCTACCAGATGCAACTGACCAACAGACTAAGAAAACTACATTCGTGGACACACAGATAGCTAGGGACATTAGCATACCTTAGCTTCAGGCAATGAGCCAACCTTGTACAACCAGGTATGGTTGGGTGTGCAACTAATTACAATAACAGGGGGGGGGCGGCTAAGCAGTCTACCCAACGTAACATCAGAACTTTCCCTTTTTAACGCTATGGAACTACCAGTATCAGCATGGCTAATCTTTGGTAATAGAAAACAGATATGCAACGGATCTATGGCAGATCCATTTCAAACTCTGGAGAATACCCAAAACCCCTTTACCACTAAGTGCAGTACCCCTGACAGCGATTTATAACACTTCTTAGCCTAATAAAAGTGTTAGAGTGACAATTATCCCCTGCAGTCTTACTCAACTTTTCATAAAAAAAAAAAAAACGAATATGAGGACTTCAGTTAGTTGGTTCTGCTAATCAATGGATCAGAACATACAACACACACTAGGTGGTCTAAGACATAGCCAACTGGACTGACAAATAGTACAAAACAGACCACATAACCCCGACAAACCAGGAGAATGAAAACCAATTTTGGTGTAAAGTTGTCTATGAAGGCTTTGATTTCCTTTTTGTTCTGAAAAGCCATGAAACCCAATTATCGAATCTGAGGGATAAAACACCAAAAAATGTTTAGTAATAAACATTAAATTTTCCACCAAGAAACTACAAACCAATGGTTATATACCTGTAACAAGACATTAGCATATGACACACAAATATACATTACATTACATAAACAGTGCACTTTTTCTACTACCAAAAATTGTTTGACGTCAAACTTTTATTCCCACGTGGTTTTTATATATGGTATACCAAAAAAAACTATTATTCACCATGGTTAAAAATGAGCAGCTCAAAACAAACTAATTTTTTATAAGTTCCCCTTTGTCTTGCAAGACAGTTATACTTCACCATACTGAGCACACTGGAAAACTCTTCAAAAACTGTTTCTTCTATTAAAACAAAAAATGACAGTTTAATACACATACACATATAAATGTACATTATTAGGAGGTATTTTACTTTTTACAGTTCACTCAGCTCACTCAATTTGCATGACAATACAGCTGTTCACTCACACACACATGCCATGCAATTTAACTTGTGTCAAAGAAAGAGGGGGGGTTGCTCCTTGAACTTATAGAACACCATTAAGTTAACGATTTTCAGCTCACAGTTTTTAGCTTAACTTTTCTTTTAAAATAAGCAAATGTAATATTCAGAAAGTAAAGTCAGAAATAAATGTTTTAGTCTTTTTTTAAGGTCACACTTTACAGACAAAATATTTGTCTTGCTTCTAAAAGTTGCAATGACCAACCTGGCACTGACTTGTTACCTTTTAATTGTCCTTGTGGCACTGTCACATCACTTTAAAACATACATAACAAACACAAAACATATCATCATGCCACCAAAATTCATACTGTTACTATTATTATTTTACATTCCTCAGTCCCTACCCGTAAGGAGCTTTCAATCCTTAGGTCCCAAACTAACATTCATACATACACTAGGGACAATTTAGACAGGATCCAATTAACCTACCAGCATGTCTTTGGGGTGTGGGAGGAAACTGGAGTACCTGGAGGAAACCCATGCAGGCACAGAGAGAACATGAAAACTGCAGGCAGATAGCGCCATGGTTGGGATCAACTATTTTGCTAATACAGCACTTTGGGCATATTAATACAACTAACACGACATAACAATCCATGGATCTCACACACTTCTGCACAACAAACATAACTCTCACACTTAGCCAACTACACCCTGTAGACAAAAATATTAGCAGGTTTCTCTAATAAAACTGTACTTTCCTCTCTATTTTTTTTTTTTATTTTTTTTTCTTGCGCACACATCTACACTGGACTCTAATCCATGTGTCTACTTAGGTCATTATAAATACGCTGGGTGGTAGGGTATAATGTGCTTGCAGTTATTTTAGTAATGTTATTATTAGGTTCATATACAGGACAATAAGTCTCTTTCATTTCCTTTGTCTTAGTGTTCTAGTGGTACAAAACCCCTGTGTGCCTTGTTCCATTTCTTGAGGGGCTTGGCCCCCCCTGTTCC
This sequence comes from Rana muscosa, assembly GCA_029206835.1. Lineage (NCBI taxonomy): Eukaryota > Metazoa > Chordata > Amphibia > Anura > Ranidae > Rana > Rana muscosa. Next base: position 175,723,773 of record CM055122.1, on the reverse strand, counting down.
CCAAAGTGAAAAATCTTTGGAAATCCAGGGGGAGCTCCTGGTGGGATTACACAGATCCCAATCTGGGGTGTACTCGGTGGTACAATTCCCCATCTCACACGGTGGCGAGACTTCCTCACAAATTAATCTATTCTTAGGTCCCCATATCACATAGACACAGTGAACCTAAGCAATAGCAGGAACTGTATATCTGGCCTCCAATCTTGGCCAAGGATCTATACCAGACTATACACTGCACAAATCAGCCACACAGACTGACAGGCACACAACTGGGGGGGGGGGGGTAGTCACAGAAGCTGCTACAAAGGAAACTCTGGAGAAACAGTCCACTTATGTGCCAGATACATGGCAGCACATTTGACAGACACAAGTCACTCATGCAGGATACACACACAGCATCACATTTTCCAACAAATCTTACAGTAAACAAAAAAATCCCAATAGGAGGAATTTCTAGAGTATAGAATCTGACAGTTCTGCTTCCCTAAAGTCTTCCACATCAGTTTATAGGCACTGTGCAGAATAGGAGAGATAGTACTTCTGCTTATTGTGTAGCTTTATGGAGAACTACGCAGAAGAGAAAAGGAAAACAGAATTTCATTCAAGACTGGTGCTACATGATCCAAGCAGCTCTGTTTTTTAAGCAGGCCGTCACCCTTGGCGATAAACCAGGGCCTTACCACACATAGTACCTTATCAGCCACAGCCTATGAATTATCCCTTGAGTCCGAAGACCCAAATTCCTGACCTGGCTAGTCGCCTAGACTCAGGAAATGCAGAAATTCTAGCTAAACACACAGTGCACCTGAAATAGGGCACGCCATTCACACAGAACACACGCATGTAAGGACAGTAAAAAGTACAGATAGTATTGAAAGTAATAAGAAACATAAAAATAACAAAATTCAACAGCCAAGGTTCTTGGACAGAGTACTCCATGGCAAAAGCTTACAGAAATAAGCACAGCACAAGGGGAAGTCACAGTAAGCAAAAAGTTAGCTTACCTTGACCAGCAGAAGTGAATTCCCAGCTTGTGTTGTTCCATTTCTTAGCGATGTCTGTGGAGTTGTCTGTTTCGGCTCGAAGGACCATCTTGTCGGGGCACCCCCAGAACTAGGGGTTTCCAATAACATGTTGACTGCTGAACCAAATTTATTTTTAAAAGATGTATTTAATATTCAGGCAAGCAGCTAAACTACTAGCCTGGAGAGCAATACAGTACATGGTGATACATTCAAGATAATTGCTCTGATTAGACTGATTTGTCCCAGTCCTTTTATACAAGACAAAGGGGGAGGCACATTACTTCTTTCAAATACAAGGCAATTTGTTGATGTTTACATGAAGAACAAATGGACATTTAGCATCTATGTGTTACTTCCAGCCACCTCTGGGAAATGTCACACAGGACCTCATTCCTAGCTGGGGGTGTGAATGTAACTTTGACTACAAAGAGAAGGTGTCCCTTTGTTATATCCTGTGACTCAGAGATTGCTTGATCAATCTCTGAACACAGAAACATCATCATATTACATAATATGACTTTTAACAGATTATACAACCAACTCTAAACACATACATACATGTATACATGTATACACACATACATATTCATATATATATACCCATATATACATATATACATACACATACATCAGATCAGAAACACATGCTTTGATAATCATGAATAAATGTTTGATAAGTAAATGGCTATTCCATTTACCCGATCACTTGGGTTGCTCCCAGATACTATTGACAAATACACCGTACAAAAACGTTATGTATATTAACAGAGAATGCCCGTCCAAATACAACAAAATATGGAATCGTTGGCTACAGGACTCTGATACTTGTACGTAAATCGTCCTGGGTCTGTGTTGCCGGATGGGTAGCCTACCCCTAGCCTTTTATATCATCATTGGTATGGACGGTATACATGGTCAGTTCCTGTAGCCATTCTCATTCTTTTTTATTCTTTTTTTAAATTTATTTTTACTCTTTTTCCCTATGATCGTCACATTTATGGAAATGGTCTTGAAATGTCTGTATTCTAATTGCTGTACACCTACATGATATAATTGATACTCTGGATGTATGTAATAACATGTATGCACTTTTCGTTTTAATAAAACTTTGGTTGGAAAAAAAAAAAAGAGGGGCCGTCCCTGGGCGAGGACATGCTGTATGCTGCTTGTGACTTAGTAAAGCTTTTATGAAGAGGTAATGTAATTGGTGTTTGGCTTGTGTTGTGTCACTTCTGTGGGATTAGGAGTGTGAGCGGGCTCCTCTTACCACCACCTGGAATGTTTGCAGTGCAGGAGAAGCTTTTGTCTTCGGAGCAGAGTCATTTGACTAGGATCATTTAATACTTTTGTAAAAAGTTTACAAAAAAACTCACAGCCAGTAGACCGATGTCTGACACTATGTACAAATAAAACCCAGTTACAGGTTTGTCAGGAACCATGAATCAGACTGAGACAGAAGTGCAGTAAAAATCACACTATTTAATAAAATGGTATAAACAGAGAAAACATAGTCAAAACAAGCCAGAGTTCAGTAACCAGGATGGGTATTCAGAACAAGCCAGAGAAACAGGGGTCCAGAGATCAGCGTAGTCGGGTGCAGCAAACAGCTTCAGCTGGCTGGAGTGATGATACCAAGTGGGTATAAGTGGCAGAAGGAGTAACATGGTCCATATCAAATGACTGTTGAAGGCAGATCATAAAACCTATTTCATTCTTGGTCTTTGTACATTCTCCAACTGCTACAGATCAGCAACTGACTGTGGGGACATGTACAGATAAGAAATATACAGGTTGACTTAGTAGAGTTTACATTTTTTTTTAATACACTTCATCTCAAATTCTTGATATTATTTATTTGAACAAAACAAACAATGATATGTTTTACATATGCTCTATAATTTAAAAAGCAAGAAAAAAAACAAACAAATTGTTTTACTTTATTAAATCCTGCTAGATTATGTAGGGAAATCCTTGCCAAAAAACAATTGAATCAAGAGCGCCAGTAGAAGCTCCACCTTGTTTTACCCAGTGATCTCATCTCTGCTGGGTGCTGACTTTTCATAGGCACAACTTATCGCAATAATATAGCAATCTGCAGAAAAAGAAGTAGAAGTGCACACCAGACAGCTATCCTGGTTTCTAATATATCAGAAAAGGGCTTCAGCTTCTCCTCCTTCCAGGCCACGCCCCTCTAATGCATTTCCTATGCACATGGTCTCGGGTCCACGAGTGGGTAAACTGCGTGACTTGGAAGTTAGTGAAGTTGAAACTTTTCTTATATAATAGACCCCTGGAGTGTACAGTACTTCTACTTCCTTTCTACAGAGGGAGATCCTTGTACTGCAGGTTCTCAGGTACAGCTTCATCTCCAGCAAGAAGAACAGTGAGCAGTAGGCTTGTGCAATTCGTTTCGTAACGAATTGAAATTCGTCCGAATTTAGCAACTTTCGGACATTCGGAAGCATTCGAATTTCCGAACAAAGCAATTACGAATAAGACCGAATCCGAAAGAAATTATACCGCAAATAGCGAATGCCCGAATGTCTTCGGCATAATTCGTTATGAAAAAGTTACGAATGTACGAATCCATACGAAGCACAATAACACTCACTCTGCTCTGCTCTCTGCTTCTCCCACACCTTGCTGAACTCCCTCTCAAAATGGTGTACAGGGGCGGAGGTTATAGCCGCATGTAAAAAACGAAAGTAAAATACGAGATTTCGAATCCATTCGAAGCACAATAACACTCACTCTGCTCTGCTCTCTGCTTCTCCCTCACCGTGCTGAACCCTCTGAAAATGGTGTACAGGGGCGGAGCCTATAGCCGCATGTTAAAAACGAAAGTAAAATACGAGATTTCGAATCGTTACAAATAACCGCAATGTATTTAGAAAAGTACAAATCCATTCGAAGCACATTAGGCATAATAGGCAGCGTCGTTGTGAGAGAGACACGGAAAATTACGAATCAACGAACCCAAAAAAAGTTACGAAAGTAGGAGTTGTGTCCAGAATCAACGAAAAACAACGTACTCTACCGAAAGTACGAACCCAAAAAAAGTTACGAAAGTAGGAGTTGTGTCCAGAATCAACGAAAAACAACGTACTCTACCAAAAGTACGAATTATAAAGCAACAAAAAATTCAACGAAAAATGTCGCTTGCAAAAATACGAATGAGTCCGAACACGAAAAATCCCGTCTAGCAAAATTACGAATGATTACGAATCAACAGGACCGGAAAGAAACGAACCGAAACGGAACGAATTTTTCCGTTGTGCACAAGTCTAGTGAGCAGCACAGTAGTGACATTGCCAAATCTCACTTCAAATCTCTCAAGACAAGCAATTAGAGACAGCATTATCTTAGACCTAACTCAGATACTGTAAATTTAATTAAGGCTGTTTGCACAGGATTTGCACTACTATTTTTTAGGAGGACGTTAAGACTAAGGATAATGTTTTCAGAGCACTGCTTAGGCCCAATTACTTACCTGGTAGCAGGCATGTAATATTCAAACTGCCAAAGTGAAAAACTTTTTTAGCACTGGCTAATAGTGTGAGAGAGCAAGGAGGATATGCGACCATTGCCAACAGCTGTGTTACAGGATCACATGGTCACAGAAAAAGAGGGGAGGAACTTGCTGCAGTTCAGCAATGTCTGGATGAAAAACTGAAATACTCATTAGGTAAGCTGTGTTCCTGCAAGTATCTTATTTTGTAGTTTTTAGTGGAGCATACGTTTAAACACTCAGAAATACTTCTAGTTCTAGGAAAAATTTAAGTAAGTAGGTTGTGCACAGACAGAAAACACAAGGACAAGTGTTTTCAACTACTTGGAGTCCATTTTGCCATCATAAAATAGGTGGATGAGTTTAAGAGGGTAGTAAAAGTTACCTTTATTGATTAAATGGCAGTTCCCCTCCAAGGCAAAATTTCCCACCGCTGCTACTTTTAAGACTGTGAGTAAATCAATAACGAGTTTGTGAAAGGTGATGATTAAAGCAGCTTTCCTGCTTAATCATATTCATGAGCCCAAGGGAAAAACGGAAAGCAATATTAATTAAATGTTCCACACCCTCTCATTGCTTTCTAATTTTATGGTTGATATGGTCTTAAAAGCCATACTCGTCATGCACTGATTTGTAATATTAAATAAAAAACACACAGAAATGAATGGGCAGTTATAAAAGATTGTATATAGCTTTTTACTACTTTGCTGTTCCTACTGTTAAAAGCGATGTCACCTTGGCCAGGTTTTCAATAAAAGATGAGTTTTTCATTGTTTTTCTTTCATCAACAATAAAAATGGTTGATAAAACGTTTTATTTTAAGACACACTTTTAAATTATTTTATGGATCATTTTTACACCTTTCAAAGGAAATTTCACGTTTCTACTGTAAAATAAAACATAAGGAAATGCTGTATATATTGTTTAACCTTAAGTTTAAATCAAATGCATCCTTGCAAAATCGTATGTGCAGTATGGTATAAATTTATATGGAATTCGATTTTCTTATGTGTACGTTTAGACATATCACATTCAAATGACATCTCACATTTATAGAAATATAAATCATAATTATATTGAAGGTTACAAAGAGTTTGACAGTACTTGATAAATAATATAAATCCACCCTTCAATAAGTTTGTAATATCAACCCATCCTTGAGTAAGTTTTCAATGTTATATTGTTTAGAAATTCCACATTTATCACCGATATAACTCTTTCCTTTCTGATGTCCCTGTTCTTGTGCCTCTGATAGATTTCCCTACTTCTTCCCTTTTTATCCATTAAAAAAATCCTGATTTCCAGTTGGTAGTCTGTCTTTGCTTTTTCTCATATACTGCAAATAATTTGCAGCTGGCATCAAGTATATATCCTTGACATTCATAAAAATAATACAGTTTGAGATTTTGGGTAAAAGGGGTCCTAAGGTGACTTAATTTTGAATTTTTAGATGTTCCTCTGTAAGTATTTTTATATATGTGATCATTGAAAAAGTGCTGAGTACAGCAGAAAACAATTTGGAGGTTTTAGTGGACATGGTATGCAATCTTTCTGTTTTCTTCATTTCGATGCAGGCAATAGTGAAGATCTTTGTACATAAGTATGAATGCACAAACTTTGTTCCTTGCATCTTTGCAAAATCTTTTTTCTTTTTTTCCTTTTTAGAAAAAAAGACAATACTATACTGTATCCTGCAAAGCCTGTCATAAAATAATTCAAGAGGGTGTAAAATAAATAAACATTCTCTATTAAACAGTTTTACCATCAGTTCATGGATGTGTCAAAGTACACTATGTTACCAAAATTATTTGGACGCCTGCCTTTACACGCACATGAACTTTAATGGCATGTCTTAGTCTGTGGGGTTCAGTATTGAGTTGGCTCACCCTTTGCAGCAATAACAGCTTCAACTCTTCTTTGAAGGCTGTCCACAAGGTTTAAGAGTAAATCTATGGAAACGTTTGACCATTCTACCAGAAGTGCATTTGTGAGGTCAGGCACTGATGTTGGAGAGAAGGCCTGGCTCGCAGTCTGCGCTCTAATTCATCCCAAAGGTGTTCTATTGGGTTGAGGTCAGGACTCTGCGCAGGCCAGTCAAGTTCCTCCACCCCAAACTCACTCATTCATGTCTTTATGGACCTTGCTTTGTGCGCTGGTGCACAGTCATGTTGGAACAGGAAGGGGCCATCTCCACTAAGTTGGGGGCATGAAATTGTCAAAAATGTCTTGGTATGCTGATGCCTTAAGAGTACCCTTCACTGGGACAAAACGGCCAGGCCCAACCCCTGAAAAACAACCCCACACTATAATCCCCCCTCAACCAAATTATTTGGACCAGTACACAGGACACAGCTATGGCGGCTGACTAAGCTGCCTTATGGTGGTGCCGCCCCTGCTTCCAGATATAGTTGACTCCTTGGCAACGTGTGAAGTTAGCTGCAGGGTGCTTTACAGATCTAGGGCTGTGATCTGTCAGCAGCAGAGCCCTGTCCCTGAAGACCCCTGGTTGGTATGCATATCATGAAAGGAGAAGCCAGGATGGGGTAATTCCCGTTGATCCTACCTACAGAATCTTAAGTACAGAGCAGAAGCCCTTTAAACTTTAATGCTTAGGGTGCTCCTTCTTTTCTCCTAATCCCCCTTAGAATATGTAGGTGCCACTGACCACCCTCTAGGTGATCATGGATGGGAGCCAGGAATGCAGTGTTTTCTTTAAATTTTTACTGGAATTGTGCACCTGTGCTGCTGTATTACACCTGTGCACCCCCCCCCTTGTGGCACCTAAATATGTCTGCACAACTGGGTTGCTTACCAACCTAATTCTTTACTGTGATTGTGCCGCCTCACTTTCAGTTGAGTTACTACAGCGGCACGCCCTGCCTCTTCCTCTTTCTGAGCATGTCTTTTACATGCCCTCCTGGCCCTCTCCTGGTGTCACAGTATAGAGGTTGTTACCACACAACCTGAGTTTACAGCAGCCTACAGGTGCATGACAACAAGGCATTCCCCTCCTGCTCAACAGCTGTGGAGGTCATGGGTACCATAGAGTGATTTTCAAGGGCTATAAACTGGGGTTCACACATTGCCTCCTCCTTGCTTCATGGTGTCAAACTTATCTCCTTCCTTCGTCATGGTGAGCAGATTTGCTTGCTGCTGTTCTGAAGCTCTTGTCTCAAGGGGTCATTAAACAAGAAGTCCAGCCAAAGTTTGTTTGGTTGTACTTCTCCAGTTCATTTTGCACTTCTGTGACCCATTTTGAGCAGAAAGTGGGCTGAAGTCCGCTCTCTGCTGACATCACAGAAATCAGTCCAGGCACAGCGTGATGCCGACTATGGGAGTCTGGATTAACACCCATCTCAGCCTCTCAGTGAGCCGTTGAGAGCCTGAGATGGATGCTCCCCATCCCTCCACAGCTCAGCGCTCCAGTGCGATAAGGAGCAGAGCGGAGAGTTGCTCATTGACAGTCAGCAGCTCTTTGCTCGAGGAGCTGTGAGAACCGAGCCATCTGCGATGTTCGATGGCTCGGTTCTCAGTGCAGAGAAATATGAAGCTGAAAAAAAAATCCCTTACTTCTCTTTTAACCCTGTACCAAAAGAAAAATACTTTTTTACTCTAACCTTTTCATGATTCCCAAACTGAATAGAGGAGGTTGTCCCATTCTGGATCTGAAGGCTCTCAAGGTTCTCAATTAGTTATTATGGGTTAAAAAGATTATTATTATAGCTTGAAGAAGGAGCACGGCTGCCACGTCACTCACAGCCTGTACGCTCAGGAAATGTGTCGCCCTCCAGTGACGTCATCCCTCCTTGCCTGGAAACCACTTGCGCCTCAAGCCTCGTTCTGAGGAATCCTCCACTGCAGCTGGCCAATGACCATTCAGCGGTGTACGGGGCGAACAACAGAGCGCTAACACAGCAAGAAAGGATTGACCACAATGAGGACCCCCCCCCATGTTGGGACTTATGCTTACTATGACTCCATAAATGTGAGTTGCCTGTGAACTTTTATTTTACATTAAACTTGTCCTATATCTTCCACCAGAGGCACCTCTTCCCTTGGGTCTCCTCTGTTCTTATGATCTCCCTATTGCTTGCTGAATTTAGATGGGTGTAGGAGGGGTTATATAGGGGGATGTCCAGACAGCTTTCTCCTTTGGCAGCATCCAATCACCTGAAGGTAAGTATTATAACCTGTAACAAAAAAGACATAATTTCTGGAGATGGACTTTAAAAAGCCTCAGTCACCTTCCTAGCTTCTTTTAATAGGAAGCTATTTGTTCTCAAAGATCCAAAAGATTACAGCAAAGACTCTAAAGTCAGATTTTGTTTTATAACATCATAGAAACATCTGCTGCTAAGATCTGCTCTTCATAAGAAAGGCTGAGAGTTCAGTGCCTATATTGTAAACTTTAAAAATGAAATTTCTCCAACATACTTGCAGATACAGAGATACATGATGGTTTGTTTTAAAGTCCTTACACTGGTTGTTCTTATATACAGTGGGGAAAATAATTATCTGATCCCTGCAAATTTTGTAAGTTTGCCAACTTACAAAGAAATAAAGGGTCTATAATTTTGTTTATTTTATATGATAGAGACAGAATATCAACTAAAAATCCAGATAAAACACATGCAACAAATGCTATAACTTAAGTTGCAGTTCAGTGGGTAATCCATTTGAGGGGCCAATGAATGGGGCCATGTATTGTAAAATCTTGGATGAGAACCTTCTTCCCTCAGCAAGGACACTAAAGATGGATCATGGATGGGTCTTTCGACATGACAATGACTCAAAACATTCCGCCAAAGCAACAAAGGAGTGGCTCAGGAAGAAGCACATTAAGGTCATGGAGTGGCCTAGCCAGTCTCCAGACCTTAATCCTATAGAAAATTTATGGAGGGGGCTAAAATTTTGAGTTGCCAAGAATTTCCGACAGAAAAAGTCAGATGGGAGCTTTTGGTCGGATATTCCGACCGTGTGTATGCTCCATCTGTCTTTTTCTGTCGGAAATTCCGACAGCTTTAGATAGAGAGCAGGTCCTCTATTTTTCCGTCGGAAATTCCGACGGACGTTTTTCCCATTACAAAATCCGACCGTGTGTACGCAGCATAAGGATTTAGAGAAAATCTGTAAAGAAGAGTAAACCAAAATCCCTCCTTGGATGTGTGCAAACTTATTTTACTCACTGAACTGCAACTCAATTTATAACATTATTTTTTTGTGTTTTTTCTGGATTTTTGGTTGATATTCTGTCTCTATAATTTAAAAACCACCTACTGGTATGATAAAAATTATAGACCCTTCATTCATTTGTAAGAGCGCAAACTTACAATATCTGCAGGGGATCAAATAATTATTTTCCCAACTGTAAATACTTTAGTGTGCATGATTGGAGCACATGTTTTCATTTCAATAAAACCTGAAAAAAGGGAGTTGTTCTAAATTGTTAACTGGAAGTTTATTGCCAATCTCTGTTTTAAAAGTAGTTACACTGCTGAGTTTACTTTGCAGCGCTATTTCTATCCAAACATCGCTGACATCGTTGATACCATATGGTCTTCTACAGCTGCAGCTAAAGTAACATGCAATGTGTTAGGAAACTGAATTGCACAACATGCATGGTAATGGGCATAGCAAACATACTTAGTTAGCATGCTGGACCCACTGGATATCAAAGCTTTTTTCCTCCCGCTAACCATTTCCTCTCACTAAAAACACCTGACATTTTCCAGGCACTGACCACTGATCCTGGGCATTTCTCCCCTTCCACTAACCTCAGAGGGTGGGCATTTGTTGCACCCACTGAACATAGACGGTGGACATTTTTTTATTTTACTGACCACAGACACCGGGCATTTTTCCCTTGCACTGGTCCTAGACATTATTTCCTCCCACTTACCAAAAACTGCTTCCACTAACCTTATATGGTGGGCATTTGTTGCACCCACCGATCATAGACCCTGGGCATTTTTACCTCCCACTGCCCAACAATGCCAGATATTTTTCCAGTTAGTGATCATAGATGCTGGGAATTTTCTACACTTAAAGTCCAGAGACACCAGGCATTTTTTCCTTCCACTGACCACAAATGCTGGTAATTTTTTCCTCCCACTTACCAAAAATGCTGGGCATTTTTTTTCCTCCACTGACTCTCGATGCCAGGCAATTTTTCCTCCTACTGACTACAGTGGTGTTAAAAAATTCAAGTCATTTTTTCCCTCCTCTGACCAGTAATATAACTGGCACTGTGATTCATACTCCCTACTCCATGACGATAAGTTCCTGCTTGGATGTGAAACCTGGACCCTGTTCTACAAGAAAGCAGACCTAACCAGTGCACAGCCTGTTCATAATTTTCAACACTGCTGAAAGTGTTGATTTGGGGCTTTGATACAGTTTGGTTTAATTGCTTATTTCACTTCCTATAATAATAAAAGCAAAATGAAGTAGCTGATCATCAAGTTCTATGGCCTATTTCAGCTGAGCTTGTAATTCAGAAGTATAGAAGTGTGAGAGGCATTAATACCAAACCATCTGTGAAAATGCTGTGCTGGAAGAGTTTTAGCCCCATGATGTATACACGAAAAACCTCATGCTGGGCCATCACGCCATCCATCGTCCGTCCAAAACCTGTTCTTGTTTCAAAAACAGAATTCAATAGTCAACAGTCCCCCCCCCCCCACATGTTATTTGATGTTTTTAGTTTTACTTTAATATTCAGGTAAGAAAATCAATGAAATTGATTTGTTACATGAAAATTATTATTATTTTTTTAGTATGCATCTATTTATATATGAGTGAAGAATAGAAATAAGTGAAGGAAAAAAATAAAAGAGGAGAAATAGAAAAACTCATCAACATCAAATACTTTATCATGGAATGCTTTATAGCAACTGTGTCATAAAATGTAAGGTTTTAACCTGTTCAGATCCGGGCCATGTACAAATGACGGCCTCAAAGCGGATCTAGAAATCCGGGAGGCCGTCATTATCCGCCCTAGGCTATTCCGGCCACTGGGGGGCGCGCGAGCGCCGCTGGCTGTGCGCGCTCGGCGCATCACTGAGATGCCGATGCGCGTGCCTGGCGGCCGCGATGTCCGCCAGGTACCCGCGATCGGCGTGTACACAGACAAGGACATGGATCTGTGTGTGTAAACACACAGATCCATGTCCTGTCAGGGAGAGGAGACCGATGCTGTGTCCCTTGTACATAGGGACACAGATCGGTCACCTCCCCCAGCCAGTCCCCTCCCCAACACAGTAGTAATCACTCATAGGGAACACATTTAACCCCTTCCTCGCCCCCTAGTGGTTAACCCCTTCCCTGCCAGTGTCATTTTTACAGTAACCAGTGCATTTTTATTGCACTGATCGCTGTATAAATGACAATGGTCCCAAAATGGTGTCAAAAGTGTCCAAAGTGTCCGCCATAATGTCGCAGTCACAATAAAAAATCGCTGATCGCTGCCATTACTAGTAAAAAAAAAATATTAATAAAAATGCTATAAAACTATCCCCTATTTTGTAGACGCTATAACTTTTGCGCAAACCAATCAATAAATGCCTATTGCGATTTTTTTTTACCAAAAATATGTAGAAGAATATGTATCGGACTAAACTGAGGAAAATTTTATTTATTTTTTAAATTGGGATATTTATTATAGCAAAAAGTAAAAAATATTGTGTTTTTTTTCAAAATCGTCGCTCTTTTTTTGTTTATAGCGCAATTGTCATTCAAAGCGTGACAGCGCTGAAAGCTGAAAATTGGCCTGGGCAGGAAGGGGGTTTAAGTGCCCAGTAAGCAAGTGGTTAAATTAAAGAGGAAGTAAACCCTCATTAATTTTTTTTTTTAAATCAACCCTGCAAGAGAATGTCATAATGAGCTAGTATGCATAGCATACTAGCTCATTATGATCGACTTATTTGAGATCGAAGCCCCCGAAGTTCTCCTCCGTGCCTTCCCTGCCATCTCTCCGACGATCTTCTTCCTGTTATCGGCGCTCCGGGGCTGTGATTGGCCCGGAGCGGCGATGACGTCACGCGCATGCGAGCTCACGCTGGCAAGATCCATTCAGAAAACCGGCAACAAAGCCGGCCCGCTAGTGCGCATGCGCGTGACGTCATCGGCGCATCGCTTTATTTTAAATATCTCCTTAACCATGTGGGTTAAGGAGATATTTCTTGCACCTACAGGTAAGCCTTAATCTAGGCTTACCTGTAGGTGCAAGTTGTGTGGTTGCGTTTACAATCACTTTAAAGCTGTACCTGTAAAGAAGAATATAAAATACCCTTTCTACTGGCCTTACTGCTGAACGGCACTCTGATAAAGAGGAATCAGCTGAAGTTTCTGCACAAATCATCTCCTGCAGCTCTCAGTGGTTCCTTTCTAGTCACCCTGAAGCTCTCAGGGGTCTAATTTATCTCTGACTTGATTTGCTAAATATTTGACTCAGGTTAAAGATTTAAAAAGCATTATATCCACACAGAGCCAGGTATCTAGCATTTTCAGAAGGATGTCAGTAATATATCTCAATACATATTTCTTTTAAAGGATTCATCTGATCTCTAAGCAACAGTCGTTCCAAACTGTTTTTTTTTTCTAGCCAGAAGTGTGCTGACAGCACTTATGCCCTGTACACACGGTCGGTTTTTCCGATGAAAAAAAAGATGGACTTTTTTCCATCGGTGTTAAAAAATAGAACATGTTTTAAATTTTTCGGATGGAAAAAAAAACGATAGGAAATTCCGATCGTCTGTGTGGAACTCCATTGGAGAAAAATCCCTGCATGCTTAGACTAAATTAGAAGACGGGAGCGCTCGTTCTGGTAAAACTAGCGTTCGTAATGGAGATAGCACATTCGTCATGCTGTAACGGACTGAAAAGCACGGAGAATGAAAAGCGCGAATCGGCTAACACCAAACTTTTACTAACACGCGGTAACACAAAATCAGCAAAATCAGCCCAAAGGGTGGTGCCATTGGATATGAACTTCCCATTTATAGTGCCGTCGTACGTGTTGTAAGTCACAGCGTTTTGGACGGTCGCAATTTTGTCTGATGGTGTGTAGGCAAGACTGATGAAAGTCAGTTTCATCGGAATTCCGACGGAAAATTCCATCGGATTTTACTCCATCGGAAATCCGATCGTGTGTACAGGGCATTAGAGGTAAGAGTTTTTTTAAGGTGAAGAATACAAGCATGTGATCAAACCAGTTCAATAACTCAAATCTTTAACAAATCTGGACCAACTCTCTATATAGAAATGGCAAAATTCTGAGATCTGACACACATTGCATCTTTAATCATATGCTGCATAAAACTCATCTGTTGTGTGACAGTGACTGATACATTACACTGATCCTGTAGCAGAGATGGTAAACCTTGGCACCCCAGATGTTTTGAAACTACATTTCCCATGATGCTCATCTACACTGCAGAGTGCCGGAGCATCATGGGAAATGTAGTTCCAAAACATCTGGGGTGCCAAGGTTCACCATCACTGTTCTATAGTAAGTCTATAAAACAAAGTGCTTTATTAGTCCATACTGTTATTAACATCAATAAATTGAGTATTTTAATAATTACTACCACAGACTGCTTATGTCTCACCAATACAGTAAATGATTCTATCTTAATCAATTAATATTGTGGTCTAGATCAACAATCTCATTGTGACCCTCTGTACATTTATCCGTAAAGAAACACACCTTTCTTAAGGCCCGTACACACGGTCTGACTTTTGCCCAACAAACTTCGTTTTAAGCAAGTTGGACCAACAATCCGACCGTGTGTACGCTCCATCGGACAAACTTTTTTTCGTTTGGTTTTGTTTTCATTGGACAAAAGTTGGGTCTGCAAACGGACAAACTTTTGCCCAACAAAAGTCCGATGGAGCAAAGTCCTACCGTGTGTACAGAAAACCATAGGACTTTTGTCCGATGGACAAAACAACTAATGTTAAAATCAACCAACAATAGCAGAAGTTGACCAAAGGGTGGCGGTAAAGAGCAGAAAAGAGCAGAAAAACCACGTGATGTTGCAAAAAGTTTTGGGAAAGTTTGCAGAAAAGTCAGAGCGTGTGTATACTATGGGTGTTCCTCACCAACTCCGTTCGGACAAAAATCCACGGAAAAGTTCGATGGAAGTCCGACCGTGTGTACGGGGCTTTACTTATTGCAATTGTAAACCAGTAGCTTTTTTGTTTTAAGCTGTCTATTTGGCAATTTGGCAAAATATTACAATGACAAGGATTAGAATGCATGTCAGATTTATTTCTGAAGTTTTTTTTTTTAAAACATTATTGAAAATCAAAAATGTAATGGTTCTGCTATTCAACGTGCAAAAAATAATAATAATAATAATTATATATATATATATATATATATATATATATATATATATAGTACCTTTATGGAGCACACACTGTTCTGTCTCTTAACTTATCATTCTCAGCCCTCGTACACACGGCCGAGATTCTCGTTGAAAAAAACATGTCATTTTTTTCGACGAGATTCTTGGACAAGAAACTTGTCCCGGCCGAGTGTACACACGCTCGTTTCAAAGAACCCGCGGTTCTTTGAATGGAGCGTACGCGGTGACGTCATCGACTACGACGAGCATGCGCTCGTCACATTCGATGCCGTCGCCGCCATCTTGGTATACCCTACCTATGCCTAGGAAGCTACCGCGCATGCGTCGAATTCATTTCGAACATGCGCGGGCTTCCGGGAGGATAGGTAAGTGTACACACACTCACTTTTCTCGTCGAGAAACATGCCGAGGAGAATCTCGACGAGAAAATAGAGAGCAGGTTCTCTATTTTCTCGTCGAGGTTTCTTGTCGGTTTTTTCGACGAGAAACCCGATAGCCGCGTACACACGACCGATTTACTCGGCAAGACCTCTCTGCCAGCAAGTTTCTTGCTGGTTCTTGCCGAGAAAATCGGCCGTGTGTATGAGGCCTAAGTCTGGTCTGCTGCCCCGATACCTGCTGAAGCCACTAGGTCACTTCCAGCTATTTACCATGACCATAGTTGATTGTTGATACCCACAAACAGCAACCCTATCTGCTGACAACGATTGAGCTTGAAAATTAGAAGGCACCACAAAACTACCATATTTATCGGCGTATAACACGCACACTAACTTTAAGAGGGAAGTTTCAGGAAAAAACTTTCCACAGCCCCCTGCGTATAACACGCAGGCACAGTTTACCCTCTATTTTCAGGGTAAACAAGTGAGTGTTATACGCCAATAAATACAGTATATTGTTGTAAGTGGTGGGGCAGAATTTTTAACAGGGCTACAGTGAGAAACAATTCAGTGGGCATGGGGGGTGGTCGTGACAGGTTTGCTTTAAAAGATTAGCATATTTTTAGTGGAGAGCTCTTCTGCAAGAGTTTTAGGAATGTTCCCACTTGACGTAATTGTAGCCGTATTAGTGCAATTGTGACAGAGAAAATTAAGTACTGTCCGTGATACTTTTTTTATTTTCTTGGACCTTGAAGAAGGGGACATACCCCGAAAGCTTGTCCTGAAAAATTCTATGTTAGTGCAAATAAAAAAAGTATCACGGACAGTACTTAATTTTCTCTGTAGGAATGTTCCCCAAAGATCTTAGTAAAAGTTATGGGAGAATATACACCTTTCCCAAGCCAAAACAATTTTGTTAGCTTTGGATAAAGTAGATAATATTTATTACGCCTGTCATTTTTTTTCTGGTGTCCTCATTTTATTGGAGAAAAGTCCTTTCTCTGCCAGTTCTGAAGACTGAACAGAAAGTGAGTGGAAATACCTTCAAAGTGAGAGAACACTTAAACAGTTATCAGATGGAACAGGTGTTCTTCACCTACCTTTTCAAGGTGAAATCTGTAAAATTTTGAACTTCTCAGCACTTTCCATTCCAGTGACAATGGTCATTGAGACAAACAGAGAAGGTGAATCTCCCCAGAGGGCAGGCGTGGGCAGCAATAATAACCTGGCAGACATTGTAAGTGTTCCCTTCTCTGTCCAAAGCATAAAAATAAACATTTCTGGGTAAAGAAGCATTTGAAGCCAAGCTTACCTTGAGAAAACAGGTAAAGTACTGTATCTAAATTTCATGAAATTTATATTACAGGAGTTCCATATTCCTTGAGGGTATGGGAACCAAATGATGAGGTTATGAAACTTAATCTCTAAAAAAATAATAATAATGCATATATATATATATATATAGCGGTACCCCCAGTTAAGAGGGCTGCTGGTATTGATTTGGGCCCTGTAGTGCACCGCTGTCAACCCCTGGCAATCGGCTCTAACCTCCCGTGGCACAGCTAGTAATGGGAGATAGGACCGCGTGACCGCAACCCTTGGTGACGCAGTCCTATGGCAAACACGCACAGTGATATACTTTAAAACTTCTATTAAAGTAATTGAAACTGACACCAATGTACTTGACCCAGATATTTTACTGAGGCTAATGGGCAAGTAATAAACAAAAGGATAACAAGTTGCAGGTCCCTGCAATAAACAGTATTTAAATGAACAGAATAAACATGTATTACTATGCAAATCTAACGCTGCCTTTTTACAGCTACTTCCCCTCGTGGGCAGACTAACGCTCAGCAATGTCTACCTATGCAGTCAGGCCTGACTGAACTAAATGGAAGTTCTGTAAACAATCTTCGCTAGCAATCTTTCGGTGGTGCACTTGATGAACAACTTTGTAATCCACACGGGTAGTAAAGATACAGTATTTGTCTATGAGCAAGTGGTCTCTCACCACCCGGACCAGTGCCAGTCCGTTTCCTCCGCCGATTTGTCTAGACACATGGATTCATCGACATCCGGGTCTTCGGTCCTCCTGGTGTAGTACAGCAAGGATGAGAAGATGTCTCTCAGGTTCCGCTAGGCTGGCAGAGGGCTCTTTGGAAGAAAATGCCCAGGCTTCAGGCCTGGGCTTTCAGCAGTCTCGCACAGAGTTCTTGCTTGATAGGTAGGAAGCAGGGTTGCCAACTTTAAGTAAATTTACAAACAGTTTGTAAAATCCATAATTGTTACATCTGGTAATGAATGTCAGTTACAAAGATGCAGCCTACATGTCCATCATCGACAATCAAGGACAGATGCAAAAAGTACAGATTTTACAAACTGTTCGTAAATTTACTGAAAGTTGGCAACCCTGCCAGGAAGTGTCCAAAGAGACAGAATAAACTCCACCTCCCCTTTATAAAGTCCGCCCCAGCAGTCTTTGCTCCGGGGCAATGCACCCTGGGTGCTGAAAGATGTCTTGGGAAATGTAGTCTCTGGATATTAAAGGGGAATACCCCACTACATATATATATATATATATATATATATATATATATATATATATATAGATATAGATATACAAATTATTGAGCCTGAAATCCAAGTGGAGAAAACATCTTGAGGTGCCAGATGACAAGTTAGTAACTTGTTCCTATTCCAAAATCAACAGCAAAGTTGCCACTAGTTGTAGCTTGCTCTTGCTTGAGTATTAGTAATTTGCTGTTTTTCCATTAATAAATATAATACAATCCCTATGATTATTTTAGCTGTTCTATTGTAAAGTAAAACCAATCTATTGACATAGTTATAAGTCATACTGGTACCTATTACTGGTAAGGAATAGGATGATGTTGTTTTCAACCATCTAGCAAACAGGTTATCTTGACATATTGGAAAATTCACTAATCCACTGAGGTCTATAATTATAAAAAGGTTAAAGTGGCATTAAACCCAAAAGCAAACATGTATTATATTGCAGCTTACCAATTCTTAGATGTGATGGCTGCATTAGTTTTCTTTTTTAGGCTTTTTTTTTTTTCTATTTTCACCAACAGCAACAAGCTCTCTTGCAGATGTATCAATTCCAGTGATGGGACAAACCATTCAACACTGACATTGGTGCCTACAATGATCTGTTTTATATATTTATGTAAAATCTTCACCCCAAAAGGAAAAAAACTGTTTTCTGTAACTGCTTATAAAGTGTTAGCTGGAGTTTGACTTCAGTTTGTTAGTGTCTTTAAATCTGATAGTTTACAGTATCTAACACTGCCCTCCCCCCAGACTGACAATGCTGCTGTCCATATGTGCCCCCATTTTCTCTTATCCAGAGTGGGGGCACACTAATACAGGAGGTGTGTTACTGGCCAGATAATTAGGTCAAAACAGATGGAAAAAAGCCTAATGGCGTGTACACACGAACGTTTTTAATGTCATTGAAAAAAACGAAGTTTTTCGCGACGTGATTCTTCTCAAGCCTGCCTTGCCTACACACTATCATGAAAAAAAAAATGCTTGAGCAAAGCGCGGTGACGTACGAAATGTATGACGGCACTATAAAGGGAAAGTTCCATTCGGATGGTGCCACCCTTTGGGCTGCTTTTGCTGATCCTCGTGTTAGTAAAGTTTGGTGAGAGACGATTCGCGCTTTTCAGCCTCGTGCTCTTCAGTCCGTTACAGCATGACGAATGTGCTATCTCCATTACGAACGCTAGTTTTACCAGAACGAGCGCTCCCGTCTCATCACTTGCTTCTAAGCATGCACGTTATTTTCACGTCGTTAGCCGTTGTCGCCTACACACGGCTGTTTTTCATGACGAGAAAAACGACGACGTGAAAAACAACGAGAAAAATTAGAGCATGTTCCAAATTTTTAATGCCCATTTTTCACGTCGTGAAAAATGCTCTAGAGCCCACACACGATCGTTTTTAATGACCAAATTAAAAAATGCAATTTTTCTCGTCATGAAAAACGGTCGTGTGTACGCGGCATAAGAAAGGAAAACTAATGTATCCACAACATCTAATAATTGATAAGCTGCAATATATTACATTTTTGGTTTGGGGCTTTAATACTGCTTTAAAGCTGAACTCCAGGCAGATATAAAAGACACACATGAATTGATCATTAATACATCAATAAGTGTATTTTTTAATGCAAGCAGTGTATCTGAATTTGACCTGGTATTAGTCTCTTGCAGTTGGTTGCTGTATAGGTTTGCTGCAGTGTGAGATATAGGAAAAAAGCAGAGAGGTCATCTCATCACTGTGCTGTATCTCTGTTCACTGTAACAGTGATAGCTTAGGGTGCCGTCCAGGATGAAATGGGCTCAGGAAAAATGGGTTAAATCGCACTGGCCATCAGACTGAAGACATCTAGTGGAAAAAAAAATCTCTGCATTGAAGCTGATTATTTTAGCAAAAAACTGTTTGGCTATTATATCTTTATTTTGGCTGGTGTTCTGAATTAGGAACCCCTGGTATGTTAAAGTATAACTAAAGGAAAAAAAATTGTTTCGCTTTGCATAAGGGAGGGTTATAACCCCTGTATTTTTTTTTGTCATCTTTATCCCAGTGGGAAAATTCCCCCTCTACCTGTGAGAGGGCAAGTGAGAGGAAATCAATCCAAATTCACAAAATCCCTATTTGTCACCAGGGCCACCCAAACGAGTGTCCCTTTTGGAAGATTTCCCCTCCCATTTCTATTTTGGGGATACCCAAATTTGTAAATTTCTTTCTCTTTCGGTGATAACAGTAAACAGGACAAACATAGAGGGTGAATCTCCCTTCAGGGGCACAGACAGCAATACAAACCTGACAGGTGTTCCTCTCCACTCTATCCAAAATTAAAAAAAAAATGTTTCCCCTCAGTTATACTTCAGATGAACCATTTAGTGGCATGGGTTAAATGTTACTATCACAATCATTTACAACAAATTGCAAAGGTTATTCTTTACCTAAATCTATTAAAATGAAAGGGGAACCATATATGTACAAAATAGAAGAATATGTTATTTTAATTGATTGCAGAATTTACCAATTGACACATTACTATTAATTTTGCTTTGCATCAAATAAAGAAAGTTAAACTTAATAATTATATAGGAAAGTCCTAAAACAAACTAACTATATGAAAAGTGACTAAGAGAAAAAAAACAGCAGAAACAAAGCAAAAATCACAAAAATCCAGCTGAGCTAAGATTAAAGTAAATGAAAACATGAGGTGCACAATCAAAGTAAAGTTACAGACAAGCTATCATTTGTATACTTCAGAAGACTAAATAAGTATTTAATTAGGGGAGGAAGGAAGTCATTAAAATGTCCAATTTTTGACATAAATTGTTGGATCCTCTTGATGATGTTGAGCATCACAAGAAAGCATCCAATTTTGTTTCTCAGTCCTGAACCTTGGGTTAGGTTTTAGACATTACCATTAATTATTTAGACTCTGAAGGCAGCAAAACATCTTGATTCATTGGCAAACTGACAAACATATGGCATGTTCTGCAAACCATTGAGTTGCTGTTGAGAATAGGATAACATTAATTGCATGCAAATTCTGCTGGGGCTTTTGAAGCAGCCGCTGTAAACATAGGCTTAATTTGTAGCCGCGGCTCCTTCTAGTTGGAGAAATGGCTTGTACACTGAGACCTTTGTGAACTATTTATGCATCTTTACAAACACAGTCACAGATAATGCAGAGGTAACAGTAACTCATGATGCGAATAAAAAAAGAATCCACTGGGAGTACGTCTAAAATAAAATATTGCTTCTCCAATGTGTTCCACTATGCTGTTATATAAGTAATGTTCTAATATTCCCAGTAATGATGCTGTTGTGATTGGCATGTTTCTGTGTATCTATCATGGAATCTATTAATCAATCTAAGTTGGGCCCTGTCATAGCAAAACAAATCAGCTGCCTATGTTATAAGTGACTCTGAGTAGCAAACTACCTGTTCTTTTTGTATTGTTTCATATGGCCTCCAACACCCCCTATACCAGGGATATGCAATTAGCGGACCTCCAGCTGTTGCAGAACTACAAGTCCCATGAGGCACAGCAAAACTCTGACAGCCACAAGCATGACACTCAGAGGTAGAGGCATGATGGGAGTTGTAGTTTTGCAACAGCTGGAGGTCGCTAATTGCATAACCCTGCCCTATACTATCTGTATTAATATTTTAAAGACTTTTTTATAAAATGTTATTGAAAAGGTACATACAGAAAACTAAGCAACCAGTATGGGTGGCACAGTGGTTAGCACATTTGCCTAGCAGTAAAAGGGGCGCTGGTTCGAATCCCACCTACGACACTACCTGCCTGGAGTTTGCATGCTCTCCCAGTGCCTACATGGGTTTCTTTTGGTTTCCTCCAACACTCCAAAACATGCTGTTAGGTTAATTCAATCCTAACTAAATTGGCCCTAGTATGTGAGTTAGGGACCTTAGATTGTAAGCTCCTTTAGGGTAGTAACTGATATGAATGTGAATGTACAACATATATATGTAAAAGTGCTGCATAAATTAACAGCACTATACAAGTACCTAAAATAATAATAACAAGAAAAAAAAACAATGAACACAGTAACTTGCCTTCATCTCAAGAGAAAACAGGGCTTACAATATGGCGTTGTGAAAATGGATGTATTTATCACTTGCTGTTTCCATAAATGAAGCATATTTGTGCAACTGGCTCTTTAGAGTGCTGCTTCCTTTACACACACAAGAATATCGGGGAAGAGAAGCAGAAGTCAAGATACTAATGTAGTGCTTACCCGTGGAGGGGGCCACTGGAAATAATCCAGGTCTTCCTTACCTTTTCAGAGGCTGCCAGGCCTAGGGTACCAGTTCTAGAGCACACCGAATAATACAGGCTCAGTCTAGAGGTGTCCACACTGAAAATTTATTGGAGTAATTAAACACAGGTTGGTAGAGGGACGAGGGTGCAGGATACTCCAAAACACATGCATGTATTAGAGCAGTGTTTCTCAACTTCAGTCCTCAAGGCGCCCCAACAGGTCATGATTTCAGGATGAAACAGCTGTGGTAATTACTAAGGCAGTGAAACTGATTAAATCACCTTTGCAAAATAATGGAAAGCCTGAAAACATGACCTGTTGGGGCGCCTTGAGGACTGGAGTTGAGAAACACTGCATTAGAGGACAGATTCTCTGTCAGACTCCTTTAGTAGCAACCAAATACTGCTGGAGGTAGAGGGGAAAGCTAACTAGCCTGAGACTGAAATGCCTAGTACACACGACCGGGATTTCCGACGGGAAAAGGTCCGTCGGAAATCCCGAGGGGAAAACCGAGAACCTGCTCTCTACTTTTCCCCCGTACAGACGATCGGTTTTCCCGTCGGGAAAACTCAGATGAGAGCTTTTACTCTGGAATCCTGACCATGTTTATGCTCCATCTGAGTTTTTCCCCACAGGAAAATGGCCAAAAATGGCCGTGTTCTGCTACACACGGCCGGGTTTTCTGACGGGAAAAAGTCAGTGGGGAATCCCGGCGGGAAAAAAGAGAGCTGGTTCTCTTATTTTTGGCCGGCGGGTTTGGCAGTTTTCCCGTCAGAAAAGGGAGCATACACATGGCCGTGATTCCCGGCCACAAGCTCTCCTCGCAGTTTTCCCGTCGGAAAACCCGGTCGTGTGTACGGGGCATAAGTGTAGTCACAGTCCTTGTAGCAACCTCTGACACTCTAAGCACAGGCACACCCGAACTCTAGGTCAAAAGTCCTACTCACAATGTGCTGAGACAGCTTCCCTCCCCAAAGGGTCCCTCTGCAGTGCAGCTTCCTAAGGCTACTTTCACACTGAGGCGCTTTGCAGGCGCTATAGCGCTAAAAATAGCGCCTACAAAGCGCCCTGAAAGAGCCTCTCCTTTCACTCCAGTGTGAAAGCTCGAGGGCTTTCACACTAGAGCGGTGCACTGGTAGGACGGTAAAAAAAGTCCTGCTTGCCGCATCTTTGAGGCGCTGTAGGAGCGGTGTATACATGGCTCCTACAGCGCCCCTTGCCCATTGAAATCAATCTGCAGCACTGCCGAACCCCCTGCAGCAGCGCTTTGCCGGCGGTTTTAATCCTTTTTTGTCCGCTAGCAGGGGTTAAAAGCATCCCGCTAGCGGTCGAATAGCGCCGCAAAAACAACGGTAAATCGCTGCTAAAAATACCGGCGCCGACACAGTGTGAAAGTAGCCTAATACAGAGTCCTCCAACAAATGTCTATAAGTCCAGGTTCCTTCAAGGCCCTCAATCAAGCACATGCTGAGTAGTGTTGAGCGAACCCAAACTGTAAAGTTCGGGTCCGTACCGAACTTTAGTTTTTTCCCGAACCCGAACCCGGACTTTGCCCAAAAGTCCGGGTTCGGGTTCGGGTTCGGTAATCTAATAACGCATTTAGAAATGCTTCAGGGGCCAGCCAATCACCTTTTGATTAGCTGGTGTGCCCTTAGAAGCCATCATAGCCATGCCTACTAATGGCATGGCTGTGATTGGTCAGTGCAACATGTGACCCAGCTTCTATATAAGCTAGAGGCACACAGCACACATGACACTCTGCTTCAGAATAGATAGGGAGAGGATCTAGTCTGCTGCTGCTGCTTTTAGGGAGAGATAGAAAGATAGAAGAGGTAGTCCTGATTCTACAATCTGAGGGAAAAGATAGAGAGATAGTGTAGTGTAGGGCCAGGTTCCTGTGTTGGTGCTTTCAGGGAGAGAGAATATTATATAGGAGTCCAGATTCAGAGATTAAAATCAGCGATCTGCATAGGTCTACCTATTTGTGTTGCAGTGCAGTCTTTTTTCACTGCCATGAGCCCAGTGTCAGAGAAAATCTAACTTTTAGGGGAAAAAAAAAGGCACTTTATTGTTCTCTTTTCCAAAAGACCCATAGG
Source organism: Rana muscosa (assembly GCA_029206835.1). Classification (NCBI taxonomy): domain Eukaryota; kingdom Metazoa; phylum Chordata; class Amphibia; order Anura; family Ranidae; genus Rana; species Rana muscosa. Next base: position 175,699,554 of record CM055122.1, on the reverse strand, counting down.
GCAAAAAAAAAAAAAAAAAAAAAGCATTTTATTTTGCTCGTGCAAAAAAAGACCCGTTTAGGGTACGCTTGCAAAAAACGCCGTTTAGGGGCACAAAAAAAAGTTTGCAGTGTGTTATACATATTTTGAGGTGTGTGAAATAAACAATTTCTATATAGTTTTCTCCTACTGCGCTATACTAAAAAAACAACATTTTTTTTGAATAGCATTTTCTGCAGTTCTGTAGCTGTGCGATTCAGCGGTTACGTACTGTGGGTGTGTTCTGCTCTTCCAAAAAACGCAGTTTAGTGGCACCAAAAAAAGGTTGCAGTGTGTTATACATATTTTGAGGTGTGTGAAATAAACAATTTCTTTATAGTTTTCTCCTACGTTGCTATACTAAAAAAACAACATTTTTTTTGAATAGCATTTTCTGCAGTTCTGTAGCTGTGCGATTCAGCGGTTACGTACTGTGGGTGTGTTCTGCTCTTCCAAAAAACGCCGTTTAGTGGCACCAAAAAAAGGTTGCAGTGTGTTATATATATTTTGAGGTGTGTGAAATAAACAATTTCTTTATAGTTTTCTCCTACGTTGCTATACTAAAAAAAAAAACATTTTTTTTTAATAGCATTTTCTGCAGTTCTGTAGCTGTGCGATTCAGCGGTTACGTACTGTGGGTGTGTTCTGCTCTTCCAAAAAACGCCGTTTAGTGGCACCAAAAAAAGGTTGCAATGTGTTATACATATTTTGAGGTGTGTGAAATAAACAATTTCTATATAGTTTTCTCCTACTGTGCTATACTAAAAAAACAACATTTCTTTTGAATAGCATTTTCTGCAGTTCTGTAGCTGTGCGATTCAGCGGTTACGTACTGTGGGTGTGTTCTGCTCTTCCAAAAAACGCCGTTTAGTGGCACCAAAAAAAGGTTGCAGTGTGTTATACATATTTTGAGGTGTGTGAAATAAACAATTTCTATATAGTTTTCTCCTACTGTGCTATACTAAAAAAACAACATTTCTTTTGAATAGCATTTTCTGCAGTTCTGTAGCTGTGCGATTCAGCGGTTACGTACTGTGGGTGTGTTCTGCTCTTCCAAAAAACGCCGTTTAGTGGCACCAAAAAAAGGTTGCAGTGTGTTATACATATTTTGAGGTGTGTGAAATAAACAATTTCTTTATAGTTTTCTCCTACGTTGCTATACTAAAAAAACAACATTTTTTTTAATAGCATTTTCTGCAGTTCTGTAGCTGTGCGATTCAGCGGTTACGTACTGTGGGTGTGTTCTGCTCTTCCAAAAAACGCCGTTTAGTGGCACCAAAAAAAGGTTTCAGTGTGTTATACATATTTTGAGGTGTGTGAAATAAACAATTTCTATATAGTTTTCTCCTACTGTGCTATACTAAAAAAACAACATTTCTTTTGAATAGCATTTTCTGCAGTTCTGTAGCTGTGCGATTCAGCGGTTACGTACTGTGGGTGTGTTCTGCTCTTCCAAAAAACGCCGTTTAGTGGCACCAAAAAAAGGTTGCAGTGTGTTATACATATTTTGAGGTGTGTGAAATAAACAATTTCTTTATAGTTTTCTCCTACGTTGCTATACTAAAAAAACAACATTTTTTTTGAATAGCATTTTCTGCAGTTCTGTAGCTGTGCGATTCAGCGGTTACGTACTGTGGGTGTGTTCTGCTCTTCCAAAAAACGCCGTTTAGTGGCACCAAAAAAAGGTTGCAGTGTGTTATACATATTTTGAGGTGTGTGAAATAAACAATTTCTATATAGTTTTCTCCTACTGTGCTATACTAAAAAAACAACATTTCTTTTGAATAGCATTTTCTGCAGTTCTGTAGCTGTGCGATTCAGCGGTTACGTACTGTGGGTGTGTTCTGCTCTTCCAAAAAACGCCGTTTAGTGGCACCAAAAAAAGGTTGCAGTGTGTTATACATATTTTGAGGTGTGTGAAATAAACAATTTCTATATAGTTTTCTCCTACTGTGCTATACTAAAAAAAAACATTTTTTTTGAATAGCATTTTCTGCAGTTCTGTAGCTGTGCGATTCAGCGGTTACGTACTGTGGGTGTGTTCTGCTCTTCCAAAAAACGCAGTTTAGTAGCACCAAAAAAAGGTTGCAGTGTGTTATACATATTTTGAGGTGTGTGAAATAAACAATTTCTTTATAGTTTTCTCCTACGTTGCTATACTAAAAAAACAAAATTTTTTTTGAGTAGCATTTTCTGCAGTTCTGTAGCTGTGCGATTCAGCGGTTACGTACTGTGGGTGTGTTCTGCTCTTCCAAAAAACGCCGTTTAGTGGCACCAAAAAAAGGTTGCAGTGTGTTATACATATTTTGAGGTGTGTGAAATAAACAATTTCTATATAGTTTTCTCCTACTGTGCTATACTAAAAAAACAACATTTCTTTTGAATAGCATTTTCTGCAGTTCTGTAGCTGTGCGATTCAGCGGTTACGTACTGTGGGTGTGTTCTGCTCTTCCAAAAAACGCAGTTTAGTGGCACCAAAAAAAGGTTGCAGTGTGTTATACATATTTTGAGGTGTGTGAAATAAACAATTTCTTTATAGTTTTCTCCTACGTTGCTATACTAAAAAAACAAAATTTTTTTGGAATAGCATTTTCTGCAGTTCTGTAGCTGTGTGATTCAGCGGTTACGTACTGTGGGTGTGTTCTGCTCTTCCAAAAAACGCTGTTTAGTGGCACCAAAAAAAGGTTGCAGTGTGTTATACATATTTTGAGGTGTGTGAAATAAACAATTTCTTTATAGTTTTCTCCTACGTTGCTATGCTAAAAAAACAACATTTTTTTTGAATAGCATTTTCTGCAGTTCTGTAGCTGTGCGATTCAGCGGTTACGTACTGTGGGTGTGTTCTGCTCTTCCAAAAAACGCCGTTTAGTGGCACCAAAAAAAGGCTGCAGTGTGTTATACATATTTTGAGGTGTGTGAAATAAACAATTTCTATATAGTTTTCTCCTACTGTGCTATACTAAAAAAACAACATTTCTTTTGAATAGCATTTTCTGCAGTTCTGTAGCTGTGCGATTCAGCGGTTACGTACTGTGGGTGTGTTCTGCTCTTCCAAAAAACGCCGTTTAGTGGCACCAAAAAAAGGTTGCAGTGTGTTATACATATTTTGAGGTGTGTGAAATAAACAATTTCTTTATAGTTTTCTCCTACGTTGCTATACTAAAAAAACAACATTTTTTTTAATAGCATTTTCTGCAGTTCTGTAGCTGTGCGATTCAGCGGTGACGTACTGTGGGTGTGTTCTGCTCTTCCAAAAAACGCCGTTTAGTGGCACCAAAAAAAGGTTGCAGTGTGTTATACATATTTTGAGGTGTGTGAAATAAACAATTTCTTTATAGTTTTCTCCTACGTTGCTATACTAAAAAAACAACATTTTTTTTAATAGCATTTTCTGCAGTTCTGTAGCTGTGCGATTCAGCGGTTACGTACTGTGGGTGTGTTCTGCTCTTCCAAAAAACGCCGTTTAGTGGCACCAAAAAAAGGTTGCAGTGTGTTATACATATTTTGAGGTGTGTGAAATAAACAATTTCTATATAGTTTTCTCATACTGTGCTATACTAAAAAAACAAAATTTTTTTTGAATAGCATTTTCTGCAGTTCTGTAGCTGTGCGATTCAGCGGTTACGTACTTTGGTTGTGTTCTGCGCTTCCAAAAACACCCATTTAGGGCAAGATCCTAAATTTTGAAAATATGAGGAGAAGGTCAAAGGGACGTGGTGGCCCCGGTCGTGGTGCTGCTGGTGGAGCTCCTGTTGCAGAGAGAGGACGTGGTGGATCTGTGCCAGATACACGCACAAGTGAAACACCTTCCTCAGGTGCGAGTGGGCGACCGAGCCTGCGGCGGTATTTTGTCGCGCCTAATGAGGCTGTACGAATGTTTAGGCCAGGACAAGTACAGGCGATAGTAGATTGGGTTGCTGACAGTGCCTCGGGTTCCTTCACATTGTCTCCCACCCACTCTTCTGATGAAAGAACAGAGTTGGCACCTGAAACCCATGTCCATCAGTCTTTCACCTCACCCCCTTGCAAATCAGCCAAGCAGTCTGAGCCCCAAATCATGCAGCAGTCTCTTCTGCTTTTCGATGACTCTGTTAGCAGGGTTTCCCAGGGCCAGCCACCTAGCCCTGCCCCAGAAGTGGAAGAGATTGAGTGCACCGATGCCCAACCACTTATGTTTCATGATGAGTACATGGGAGGACCATCGCAGTACGTCTCGGATGATGACGAAACACAGGTGCCAACTGCTGCTGCTTTCGCAATTGTGCAGACAGACAAGGAGGGCAGGGGTGAAGACTGGGTGGAAGATGATGTGGAGGACGATGAGGTCCTCGACCCCACATGAAATCAACGTTATGCAGGTGACCAGTGTAGTTTGGAGGAAGAGGCGGTGGTCGCACAGAGCCACCAGCACAGCAGAAGAGGGAGCAGGGTGCAAAAGCGGAGCGTCTGTCAGCTAGACAGTATGTCTGCTACTGCCCAACGCAGCAAGGGACCGAGCACACCAAAGCCAGGTCCAAGGAGTTCCCCAACGTGGCAGTTCTTCACACAATGTGCTGATGACAAGACACGAGTGGTTTGCAAGCTGTGCAATCAGAGCCTGAAGCGAGGCATAAACGTTCTCAACCTGAGCACAACCTGCATGACCAGGCATCTAAGTTCAAAGCACGAGCTGCAGTGGAGTAGACACCTCAAAAACCAAGAAAGGTCTCTGGCTCCTCCTGATTCCTCTTCTGCTGCAGTCTCGGCCTCTTCATCCACCTCTGTAGTGACAGTGGCACCTGCCACCCCCGCAAACAGAGGATCTGCCAGCAACACTACCACCTGGGTCACCGACTATCTCCACAATGTCCCATGGAAGCGTTCAGCTCTTTATCTCCCAAACATTGGAGCGGAAGAGAAAGTACCCCCCTAGCCACCCGCGATCCCTGGCCCTGAATGCCAGCATTTCAAAACTCCTGGCCTTTGAAATGCTGTCATTCCGTCTGGTGGAGACGCAGAGTTTTAAAAGCCTGATGGCATTGGCTGTCCCACAGTACGTCGTGCCCAGCCGCCACTATTTTTCCAGGCGAGCCATCCCTTCCCTGCACAACCAAGTGGGGGACAAAATCAGGTGTGCACTGCGCAACGCCATCTGTGGCAAGGTCCACCTAACTACGGATGCGTGGACCAGTAAGCACGGTCAGGGACGTTATATCTCCCTAACAGCACACTGGGTAAATGCAGTGGCGGCTGGGCCTGAGGCAGATAGCAGTTTGGCGCATGTCCTTCCACCACCGAGGATTGTAGGGCGCTTCAGTTTGCCTCCTGTTGCTAACTCCTCCTACTCCGCTTCCTCATCCTCTACCGCCTCCTCATCCGGTCAGCGTAACACCTTCACCACCAACTTCAGCACAGCCAGGGGTAAACGACAGCAGGCAGTTTTAAAACTTTCCTGTTTGGGGGAAAAACCCCACACCGCGCAGGAGTTGTGGAGGGACATGGAACAACAGACCAATGAGTGGTTGCTGTCAGTGAGCCTCAAGCCCGGCCTGGTGGTGTGCGATAATGGGCGAAATCTCGTAGCAGCTCTGGGCCTAGCCGGTTTGACGCACATCCCTTGCCTGGCGCATGTGCTGAACTTGGTGGTCCAGAGGTTCCTTAAAAATTACCACAATATGCCAGAGCTGCTGCAGAAAGTGCGGGCTGTGTGTGCGCACTTTCGGCGATCTCACCCTGCTGCTGCTCGCCTGTCAGCGCTGCAGCGTAACTTCGGCATTCCCGCTCACCGCCTCATATGTGACGTGCCCACAAGGTGGAACTCCACCTTGCACATGCTGGCCAGACTGTGCGAGCAGCAGCAGGCGATAGTGGAGTTTCAGCTGCAGCAATCACGCGTGAGTCGCTCTGCGGAACAGCACCACTTCACCACCAATAACTGGGCCTCCATGCGAGACCTGTGTGCCTTGTTGCGCTGTTTCGAGTACTCCACCAACATGTCCAGTGCCAATGACGCCGTTCTTAGCGTTACTATCCCAGTTCTATGACTCCTTGAAAAAACGCTTCGGGCGATGATGGAAGAGGATATGGCACAGGAGGATGAGGAGGAGGAGGAGGAGGAGGAAGCGGGATCATTTCAAAGGCTTTCAGGGCATTCTTTCACAAGTGGCTACGAGGGTGGGTTCCTGCACCAACAAACGCCAGGTACACAATTGTCCGGCGGAAAGGGAACAGTTCTGGAGGATGACGAGGTGGAGGAGGAGATGGAGGAGGAGGAGGAGGAGGAGGCATTTTCACAGCAGGGTGGCACCCAGACCAGCTCGTGGCCATCACTGGTTCGTGGCTGGGGGGATACAGAGGACACAGACGATACACCTCCCACAGAGGACAGCTTTTCTTTGCCTCTGGGCAGCCTGGCACACATGAGCGATTACATGCTGCAGTGTTTCCGCGATGACCGCCGAGTTGCCCACATTTTAACTGGTGCTGATTACTGGGTGGCCACCCTGCTGGATCCCCGTTACAAGGACAACGTACCGTCCTTAATTCCCTCACTGGAGCGGGATCGTAAGATGTGCGAGTACAAGCGCATGCTGGTAGACGCGCTGCTGGTGGCATTCCCACCTGACAGCGGGCGTACGGTGGAAGCACAAGGCGAAGGCAGAGGAGAAGAGGTCGCCAACGCACCTGGGGCACCGGCAGCACCTCAGAAGGCAGGGTTAGCATGGCTGAAATGTGGAAAAGCTTTGTCAGCACGCCACAACAACCAGCACCACCAGCTGAGATGGAACGTCTTAGCAGGAGGCAGCATTTCACCAACATGGTTGAGCAGTATGTGTCCACAGGCCTACACGTACTGGATGACGGGTCTGCCCCCTTTAACTTCTGGGTCTCCAAATTGGGCACATGGCCTGAGCTTGCCCTTTATGCCTTGGAGGTGCTGGCCTGCCCTGCAGCCAGTGTATTATCTGAACGTGTATTTAGCACGGCAGGGGGCGTTATCACAGACAAGCGCAGCCGCCTGTCCAGAGCCAATGTGGACAAGCTCACGTTCATTAAAATGAACCAGGCATGGATCCCACAGGACTTGTCCGTACCTTGTGCAGAATAGACATGTATACCGGTGTTGTGACAAAAACTGTCCGGCCATCGGATTGTGTCCGGCCCATACTGCGAAGGCGCAGCGCTTGCTCAGTACAGAGGACAAGGAGATTCACAAAATCTCCGAAGATGAACGGCGCCTGCGCTGTTAGTGCAGGTTCAAGCCCCACCATCCAAGTGGACATACGGTAGCACATAATAACAGGGCCCCTCACGGGCTTGGTTCGATCGCCACGCTTCAGGCACGGCCTCACTTGGCTCATCTTGAACCACGGATGGTGTGGCCTTCACCTGAACTCACCACGCAGGCGCCGTTCGTCTTGGGAGATTTTCGAAATCCCCTTGTCCTACATACTGAGCAAGCGCAGTACAGGGTGGACACTATTTGACGGGGGACAGAATTCGACACATCACCAGCATTACACAGCCATTGTTGTATTTTTGAATCAGTGTTGGCTACCTCGTCCTCCTCCACCGCCGCTTCCACCTACTCCATATGGACCTCGTCCTCCTAGGTCAAGATTATTATTTTTTATTTTTATTTTTTTATGTTATTTTAAGTTATTTCCCTATCCACATTTGTTTGCAGAGCACTTGCCATGCTCTTAACAACATTTTGCTGCCATTTGCAGCCCTCTAGCCCTTTCCATTACCTTTTTAGTGCCTTTTTAGTCCTTAGAAGTCCGGGTCCCCATTGACTTCAATGGGGTTCGGGTTCGGGTCCGGGTTCGGGTTAAAGTTCGGTCCCGAACCCGGACTTTTTTCCGAAGTTCGGCCGAACCCGTTGAACCCGAACATCCAGGTGTCCGCTCAACTCTAATGCTGAGGCCTAACAGTTTTTCTGTAACAAACACGCTACCCTCCCAGGAGAAAGGGTCCTAGAAGAGAGAACTCTGAACAGGCACTCCCAAACATTTATACTCTCCTCAGCCACACCTTCTGAGCCTACCTCCCAGGGTCAGATACAAATTCATAACCCAGTGATTGACTCTCCTACTCTAATTCTAGAAGCTTCAGAGGCAGGCAAGAACAAACAACCACCAGGCTTAGGGATAAACCTAACCACACCTGAAAAATAAATTGCTGTTCAGTTGGGTACAGCAGAGGCAAAAATGAAAAACTGTAAGTCTAAATACTAGATTTTTGTCACAGTGTGAGTGGGGAAAGGACATTTCCATTACAATGTCTTTCCTTCTTTCTTGCTTGCTCCCCCCCCCCCCCAGTTTGAACAAATTTCTCTACCCCCCCCTTATTTCCTTAACCGCTTAATTTTTCTTTCTTCATTCCTTTATTTTCTTGCATTATTCCCTCCCTTCCCTTCCTTTGTTCCTCACACCCTTTCTCTCCTGCCACCTTCCTTTCTTCATTCCTCGATCGCATACTTTATTTTTTCCTTCTTCTCTCTCTTATGTCTATCCATCCTTCCTTCCTACAGTGCCTTGTGAAAGTATTCGGCCCCCTTGAACTTTTCATCATTTTGCCACATTTCAGGCTTCAAACATAAAGATATAAAATTTTATTTTTTGTGAAGAATCACCAACAAGTGGGACACAATTGTGAAGTGGAACAAAATCTATTGTTTTTTTGAAACTTTTTTAACTAAGAAAAAAATGAAAAGTGGGGCGTGCAAAATTATTCGGCCCCCTTCCGTTAATACTTTGTAGAGCCACCTTTTGCTGCGATTACAGCTGCAAGTCACTTGGGGTATGTCTCTATCAGTTTTGCACATCGAGAGACTGAAATTCTTGCCCATTCTTCCTTGAAAAACAGCTCGAGCTCAGTGAGGTTGGATGGAGAGCATTTGTGAACAGCAGTTTTCAGCTCTTTCCACAGATTCTCGATTGGATTCAGGTCTGGACTTTGACTTGGCCATTCTAACACCTGGATACGTTTATTTGTGAACCATTCCTTTGTAGATTTTGCTGTATGTTTGGGATCATTGTCTTGTTGGAAGATAAATCTCCGTCCCAGTCTCAGGTCTTTTGCAGACTCCAACAGGTTTTCATCCAGAATGGTCCTGTATTTGGCTGCATCCATCTTCCCTCAATTTTAACCATCTTCCCTGTCCCTGCTGAAGAAAAGCAGGCCCAAACCATGATGCTGCCACCACCATGTTTGACAGTGGGGATGGTGTGTTGAGGGTGATGAGCTGTGTTGCTTTTACGCCAAACATATCGTTTTGCATTGTGGCCAAAAAGTTTGATTTTGGTTTCATCGGACCAGAGCACCTTCTTCCACATGTTTGGTGTGTCTCCCAGGTGGCTTGTGCAAACTTTAGACAAGACTTTTATGGATATCTTTGAGAAATGGCTTTCTTCTTGCCACTCTTCCATAAAGGCCAGATTTTGTGCGGTGTACGACTGATTGTTGTCCTGTGGACAGACTCTCCCACCTCAGCTGTAGTTCTCTGCAGTTCATCCAGAGTGATCATGGGCCTCTTGGCTGCATCTCTGATCAGTCTTCTCCTTGTCTGAGCTGAAAGTTTAGAGGGACAAGCCAGGTCTTGGTAGATTTGCAGTGGTCCGATACTCCTTCCATTTTAAAATGATCACTTGCACAGTGCTCCTTGGGATGTTTAAAGCTGGGAAATCTTTTTGTATCCAAATCCGGCTTTAAACTTCTCCACAACAGTATTACGGACCTGCCTGTGTGTTCCTTGGTCTTCATGATGCTCTCTGCGCTTTCAACAGAACCCTGAGACTATCACAGAGCAGGTGCATTTATACAGAGACTTGATTGCACACAGGTGGATTCTATTTATCACCATCAGTCATTTAGGACAACATTGGATCATTAAGAGATCCTCGCTGAACTTCTGGAGTGAGTTTGCTGCACTGAAAGTAAAGGGGCCGAATAATTTTGCACTCACCACTTTTCAGTTTTTTATTTGCTAAAAAAGTTTAAAACATCCAATAGATTTCGTTCCACTTCACAATTGTGTCCCACTTGTTGGTGATTCTTCACAAAAAATTAAAATTTTATATCTTTATGTTTGAAGCCTGAAATGTGGCAAAATGATTAAAAGTTCAAGGGGGGCGAATACTTTCGCAAGGCACTGTATATAATGTATAGAGTAGCACATGATGCCATTTTTTACAGCATAGCACACAGAAGCATTTGCTGTCCTTTCTCAGTAGATACCCATAGGGAAACTTAAGGAACACATTTCAGTGTCAGCATTCAGTCTCACTGTGTAGCAATACCATCGATGCATATTTAAAGTGACGTATCATACTAAATGAAATCGCTCCTATTAGCAGTGGGATTTGCATCATATGCCTCTTTTCCTGACTATTAAATGACACAAACTGTATATAGGACAGACAATGAGAAGAACTGCAATTTTGTTTTATGGATTTACGAAATTATAAATAATGGACTGCATATGTGTCATATGGTGAATTATACCTAACAGAAGTATGCATGACACAGAAACGTTGTCATTTTATGACATAACTAATATTCAACACAGATATTCTTCAAAGGAAAATATATATTTTTTCAATATAAACTTATAGAAAAGATCAGCATGATATACATGATTTTATCAATATGTGTTAACCACTTGCCTATTGGGCACTTTCACCACCTTTCTGCCCAGGCCATGTTTCAGATTTCAGTGCTCTCACACTTTGAATGACAATTGCGTGACAATTGTAGTGTCATGCAACACTATACCAAAACTGAAATTTTATATATTTTTTGACACAAATAGAGCTTTTTTCCGTGGCATTTAATTAATTCTGTTTTGTTTTTTTTACAAAAAAAAAAGACCGAAAATTTTGAAAAAAATATGTTTTTCTTAGTTTCTGTCAGTAAATTTTGTAAATAAGTAATTTGTCTCCTTCACTGATGTGCACTGATGAGGTGGCACTAATAGACTGAACTGATGGGCAATGATGAGGTGACATTAATGGGCACCAATGAGGTGGCACTGATTAGGTGGCACTGATGGGGGAGGCACTTATATGCCACACTAATGGGCACTGATAGGGTGGCACTGATATGCGGCACTGATGAGCACTGATAGGTGGCACTGATGGACACTCATAGGTGACACTATTGAGCACTGATAGGTGGCACTGATGGGCACTGATAGGTGGCACTAAAGGGCATTAATAGGCGGTACTGGTGGGCACCGATAGGTGGCACGAATAGGCAGGAATGATAGGCCACATTGATGGGCACTGATGGGCAGCACTAATGGGGAGCACTGATGGGCACTGATGGGCATTGATGGGCAGCACTGATGAGCAGGCACTGATGGGCATTAAAAGACAGCACTGACTGGCATCACTAATGGGCATTGATTGGTGTCACTGATGGGCACTGATTTGTGTCAATGATGTGCACTGCTGGGGTATTACTGTAATCAAGGAACTGATGATCAGTGCCCTGATTACCTGTCCTGGTCTCCCCTGCGAGGAGATGCCGCTGATCAGCTCTCCTCGCCACACACTCTGTCAGTGTGAGGTGAGGAGAGCCGATAAATGGCACTTCAGAATTTACATGTGACTGGCTTTGATTGGACCACAGTCGATCACATGGTTAAAAAGCTGCGTCATCGGCTCTTTTTTCTTTCTTTTTTTTTTAAACATAAAGTTTATTTATTTTCCAATAAAACAAAGAACAAAAAAGAGTGGTACATTCTCGACATTCCATAAAGGTACAAAAATGGGCAAATACATAAAAAATAAATCATTGTCAAGGTTAGAGGTAGAAACATTACAGATTCAGAGTATACTTTTCAAAGGTCACATAGGGAAGGGTGGACATATGCATGTAAATACAACTATGGACTATTGACAGAGACGAGATATGGTTGGAACATAGCTAAGAGAATGTCCAAAATGTTCCATGCAAAAAAAATGCAAAAGTCTGAGGAAGGAAAGAATGGGGGAAAAGTGGGGGGGGGGGGGATAGACAAAGAAGGAAGTGTATACAACATATACTTCTGATTTATCCAGGGGACCCCGCTGTAATACAATCACTTTTACGAAATCCTATGTTACTCAAATCCCGGCTCCAAACCCTACTCCAGTCAGCTGCCTCTTGCGAAACCCACACCTCCCATATCTTATCGAATGTCTTTGGGCAATTGCGCCCAAAGTTTGTACAGGGGCAATGCCGCATTTACCAAGGTTCTCCATTGATGCACCGTCGGAGGGGCAGCCTTATTCCATTTTAGGAGGATCGCTTTCCTGGCATAAAAAGCTGTGTAGCATACGAACAGTTTTTTGGATTGGGGGCTTCCAATTTGTCAACAATACCCAGTAGTAGTTGTATCGGATCACATGGTACTCATAATTTATCTATAGAGTTGATGTCGTTAACCACCCCTCTCCAAAAAACTTGTAGGATACCCTCTTCCCAGTCATCTTTGGCGAGCGTAGGTATGTCCGCCTGCCACACCGAGAACAGCTTGGAAACCTTAGAGGCGTCTAATCCAGTGAAAATGGAGTAGAGGGCAGATTGGAGTTTGAGTTTGTCCGACAGACCCAGCATGCGTTCGATACCATTAACCTCCAATATTATCGAGTGGGGGAAATGGGACCGATAGGCATGGCCTAGTTGTAAATATCTAAAGAACATATGGTTAGGCATGTTTCGTTCTCTTTTTAGAGCATCAAACATGTGTAAGCCATCCGGAGTGGTAATATCTGCCAGCGTTTTTGATGCCATATTGGGTCCATATCATAGGGTCCTGGATGGACCGGAAGTGTGGCTGTCTCGGATTCCCCCATAGCGGAGTATTTGGGGACCAGCTGTTATATTTCTCCACTTTGGGCCTGTACAGTCTCCCAGACCCGAAGCGTGGTATGCATCGAGGGAGTAGTATTAGGGTTGGAGTGGGGTCCTCTATGTATCAAATTCCGGAGTTCAGAGTAGGATCCAAGCAATGCCGCCTCCAGCGTGGATGCAGGATTGGCCGGCTCCTCAGACAGCCACCATCTGACTGTAAACAAGACCGCAGTCCAGTAGTATTTAACAAAGCAGGGCAATGTAAGACCTCCTAACGTAACAGGCAGTCGTCAATGGGTCTTTAGCAAAATCGGGATTGGGGTGTTCCTAGCATGATCGCCGCACTGTGAGCCCCCACGGGCACGCGAGAGTGGCCGTTCTGGGGCACCGTCATATGATGTCTGGTGAGGCTGCATTGAAGGGACACTGGTGAGGCTGCATTGAGGGGACATTGGTGAGGCTGCATTGAAGGGACACTGGTGAGGCTGCATTGAAGGGACACTGGTGAGGCTGCGCTGAGAGGACACTGGTGAGGCTGCGTTGAAGGGACACTGGTGAGGCTGCATTGAGGGGACACTGGTTAGGCTGCACTGAGGGGACACTGGTGAGGCTGTGCTGAGGGGACACCGGTGAGGCTGCATTGAGGGGACACTGTTGAGGCTGCCATGAAGGGACACTGGTGAAGCTGCGCTGAGGGGACACTGTTGAGGCTTCGCTGAGGGGACACTGGTGAGGCTGCATTGAAGGAACAGTGGTGAGGCTGCATTGAAGGGACACTGGTGAGGCTGCATTGAGCGGACACTGGTGAGGCATTGAGGGGACACTGGTGAGACTACGCTAAGGGGATACTGGTGAGGCTGCACTGAGGGGACACTGGTGAGGCCGAATTGAGGGGACACTGGTGAGGCTGTGCTGAGGGGACACTTGTGAGGCTGCATTTGAGGGGACACTGGTGAGGCTGCATTGAAGGGACAGTGGTGAGGCTGCATTGAGGGGACACTGGTGAGTCTGCACTGAGGGGACACTGGTGAGGCCGAATTGAGGGGGCACTGGTGAGGCTGTGCTGAGGGCACACTGGTGTGCCTGCATTGAAGTGACACTGGTGAGGCTGTATTGAGGGGACACTGGTGAGGCTGCACTGAGGGAACACTGGTGAGGCTGTGCTGAGGGGACACTGGTGAGGCTGCACTGAGGGGACACTGGTGAGGCTGCGCTGAGGGAACACTGGTGAGGCTGCACTGAGGGGACACTGGTGAGGCTGCATTGAAGGAACAGTGGTGAGGCTGCATTGAAGGGACACTGGTGAGGCTACATTGAGCGGACACTGGTGAGGCATTGAGGGGACACTGATGAGACTGCGCTGAGGGGATACTGGTGAGGCTGCGCTGAGGGGACAATGGTGAGGCCGAATTGAGGGGACACTGGTTAGGCTGTGCTGAGGGGACACTGGTGAGGCTGCATTGAAGGGACACTGGTGAGGCTGCATTGAAGGGACACTGGTTAGGCTGTGCTGAGGGGACACTGGTGAGGCTGCATTGAAGGGACACTGGTGAGGCTGCATTGAAGGGACACTGGTGAGGCTGCATTGAGGGGACACTTTTGAGGCTGCATTAAGGGGACACTGATGAGGCTGTGCTGGGGGGACACCAGTGAGGCTGCACTAAGGGGACACTTGTGAGGCTGCATTGAGGGGACACTGGTGAGGCTGCATTGAAGGGACACTGGTGAGGCTGCATTGAGGGGACACTGATGAGGCTGCACTAAGGGGACACTAGTGAGACCGAATTGAGGGGGCACTGGTGAGGCTGTGCTGAGGGCACACTGGTGTGCCTGCATTGAAGGGACACTGGCAAGGCTGTATTGAGGGGACACAGGTGAGGCTGCGCTGAGGGGACACTGGTGAGGCTGCATTAAAGGGACACTGGCGAGGCTGCATTGAAGGGACATTGGTGAGGCTGCACTGAGGGGACACTGATGAGGCTGCACTGATGGGCACTGGTGAGGCTGCATTGATGGGCACTGATGGGGGCTATTTCTAACATAGACTCTCAAATGGACACAGAGAGGACCCACACACACGCATGCAACGTCATTATGTGTTGCGCCGTGTGGCTCCGTACACTGGGCCTGCTGCAAACCTTCTAGTTCTAGATAGATAGATAGATATAGTTCTTCTAGCCCGGATAGGGCAAAGACTACCGCCTCCCTCCAAGTCCCTCCCTTGCCTTGGGAAACAGTGCCCGGAACAGTGGAAGAGGAGAGCCAGCCAGCCAGCCAGCCATAGGAAGGGCCAGAGTGCCAGCCACCCATGCTGGTGACCCACCCACAGCAGGGCCAGGGTGCCAGCCAACCGCGCTCGGTGACCCACTCACAGCAGGGCCAGGGTGCCAGCCAACCACCCATGGTGACCCACCCACAGCAGGGCCAGGGTGCCAGCCAGCCACCCATGGTGTCCCACCCACAGCAAGGCCAGGGTGCCAGCCAGCCACCCACAGTGACCTACCCACAGCAGGGCCAGGGTGCCAGGCAGCCAGCCACCCCCGCCGGTGATCCACCCACAGCAGGGCCAGGGTGCCAGCCAACCACCCACGGTGACCCACCCACAGCAGGGCCAGGGTGCCAGCCAGCCACCCACGGTGACCCACCTGCAGAAGGGAGCCAGCCAGCCACCCACAGGAGCCAGCCACAGAGGATGGGGGAGACAGCCAGCCACAGAGGACATGGGAGCCAGCCACAGAGGACGTGGGAGCCAGTCAGCCACAGAGGATGTGGGAGCCAGCCACAGAGGATGTGGGAGCCAGCCAGCTACCGAGGACATAGAAGCCAACCAGCCACAGTGGACACAGGAACTAGCCAGCCACAGAGGACATGGGAACCAGCCACAGCTACGATACCCATAGTTAAGGTAAGATGAGCGCTACACAGTGCCAATTTTATTTCTACTTTGTGAGAGGTTGGGGCAGGGGAAAAAGTCATGGCACATGGAGGGGATGAATGTGTTTACTGTACACTCTGTTAGAAAGAGGCCCCCCTCCAGGTGCCATTATACTCCTTAGTAGTCTCTAATGGGTCCTGGAGCGGAGTCTTTCGCTAACAGAGACTCTCTAATGGGCACTGTTAGAGAGAGACCCCCCTCCAGGTCCCATTGATAAAAAAAGGCAGAAGTTACACTTTGTGCAAAATGTAGGGGCAGGTCAGGGTTGGGCTATAGGCGGGGTCAGGGGTGAAACATGAGCGGGGCCCTTGCTTTATTTGGTCCGTGGGCCCTGAGCATTGTCAGTCTGCCCCTGACTGTATATGTGCATTAGGATCTCAAGACTCTCACTTTACCTGGTGTTCTCTACCACTCTCCTGGCCCTCTTTTATGATCCGTTAAATAACAGTTGGAGTCTAGTCAGCGCAATAGCTTATTCCTTTGCTTTAGCTCAAGACTCCACTCCAATCTGCAGCTGCCCTGGCCATGTACAGAAGGAGTGCTATCCTGGTACAATGTGAAAAGAGCACTGTAGGCCTCCACAGAGGAAAGGAATAGTGGCTAAGAACCACCCCTTCTGGGTATGATGTCAAAGGGTTGAAACATGTTTCAAGAAAATCGAATCCCCTTCATGAGCCAAAATGCTGACAAGGCTAGCGGTCCTTTTCTGCCTCTGGCCAGGGCAGTTCCGCCATTAGTACGAGACTCTGTTGTGAATGTTTCTGTATCTATACTAAGCCACCCTCTGGGAATGTTTGTGAGTGTATTTTAACACAATTAAAAAAAAAAAAGATCAGTAAGCTACTAAAATATGTTTTGCTAAAGATTGGCTAGTTTCTTTTCACCTTTTTAACAGATATTACTTGAAGGTCCCACTCCTCTCCAGTTTGAGTTGGCTGCATTATTCCCCGTTAAGATTAGTTTGAGCTGATCTGTATTTAGGTATTCAGGCTAACACATTGTTTAAACCGCTGTATAAATTATTATTTGGATGATTATTTTTCAGTAGAGTTTAGCTGGTTAATACTATATATATATATATATATATATATATATATATATACTGTATTTACAAAAAAAATTATAGACGTAGTTGCAACAGTACGTTTATTCTTCAAACTAAAGGTAAAAGTGCACTTTAATAGTTACTGGCTGAAACTTAAACTGATATGGCTGTTTTAATTTGCATGTTTTAACCTGAGCGGGTTAATGTATTTTCTAGGTTATGATGCAATGCCTTTTAATAGACCACCTAGAGAATTCCTCACAGGTATAACAGAAGTGAACTGTATGTGGGCTTTGAAATCTCACGGGCCTCTCATTTGAGTTCTGTATCCTGATTAATCAGAATGCTAGAGCTTCAAAAGCCCCACACATATACATCTCTGAAGATTGCTTGTTGGCCTATTAAATTATATAACTCACAAATGTCTCTACAGCATATAAAAAGGTAATAAAAAACAAACACATATAATATATTAAAAATAATTATATTCTGCAAATAGTGCAGTTTACATTGGGTCAAATTATTCGAAATCCTCGAAAATGCCTTCAAATGACACATTTCAGCAAAATGTCACTTTTACACTAAGAACTAATATTAATGTGGTTAGTTTTCTGGGTTAATCATTGTGTGCTCCAATATATAATACAGATGTAAAAGGAGTTTACTTACATTAATTATTATGCATGAGTGCACAGTCTATGATTGAGATTTCTTAGTAGAAAATATTATCTGGTTAACCAGTTTTCTGTTGTGCTTATTTTGCTGCCCTGTTTTATTCCAGAAGAGCATGCAGTTCAAAAGCTATTACTAAAATGTATATAACTCAATAATGTGAAAATCAAAGTGATATATATTACATTTTAAATCTGACTCCAGTTGCACAGTTAAACGCAAAGGTAAAAAATGTATACAAGATTTATTATGCTTGCCAAACAATGTGTACTTGTGTCCATCCAGTCCTACAAATTAAACAGCAATAACACACAGCACGGCCCTATCTAGCAGGGAAGGAGACCTGATTTTTCTCTACTGCAGTTCACTTTCATTTACAGGTCTCCTTCCCACCCTGTAGCTGCACAGTGAAATGAGTAGCAGGCCCAGTTATATCACATCGCTCTGCGAGCAGGCACAGTTGTATCACATCACCCTAAGGGAAGGCCCAGTTATATTATATCACTCTGAAAGCAAGCCCAGTTATATTACATCACCCTGAGAGCAAGCCCAGTTATACTATTGGTATTCGGAAAACAGAACTCTGCCCAGTGGAATACTATACATTCTCTATAAATACCTCTCTGCTAGCAGAACCATCAGTATTATTGTTAAGTGCTTCCAAGACAATAATAGGGCCCCAACGTTGCCGGCAGCAGATCTAGAATCCCCTACAGGACATTCATAAGGACATTAGGATATTGTTATTCCTCAGAATTACTATCTTCCTTTTCCTCCTCTTCCTTAACTACAGCCTAGGTCTAGCATTTAGACATGTGCGGTTTGTTTTGTTCCAAATCTAAATTCAGACAAAGTTTTCATTATTCAGAAATTCGGATACATCCAATACAATAGCAACAAATTTAAATGAATCCAAAATAAGCAAAACTAAAATTTCCAACGAAATTCCAATTCGAATAGTTCTTCAATCGAATATGAATTTCAGAAGCAGATAAAATAGAATATAAAATAAAGGAATATAATAGAATAGCATATAAAATAATAGAATAGAAATTAAAGAACAGAATAAAATAGAATATAAAATAAAGGAATAGAATAGAATAAAAAAGTAATAGAATAAAATAGAAAGAATATCTGCATCGCCACCCACCATGAAGGAATGGGTGACACGCATCAATCACATTGTAGCAATAGAGGAACTGATTTACACCGCACAAGATAAATTTCCAGCTTCTCTAACATATGGGAAGCCTGGTTTGAATATCGGAACTCTTCCGGATACCAAGACATGATGCAGGATAACGGTTAGCCGGGAATGCTCGGCGGTACTCTGTATGGACCTGAAATCGAGAGTATTGGACTCCATGTATTCCCCCATATCCAATTTCAGAAGTGGATGGAGGGGGTAGATGGTGGTCTCCCCACCCCTTCTCCTGTCATCTGCCTTTCAATACACCTCTTCCCCTTCCCTACCCCCCCCCTTCTGCTCCTTTTCCCCCTTTACCCCCCTTCTTTATTTTTCCTCCCTTTTCTCTTGTAACTAGTCTTGATGGAGTGGAGTGAGTGGGATGA
Organism: Rana muscosa; assembly: GCA_029206835.1. NCBI lineage: Eukaryota > Metazoa > Chordata > Amphibia > Anura > Ranidae > Rana > Rana muscosa. Next base: position 175,680,493 of record CM055122.1, on the reverse strand, counting down.
GGGGCTTCCTTAGTGTTGGCCCTTCCTCCCATTCTTTTCATGTAAGGGGATCATTCAGAAGTAGGACAGGGAGGCTCCGACCTCTAACAATTTGGGCGGGATTGTAGGCACCTGATTTCACCCACATAGACAGGTTCCCGCATCAACATCCTGATGTACGCCTTATGTATTTCCATGTTAAGAAAGTTGATTAAAGTGCTTGCTGGGATTACCTCATGGGCTTTATATGTAGTGTATATCGGGATGTGTATTCCAGTTGGAGCTGCAGCACTCCTGTTTATTCATTTGATTTTATTACTTCTGTATTGTTTGTTGATTTATTCAATAAATTCTTTATGGATAAAAAATAGAAAGAATATTACCATTTCTGAAATTTTATTTTCAAATAGGATACATTTTAATTCAAATAGAGTAGAAAAGAATAGAGTAGAAAAAAATAATAGAATAGAATAGAAGAAAATAAAATAGAAAGAATATAACCTTTGCCCAAAATTCTAATTTCTAATAGAATAAATTTAAATTCAAATAGATTAGAAAAGAATAGATTAGAATAGAATAGAAAACAAAAGAATATAATAGAATAGAAAAAACAATAGAATAGAATAAAATAGAATATTACCATCTTTGGGAGTTCAAATTCAAATAGAATAGAAAATACAATAGAATACAATAGAAAGAATATGCCAATATAATCATCTTCTGAAATTCGAATTTTGAATAGAATAAATTCAAATTTGATTAGAAAAGAATAGAATATAATAGAAAAGAAAAGAATAGAACATAAAAGAATAGAAAAGAATAGAATAGAATAGAATAGAAAAAAGATTGCAAGAATGAACTAGAAAGAATATAATTATTATCTTTCAACATTCGAATTTCAAATAGAATACATTTTATTTTGAATGGAATTCGAATCAATTCAAATTTTCTGAATTCGGTCAAATTGAGTTCACTTGAACTGAACACGGAAAATTAGAATCGATTTGAACGCTAATAAACAAAATGAATTCCGAAAACAAATTAAACAAATTTAACCAAACAAATTTATGTAAATAACGAATTGAAACAAAATGAAACAAAACAATATTTTTCCTTCTGCACATGTCTACTAGCATTTCCCTAAGTGCTTTGTGGCAACATAGCCTCCTGATCCAGTATTTTCCTATTCCAGCTGCCATAGTTGCACTTCAGGGCTATTGTTACAGCTTTGTAGTTAGCCAGTTCATTTTATGCCAGTTATATTACGTTTACCATTTATAGCTGTTTATCTACCTGTTTACAGCTGTCAGTACGCCTGATTGTTGACATTGTCACTATTATGAATTGTGTCAATGCATCAGAATTTTATGTTATTACTTTGCCTAATGCTTTTTTTTATTGTGTGCTGAAAGCTAACTGTGACAAACTCTTTGGTGTGGTTGCGAGACACATTACTAAACCTAGAGTGTCAGAAAGGTCAAAGTGTTCTGAAGGTCAGAGTAGGCCCAGAGGTCCTATGCAATTCAGCGGCTCTCCTACAGGGTGCTACATGTACATTCGTTTGTGTCTTTTTTTACTCCCTGGGGTTTAGCTTAACAAGGACTCTGTCACTAGAATGAAACCTTACAATAAATTGTTCCCTGCATAGAAAACCTTGAAGACTGAAAGCGGAGTTCCATTCCTTTTCCTGTTTATTAAAAGTCAGCAGCTATAAAAAGTGTAGCTGCTGACATTAAATAAACAGCCACTCACCTGTCCCATGGTCCAGCAATGCGGCTGCCCGAAGCTTCCCTCCTCTCCCTCTCCTCTCCACAGCGCCGGCATTGCAAGTGTGGGCTCCCGGCTGTAACAGCTTGCGGCTTCACAGCTGGGTGCACACTGCGCATGCGCGAGTTGCGCTGAGCGTCCTGAATGGCTGAGCAATCTTTGTCTTAACGTGTCGCAGAAGATTGCAGAGAGGGAGGGGGAGAGGAGGAGTCACCTAGGTGGCGCAAGCGGAAGTGGGAGCTGGGTGCCTGTCAAAACTAGGTACCCAACCACCCCCCCAAAAAAAATGACATGCCAAATGTGGCATGTCAGGGGGTGAGGTGTTCTTAAAGCGGAAGTTTCACTTTTGGGTGGAAATCTGCTTTAACTCTGCTGCATGTGCCACTGATTTCAGTAGTAGTGAAGAAATACTTGTGTCTTAAGATCCCACTTTTGGGAGTATCAGATTCCTGCTCAATAATGATAATGGTTCTGGGTATTGTGTAAAATATTTCATCCTATGTTGTATACCAGGTATGGTAAATAAAAATAGTGTGGCGCTCAAAGCAATAAAAACTTGTAATAGGTGAATAGCTACTTAAAGCAATAGAACCAACAGTGCTCTAATAACACAATTATAAATGTGAGTCCGCTACAAGGGTATTCAGATGAATTGTCCTCCTTGCGAACTGTGTGATATACCGTAAAGGGTAGAAGTGTTGAAGACTGTAGTAGTCGAAACGCGTAGGGCTTGCTGACGCTGCACCCCATATTGCTTTGAACATATTTTTATTTCGTGATCACTTTTTATTTGTCTGCATGACTGTTGGACAAAATATTTTTATTTAATAAAATTCCGGCAATCGGTTTTTATTGACCTGCACCATCTGGAGTCTTTTTGGTTTTCTTCCATCTTTATATTTTTCGCGGATTGCTGTGGAACCTGGCCCATGTGAGAATAATCCATCGTTTGAGCTGCCTTTCCCATCATCCGGTTGGAGTTCAAGCGAGGACCCAGGACATCCAGCTATATCCCGTCTGGTCTTGGTGACCATTAAGCCTGCAAGACCCACTGCCGTACGGTAGGTGGGTCCACCATCAGCGGTAAGAGTACCCATCTATAACAACTAGTGTCTTCTCCTTGCTTGATTCATCATTTGCATTGAAGTCCCTTTGTCAGTCTGCGTTGTGGGAAGGCTATCCATTGAAGGACATCCATGATCACACACATTTTGTTATTTGGGATTGTATTCTATTTTTCACGTTTTACCCTTTACGGTATATCACACAGTTCGCAAGGAGGACAATTCATCTGAATACCCTTGTAGCGGACTCACATTTATAATTGTGTTATTAGAGCACTGTTGGTTCTATTGCTTTAAGTAGCTATTCACCTATTACAAGTTTTTATTGCTTTGAGCGCCACACTATTTTTATTTACCATTCCTGTACACTTTGTTTGTTTGAGTGTTGGCAGCTTGCATGCACATTGTTTTTGGTTTAGCGCAGTATTTTTCCCTTTTTTATCCAGTTGTATACCAGGTGTACATACAATAATAAATGGAGGAGAGTCTGATTAGTCACATGATTCTCTCCCCCAATCACCAGTCATGTTACAGGCAGTGTAATAAATGAAAGAACATTTCTCAGTGGAGGAGGAGGAAGGAGGGGGCGTGTACCCGTCAGACCATCTGTATTATTGTTCTGCCTGAAGACCCAGAACTATTAACCATTGCAGCCCTGGAAGTTCAGGGACAGGAAGAGGACCTGGCATCTATGCAGTGAAGATTTCTTTGAGATCCAGGCTGCCTGCACAATGTGAGATATCCTTCATCACAGGTAAGTGATGTGTTTAAGATTTCCTTTAGATTTACCAAAACCATGTAGTGCAAGTGCCTGCCTGATTGCATACAAATTGAAACTCTTAAAGAGGAGTTCCGCCTGAAACAAAAAAAGCACCTTTCAGGGGGAGCAGATACCTGTTTAATACAGGTGTTATGTACAGAACGTACCTGGTCATAGAGCCTGAGTTTGTAGGAGGAGACCTCTCTTACAGCCCTGGCTCAGGAGTCACTGGATTGGGGACAGTGACCTTGAGAGCGCAGTGAGGTAGGAGTGCCTGCAGTAGGTGTAGTGGTAGGCACCGTTGCAAGGTGGTGATCCTCCAGGGATGGCTGGATCTGTAGGCAGCAGAGCAGGTGGTTGCGGGTCAGTGACCCGGGAGCTGGTGGATACTGGAACAGCGGAAGCTGGAGCAAGGTGAGATGAGCTTGGTTTAGGTGCACAAACAGCAGACAGCAGGAGGGTCAGACAAGCCGGGTCAGAGCAGGTAGTCAGGTGTATAGATCAGCAGGCTTAGACATAGTCAGGAACACAGGCAAGGTTTGGCAGCAGGTAGGCAGGTGAGAGACAGAGCAGGGTCAAGGCGAGCCGAGGTCAGGGATGGAGAAATATCGGGTGGTCGAGCAAGCCGGGTCGGTACTGGTAACAGGTAGCAGGTATGCGGGTATTCAGGTTTAGAAAGCTGCAGATCAGACAGCAATGCACTGTTGTAACTGCTGGCCTTTTAAAGGCCTAATGGCGCCATATCGTTTAGCGTGCACGCGCGTGCAGACGCGTGCGCAATTGGCGCATGTGTGTGCGCAATTGGCGCACGCGCGCACACACCCGGCGCGCGCCGACGCACAGGTACCGAGGGAAGTAAGAACTGTCTTTGATTTCTGGCAGGTCCCTGACAACAGGTATTTTCTCCCACTTCCGGGCATAGATAGCCGCATTATCTGCGGGTATCTACGCCTCGTCCGGCGCCTCCTCCGCCCCCCTGCTGTCTTCTGGGAGACACACAGATCCCAGAAGACTGCAGAGACCAGTCAGGACCTGCAGCGCGACTCGCGCATGCGCAGTAGGGAACCAGGAAGTGAAGCCGCAAGGCTTCACTTCCTGATCCCCTTACCGAAGATGGCGGCGGCAGCCGAGAGAGATCGGCTTCGAGTGCCAACATCGTGGGCGTCCTGGACAGGTAAGGCTGCTTTCACACTGAGTCGCTTTTCAGGCGCTATTGCGATAAAAATAGCGCCTGCAAAGCGCCCTGAAAGAGACGCTCCTTTCTATCCATGGAGCGTTGCGCTGGCAGGACGGTAAAATAAGTCCTGCCAGCTGCATCTTTGAGGCGCAGTAGGAGCAGTGAAAATACCGCTCCTATAGCGCCCCTGCCCATTTAAATCAGTGGGGCAGTGCGGCCGTACCGCCTACAAACCGCCACTGCAGCGGCGTTTTGCGGGCGGGTTTAACCCTTTTTCGGGCGCTAGCGGGGGTTAAAATCTCCCCGCTAGCGGCCAAAAATCGCAGCAAACACGACGGTAAAGCGCCGCTAAAAATAGCGGCATTTTACCGCCAACGCACCAAGCGCCTCAGTGTGAAAGTACCCTTAAGCCCTGTACACCTGATCGGATTTCCGATGGAATAAAATCCGATGGAACTTTCCGTCGGAATTCCGATGAAGCTAACTTTCATCAGTCTTGCCTACACACCATCAGACAAAATTCCGACCGTCCAAAATGCGGTGACGTAAAACACTCCGACGAGCCGAGAAAAATTAAGTTCAATGCTTCTGAGCATGCGTCGACTTGATTCTAAGCATGCGTGGGTTTTTTCTCTGATGGAGTTCCACACAGACGATCGGAATTTCCTATCGTTTTTTTTTCCATCGGAAAAATTTAAAACCTGTTCTATCTTTTGTCCTCACCCGAAGCCAACCTTTAAGCGGAGATCCACCCAAAAATGGAGCTTCCGCTTTTCGGAACCTCCCCCCCTCCTGTGTCACATTTGGCACCTTTCAGGGGGAGGGGGAGCAGATACCTGTTTAATACAGGCATTTGCTCCCACTTCCGGGCATAGATAACCGCATTATCTGCGGGTATCTACGCCACGTCCGGCGCCTCCTCTGCCCCCCCCCGCTGTCTTCTGGGAGACACACATATCCCAGAAGACTGCAGGGACCAGTCAGGACCTGCAGCGCGACTCACGCATGCGCAGTAGGGAACCAGGAAGTGAAGCCGCAAGGCTTCACTTCCTGATCCCCTTACCGAAGATGGCGGCGGCAGCCGAGAGAGAGATCGGCTTCGGGTGCCAACATCGCGGGTGCCCTGGACAGGTAAGGCTGCTTTCACACTGAGGCGCTTTTCAGGTGCTATTGCGCTAAATTCTAGGCATGATTCTTGATTCTAAGCATGCGTGGGTTTTTTCTCTGATGGAGTTCCACACAGACGATCGGAATTTCCTATCGTTTTTTTTTCCATCGGAAAAATTTAAAACCTGTTCTATTTTTTGACACCGATGGAAAAAAGTCAGATGGGGCCCACACACGATCGTTTTTTCCGATGAAAAAAGTCCATCTGACTTTTTTCATCGGAAAAAACGATCGTGTGTACAGGGCATTAGTGTCCTTATTTTAAAAGTCAGCAGCTGCAGTATTTGTTGCTGAAAATATTTTGGCGAACCTCCGCTTTAAGTAAGGGAATCAGGAAGTGAAGCCTTGTGGCTTCAAAGCCTATTTCACTACTGCGCATCCGCGAGTGGTGCTGCACGTTCTGACTGGTCCCTGCTGTCTTCTGGGACCTGTGTGTTTCCCAGAGGACAGCGGCTGGAATGTAGGAGGGGACGGACATTGCGTAGATCACCACGGATACTGCGGCGATCTTTTGCCGGAAGTGGGAGCAAATACCTGAAAGGTGCCAAATGTGACACCGGAAAGGGGAAAAATTGGATCAGCTGGGTTTTCAATTTCTGGGTGGAACTCTGCTTTAAGGTTTGACCTCATATTATATGTTTTTGGTAAATCCGAACAAAAAAATCTACAGAAAATTGTATAGTGTGTATCCAGCTTAAGGCTGGGTTCACACTAGTGCGACACGACAGCCGTCCTACTTTGGATCCGACTTTGCCCCGCGTCATGAAGCCGACATATGTCCGACTTTCAATGAACGGGGATCCGACTTGGATCCCCGCCAATAGCAGGCACTGTTTTGGTATGAATCTTGAGGGGGAACTCCAGGCCAAATTTTAAATAAAAAACCGGCATGGGTTCCCCCTTCAGGAGCATACCAGGCCCTTGGGTCTGGTCTGGATTTGAAGGGGAACCCCTACGCCGAAAAAACGGCGTGGGGGTCCCCCCAAACCAGACCCTTATCCGAGCACGCAACCTGGCAGGCCGCAGGGGAAGAGGGGGGGACGAGAGAGCGGCCCCCCTCCCTCCTGAACCGTACCAGGCCGCATGCCCTCAACATGGGGGGTTTGGTGCTCTGGGGCAGGGGGGCGACCTGCGGCCCCCCCACCCCAACGCACCCTGCCCCCATGTTGATGAGGACAGGGCCTCTTCCCGACAACCCTGGCCGTTGGTTGTTGGGGTCTGCGGGCGGGGGGCTTATCGGAATCCGGGAGCCCCCTTTAATAAGGGGGCCCCCAGATCCCGGCCCCCCCACCCTATGTGAATGATTATGGGGTACATCGTACCCCTACCCATTCACCTGGTGGAAAAAAAATGCCAATAAAAAACACACACAGCTTTTTAAAGTAATTTATTGCACAGCTCCGGGGGTCTCCGGTGTCATCTCTGCGCTCTCCGGTTCTTTCTTCTGCCGGGCCTCCGCTATCTTCTTCCAGCTCTTTTGCTAGCGGGGCCTGGTCTTCTCCGTCGCCTTCTTCTTCTCCCGCTCTCCGGTTCTTCTCTCGCTCTCCGGTTCTTTCTTCCACCGGGCATCCGCTATCTTCTTCCAGCTCTTTTGCTAGCGGAGAGGCCCGGTCTTCCCGTCGTCTCGTCCGGCTCTCCGTTGTCCTTCTGCCGGCCCCTCCGCTATCTTCTTCCAGCTCTTTTGCTAGTGGAGGGGCCGGTCTTCCCGTCGCCGTCGCCATCGCTGTCTTCTTCTCTCTTCTCCTCCTCAATGTTGACTCGTCGCTTTCTCCCGCTGTAATACTGGCTGTTTGCTCCGCTCCGAATTAATATAGGCTTCTCATGACATCACAGTCACATGCTCCCATGACGTCACAGTCACATGCTCCGGGGCCACCCGAAGCATGTGACTGTGACGTCATGAGAAAATGGGAATGCCCCCCAGTGGGGTTTTCTAGGCAGCAAAAATATACAAAGGTATGATAAAACATATTTATTGCATATGCGCACAAGGTTACAAACAATTAAAAATTCTGATGGAGTTTACACATGCAGAATATTTAAACACAACATAAATAGTACACAGCAGTGCTATACAGCTAGACATGTAAATATGCATCTGTATACGTTACTGATGCGTTTCGATCACAAAGGATCTTCTTCAGAAGATATGGAATGCTGCAAAAAATTATAAGGTAAGTATCACTTCATTACCTGGGTATGTACCCACAGGTAAGGGACACAATTTATATAATTACCAATATGCTGTGTGTTAAAACCTAACTTCCAATCAGAGCTCCGAAAAAGGGCCGGCGCCTCCAGGGATCCAACAGCCCCCCAGCCACCCGACACCCCGTGGGCCGGCGCTACCATGGATTTGATGCGACCTACAGGGAGCCATACCGGAGGGGGGGCTCCACGTGGGGCGCGCACGGACAGGTGACCAGCACCTATGGAGGACATCAAAGACATCAATGTAGGATGCATGGGTGTTGCTTCCATACGAATCATAAATTATAGATTATCTGACATCTTATTATATAGGCAGATAGGAGGTCCATATACAGTATGTTGCCCTTACATTGTTGAAAGTGGGGATGTTGGTATATTGATTAATGAATTATATTCATATGATGGATGCAGCAGTGACTAAGTATGTTGTGTGTTGAGTGATAGTGAGGGAATGTGATGGGTGGGGCAAGTGAAAGTGAAGCAAGGATGGGAAAATTAGTAAGGACAAATAAATAGAAGACAAAAAACAAGGGACCAAAACAAGACAAAAACAAAGCCAAAAAATGGTTAGTAAAAGTAAAAATGAAAATAAAAGTGAATGACAGTGAAGTTGGAGGAATGATGTGTAGTCGAAGGTGTGAAGGATTGAAGTGTGAATGTGAAAGGTGAAGTGTAATGAAGTGAAATGTTGTGAAAGTGATAGAAGGAAAATGAATTGAAAAATGTGTGTGTGAAAAGTGTGAAATGCTACAACCATATTGAAGTCAAAGCTGATTATAAGGGAACTAATCCCATTGATACTAAAAGATTCCCAACCAAATCTTTGGGATATAACCCAAAAGAAAAGGGAAAAGGGGAAAAGAAACAGACGGCCTGTGTAGGCTGTTAAATACTTACAATAATCTGGACCTTCTGATCTGCCATGTTTGTGGAGCTGGGGATCAATGGAAGATCTACCCAGTTACCAAGGTGTGTTTATATGATCCTCAATTGAGGAAGATGTACTGAGATGATCCTCCCCCATGCGTCGCCTCGCAGGGTCGACCATGCCAAAGGGCAAACCTCCCTGGATAGCTACCTCGGCGTCCCGGAAGGACATCCATCCCCGACATCTGACGTCACCTCCGCCATAAACCACGCGGTGTCCCGACGTCACGCGGGTGCACAACAAGCGTGCGCACACGAGCGGCGTGGAGACGCCCGGAGGGGATCGGGGACGCCGCCGGCAAGTGGAAACGCCCATTGAATGGGGACGGAGAGAACCTCCGCCGTCCATTGGGTGCGTGTTGGGAGCACAGATGATTGTACTCCTCCCCCTTGCCAGGAGGCTGCACCTATGGGCGGCGCCAGCATGTCGAGACGGCGGGCGGCAGGGAGGCCACGGACACCCCACAGGAATCAGCCCAAATGAAGAAGCCCATTAGGAAGCAGTATAGTGCATGAATTAAGCACAAATACTGAATTGTAGTTAAAAATTGAAAATTAAAGTACATAGCCTTAGTAAATAAAACCTGGAGCTGGAAAATGATGATAGAAAATTCAATGCTGTCTATAGGGCATGGAACGCTCAAAATATAATATAAATATATTGCAATGGTTTACATATCTAGGGCATTACTTGGTTTAGAGGGGGGAAGAGTTGGATTGTGCTCCAACCCCCTAGAGGGGGATCAGTGGAACTTTCTCAGCTCACTGATCACTATGAAAATTGCTAATCATCTATTACTATGTGTGTGTTTAAAAGAATGTAGTAACAAATTAATAAATCAGGACATTGCTTAATTAGAAAAGGAGGGATTGAATTGTACTCCAAACCACCGAAAGGTGGCCAGTGGAAACTTTCTCAGCCCACCGGTCACCTAAAAAGTTGTTCATCATGTATAAAACATATATATAGCGTGCATGCTAAAAAATAGAGTAGCAGAAAAATCGTCAATTCTGATAGCTCCAGTATTCGCTCTCTTATAAGTCTCTAGAGGGTGAAGGGTGTTTAACCACCCAAAATAGACTAGAAAAAGGGGATGAGACATATATATGGAGAGCGAATGGTGCTGCGCACCCCGGTAAATGAGGAAATGGGAATGCCCCCCAGTGGGGTTTTCTAGGCAACAAAAATATACAAAGGTATAATAAAACATATTTATTGCATATGCGCACAAGGTTACAAACAATTAAAAATTCTGATGGAGTTTACACATACAGAATATTGAAACACAACATAAATAGTACACAGCAGTGCTATACAGCTAGACATGAGAAGCCTATATTAATTCGGAGTGGAGCGAACAGCCAGTATTACAGCGGCAGAAAGCGACGAGTCAACATCGAGGAGGAGAAGAGAGAAGAAGACGGCGACGGCGACGGGAAGACCGGCCCCTCCACTAGCAAAAGAGCTGGAAGAAGATAGCGGAGGCCCGGCGGAAGAAAGAACCGGAGAGCGAGAGAAGAACTGGAGAGCGGGAGAAGAAGAAGGTGACAGAGAAGACCGGGCCCCGCTAGCAAAAGAGCTGGAAGAAGATAGCGGAGGCCTGGCAGAAGAAAGAACCGAAGAGCGCGGAGACGACACCGGAGACCCCCGGAGCTGTGCAATAAATTACTTTAAAAAGCTGTGTGTGTTTTTTATTGACATTTTTTTTTCCACCAGGTGAATGGGTAGGGGTACGATGTACCCCATACTCATTCACATAGGGTGGGGGGCCGGGATCTGGGAGCCCCCTTATTAAAGGGGGGCTCCCGGATTCCAATAAGCCCCCGCCCGCAGACCCCGACAACCAATGGCCAGGGTTGTCGGGAAGAGGCCCTGTCCTCATCAACATGGGGGCAGGGTGCTTTGGGGTGGGGGGGCCGCAGGTCGCCCCCCTGCCCCAGAGCACCAAACCCCCATGTTGAGGGCATGCGGCCTGGTACGGTTCAGGAGGGAGGGGGGCCGCTCTCTCGTCCCCCCCTCTTCCCCTGCGGCCTGCCAGGTTGCGTGCTCGGATAAGGGTCTGGTTTAGATTTTGGGGGGGACCCCCACGCACGTTTTTTCGGCGTAGGGGTTCCCCTTCAAATCCAGACCAGACCCAAGGGCCTGGTATGCTCCTGAAGGGGGAACCCATGCCGTTTTTTTATTTAAAATTTGGCGTGGAGTTCCCCCTCAAGAGCAGCACAGCACAAGTCGCATGCCAAAGTCGGATCATGCAAGACTGCGGTCCGACTTTGATCCGACTGCAATTATAGTCAATGGGCTGAAGTCGGATCAAAGTCGGACCGAAGTAGTACAGGGAGCATTTTCAAAGTCGGACCAACATGTGTCGGACCAGTTAAGACGGCTCCCATAGGGAAACATTGATTTTCACACGTCATGCGACATGAGCTCCCAATGTCGGAGCGTTTGTCGCCCCAGTGTGAACCCGGCCTTAAGCTGATTTTTAGCCAAACTTCAGCTTTAATGAATGAGGTGAAACTTTGCTGACTTTCATTCAATCTTTATTCAATCATCTGCAAACTACAGTTTTTTTTTTTTTCCTTGCACATGTTTTGGTATTCTTTGCAAAGTGGATTTTCATCGCATTCAGTTGCCAAGTGAACAGCTTAATTGCCTTCAGTAAATCAATCCTAATGACTCACTATAAAGTAGAGATGAAAACTTCACCTTTGAAAAGGTAATTAACATTGCCAACTCCCCTATTTGTATCTCACAGGTTCCTTAAATGATTTCTTTCTGAGTATTTGCTGTGGGTTTTACTGCATTATAACATTGTCATTACCCTAATGAATATATGAATTAGACTTAGATCAAAAAGCATAATCATCCACGCTTTAAAGCATATCCCTTGTTCATAGCATATTCCTTCTTATTTGCAAACTTCATGCAACCTAGTGCACCTTGCAGCAGTTAGCATATCTTGCACAGAGATGAGCATTGAGGAAGAAATAAAAACACAGAAATACAGTCATTATAGTGAGGATAATGTGGTGTTCAAGTCAAAAATGTAGCATCCAAAAAAATAAATGATCTATGCAAATGAAAACCCAAGAAGCGTGCCAAAATGACATAGCAGGTTACTTTTAATTTCATAAGAACGCTATTTGTGAACGATCCAGGCGAGGGCGCTATGTCACCGAAGTTCCTTACAGTATAATCACATAAATTACAGACGGAATTACAGTTTAGTCTGCAAGAAGGATAATGGGTGTAAATAGCATGGAATTTAAAGGACGTTTATAAGCCATAGACAGCCAGTACTGAATAAATACTTCTGTCTCTGGAGGCTTAATCAGAGGTATTTAAAGCCAGTAGATTTTCTCTGTAATAGGAGACACAGGAGTTGATTTACTAAAAGAGTAGACTCTGAACACCAAGCAAAGTAAGCCCTGGTTCACACCAGTGTGGCTTTCACAATACGCTACTTCACCGCGATTTCAAACCTGCTGATCAGTGTGACTTTATGTGCTGCTTCCTGACATCTATGCGTTTTCATTTACACAGATGTCAATGCAAGTCACACGTGAAATCGCACAGAAATAGAGCAGGAACCTTTTTTAAAGTCGACTTGAGTCGTGGCGATTTGAACAGTTCAATTGCCACAAATGGGGTGCGACTTGTCATGCAACTTTGAACTGTCAAGTCGCATGACAAGTCGCACTTTGGAAAGTGAATGTTAGTAAACATGGAGACCTGTGTTTACTTTGAATACCCAATCATGTGCAAGGCAGCATGGTGGCCTTGGTTAGTAATTTAGTTTTGCCAGCACTGTTCAAATCCCAACCAGGGTTTTCTCTCATACTCCAAAGACATGCTGGTAAGTTAATTGGCTCCTGCCTAAACTAACCATAGTATATGTATACGAGAAGGGGTCCTTAGATTGTAAGCTTCTTGAGGGCAGGGACTGATGTGAATGTATAATATGTAAAAGTTTTATGTAAATGATCAGTGCTATTTAAATACCTATAATAAATAGGATAGAACTTGTGTTAGTCTATGATTGGGTATTCAATGTATACACAGCTTTAACTTTTTCATATACATATAATAAAAAATTTGCGCTAGGTGTAGGTGTTAAAATTAAAAGACAAATATGTGAACAAAATAAATGAATTAAAAGAACGAACCGTGAAGGTTATCCTGCAGCTAAGCACTATAACCCTGATGACGTCAGTTGTGACGAAACGGTCGTAGGGTCGTCACGCACACACGCACTGCGCATGCGCGAATCATCTTTGTCGGTTTAGACAACGTTTTTAGATCCTTGCAAGGAAACTTTTTAAATATTGGGACTGTGGTCCTACTATTGATACTTTAAGAATAAAAGACATCAAAAGGAAGCTCTGCACTACTGGAGTCTTTTTTCTCCCTTCCTTTTTCTTCTCCCGGGAATGCTGAGTCTTTACTGGATGCCTATACCCCATTCATGAAAAGGAGTGTTTGCAGTCTCTTCCTGGATCCTATCTAGAGAGTGCAACTTGGAGGGAACATCTCTAAAAACCAGCCGGTAATCAGAGAGGGGAATCTTCGCTGTCCTGGTAGCGTTCCTGACATACTGCTAAGCCTGTTTTGACCCCCCTGAGAAGGGAGGTCGCTGGCTTTCTGGTAAGCCTTAATTTCTTCACAATGTGACGGGCAGTACTGGTGGTGTATGTTATCTTTACGGTTCCATATTGGATATCACCCACTGAACACTGAATGACTGCACTTATGAACATTTAGATTTTGGGTGTCACACACTTATTTACTGCTCATGCAGCATGGTCTTTTAATTGTTTATGGTTCACATTTTTGAATATATGCATATATGTTGTGCACTCATCACTGCATTTATATGTTGTGCACTTATCACTGTAATTTATATTTTTATTATCCAGCGCTGCACTTTTTTCTATATATTCATATACATACACCTTACAATGTGAACAGCCTCTATTTATTTATTTTCAAAAATAAACCCCAATGGACAGAAAAAATACTTTTTGCCGGATCTGCTACCTTGGATACAGTACAAAAAACAGCAGTGAACAGTGGCGCTAGACAGATGTCATTAAGTCAAAATTATATAACAACTGGAATGACCAAAAAATGTATATATATATATATATATATATATATATATATATATATATATATATATATACACATATACACATACATACATACATATATGAATGACACACACACTAGATCATATAGTCCATAAGTTAGTCCATGATGTTATTCAATCAGCACCTGAAGACAGCACCCTTAGAGCGAAGCAGTGGACTCTGTAAGTAAAGCAGGAACAGAGGGGCGCCAGACTAAGTGCAGCATAAATCGTAGGTTTATTAGAAAAAGCAAAATAGCAACTCACAAGATAGATGAATCAAACTAGCATGTATACTGGAATCGCCTGTCCTAGAGTCTCTCCAAAATGTCCTGATAGCCGTGGCAGTCTTGAGAACAGATGGTGTTTGTAATGGATCCAAGAGTCAGGAACCAGGAAGCAAAAATCAGCCAATCACAGCTGTGACCAGCGTGAACTGCAGGATGGCACCAGGCCGGACGTGACGTCACAGGAAGAAGATGATTGGCGTTCAGACGTGAAGGGGGCGGAAATGCATTTCAAAGCTTCTTCTTCAGACCATGATTGGCTAACACATCTAACAGTCTTATAATGAATTCATTAATTCCTGACTCTTGGATCCATCACAAACACCATCTGTGCTCCAGGACTGGTGATTCTAGTATACATGCTAGTTTGATTCATCTATCTTGTTAGTTGCTATTTTGCTTTTACTAATAAACCTACGATTTACTGCTGCACTTAGTCTGGCGCCCCTCTGTTCCTGCTTTACCTTGGATACAGTACGAGTTGATGAAGGTACCTGAACATCCTGCATTTCTTCTAACCTTTCAAAACTGAATATTAGACAAATTTACGCACCCATGATAGGCTCAGACCCCACCTACTATGCTGAGAAGTGAATGGACTGCATTTCTTTCCTTTCATATAATGAATACATTCATGACTTCTGTAAAGCCTTGTAAGTGCAATCTCCCTTTAAACCACATTACCAATACTGAAGCCAAATCACACACACTAATCAGGATCTCTAGTAAATGTATGTGACAGAGGTGCTAGTTTTCGGTAATCTTTCCAGGTACACAAATCTCAGCATCATATTTATGTTCGGAATTTTCAGAATCAGTTTAAAGGGGAATTCTGTGGCTTTCTGCAGACAATCTTTTCATACTGTGACATCTTACAGGTCTTACCTTTTCTACAAACGCTACAAAGTTCAACCACTGATCTGTTATTCATAACTCACATCAACATACACAGCTGTTTCCCCATAGTTAAAAAACAACTCTGTAACCCTATGTACAGCATTATTATAGCATTTTTGTTTAAATGTGTACACTGTTGGTTCCCGTTAGGGGTGGCTGGGGAGGGGAGTAGGAGCCCTTCATATTTTCGGTTTATTTTTGTGGGAACTAGATTTTCTTAATATAAGTTATTATAAGTTTATAAGATTACTTGATTATATACTTGACCAAGATGAGGCTAGATATTATTACTTTTTGTTTAAACATTGTCAGTATTGGTTTTTACGATAATAATTTGTCTAAGTTTCTATGGTAATAATACCTGAGATTTTTGTTGAGTCAATTGTAATGATCTTTAATATTTATGATTCTGTAATGATTTTTTTCTGATGAAAAATAAAAAACTTAAATGACAAAAAAAAAATGTGTACACTGTTGAATATTCTTCAGTAATGATTCAGTCCAAACATTTTTTTTTTTTTATTACTTTTGTTTTTTTTTTGTAACCTTTGTCCTCCTTACGGGAAGCAGAAAAACCTCCAAAGAGGTTTCGGTATACTTAATATTAAATTAAAGGACCTATTTATCAATCTTATCATACAACATTTGCACAGCTTTTACCCAAGATTTACAAATTTTCGTTTCAAATATTTTATTGAATTTTATAATTATCAACAAAATTTCATTAACAGAGCATGTACAATAATATAATAGAAATAGATATTCCATTAGCAGAACATGTACAATAGTATAAAAGAAAAAGGCGTAATCATTCAGGAAAGTGACTCTTATAAATGTAAATGAAAATAGATAACCTAGCGGATTGTAGGATAAGATTATGTAACATGAAATGTCATAATCATAGCTTCATGGCAGCTATTTGATGACAAGTAATTGAGAAATTAAGTTGATTGAAATATTATAATATAATAATGTCATCGATGAAGAGAATAGAATGGAAATATAAAGTTAATGTGTTGTAGAATAGCTGGGGGAATAAATTAGGCTAAACCAGGGCCAAGTTCCTTCTCTTGGCTTTATTTGGTGCGAAGGTCAAAAATCCCAACCATTCAAAGCATCTTCTATAAAGCCTCGTACACACGGCCGGTTTTCTCGGCAAGAAAATTGCTGGGAGAGCTTTTTGCAGAGAAAACCGGCCCTGTGTATGGTTTCTCGTCGGGAAAACTGCCGGTAATCTCAACGAGAAAAATAGAGAACCTGCTCTCTATTTTCTCGTCTGGATTCTCGTCGGCCTGTTTCCTGACGAGAAAACCGTGCGTGTGTACGCTTACCTGTCTCCAGGTAAACCCACGCATGCTCGATGAGACTTCTACGCATGCGCGGTAGCTTACAAGGGTAGTGTAGGGTGAAGCAAGATGGCGGTGATGGCATTGAATGTGACGAGCACATACTCGTCGTAGTCGATGACGTCACCGAAATTCTTGCCATTCAAAAGAACAGCGGTTCTTTTGAATGTGCCATGTGTACACTTGGCGGGCAAGAAAAGCTTGCCGGGAATCTCGTCGGGAAAACCAATGTTTTTTTTCCCGACGAGATTCCCGCCCGTGTGTACAGGGCTTTACAGTTGGTATATCGGATAATTAACATGAATAAACCTAGTAGAGGGGATAGGGCACAGAGGGGAGAGAGAAAGAAATGTCCAGGGGGACCAATGGTTAGAGAATTAGGTGAGGTAATCATAGTAGCAGGGATATTATAATCTCTCAGGGAGAAATTAGTAAACAGTCCAAACCAGGGGGTAAATAGTGTTTGATCCAAGGTCTCCATAAGGATTCAAAATTAGAAACTTTATCTAGTAGTATAGCTTCAGTTTTAGCATGTATCATAGATTGTGTGACTCTTTGTTTGACTGACTCTATGCATAGAGAGTTTGATTTCCACGCTTTTGATAGTTTGTTTAGCTGCCGTGTTAAAAAAAAAAAAAAGTAATTTGAATTGGCGGTGTGCTATGATTTGTGGTTTTCTGTTCAGAAGTGCTACCGAGGGACCGGGTTTAAGGGTTATATTAAACATAATTAATAATAACCGAATTTTGAAGATTTCTAGATTTACAAATTTTATACAAGATTGAATTTGAAAAATGGGTTAGAACATGAATAAAAAGGCTCTTAGATTGTAAGCTCTAATGAGCAGAGCTCTCTGATTCCTACTGTATTGAATTGTATTGTACTGTCTGCTCTTATGTTGTAAAGCGCGGCCTAAACTGTTGACGCTATTTAAATCCTGTATAATAGATCCCCAAAGGTTTTGTTATGAGTTGCTCTTAGAAAGCTGCGGTAAAGTAGGCCAGCCTTTTTCAACCAGTATGCCCAGGCACCATGGGGTGCCTTGAGGTTTCTTCAGGGGTGCCTTGGTAAAATGTCTAAAAATTACCCAAAAATGTATACAAACCAGCAGGTGGATCAAGCCTGCCCTTTAGTTACACAAAGCCACAGATTTTTATTGTGCACCATTTCAACCTTCCAGGTGTCCTAACAACCAGTGACGTGTTGATAAGAAGGGTGTTGATTGCCTGCACAGCACCCTTGTTTGACCCTCCCCTGCCCCTCTCCGTCAACACTGGGGTCCCAATAGCTGAGTGATGGAGAGAAACGAAGGGAGAGGAGAAACACTGGAATACTAGTCGGTACTAGTACCTGTAATGTTGGGTGTCCTACATGTGTCGATGCTGTCGCCTTATGTAAAATTATTAGAAACGTTTTTTACATTTTAAAATGGAGTGCCTCGAGACTGTCTATAATTTTAGAGGGTGTCCTGACTGAAAAAAGGTTGAGAAACACTGAAGTAGACATTGTAATTAATTGTTTTAAGCAACCTGTAGAGATCCTGGTGCCTATTGTATAAAGGGGCAGTGTGTTGCCTTTTTTGTGCCTCCCCTTCCTAAAAGAGACTGTCCACTGCCTTCCCCCTTTGGCGTTGTGCTGTCAATGAGGGGCATGAAATGCGGCAGCAGACACTGCCGGTTCACATCTCTGCTTGCAGGTCTGGCACCTAAAGTACCAGGGCATACTAATTACCACGATGGGGCCCCTGGCTGAAGTTAAATCTACTCCAGCTGGATACAGGCATCTTTTGTGTGAGTAATCCCAATTTTCGAACAAATGGTTTACATGGATACTGATTCCGAGCCTTTGCTATTTTTATCTGCCCAAGACAAGACTGTCATACTTTCTTGACTCTTAATGCCGCGTACACACGATCGTGATTCACGGCGGTGAAAACACCGCCGTCAATCACGACATGAAATAAAATGAAAAACGAGGGAACGGCATTTTCCCCCACACACGACCGTTTTTCCCGTCATTTTTTTCTTTGTCGAGAAAAACGACCGTCTGTGGGCTCCGCGGCAGTGTCTCCCTATGGGAAAACTGCCGCGGAAAAAAATGATGGAAAAAACGATGAGAAAATTTAGAACATGTTCTAATTTTTCTCGTCGTTTTTTCTGCCGTTTTTCTCAACGAGAAAAACGACATAAAGCCCACAGACGATCGTTTTTCTTGGCGAAAAGAAAAAATGTCAATTTTCCCGACGGGAAAAATGATCGTGTGTACGCGGCATTACTATCAAAAAGGCAGCCAGATAAATTAAGCTATAGGACAGTGAATATAAGACATTTAACTTCACCTCCAGAAGTGTCAGCTCCCTAAAGCCAGTGTGAAGCTGCATTTGTATGGCGCACATAGGAATGCTATTGCCCTGCTGTCAGACAACAGAAGATATGATGGGGCCATATGGGACAACTGAGAACTCAGACTGTTGACTGCATGTGTTAGCTCAGAAAAAAATCATAAATTGAAAAATGGAAAGAAAAAACAAGCTACAAAGATTAAACAGTTAGCCGCATTTCCAGTGACTATTTCAAATACTAGAACTGGAATAGTGTGATGACCATAGCTTGGGTTAAGTAATGGGACATGTTATAATTCACATAGTTGGACCCTTTTCTGATGGTCCACAGTAAGCTATTTCTTTTTAGAGCGTTTGTAGTTATACAGTATGTTCAAAAAGATTCTAATGGCAATGTGTTTCTTAAGGACATTTCCCATCAATGTATGGTGTAAATAGTTGTACGTTTTATCATAATCCTCTTATGTAAGCAAGTTTAAAATATTCATGAGCATGAACAATGGGAATAGTACATATTCCAACAGACAGCATTGATTTGAAAGAAGTACAGGAGGCACAAAATACCAACCAGACCTTCTGTTATGTCTGGCCAATCTTGCATTTCGCCCAGCAGGGTCTGTCAGGTAGGCTATACGGCCCCATCATTTTTAATGGCCGCCTTGTTTACCACCTTCAGAGCCTTGTGATTCTGAAGGCCAGGCTTTACTAATTCACACTGGAGTCTAAGCTACAGAGCCAGTACTACAAAGAACCAGGGACCAAAGGTTGACTTCTCTCCCAGAAGCCATGTAAAAAAGCTGCCAAACCTGGCTGCATTTGCTTTAAAGCAGTACAGTTAACTAATTGCTCTCACTTGTTGCTTGCAGTTGCTCTTTAAATAGAAAGTTAGACTGTTCTTTATTTCTCTGAAAAATAACACATATAGAAGAATGTTCCAATAGTTCATCATAATTAGGTTTACAGCTTTCATTACGCACTCTCTTAGATAAAGTGCCTCAGTATACTCTAGGTATTTTTTTAGAGATAGGCACATCATCTTAGATTATATGCTGAACCAGTCGTTTCCTCTTATATATAGATTTATGATTCAATATTTCATTCTCAAAAGTGCCTTGTAATGTTTGGCCAATAAACATCTATAACTGACTGGAGTGCAAATAAACACATGTTGATTTAGATACATAAACCCACACCAAATTTTTCTCTTGTTTAACACATTGCTGTAGCATGATAAACTACCATATATGTAGTACAGACAGTTAAATAAACTGAGCCATTGCATAAAATGAACAATTTCTTAGAAGTGACGAATTAAGATGCATTAATTAAGGGGATATCGAAGTCGCAACTTCAAAGCTCAAAATAGCATAACTAATAGCCTTAAAATAGAGTTTTTACATTTAGTAAAAATAAATGAATTGACGTTTCAGCCTCATGGTCACTTTTATAGCTATATAAAATGCGTAGTTGTGCAAACAAAACAATAAGCTATATGCCTGAACCTGATTTGCAGTTTAATAGTAACTGTATAACTTATATTAAAAGATGTAGGTATACAAAAACGATTTTGACATTATATTGACATTAAAGGAGTTGTAAAAACAGAAGTTTTTTTTAAAAGTGGAACTTCCGCTTTAAGTACTCCTCGCCCCCTTACATGCCACATTTGGCATGTCATCTTTTTTGGGGGGGGTGTTCTTCGTCTTGAAGGGGACTTCCTGTCCCACTTCCTCCTTCCGCCTACGGGCCACCTAGGCGACTCCTCCTCTCCCCCTAGGCGGCCCCTCCCTCTAGGCCAGTGGTTCTCAACCTGGGGTCGGGACCCCCTCGGCGGTCGAATGACGATTTGTCAGGGGTCACCGAATCCTGGGCTGTTCCTGAAGCCCGCACCGCTCTCCCAGCCTTTTCGCAGCCGCCCAGCTGGGCTCTTCCTGGAGCCTGTGGCCGCCCAGCTGGGCTCTTCCTGGAGCCTGTGGCCTAGAAGTCAGCTGACTGGTGAGGAATGTGAGGTGGGAGGGGCTGGAGGAGACCCTATCTCCTGATTTCGGCATGGGTGTCACTGCTAGGAGACACCACAAAGTCGGAGACACAATGAGTAACACTACTTGTGATTATAGTTGCCAATAAAAGTCCCCACTACAGTTCTCAGATCAGCAGATGACCTTGATCATGAGCACTTAAGTTGGCTGATCAGAACTGCCACTCATTCCAACTCCCTGCCAGCACTATCACTCATCCCATTCCCCCCACCCCCTCCACCAAGGAGTAAGAGACGAAAAATAGAGAAAACATGGAAGGGAGAGGAAAAGAGGGGCAGGAACAAAGAAAAGGAGAGAGAATAAGAGAAAGAACAAGAAAGATGGCTAGAAGGGGGGATGGGGAAAAAAAAGAAGAAATTAGGATAGAGAGAGATAAAAGGGAAAGAAAGCAGAACAAAGAGAAATAGTGGTACATCCTAAAATGTACCATAAGGGGTTTAATACTGTATGGATGGAAGGGACTCAGGGAGTGCTAAATGTCTGTGGGTTAGTTGCGCAAATTACCTGCATTGCCTTGGGTGCTGACAAGCCACACTATAAAAATGTAACTGTTGGGGGTCCCCACAACTTGGGAAATTTTATCAAGGGGTCACAACACTAGAAAGGTTGAGAACCACCGCTCTAGGCGATCTCCTGGGACATGTGACATGTCCCAGAAGATCGCTTATCCCCTCCGAGAGCGCAGCGTGACTCGCGCATGCGCAGTGCGTGCCCGGCCGTGAAGCCACAAGCTGTCACGGCCGGGTGCTCACAGTTCCAATGGAGGCGCCAAGGAGAGGAGGGGGAGAGGAGAAGGCCTTTGTGCAGCCGCATCGCTGGACCGTGGGACAGGTGAGTGACTGTTTATTAAAAGTCAGCAGCTATACTTTTTGTAGCTGCTTAATTTTAATAAACAAAAAATAGCCTGGAACTCCGCTTTAAAGGGGTTGTAAACCTTCCGGTTTCCGTCCTGTACATTAAGAACTTCTGGCAGTCACCACCCCCCCCCCCGTTTTACTTACCTGAGCCCTGTAATTCATTTGGCGGTGACGCGCTGTCCCTCTCTCCACGGGTTCCCGGTTCTTGATTGGATAAATTGATAGCACTGCAGCCATTGGCTCCCGCTGCTGTCAATCAAATCCAATGATGCAGGGGGCAGGGCCGAGTCATACATTCAGCGGCTATGGTCGCCGAATGAATGACTCGGGAGTTCGCCCGCAAGGTAACCCCCCCGGAGGAAAGTGCTTCTCCTAGGGGGTTATACGATGAGGGGAGGAGCTGATAGCGCCGCCTGGGGACCCCAGAAGTCCCGGATCGGGGCCGCTCTGTGCAAAACAAGCTGCACAGTGAAGAAAAGTATGTTTGTTATTTAAAAAAAAAAGAAAAAAAAAAGCTTTACAATCACTTTAAGATAAAAAAAAACTTCTATGTGTGTGGCAGCCTCCCCAGAACCCCCTAATCACTTTCCTGGGCCAAATCTCTCTCCAGCGATGTCCGTTAATGCCTAAGCTATCCGGGACACTCCTCCTGATTGGCTGAGACACAGCAGTAGTGCCAATGGCTCCCGCAGCTGTCAAAAAAAGTCAGTCAGCCAATCAGGGGAGAGAGGGGGCAGGGCCATGCCTCTGTGTCTAAATGGACACACGGAGCTGTGACTTGGCTCCAGTGCCCTCATAGAAAGCTGCTGACTGTGGGGGGCACTCAACGGGAGGGAGGGGCCAGGAGCAGCGAAGAGGGACCCGAGAAGAGGAGTTGCTCTGTGCAAAACCAACTGCACAGAGGAGGTAAGTATAATATGTTTGTTATTTTTTCTGAAAAAAAATGTAGCGGGTGGTTACATTTAGGGGAGGCATCTGAGTGATAAATGGCTCAGATGCAGCAATTGTTAGGGCTCATGGACCAATTTATGCCAGTGGAGGATGCAAGGGTGTCCAGTTTCCTGCGGCCTGTAGGTGGCGCTGTCGCCATAGGCCGGGGTTGAACCACCATTGTAAGTCTGTACCCTTTTTGTCCTCTCGCAGCAGTAGTACAGCGGGGCGGGGAACCTGCTGTGCATGCTGGGAGAGGGGATAAAAGGGGCGGACATCTTCCGCTCAGGGTCCACGCCCAGGCACCTTCAGCCTGGGTGTGAGTGCTGGTGGTCTCCAGGCGCCCTCAGCCCGGGGATGGAGCTGCGATTCCACCCCAGGCACCTTTAGTCTGGGGTGAGGTACTCTCTGGAGGCCTGGGGCCCAGTACCTTCGACTGGGTCCCGTAAGGGATGGAGGATTCCTAGGGTGTCCTCCGGTATTGGACACCCGAATCTAGGGCGAGGGGGACCAGAGTGGTGACCTTCCCAGAGATCCAGCGCAGCATTGGCTGGTGACGGTGGAGGCCTCTGGTGACCGTCCAGATGGATGACTCCCCTGACAGGGGCCGCATCTCAAGAAGGTAGTCCACGTTCTCATGGCCGGTGGCAGTGACCCAACTAAAAACCCAGGTCAGTGGCAGAGGCCTAAATCCTATTTCATCCGGTCGGTGGCAGCGACCACCCTCACGGTCGGTGGCAGAGACCGTGCGCCAAGCCTGTTTGCGCATACCGAAACAGGAGAGTAACAAGTTCATGTTTGTGCCTGGACCTTCCTCACCACCTTGTCTGTTCGTTGTCTAACCAGTCTGCTCTGAAAGGACTATTTATTGCTCTAAAAGAATAAATAAGTGTTGGACTTTCAATGGTGTGGAACTTGGCTTTCTGGGAGTTAAAGGATCATCCTCAAGGGGAGCTTTGGCTCTGGACAGGGGCACAGACCTGAAGGTAATTGGTTATAGCTCACACCTCTACACACTGGAGGATGTGAGTTGGTGGTGCGTCACACTCCTCCCTGGTCCCCTAGACGAGAGCCATTGACATTGACAGAGAAGGAGGGAGTGAGAGGTGAGGTCGCTACACGTGGGGGCTCTGGGTCCGGGATTTGTGTTTGTGTAACGGAGCCGAGGCCTGAATGAGTTTGAACTTTGCTGCCTAGAGAAGATCCGAGGAGGTCAGCCATTTTTGGCCAACGCGCCATGAGGCACACCCTCCCTGCACAGTTCGTGGGCGTGCCAAGGAGAAAGCCTGCGAACTGGTGTGGAAAAGGGGAGGAGTCCGGCCATGTGCGGGGTTGCACGTGGGGACTTGGCGCCAGTTATTCAGTGAGTGATGGAGCAGCAAGCGGTCAGTGTGTTCACTAATGCCTCCTGGGTTCCAGTTCCTACCAATACCAGGATGACTCCAATTGCTGCTTCGGTTATGGATACGGGAATCAGGCTCAAGCCCCGGGGGCGATTCGCCCTGTATGTATGCAAGGACAGTGAGGCCCTCGATGTGATTTGTCCCGGCTGTTCGGGACTGGTGGTTCAGCTGAAGCCGCTCGGGCGCTGCGAGGCCTGCAGAGAGTTCATTTTCGAGGTGGAGCAATCCATTGAAAGGCCTCTGGCCTTCCACCTCAACTGCCTAACAGGCGCCACCACTCATGAAGGAGAAGTCAAAGCTTGGACAGCCATTCCCACGCGCACTGTAGAGACTTCCGGGGAAGTCGCGATCAAAAGTTTGGAGGATGAAAAATCCGAGGATGCTGCTTCGGTCACCACAGCTTCCCTACTCCCACCGCCAAAGAGGAAGGTTGGTCTTGTCAGAGCTTCCAGCGGCCGTGATGGAGGAACTTCCCTGCGCTCGCCCGGCCCGGATGGAAAAGCCCCGGACATCCCAGTTCAAGTAAAGGCCAAGGTAAGCCGGGGAAACGGGACTTGGTGTTTTGTCGGAGGTGTCGGGGATCCCCAGTCACGGGAGCCCGAGGGAGGGGATAATTCCACGTCCACAAGGAATTACCTGCCCGCAGAGGAGTGTGACACCTCCGACCTTGAATCGGTCTCTGATGCTGGAGATGATGGCATCATAGATTAACTTTTTGAGCAGAAGGGCTGGGACAAGATACCCCTAGCCTCGTCCCGTATGCAAAGGGACTCACCCATGTCTACTGGGGACAGCACACCCCGGGTGGAGGCGCCGGCGCCTGAGGGGGAATCTGGTCCCCTGCCTGCCCTTCTGCTACCGGAATTGCCTGCGCCCGAAGCTAGAGCGAAGCAAGTGTCGCTGCGGGTTCCTATGCCCATACTGTATTTGCCTTTCGTAAATAACCCCCTTTGTCATGTCCACAGAAATTTCATACAGAGTCAGCAGGATATGCATGCTGCAAGTAGAGAATGCAAAACCAAAGAGGAAGACTGTGTTTTTTTAACAAAAAATCTATTAAAAAAATTTGATGATTTTTTATTTTTTTTACAGTACCCTACAAATTTCAATGTTCTCTCGTGAGCATTTTGTTGTACTGAAATCACACCTTTCTTTGCATTTTTGTTTGTATTTTATGTGGATTCTTAACAATCATGGTTTTTTTTTGCCCTGCCATTAGTAGGCATATACGGTATAAAGCATGTCAATGCATCAAAATATAGACAGCACATGTCAACTTATTGCAGATGCGAATTTGCACTATTTAACTTGCGTACTTACTTTAATGTATAGATAAAAAGTGGTCTTATGATTTCTCATAAGTGGCCCGTGTCTGGCAACACTTTGTTTCATTCATTACAGGACACTTTATTGTGTGTTATAGGAGGTGTTTTTGCCTATCCATTTAGGCTTATTATTATTACACATGTTTCACGTACAATATTGTACGCTCACCTCAACATTTTTATTTTGATATTTTTAGCGGAGCTACGTTTGGGTACTATCTCTTGAATTCATTTTCATAGAAATTACCTGGCAGCACTCCTGGTTTTAGCGCTGCATTTTTTTCACTTTCAACACTTGAATGTACTTTGGAACTACCAACAAGAATATAGCCTTTAGCTTAGGTTCACATTGCTGCGGGTTAGCAATCGTGCGAGTTAAGCTGAACTCGCACAATTTCAACCCGGCAATGCAGTCCGACTTCAGGGGCAATTTGACAGACATCTGTGCGGGTTCCTGCACAGATGTCTATTGAAATCGCACCTGAAGTCGCCAAAAGTAGCGCAGGAACTAGAACTACTTTTGGTAATCGGTGTGGTGCACTGATTCGGACAGTGCTATTGCCGGCAAGAGCAGCTGATTTGGCATGCGATTTGACATGTCAAATCGCATGCCAAATCAGACCAATGTGAACCTAGGCTAAAGGTTTCACTAGCAGGCAATAATGGGCTCTCTCTGAACATTTAGGAACACAGACAGACAGAAAACAGACTAAACCTTGCATGTGGTGCTACACAATGTCAGCCAAGTTACATCAGGAACCAATGTGGGTCAGAAAGATAGGAAGGAATTTCTGCTGGTCCTCTTTTATTAAAATAATATCTTCTGCCAGGAAGGTCCTTGTTTGGGCACTTTATTGTATAGGGTGACAACAGTTCATCCGTGTTCAACAATTGTGCTCCTGGCTTCTCATCCTGACACGTGTGTGTATTTCCCTTGAAGCTTTTAAGCAGTTCAATGTGCAGTCTGTATGTTGAGAGTGCTGCGCAGGTATTAAATAAATAAATAAATCAATGCAAAAACAGCTAATCAATAAATTAATAGTTTATGACTGTAAAACATGTAATATTGTTACAACACCAATAAGAATCAACCAAATACATTTACATAAAGTCAAAGAAACAATAAATAAGGTTCCAGTATGTTCTTTCTTCACTGTCTTCAAATAACTGCTGCTTCCCACACTGGGGATGTGAAACCACAAAGTGCACTTGAAAATAATTGAAATGTGTGCCATCACAGTGCTCCCAGATCACTTACCTTAATATAATGACCTGCATGTACCCCAAGGACTAGAGTGCATTTTTAAAATAGGCCAATCAGATTTACTCTTCAAGAGTGTGGTACCAAGGCCTCCTGTCCACTGGGGTCTCTTAATGCACTCACATATGTATCCAGGTATGCACTGCGGTGAGGGTCCCTTTAACGTTTTGGGTGGATTGTTGCAATCGTACCATGCTTCTCATGATGAAAGCAAAATAAAAGATACCTCCTATAGTGTAGTATCACCTAAAACCAGGCCAAATTTATTAAAATAACACTCACAATCAAATAAAAGCTCATTCGCATGTCAACAGCAATAGGGAACACCACTTGGGCTTCATTTGACGTCACTTCCAGTCCGCGTCTACTTCCGCTCTTTATTTTCTAGTTCGATGTGCAGGCATGTTGCTGTTGTTACTGTTAGGAAGCCGCCCTGATCAATAACATGCAGCTGCTGCTGCTGAAGTGGATGAATGTAGACAGGAAATGGATGGGAAGGCTAAAGGAAACCATCAGCACTGGGATGCAGAAAAGGAGAAAACAAAATAAAAGTAATAACATTAGAATTGTTTATGATACCCAGTGAATTAATAAACTGTCATCCAGTTTGGGTTTACATCTGCTTTAGGCTCCGTTCACACTGGATGCCGATGCGGCTCCCAGCAGGGGTCCTGTTTCACCGTTTCAGGTCCCATTTCAGCCCGAATTTTGGGCTGAATTCGGACCTGAAACAGTTAAAAAGACGCACAGGGCCCCGAATAGATTTTATTTTTGTGTCCCACACCCTGGCACCACGGATCCTGGAAACTGCGTTTTGCCCCAGGCTGCTGTCTGACCACAGTCCATATTGGACCACCCTTAGTATCCCTATTGATAAACCGCAGAGGCCATGGTGGCTAAACCCGTTGTGGCTCTCACTGCTACCAGAGGATGATGAGCTCATCACCCAATGGAAGCAATACTTTTTGGACAATGACCACACAGCCTCTATTGCTGCAATCTTGGATTCATTTAAAATATACCGCCGGTGCGTTTGACAGGGCGGTGACAGAGCTAGTCTCTACTGACCGAGAATACGCTGCCAATCCCACCCCGGCAACGGCGGCCCTGCTTAAAATGAAGACTAGAGTGGTAACCCAACTGCAGTTTTCGAAGGCTCGTCAAAAACTTTTTTTACTAAACAGAAACTCTTTGAATATGGGGAAAAGGCAGGCAAGCTCCTGGCATACCTAGTCCATAGCGAAGACAGACCCCCAGTTGTCATCACCCTTCATGGTCCAGGGGGTGGACAGATCACGGATCCCAGCAGCGTAACCTCTAAGTCCAGGGAATTTTTTGCAGACCTATATAAAACGACAGTAACTGACCAGACGGACTTGCAGACTGCTTTCCTTCATAGTATCACCTTTCCCCAACTGACGAAGGATCAGGTGGACTTACTTGAGGCACCCCTTACCACGAAAGAAATAGATTCCGCGATCGCCAGCTTCGCTAGATCCAAATCCCTGGGCTCCGACGGTCTCCCTGTTGAATTTTACTCACAATTTAGTGAACTACTAACTCCCAAGCTGCTTGCATTATTTAATCACCTATTTGAAACCTTCACCCTGCCCCCCTCTATGCGGGAAGCGACGATAGTCCTTATCCCCAAACCTGGGAAGGACCCGGGCTACCCCGAATCCTATCGTCCCATTTCTCTACTGCAAGTAGATATAAAAATATTAGCCAAGGTGTTGTCCCTTAGACTAAACCAAGTCATTCTCTCCCTCATACATGCAGATCAAGCAGGCTTCATGCCGGGCCGCAACACTTCTTTTAACCTACGCAAACTGTACATTAACCTACAAGCTACACACGCAGAAGTTGGGTCACGGGTGGTGGTGACATTAGATACGGCGAAGGCGTTTGATTCGGTGGAGTGGGGATACCTCTGGAGCTGCTTGGAGGGATATGGCTTTGGACCACGGTTAATCAAGTGGGTCCAACTGCTGTATCAGGCGCCCACGGCCAAGGTGGTGGCTAATGACTGGCCGTCTCGAATTTTTGACCTCAGCAAAGGCACGAGACAGGGCTGCCCTCTTTCACCACTACTATACGCCTTGGCCGCGGAACCCTTAGCCATGTCCATCCGTGCTAATCCAGAGATCAGGGGACTGAGTTCTGGCACACTGACTGAAAAGATCAGTATGTATGCAGATGACACACTCTTATACCTGGCGGACTCGGGCCCCTCTTTGCACGCGGCTCTCCAGACAATTGAACGGTTCGGGACTTTTTCCGGGCTTAAAATTAACTGGGGGAAATCCCAAATTCTTCCACTTGACAGCTTCCCACTGACTGAATTTCAGGACAGTTTGCCATTACAACGAGTCAGTACCATTAAATACCTAGGGATTTGCGTATCCAGAACACCGGCGGATTATATACATTTAAATCTAGGTCCCCTCATTTCCCATGTTAAATCCAAACTACGAGCCTGGGCCCGTCTACCACTAGGGGTTTGGGGCCGGGTAAACCTCATTAAAATGGTCCTCCTACCCAAGATACTCTATGTTCTATGGCACTCCCCGGTGTATTTACCCCTGAAACATTTTAAATCCCTTGAAGCCCTTCTCAAACCTTTTGTGTGGGGAAACAACAGACACAAATTAGCTTGGCAGGTGCTTAAAAACCCCACAGACCTGGGGGGCACCGCCCTCCCTGACTTTAATCTCTACTATATTGCGTCACAATTATCCCAACTGTACCATGTTGACAAGATGGACAAGGAGCGGTTTCTTCAGCTGCTCTGCCCGAGGTGGGCTCGACGCACTGAGGACTCAATCTACGCGCTGGCGATAGGCTCTAGTGGTGCGGGACTGGGGGATGACAGACAGACTCTGCTATACAATTACAGACAAATATGGGACTTAGCTTCTGCCAAGCTAGGGATACCAATCTACAATAATTACACTCCACTATGGCACAATAAAAATCTGTCAGAATTACATACACCAACTGTTTGCCGACGGAACCCTCAAAACTTTCACCAAGCTTAGCGAAGAATTCTCACTCCCCAGATACATGCTTTTCCGATTCTTGCAGGTGAGACACGTGGCCCAGGCTCAGTTTTCGGAGTCCACCCCGAGGTCTGCCCCTAATCCACTCATGGCTATAATCAAGAGCAATGACCCCCGCAAATTAACATCAGCCTTCTACGGTATGCTCACTACCCCGGTTTCTACCAAATTGGCGTAAAAACTCAAACCTCGCTGGGAGAGAGTGCTGGGCCACTTGGAGGATGAGGATTGGGAGGAGACGTTAGAATCCTGCAAGGCTGTATCACCCAAGCTCTCTGACAGATTGACTCAGATCTATATTATTCATCAGGCATATCTTACCCCCCTTCGGGTCGCAAGATATAGAAGCACCCAATCTACTCTTTGTCAGATGTGTGGGAGGGAGGTGGGTACGTTCTTTCACTTACTATGGTCTTGTCCCAAAATACAAGGCCTGTGGACGCAAGCTGTAACCTTTCTACATGATCACATGGGCTCTCCGGTCACGTTGGACCCAAAACAATGCCTACTTGGGGTACTTCCAGATACTATAGACAAATATACGAAGACGTTCCTGCATGAGACCTTGTTCTCGGTGCGGAAGGTTATTGCCCAGAATTGGATGCGACCCGTTTGGTGGAGTGGAAGGTGGAGGTCAATAATAATTTGCTGTATAAAAAGGTTATATATATTTACAGGGAATGCCCGCCCAAATATGACAAAATATGGGATCGTTGGCTACAAGACTCCGATACTTGTACGTGAGGCGCCTTGGGTCTGTGTTACCGGATGGGTGGCTTACATCTAGCTGGGTGTACTGTTATAGGTCTAGACGACCTACATGGTCGGCACCAGATATTGCTCTCTTTCTTTTTCTTTTTCTGTTATTTTTCCCCTATGTTTGCTATTTATGACACCAATTTTGAACTGTCTGTATTCTGAATACTGTACACCCCCATGTGGTCATTGACACTTTGGATGTATGTAATAACATGTATGCACTTTTTGTCATAATAAATTTGGTTTAAAAAAAAAAGACGCACAGGGCTCCTGTGCAAATTTGCACCAAAGCCGCATGGGAGATATGTGAACCGGCTCCATAGAGAGTCATTCACATTTTCATGCTATTGCTATCCAATTCACAATAGTGTGAACCCGGCCTCAATGACTGGGATATTAGGATTCAATAAGTTTATCTTGTGTCCTGGTTGACTTGTTTACCGTTTAGCTAACCTAACAGATGTAAAGCAGGCATCGGATATGCAGAGTTGACTTACTGGTCAGCCGAGGATCTGTCCTAGCTCCTTGACCATACCACATCTGTGTTTTTGAAGGGAAATGTCATAATATTACTAATCAATGATGATAGTGACAGGGCCATTTGTCAAAGACAAGCCAGCCTGACAGCTGTTGCCGACAAGCCCTTTTATTTCCACTCCTGTTTTTGGATCAACATGCAGAAGACAATTGTGCCTCAGGCTTGCCTGTTTCTTTTAGAACATCCACCAGGTTTAAAGGAAGTCTGAAGGACTGTATTACTTTGGTTGGTTTAAGAGGAACATGCCAATCTGTTGTCAAAAAATGTGAGAGGATACTAAGCAGACACATGGGAGGGAAGAGTTTTAAGATCCCACAAGTAAACTGACCTCTCCGCTACCAGCATGTCATGTCCATGTATTTTTTTCTTTGCAAATGGTAATTGCTGCTCATAAGAAGAAAACAGACTCATTAAGGCCCGAATAGCAAGAATGTTTATTATTTGCAGGTTAAGATGTGGCATTTTAATTTTCACTAGCAGTTTGTAGGCTTGCACAATTTTGTTATTTTTTTCAGACAATGCAGGGTTTTTATGAATACAAGTGGGTTAGAGCCCATTCACACGGGGACGACTTTGGATCCGACTTCAAGTCGCCCCAAGTCACCTCAAGTCGCGCTGCATGAGAAAATCAATGTAAGTGAATGGAGCCGTCTTACTGTACACTACTGCAGTCGCTCCGACTTCAGAAAAGGTTCCTGTACTACTTCAATCCGACTTCTAGGCGACTTGTAGGCAACTTGTACCCATAGATTTCAATGGAAGTCGCCTCAGAAGTCGGATCACTGTCTTAACAGAAGCAACAATACAGGAAGAGAACATACATTTCTCAGGCAAACCTCTCCCTCCCCCCTCCCTCCCACAGAGCTGATTCTTGTTTGATTGGCCACTGGAAAGCCTCCTGTCCTGGAGGCAACTTGAAGTGTCCTTGTAAGTTGCCTCATGTCGCGCTGTGATTCATGCTCAAGTCGTGTCCAAGTTGCCTCCCAAAGTCTCACTGGAAGTCGTGTTGCCCCTGTGTGAATGGAGTTTTAGGGGTGGTTGCTACATGCTCAAAACAAAACTCCATGTTTTTCTGGCATGAAAACAATTTATTTATGATACTACTCCTATAATTACAGATATACACTAAAGCTAAAAGTGTCTCTTGAAACCAACACAAAGCTACCATTTATCACAGTCTCCAGGCTCAAAACATGGGTCATAACTAATGGAAAACACTCTGAATGATTTACCAGTCCACAAAGTCCAGTAGGTTGTACTAGGACATTCTTCCCAGTGTGGATCTGGCATCACTTTCTCTTGTATACCAATAACCTGACCAAGAGACATTTTGTAAAATAAATGTTCACCTGGGATGAGTGGTGCAATTTAGGAGAATGTGATTACATCGACAGTAACATTTACTGAAAAACTACTTACTCTCTTTCTATTCCTTTTTTTATCTGTGTGTGTTTTTACGAAAATGTATTTAGGCCATTCTGTTTTATTACGTTTATTGTTTTTTTTGTATTTGTGATGTTTTTCTTTTTTTATGTTTTTGATCATTATTTGTGTACTATTGTCTAAAACTATTTATTTTACCTGTTTACCCCTTTTGATAAAAAAAAAAAAAAAAAAAAAGACAAAAAATTAGGCTAATGAGGGGCAATGAGTAGAAAGTAGCTTCCATTACTCCCCTCCTTTCCCTTCCAGAGCTATTTGAAGCCCATTGCACCCTTAAAAACACCAATGTATTTTCACCCTCCCCATTAACTTAAGAGCATTTTTTTGCCAAAAAGGTCTTCTTATTAGCCTCAATATTTTTCACTGAAAGATACAAATACAGACAGTAAAAAAAAAAAAAAAAAAGTGAAAACACAGAAAACAATAATAAAAGCGGTGTTCCAGCTAAATTTTTATTTATTTTTTTAAAAGTCAGCAGCTACAAACACTGTAGCTGCTGACTTTTAATAAGGACACTTACCTGTCCAGGGAGTCTGCGACGTTGGCCCCCAGAGGCCGATCCATCCATCGGATTGGGTGCTGGCGTTGCCATTTTATCTAAGGGAAACAGGCAGTGGAGCCTTGCGGCTTCACTGCCCGTTTCTTACTGCGCATTCGCAAGCCGCGCAGTGCTTTGTGAATGGCCGGCTGTCTTCTGGGACACACACAGGTACCAGAAGACGGCGCACCTGCATTTCCCAGAACACCACATGAGGGATGAAGAGAAGGAATAGCTCTGTGGAGAAGGAAGTGGCAGATAGGACGACTGCCCAGCAACAGCCATTTCTGGTAAGTAAAGAAATATGTTTTTTTCAAATGTTTTTTAATATAATTTAAGAAGACTGTTTATGTAAAAAACATTTTTAGGGTGGACCTCCGCTTTAAATACACAATGGAAGTAAAAAAACATTAGTCCGGCTTCTGTCAAAGGGGATGCCCGGAAAAGTTCTGCCGACCGGCTCCTATACAATGCTCTCTATCAGGACACAATAGCACAGCAGGGGAGATCGCTGTACTAATATCAGATTGCTAGTACAGCGGCTCCAACCTAAGATGTCAGTTTTTTTTCCAACTAGCAGTGTGTACTAGGCTTCAAGAGGAAGTATACCCTGATAGGTTTTACTTCCTTTTTTTCCCCCTGCAAAGTAAAAGCATAATGTGCTAGTATGCATTCCATACTAGCACATTATGTGACACTTACCTGCAAACGAAGGCTGCACTGTCCCCGCTGCATGCCGCATCAATGTTCGGCCCTCTTCCTTCCGGGGCCACAGACTCCGGCTCTATGACTGGCCAGAGTCGCGTGACGTCACTCCCACGCATGTGCGTGGGAGCCGCTGGCCACGGCACTCGCTATTGAAAAAACGGCGCACGTTTAGGAGATATTTACAGTACCTATAGGTAAGCCTTATCTGCGGCTTACCTATAGGTACAATTTACCAATGGAGGTTTACAACCTCTTTAAGAGGAGTGAGGTGGGCTGATCAATTGCTGAAATACCTGGATGAACAACTCCACGAAAAATCTGTGCTCCTCCCTGTATGGATTTCAAAGTTTAATTTTCAATCTTGACTAAAATGTACCTCAACCCTTTCATGATCAGAGTTCATTAAGGCGGAGATTGTGGAGATCCGAGCAGAAGTCCAGACCTCCCTCCTTCCCCGGCAGCCTTCTGGGACACATCACAGGTCCCAGAAGACTGTGGAACCATTCACAAAAATTTTGAAGCCAACTGTGGAGCCACAAGGCTTTCACGACCGGTTTCCCTGGTTAAGATGCCAGTGTCTGGACCTGAAGCCAACGGAAGAATCAGTTTGGGTGAGGACAGCGCTGGATCCTGGGGCAGTAAGTGTCTTTATATTAAAAGTCAGCAGCTACAGTATTCGTAGCTGCTGACTTTTTTTTTTCTGAGGAGACTGGAGCTCCAAGACTAGATGCACAGTCTAAATTAATTAGTTCCAGCATGCGTTGGTTAAGTTGATAATAGTTAAATGACTAATTTGCATACCTAAATAATTAATATGCATATATTTTTAAGAAAATAAAAGGCTTCTATTTGGTACACTATATAATAACAACCATGCTCTATTTTTAATGTAGGCTGATAAATATGCAATTCTATTTTTAATGTATCCTTATTACTGTAAATGTATCTGACAATTAGAGTAATAAACCGCATTAAAACTGCCACCTTTAGTGTCATCTGCAAGGTGAAACCTTATTTTGCCAATGCTTTTCATAGCTGACACAATGATATCATGATCAGGGACCACTCTGATTGGTGAGAGCAGAGCCACAAAGTATTGACTAGTGGCTCTCAGAGTGATGAAGTTAATTAATGTAAACCCAACACTGGGCAACGTGCTGGGGAACAATAATATACAGATTGTAGGTGGGATGGTGTTAAACAGAAATGGTTTGCTTTTTGTATATCTCAATGCAAAGGCCAAGATTAAGAAGAAAGCAGCATATTTCACCAGTCCTGCTTATTACAGGGTGAAACAATAGCAATTATAATCAATTATAATTTTTTTTTTCTTTACCTGTCAAATTAATTGATTGCACAAATATTGGTCTGCCAGCAGTTGTGACATGATTGTCTCCTAACATGGTCAAAATGATTAAGATTAGATGACTGTCAAGTCCTGTCTATACCTAGCTTTTGCTAAAGAAGGCTCACAAATGACAGTTTGTATTTTGTTGGTGATCTGAGATGGTTTTAGGAATGGCCAGTGAGACATGACAACGGATATGCCCATCATTAAGTCCCACCTGACAGGGCACAGTTGCCTTGTACAGCAGAATGTAAATGATCTGCACCTGAATTACTATCATTATTAGCCCAAACTTACCAGCTACTAATATCTGCACAGGCTTTGTGCCCATCTCTGTATTTTCATTGTTAGTGTATCAGGAAAGAAAGATCAGTAACAGTAAATTTACTGTCTATTGATCAATCAAGAGACAAGTACAACAAAGAAGACAAAGAGGCAGCAAACAAAAACACAACAAGAAAAGAATCTCATCATAGCATCGACCTGGTAGAGAAAGAGATTTAGGACAAAGAAACATTTAAAGCTGAACTCTGCTAAAACATATCTTTTCAATAAGGTTTAGGTGCCCCTTCGAAAGCTTGAGATTACATGGTAGTTTTGCTTTGGAAGAGTTCTGTTTTTGCATGCAAATACATTTAAAAAACATGCAATTACTATCTGACAGGATGGCAGCTGATAGTATGCCCAATCATCTTTATCCATAACCAGGGCTTTTTTTCTCAGAAAATAGGTACAGGAACTCAATCACGACTCCTGTCCCTTACACACACCCTCCAAACCGCATCAAATAGTGGGTGTGGTCAAATTTCACTAACAGTGGGAGGGTCTAAACAGAGTCATTTAATACCAAGAGTGCATTATGTACAGTGCAGAGGGCAGAGTGCAGAGTTCTGGGAGGGGGGTTACACACAGACTGCAGAGTGTGCTACGTAAATAGTGCAGAGTTCAGGGGTGCGCTGCATACAGAGTGCAGAGTTTAGCGGTGCTCTACACACAGAGTGCAGAATTCCGTCTTCTTCCACAGCTACTTACCCCTGCATCCCCCATCCACATCTAACCTTTACCACTCTTTATATCTGACCTCTGCATACAACCCCCCCTTCTGCTCCCATCTTCTCCCCATCTCCTTAAAAGCTCCACCATCTTCCACATGTCTTATTTTTGTTGCTGTATTAAGCTGAAGCACCCAGCCAGCTCTAGTACCTCCCCCCATACTATAGTTGGCTCCACCGGTCTCACTTGCGGGGAGATCATCCAGTGGTGATGTTGGCATTTGAACTGCACCCCATGTACCTGCATCTCCCTTGTCCCCATCCTTCACTCAGTGGGAGCCACTCAGGAGATCTGATCTGTGGGAGCTGTTGGGGAACAAGCTGTCACTTCTAAGCATAGAAGCCGGACTTTTGTGTTTTCAAGTAATAGTGGTCAGCAGGGAGCAGAGGGCCTGAGCCAGAGGTGGTGGAACTGAGTTCCACCAAGTTCCAGCTGAAAAAAAAGCCCTGTACCATAACTATATTTTGCATTACATTTTTTTTGTATTTTGGTATTTAGCTCTGATACAGTGTGTAAAACTATCAGTACCAGGAGACTTGCAGCAATGCTTTTGCAACAAATACTACCAAACAGTTTTTTTGATTTAATACAGCATGATCTTAATTCTTGAAACATATTAAGTAGTAATGAGCAAAAAGATAACAGCTAAATTGATATTGCAGCACAATTACGGATCATTAACCACTTCAATACCCAGCCATAGTAATATGACGTCCACAGATGGGATCTCCCATCCTGGGTGGACGTCATATGATGTCCTGGGTTTGAAGGGGGATATCTGAATGATGCCTGCAGCTAGAGGCATTATTCAGATATCCTTTTTTTCAGCTGGCGATTCTGCGCATCATAAGAACGATCATAGCGGCGGTTCCGCCGCCTTGATCGTTCTTATAGGCGGTGGGAGGGGACATCGTCCGGCGCCGGTGGTGGGTCACGTGACGAGCCAGATGGTCACCAGTCATCTCTATGACCGTCGGAGGCCCGGGCGCGATGTGATGACATCACGCCCGGGTCCTCAGATATAAACAAAGCCGCCATTGCGGCTAGTAAGTATGAGATCAGTGAAAAAAAATTCACAATCTCATGCTTTCCAGCCTGGAGGAGAGATGAGGGGTCTTATTGACCCCGCATCTCTCAATAAAGAGGACCTGTCACACACATTCCTATTAGAAGGGATGTTTACATTCCTTGTAATAGGAATAAAAGTGATCAAAAAAAATAAAAAAGTAAAATAAGTGTAAAAAAATTAATAAATAAGTAAAAAAAAAAATGAATAATAAAAAAAAAAAAAATTAAAACGCCCCTGTCCCCGGTAGCTCACGATCAGAAGCAAATGCACACGTAAGTCCCGCCCACATATGTAAACGCCGTCCAAACCACATATGTGAGGTATCGCCGCGTGCGTTAGAGCGCGTGCAACAATTCTAGCACTAGACCTCCTCTGTAACTCTAACCTGGTAACCTGTAAAAAAAATTAAAGCGTCGCCTATGGAGATTTTTAAGTACCGAAGTTTGGCGCCATTCCATGAGTGTGTGCAATTTTAAAGCGTGACATGTTACGTATCTATTTACTCGGCGTAACATCATCTTTAATATTTTCCCCAAAAATTGGGCTAACTTTACTGTTTTGTTATTTTTTAATTCATGAAACCATTTTTTTTCCAAAAAAAAGGCGTTTGAAAAATTATTGCGCAAATACCGTGCAAGAAAAAAAGTTGCAATGACCAACATTTTATTCCCTAGGGTGTCTGCTAAAAAAAACATATATAATGTTTGGGGGTTCTGAGTAATTTTCTAGCAAAAGAATGATGATTTGTACATGTAGGAAAGAAGTGCTAGAATTGGCCCGGTATGGAAGTGGTATAAAAAGCCCTGTATTGAAGTGGTTTTTAATCACATTGTTGAATTGGAAACTCCCAGTTTAACTTTTGGAGCTGTTCAGGGGAAATTTGCTTAACCCCTTGAGACCCGGGCCATTGACGAATGACGGCCTCAATGTGGATCTGTATTCTGGCCACTAGGGGGCGCGCGCGTGCGGCGCATCACTGAGATGCCGATGCGCGTGCCTGGCGGCCGCGATGTCCGCCAGGTACCCGCGATCGGCGTGTACACAGAGCAGGGATGTGGATCTCTGTGTGTAAACACAGAGATCCACGTCCTGTCAGGGAGAGGGACCGATGCTGTGTCCCTTGTACATAGGGACACAGCCCGGTCACCTCCCCCAGTCAGTCCCCTCCCCCACACAGTAGTAATCACTCCTAGGGAATACATTTAACCCCTTCCTCGCCCCCTAGTGTTAACCCCTTCCCTGCCAGTGTCATTTTTACAGTAACCAGTGCATTTTTATAGCACTGGTCGCTATAAAAATGACAATGGTCCCAAAATGGTGTCAAAAGTGTCCGATGTGTCCGCCATAATGTCGCAGTCACAATAAAAATCGCTGATCGCCGCCATTACTAGTAAAAAAAAATGATTAATAAAAATGCAATAAAACTATGCCCTATTTTGTAGACGCTATAACTTTTGCGCAAACCAATCAATAAATGCTTATTGCGATTTTTTTTACCAAAAATATGTAGAAGAATACGTATCGGACTAAACTGAGGGAAATTTTTTTTTTTTTTTTTAAATTGGGATATTATTACAGCAAAAAATAAAAAATATTGTGTTTTTTTCAAAATCGTCGTTTTTTTTTTTTGTTTATAGCGCAAAAAATAAAAACCGCAGAGATGATCAAATACCACCAAAAGAAAGCTCTATTTGTGGGAAAAAAAGGACGTCAATTTTGTTAGAGAGCCACGTCGCACGACTGCGCAATTGTCATTCAAATCGTGACAGCGCTGAAAGCTGAAAATTGGCCTGGGCAGGAAGGGGGTTTAAGTGCCCAGTAAGCAAGTGGTTAAAAAGAAAAGCACTGTAATTGTTTTTTATTTTATTTTTTTACGGGGGGGGGGGGTAGGTATATTTAGAGTAGCTTATTTTATTTAGTTTTATTTCTATTTGTCCTTTTCCACTTAAAAAAAATATGTTAAATTAACAAAATCCATCACAATCAGTTTATTGTGGTCAGATCATTGAAAGGTACACTCAATGCAAAATGTAATACCCGAGATTCATACAGGGCCTATCTATGTGGTACTTGACGTTTTCATTTAAGCATTGCTGTATTACTATAGTTTTGAATGTATAGAGTAAGCACATTACATAGCCAAACTGCTTTAGCAATAAGTTTGTGTAGCACTATCCCATAGTTGCCAACAGTCCCGAATTTCCCGGGACAATCACGATTTTTGGAACCTTGTCCCGGATTGCCACAAGAGTTCTTTCCTCTTACCTCTAGTGTGAGGAGAGGGGCAGCCAATCATGGCTTATCTCTCTTTCGGCGGCCCCTCCCCGCTCTTCACACAGAGTGGCTGTGATTATCCTCATCCTGCCGCTGCCGCCGACGCCTGTAAAGCCACTGGATCGCTGTAGTATGGCCCGCGTGTGGAGGGGACTCTGATGGCAAGTGTGGTGGGGGCTCTGATGGGGACACAAGTGTGGTGGGGGCTCTGATGGGGACACAAGTGTGGAGGGGGTTCTGATGGGGACACAAGTGTGGAGGGGACTCTGATGGGGACACAAGTGTGGAGGGGGCTCTGATGGGGACACAAGTGTGGAGGGGACTCTGATGGGGACACAAGTGTGGTGGGGGCTCTG
This sequence comes from Rana muscosa, assembly GCA_029206835.1. Lineage (NCBI taxonomy): Eukaryota > Metazoa > Chordata > Amphibia > Anura > Ranidae > Rana > Rana muscosa. The sequence goes on along the minus strand of CM055122.1, from coordinate 175,640,481 downwards.
ATGAGGACACAAGTGTGGTGGGGGCTCTGATAGGGACACAAGTGTGGAGGGGACTCTGATGGGGACACAAGTGTGGAGGGGGCTCTGATGGGGACACAAGTGTGGAGGGGACTCTGATGGGGACACAAGTGTGGACGGGACTCTGATGGGGACATAAGTGTGGAGGGGACTCTGATGGGGACACAAGTGTGGTGGGGGCTCTGATGGGGACACAAGTGTGGAGGGGGCTCTGATGGGGACACAAGTGTGGAGGGGGCTCTGATGGTGACACAAGTGTGGAGGGGCTCTGACGGGGACACAAGTGTGGTGGGGGTTCTGATGGGGACACAAGTGTGGAGGGGACTCTGATGGGGACACAAGTGTGGAGGGGACTCTGCTGGTGCTGATGCAAGGACGGGCTGCAGGGGAGGCACCTGATGCAAGGACGGACTCTATAGAGGGCCACAATGATCTCACACAACAGTAACTGTAATTAAATATTATTACCTTGTTGTTGTTAGCCTGCCACACAGCTGCAAAAGACAGAGTCCCACACAAGAGGTAGTTCAACCAAGATGTAATATGTTTACTTGGTAAAGAAACAAAGATTAACATGAGACATTTGACAGATCCCTGTGAGAGTCCACGGACATACATATGCACAACAGTTCAAAAGTTTCATTTATAAACCATGAGACCTGAATTTACTCAACTTAGGGTCAGACCTGAAGAAGTGTACGGTGGAGAAATCTCCCACTGCAATGATATCTACAGTGGGATACCTCTCCACCAAGTCCAGCCCAGCTCACTTAACAGCACAATGACAGTAAAATAAATGCAAAAGTTGATTTACATGTGAAGATTCACCAAGCTATCTGGCTCCCCCTGGTTGGGAGCTTTACTGGTACGTGTCCTGCTGTATCAACCTAGTCAGTGAGCTGAACTAATGATTTCTCCCAAAAGTCTCCAGTAATCTTCGCTAGCTTTTGTTGGAGCACTTGAGTATTTGTAATCCAGAGAAAAAGGTGAAGAAAGATAAAACAATTAACATGTGTGGTGAAAAGGGCAAGTGGAATGTTGATACTTCCGAAAGCGCTAACTCAATCCTGAATGTAGCGTGTCTCTGCTCGCGGAAATGCTGTTACCAGCAAGCGTAAGTAAAAGTATGGAAGTCACCTTTCTGCGACACAGTTAGTTATGTTGGTGGGCAGGCGCCCTCTCACCACACGAGGTCTCGCCTCGCTGGTATCCTCCGAAAGGGCCCTCTTGGTTCGCAACCTCCCGACGAGTCACGGTCCCTGGTCCTCCGATTAGCCACTCACAAGGTGGATAGGTGACTCTGGATGCTCAGGGGTGTGGAGCTGTTCGATCAGCCAGGCTGTAGCGGAAATCCCTCCGACAGACAATCCGGCCTACGTCACTCTAGGCCCAGGCTTCTCTGGCCTAAGCACCCTCACTGCAGGCCTCTTGCAAGATGGCGTCCCAAGAGAATGAACACAAGCCCCGCCTTGTCTTAAATAAGTCCTCCCAGCAGGCAGTGCGTGGCGCCACGCTACTTCGCAGCACAGTGGCGTTGTGGGCCTTGTAGTCTATTTCTGACCCATAGCAATAGAGTCTCTGTCTCTCCGCACCACAACGTCCGTCAGGCATTGTTCTTACCATAGCTGAACCCAACAAACTGCAGCAGTATAAGACAACCGAGCAAAGAAAAAGAGTTAAGTTCTTATAGGCACAAACTGTAGTCCATAAGCTACGTGCATAAGTGACACCTTGCTACATTTAGGCATATACTTACAGTTATACAACAGGTGCAGATAACCATGTATGTCATCTAACATCAAGTGTAATACAACAAAGATATTGACTCTACTACCTGTATAATTGTATATGTACATGCCTACTCCAAACGTATTACTAAAGCAGTTTAGCTATGTGGTATGCTTACTCTACATACACATTCAAAACTATTGTACTAACAGATTGATACACTGTGGCATGGCATTACTAAGAGGTATTTAGCAGCTGCCAAACAGATTCCAACCTATCTTGGAAGTTTGAATGTTATTGGTTATAAAGGAAAGGGTAAGAGAGGAAGTTACGCAGCACAGCTTTCATGAAGTACACTCTTTTACCTATGGTTTGTCTACAGTTTTTTTTATGCTTGTGGGTGCAAGCACAGCTCACTCAGATTAAGGTAAAGTGAGTGCATGTATTGTTTTTAGCACAGTTCCAGTAGTAGCTTTTGTAGCACTACCCCTATAGGAGCTGCTGGTTTGTTTTTGGGTTTGCACGTTACCTCTTCAGCTTCGTTGTCAGAGTGAGAAAGTCTGTATTAAATGCAATGTCCACACAGGATGTAAAACCTTCAACTGTTGGTTTTATTTTTGCTGCAGTAACTCGTATAGAAAGTAGAAGGTAGGAGAAGAGAGGGGATGGTTCAGGTACACGCTGTAGAACACACAAAATGTCTAAAGTCATCCACCACTCTCACTGTTCAGTGGGTATTGCTCACCCGGATAGACCCCTCTCACCTGGCCTAGCAGCACGAACCAGTATCAGGACAGTCTCTGCCACAGACCGTTTGAGAACAAATGTGGATAGCCAGGAATCCTCTGCCACAGGATTTCAGTCCTGAACTTCCAGCCGTGCAGTTAAAGAACCTTTAAGCAGATTCGGCGAACTGCTTGGCTTTTAAAGTAGTGGATCCCCGCTTAACAAGGTCACCAGGCATCTCCCGAGACATTAGCACTTTGCTGGTCTCCTCCAGGGCAGGTCCTCCCCCGGTTTCCTTCATTAAGCAGCTTCCTCCCTCTTGGTGGATAGCTTGGGATCCCCTTTAGGATTGTAGGCCTCAGCCAGACTAGCCGGGCCTACCATATAGCGATGCAGCCTTGGGCCAACGTGGCCTCGAGACCAGAATCACACACACATACCTCGCGCCAGGAGGGCGGCGAGGCGAAGACGAACGAGCACCGCTATAATTGCGTCTGCCCCTTAAGTATCCCTCCCAGCATGCACAGCGGGACACCATTCCCACTGTACCGCTGCCGAGCTGCCGAGAAGGGACACCCAATACACCATGGTCTGCCTGCATTCCAACATGGGCCTGAGGTGGTACCGCCACCTTCAGGCAACAAGGGAAAACACTACCAGGCACCACCATAGCTAGAACAGGGGCAACTTAGATATAATCATAGGTCTGAGCCCAACTATTGGCTCAGACACCCCCTAAATTTACAATAGCGGCCCGATCATTGGGGGCAGGGCGCTACACTTACAAAATTATTTCAGATGCTACCCTGCAGGCACCTCTGGGCACATACCTAGTCGCTTTCGTTTTCCTGTTAATGCATGAATGCCAAGCTGAGTGGACTAAGCTTGGACATTTTAAGGCAGCGTCACAGCTTGCCTACTCACTTCCACGCCCATAAATTCCAATTGGCGATTAACTATCATAGGCTGCTTCCCCTGCCAATAGGGATGTGTGGATGGTGGGAGGGTGATGTGCAAGCCCAATCAGAATTGCCTAGTGTTTGGGCATAGAAGAAGCAATGAAAGCTGCTGAAGATATGTACAGGGATCTCTAGGTACCTGAACGTTACACCTGCAAGTAGATTTTTTCTGCTAAATTGACAGTTACTTTAGTAACTTCTTGACTAAATCAACATATTCATTATTATACATTTTATAAACATTTTAAGTAAGCCAATATTATTATTTAATCTTTCTTCACTCATGATATATGTGGTTCTGTTCCATGTAGCCATAGGCTTACCTAGGCAGGTGCTTCATGCTCAAGGTGCTGTCACAGACAGGGTGCAGCTTAGGCACGATAGGATGGATTGATCCAATATAGATTGATCTGCTTCCCAACAGTTCCTGCATAGTTCCTGAGCTAATGTCACTCAACAGAAAAGAGACTTTCAGCCAGGAGCCAGCAGTTTGGGATTAGGGGCTTCTTAGCTAAGTCATTTAAAGACCACCAACTCAAGCTAGCACAAAAACAGCTGACCACCAGTTTAAGGGGGGATACGAAAACTACTAGCCATGTGATTGCACATGAAATGATTATCTACAGTTAGGTACAGATTATTGCCCCTGGACACAAACAGCTTGTGCCCAGGGGCAATAATCTGTCCCTAAGCACGGGTTATCGATCCATGTGTGACTACTTGTTAATTCCTGTGAATAGCTGCGCTCTGTGTCAGCCTGTCATTGCTTTGTACAGGTTGAGCTGTTACAACTCTCTGCATCCAGCTGTGAATCCAGCCACAAAAATCAGCTGGATTCTTTCTGCAGCTCTCACTAAAATCCTGTGTGAATGAGGCCTTATTTTCCTACAATTCAGTAAGTACCGTATTTATCGGCGTATAACACGCACCTTTTTCCCCTTAAAATCAGGGGAAAATCATGGGTGCGTGTTATACGCAGATACTCTGCCGATTCCCCTGCTGAAACGAGCGAGAGGAGCGAGCGGAGCCGAAGCCGAAGTACACTCGGCTTTACTCGGCTCCTCTCGCAGTCCCGCCCATCTCTGACTGCGCCGCTGATATAGAGAAAGCCGAGTGTACTTCGGCTAGTCTCGGCTCCTCTCACAGTCCTGCCCCTGACTGTGAGCAGAGCCGAGTCTAGCCAAAGTGCACTCGGATTTCTCTATGTCAGCGGCGCAGTCAGTGGAGATGGGCGGGACTGCGAGAGGAGCCGAGTCTAGCCGAAGTACACTCGGCCCCGCTCGCTCCTCTCCACACAGAAATCGGCGCCAATTTTAAAAATCGCCGAGACTGACAAGGCTGCAAAGGCACTGGGCAAGGCTGCAGATGGACAGATGGACACTGGGCAAGGCTGCAGATGGACACTGGGCAAGGCTGCATATGGACAGATGGACACTGGGCAAGGCTGCAGATGGACAGATGGACACTGGGCAAGGCTGCAGATGGACACTGGGCAAGGCTGCATGCTGCATTTAAATGTAAGTTTTTTTTCCTTGAATTTCCCTCCTAAAAGTTTTTTTCCTTAAAATTCCCTCCTAAACTTGGGGTGCGTGTTATATGCCGGCGCGTGTTATACGCCGATAAATACGGTATATTGTGGACAAACAGATATTTTTCATGCAAATCAAGTCCTCAAAGTGCATACAATTTCCAAACACAAGTTTGCCAGACCCCAGGGATATTTTATATATAGTATGTATCATGAATTACATTCAAAGATATAGCATGCATCATAAGAAAAGATGATTTAGACTTTGCATAATATTTGCTTATAAATAATGTGGCTTATTTAATAAAAAATCTTATGTTCTCCTATATGATGCATTACTTTTAATGGAGTAACAGTGTACCACATACCCAACTAGCCAAGTTTTTGTGGTCTAGACAGACACTTAAGTGTTCTATGTGAAGAGCATCTAATTAAATCAATCAATTTTTTCAAAGCAATGATAATTCCAGGTGGGAATAATGGTAATATAAGGCAAGGTGTTTCTCAGAAATGCGCACCGTTTATTAGGATCGATTAGCTGGTTTACTTCCTGTTAGTTATAGATAGTATACATTCCATGGGCAGATGATTCTTCCTCTGATCTCTTAAAAATGTACTGTTTCATGGTGTACTATATATAAATATGTGTGTGTATCTATATATAAATCTATCTATATATATATAGATATATCTATATCTATATATATATAATGTACCGCTGTTTTTATCTTTTTTATTTAAAATAAATAAACTTTATGTTAATATATATATATATATATATATATATATATATATATATACAGTGCTCAGCATGAATGAGTACACCCCAACAGATTTTTCAGAAATAAACAACACATAGATATAGGTAACAATGACTCATCCAATGCAGTAAGGGGGTAGGCGACAGATGCAATCCAGCAGGGGCCACACTTACCAACTTTAAAAATATCCACTTACAGTAGTTAACTATTGCAGAAATAAACTACTGAATCTATTCCTCTAAATTATTGCAGCATTTGAAAAAAGGAAGAGAAACAGAGGGTCTCAAAGGAATTTGTCATAGAGGAATTGGGATTGAAACTGCGATTTTATTGCTAAGTATCCACATTTAAAATGCTTTAACGGAAGAATACAGATGTCTCCCAAGCACTAATAAAATTAGACACTAGTCTAAAGAGGACAGGTGGCCACCACAACCAGTCAACACACTCCTATAGGGACAAGGGGAACTGGGACATGTCCATGGATGTGAATTGGACTTGATTGATAATACTGAAAGTCAAATAAATTGACTGTGATCACTAGTGTAATTCCAGTAAAGACATTTGTGCAGTCTATTAGGGTATTTTCCACACCATGTTAAATTTAGATTGATGGTAGAAGTCACTTTAGTACTGCTGAGGATAGCCTAGTTTTTCCACACAGTTAATCAGTTGTGGAGAGTGACGGACGGCGGGGTTGAGTAAAGGCTGGAAGCATCAAGATGCAACATGAGCCGGTGCTACTAACAGTCAAGTAAACATCCCATAATAACTATTCTGGGAAATTACTGCTCACCCATATCGTGTCCGTTCGACTCAGCTCACTCCAATCTTCCGTCCGTAAGTTCCGGGACCGACACTCATGCAGGCAGTGATGTATTACCCTATAACCACTCCAACCGGAGGGTGCGGCGTCCAGCCGTCAACTTGTGTCCGGAGCGCGCTGCAGCCTGAAAACTTGGTTCCGGGGGTATAGGAAGTTCCTCTGGAGAGAGGCAGATGGAAAGTAGGTGGTCCGCGTGCACCATGATTCCTTCAGTGCATAACCCAGTACAATGTCATTAAAGGGATAGGAGCCAAACAAAATTTCAAAAAGGCTTTGGGAAAAATCCCTGTAATGGCTAGGTGGTTGTCTGGAAGTGTGGCTGACCCGTCCTCACCGCTGGTATGCGTAACGCTTACTCGTTTCGATCATTGCTGATCTTCGTCGGAGCATGCGCAGATGGTCAAGAGTCCTACCTTAAATACCCTTAGATAATTGCCAATACAATCAGTCCATCTGGGTTAATTAGGGGGTCGAACACATCCAGCACATTAACATTCAGAACATACAGACTAACTAGTTAAGTGAGTTTTATTAGTGCTTGGGAGACAGACACCTGTATTCTTTCGTTAAAGAATATTAAATGTGGATACTTATCAATAAAATCGCAGTTTCAATCCCAATTCCTCTATGACAAATTCCTTTGAGACCCTCTGTTTCTCTTCCTTTTTTCTGATTTTTCAGAAAACCTTTACTTTACTTTCAGAATCAAAATTTCAATGGGACACTATACTATAAAATACTATTGATTGCAACCAAGATTTGTTAATTTGCACACACAAGAATGTATTTCTCCTAACAAATTCAAGAACATGTTGCAAAAATGAATACACACCATTGAAAGTCTTAGGAGCAAAGCTAAATGTTAGACAACAAGAATTCAACTACAGGTGAGTGATTATAAAAGGGCGTTACTTAAAGTGGATGTAAACCCAATTCTTGAAATTTGAGCTAGGCACATATATCTGCAGTGTTTTGTTATCTCTCTTCAAAGAGCTAAGTCCCATAGCTCTTTCCTGCCCCGTTCCTCTGTTATCAGCCAGATAACTCCTGACAAATTCTCAGACACATCAGATAAAGGCAATCTGAAATTTCTGTCCAGGGAGGTTGCGATAAATAGATTAGCAGGCAGCTGCCCCTGTTACAAAACACCTCTGCAAGTCTCTGCCTATGATGAGAGGGGGTGTGTGTTATTCCTTCAGCAATTTTAGCTATCTTGGCTGTATGCCCAGACATCACACTCTGTGTTAAACAGGAAGAGAAAATTTCCTAACACGATCTCAACTTTCTAAACAGTATATAAATGTGAAGACAGCAGATATGGATGTAGGGAGATTTGTTTCATCTCAGTGTTTCATCTGAGGCTGTTCACTTCACTGGGTGTATGGAGGGTTTACATCCACTTTAACAAAGAAAACCCCTTCCCTTTCATGCTGTCAGCAATGGTACCACATGATTGTGATACGTCATTTCCGCCGTCTTTTTGAAGTGCAGCTGGGACGCACCACGGCATCTCCATGCACATGGATTTTTAAGCTGCAAGCATTTGCTATTTTAACTTGTTTTTATCTGTTTTTTTGGAATAAAACCATCACATACTTCACTATGGAAGCCCTTTCTTTTTGATTTTTCCCATTAACCATTGGAAAACTCTCTTCGAATCATTTTTGCCTGGGAACATGCTCAAACGATCTGGATTCCTTTTGGTGTGAGTGTCCTGGAGGTCGGTTAAACGTTGGGATATTATTTGGGATCGTGTCCAACTTCTGCTGGATATACCCATATGCGCTTTATGACTACCTGTAATAGGGGTCAAGGAAGTCTGGTGAGTAGGAGGTGTGACAGGTGATGGTGGTGGAAGAAATTTCAGTCAAATATACCTACTGTTCAGCAGGGATTTGAAGATTCTGTACACTATTTGAAGAAGTTGATACATTGTCTGAGGACTCTGATACATTGTTTGAACATTCACTATTTGCACTATTGAACTTATTTTGTGTTTGGACTTTTTACACACATATCATATTATCATGTCGGTGTTTAGTTGAAATCACTTTGCACGTTTGCACTTTAAAACGGAAGGAGCGCGGTTTAATCAATTTAGTATTGATTTCTATTCAAATGTCACAAAGCCTAAGAATGAAAATAATTTATTTAGAGCCGGTTCACACAGGGGAGACTCGGGAGGCGACTTCAAGTCGCCCCAAGTCGCGCTGTTTTTAAAACAAGTGAATAGAGCCGTCTTAATGTATACGACTGCAGTCGCTCCGACTTCAAAAAAGGTTCCTGTACGACTTCAATCCGACTTGTAGGCGACTTGTAGGCAACTTGTACCCATTGATTTCAATAGAAGTCGCCTCAGAAGTCGGATCACTGTCTTAACAGAAGCAACTTTCCAGGAAGAGAACATACGTTTCTCAGGCAAACCCCTCCCTCCCCTCTCCCTCCCACAGAGCTGATTCAAGGTTGATTGGCCACTGGAATGTCTCCTGTCCTGGAGGCGACTTGTAAGTCGCCCCATGTCGCGCTGTGGTGCAGGCTCAGGTCACTTCCAGGTCGCTTCCAGGTCGCCTCCAAAGACTCGTGTTGCCCCTGTGTGAACCGGCTCTTACAGAAGAAAGATGAAGGCTACAAGAAGATCAGCAAAGCTTTACTTATCAGTCAGATTACTGTGGCAAAAGTGATACAAAAAGTTAACAAATATGGAACTGCAACCATCTCACTGAGACGTCCAGGCCCTCCACGGAAGTTAACACCTTAACAGGAGCTTCGTTTGATGAGAAGGGTTGAAGAAAATCGACATGCAAGTTCACTGCAGTTAGCTAAAGAAGTAGAAAGCCAAACAGAGATGGTTGTTTCCCATGACACAATACGGTGTACACTGCAGAGGAATGGCATGCATGGGTCGTACACAAAGGAAGCCTCTCCTAAAGCCTATGCACAAAAAAGCTTGCCTAGAATTTGCCTACTGGGACTCTGGAGTAATGAGACCAAGATAAATGTTTTTGGAACTGATGGCTTCAAAACTGCATGGCGTCGGTTGGGAGTACAAAGAAAAATGCATGGTGCCTACAATGAAACATGATGGTGGCAGTATCCTTCTGTGGGGCTGCAGGAGTGCTTCTGGTGTCGGGGAGCTGCATTTCATTGATGGTATCATGAATTCATAGTACTGCTCTATATTGAAAGAAAAGATGCTACCATCACTCCATGCCCTTGGTCATAATGCACTTTTCCAACATGACAATTTTGAAGAGACCTTCCTTAAAAGGACAACAAATTAACCCCTGCCTGTATGACGGCTCATCACTAATCACCTATATTGTTTATTTTGCAGGTATGAGCCATTGAATTTATTTTTTTTGGTGTACATGCACATCATTGATGTGATGAAGAACAATTTCTGCTTAGTATGATGGCACTGCTTAAATGATTAAAGTAAACCCAAGGTTTTTTAAAGTGTATTTTCTGTATGTGTAGCCAGGTGCTTGACTGGGAATAGAGAGTAAAAGAAATACTGGCTGCAGCTGCAGCTGCTGCCCTGCAGTACTGGACTGGTTAACAGCTATATCAGTAAGAGGAGGATGCTGTTGAGCAGGGAGAGTTCAATAGACTGAGTCAGGCAGCAATGTACTGTGGGAACTATAGTCAAGAGGATAAAGACTCTACTGTTATCAATAGCTTTTGAACAGCATTTCCCAGGGGGAGATTGCCAGGAGATAGGGAAAGAGCAGCATTTTCTCAGGCTGTTCAGGACACAGCTTCCTCTTGCCGTGATGGAGCTTGGAGAGTGCACATCACTGTCCAGGATGCACCACCACTGCTGTAAAACGGCATCCTGAGTAGGATCTGGAGTGCTGAATCCAGTTGTGTCGACAGACAGAGTCACCTGGGTGCAGAGCAGACAATAGACTAATCTCTGTATGTGAGCCACAATATTACTGGGACTGCTGCTGTGGGTATTTACTATGTGCTGTTAGAGATACTGAGCCCTTTAGGAACTGACCATACAGCCATTTAGTAGCCTTACTGCTGCATGCAGGCTCGACTGGGACGATTCTCATTTGCGCCAATGGTACAACTGGGCCCCAGTGCTAGCCAGCTGAAAAGTTAGGACTAAAGACTACCCCTTTACAGCTGCTACACAGAAACCTTTACCTATTGCTTATGCTAAGAGATACCTCTCGGGTGCATTGCACCATATCCTAGCCATTCTCCTAGAGTGCACTCCAGACTGGTTATGGTATTATTATTATTATTATTAATGCTAATATGCACTGTTTATTGCTGACTTTGCTGATTCATGAGTTAAACCCCAGTCTAGTGGTAAAGAACTCCATTCTAAGTTACCCTGGCAGAGTGATCATACTGTCTAGCGCAGTGGTTCTCAACCCTGTCCTCAAGTACCCCAAGCAGGCCATGTTTGTAGGTTTTTCTTTATCTTGCACAGGTGCTTTAAATCAGAGTCAATGACTTGGTATTTTGGACAGCTATTTTATCTAAAGAGAATCTCCAAAACACCTTCCTTTCTTCAACAATCTCCAAAACATGGCCTGTTTGGGTTATTTGAGGACAGGGTTGAGTACCACTGGTCTAGCGGACTGTGTCAGAACCTACCTTCTGTGTGTTTATTTATGCTCCAACCACCATTTATTCTGCCTACCCGTACCAATACATTGGGGAAGATGCACTAAAACCATGCACATAGAATCTGGTGCAGCTGTGCATAGTAACCAATCAGTTTCTAACTTTAGCTTGTTCAATTACACTTTGGCAATAAAACCTAAAAGCGGACTGGTTAATATGCACTGCTGTACCAGATTCTGTGTGCACCAGTTTTAGTAACTATCCCCCATCAAGTTAATTTACCACTAAACAGTCTTGTTTCTATTTTCTACTGCTGATTCACAGCCGAGGTAACGGTATCTATACTTGTGTTTTCTAGTAAGTGCTTGCAGTAACTTTCATTCAACCAGGTGTGTCAGAAGGGCCTAGGGATGTTCTTGGATGTGCAGAACAAAGAACCCAAATTACCAAGCGGATCCTTTGGGGGTAGCACTAAATACGTATTTCACTAAACAACTAGAATTTAATTTGAAAGATCCAATACAAGTACATATAATGTTAAGAACTTGTATTGAGCTCCCTTGCATTTCACATAATTGGTGACACATGCACTTGCCGGTGAATGTCCTGTCACATTTCCTCTGACAGCCATTTCTTTTCACCATCCATCCAGCATGTGACAAGTGTGCAGTGTGTATTTAAATTAGGTTGTCTTCATGTGTCTTCCTAGTTGACATGATCAGTTTAATTAGCTTAGTTAATGGACTAGTGTTTACACTGCAATATTATTAAGTAAGACATGCCTGTTATCAATGTTGTGGAAAGCAAAGAATTAAGCACTGAATAATATAGCTAAAAAATAGGTTGAATAATATAGCTAAAAAGTAGGTTACAAAATGACAATCATTTTAAACGTATAGTAGCATTTGCATTGAAGTGTTAATTACAATTGTTATCACATAACCCCCCCCCCCCCCCCCAATTCTCTTCCCCTCCAGTTCTCTCTGTCTCTTTTTCTCTTTCAGTCCTTGGCTACTACCTTAGTTGATCTAACACACAGAGACAAATAAACATTACCATTGCTTATTATTTATCCCTACCTTCTCAGCAGAGTAACTGGGATATCTATCTTCAGGAGTCCCAGAAAAATGTCAATAGATTCTAGGCCCATCTGGATACAGATTTACATGAATCATTCCCTTTTGAATTTGTTGGCAAAGCTGGTATCCATCTGTAGCCTGAAAATGTTACCAGAATGAATGTTACCAGACTTGTCTGAAAATGCGGACTGACCCGAAGTCACACCAGCTCCTCTCAAGTTTTAGTTGCTGCAGTTTTTGTGCTGGTTGTTTCAGTGACTCTTGCTTGTAACCACTTGCCAGAAAAAGGCTCACCAGAGAAGGCAAAATAAAACACTTTTCGAGTTGGAATAGTGAGGTTTCTCTCCCTCATTAGGTAAAGAGATTCTGCAGTAGTCAGCGACAGAGCAATATTGTAAGAACAGGCAAGTAATTTCCCATCCTCTGTTGTAATGATGTTGCCAGTTACAGGATTGCTAGTGTGACATTGTCACATACTTGGGATTGGGGGCCCAAGAGGATAAGGGTGGCCTCTCTTGCTGCTTCAGTCCAAATACTCCTGGATAGTAGAACAGGGAATGTAGGAATGAAAGAATGGCATGTGGACCAGTGCCAAGTCAATGGGCCGAGTTGGAACAGGCTGTGTCAGTAGCTTTTAGACAGCGAGGTAGCAGAGGATCAGACAGAAATTGTAGATAGTGAAACTAGCTAGAGTCAATATAGGAACAGATAAGTTGACTAATAGAAGTCAAGGACATATGAAGGAAAAATAAATTTCGGTAACAGGAACTGACTGCACCAGTTTTAGTAAATCTACCGTACAGTGCCCTAGATATGTACAAGTATTCAGTTTATACTTTATGTCAACCAGATATGGCATGTGTAGCTCATCGGAGCTGCAATGCAGATTCTGGACCATGTCCTAGAACTAACTATTTATGCTATGTCATTTATTGCCAGAAGGTCTGAGATGGGTTTGACAAAATGAGCTTGTTTTCTAGTCAGCGTGTCGGTACCAATGTAACGAATAACCTTTTATCATTACCTATCATGACCATTCATTAAGACCAGTTGGGCTCTTTGATGAGTTGTCTTAACTGTCCTGTAAAATATCCAAAACGTTATTCTGTCTGCACACCTCATCAAAGCTGTTTCACTTGGCAGAAGAATACCCTGAGTCAGGACAAGGCATCTGGGTTGTTACTGTCAAAAAAAAAAAAATGGTATCTTGACAATACAGCAATATCATAGCCAAGTCAGCCAACATCCACGACCCATACTCATTTGAATTAAATGTTTATGTCAAATACCAGCTTTTACTGTGCAGTTTGAATTCCTGCTGTTGTGAGCTGAATTATTTAATTACCCTGAAGATTTACTAGCCTGAGCTGTTTAATGCTAAATTGATCTAGACACTGTATATATGAGGTAATAGAACAATTCCATTTAACTGACAAATATATATATATCTTTGTATACTTCCTTCTTGCTGACCTATGAGATCATGTCCAGACATTCTCAACAAAAATTTTCAGATAACTGAGTTACAGATAGTTATGTTTTTCTGTGATTCCTATGGGTATTTCAGCAATAATAAGGTAGGTATAGTATTAGGGCAAAACTGGTAAATGCCAAAGGTGAGGTGGCTCACAAAATGAATGGGAACTGAATTGAGTGACCCTTTGTATTACAGAGTAAAGAAGTGACATTCAAACTCTAGCATAGAGAGACGCGCTACATGAATTCACATATACAAAGTGATATACAATACAAAAACGTAATGCAATCCAGTGATAAAACAGTAAAAATGTGCATAAGTCCACGTGCAAAGAAAAGTCCTCTTCCAGGGTGTTCATATGATCACATGTGTGGTAAACAGTTTTGACAGTTCTTCGTCTGTCTGGAGCCTACATCATTATCAGTGCTCATTCAGATCTCACGAGCGGTTTTGACGCTCTTCACACAGACAGGTGATCCTTGAGGTCAAGGTGCAGATATTTGCCAGCACACTATGGATCGACAAGATAGCGTCCAAACTGATTTTTTATTGCATGATCACATCAAAAAGTAGTGCAATGTTTCGGAGCAGCTTCGGAGCCTCAAGGTCAAGGGGCACAGTGGTGGTCACCATTCCCATCAACACAGTTATCCCATTTTCCATCCAGGAGGCCAATGTTAGGCATGTGGACAGCTGGCACTTTCAAAGATATTGATTTCTTGTGGAATCAACCTGTAACTGGGACCATGACAAGGCTTTACATAGAAAAATAGAAAAGTGACGTCAGAAAAAAGACTACCGTATATACTCGAGTATAAGCCGACTCGAATATAAACCGAGGCACCTAATTTTACCACAAAAAAAATGGGAAAACGTATTGACTTGAGTATAAGCCTAGGGTGTCTGTCTGCATGCCTCACTGTGCCTCACTGTGTCCATGTGCATGCCTCACTGTGTCCATGCCTCACTGTGTCCATGTCTCACTGTGCCTTACTTTGCTCATGTCTCACTGTGCCCATGCCTCACTGTGTCCATGCCTCACTGTGTCAATGCCTCACTGTCACTGTGCCCATGCCTCACTGAGCCCAATCTCCCTACCTGATCTCCGGTGCTGTGTGACTAGACTGATGTTTAACATGGGAGTCTATAGAAGGGGTGCCCGGTTTTGAAAAAATGGTGCTCGCTGGTCGTAGGTCCCCTGAACAAAAAAATTTGCACACGGCCAGTACCGGGTCCCTAAAATCCCTGGAGAAATTACCGTTTAACATTAGAGTCTATGGAATGGGTTCCCGCGCTTGAAAAATCGGTGCTCCCGGCCGTAGGTCCGCCGGACAACAAACTTTGCACATTTGTATATGAAAAGAGGGGCTACATGTGTGCCATGTTTAGGGTCCAGGAGACCTAGGACCGGTCAGTACTGGGTCCCTAAAATCACCGGAGAAATTACCGTTTAACATTGGAGTCTATGGAAGGGGTGCCCGGCTTTGAAAAATCGATACTCCCCGGCTGTAGGTCCCCCGGACAACAAACTTTGCACACTTGTAGATGAAGAGTTGGGCCATATGTGTGCCAAGGTTAGGGTCCAGGGGACCTACGGCTGGCCAGGATCAGGTGCACAAAGGTGAATATGGACACAGACTTGAGTATAAGCCTAGGGGGGCATTTTCAGCACACAAAAAATGTGCTGAAAAACGGCTTATTCTTGAGTATATACGGTAAGTAGTCCATCGAATCTACCCTTTTTTTGTCTTGTTTTTGTTTTTTTCGGTTTTTATTTTTCGTATAGATCTATGTTTGTCCCAAGCATGTTTGAAGTCATTTACTATTGACTGTCTCACTACCTCTGCTGGAAATTTATTCCAAGAAACAACTACCCATTCCAAGCATCAACTACCCATTCCAAGCATCAACTACAACTTAAGTGATTGCCTTGGTTAGACAGACAGTCAAGAAGGCCATTCAGGATCTGCCCACTAACCAAGCGTCAGCTACATCAGAACCTGTAACTAGGACCAGGAGAAGGCTCAAGCAATTACCTTGGTTAGACAGTCAAGAAGTCCATTCAGAGTCTGCTCACTAACCAAGTGCTAGCTACATTAGAACTCAAGCCAGGTCCCTTCTTCCAGCTTTCCAGGTCTCCAGGCCAACCAAGACCAGATGCTTTTGCTTCCTTGGAGGAAAAATCTGAGCTGGATAATGGAGAAATGTAAGGGGGCAGGGCAACATATGTTACACAAAAGATGCATACCCTTTGAGTAACACTTCCCTGGTAGATGCTTTAGTATGATACCTGGGATACCATATCACTCTTCTGGTTGATGATGCTGTCTCATTTAAGATTCCTTAGAGAGGAAAATTGATTTGGACTTTAGAAATGTCTATATTTTTTATTTATTTTTGTTAAGTGGGGTTATGTGATGAATATGTTATATGCATGTTGTTGTCTTTTCTTTCTTTTTGTTGTCTAAATATTAAAATTCTATAAAAAATGATTTGATTGAAAAAAAAAGAAATGTCTATATAACTAAGGGCAGTGCATGTAAGCCAGGAACAGTCCTAAACTCGGTCACCAAGGCCAAGAGAGTATGATCAGAATGTAGTAGTGTAGTAGGGCAGCTCTCTAACCTAATGTCCAAAAAAAAAATATCATGAAGCACTTAATGTACTGAAGTTGACAAAGAACTTCATAGGAGAAGTGACCATTCATTCTCTGTGCTGTGTGTCAAGGCTCATGCTTCATTCAGCCACAGCTAGAGCACTTTGCCAAGCCACGGTCAGCTAATTCCTTATCCAAGACTAATTGCTGCAAGATCCTTTTTGAGGGGTCTGCTCGGTTTGAAAGTGAGATGGATTCAGCCATATCAAAGGCACCAGGGTCAAGAGAAGGCTTATACTGCATGACAAGGGATCCCATAGCCAGTGACATTCCTCAAAAAGGAGGTGAGCCAGTGACAATTTCATGAAGTCCAGGCTATATAGACCAGGAAGAGAAGAACTGGAGAGGCATGCAATCTTCAATCCTGAAAAGAGCAAGGTTCAAGATGTCCTCCATCTCAGAGACTCAGAAGCCATTTTGAGGATTTGCCCACACAGACTTGTGCACCAGGGGTGAGATTACAATATTTCCTTTTCCCTTTTTTTAGTAAAAGACTGCTCCTGGATTAAAAATCTTTGAATCGAAAAAAAAAAAAAAAATCGAACTGGTTCCTTGTTCTCTTCGAAACAAATTCTGATAGATCCACAATTTCATACATTTCTAATCAATCTTTTTTCATACACCTACAGTTTGCCTCTTACCTGTTTGGCCTGTCAACATCACTAAGGAAATTCTCAAAGTTGCTTCTTCCAGTGCTAGCGCTCCTTCATTTGCAGGGTTGACAGGCTTACCATTAGCTGGATAACATTCTCTTGGTGACTCAGTGATCCCAGAATCTCCTCCTTAAGCCTTCAAGCCTTGGAGAAATTTGGATGGATCATCAATAGTGTTGAGCGAACCCGAACTGTAAAGTTCGGGTCCGTACCGAACTTTAGCTTTTTCCCAAACCCGAACCCGGACTTTGCGCAAAAGTCCGGGTTCGGCAATCTAATTACGCAGTTAGAAATGCTTCAGGGGCCAGCCAATCACCTTTTGATTAGCTGGTGTGCCCTTAGAAGCCATCATAGCCATGCCTATTAATGGCATGGCTGTGAGTGGTCAGTGCAACATGTGACCCAGCTTCTATATAAGCTAGAAGCACACAGCACACACGTCACTCTGCTTAGAATAAATAGGGAGAGGATCTTGTCTGCTGCTGCTGCTTTTAGGGAGAGATAGAAAAATACATGAGTTAGTCCTGATTCTGGAATCTGAGGGAAAAGATAGAGAGACAGTGTAGTGTAGGGCCAGGTTCCTGTTTTTTGCTTTTAGGGAGAGAGATATATTATATAGGAATAGGAGTCCAGATTCAGAGATATAACTCAGCGATCTGCATAGGTTTACCTGTTTGTGTTGCAGTGCAGTCTTTTTACACTGCTATGAGCCCAGTGTCAGAGAAAATCTACCTTTTATCTGCAAGCTCAGTGCACCAGCACTGCATATATTACTTTGAGAGATACACCGTTTCCATACTGTGGGTGTATTCTGCTCTTGGAAAAAGATCCATTTAGGACAAAAAAAAAAGGCACTTTATTGTGCTCTTTTCCAAAAGACCCATTAAGGGCAAAAAAAATTAAAAATTTCCATTTTATTTTGCTTGTGCAAAAAAAGACCCGTTTAGGGCAAAAAATAAAATAAAAAAAATTGCACTTTAACCACTTGCCGACCGCGCCATGGACAAAAGACGTCCACAGCGCCGTCGAGTTATCCAGGGTGGACGTCCCAGGGACGTCCTCCCAGAATCTTGCTCCCGCGCGCCACCTGGGGCGCGCTCCAGGAAATGTCCGTGACCGCCGGGTCCGGAAGACCCGGCGCATCACGGATCACGGTAAATGGCCGCTAATCGCGGCCGTTTACCACGTGATCGCTCCGTCAAATGACGGAGCGATCACTTGTAAACAGACCGGCGTCATGTGATGACGCCGGTTCCTCCCTCCCCTCTCTGTACCGATCGGTACAGTGTGAGAGGAGAGGGGAGGGAGCGGATCATGTCCGTTCCCTCCCCCATGTCAGAACATGTCAGCTGTGGGCTGGATCTGTGACAATTGTAGTCACAGATCCAGCTATCCATCCATCCCTGCTCAGCCATCCCTGTACAATACCCTGCCAATACTCTGCAATACACCCTGCCAATACTCTGCAATACCCTGTACAATACCCTGTGCAATACTCTGCAATACCCTGTGCAATACTCTGCAATACCCTGTGCAATACTCTGCAATACCCTGCCCATACTGTGCAATACCCTGCCCATACTGTGCAATACCCTGCCCATACTCTGCCCATACTGTGCAATACCCTGCCATACTGTGCAATACTCTGCCATATTCCGCAATACCCTGCCATACTCCTCAATACTCCTGCAATACTCTGCAATACCCGGCAATACTCTGCAATACCCGGCAATACTCTGCAATACCCGGCAATACTCCACAATACCCGGCAATACTCCACAATACCCGGCAATACTCCTCAATACCCGGCAATACTCCTCAATACCCGGCAATACTCCACAATACCTGGCAATACTCCACAATACCCGGCAATACTCCACAATACCCGGCAATACTCAATACCCGGCAATACTCCTCAATACCCGGCAATACTCCTCAATACCCTGCAATACTCCTCAATACCCTGCAATACTCCTCAATACTCGGCAATACCCGGCAATACTCGGCAATACCCGGCAATACTCCACAATACCCGGCAATACTCCACAATACCTGGCAATACTCCACAATACCCGGCAATACTCCACAATACCCGGCAATACTCAATACCCGGCAATACTCCTCAATACCCGGCAATACTCCTCAATACCCTGCAATACTCCTCAATACCCTGCAATACTCCTCAATACTCGGCAATACCCCGCAATACCCGGTAATACTCGGCAATACCCGGCAATACTCGGCAATACCGGGCAATACTCCTCAATACACGGCAATACTCCTCAATACCCTGCAATACTCCTCAATACCCTGCAATACTCCTCAATACCCCGCAATACCCCGCAATACTCGGCAATACCCAGCAATACTCCTCAATACCCCGCAATACCCGGCAATACTCCACAATACTCCGCAATACCCGGCAATACTCCGCAATAACCACTTCCCGCCCGCCGGCCGTCATATGACGTCCTTGACTTTGTGCGGGGATATCTGAATGATGGGAGCAGCTACAGTCATCATTCAGATATTCGCTTTTTTAGCCGGCGATTCCCTACACCATAAAAATGATCATAGCGGCTGTTCCACCGCTTGATCGCTCTTACGCGAGGTGAGAGGGGATGCCCCCCTCCCGCTGCCCTCCGGTGCTTCTACCGACTCACCGCTACGATCAAAGCCAAGATTGTTTTTTTTTTGTTTGTTTTTTCAGGCTTCCCAGCCTAGAGGTGAGATGTGGGGTCTTATTGACCCCATATCTCACTGTAAAGAGGACCTGTCATGCCATATTCCTATTACAAGGGATGTTTACATTCCTTGTAATAGAAATAAAAGTGATCAAAAAAAAATTTGGGGCGGAAATAACATGTCAAACTAAAATAAATAAAGTAAAATGAACAATAAAATATATATTTTTTTTAAAGCGCCCCTGCCCCCGCGAGCTCGCATGCAGAAGTGAACGCATATGTAAGCCCCGCCCACATATGAAAACGGTGTTCAAACCACACATGTGAGGTATCGTGGCGAACGTTAGAGCGAGAGCAATAATTTTGGCCCTAGACCTCCTCTGTAACTCAAAACATGTAACCAGTAAAAATATTTAAAAGTGTTGCCTATGGGGATTTTTAAGTAGCGAAGTTTGGCGCCATTCCACGAGCGTGTGCAATTTTGAAGGGTGACATGTTAGGTATCTATTTACTCGGCGTAACTTCATCTTTCACATTATGCAAAAACATTGGGCTAACTTTACTGTTTTTTTTTTCTTTCAAGCACAAAACTGTTTTTTTCCGTAAAAAACGCGTTAGAAAAATTTCTGCGCAAATACCGTGCAAGATAAAAAGTTGCAACGACCACCATTATATTCTCTAAGGTCTTTGCTAAAAAAACATATATAATGTTTTGGGGTTCTATGTAATTTTCTAGCAAACAAATGATGATTTTTACATGTAGGAGAGAAATGTCAGAATTGGCCTGGGTGCTCCAGAACGCCTGAAGATGCTCCCTGCATGTTGGGCCTCTGTATGTGGCCAGGCTGTGTAAAAGTCTCACACATGTGGTATCGCCATACTCGGGAGTAATAGCAGAATGTGTTTTGGGGTGTAATTTGTGGTATGCATATGCTGGGTGTGAGAAATAACCTGCTAATATGACAATTTTGTGAAAAAAAAAAAAAAGAAAAAAAAAATCTTGATTTTGCAAAGAATTGTGGGAAAAAATGACAACTTCAAAAAACTCACAATGACTCTTTCTAAATACCTTGGAATGTCTTCTTTCCAAAAAGGGGTCATTTGGGGGGTATTTGTACTTTTCTGGCATGTTAGGGTCTCAAGAAATGAGATAGGCCGTCAGTACTTCAGGTGTGATCAATTTTTAGATATTGGCACCATAGCTTGTGGACTCTATAACTTTCACAAAGACCAAAAAATATGCACCAATTTGTACTTATTTTTACCAAAGATATGTAGCAGTATAAATTGTGGCCAAAATTTATGAAGAAAAAATACTAATTTGCTAAATTTTATAAAGGAAACAAAGAAAAATTCATTTTTTTACAAAATTTTCAGTCTTTTTTCTCTTATAGCGCAAAAAATAAAAAACCCAACAGTGATTAACCACTTAAGCCCCGGACCATTTCGGGCCATTAGGACCAAGCCTGTTTTTGGGATTCGGCACTGCGCTGCTTTAACTGTAAATTGTGCGGACATGCAATGTTGTACCCAAATGAAATTTGCGTCCTTTTCTTCCCACAAATAGAGCTTTCTTTTAATGGTATTTGATTGCCTCTGCGATTTTTATTTTTTGCGATATAAACAGAAAAAGACCGAAAATTTTGAAAAAAAATGATATTTTCTACTTTTTGTTATAAGAAAAATCGAATAAACTCAATTTTAGTCATACATTTAGGCCAAAATGTATTCAGCCACATGTCTTTAGTAAAAAAAATGTCAATAAGCGTATATTTATTGGTTTGCGCAAAAGTTATAGCGTTTACAAACTAGGGTACATTTTCTGAAATTTACACAGCTTTAAATTTATGACTGCCTATCTCATTTCTTGAGGTGCTAAAATGGCAGGGCAGTACAAAACCCCCCCAAATGACCCCATTTTGGAAAGTAGACACCCCAAGGAAATTGCTGAGAGGCATGTTGAGCCCATTGATTATTTTTTTTTTTTGTCCAAAGTGATTGAATAATGACAAAAAAAAAAAAAATTACAAAAAGTTGTCACTAAATGATATATTGCTCACACATGCCATGGTTATATGTGGAATTGCACCCCAAAATACATTCTGCTGCTTCTCCTGAGTACGGGGATACCACATGTGTGAGACTTTTTAGGAGCCTAGCCACGTACGGGACCCCGGAAACCAAGCACCGCCTTCAGGATTTCTAAGGGCGCAAATTTTTGATTTCACTCCTCACTACCTATCACAGTTTCGAAGGCCATAAAATGCCAAAATAGCACAAAACCCCCCCAAATGACCCCATTTTGGAAAGTAGACACCCCAAGCTATTTACTGAGAGGCATGTTCAGTCCATGGAATATTTTATATTTTGCCACAAGTTGCGGGAATATGACAAACTTTTTTTTTTTGCACAAAGTTGTCACTAAATGATATATTGCTCACACATGCCATGGGCATATGTGAAATTACACCCCAAAATACATTCTGCTGCTTCTCCTGAGTACGGGGATACCACATGTGTGGGACTTTTTGGGAGCCTAGCCGCGTACGGGACCCCAAAAACCAAGCACCGCCTTCAAGGTTTCTAAGGGCATAAATTTTTGATTTCACTCCTCACTACCTATCACAGTTTTGAAGGCCATAAAATGCCAAGATGGCACAAAACCCCCCCAAATGACCCCATTTTGGAAAGTAGACACCCCAAGCTATTTGCTGAGAGGCATGTTGACCCCATTGAATATTTTTTTTTGTCCCAAATGATTGAATAATGACAAAAAGAAAAAAAAATGTACAAAAAGTTGTCACTAAATGATATATTGCTCACACATGCCATGGTTATATGTGGAATTGCACCCCAAAATACATTCTGCTGCTTTTCCTGAGTACGGGGATACCACATGTGTGGGACTTTTTGGGAGCCTAGCCGCGTACAGGGCCCCAAAAACCAAGCACCGCCTTCAGGATTTCTAAGGGCGTAAATTTTTGATTTCACTCCTCACTACCTATCACAGTTTCGAAGGCCATAAAATGCCAAAATAGCACAAAACCCCCCCAAATTACCCCATTTTGGAAAGTAGACACCCCAAGCTATTTGCTGAGAGGCATGTTGAGTCCATGGAATATTTTATATTTTGCCACAGGTTGCGGGAATATGACAAACTGTTTTTTTTTTGCACAAAGTTGTCACTAAATGATATATTGCTCACACATGCCATGGGCATATGTGAAATTACACCCCAAAATACATTCTGCTGCTTCTCCTGAGTACGGGGATACCACATGTGTGGGACTTTTTGGGAGCCTAGCCGCGTACGGGACCCCAAAAACCAAGCACCGCCTTCAAGGTTTCTAAGGGCATAAATTTTTGATTTCGCTCCTCACTACCTATCACAGTTTTGAAGGCCATAAAATGCCAAGATGGCACAAAACCCCCCCAAATGACCCCATTTTGGAAAGTAGACACCCCAAGCTATTTGCTGAGAGGCATGTTGAGCCCATTGAATATTTTTTTTTTTGTCCCAAATGATTGAATAATGACAAAAAGAAAAAAAAAATGTACAAAAAGTTGTCACTAAATGATACATTGCTCACACATGCCATGGTTATATGTGAAATTACACCCCAAAATACATTCTGCTGCTTCTCCTGAGTACGGGGATACCACATGTGTGGGACTTTTTGGGAGCCTAGCCGCGTACGGGACCCCAAAAACCAAGCACCGCCTTCAAGGTTTCTAAGGGCATAAATTTTTGATTTCGCTCCTCACTACCTATCACAGTTTTGAAGGCCATAAAATGCCAAGATGGCACAAACCCCCCCCAAATGACCCCATTTTGGAAAGTAGACACCCCAAGCTATTTGCTGAGAGGCATGTTGAGCCCATTGAATATTTTTTTTTTTTGTCCCAAATGATTGAATAATGACAAAAAGAAAAAAAAAAATGTACAAAAAGTTGTCACTAAATGATACATTGCTCACACATGCCATGGTTATATGTGAAATTACACCCCAAAATACATTCTGCTGCTTCTCCTGAGTATGGGGATACCACATGTGTGGGACTTTTTGGGAGCCTAGCCGCGTACGGGACCCCAAATCCAAGCACCGCCTTCAAGGTTTCTAAGGGCATAAATTTTTGATTTCACTCCTCACTACCTATCACAGTTTTGAAGGCCATAAAATGTCAAAATAGCCCAAAACCCCCACAAATGACCCCATTTTGGAAAGTAGACACCCCAAGCTATTTGCTGAGAGGCATGGTGAGTATTTTACAGCTCTCATTTGTTTTTGAAAATTAAGAAAGACATTTTTTTTTCTTTTTTTTTTTCTTTTTTTACATTTTCAAAACTTTGTGACAAAAAGCGAGATCTGCAAAATACTCAACATACCTCTCAGCAAATAGCTTGGGGTGTCTACTTTCCAAAATGGGGTCATTTGGGGGGGTTTTGTGCCATCTGGGCATTCCATGGCCTCCGAAACTGTGATAGGCAGTGAGGAGTGAAATCAAAAATTTACACCCATAGAAATCCTGAAGGCGGTGCTTGGTTTTTGGGGTCCCGTACGCGACTAGGCTCCCAAAAAGTCCCACACATGTGGTATCCCCGTACTCAGGAGAAGCAACAGAATGCATTTTGGGGTGTAATTCCACATATGCCCATGGCATGTTTGAGCAATATATAATTTAGTGACAACTTTTTGTACATTTTTATTTTATTTTTTTTTTGGTCATTATTCAATCACTTGGGACAAAAAAAATAAATATTCAATGGGCTCAACATGCCTCTCAGCAAATAGCTTGAGGTGTCTACTTTACAAAATGGGGTCATTTGGGGGGGTTTTGAACTGTCCTGGCATTTTATGCACAACATTATGAAGCTTATGTCACACATCATCCACTCTTCTAACCACTTGAAGACAAAGCCCTTTCTGACACTTTTTGTTTACATGAAAAAATTTTTTTTTTTGCAAGAAAATTATGTTGAACCCCCAAACATTATATATTTTTTTAAAGCAAAGGCCCTACAGATTAAAATAGTGGGTGTTGCATTTTTTTTTCCACACAGTATTTGCGCAGCGATTTTTCAAACGCATTTTTTGGGGGAAAACACACTTTTTTTATTTTTAATGCACTAAAAAACACTATATTGCCCAAATGTTTGATGAAATAAAAAAGATGATCATAGGCCGAGTACATGGATACCAAACACGACATGCTTTAAAATTGCGCACAAACGCGCAGCGGCGACAAACTACATTCATTTTTAAAAGCATTTAAAAGCCTTTACAGGTTACCACGTTAGATTTACAGAGGAGGTCTACTGCTAAAATGACTGCCCTCGATCTGACCTTCGCGGTGATACCTCACATGCATGATGCAATTGCTGTTTACATATGACGCTAGACCGACGCTTGCGTTCGCCTTTGCGCAATAGCAGGGGGGGACAGCGGTGCTTTTTTTTTTTTTTTTTTTTTTTATTATTTATTTGGCTTTTTTATTTTATTTTTAAACTGTGCCTTCCATATTTTATTTTTTTACCATTTTTATCGTTATCTCAGGGAATGTAAATATCCCCTATGATAGCAATAGGTAGTGACAGGTACTCTTTTTTTGAAAAAAATTGGGGGGTTAGACCCTAGATCTTTCCTCTGCCCTCAAAGCATCTGACCACACCAAGATCGGTGTGATAAAATGCTTTCCCAATTTCCCAATGGCGCTTTTTATATCCGGGGGGGGGACATTCCCTCCCACTGCTTGTAAAAGCAGTCTAGAGGCTAATTATCTGCTAGAATTGCTTTTACATGAAAGCCAGCTGCTGGCTGAAAAGAATGATACCAAGATGATACCTAAACCCACAGGCATCATTCTGGTATAAACATTCAAAGTCCAGCAACATACCAGTACGTTGCTGGTCCTTGTTGGACATGTATTGTAATCTTTTTTTTCATACAGCCTATTGGCTGAACGAAAAAAAGAGATTGATTGGTGGGTATGCCCACCATTAGAATACCTCCCTTCATCCACCCACTTCTAATGATGGGCATATATGCCGAAGCATGGGGGCATCCTCCCGCAAAAAAGTTATGCCGCGTACACACGGTCAAGCCTTCGTCGGAATTTCGACCGTATGTACGCGGCATATAAGGTTATGTCGCGTACACACGGTCGGACTTTTCCACGGGCAAGCCTCCGTTGGAATTTCGACCGTATATACGCGGCATTAGGAGCAAAATCGCTCCTCCGCCCCTGCTGCCCCCATGCTTCGGCATATATGCTCTTTTTTTTAACTGTGGTGGTGAAATCACCTCCTACAGCGTTGGAGTCACGGCTTTATGTATCGTGGGAGCAAACGCTGTTGCTGTCAAGATAAATAGATCCGCGCTGCAACTGAATGGCGTACCTGCTAAGCAAATGGTGGTTAACATTAAAACAAAGTAACATTACAGTACAACAGTAAGACCTTACCATGCCATACCTGCAAAGCAAATACCAAAACAAAACCTAGTAAAAAATAAAAAAATGTTTTAACGCAACCTGTGCCTAAAATATATATATGCCGAAGCATGGGGGCATCCTCCCGCAAAAAAGTTATGCCGCGTACACACGGTCGGAATTTTCCACGGGCAGGCCTCCGTCGGAATTTCGACCGTATGTACGCGGCATTAGGAGCAAAATCGCTCCTCCGCCCCTGCTGCCCCCATGCTTCGGCATATATGCTCTTTTTTTTAACTGTGGTGGTGAAATCACCTCCTACAGCGTTGGAGTCACGGCTTTATGTATCGTGGGAGCAAACGCTGTTGCTGTCAAGATAAATAGATCCGCGCTGCAACTGAATGGCGTACCTGCTAAGCAAATGGTGGTTAACATTAAAACAAAGTAACATTACAGTACAACAGTAAGACCTTACCATGCCATACCTGCAAAGCAAATACCAAAACAAAACCTAGTAAAAAATAAAAAAATGTTTTAAAGCAACCTGTGCCTAAAATATATATATGCCGAAGCATGGGGGCATCCTCCCGCAAAAAAGTTATGCCGCGTACACACGGTCGGAATTTCGACCGTATGTACGCGGCATTAGGAGCAAAATCGCTCCTCCGCCCCTGCTGCCCCCATGCTTCGGCATATATGCTCTTTTTTTTAACTGTGGTGGTGAAATCACCTCCTACAGCACTGGAGTCACGGCTTTATGTATCGTGGGAGCAAACGCTGTTGCTGTCAAGATAAATAATTCCGCGCTGCAGTTGAATGGCGCACCTGAAAACAAAAAATTACATACCTGAAAAGCAAGCATGATAAAACATTGCAGAATAGAATACAGTAAAAAAGAGCAGAACAATAGAGAGAAAATAGAGAGAGAGAGAACAATAAAACGACAACTATTTTTGGTTTTTTTATTTTATATTTTTTTTGTGTTTTGTTTTTTACGTTTTTTTTTTCTTTTTTACACTTTTTTTTGTAACTTTACAACTGTAATGGTTCGGGTCTCTCAAAATGTAATGGCATCTTGGGAGACCCTGTGTAAGTGTGTCCTTGTCTGTGAAATGCTGTACCCTACGCTAAAACTTCACTTTTGAGTGGTAGCGTTCAAAACATTCACCTTGGCAAAGACCAGGCTTGTCAGGACAGAGTGGACAAAAACTACGGGTGTCACGCCTAAATCCGCGCTTGCTACAGACACGACATCTTTTTTGGGGGTGGCTTTGGGTAGGGGTACTCGGGAGGACATACGAATAATGCCTCTCATGCAGCCGGCTTACTGCATTTGGTTGGGGATGGTGAGGTGCAGAACCGCCTGGATACAGGAGTTCTGTGACTATCTCATTCTGGAATTTTAGAAGAGATAACGTCCCGCCTGAAGCTCTGTATAGCACATGAGCGTTCAGCAAAGCCAATTGGAATAATGATAGAGACACTTTTTTGTACCAGCGTCTCGCCTTACGGTCAATTAGATACGGCGCCATCAACTGGTCGTTGAGGTCCACCCCTCCCATATTTTGGTTATATTCATGGACACAGAGGGGTTTCTCCACAACACCAGTCGCCGTACGAATTTGGACTGTCGTGTCTGCATTAAGGGAGGTAAGAAGGAAAACATTCTTATTGTCCCTCCACTTCATAGCGAGCAAGTTATTACACTTCAAGCAGGCTCTCTCCCCCAGCCTAAGACGGGCATCTACAAGCCGCTGGGGAAAGCCCCGGCGATTAGGTCGCACGGTGCCACATGCTCCAATCTTATGATCAAACAAGTGACTAAACAGTGGCACGCTCGTGTAATAATTGTCCACATACAAGTGGTACCCCTTTCCGAATAAGGGTGACACCAAGTTCCACACTATCTTGCCAGCGCTCCCTATGTAATCCGGGCAGTTGACCGACTCAATCTGACTGTCTTTTCCCTCATAAACCGTAAAGTTCACTACATAGCCTGTTGCCCTGTCACAGAACTTGTAGAGCTTGACCCCGTATCTAAAATTTAATCAGGGACTCATCAACGCAGACAACTTGATCGGGAGTAAACAAGGCTGCAAAACGTTCGTTGAAGTGGTTTATGAGGGGCCGAATTTTATAGAGCCGGTCGTATTCAGGGTCCCCACGTGGACGACAAAGTTCATTGTCGTTGAAGTGCATGAACCGCAAAATCTGCTCGTATCGTGCCCTGGACATGGAGGCAGAGAACACGGGCATGTGGTCAATTGGGTGCGTGGACCAATAAGCACGCAATGACGGAAATTTATGTGTGCCCATGTTGAGGGAAAGGCCCAGAAAGGTCTTAAATTCGGAAACCGTAATTGGTTTCCAATTTCTGGCAATTTTAGGCAACTGGGGGTTAGCGGCGATAAATTGACCAGCATATAAATTACTCTGGTCCACAATAGATCTATAGAGATCTTCCGTGAAAAACAGCGAATAAAAATCAATTGGAATAAAATCAGCTGTTTCCACCTGAATACCGGGTTGGGCAGTGAATGGGGGAAGTACGGGTTCTGCAGAAGTGGTGGGGACCCAATCAGGATAGGCGAATTCTGCAGGAAGGGCAGTATGGGCACGACGGGCCTGCCTTTGTCTTCTTGGTGGCAGCGGGACACTACTTGTGCTTGCCACCTCGCCAGCTTGAACTGCACTTATGGGACTCGCCACGTCACCAAGTGTTACTGCAGTGCTGGATGTACGTCCAGGCTGTACTAGGCCGCTGGTGCTTGCCAGTTCACCAGAAGGAATAGCGGCGCTAGTACTACTCTGCTCCATGATACGAGAGACCTGCGGTTCTTGCTCCTCAACAACCTCAGAAGATCGGGATCGGGTACGCCTGACCTTAGCAGGGACCTCAACTTCGTCGTCAGAGCTATCTGACGTGGGGCCGCTGACGTCACTGTCTTCTACGGGAAGATATTCTGAGCCTGAATCTGACAGATACGTGACCTCCTCTTCACTATCTGTCATGCTCAGAATCTCGTAGGCCTCTTTACTAGTGTACCTTCGTCTTGCCATTTTGGGCTCTAAATTTAGGGGTACACTAGTAAGATTCACAGGAAAAAAAGCACCTGACTGTCGTCAGCAAATATATCAAACGCTACAAAAAAACTGTTAGCGATCGCAGGGATCAGGCCTGTCTCTGCGAACGCTGCAGTTATGTGTGTTGTGTTTGGTAAGTGACAGTGATCGATCGATACTGCACTTGGGTGGGCTGGGCTGGGCTGGGCGGAGGGGCTAAACGCAGGCGCTAGCAGGTATCTGGACTGATCCCGCTAACACTGCGTTTTTGGGAACCCTAAACCGCTGGGGATGCTAGTATAGATCTGATCAGATACTATACCACTAAGGGGGGTGTATGCTTTGCGCGTGGGTGTTAGCGTTACTGGCACTAACCTAACACTGCCTGGGGCGACGCAGACCCTCTCTGGCGCTAAAACCTAATTGATCTCACCCGCCGGGCGATCAGGGGGGTTAAACCTTTATTGGGTTATATACGGCGGGTGCCCTGATGCTATAAAAAGCAAACTAATCAACCAGCGTCACCCGTAACCTTTATATGGTGATCACTGGTGAAAGGGTTAACTAGGGGCAATCAGGGGGTTAAAACCTTTATTAGGTTAAATATGGGGGTACCTGACACTATATAAAAACCTGACGGGTAACCTAAATAACTAAATAACTTACTGGCTAACCAGTGACACCAGTGACGCTTATACGGCGATCACTGGTGAAAGGGTTAACTCTAGGGGCAATCAGGGGGTTAAAATAATATATGGGGGTACCTGACACCAATAAAAACCTGCGGCGAACCTAAAAAAAAAATAACTGCCTATCTAAAACACCAGCGACACGAATACAGCGATCGGAAAAACAATCGCTTAGTGACGCTGAAGTTAGGGGGTGAAAGGGTTACCTGGGGGGTGATCAAGGGGTTAAACCTTTATTAGGGGGGGTTAGGGGGCTACCCTGGACCTAAAGGGGCCTAATCCTAACTGCCCTGCAACTTTTTACTATCACAGATGACACTAAATGCAGTGATCAGTAAAATAAATGATCACTGCAATCAGTGACACTGTGATTGGGGGCTTTGGGGTGACCTGGGGGGTGATCTGGGGGTGACTGGGGGGTGATTTGTGTGCCTATGTGTACCTACGTGTCAGTGGACTGTTGGAGCACTAACCTCTGTCTTCACTCCTCGGCGCCGGGAACGAAAAGACCGCGGCGAGGGAGATGACATCACTTCCTCCAGCCTGTGTTTACATCACATGGCGGAGGAAGCAATTTCATTGGCCGGGAGCGATCGCGAGGGGGGGGGGGCGGAATCGAGTGGCCGCCCCCTCATGCCTGATCGCTCCCGAACACTTAACGGCCGCTCACTGCAGTGAAGGGGGTCCGGATGGACCCCCCAACTGCACAAAGGCGATCACGTAGATCTACGTGATTCTGCCTGTCCGTGCCATTCTGCCGACGTAAATCGGCGGTGGGCGGTCGTTAAGTGGTTAAATACCACCAAAAGAAAGCTCCATTTGTGTGAAAAAAGGACAAAAATGTCATATGGGTACAGTGTTGTATGACTGAGTAATTGTCATTCAAAATGTGAGAGCACCGAAAGCTGAAAATTCGTCTGGTTAGGAAGGGGGTTTAAGTGCCCAGTTGTCAAGTGGTTAATGTACGCTTGCAAAAAGACCAATTTAGGGCCACAAAAAATATTTTGCAGTGTGTTATACATATGTGGAGGCGTGTGAAATAAACCATTTCTATATATTTGTCTTCTACTGTGCTATACTAATAAAACAACATTTTTTTTTAAATAGCATTTTCAGCAGTTCTGTAGCTGTGCGATTCAGCGGTTACGTACTGTGGGTGTGTTGTGGTCTTCCAAAAAACGCCATTTAGGGCCACAAAAATCATTTTGCAGTGTGTTATACATATGTGGAGGTGTGTGAAATAAACAATTTATATATAGTTTTCTTCTACTGTGCTATACTAAAAAAACAACTTTTTTTTAATAGCATTTTCTGCAGTTCTGTAGCTGTGCGATTCAGCGGTTACGTACTGTGGGTGTGTTGTGGTCTTCCAAAAAACGCCATTTAGGGCCACAAAAAATATTTTGCAGTGTGTTATACATATGTGGAGGTGTGTGAAATAAACAATTTCTAAATAGTTTTCTTCTACTGTGCTATACTAAAAAAACAACATTTTTTTTGAATAGCATTTTCTGCAGTTCTGTAGCTGTGCGATTCAGCGGTTACGTACTGTGGGTGTGTTGTGGTCGTCCAAAAAACGGCATTTAGGGCCACAAAAAATATTTTGCAGTGTGTTATACATATGTGGAGGTTTATGAAATAAACAATTTATATATAGTTTTCTTCTACTGTGCTATATTAAAAAAAAGACATTTTTTTTGAATAGCATTTTCTGCAGTTCTGTAGCTGTGCGATTCAGCGGTTACGTACTGTGGGTGTATTGTGGTCTTCCAAAAAACGCCATTTAGGGCCACAAAAAATATTTTGCAGTGTGTTATACATATGTGGAGGTGTGTGAAATAAACAATTTCTAAATAGTTTTCTTCTACTGTGCTATACTAAAAAAACAAATTTTTTTTAATAGCATTTTCTGCAGTTCTGTAGCTGTGCGATTCAGCGGTTACGTACTGTGGGTGTGTTGTGGTCTTCCAAAAAACGCCATTTAGGGCCACAAAAAATATTTTGCAGTGTCTTATACATATGTGGAGGTGTGTGAAATAAACAATTTCTAAATAGTTTTCTTCTACTGTGCTATACTAAAAAAACAACATTTTTTTGAATAGCATTTTCTGCAGTTCTGTAGCTGTGCGATTCAGCGATTACGTACTGTGGGTGTGTTGTGGTCTTCCAAAAAACGCCATTTAGGGCCACAAAAAATATTTTGCAGTGTGTTATACATATGTGGAGGTGTGTGAAACAAACAATTTATATATAGTTTTCTTCTACTGTGCTATACTAAAAAACAACATTTTTTTTGAATAGCATTTTCTGCAGTTCTGTAGCTGTGCTATTCAGCAGTTACGTACTGTGGGTGTGTTGTGGTCTTCCAAAAAATGCCATTTAGGGCCACAAAAAATATTTTGCAGTGTGTTATACATATGTGGAGGTGTGTGAAATAAACTATTTATATATAGTTTTCTTCTACTGTGCTATACTAAAAAAACAACTTTTTTTTTAATAGCATTTTCTGCAGTTCTGTAGCTGTGCGATTCAGCGGTTACGTACTGTGGGTGTGTTGTGGTCTTCCAAAAAACGCCATTTAGGGCCACAAAAAATATTTTGCAGTGTGTTATACATATGTGGAGGTGTGTGAAATAAACAATTTATATATAGTTTTCTTCTACTGTGCTATACTAAAAAAAAACATTTTTTTTGAATAGCATTTTCTGCAGTTCTGTAGTTGTGCGATTCAGCGGTTACGTACTGTGGGTGTGTTGTGGTCTTCCAAAAAAACGCCATTTAGGGCCACAAAAAATATTTTGCAGTGTGTTATACATATGTGGAGGTGTGTGAAACAAACAATTTATATATAGTTTTCTTCTACTGTGCTATACTAAAAAAACAACATTTTTTTTTAACAGCATTTTCTGCAGTTCTGTAGCTGTGCGATTCAGCGGTTACGTACTGTGGGTGTGTTGTGGTCTTCCAAAAAACGCCATTTAGGGCCACAAAAAATATTTTGCAGTGTGTTATACATATGTGGAGGTGTGTGAAATAAACAATTTCTAAATAGTTTTCTTCTACTGTGCTATACTAAAAAAACAAAAAAATTTTTGAATAGCATTTTCTGCAGTACTGTAGCTGTGCGATTCAGCGGTTACGTACTGTGGGTGTGTTGTGGTCTTCCAAAAAACGCCATTTAGGGCCACAAAAATCATTTTGCAGTGTGTTATACATATGTGGAGGTGTGTGAAATAAACAATTTATATATAGTTTTCTTCTACTGTGCTATACTAAAAAAACAACTTTTTTTTTTAATAGCATTTTCTGTAGTTCTGTAGCTGTGCGATTCAGCGGTTACGTACTGTGGGTGTGTTGTGGTCTTCCAAAAAACGCCATTTAGGGCCACAAAAAATATTTTGCAGTGTGTTATACATATGTGGAGGTGTGTGAAATAAACAATTTCTAAATAGTTTTCTTCTACTGTGCTATACTAAAAAAACAAATTTTTTTTTGAATGGCATTTTCTGCAGTTCTGTAGCTGTGCGATTCAGCGGTTACGTACTGTGGGTGTGTTGTGGTCTTCCAAAAAACGCCATTTAGGGCCACAAAAAATATTTTGCAGTGTGTTATACATATGTGGAGGTTTATGAAATAAACAATTTATATATAGTTTTCTTCTACTGTGCTATATTAAAAAAAAAACATTTTTTTTTTTATAGCATTTTCTGCAGTTCTGTAGCTGTGCGATTCTGCGGTTACGTACTGTGGGTGTATTGTGGTCTTCCAAAAAATGCCATTTAGGGCCACAAAAAATATTTTGCAGTGTGTTATACATATGTGGAGGTGTGTGAAATAAACAATTTCTAAATAGTTTTCTTCTACTGTGCTATACTAAAAAAAAAAACATTTTTTTTGAATAGCATTTTCTGCAGTTCTGTAGCTGTGCGATTCAGCGGTTACATACTGTGGGTGTATTGTGGTCTTCCAAAAAACGCCATTTAGGGCCACAAAAAATATTTTGCAGTGTGTTATACATATGTGGAGGTGTGTGAAATAAACAATTTCTAAATAGTTTTCTTCTACTGTGCTATACTAAAAAAACAATTTTTTTTTAATAGCATTTTCTGCAGTTCTGTAGCTGTGCGATTCAGCGATTACGTACTGTGGGTGTGTTGTGGTCTTCCAAAAAACGCCATTTAGGGCCACAAAAAATATTTTGCAGTGTGTTATACATATGTGGAGGTGTGTGAAATAAACAATTTATATATAGTTTTCTTCTACTGTGCTATACTAAAAAAAAAACATTTTTTTTGAATAGCATTTTCTGCAGTTCTGTAGTTGTGCGATTCAGCGGTTACGTACTGTGGGTGTGTTGTGGTCTTCCAAAAAACGCCATTTAGGGCCACAAAAAATATTTTGCAGTGTGTTATACATATGTGGAGGTGTGTGAAACAAACAATTTATATATAGTTTTCTTCTACTGTGCTATACTAAAAAAACAACATTTTTTTTGAATAGCATTTTCTGCAGTTCTGTAGCTGTGCTATTCAGCAGTTACGTACTGTGGGTGTGTTGTGGTCTTCCAAAAAATGCCATTTAGGGCCACAAAAAATATTTTGCAGTGTGTTATACATATGTGGAGGTGTGTGAAATAAACTATTTATATATAGTTTTCTTCTACTGTGCTATACTAAAAAAACAACTTTTTTTTAATAGCATTTTCTGCAGTTCTGTAGCTGTGCGATTCAGCGGTTACATACTGTGGGTGTGTTGTGGTCTTCCAAAAAATGCCATTTAGGGCCACAAAAAATATTTTGCAGTGTGTTATACATATGTGGAGGTGTGTGAAATAAACAATTTATATATAGTTTTCTTCTACTGTGCTATACTAAAAAAAAACATTTTTTTTGAATAGCATTTTCTGCAGTTCTGTAGTTGTGCGATTCAGCGGTTACGTACTGTGGGTGTGTTGTGGTCTTCCAAAAAACGCCATTTAGGGCCACAAAAAATATTTTGCAGTGTGTTATACATATGTGGAGGTGTGTGAAACAAACAATTTATATATAGTTTTCTTCTACTGTGCTATACTAAAAAAACAACATTTTTTTTGAATAGCATTTTCTGCAGTTCTGTAGCTGTGCGATTCAGCGGTTACGTACTGTGGGTGTGTTGTGGTCTTCCAAAAAACGCCATTTAGGGCCACAAAAAATATTTTGCAGTGTGTTATACATATGTGGAGGTGTGTGAAATAAACAATTTCTAAATAGTTTTCTTCTACTGTGCTATACTAAAAAAACAAAATTTTTTTTGAATAGCATTTTCTGCAGTACTGTAGCTGTGCGATTCAGCGGTTACGTACTGTGGGTGTGTTGTGGTCTTCCAAAAAACGCCATTTAGGGCCACAAAAATAATTTTGCAGTGTGTTATACATATGTGGAGGTGTGTGAAATAAACAATTTATATATAGTTTTCTTCTACTGTGCTATACTAAAAAAACAACTTTTTTTTTTAATAGCATTTTCTGCAGTTCTGTAGCTGTGCGATTCAGCGGTTACGTACTGTGGGTGTGTTGTGGTCTTCCAAAAAACGCCATTTAGGGCCACAAAAAATATTTTGCAGTGTGTTATACATATGTGGAGGTGTGTGAAATAAACAATTTCTAAATAGTTTTCTTCTACTGTGCTATACTAAAAAAACAACATTTTTTTTGAATGGCATTTTCTGCAGTTCTGTAGCTGTGCGATTCAGCGGTTACGTACTGTGGGTGTGTTGTGGTCATCCAAAAAACGCCATTTAGGGCCACAAAAAATATTTTGCAGTGTGTTATACATATGTGGAGGTTTATGAAATAAACAATTTATATATAGTTTTCTTCTACTGTGCTATATTAAAAAAAAACATTTTTTTTTTAATAGCATTTTCTGCAGTTCTGTAGCTGTGCGATTCAGCGGTTACGTACTGTGGGTGTATTGTGGTCTTCCAAAAAACGCCATTTAGGGCCACAAAAAATATTTTGCAGTGTGTTATACATATGTGGAGGTGTGTGAAATAAACAATTTCTAAAGTTTTCTTCTACTGTGCTATACTAAAAAAAAAAACATTTTTTTTGAATAGCATTTTCTGCAGTTCTGTAGCTGTGCGATTCAGCGGTTACATACTGTGGGTGTATTGTGGTCTTCCAAAAAATGCCATTTAGGGCCACAAAAAATATTTTGCAGTGTGTTATACATATGTGGAGGTGTGTGAAATAAACAATTTCTAAATAGTTTTCTTCTACTGTGCTATACTAAAAAAACAATTTTTTTTTAATAGCATTTTCTGCAGTTCTGTAGCTGTGCGATTCAGCGGTTACGTACTGTGGGTGTGTTGTGGTCTTCCAAAAAACGCCATTTAGGGCCACAAAAAATATTTTGCAGTGTGTTATACATATGTGGAGGTGTGTGAAATAAACAATTTATATATAGTTTTCTTCTACTGTGCTATACTAAAAAAAACATTTTTTTTAATAGCATTTTCTGCAGTTCTGTAGCTGTGCGATTCAGCGGTTACGTACTGTGGGTGTGTTGTGGTCTTCCAAAAAACGCCATTTAGGGCCACAAAAAATATTTTGCAGTGTGTTATACATATGTGGAGGTGTGTGAAACAAACAATTTATATATAGTTTTCTTCTACTGTGCTATACTAAAAAAACAACATTTTTTTTGAATAGCATTTTCTGCAGTTCTGTAGCTGTGCTATTCAGCAGTTACGTACTGTGGGTGTGTTGTGGTCTTCCAAAAAACGCCATTTAGGGCCACAAAAAATATTTTGCAGTGTGTTATACATATGTGGAGGTGTGTGAAATAAACTATTTATATATAGTTTTCTTCTACTGTGCTATACTAAAAAACAACTTTTTTTTTTAATAGCATTTTCTGCAGTTCTGTAGCTGTGCGATTCAGCGGTTACGTACTGTGGGTGTGTTGTGGTCTTCCAAAAAATGCCATTTAGGGCCACAAAAAATATTTTGCAGTGTGTTATACATATGTGGAGGTGTGTGAAATAAACAATTTATATATAGTTTTCTTCTACTGTGCTATACTAAAAAAAAACATTTTTTTTGAATAGCATTTTCTGCAGTTCTGTAGTTGTGCGATTCAGCGGTTACGTACTGTGGGTGTGTTGTGGTCTTCCAAAAAACGCCATTTAGGGCCACAAAAAATATTTTGCAGTGTGTTATACATATGTGGAGGTGTGTGAAACAAACAATTTATATATAGTTTTCTTCTACTGTGCTATACTAAAAAAACAACATTTTTTTTGAATAGCATTTTCTGCAGTTCTGTAGCTGTGCGATTCAGCGGTTACGTACTGTGGGTGTGTTGTGGTCTTCCAAAAAACGCCATTTAGGGCCACAAAAAATATTTTGCAGTGTGTTATACATATGTGGAGGTGTGTGAAATAAACAATTTCTAAATAGTTTTCTTCTACTGTGCTATACTAAAAAAACAAAATTTTTTTTGAATAGCATTTTCTGCAGTACTGTAGCTGTGCGATTCAGCGGTTACGTACTGTGGGTGTGTTGTGGTCTTCCAAAAAACGCCATTTAGGGCCACAAAAATAATTTTGCAGTGTGTTATACATATGTGGAGGTGTGTGAAATAAACAATTTATATATAGTTTTCTTCTACTGTGCTATACTAAAAAAACAACTTTTTTTTTTAATAGCATTTTCTGCAGTTCTGTAGCTGTGCGATTCAGCGGTTACGTACTGTGGGTGTGTTGTGGTCTTCCAAAAAACGCCATTTAGGGCCACAAAAAATATTTTGCAGTGTGTTATACATATGTGGAGGTGTGTGAAATAAACAATTTCTAAATAGTTTTCTTCTACTGTGCTATACTAAAAAAACAACATTTTTTTTGAATGGCATTTTCTGCAGTTCTGTAGCTGTGCGATTCAGCGGTTACGTACTGTGGGTGTGTTGTGGTCATCCAAAAAACGCCATTTAGGGCCACAAAAAATATTTTGCAGTGTGTTATACATATGTGGAGGTTTATGAAATAAACAATTTATATATAGTTTTCTTCTACTGTGCTATATTAAAAAAAAAACATTTTTTTTTTAATAGCATTTTCTGCAGTTCTGTAGCTGTGCGATTCAGCGGTTACGTACTGTGGGTGTATTGTGGTCTTCCAAAAAACGCCATTTAGGGCCACAAAAAATATTTCGCAGTGTGTTATACATATGTGGAGGTGTGTGAAATAAACAATTTCTAAATAGTTTTCTTCTACTGTGCTATACTAAAAAAAAAAACATTTTTTTTGAATAGCATTTTCTGCAGTTCTGTAGCTGTGCGATTCAGCGGTTACATACTGTGGGTGTATTGTGGTCTTCCAAAAAACGCCATTTAGGGCCACAAAAAATATTTTGCAGTGTGTTATACATATGTGGAGGTGTGTGAAATAAACAATTTCTAAATAGTTTTCTTCTACTGTGCTATACTAAAAAAACAATTTTTTTTTAATAGCATTTTCTGCAGTTCTGTAGCTGTGCGATTCAGCGGTTACGTACTGTGGGTGTGTTGTGGTCTTCCAAAAAACACCATTTAGGGCCACAAAAAATATTTTGCAGTGTGTTATACATATGTGGAGGTGTGTGAAATAAACAATTTATATATAGTTTTCTTCTACTGTGCTATACTAAAAAAAACATTTTTTTTAATAGCATTTTCTGCAGTTCTGTAGCTGTGCGATTCAGCGGTTACGTACTGTGGGTGTGTTGTGGTCTTCCAAAAAACGCCATTTAGGGCCACAAAAAATATTTTGCAGTGTGTTATACATATGTGGAGGTGTGTGAAACAAACAATTTATATATAGTTTTCTTCTACTGTGCTATACTAAAAAAACAACATTTTTTTTGAATAGCATTTTCTGCAGTTCTGTAGCTGTGCGATTCAGCGGTTACGTACTGTGGGTGTGTTGTGGTCTTCCAAAAAACGCCATTTAGGGCCACAAAAAATATTTTGCAGTGTGTTATACATATGTGGAGGTGTGTGAAATAAACAATTTCTAAATAGTTTTCTTCTACTGTGCTATACTAAAAAAACAAAATTTTTTTTGAATAGCATTTTCTGCAGTACTGTAGCTGTGCGATTCAGCGGTTACGTACTGTGGGTGTGTTGTGGTCTTCCAAAAAACGCCATTTAGGGCCACAAAAATAATTTTGCAGTGTGTTATACATATGTGGAGGTGTGTGAAATAAACAATTTATATATAGTTTTCTTCTACTGTGCTATACTAAAAAAACAACTTTTTTTTTTAATAGCATTTTCTGCAGTTCTGTAGCTGTGCGATTCAGCGGTTACGTACTGTGGGTGTGTTGTGGTCTTCCAAAAAACGCCATTTAGGGCCACAAAAAATATTTTGCAGTGTGTTATACATATGTGGAGGTGTGTGAAATAAACAATTTCTAAATAGTTTTCTTCTACTGTGCTATACTAAAAAAACAACATTTTTTTGAATGGCATTTTCTGCAGTTCTGTAGCTGTGCGATTCAGCGGTTACGTACTGTGGGTGTGTTGTGGTCATCCAAAAAACGCCATTTAGGGCCACAAAAAATATTTTGCAGTGTGTTATACATATGTGGAGGTTTATGAAATAAACAATTTATATATAGTTTTCTTCTACTGTGCTATATTAAAAAAAAAACATTTTTTTTTTAATAGCATTTTCTGCAGTTCTGTAGCTGTGCGATTCAGCGGTTACGTACTGTGGGTGTATTGTGGTCTTCCAAAAAACGCCATTTAGGGCCACAAAAAATATTTTGCAGTGTGTTATACATATGTGGAGGTGTGTGAAATAAACAATTTCTAAATAGTTTTCTTCTACTGTGCTATACTAAAAAAAAAAACATTTTTTTTGAATAGCATTTTCTGCAGTTCTGTAGCTGTGCGATTCAGCGGTTACATACTGTGGGTGTATTGTGGTCTTCCAAAAAACGCCATTTAGGGCCACAAAAAATATTTTGCAGTGTGTTATACATATGTGGAGGTGTGTGAAATAAACAATTTCTAAATAGTTTTCTTCTACTGTGCTATACTAAAAAAACAATTTTTTTTTAATAGCATTTTCTGCAGTTCTGTAGCTGTGCGATTCAGCGGTTACGTACTGTGGGTGTGTTGTGGTCTTCCAAAAAACGCCATTTAGGGCCACAAAAAATATTTTGCAGTGTGTTATACATATGTGGAGGTGTGTGAAATAAACAATTTATATATAGTTTTCTTCTACTGTGCTATACTAAAAAAAACATTTTTTTTAATAGCATTTTCTGCAGTTCTGTAGCTGTGCGATTCAGCGGTTACGTACTGTGGGTGTGTTGTGGTCTTCCAAAAAACGCCATTTAGGGCCACAAAAAATATTTTGCAGTGTGTTATACATATGTGGAGGTGTGTGAAACAAACAATTTATATATAGTTTTCTTCTACTGTGCTATACTAAAAAAACAACATTTTTTTTGAATAGCATTTTCTGCAGTTCTGTAGCTGTGCTATTCAGCAGTTACGTACTGTGGGTGTGTTGTGGTCTTCCAAAAAACGCCATTTAGGGCCACAAAAAATATTTTGCAGTGTGTTATACATATGTGGAGGTGTGTGAAATAAACTATTTATATATAGTTTTCTTCTACTGTGCTATACTAAAAAACAACTTTTTTTTTTAATAGCATTTTCTGCAGTTCTGTAGCTGTGCGATTCAGCGGTTACGTACTGTGGGTGTGTTGTGGTCTTCCAAAAAATGCCATTTAGGGCCACAAAAAATATTTTGCAGTGTGTTATACATATGTGGAGGTGTGTGAAATAAACAATTTATATATAGTTTTCTTCTACTGTGCTATACTAAAAAAAAACATTTTTTTTGAATAGCATTTTCTGCAGTTCTGTAGTTGTGCGATTCAGCGGTTACGTACTGTGGGTGTGTTGTGGTCTTCCAAAAAACGCCATTTAGGGCCACAAAAAATATTTTGCAGTGTGTTATACATATGTGGAGGTGTGTGAAACAAACAATTTATATATATTTTTCTTCTACTGTGCTATACTAAAAAAACAACATTTTTTTTGAATAGCATTTTCTGCAGTTCTGTAGCTGTGCGATTCAGCGGTTACGTACTGTGGGTGTGTTGTGGTCTTCCAAAAAACGCCATTTAGGGCCACAAAAAATATTTTGCAGTGTGTTATACATATGTGGAGGTGTGTGAAATAAACAATTTCTAAATAGTTTTCTTCTACTGTGCTATACTAAAAAAACAACATTTTTTTTGAATGGCATTTTCTGCAGTTCTGTAGCTGTGCGATTCAGCGGTTACGTACTGTGGGTGTGTTGTGGTCGTCCAAAAAACGCCATTTAGGGCCACAAAAAATATTTTGCAGTGTGTTATACATATGTGGAGGTTTATGAAATAAACAATTTATATATAGTTTTCTTCTACTGTGCTATATTAAAAAAAAAAACATTTTTTTTTTAATAGCATTTTCTGCAGTTCTGTAGCTGTGCGATTCAGCGGTTACGTACTGTGGGTGTATTGTGGTCTTCCAAAAAACGCCATTTAGGGCCACAAAAAATATTTTGCAGTGTGTTATACATATGTGGAGGTGTGTGAAATAAACAATTTCTAAATAGTTTTCTTCTACTGTGCTATACTAAAAAAAAAAACATTTTTTTTGAATAGCATTTTCTGCAGTTCTGTAGCTGTGCGATTCAGCGGTTACATACTGTGGGTGTATTGTGGTCTTCCAAAAAACGCCATTTAGGGCCACAAAAAATATTTTGCAGTGTGTTATACATATGTGGAGGTGTGTGAAATAAACAATTTCTAAATAGTTTTCTTCTACTGTGCTATACTAAAAAAACAATTTTTTTTTTAATAGCATTTTCTGCAGTTCTGTAGCTGTGCGATTCAGCGATTACGTACTGTGGGTGTGTTGTGGTCTTCCAAAAAACGCCATTTAGGGCCACAAAAAATATTTTGCAGTGTGTTATACATATGTGGAGGTGTGTGAAATAAACAATTTATATATAGTTTTCTTCTACTGTGCTATACTAAAAAAAAACATTTTTTTTGAATAGCATTTTCTGCAGTTCTGTAGTTGTGCGATTCAGCGGTTACGTACTGTGGGTGTGTTGTGGTCTTCCAAAAAACGCCATTTAGGGCCACAAAAAATATTTTGCAGTGTGTTATACATATGTGGAGGTGTGTGAAACAAACAATTTATATATAGTTTTCTTCTACTGTGCTATACTAAAAAAACAACATTTTTTTTGAATAGCATTTTCTGCAGTTCTGTAGCTGTGCTATTCAGCAGTTACGTACTGTGGGTGTGTTGTGGTCTTCCAAAAAACGCCATTTAGGGCCACAAAAAATATTTTGCAGTGTGTTATACATATGTGGAGGTGTGTGAAATAAACTATTTATATATAGTTTTCTTCTACTGTGCTATACTAAAAAAACAACTTTTTTTTTTAATAGCATTTTCTGCAGTTCTGTAGCTGTGCGATTCAGCGGTTACGTACTGTGGGTGTGTTGTGGTCTTCCAAAAAATGCCATTTAGGGCCACAAAAAATATTTTGCAGTGTGTTATACATATGTGGAGGTGTGTGAAATAAACAATTTATATATAGTTTTCTTCTACTGTGCTATACTAAAAAAAAACATTTTTTTTGAATAGCATTTTCTGCAGTTCTGTAGTTGTGCGATTCAGCGGTTACGTACTGTGGGTGTGTTGTGGTCTTCCAAAAAACGCCATTTAGGGCCACAAAAAATATTTTGCAGTGTGTTATACATATGTGGAGGTGTGTGAAACAAACAATTTATATATATTTTTCTTCTACTGTGCTATACTAAAAAAACAACATTTTTTTTGAATAGCATTTTCTGCAGTTCTGTAGCTGTGCGATTCAGCGGTTACGTACTGTGGGTGTGTTGTGGTCTTCCAAAAAACGCCATTTAGGGCCACAAAAAATATTTTGCAGTGTGTTATACATATGTGGAGGTGTGTGAAATAAACAATTTCTAAATAGTTTTCTTCTACTGTGCTATACTAAAAAAACAACATTTTTTTTGAATGGCATTTTCTGCAGTTCTGTAGCTGTGCGATTCAGCGGTTACGTACTGTGGGTGTGTTGTGGTCGTCCAAAAAACGCCATTTAGGGCCACAAAAAATATTTTGCAGTGTGTTATACATATGTGGAGGTTTATGAAATAAACAATTTATATATAGTTTTCTTCTACTGTGCTATATTAAAAAAAAACATTTTTTTTTTAATAGCATTTTCTGCAGTTCTGTAGCTGTGCGATTCAGCGGTTACGTACTGTGGGTGTATTGTGGTCTTCCAAAAAACGCCATTTAGGGCCACAAAAAATATTTTGCAGTGTGTTATACATATGTGGAGGTGTGTGAAATAAACAATTTCTAAATAGTTTTCTTCTACTGTGCTATACTAAAAAAAAAAACATTTTTTTTGAATAGCATTTTCT
Source organism: Rana muscosa (assembly GCA_029206835.1). NCBI lineage: Eukaryota > Metazoa > Chordata > Amphibia > Anura > Ranidae > Rana > Rana muscosa. The sequence continues at coordinate 175,597,132 of CM055122.1, read as the reverse complement.
GCAGTTCTGTAGCTGTGCGATTCAGCGGTTACATACTGTGGGTGTATTGTGGTCTTCCAAAAAACGCCATTTAGGGCCACAAAAAATATTTTGCAGTGTGTTATACATATGTGGAGGTGTGTGAAATAAACAATTTCTAAATAGTTTTCTTCTACTGTGCTATACTAAAAAAACAATTTTTTTTTTAATAGCATTTTCTGCAGTTCTGTAGCTGTGCGATTCAGCGATTACGTACTGTGGGTGTGTTGTGGTCTTCCAAAAAACGCCATTTAGGGCCACAAAAAATATTTTGCAGTGTGTTATACATATGTGGAGGTGTGTGAAATAAACAATTTATATATAGTTTTCTTCTACTGTGCTATACTAAAAAAAAAACATTTTTTTTGAATAGCATTTTCTGCAGTTCTGTAGTTGTGCGATTCAGCGGTTACGTACTGTGGGTGTGTTGTGGTCTTCCAAAAAACGCCATTTAGGGCCACAAAAAATATTTTGCAGTGTGTTATACATATGTGGAGGTGTGTGAAACAAACAATTTATATATAGTTTTCTTCTACTGTGCTATACTAAAAAAACAACATTTTTTTTGAATAGCATTTTCTGCAGTTCTGTAGCTGTGCTATTCAGCAGTTACGTACTGTGGGTGTGTTGTGGTCTTCCAAAAAACGCCATTTAGGGCCACAAAAAATATTTTGCAGTGTGTTATACATATGTGGAGGTGTGTGAAATAAACTATTTATATATAGTTTTCTTCTACTGTGCTATACTAAAAAAACAACTTTTTTTTTTAATAGCATTTTCTGCAGTTCTGTAGCTGTGCGATTCAGCGGTTACGTACTGTGGGTGTGTTGTGGTCTTCCAAAAAATGCCATTTAGGGCCACAAAAAATATTTTGCAGTGTGTTATACATATGTGGAGGTGTGTGAAATAAACAATTTATATATAGTTTTCTTCTACTGTGCTATACTAAAAAAAAAACATTTTTTTTGAATAGCATTTTCTGCAGTTCTGTAGTTGTGCGATTCAGCGGTTACGTACTGTGGGTGTGTTGTGGTCTTCCAAAAAACGCCATTTAGGGCCACAAAAAATATTTTGCAGTGTGTTATACATATGTGGAAGTGTGTGAAACAAACATTTTATATATAGTTTTCTTCTACTGTGCTATACTAAAAAAACAACATTTTTTTTGAATAGCATTTTCTGCAGTTCTGTAGCTGTGCGATTCAGCGGTTACGTACTGTGGGTGTGTTGTGGTCTTCCAAAAAACGCCATTTAGGGCCACAAAAAATATTTTGCAGTGTGTTATACATATGTGGAGGTGTGTGAAATAAACAATTTCTAAATAGTTTTCTTCTACTGTGCTATACTAAAAAAACAAAAATTTTTTTGAATAGCATTTTCTGCAGTACTGTAGCTGTGCGATTCAGCGGTTACGTACTGTGGGTGTGTTGTGGTCTTCCAAAAAACGCCATTTAGGGCCACAAAAATCATTTTGCAGTGTGTTATACATATGTGGAGGTGTGTGAAATAAACAATTTATATATAGTTTTCTTCTACTGTGCTATACTAAAAAAACAACTTTTTTTTTTAATAGCATTTTCTGCAGTTCTGTAGCTGTGCGATTCAGCGGTTACGTACTGTGGGTGTGTTGTGGTCTTCCAAAAAACGCCATTTAGGGCCACAAAAAATATTTTGAAGTGTGTTATACATATGTGGAGGTGTGTGAAATAAACAATTTCTAAATAGTTTTCTTCTACTGTGCTATACTAAAAAAACAACATTTTTTTTGAATGGCATTTTCTGCAGTTCTGTAGCTGTGCGATTCAGCGGTTACGTACTGTGGGTGTGTTGTGGTCGTCCAAAAAACGCCATTTAGGGCCACAAAAAATATTTTGCAGTGTGTTATACATATGTGGAGGTTTATGAAATAAACAATTTATATATAGTTTTCTTCTACTGTGCTATATTAAAAAAAATTTTTTTTTTTTTTAATAGCATTTTCTGCAGTTCTGTAGCTGTGCGATTCAGCGGTTACGTACTGTGGGTGTATTGTGGTCTTCCAAAAAACGCCATTTAGGGCCACAAAAAATATTTTGCAGTGTGTTATACATATGTGGAGGTGTGTGAAATAAACAATTTCTAAATAGTTTTCTTCTACTGTGCTATACTAAAAAAAAACATTTTTTTTGAATAGCATTTTCTGCAGTTCTGTAGCTGTGCGATTCAGCGGTTACATACTGTGGGTGTATTGTGGTCTTCCAAAAAACGCCATTTAGGGCCACAAAAAATATTTTGCAGTGTGTTATACATATGTGGAGGTGTGTGAAATAAACAATTTCTAAATAGTTTTCTTCTACTGTGCTATACTAAAAAAAAAAACATTTTTTTTGAATAGCATTTTCTGCAGTTCTGTAGCTGTGCGATTCAGCGGTTACATACTGTGGGTGTATTGTGGTCTTCCAAAAAATGCCATTTAGGGCCACAAAAAATATTTTGCAGTGTCTTATACATATGTGGAGGTGTGTGAAACAAACAATTTATATATAGTTTTCTTCTACTGTGCTACACTAAAAAAACAACATTTTTTTTGAATAGCATTTTCTGCAGTTCTGTAGCTGTGCTATTCAGCAGTTACGTACTGTGGGTGTGTTGTGGTCTTCCAAAAAACATCATTTAGGGCCACAAAAAATATTTTGCAGTGTGTTATACATATGTGGAGATGTGTGAAATAAACTATTTATATATAGTTTTCTTCTACTGTGCTATACTAAAAAAACAACTTTTTTTTTTAATAGCATTTTCTGCAGTTCTGTAGCTGTGCGATTCAGCGGTTACATACTGTGGGTGTGTTGTGGTCTTCCAAAAAATGCCATTTAGGGCCACAAAAAATATTTTGCAGTGTGTTATACATATGTGGAGGTGTGTGAAATAAACAATTTATATATAGTTTTCTTCTACTGTGCTATACTAAAAAAAAACATTTTTTTTGAATAGCATTTTCTGCAGTTCTGTAGTTGTGCGATTCAGCGGTTACGTACTGTGGGTGTGTTGTGGTCTTCCAAAAAACGCCTTTTAGGGCCACAAAAAATATTTTGCAGTGTGTTATACATATGTGGAGGTGTGTGAAACAAACAATTTATATATAGTTTTCTTCTACTGTGCTATACTAAAAAAACAACATTTTTTTTGAATAGCATTTTCTGCAGTTCTGTAGCTGTGCGATTCAGCGGTTACGTACTGTGGGTGTGTTGTGGTCTTCCAAAAAACGCCATTTAGGGCCACAAAAAATATTTTGCAGTGTGTTATACATATGTGGAGGTGTGTGAAATAAACAATTTCTAAATAGTTTTCTTCTACTGTGCTATACTAAAAAAACAAAATTTTTTTTGAATAGCATTTTCTGCAGTACTGTAGCTGTGCGATTCAGCGGTTACGTACTGTGGGTGTGTTGTGGTCTTCCAAAAAACGCCATTTAGGGCCACAAAAATAATTTTGCAGTGTGTTATACATATGTGGAGGTGTGTGAAATAAACAATTTATATATAGTTTTCTTCTACTGTGCTATACTAAAAAAAAACTTTTTTTTTTAATAGCATTTTCTGCAGTTCTGTAGCTGTGCGATTCAGCGGTTACGTACTGTGGGTGTGTTGTGGTCTTCCAAAAAACGCCATTTAGGGCCACAAAAAATATTTTGCAGTGTGTTATACATATGTGGAGGTGTGTGAAATAAACAATTTCTAAATAGTTTTCTTCTACTGTGCTATACTAAAAAAACAACATTTTTTTTGAATGGCATTTTCTGCAGTTCTGTAGCTGTGCGATTCAGCGGTTACGTACTGTGGGTGTGTTGTGGTCGTCCAAAAAACGCCATTTAGGGCCACAAAAAATATTTTGCAGTGTGTTATACATATGTGGAGGTTTATGAAATAAACAATTTATATATAGTTTTCTTCTACTGTGCTATATTAAAAAAAAACATTTTTTTTTTAATAGCATTTTCTGCAGTTCTGTAGCTGTGCGATTCAGCGGTTACGTACTGTGGGTGTATTGTGGTCTTCCAAAAAACGCCATTTAGGGCCACAAAAAATATTTTGCAGTGTGTTATACATATGTGGAGGTGTGTGAAATAAACAATTTCTAAATAGTTTTCTTCTACTGTGCTATACTAAAAAAAAAACATTTTTTTTGAATAGCATTTTCTGCAGTTCTGTAGCTGTGCGATTCAGCGGTTACATACTGTGGGTGTATTGTGGTCTTCCAAAAAACGCCATTTAGGGCCACAAAAAATATTTTGCAGTGTGTTATACATATGTGGAGGTGTGTGAAATAAACAATTTCTAAATAGTTTTCTTCTACTGTGCTATACTAAAAAAACAATTTTTTTTTTAATAGCATTTTCTGCAGTTCTGTAGCTGTGCGATTCAGCGGTTACATACTGTGGGTGTGTTGTGGTCTTCCAAAAAACGCCATTTAGGGCCACAAAAAATATTTTGCAGTGTGTTATACATATGTGGAGGTGTGTGAAATAAACAATTTATATATAGTTTTCTTCTACTGTGCTATACTAAAAAAAACATTTTTTTTAATAGCATTTTCTGCAGTTCTGTAGCTGTGCGATTCAGCGGTTACGTACTGTGGGTGTGTTGTGGTCTTCCAAAAAACGCCATTTAGGGCCACAAAAAATATTTTGCAGTGTCTTATACATATGTGGAGGTGTGTGAAATAAACAATTTCTAAATAGTTTTCTTCTACTGTGCTATACTAAAAAAACAAAATTTTTTTTGAATAGCATTTTCTGCAGTACTGTAGCTGTGCGATTCAGCGGTTACGTACTGTGGGTGTGTTGTGTTCTTCCAAAAAACGCCATTTAGGGCCACAAAAAATATTTTGCAGTGTGTTATACATATGTGGAGGTGTGTGAAATAAACAATTTATATATAGTTTTATTCTACTGTGCTATACTAAAAAAAACACATTTTTTTTAATAGCATTTTCTGCAGTTCTGTAGCTGTGCGATTCAGCGGTTACGTACTGTGGGTGTGTTGTGGTCTTCCAAAAAACGCCATTTAGGGCCACAAAAAATATTTTGCAGTGTGTTATACATATGTGGAGGTGTGTGAAACAAACAATTTATATATAGTTTTCTTCTACTGTGCTATACTAAAAAAACAACATTTTTTTTGAATAGCATTTTCTGCAGTTCTGTAGCTGTCTGATTCAGCGGTTACGTACTGTGGGTGTGTTGTGGTCTTCCAAAAAACGCCATTTAGGGCCACAAAAAATATTTTGCAGTGTGTTATACATATGTGGAGGTGTGTGAAATAAACAATTTCTAAATAGTTTTCTTCTACTGTGCTATACTAAAAAAACTAAATTTTTTTTGAATAGCATTTTCTGCAGTACTGTAGCTGTGCGATTCTGCGGTTACGTACTGTGTGTGTGTTGTGTTCTTCCAAAAAACGCCATTTAGGGCCACAAAAAATATTTTGCAGTGTGTTATACATATGTGGAGGTGTGTGAAATAAACAATTTATATATAGTTTTATTCTACTGTGCTATACTAAAAAAAAAACATTTTTTTTAATAGCATTTTCTGCAGTTCTGTAGCTGTGCGATTCAGCGGTTACGTACTGTGGGTGTATTGTGGTCTTCCAAAAAACGCCATTTAGGGCCACAAAAAATATTTTGCAGTGTGTTATACATATGTGGAGGTGTGTGAAATAAACAATTTCTAAATAGTTTTCTTCTACTGGGCTATACTAAAAAAATAACATTTTTTTTGAATAGCATTTTCTGCAGTTCTGTAGCTGTGCGATTCAGCGGTTACGTACTGTGGGTGTGTTGTGGTCTTCCAAAAAACGCCATTTAGGGCCACAAAAAATATTTTACAGTGTGTTATACATATGTGGAGGTGTGTGAAATAAACAATTTATATATAGTTTTCTTCTACTGTGCTATACTAAAAAAACAACTTTTTTTTTGAATAGCATTTTCTGCAGTTCTGTAGCTGTGCGATTCAGCGGTTACGTACTGTGGGTGTGTTGTGGTCTTCCAAAAAACGCCATTTAGGGCCACAAAAAATATTTTGCAGTGTGTTATACATATGTGGAGGTGTGTGAAATAAACTATTTCTAAATAGTTTTCTTCTACTGTGCTATACTAAAAAAACAACATTTTTTTGGAATAGCATTTTCCGCAGTTCTGTAGCTGTGCGATTCAGCGGTTACGTACTGTGGGTGTGTTGTGGTCTTCCAAAAAACGCCATTTAGGGCCACAAAAAATATTTTGCAGTGTGTTATACATATGTGGAGGTGTGTGAAATAAACAATTAATATATAGTTTTCTTCTACTGTGCTATACTAAAAAAACAAATTTTTTTTGAATAGCATTTTCTGCAGTTCTGTAGCTGTGCAATTCAGCGGTTACGTACTGTGGGTGTGTTCTGCTCTTCCAAAAACACCCATTTAGGGCAAGATCCTAAATTTGGAAAATATGAGGAGAAGGTCAAAGGGACGTGGTGGCCCCGGTCGTGGTGCTGCTGGTGGAGCTCCTGTTGCAGGGAGAGGACGTGGTGGATCTGTGCCAGATACACGCACAAGTGAAACACCTTCCTCAGGTGCGAGTAGGCGACCGAGCCTGCGGCGGTATTTTGTCGCGCCTAATGAGGCTGTACGAATGTTTAGGCCAGGACAAGTACAGGCGATAGTAGATTGGGTTGCTGACAGTGCCTCGGGTTCCTTCACATTGTCTCCCACCCACTCTTCTGATGAAAGATCAGAGTTGGCACCTGAAACCCATGTCCATCAGTCTTTCACCTCACCCCCTTGCAAATCAGCCAAGCAGTCTGAGCCCCAAATCATGCAGCAGTCTCTTCTGCTTTTCGATGACTCTGTTAGCAGGGTTTCCCAGGGCCATCCACCTAGCCCTGCCCCAGAAGTGGAAAAGATTGAGTGCACCGATGCCCAACCACTTATGTTTCATGATCAGTACATGGGAGGACCATCGCAGCACATCTCGGATGATGACGAAACGCAGGTGCCAACTGCTGCTGCTTTCGCAATTGTGCAGACAGACAAGGAGGGCAGGGGTGAAGACTGGGTGGAAGATGATGTGGAGGACGATGAGGTCCTCGACCCCACATGGAATCAACGTTATGCAGGTGACCAGTGTAGTTTGGAGGAAGAGGCGGTGGTCGCACAGAGCCACCAGCACAGCAGAAGAGGGAGCAGGGTGCAAAAGCGGAGCGTCTGTCAGCTAGACAGTATGTCTGCTACTGCCCAACACAGCAAGGGACCGAGCACACCAAAGCCAGGTCCAAGGAGTTCCCCAGCGTGGCAGTTCTTCACACAATGTGCTGATGACAAGACACGAGTGGTTTGCACGCTGTGCAATCAGAGCCTGAAGCGAGGCATAAACGTTCTCAACCTGAGCACAACCTGCATGACCAGGCATCTAAGTGCAAAGCACGAGCTGCAGTGGAGTAGACACCTCAAAAACCAAGAAAGGTCTCTGGCTCCTCCTGCTTCCTCTTCTGCTGCAGTCTCGGCCTCTTCATCCACCTCTGTAGTGACAGTGGCACCTGCCACCCCGCAAACAGAGGATCTGCCAGCAACACTACCACCTGGGTCACCAACCATCTCCACAATGTCCCATGGAAGCGTTCAGCTCTCTATCTCCCAAACATTGGAGCGGAAGAGGAAGTACCCCCCTAGCCACCCGCGATCCCTGGCCCTGAATGCCAGCATTTCAAAACTCCTGGCCTTTGAAATGCTGTCATTCCGTCTGGTGGAGACGCAGAGTTTTAAAAGCCTGATGGCATTGGCTGTCCCACAGTACGTCGTGCCCAGCCGCCACTACTTTTCCAGGCGAGCCATCCCTTCCCTGCTCTACCAAGTGGGGGACAAAATCAGGTGTGCACTGCGCAACGCCATCTGTGGCAAGGTCCACCTAACTACGGATGCGTGGACCAGTAAGCACGGTCAGGGACGTTATATCTCCCTAACAGCACACTGGGTAAATGCAGTGGCGGCTGGGCCTGAGGCAGATAGCAGTTTGGCGCATGTCCTTCCACCACCGAGGATTGCAGGGCGCTTCAGTTTGCCTCCTGTTGCTAACTCCTCCTACTCCGCTTCCTCATCCTCTACCGCCTCCTCATCCGGTCAGCGTAACACCTTCACCACCAAGTTCAGCACAGCCAGGGGTAAACGACAGCAGGCAGTTTTAAAACTTTCCTGTTTGGGGGAAAAACCCCACACCGCGCAGGAGTTGTGGAGGGACATGGAACAACAGACCAATGAGTGGTTGCTGTCAGTGAGCCTCAAGCCCGGCCTGGTGGTGTGCGATAATGGGCGAAATCTCATAGCAGCTCTGGGCCTAGCTGGTTTGACGCACATCCCTTGCCTGGTGCATGTGCTGAACTTGGTGGTCCAGAGGTTCCTTAAAAATTACCCCAATATGCCAGAGCTGCTGCAGAAATTGCGGGCTGTGTGTGCGCACTTTCGGCGTTCTCACCCTGCTGCTGCTCGCCTGTCAGCGCTGCAGCGTAACTTCGGCCTTCCCGCTCACCGCCTCATATGTGACGTGCCCACAAGGTGGAACTCCACCTTGCACATGCTGGCCAGACTGTGCGAGCAGCAGCAGGTGATAGTGGAGTTTCAGCTGCAGCAATCACGCGTGAGTCGCTCTGCGGAACAGCACCACTTCACCACCAATAACTGGGCCTCCATGCGAGACCTGTGTGCCTTGTTGCGCTGTTTCGAGTACTCCACCAACATGTCCAGTGCCAATGACGCCGTTCTCAGCGTTACTATCCCAGTTCTATGCCTCCTTGAAAAAACGCTTCAGGCGATGATGGAAGAGGATGTGGCACAGGAGGATGAGGAGGAGGAGGAGGAAGCGGGATCATTTCAAAGGCTTTCAGGGCAGTCTTTCACAAGTGGCTACGAGGGTGGGTTCCTGCACCAACAAACGCCAGGTACACAATTGTCCGGCAGAAAGGGCACAGTTCTGGAGGATGATGAGGTGGAGGAGGAGATGGAGGAGGAGGAGGAGCCATTTTCACAGCAGGGTGGCACCCAGACCAGCTCGTGGCCATCACTGGTGCGTGGCTGGGGGGATACAGAGGACACAGACGATACACCTCCCACAGAGGACAGCTTTTCTTTGCCTCTGGGCAGCCTGGCACACATGAGCGATTACATGCTGCAGTGTTTCCGCAATGACCGCCGAGTTGCCCACATTTTAACTGGTGCTGATTACTGGGTGGCCACCCTGCTGGATCCCCGTTACAAGGACAACGTACCGTCCTTAATTCCCTCACTGGAGCGGGATCGTAAGATGCGCGAGTACAAGCGCACGCTGGTAGACGCGCTGCTGGTGGCATTCCCACCTGACAGCGGGCGTACGGTGGAAGCACAAGGCGAAGGCAGAGGAGGAGGAAGAGGTCGCCAACGCAGCCGGGGCACCGGCAGCACCTCAGAAGGCAGGGTTAGCATGGCTGAAATGTGGAAAAGCTTTGTCAGCACGCCACAACAACCAGCACCACCAGCTGAGATGGAACGTCTTAGCAGGAGGCAGCATTTCACCAACATGGTTGAGCAGTATGTGTCCACAGGCCTACACGTACTGGATGACGGGTCTGCCCCCTTTAACTTCTGGGTCTCCAAATTGGGCACATGGCCTGAGCTTGCCCTTTATGCCTTGGAGGTGCTGGCCTGCCCTGCAGCCAGTGTATTATCTGAACGTGTATTTAGCACGGCAGGGGGCGTTATCACAGACAAGCGCAGCCGCCTGTCCAGAGCCAATGTGGACAAGCTCACGTTCATTAAAATGAACCAGGCATGGATCCCACAGGACTTGTCCGTACCTTGTGCAGAATAGACATGTATACCGGTGTTGTGACAAAAACTGTCAGGCCATCGGATTGTGTCCGGCCCGTACTGCGAAGGCGCAGCGCTTGCGCAGTACAGAGGACAAGGAGATTCACAAAATCTCCGAAGATGAACGGCGCCTGCGCCGTGAGTGCAGATTCAAGCCCCACCATCCAAGTGGACATACGGTAGCACATAGTAACAGGGCCCCTCACGGGCTCGCTTCGATCGCCACGCTTCGGGCATGGCCTCACTTGGCTCGGCTTGAACCACGGATGGTGTGGCCTTCACCTGAACTCACCACGCAGGCGCCGTTCATCTTGGGAGATTTTCGAAATCCTCTTGTCCTACATACTGAGCAAGCGCAGTACAGGGTGGACACTATTCGACGGGGGACAGAATTCGACACATCACTGGCCTTACCCAGCCATTGTTGTATTTTTGAACCAGTGTTGGCTACCTCGTCCTCCTCTACCGCCGCTTCCACCTACACAGCCACATCCACCGCCACCTCAACCTCCTACTCCATATGGACCTCGTCCTCCTAGGTCAAGATTATAATTTTTATTTAATTTTTTGTAGCGCACAGATCCTTTCCCCCTTACCGGCCTTTATGTTGTTGGCTCCTCGCAGGAGGGAGAAAGGCACACCGCACTACCAGCCCGTACCCTCCTATATAAAGAGGTTGAGCGGTGTACTTGACGGGCCGTGTCCACAGCCGGAGTCAAAACTCCTCCAGAGGATGATTCTCACCTCTACTGTAGGTAGAGGCAAGTCCTTTATTTCCCAGTAAAGTCAATGTCCACACCAGCTGAAATTACAACTCTTATTCTCTCATGGCAAAATAAGCTCTACTCGGATAGAAAAGGTTAGAGCAAAGAAACAGGACAGCTTAAGGTGTGGAGGAGGTCCAGGCACAAACGTAGCACATTCACTTCACTGCTTAGGTTTCTCAAACAGTTTTAGGTGCACGGTCTCTGCCACAGACCTTGAGGTTGGTCTCTGCCACAGACCGGGTGTACAAGGCCCCTGCCACGGACCTGGAGAACTTTGGTCTCTGCCACAGACCAGGGTGTATAAGGCCCCTGCCACGGGCCGGGTGAATAAGGCCTCTGATACAGTCAAGATGACCTTGAGCTTCTCCTTCTATGAACCTAGCCCATATCAAGGGGAAGACATCTCTCCAGGGAGTCAACAGACCCTTCCTTCACCGTGACTCCTGCATCGGTCCATCAGAATGATCCTCCCTTCCCTGGAACATGGTCCCCTACACGAGGCGGCACCCTAAGACTCCTCGACCCTTAGCGGACTCCAGACGAAGGCTATGGACTCCAGGCTTTACTCCAGCACCTAGGCCTCCATACCCAGGGCAGCAGGAACTCCAGGATAGTACCTCACCCCGGGCTAAAGGTACCCGAGATGGAACAGGAACACATGCACCCAGGCCGAAGGCACCTGGGCGTGGACCCCACTGGACATCAGCCCCCAGGCCAAAGGTCTGCCCCTTTTATATGCTCTCCCGGCATGCACAGCAGGTTCCCCGCCCCGCTGTACTACTGCCAAGAGGGGACACAAAAGGCACAGCACTGTATCGACGGTTTAACCCTAGCCTACCATGGCAGCGCCACCTGTAGGCCGCAGGGAACTGCACACCAATACTGTCCCCCGAGGACAAAATGGTCCATGAATCCTACAGAATTAGGGTGTTTGAGCCTATTTACCACTCAAACACTTCCCTTAAATTTAGCACCCCGCTACATTTTTATTTCAAAGTATTTTATTTTCCCACTAGCTTATCCATTAAATTGAATAATTTATTCCAGAAAGGGCGTATTCTGGGGCATTCCCACCATATGTGTGGCATCGTGCCGTTGAGTTTCTGAGGTTCTTAATGACTTCCCGTACCTCTTCTGCTGAAAAGGGGGCCTCCAGCATATTTTTTTATTTTTTTTATGTTATTTTAAGTTATTTCTCTATCCACATTTGTTTGCAGAGCACTTTCCATGCTCTTAACAACATTTTGCTGCCATTTGCAGCCCTTTAGCCCTTTCCATTACTTTTTTAGAGCCTTTTTAGTCCTTAGAAGTCCGGGTCCCCATTGACTTCAATGGGGTTCGGGTTCGGGTTCGGGTTAAAGTTCGGTCCCGAACCCGAACTTTTTTCCGAAGTTCAGCCGAACCCGTCGAACCCGAACATCCAGGTGTCTGCTCAACTCTAATCATCAACTGAAAGAAGAGCCAGCTAACCCTGTCCTAGTTCTGTGCTCAAAGAATGGTTTTTGAGAGCAATAATAGATACACTAAAGAACTCAGTAGAACTACCAGCAGACATGTTGCTAATATCGAAGGGCTACAGCCACATCACGCTAAAAGCAGTTACTCCCATCTAATTTCACAAGGGTACAGGTAGGCCTGTCCAGTGACCATTTATCAGAATCACAGTTCCTCAGTCTAATTAAGACAGTGGTGATCCCCATGGTCATATGGGCTCACTGGAACCCCAGTCCAGTTCAGGTGGGGTTCTTGAGGCAGTGACAGAAAGACCGACCCCTTCAATGCATGTGCTTGACAGTTCCCATTAAGCATTTTAAATGGTGGAAGATGAAAGGGTAAAACCCAAGGAACTGTCATGAGTTACATTACTTACATTAGACACCAATGTTGGGGGACCCATGTGCAAAACCAGCTAGCTCAGGGGCAGTGGGCAACTGTCCAGTCAGGGCATGTGTCAAATATCCTGGAGCAGTCTTTCAAAATCTGAAGGTCTTTGCTCCATATATTATAGGGAAAGATGTGAAGTTAGGGGAAAGCTAACCGCTGTATTTTATATATGCTGTCAAGGTGGAAGCCAAAGCTCTTCCTCTTGTCTTGTCAGCCATTTAAATTTCCAGTCCTCAAAATTCCCTGTAATTAGCCAGGGAAAAAATGGACATCCACAAATGGTCCCTGAAGCAAAAATTCTGTCCAAGAGTTCCTTCAGAAGAGGGAGGGGATAACCTCTCTTATTTATGGAACTTGGGCAATAGAGCCTCCAGTTTTGCTTCCGCTGCTCTGAGTTTTTCTGACCCAGGGTCAAGTTCTTTACTCCTAACTGAGCAGACTGCACTAGGAAACTGTGGTTTTTAATAGTAGGCACCTCTACTACCATGATTACTGCTAGCTTTGGGGTGCCATGCCGAGCAGCAGCCCTGCTGCTTAGTAAACACAGGAGGCTACTCGTTTGTCACAGGTGCCATTCATAGAACACTTTACCCAATCAGTGAATGCTTTGCATTCATTGAAAACAAGAAAAGTGTTCTCTGAATGGCACCTGTGCACATCTGTCACTGGCCTCATCTTTTGATTTCTCTGATCCAACAGCACCCCAAAAACTCCAGAGCATATGCAAGGGTCCCATAATGTGTTACAACTTTTATGCCTGGGGAACAGGAGCCGCACTGGGCCAGAGATGCTGGCAGCACTCAGGCCCAGGCTAAGAAGAGGCACAGCAGCAGATCGAGGAAGAGAAGGACTTGCTGCTGTCTCAGGACCATCAGGAACCTTTGCTTACTGTCTCCATCCCTGGGAGGAAAAGGCATCATCCCTGGAAGAAAAAGGAGGTGGGTTGGAGTGCTGGTTGTGAGGGAAGGATGACATGAGCCAGACTTTAAGGAGGACATGTTAACATTCCCAAACCCCAGGTGTAATACAAATTATGGTGAGATTACTGAAGACAATGTTGTCCTTAGCAACACCAGGGTCTCAGAATCTTATGTTGCAGGCAACTTGTAGTGAATGGGTTTTATTCCGGGGACGAATCCCAGAATTTGGACCAGCAAGAAGAGGAAACACTATTGGGTTACCATCCTATTAGATCCCTGATACAGGGGAAAAATTATCATTATTTTGCCACAATCCTAAAGGGAGCTCAAAATGTGGCACTTTGAGGAGATGCTGCTTAACCACTTCAGCCCCGGACCATTTTGGCTGGTTAAAGACCAGGCCCCTTTTTGCGATTCGGCACTGTGTTGCTTTAACTGACAATTGCGCGGTCGTGCGACGTGGCTCCCAAACAAAATTGACGTCCTTTTTTTCCCACAAATAGAGCTTTCTTTTGGTGGTATTTGATTACCTCTGCGGTTTTTATTTTTTGTGCTATAAACAAAAATAAAGTGACAATTTTGAAAAAAATAAATAAATATTTTTTACTTTTTGCTATAATAAATATCCCCAAAAAATACATAAAAAAACTTTTTTTTTCCTCAGTTTAGGCCGATATGTATTCTTCTACATATTTTTGGTAAAAAAAAATCGCAATAAGCATTTATTGATTGGTTTGCGCAAAAGTTATAGCGTTTACAAAATAGGGGATAGTTTTATGGCATTTTTATAAAAAAATTTTTTTTTTTACTAGTATTGGCGGCGATTAGTGATTTTTTTCATGACTGTGACATAATGGCGGGCACAACGGACACTTTTGACACATTTTTGGGACCATTGTCATTTTCACAGCGATCAGTGCTATAAAAATGCACTGATTACTGTGAAAATGACACTGGCAGTGAAGGGGTTAATCACTAGGTGGTGCTGTAGGGGTTAAGTGTTCCCTGCATAGTGTTTCTTACTGTAGGGGGGATGGGCTCTGTGTCACATGACACTGATCTCCGCTCCGAGTACACGGAGCCGAGATCAGTGTCATTGTCACTAGTCAGAGCGGCGAGATGCTTGTTTACACAAGCATCTCCCCGCTCTATACCTCCGTGAGACGATCGCAGGGATACCCGCGGCAATCGAGTCCACGGGACCCGCAGTCCGACTCATTGTCATTGACCATTGTCATTTTTACAGCGATCAGTGCTATAAAAATGCACTGATTACTGTGAAAATTACACTGGCAGTGAAAGGGTTAACCACTAGGTGGCGTTGTAGGGGTTAAGTGTGCCCTAGGGAGTTCTTCTAACTGTAGGGGGGGTGGGCTGTGTGTGACATGACAGTGATCACCGCTTCCGATTACAGGAAGCTGTGGTCACTGTCCTGTCACTAGGAAGACTGGGGAAATGCTTGTTTACAATAGCTACAACAGTTCTTCCTCACCGTGAGATGATCGCAGGTATCCCCGCGGACATCGAGTCCGCGGGACCAGCGGTCGGGCTCACGGAGCTCACGGCAGGCGCGCGTCCACAATGCCGCTTCTTAAAGAGGACGTACTGTATATATATACGCCCTTCTGCCTGTCCGTGCCATGCTGTCGAATTATATCGTCGTGTGCTGGTCGGCAAGCAGTTAAAGTAGTTCTAAATGGTCAAGTTTTTTTACCTTCATGCATATGCATGAAGGTAAAAAACTATCTCTGTGCAACAGCCCCTCCAACCCCCCCCCCCAATACTTACCTGAGCCCCATTTCGATCCAGAGTTGTGCATGAGAGCCTCAGATCTCTGGGGACTCTTCATCCTCATTCAATCTGATATCTATTTCAAGTTAAAACCTGCCTCATTTTTTTTCTCTAACATTGCAGCTTAAAGTGGTTCTAAAGGCTCAAGGTTTTTTCCCTTCATGCTTTCTAAGCATAAAGGGAAAAAAAACTTCTCTCTGCAGCAGCCCCCCCCCCCCCCAAATACTTACATGAGCCCCATCTCGATCCAGTGATGTGCACGAGAACCTCAATCACTGACAATCACAGCCAGTAAGCCAATGATGAGAGAGGTGGGGAGGGGCTTTGTGTGTGAATGGACAGCTCAGAAACGAGCCTGCTTGGTAGTCCCCAAGCTGCTTGCTCTGGAAGCACTCAGCAGGAGGGAGGGGCCAAGATCGCTGGTGAGGGACCCGAGAAGAGCAGGGTCGGGGTTGCTCTGTGCAAAACCACTGCACAGAGCAGGTTAGCATGACATTGTTATTTAAAAAATAAAAAAAATAAAGCCTTTTACCACTTCAGCCCCGGACCATTTGGCCACCCAATGACCAGAGCACTTTTTGCGATTCGGCACTGAGTTGCTTTAACTGACAATTGCGCGGTCGTGCAACGTGGCTCCCAAACAAAATTGACGTTCTTTTTCCCCCACAAATAGAGCATTCTTTTGGTGGTATTTGATCACCTCTGTAGTTTTTATTTTTTGCACTATAAACAAAAAAAGAGCAACAATTTTGAAAAAATTAAATATTTTTTATTTTTTGCTATAATAAATATCCCCCAAAAAATATATATATAAAAAAAAAAAAATTTCCCTCAGTTTTGGCCGATACGTATTCTTCTACATATTTTTGGTAAAAAAAATCGCAATAACCGTTTATTGATTGGTTTGCGCAAAAGTTATAGCGTCTACAAAACAGGGGATAGTTTTATTGCATTTTTATTAATAATTTTTTTTTACTAGTAATGGCAGCGATCAGTGATTTTTATCATGACTGCGACATTATGGCGGACACATCGGACACTTTTGGTGCTATTTTGGGACCATTCACATTTATACAGCGATCAGTGCTATAAAAATGCATTGATTGCTGTGTAAATGTGACTGGCAGTGCAGGGGTTAACCAGTAGGGGGCGCTGAAGGGGTTAAGTGTGTCCTAGGGATGTGTTCTAACTGTGGGGGGGATGGGCTACGTGTGACACGACACTGATCACTGCTCCCGATTACAGGGAGCTGTGATCAGTGTCCTGTCACTAGGCAGAATGGGGAAATGCTTTTTTACATCAGCATTTCCCCGTTCTTCCTCTCCCTGAGGTGGTTTAATCATGCTGATTCTATTCTGTCCAGCCACTGTACAATAGTTCTGGCTTTTATCTCTCAGATATTTCAAGAAAAAAAATGCCTTTTCCCTCCCTCCTATATTGCAGCTCAACCAAGCTGCTTAGATAGAGTCCAGCAACTGTATATTTGTGGCTATTGTCTCTCATATAATACACTCTAATGTAGGGCTTAGAAAAAAATCGATTTTAATCTTGAATCAAGTTTTGAGTTCAAATCGATTCAGTTTTGAAGAAAATCGATTTTTTTAGATTTTTATTTTTTTTTTAGATTTTTTTTTTTCTTCAAAGTTTCCGTAGCAGGGCTGCAGCGGGCATATCCGGAATGACACTGGGCGGCGTTACCCCAATTACATCTACTCGCCGCAGCCGCCGCGAGTAGATGTAATGTAACACTAACTAACCGCAAGCCGCCGTCTGCCTACCTGATCAGCGTGTCATGCAGACAGACAGCGGCCATTGCAGTGTTCAAAAGCCGTGCCTCCCGAGTCCTCGTCGTCTGTGATAGGCGGAACACTGAATGCTGGGAAATTGAGTGTTCCGCCTATCACAGACGAGGAGGAGGCGCGGCTTTTGAATACTGGAATGGCCACCGGTGTAGCAGTAAAATCCGTATCCCATGAAAATCTGCATCAGGTACGGGCACAGTGATTGAAGCATGGGCACAGTGAAGCACGGGCTTAGTGAGGCATTGGGCACAGTGAAGCATGGACACAGTGAGACACGGGCACAGTGAGGCACGGGCACAGTGAGGCACGGGCACAGTAAGGAATGGGCACAGTAAGGCATGGGCACAGTGAGGCATGGGCACAGTTCAATTCAACTAAGAGTAACCTCAGGATTTTTTGTTGTTTTATTAGCTAAATCCAAATACAGTATTATAGTGATGAGCTGAACACCCCCGGGTTCGGTTCGCACCAGAACCCGCGAACGGACCGAAAGTTCGAACGAACATTAGAACCCTATTAAATACAATGGATGCGAACGTTCGAATTCTAAAGTGCTAATTATAACAACTATTATGCATGTTATTGTCATAAATAGGGTTTGGGAACCCGGGTTGTGCACCAGGGGACATGTATCAATGCAAAAAGAAGTTTTAAAAACGGTCGTTTTTCGGGAGCAGTCATTTTAATGATGCATAAAGTGAAAAAAAAAAGTCAAATATTCCTTTAAATATCGTACCTGGGGGGTGTCTAAAGTATGCCTGTGAAGTGCCACGTGTTTCCCGTGTTTAGAACTGTCCCTGCACAAAATGACACTTCTAAAGGAAAAAAAAGCCATTTAAAACTGCTTGCGGCTTTAATGTAATGTCTGGTCCCGGTAATATGGATGAAATTCTTTAAGAAAAATGGCATAGCTACCCCATGACCCCCCCCCTACCCCAGCCCATTACCAGCCCCTTTGGGTCTTGTATGGATATTAAGGGGAACCCCGCACATAAAATAAAAAAGGCCCTATATACTCTGAACAGCCGTATACAGGCGGTGCATACAAGACAGGGACTGTAGGTTTGTTCTTATGTAGAATCTGTTTGTAATTTTGAACAGGTACATTGTTGAAGTGTAGCTCCAGCCCAAAAATCTATTTTTAAACTTTTTGGGAAACATAGGTAAGGGTTATCACCCCTGTAACATTTGTTTTGCTGTCTGTGCCCCTGTTCAGAACATTTCACCTCACTTTCCGTCCCAATGACAACTGTTTTTGAAATGTGGTGTTTTTCTTGAAACAAGGATTGCTGATAAAGCATCAGTACAGATGAGACCCCTTTCTCCCATATTTATTCTTACAGGAGAGAATTTTCCTTTCTAGGGGTAGATTTCCTCTCACTTCCTGTTGTCTTCTTTCGTTTGCAAGTAGGAGTCGTTTGTAAGTTGGATGTTTGAAAGTAGGGACCTGCCGTATATACTCTGCAGAAATAGGCCCCTTAGTTGTTGGTGTTGGCACAACACTGTAAGCACTCAGTTACTCTTGGTTGGTGCTGGAACGCCCTGCTGTCAACTATTATATCAGGAATTTTAATTACATATAATTGTTGAACAGTGGTAGTAAAAATTGGGGCTTTGATGGTGGTGCTGGTGCCACAACACTGTAAGCCCTGACAGTTACTCTTGGTGGGTGCAGCAATGGGCCCTGCTGTGAATTATTAGATCAAGAATTGTAATTACATGCCCCTTTTGAACAGGGGCTGAAAAATTGGGCCTTTCGTGGTGGTGGTGGTGGTGGCGTTGCCACAAGACTGTAAGCCCTCAGAGTTACTCTTGGTGGGTGCAGCAATGGACCCTGCTGTGAATTATTAGATCAAGAATTGTAATTGCATGCCCCTGTTGAACAGGGGCTGAAAAATTGGGCCTTAGGCACTGGTGGCACAACACTACAACCCCTCACAGATACTGTACTTGGAGCACAGCAATGAGCCCTGTTGCAAAGTATTGCTTCAAAAATTGTAATGACACGCCCCTGTTAAACAGGGGCTGAAAAATTGGGCCTTAGGCACTGGTGCCACAACACTCCAACCCCTCACAGATACTGTACTTGGAGCACAGCAATGAGCCCTATGGCAAATTATTGCTAAAAAAATTGTAATTACACGCCCCTGTAAAACAGGGGCTGAAAAATTGGGCCTTAGCCACTGGTGGCGGCACCCATAAACAAAAATGATCTTCCAAGCTATCATCATCAATCGTATCATTGAGGACTCGGAGGAGGAGGATAGCCAGTCAACATAACAGCACAGGCACTCAGCATCAGCATCAGTCTTGAAGGGATGTGACATGTTAAAATCAATTAGTCTGTTATATCAGCATCAGGTGTGTGGTAGCTGGTGGTGATCCAAGACTGGTTCATCTTGATGAAAGTCAGTCGATCAACCGAGTCGGTGGACAGGCGCACCCTGTGATCCGTGACAAATCCTCCAGCAGCACTGAATGTGCGTTCCGAAAGAACGCTGGATGCAGGACAGGCCAGTAGCTCAATTGCATACTGTGCAAGCTCTGGCCAGTGATCCATCCTCAAGACCCAGTAAGCCAGAGGATTTTCGGTGGGGAAGGTGTCCAAGTCTGACCTTGCCCCTAGATATTCCTGCACCATGTTTATCAGACGCTGGCGATGGTTGCTGGAACCGATCATACTTTGGGGCTGCGGACTAAAGAATTGTCTGAACGCATCGGTCAGACGGCCACCTTCCCCACCGCTCCTTCTTTGACTGGCCGAAGCCTCAGCAACTCGTTGTCCAGGACCAGGAGTTTGTAACCTCCCAGTCTCTGGGAACGCGTTGCACAGACCTTTCTGCAAGGCCTCCCGGAGTTGTCTCATCCTCTGCTTCCTCTGCGACGGTAACATAAGGTCCGCAACCTTACCCTTGTACCGTGGATCAAGGAGAGTGGCCAGCCAGTAATGGTCCCTCTCCTTGATCCGAAGAATACGAGGATCCTTCCGCAGACTTTGCAGGATCAGGGAGGCCATGCAGCGTAGGTTTGCTGAGGCATTCGCTCCGGAGTCCTCTGGGTCACTAAGGACGACATGATCCGCAGCCACCTCCTCCCAGCCACGTACAAGTCCACTGGTTTCTTGGGACTGTAAATCATCCCTAAAAGACTGCTGCTGATGATGCTGAGTGCCAGCCTCCACCTCCATGCTGACACAATCCTCCTCCTCCTCCTCCTCCTCCTCCTCCTCCTCTTCCTGTGCGATGGGTGGGACAGAAGGAACACTGTCTGGGTAAAGGGGGCCTTGAGAGGCAAGGAAGTCCTCCTCTTCCTGCCTCTGTTCTGCCTCAAGTGCCCTGTCCATTATTCCACGCAGCGTGTGCTCCAACAGGTGGACAAGAGGTACAGTGTCACTGATGCATGCACTGTCACTGCTCACCATCCTCGTGGCCTCCTCAAATGGTGCCAGGACAGTGCATGCATCCCTGATCATGCCCCACTGGCGTGGAGAAAAAAAACCAAGCTCCCCTGACCCTGTCCTGGTGCCGTAGTCGCACAGGTACTCATTGATGGCCCTCTGCTGCGTGTGCAGCCGCTGCAGCATGGCCAACGTTGAGTTCCACCTGGTGGGCATGTCACATATAAGGCGGTTCTTGGGCAGGTTCAACTCCTTTTGCAGCTCAGCCAGGCGAGCACTGGCATTATAAGATCTGCGGAAATGCACACAGACTTTCCTGGCCTGCCTCAGGACATCCTGTAAGCCCGGGTACCTGCCCAAGAACCGCTGCACCACCAGGTTAAGGTCGTGAGCCACACAGGGCACATGGGTCAGTTGTCCCTGTCGGAGGGCGGAGAGGAGGTTGGTGCCATTGTCGCAAACCACCATTCCTGGCTTAAGCTGGCGTGGCGTCAACCACCTCTCGGCCTGGCCCTGCAGAGCAGACAGGACCTCTGCCCCAGTGTGGCTTCTGTCCCCCAAACACACCAGCGCAAGCACGGCATGGCATCTTTTTGCCTGCGTACTTGCGTAGCCCCGTGAACGGCTACGGAGCACCGCTGGTTCATAGGACAAACCACAGGAAGAGGCCATGGAGGAAGAAGAAGAGGAGGGGGTGGAGGAGAGAGGTGTGTCACAACCAGTAGTAGCATTTTGGAGGCGTGGCGGTGGGACAACCTCCAACACTACTGCACCTTGTCCTGCATCCTTCCCAGCTGCCAAAAGAGTGACCCAATGGGCCGTGAAAGAAAGGTAACGTCCCTGTCCATGCCTGCTGGACCATGAGTCAGCGGTAATATGCACCTTACCGCTGACCGCCCTGTCCAGCGAGGCCAAGACATTGCCTTCCACATGCCGGTAGAGAGCCGGAATAGCCTTCCGTGAGAAAAAGTGGCGTTTGGGAACCTGCCACTGAGGAACCGCACATTGCACAAACTCACGGAAGGGGGCCGAGTCTACCAACTGAAAAGGCAGCAGTTGAAGCGCTAGCAATTTAGCCAAGCTAGCATTCAACCGCTGGGCATGTGGATGGCTGGGAGTGAACTTCTTTCGACGGTCCAGCAGCTGGGGCAGGGAAATTTGCCTGCTAGAATCGGACGTCGGTGTACTGCTAGCAGAGTGGCCGCAAGTACTTGGCTGTGACACACCTAATTCTACACCTTCATTCCTCTCAGTGCATAGTTCAGAGAGGACTGAAGTTATAGTGGGGTTGGAGATCCCAGCTGATGCGGTGCAAGGAGAGGTCCGCTTTGTTCTTTGGTGTGGGTCTTTGAGGTAGGCTTGCCAACGAGCTGCATGGCAGGTCAACATATGTCTGGTCAGGCATGTGGTACCCAAGCGGCTGATGTTTTGGCCACGCGATATACGCTTGAGACATATGTTGCAAACAGCAGCTGTGCGATCTGATGCACTAGCCTCAAAAAAGGCCCACACCAAAGAACTTTTTGAATGACGGGCAGAGGCAGCGCCCTGCACAGGCGGAGCTCTGCGGTGTGATTCCGTCGGTGTACTGCCCTTACGCTGGCCACCAAAGGGCATCCTGCCTCGTTGGAGATGTGCCTCCTCCTCATCCTCCTCCTCCTCCTCTCTCCTATTAGGCACCCACGTGGAGTCAGTGACCTCATCATCACCTCCCTCCTCATCACTGGAGGCAATCTGGCAGTATGCTGCAGCTGCTGGAACATGACTGCCAGATTGGTGTCCTTCTTGAGCATCCCCTCTGTCTGCTCTCACGCTACTGCCTTCCTCTAGCTGGGTTTCATCATCAGACCCTTTGAAACGCTGGGCATCCTCCTGGAGCATGTACCCAACACTGTGCTGAAACAGTTCGGGGGACTCCTCAGGAGGAGGACATGGTGGGTCTAGGGAAGGAGTGACTGATGATGAGTCTGACATTGATACCAGGGAAGAGGACGCTTTGGCAGCTGCTTTTCCAGTACCCTGAGCCTGGGTGAGAGAGGATGAGGAGGAGGAGGAGGGCTTGGTCATCCACTCTACCAAGTCTTCGGCATGATGTGGCTCAACATGTCCAGCTGCCGAAAAGAAGGACAAGCGTGTCCCATGGCCATGTGCTGATGACAATGCACCGCGTCCACGACCAGCACTGTTGCCCCCAGACACAGAGCCTGCTTGCCCTCTTTTATTGCCTCCTGACTGTCTGCCTCTCCTTGTTTGCCTTCCAGACATTCTAATAGATGGCCTGCAGGGAGATGGGAAAAAAGCAATAAGGGCTACCTTCAGGTGTCCTTCTCTTTCCCTTGAAACAAGGACTTTGACAGTGAAAGAAACTGACACACTCTCCCTACCTACAGTTTTCTGTCCCTAGAAATTTTTTTTTTTTTAAGCACAATTTAGCACAAGGAGAATTCACTCACTGTCCTTCCAGGTCCCTGGAAACAAGGACTTTGACAGTGAAAGAAACTGACACACTCTCCCTACCTACAGTTTTCTGTCCCTAGAAAAAAAGTTTTTTTTAAGCACAATTTAGCACAAGGAGAATTACCTCACTGTCCTTCCAGGTCCCTGGAAACAAGGACTTTGACAGTGAAAGAAACTGACACACTCTCCCTACCTACAGTTTTCTGTCCCTAGAAAAAATGTTTTTTTTAAGCACAATTTAGCACAAGGAGAATTACCTCACTGTCCTTCCAGGTCCCTGGAAACAAGGACTTTGACAGTGAAAGAAACTGACACACTCTCCCTACCTACAGTTTTCTGTCCCTAGAAAAAATGTTTTTTTTAAGCACAATTTAGCACAAGGAGAATTACCTCACTGTCCTTCCAGGCCCCTGGAAACAAGGACTTTGACAGTGAAAGAAACTGACACACTCTCCCTACCTACAGTTTTCTGTCCCTAGAAAAAATGTTTTTTTTAAGCACAATTTAGCACAAGGAGAATTACCTCACTGTCCTTCCAGGTCCCTGGAAACAAGGACTTTGACAGTGAAAGAAACTGACACACTCTCCCTACCTACAGTTTTCTGTCCCTAGAAAAAATGTTTTTTTTAAGCACAATTTAGCACAAGGAGAATTACCTCACTGTCCTTCCAGGTCCCTGGAAACAAGGACTTTGACAGTGAAAGAAACTGACACACTCTCCCTACCTACAGTTTTCTGTCCCTAGAAAAAATGTTTTTTTTAAGCACAATTTAGCACAAGGAGAATTACCTCACTGTCCTTCCAGGTCCCTGGAAACAAGGACTTTGACAGTGAAAGAAACTGACACACTCTCCCTACCTACAGTTTTCTGTCCCTAGAAAAAATGTTTTTTTTAAGCACAATTTAGCACAAGGAGAATTACCTCACTGTCCTTCCAGGTCCCTGGAAACAAGGACTTTGACAGTGAAAGAAACTGACACACTCTCCCTACCTACAGTTTTCTGTCCCTAGAAAAAATGTTTTTTTTAAGCACAATTTAGCACAAGGAGAATTACCTCACTGTCCTTCCAGGTCCCTGGAAACAAGGACTTTGACAGTGAAAGAAACTGACACACTCTCCCTACCTACAGTTTTCTGTCCCTAGAAAAAATGTTTTTTTTAAGCACAATTTAGCACAAGGAGAATTACCTCACTGTCCTTCCAGGTCCCTGGAAACAAGGACTTTGACAGTGAAAGAAACTGACACACTCTCCCTACCTACAGTTTTCTGTCCCTAGAAAAAATGTTTTTTTTAAGCACAATTTAGCACAAGGAGAATTACCGCACTGTCCTTCCAGGTCCCTGGAAACAAGGACTTTGACAGTGAAAGAAACTGACACACTCTCCCTACCTACAGTTTTCTGTCCCTAGAAAAAATGTTTTTTTTAAGCACAATTTAGCACAAGGAGAATTACCTCACTGTCCTTCTAGGTCCCTGGAAACAAGGACTTTGACAGTGAAAGAAACTGACACACTCTCCCTACCTACAGTTTTCTGTCCCTAGAAAAAATGTTTTTTTTAAGCACAATTTAGCACAAGGAGAATTACCTCACTGTCCTTCCAGGTCCCTGGAAACAAGGACTTTGACAGTGAAAGAAACTGACACACTCTCCCTACCTACAGTTTTCTGTCCCTAGAAAAAATGTTTTTTTTAAGCACAATTTAGCACAAGGAGAATTACCTCACTGTCCTTCCAGGTCCCTGGAAACAAGGACTTTGACAGTGAAAGAAACTGACACACTCTCCCTACCTACAGTTTTCTGTCCCTAGAAAAAATGTTTTTTTTAAGCACAATTTAGCACAAGGAGAATTACCTCACTGTCCTTCCAGGTCCCTGGAAACAAGGACTTTGACAGTGAAAGAAACTGACACACTCTCCCTACCTACAGTTTTCTGTCCCTAGAAAAAATGTTTTTTTTAAGCACAATTTAGCACAAGGAGAATTACCTCACTGTCCTTCCAGGTCCCTGGAAACAAGGACTTTGACAGTGAAAGAAACTGACACACTCTCCCTACCTACAGTTTTCTGTCCCTAGAAAAAATGTTTTTTTTAAGCACAATTTAGCACAAGGAGAATTACCTCACTGTCCTTCCAGGTCCCTGGAAACAAGGACTTTGACAGTGAAAGAAACTGACACACTCTCCCTACCTACAGTTTTCTGTCCCTAGAAAAAATGTTTTTTTTAAGCACAATATAGCACAAGGAGAATTCACTCACTGTCCTTCCAGGTCCCTGGAAACAAGGACTTTGACAGTGAAAGAAACTGACACACTCTCCCTACCTACAGTTTTCTGTCCCTAGAAAAAATGTTTTTTTTAAGCACAATTTAGCACAAGGAGAATTCACTCACTGTCCTTCCAGGTCCCTGGAAACAAGGACTTTGACAGTGAAAGAAACTGACACACTCTCCCTACCTACAGTTTTCTGTCCCTAGAAAAAATGTTTTTTTTAAGCACAATTTAGCACAAGGAGAATTACCTCACTGTCCTTCCAGGTCCCTGGAAACAAGGACTTTGACAGTGAAAGAAACTGACACACTCTCCCTACCTACAGTTTTCTGTCCCTAGAAAAAATGTTTTTTTTAAGCACAATTTAGCACAAGGAGAATTACCTCACTGTCCTTCCAGGTCCCTGGAAACAAGGACTTTGACAGTGAAAGAAACTGACACACTCTCCCTACCTACAGTTTTCTGTCCCTAGAAAAAATGTTTTTTTTAAGCACAATTTAGCACAAGGAGAATTACCTCACTGTCCTTCCAGGTCCCTGGAAACAAGGACTTTGACAGTGAAAGAAACTGACACACTCTCCCTACCTACAGTTTTCTGTCCCTAGAAAAAATGTTTTTTTAAGCACAATTTAGCACAAGGAGAATTACCTCACTGTCCTTCCAGGTCCCTGGAAACAAGGACTTTGACAGTGAAAGAAACTGACACACTCTCCCTACCTACAGTTTTCT
Source organism: Rana muscosa (assembly GCA_029206835.1). Classification (NCBI taxonomy): domain Eukaryota; kingdom Metazoa; phylum Chordata; class Amphibia; order Anura; family Ranidae; genus Rana; species Rana muscosa. Next base: position 175,571,242 of record CM055122.1, on the reverse strand, counting down.
GTCCCTAGAAAAAATGTTTTTTTTAAGCACAATTTAGCACAAGGAGAATTACCTCACTGTCCTTCCAGGTCCCTGGAAACAAGGACTTTGACAGTGAAAGAAACTGACACACTCTCCCTACCTACAGTTTTCTGTCCCTAGAAAAAATGTTTTTTTTAAGCACAATTTAGCACAAGGAGAATTACCTCACTGTCCTTCCAGGTCCCTGGAAACAAGGACTTTGACAGTGAAAGAAACTGACACACTCTCCCTACCTACAGTTTTCTGTCCCTAGAAAAAATGTTTTTTTTAAGCACAATTTAGCACAAGGAGAATTACCTCACTGTCCTTCCAGGTCCCTGGAAACAAGGACTTTGACAGTGAAAGAAACTGACACACTCTCCCTACCTACAGTTTTCTGTCCCTAGAAATTTTTTTTTTTTTAAGCACAATATAGCACAAGGAGAATTCACTCACTGTCCTTCCAGGTCCCTGGAAACAAGGACTTTGACAGTGAAAGAAACTGACACACTCTCCCTACCTACAGTTTTCTGTCCCTAGAAAAAATGTTTTTTTTAAGCACAATTTAGCACAAGGAGAATTACCTCACTGTCCTTCCAGGTCCCTGGAAACAAGGACTTTGACAGTGAAAGAAACTGACACACTCTCCCTACCTACAGTTTTCTGTCCCTAGAAAAAATGTTTTTTTTAAGCACAATTTAGCACAAGGAGAATTACCTCACTGTCCTTCCAGGTCCCTGGAAACAAGGACTTTGACAGTGAAAGAAACTGACACACTCTCCCTACCTACAGTTTTCTGTCCCTAGAAAAAATGTTTTTTTTAAGCACAATTTAGCACAAGGAGAATTCACTCACTGTCCTTCCAGGTCCCTGGAAACAAGGACTTTGACAGTGAAAGAAACTGACACACTCTCCCTACCTACAGTTTTCTGTCCCTAGAAAAAATGTTTTTTTTAAGCACAATTTAGCACAAGGAGAATTACCTCACTGTCCTTCCAGGTCCCTGGAAACAAGGACTTTGACAGTGAAAGAAACTGACACACTCTCCCTACCTACAGTTTTCTGTCCCTAGAAAAAATGTTTTTTTTAAGCACAATTTAGCACAAGGAGAATTACCTCACTGTCCTTCCAGGTCCCTGGAAACAAGGACTTTGACAGTGAAAGAAACTGACACACTCTCCCTACCTACAGTTTTCTGTCCCTAGAAAAAATGTTTTTTTTAAGCACAATTTAGCACAAGGAGAATTACCTCACTGTCCTTCCAGGTCCCTGGAAACAAGGACTTTGACAGTGAAAGAAACTGACACACTCTCCCTACCTACAGTTTTCTGTCCCTAGAAAAAATGTTTTTTTTAAGCACAATATAGCACAAGGAGAATTCACTCACTGTCCTTCCAGGTCCCTGGAAACAAGGACTTTGACAGTGAAAGAAACTGACACACTCTCCCTACCTACAGTTTTCTGTCCCTAGAAAAAATGTTTTTTTTAAGCACAATTTAGCACAAGGAGAATTACCTCACTGTCCTTCCAGGTCCCTGGAAACAAGGACTTTGACAGTGAAAGAAACTGACACACTCTCCCTACCTACAGTTTTCTGTCCCTAGAAAAAATGTTTTTTTTAAGCACAATTTAGCACAAGGAGAATTACCTCACTGTCCTTCCAGGTCCCTGGAAACAAGGACTTTGACAGTGAAAGAAACTGACACACTCTCCCTACCTACAGTTTTCTGTCCCTAGAAAATTTTTTTTTTTAAGCACAATATAGCACAAGGAGAATTCACTCACTGTCCTTCCAGGTCCCTGGAAACAAGGACTTTGACAGTGAAAGAAACTGACACACTCTCCCTACCTACAGTTTTCTGTCCCTAGAAAAAATGTTTTTTTTAAGCACAATTTAGCACAAGGAGAATTACCTCACTGTCCTTCCAGGTCCCTGGAAACAAGGACTTTGACAGTGAAAGAAACTGACACACTCTCCCTACCTACAGTTTTCTGTCCCTAGAAAAAATGTTTTTTTTAAGCACAATATAGCACAAGCACAAAACACACTGACACTCTCCCTACCTATCCTTCTCTTTCCCTAAACTAAAGGAATCCAGGTTAAGCAAGAAAGAAATAAAAGTCACTGTCCCTGCCTATGCTGCTCTATCCCTGCTCCGGAACACACTACACTAGGCCGCCGTGCTGGCGGCCTTTTATAGTGTGGGGCGTGTACTAAACCCCCTCAGCAATAATTGGCCACAGGCATCCTGCCTGTGGCCAATCATTGCTCTCCTCGCTGCCGGCGCTGTGATTGGCCAAGCATGCGGGGTCACAGTGCATGCTTGGCCAATCACAGCGCCTGGATGACACTGCGATGGCGTAGTGCATTGTGGGCCGTTCGCGTCACTCGAATTTGGCGCGAACGGCCCAAATCGTTCGATCTTCGTCGAACGATCGAACAGCCGATGTTCGAGTCGAACGTATGTTCGACTCGAACACGAAGCTCATCCCTACAGTATTAATAATTTGGATGTTTAACAATCTTTGTTGCACACTGACTTTGCAGTTAGAGAAAGGGTTTGCCTTTGCAATTTTGTTTGTTGATGCACTTTAATTAATATAATAAAAAAAAATTGAATTGAATCGTAAATCGATTTTTTTATAAAAAAAATCGCAGATTTTTTTGGGGGGGAAAATCGCCCAGCCCTACTCTAATGATTATTTCAAGATAAAATCTGCCCTTTCTCTCCCTCTTAAATTGCAGTTTACCAATCTGCTTACATACTCTCCAGCCACTGTACAATGTTTGTGGCCACTGTCTCTCATCTAATACACCTTAATTTTATTATTTCAAGATAAAACCTGATTTATCTCTATTTGCTGCCCTTTTAAATGTTTGCATCCTGTCCTGGGACTGGTCACTTTCTACTTAACATAACCTGAATTTTATATGTTGAACGTTTTGGGAATAATTGGGGATATGGTGATGTGAGTGTTTGGGGGAATGTGGGTTGTGGTTTGGAAGTTTTTTTGTGTGCTGTTGGTTTTGCGATTTTTGTAAACTTATAAGACAATGCAGTGCAGTCCTTTGAAAAAAAATCTCACAAACCTATACTATTAAATTGTTGTGCCACTTGCCATTTTGTAGGAAGTTAAGGACTTTTAACTTCGTGTTTTTTTAAGAGGAAAGCTTCCTTTAGGTTTTAGATCTGTTGTGGTTGCTATTTCCACAGTTAATTCAGGCCAGACCAAAACCAGGTGTCACAGCCAAAACTACCTCTCCAAAAAATCTTTTTTTTCCAAGTTCAAATTATGCAGATTGGGATGTTGTTGTATTTCAGTCAAACTAAATGCAAAAGTTAAAAATCAACTACAAATGCAAAATACATTATATGCTGCCAGAATATGGTGTTGCTGAAGCTGTCCAAGATTTCACTTTTATGTAAAACTGTGTTCAGTTTAAAGCATCTCCCAAGCATTTAATTTGCATGTTTTGAGTTGTTAACACGTTGCTGTTGATTAAAAGCACCCTTTCCCCCACGAATGGTGTTTTTAAAAAAAAATGTTTCCCTAAATTTTTTTTTTTTTACAATCATTTACCTATTAGCCAAGAATTGTGAGAATTTAACAGCAGGATATGCACCCTCCTTTATAGACTTCAATGAGATTTGATGCAAACTTTATGTAGCACTGTCCCCTTGAGGACTGCTTAGAATTACCTGCTCATCTGCACGACCATGACCAAGTGAACCTTCCAACCCTCCTGACACTCTGGGTTCAGACATCCTATTACTACTATAAAGCAAGAATCAAGCAACTCAATAGTATAAGGTTCTGAAATGTTTTTCTTGAATCAAATAGGAAAAGTTACTGTGCAAAGCAAGGAGTAAATCCGCTGAGTTGTGATAACAGTGCCAACTCAGCAAAAAGACTCCTTCCAAACACAACAATGGTTGAACAATGAATAATGTTATATACACAAAGGTACACTATATTCATATCCTAGGTCACCTTCTAGTGGATGTTTCAGTTAACCTGTGGCCACACTGAGATAAATGCAATCTATACAACCTATGCTATATTCATGGGAGAGCTAATCTCCCGCTGGTGTTATATATATATATATATATATATATAGATATATATATATGTATGTATACAGGCTTCCTATAAGTGATGGCAGTAAAGTTCCACGTGGTAGATCTGTTATTATTCACTAGCTAGTTGAAGCTCGTTAGTTGTAATCTATTTGGTGGCAGATGAAACAATAGATTCTTAGTAGTGTAGGCCTAAGGCTTCTGAGTACAGTGTTCCAGGAATTCAGTAAAATGTTCTTGGGTAAAGATGTGTGCGCACTGTGTTTGGTAATGGTGAAAGTGAATAGATAAAGATTGAGCAGCTTGCTCTCTCACCAAATCGTTTCGCCGTCTTCTGGACAGGAACATGGGTGGCGACACTCCGGCAGTGGCTCCTCTGTCTCAGTCTTCTGTAGCGACTTTCCCCACACGTCTGCACGGATGGGTAGACACTGTAGATGATGCTAGTAGCTGGATGTCCGTCAGTGGGTAACCGGACCTTGCCTCTCAGGCCTCGTAGTGGAAGTAATGCTCTGCCCGGTAGGCCTCGACCTCTCTCTCTGTCACACAGAGAGGTCTGTCTTATGTCAGGCCCAGGAGGAAGAGAGCGTGCCCGGGCTTCCTAAGCTCCTTTTATCATCCCTCCCAGCAACCTTCAGGCCACTGCAAGGGTCCCTGGGATTTGTAGTCTTAGGGTACGGAAATGTATAGCAGCAGATTCCAGAAGGACTATACACCCCATAACTCACTCCACTGGTGCACAGGTATGAGGTCACTGGCTGACGAATAATCACGAGGCAAACAATATTCAAAACACTGGAAGGTACGAAACTAACTAGTTACAGTTCACATCGCTACATTTCGTTTCGGTGAACTTTGAACTAGGGTCGCTGGCAAACTAAACCCGGGCAGATTCACCCATCATTACTCAGGAGCCACTGATCATCTCCATATAGCTTGGACATTGACAAACACATATGTAGAGTGAACAGTATAAGCATTTAGCTGAAATATGTTTTTCAAATGAAGCTACATAAAAAATATACCTTGCTGGGGAGGTGGGCTATCAGCAGATACTGTCACGTTGCTATTAGGCAGGTGACAGTGTCTCTTGAAATTGGCAGCATTTATCCAAAGCCTATCCAGACTAGTTATGGATGTACAGGTGAAACTCGAAAAATTAGAATATCAGGCTAAAGTTAATTTATTTCACTAATGCAACTTAAAAGGTGAAACTAATATATGAGATAGACTCATTACATGCAAAGCAAGATAGTTCAAGCCGTGATTTGTCATAATTGTGATGATTATGGCTTATAGCTCATGAAAACCCCAAATCCACAATCTCAGAAAATTAGAATATTACATGCAATCAATAAAACAAGGATTGTACATAGAACAATATCGGACCTCTGAAAAGTATAAGCATGCATATGTACTCAGTACTTGGTTTGGGCCCCTTTTGCAGCAATTACTGCCTCAATGCGGCGTGGCATGGAAGCTATTAGCCTGTGGCACTGCTGAGGTGTTATGGAAGACCAGGATGCTTCAATAGCGGCCCTTCAGCTCTTCTGCATCGTTCGGTCTCATGTCTCTCATCTTTCTCTTGGCAATGCCCCATAGATTCTCTATGGGGTTCAGGTCAGGCGAGTTTTGCTGGCCAATCAAGCACAATAATCTCACGGTCATTGAACCAGGTTTTGGTGGTTTTGTCAGTGTGGGCAGGTGCCAAGTCCTGCTGGAAAATGAAGTCAGCATCCCCATAGAGCTCGTCTGTGAACGGAAGCATGAAGTGCTCCAAAATCTGCTGGTAGACGGCTACATTGATCCTGGACTTAATGAAGCACAGTGGACCAACACCAGCAGATGACATGGCTCCCTAAATCAGCACAGACTGTGGAAACTTCACACTGGACTTCAAGCATCTTGCAGTGTGTGCCTCTCCATTCTTCCTCCATACTCTGGGTCCTTGGTTTCCAAATGAGATGCAAAATTTTCTCTCATCAGAAAAGAGGACTTTGGACCATTGAGCAACCAATGGACCAGGTGTGTTTTTCTTTAGCCCAGGTAAGACACTTCTGACGTTGTTTGTTGTTCGGGAGTGGCTTGACAAGAGGAATACGACATTTGAAGCCCATGTCCAGGATCCGTCTGTGTGTGGTGGCTCTTGATGCACTGACTCCAGCCTCAGTTCGCTCCTTGTGAAAGTCCCCAACACTTTTGAATGGCCTTTTCCTGACAATCCTCTTCAGGCTGCGGTCATCCCTGCTGCTTGTGCACCTTTTTCTTCCACACTTTTCCCTTCCACATAACTTTCTATTAATGTGCTTTGATACAGCACTTTGGAAACATCCAACATCTTTTGCAATTACCTTTTGAGGCTTTCCCTCCTTATGGAGGGTGTCAATTATGGTTTTATGCGCAACTGTCAGGTCAGCAGTCTTTCCCATGATTGTGATTCCTACTGAACCAGACTGAGAGACAATTTAAAGGCTCAGGAACCCTTTGCAGGCGTTATGGCTTAATTAGCTGATTAGAGTGGGACACTTTGAGCCTAGAATATTGCACCTTTTCACAATATTCAAATTTTCTGAGATTGTGGATTTAGGGTTTTCATGAGCTGTAAGCCATAATCATCACAATTATGACAAATCACGACTTGAACTATCTTGCTTTGCATGTAATGAGTCTATCTCATATATTAGTTTCACCTTTTAAGTTGCATTAGTGAAATAAATGAACTTTTGCAGGATATTCTAATTTTTCGAGTTTCACCTGTATGTGATGTATTTACCTTTGAGTAGCACCCCTTTATTTGTTTTGTATTGCAATGCGTAGAAAAATAGATCCAAACATAATTTTTCATGTATGTTCACCTTAGGGCTCATGCACACTACAGCTTCTAAACTTGAGTTTAGGAGTTTTTGCAGTTTTTTTTTTACAAATCTCCTAAACTCAACTCCATAAAAGCCTGTGTGTCGATGTACACATAGGCTTTTACAAGACTTTAGAAGCTGCTGCGGTTAGGGGAGGTTCAACCTCCCTGTCCTGAACGTGGAAGAATTGTGTTCAGGATAGGAACATTTTGACTGCTACCCACAAAACATGGTAAAATTGCGGTAAAATTGTGCTACAAATTTGCCGCGTTTTGCGTTTTCTCGCAGCCAGCGGTCAACCTATTACTATAAGAATTGTCAGCACTAAACCCTAAACATATTCTAATACAGCTCAGAATCAATTTCACTCTTAATCAAAATATTGGAAATCTACCATTGACTTGAAGTGCCATTTAGTCAATTTCAATGCGCAGTAAATTGTCTCTTTGTAACATATTGAATAGCACCGTACACATGATTACAGGCAGAAACATGGTCACAGTGGTTGTAGCTAATAATGAAGAAGCCGGTTGTAATGGATACAGGCCCAAGAACTCAATTTCCTATCCAAGGTAGCGTTAATGTGAACAAGTCATGTATTCTCATAATAAATGTTTTAACCTAATGTTTTTTGTGCTATGTTCTTTTGTTCTATGATCAGAAACACTGAGAATATGTACCTGATCAGTGCTTATGTTTTTAGACACTGTGTTTCTATTCTGCAGAGGCATTCTTTACATAGACTATCTCATAAATACACTTTATTATGCATCTAGGCTGAGTTTACAGTTAAAGCCCCAGTTATCTGGTGTCAGAGCAATTAAAGGGATGGCATAATGTTTTTTTGCACATATCTTCTTTATTTATGCATTATGTACTGGAGAAAGAAATAATATTGTTGCACTATTAAAATGTACAAAGGAAGAGAGTGTTCCTCTAAATGGGAATTTAGAGGGCCAATATTGCTCTAGGAATCAAGAATAAAATGGAGCAATATTGCCCTCTAAAGTCACATTTAGAGGAACATTCTCTCCCTTTGTAAATTTGTTAAATTTTGGGATGTGGGCAATATTTCCTCTTTTTGGCTAACCAGCACCAATCAGTAAAGTTCACTATTTAAATGTAAAATGTATATTTAGTTGGGTAAATAAGAGATGAAATATATAATTTTTACCCTTTTTCAACAGAAGATGAGAGCGTGAGTCTGGCACTTAAGATTTTCAGGTAGCTGCTGAGTGCTGTGCTGTACAGACCTGATAGCAGGATCTCAGGTTACTCATACATGAAGCTGAATGATTCAGAGAAGAGACCCTCCACCACTCCTTCTCTCCTATTAAAGACAGGGCAATCTAGATCTGCAGGAGCAGTCTTCAAGTGCAGAGCTAGTGCTAAGCTTTTAAAATGGACAACCCAATATAAACTGCACAAATAGCATAAATGCAACCTGTATTAAAAGAGTATTCTTAAATTAGAGAAATTATGCAAATAATAAAAAGGATACCAAATGTGAGCTTTTGCAACAGAGTGCACAGTGTTCTGTCCTACCTATATGTATTTTTTGTTGTTTGTATTGAACTGTATTCATTTACTATTGCCCTGTTGTATGCTGACATCTAGTGGTGGTTTAGGGCCACTACAACCTTTTAACGTATGTGATATTTTATCTCCCTATGTCCTCCCATCCTGATTAGGGATGAGCTTCGTGTTCGAGTCGAACATACGTTCGACTCGAACATCGGCTGTTCGATCGTTCGACGAAGATCGAACGATTTGGGCCGTTCGCGCCAAATTCGAGTGACGCGAACGGCCCACAATGCACTACGCCATCGCAGTGTCATCCAGGCGCTGTGATTGGCCAAGCATGCACTGTGACCCCGCATGCTTGGCCAATCACAGCGCCGGCAGCGAGGAGAGCAATGATTGGCCACAGGCAGGATGCCTGTGGCCAATTATTGCTGAGGGTGTTTAGTACACGCCCCACACTATAAAAGGCCGCCAGCACGGCGGCCTAGTGTAGTGTGTTCCGGAGCAGGGAAAGAGCAGCATAGGCAGGGACAGTGACTTTTATTTCTTTCTTGCTTAACCTGGATTCCTTTAGTTTAGGGAAAGAGAAGGATAGGTAGGGAGAGTGTCAGTGTGTTTTGTGCTTGTGCTATAGTGTGCTTAAAAAAAACATTTTTTCTAGGGACAGAAAACTGTAGGTAGGGAGAGTGTCAGTTTCTTTCACTGTGCAAGTCCTTGTTTCTAGGGACTGGGAAGGACAGTGAGTGAATTCTCCTTGTGCTATAGTGTGCTTAAAAAAAACATTTTTTCTAGGGACAGAAAACTGTAGGTAGGGAGAGTGTCAGTTTCTTTCACTGTGCAAGTCCTTGTTTCTAGGGACTGGGAAGGACAGTGAGTGAATTCTCCTTGTGCTATAGTGTGCTTAAAAAAAACATTTTTTCTAGGGACAGAAAACTGTAGGTAGGGAGAGTGTCAGTTTCTTTCACTGTGCAAGTCCTTGTTTCTAGGGACTGGGAAGGACAGTGAGTGAATTCTCCTTGTGCTATAGTGTGCTTAAAAAAAACATTTTTTCTAGGGACAGAAAACTGTAGGTAGGGAGAGTGTCAGTTTCTTTCACTGTGCAAGTCCTTGTTTCTAGGGACTGGGAAGGACAGTGAGTGAATTCTCCTTGTGCTATAGTGTGCTTAAAAAAAAACATTTTTTCTAGGGACAGAAAACTGTAGGTAGGGAGAGTGTCAGTTTCTTTCACTGTGCAAGTCCTTGATTCTAGGGACTGGGAAGGACAGTGAGTGAATTCTCCTTGTGCTATAGTGTGCTTAAAAAAAACATTTTTTCTAGGGACAGAAAACTGTAGGTAGGGAGAGTGTCAGTTTCTTTCACTGTGCAAGTCCTTGTTTCTAGGGACTGGGAAGGACAGTGAGTGAATTCTCCTTGTGCTATAGTGTGCTTAAAAAAAACATTTTTTCTAGGGACAGAAAACTGTAGGTAGGGAGAGTGTCAGTTTCTTTCACTGTGCAAGTCCTTGTTTCTAGGGACTGGGAAGGACAGTGAGTGAATTCTCCTTGTGCTATAGTGTGCTTAAAAAAAACATTTTTTCTAGGGACAGAAAACTGTAGGTAGGGAGAGTGTCAGTTTCTTTCACTGTGCAAGTCCTTGTTTCTAGGGACTGGGAAGGACAGTGAGTGAATTCTCCTTGTGCTATAGTGTGCTTAAAAAAAACATTTTTTCTAGGGACAGAAAACTGTAGGTAGGGAGAGTGTCAGTTTCTTTCACTGTGCAAGTCCTTGTTTCTAGGGACTGGGAAGGACAGTGAGTGAATTCTCCTTGTGCTATAGTGTGCTTAAAAAAAACCATTTTTTCTAGGGACAGAAAACTGTAGGTAGGGAGAGTGTCAGTTTCTTTCACTGTGCAAGTCCTTGTTTCTAGGGACTGGGAAGGACAGTGAGTGAATTCTCCTTGTGCTATAGTGTGCTTAAAAAAACATTTTTTCTAGGGACAGAAAACTGTAGGTAGGGAGAGTGTCAGTTTCTTTCACTGTGCAAGTCCTTGTTTCTAGGGACTGGGAAGGACAGTGAGTGAATTCTCCTTGTGCTATAGTGTGCTTAAAAAAAACATTTTTTCTAGGGACAGAAAACTGTAGGTAGGGAGAGTGTCAGTTTCTTTCACTGTGCAAGTCCTTGTTTCTAGGGACTGGGAAGGACAGTGAGTGAATTCTCCTTGTGCTATAGTGTGCTTAAAAAAAACATTTTTTCTAGGGACAGAAAACTGTAGGTAGGGAGAGTGTCAGTTTCTTTCACTGTGCAAGTCCTTGTTTCTAGGGACTGGGAAGGACAGTGAGTGAATTCTCCTTGTGCTATAGTGTGCTTAAAAAAAACATTTTTTCTAGGGACAGAAAACTGTAGGTAGGGAGAGTGTCAGTTTCTTTCACTGTGCAGGTCCTTGTTTCTAGGGACTGGGAAGGACAGTGAGTGAATTCTCCTTGTGCTATAGTGTGCTTAAAAAAAACATTTTTTCTAGGGACAGAAAACTGTAGGTAGGGAGAGTGTCAGTTTCTTTCACTGTGCAAGTCCTTGTTTCTAGGGACTGGGAAGGACAGTGAGTGAATTCTCCTTGTGCTATAGTGGGCTTAAAAAAAACATTTTTTCTAGGGACAGAAAACTGTAGGTAGGGAGAGTGTCAGTTTCTTTCACTGTGCAAGTCCTTGTTTCTAGGGACTGGGAAGGACAGTGAGTGAATTCTCCTTGTGCTATAGTGTGCTTAAAAAAAACATTTTTTCTAGGGACAGAAAACTGTAGGTAGGGAGAGTGTCAGTTTCTTTCACTGTGCAAGTCCTTGTTTCTAGGGACTGGGAAGGACAGTGAGTGAATTCTCCTTGTGCTATAGTGTGCTTAAAAAAAACATTTTTTCTAGGGACAGAAAACTGTAGGTAGGGAGAGTGTCAGTTTCTTTCACTGTGCAAGTCCTTGTTTCTATGGACTGGGAAGGACAGTGAGTGAATTCTCCTTGTGCTATAGTGTGCTTAAAAAAAACATTTTTTCTAGGGACAGAAAACTGTAGGTAGGGAGAGTGTCAGTTTCTTTCACTGTGCAAGTCCTTGTTTCTAGGGACTGGGAAGGACAGTGAGTGAATTCTCCTTGTGCTATAGTGTGCTTAAAAAAAACATTTTTTCTAGGGACAGAAAACTGTAGGTAGGGAGAGTGTCAGTTTCTTTCACTGTGCAAGTCCTTGTTTCTAGGGACTGGGAAGGACAGTGAGTGAATTCTCCTTGTGCTATAGTGTGCTTAAAAAAAACATTTTTTCTAGGGACAGAAAACTGTAGGTAGGGAGAGTGTCAGTTTCTTTCACTGTGCAAGTCCTTGTTTCTAGGGACTGGGAAGGACAGTGAGTGAATTCTCCTTGTGCTATAGTGTGCTTAAAAAAAACATTTTTTCTAGGGACAGAAAACTGTAGGTAGGGAGAGTGTCAGTTTCTTTCACTGTGCAAGTCCTTGTTTCTAGGGACTGGGAAGGACAGTGAGTGAATTCTCCTTGTGCTATAGTGTGCTTAAAAAAAACATTTTTTCTAGGGACAGAAAACTGTAGGTAGGGAGAGTGTCAGTTTCTTTCACTGTGCAAGTCCTTGTTTCTAGGGACTGGGAAGGACAGTGAGTGAATTCTCCTTGTGCTATAGTGTGCTTAAAAAAAACATTTTTTCTAGGGACAGAAAACTGTAGGTAGGGAGAGTGTCAGTTTCTTTCACTGTGCAAGTCCTTGTTTCTAGGGACTGGGAAGGACAGTGAGTGAATTCTCCTTGTGCTATAGTGTGCTTAAAAAAAACATTTTTTCTAGGGACAGAAAACTGTAGGTAGGGAGAGTGTCAGTTTCTTTCACTGTGCAAGTCCTTGTTTCTAGGGACTGGGAAGGACAGTGAGTGAATTCTCCTTGTGCTATAGTGTGCTTAAAAAAAACATTTTTTCTAGGGACAGAAAACTGTAGGTAGGGAGAGTGTCAGTTTCTTTCACTGTGCAAGTCCTTGTTTCTAGGGACTGGGAAGGACAGTGAGTGAATTCTCCTTGTGCTATAGTGTGCTTAAAAAAAACATTTTTTCTAGGGACAGAAAACTGTAGGTAGGGAGAGTGTCAGTTTCTTTCACTGTGCAAGTCCTTGTTTCTAGGGACTGGGAAGGACAGTGAGTGAATTCTCCTTGTGCTATAGTGTGCTTAAAAAAAACATTTTTTCTAGGGACAGAAAACTGTAGGTAGGGAGAGTGTCAGTTTCTTTCACTGTGCAAGTCCTTGTTTCTAGGGACTGGGAAGGACAGTGAGTGAATTCTCCTTGTGCTATAGTGTGCTTAAAAAAAACATTTTTTCTAGGGACAGAAAACTGTAGGTAGGGAGAGTGTCAGTTTCTTTCACTGTGCAAGTCCTTGTTTCTAGGGACTGGGAAGGACAGTGAGTGAATTCTCCTTGTGCTATAGTGTGCTTAAAAAAAACATTTTTTCTAGGGACAGAAAACTGTAGGTAGGGAGAGTGTCAGTTTCTTTCACTGTGCAAGTCCTTGTTTCTAGGGACTGGGAAGGACAGTGAGTGAATTCTCCTTGTGCTATAGTGTGCTAAAGCATTCCTCATCAACCATCTTTGAAATCCTTGTTTTTTGGACAGTCAGGGAAATTGTCGTTGTGCTATTCTGTGCAAAAGCAATCATCCTGAACCATATTTAGAAATCCTTAAGTAAAGGGACAGAGAAGGACACCTGAAGGTAGCCCTTATTGCTTTTTTCCCATCTCCCTGCAGGCCATCTATTAGAATGTCTGGAAGGCAAACAAGGAGAGGCAGACAGTCAGGAGGCAATAAAAGAGGGCAAGCAGGCTCTGTGTCTGGGGGCAACAGTGCTGGTCGTGGACGCGGTGCATTGTCATCAGCACATGGCCATGGGACACGCTTGTCCTTCTTTTCGGCAGCTGGACATGTTGAGCCACATCATGCCGAAGACTTGGTAGAGTGGATGACCAAGCCCTCCTCCTCCTCCTCATCCTCTCTCACCCAGGCTCAGGGTACTGGCAAAGCAGCTGCCAAAGTGTCCTCTTCCCTGGTATCAATGTCAGACTCATCATCAGTCACTCCTTCCCTAGACCCACCATGTCCTCCTCCTGAGGAGTCCCCCGAACTGTTTGAGCACAGTGTTGGGTACATGCTCCAGGAGGATGCCCAGCGTTTCGAAGGGTCTGATGATGAAACCCAGCTACAGGAAGGCAGTAGGGTGAGAGCAGACAGAGGGGATGCTCAAGAAGGACACCAATCTGGCAGTCATGTTCCAGCAGCTGCAGCATACTGCCAGATTGGCTCCAGTGATGAGGAGGGAGGGGATGATGAGGTCACTGACTCCACATGGGTGCCTAATAGGAGAGAGGAGGAGGAGGAGGAGGAGGAGGAGGCACATCTCCAACGAGGCAGGATGCCCTTTGGTGGCCAGCGTAAGGGCAGTACACCGACGGAATCACACCGCAGAGCTCCGCCTGTGCAGGGCGCTGCCTCTGCCCGTCATTCAAAAAGTTCCTTGGTGTGGGCCTTTTTTGAGGCTAGTGCATCAGATCGCACAGCTGCTGTTTGCAACATATGTCTCAAGCGTATATCGCGTGGCCAAAACATCAGCCGCTTGGGTACCACATGCCTGACCAGACATATGTTGACCTGCCATGCAGCTCGTTGGCAAGCCTACCTCAAAGACCCACACCAAAGAACAAAGCGGACCTCTCCTTGCACCGCATCAGCTGGGATCTCCAACCCCACTATAACTTCAGTCCTCTCTGAAACATGCACTGAGAGGAATGAAGGTGTAGAATTAGGTGTGTCACAGCCAAGTACTTGCGGCCACTCTGCTAGCAGTACACCGACGTCCGATTCTAGCAGGCAAATTTCCCTGCCCCAGCTGCTGGACCGTCGAAAGAAGTTCACTCCCAGCCATCCACATGCCCAGCGGTTGAATGCTAGCTTGGCTAAATTGCTAGCGCTTCAACTGCTGCCTTTTCAGTTGGTAGACTCGGCCCCCTTCCGTGAGTTTGTGCAATGTGCGGTTCCTCAGTGGCAGGTTCCCAAACGCCACTTTTTCTCACGGAAGGCTATTCCGGCTCTCTACCGGCATGTGGAAGGCAATGTCTTGGCCTCGCTGGACAGGGCGGTCAGCGGTAAGGTGCATATTACCGCTGACTCATGGTCCAGCAGGCATGGACAGGGACGTTACCTTTCTTTCACGGCCCATTGGGTCACTCTTTTGGCAGCTGGGAAGGATGCAGGACAAGGTGCAGTAGTGTTGGAGGTTGTCCCACTGCCACGCCTCCAAAATGCTACTACTGGTTGTGACACACCTCTCTCCTCCACCCCCTCCTCTTCTTCTTCCTCCATGGCCTCTTCCTGTGGTTTGTCCTATGAACCAGCGGTGCTCCGTAGCCGTTCACGGGGCTACGCAAGTACGCAGGCAAAAAGATGCCATGCCGTGCTTGCGCTGGTGTGTTTGGGGGACAGAAGCCACACTGGGGCAGAGGTCCTGTCTGCTCTGCAGGGCCAGGCCGAGAGGTGGTTGACGCCACGCCAGCTTAAGCCAGGAATGGTGGTTTGCGACAATGGCACCAACCTCCTCTCCGCCCTTCGACAGGGACAACTGACCCATGTGCCCTGTGTGGCTCACGTCCTTAACCTGGTGGTGCAGCGTTTCTTGGGCAGGTACCCGGGCTTACAGGATGTCCTGAGGCAGGCCAGGAAAGTCTGTGTGCATTTCCGCAGATCTTATAATGCCAGTGCTCGCCTGGCTGAGCTGCAAAAGGAGTTGAACCTGCCCAAGAACCGCCTTATATGTGACATGCCCACCAGGTGGAACTCAACGTTGGCCATGCTGCAGCGGCTGCACACGCAGCAGAGGGCCATCAATGAGTACCTGTGCGACTACGGCACCAGGACAGGGTCAGGGGAGCTTGGTTTTTTTTCTCCACGCCAGTGGGGCACCATTTGAGGAGGCCACGAGGATGGTGAGCAGTGACAGTGCATGCATCAGTGACACTGTACCTCTTGTCCACCTGTTGGAGCACACACTGCGTGGAATAATGGACAGGGCACTTGAGGCAGAACAGAGGCAGGAAGAGGAGGACTTCCTTGCCTCTCAAGGCCCCCTTTACCCAGACAGTGTTCCTTCTGTCCCACCCATCGCACAGGAAGAGGAGGAGGAGGAGGAGGAGGAGGAGGATTGTGTCAGCATGGAGGTGGAGGCTGGCACTCAGCATCATCAGCAGCAGTCTTTTAGGGATGATTTACAGTCCCAAGAAACCAGTGGACTTGTACGTGGCTGGGAGGAGGTGACTGCGGATCATGTCGTCCTTAGTGACCCAGAGGACTCCGGAGCGAATGCCTCAGCAAACCTACGCTGCATTGCCTCCCTGATCCTGCAAAGTCTGCGGAAGGATCCTCGTATTCTTCGGATCAAGGAGAGGGACCATTACTGGCTGGCCACTCTCCTTGATCCACGGTACAAGGGTAAGGTTGCGGACCTTATGTTACCGTTGCAGAGGGAGCAGAGGATGAGACAACTCCGGGAGGCCTTGCAGAAAGGTCTGTGCAACGCGTTCCCAGAGACTGGGAGGTTACAAACTCCTGGTCCTGGACAACGAGTTGCTGAGGCTTCGGCCAGTCAAAGAAGGAGCGGTGGGGAAGGTGGCCGTCTGACCGATGCGTTCAGACAATTCTTTAGTCCGCAGCCCCAAAGTATGATCGGTTCCAGCAACCATCGCCAGCGTCTGATAAACATGGTGCAGGAATATCTAGGGGCAAGGTCAGACTTGGACACCTTCCCCACCGAAAATCCTCTGGCTTACTGGGTCTTGAGGATGGATCACTGGCCAGAGCTTGCACAGTATGCAATTGAGCTACTGGCCTGTCCTGCATCCAGCGTTCTTTCGGAACGCACATTCAGTGCTGCTGGAGGATTTGTCACGGATCACAGGGTGCGCCTGTCCACCGACTCGGTTGATCGACTGACTTTCATCAAGATGAACCAGTCTTGGATCACCACCAGCTACCACACACCTGATGCTGCTATAACAGACTAATTTATTTTAACATGTCACATCCCTTCAAGACTGATGCTGATGCTGAGTGCCTGTGCTGTTATGTTGACTGGCTATCCTCCTCCTCCGAGTCCTCAATGATACGATTGATGATGATAGCTTGGAAGATCATTTTTGTTTATGGGTGCCGCCACCAGTGGCTAAGGCCCAATTTTTCAGCCCCTGTTTTACAGGGGCGTGTAATTACAATTTTTTTAGCAATAATTTGCCATAGGGCTCATTGCTGTGCTCCAAGTACAGTATCTGTGAGGGGTTGGAGTGTTGTGGCACCAGTGCCTAAGGCCCAATTTTTCAGCCCCTGTTTAAAAGGGGCGTGTCATTACAATTTTTGAAGCAATACTTTGCAACAGGGCTCATTGCTGTGCTCCAAGTACAGTATCTGTGAGGGGTTGTAGTGTTGTGCCACCAGTGCCTAAGGCCCAATTTTTCAGACCCTGTTTAACAGGGGCGTGTCATTACAATTTTTGAAGCAATACTTTGCAACAGGGCTCATTGCTGTGCTCCAAGTACAGTATCTGTGAGGGGTTGTAGTGTTGTGCCACCAGTGCCTAAGGCCCAATTTTTCAGCCCCTGTTCAACAGGGGCATGCAATTACAATTCTTGATCTAATAATTCACAGCAGGGCCCATTGCTGCACCCACCAAGAGTAACTGTCAGGGCTTACAGTGTTGTGGCACCAGCACCACCATCAAAGGCCCAATTTTTACTACCACTGTTCAACAATTATATGTAATTAAAATTCCTGATATAATAGTTGACAGCAGGGCGTTCCAGCACCAACCAAGAGTAACTGTGAGTGCTTACAGTGTTGTGCCAACACCAACAACTAAGGGGCCTATTTCTGCAGAGTATATACGGCAGGTCCCTACTTTCAAACATCCAACTTACAAACGACTCCTACTTGCAAACGCAAGAAGACAACAGGAAGTGAGAGGAAATCTACCACTAGGAAGGAAAATTCTCTCCTGTAAGAATAAATATGGGAGAAAGGTGTCTCCTCTGTACTGATGCTTTATCAGCAATCCTTGTTTCAAGAAAAACACCACATTTCAAAAACAGTTGTCATTGGGACGGAAAGTGAGGTGAAATGTTCTGAACAGGGGCACAGACAGCAAAACAAATGTTACAGGGGTGATAACCCTTACCTATGTTTTCCAAAAAGTTTAAAAATAGATTTTTGGGCTGGAGCTACACTTCAACAATGTACCTGTTCAAAATTACAAACACATTCTACATAAGAACAAACCTACAGTCCCTGTCTTGTATGCACCGCCTGTATACGGCTGTTCAGAGTATATAGGGCCTTTTTTATTTTATGTGCGGGGTTCCCCTTAATATCCATACAAGACCCAAAGGGGCTGGTAATGGGCTGGGGTAGGGGGGGGGGGGTCATGGGGTAGCTATGCCATTTTTCTTAAAGATTTTCATCCATATTACCGGGACCAGACATTACATTAAAGCCGCAAGCAGTTTTAAATGGCTTTTTTTTCCTTTAGAAGTGTCATTTTGTGCAGGGACAGTTCTAAACACGGGAAACACGTGGCACTTCACAGGCATACTTTAGACACCCCCCAGGTACGATATTTAAAGGAATATTTGACTTTTTTTTTTCACTTTATGCATCATTAAAATGACTGCTCCCGAAAAACGACCGTTTTTAAAACTTCTTTTTGCATTGATACATGTCCCCTGGTGCAGAACCCGGGTTCCCAAACCCTTTTTAGGACAATAACATGCATAATAGTTGTTATAATTAGCACTTTAGAATTCGAACGTTCGCATCCATTGTATTTAATAGGGTTCTAATGTTCGTACGAACTTTCGGTCCGTTCGCGGGTTCTGGTGCGAACCGAACCCGGGGGTGTTCGGCTCATCACTAATCCTGATTAATGCTAGTTAGTTCAGTCCTAGCTAGAACCTCTCTCCCTGTTTTTTCCATGGTCCCTCAGTCAAGGTTGATTTTTCACAAATACAGGAATAAGAAAAACATTGTCTTCTTACACATGTAAGGACTGGTAAATATTCTCTGTATTGCAATTGTCCAAAGTAAAATTCTGTTGGATTCAACTGTATCTTGTTAAAGAGGTAAACTGCCTGTGCATGGTGTCAGATCTGTGGTGAGTCAAATGCAGTCAAGTCTGTTTTTTTTCCGTTTATTAATTACCCGGTGACACGGCCAGTAAGTTTATTTTCAACCTCCGTTAACAGAAAAAGCTGTGGCAGTTAGAGGATTGAGACAAACCATTTAATTCTGACAGAGGTGCTTGCAATGGTCAGCTTTTATTCATTTGTAAAATCTTTATCTCAAGAGGAAAAATATTGACACTTAAAGCGGAGGTTCCGCGGCAGATCGTTTTTTTTTTTTTTTTTGCATTCTATAGGGATTTACATATTAAAGTTACACTCACTTCTTTGGTTTCCTCAAATGTCAGCTGTCCGTTTTCGTTCAGAAAACGGAGTTATAAAATTCTTTCCTGTGAATTTCCATTTTGCTTGTGGGCATTGTGAAGCCCACAAGCAAGCATTTCCTGGAAGACCGGCGTCACACGTCACTTAGCATGTGAAATCTCTAGAGATTTCACTGCTCTGCGTTCCACAATGTATCTGGGAAGCATGACACTGTGCTCCCAGAATACATTGCAGCGAACTCCCAACTAGTATTGCGGCGCCAGGGAAAGGCTAGACACGCCTACTCCCGTGGGAGATGAATCCCGGGAATCTGTATTGGAATCGAAATACTACGGTATTTATATATTTATGAAAACAGTCACCAACATTTTAATAATGTATATAGTGCCTTGATTGCTTAGGAATATAGTTATTATTTTCGGTGAACCTCCGCTTTAAAAAGTGTAAGCTGGAGTTCAACTTTAATTTGTTAATCAGGTGCACCTAAATCTGCTAGTGCATCTAACACAACCCTCTCCCCAGTTTGACAATTCTGCTGCCCAAAAGTGTCTCCATTGTGCCCCCATTCAGAGTGGAGACACCCTAAGATGGGACATTTGTTACTGGCTGGATTACAAGCTGAAAATTAAAAAAAGCCCCCAAAAAAAGAAGACTAATGAAGCTACCACATTTATGAATTGGTGGGATGCAATATATAAACATTTTGTTTTAGGATTTAATATTACTTAAGGTACTCATGGTCCTGAGGGGACTTTCCCCTTATATATCTGATCAGCACACAGGCAGCAGAAAAGAACACTGGAAATTTTTTGTGACCCACGATAAATACTTAAGTGTCCCCCTTCACGCTGTCAACGTCCCATAAGTTGGATGCCACTGGCTAATGAGGGTGCAGGCTGAGGAGAGGTCCATCCAGACCCAAAGCCTGCTGCAGAAATAGGAAAAGATAGCCCAGCCACTGCGCACCTCGCCCGGCCCGAGTAGATAACAGGTAAAAGCAGCCTCAGCTCGATTCATCCAGGTTACGCCCCCAACATGTTTTACCCCCCCCCCCCCCCCAGGGCTTATGCTTGACCAGCGACAGTACATTAACTTCCTTTATGCTGCATATTACAAGTAGCATTGTTAATTAATTAACCCCCCCCCCCCAAAGGTTTAGCCAGTTCACATAGGGATTGCAGAAACTGCCATCAAGCTGTGGGTTATTATGTACGCTGGCACCATTGCTGGGAATTATTGTTGCAGAAACTGACACCACTGCTGTTGGTTATTATTGCTTAAATTGCCACTGATGCTGGCAGTTATTATTATGGAGACTGACATTTACCCTGGGGGTTGTTATTTTCTAAACTGGCACTAATTCTGGGGGTTATTATTGCTGCTACTGACACCAAAGATATGAGTTACTATTACGTAAACTGCCACTGATACTATCGGTTATTATCATGGGGATAGCAGTTTGCTATTTTCACACTGGGCAACGGATGACCTTGTCTTGGCACTGGTAAAATGCTTGCTGGGTCCTTAGCTAGGGCTTGTGAGACTGTTATTTGAGATATGAAAGTGCAACCTGCAACCAAGGAATTAATGCCATCGAATTAGGAGAGCAGATTATGCTCATTGACACTAGCAGATGATAAAAAGACTCTCAGAATTCACTGGGACCTCTGGTGGTAAGGAAGGAACTGTGTTTCCAAATTTCTTCTAGCGGGAAGCCCTCAAGATTGTGTAACTGACTATAGACCGGATAAACAGTAAACAGGAGTAGAGGCCTAGAAAGGTTCAAACCAGCTTAAATGGGCACAGGGAGAAAGAATATACCAATGTGATATGAATGCCAATTTCAATAACTAAATAAAACATTGCTCTGCGGAAGGGGGACAGTCCCCTGAAACGTTTCAGCTGGACTGTCAGCCATACAATTCCATGAGGTTGGAAGGTGGACTCTGTCATTTTGATACGCTACTATTCCAATTTGGTTTGTGAGTATAATTTGTATTATTTAATCCCTTAATAAAGTGCTGAGGTAATGTATTAGGTGTTTGTGCCCTCTTTTGTTCTTTTTTGTATGTGCAGTACTGGATTCCCCTATCTGAAGAGGGCCGCATTGCCTTAACCATCAAGCCTGAGTTGCACATTGGCCACAACATTTGTATCACTTGTGGCAGGCTTCGATTCGAAATAGGATGGGAGCAAGAAGCAGAATCAATAGAAACATGTAACACAAGTGAATACACATGCAAAACAGCAAACAAAATACAAAGGTTATACATGGGAATCATGAACTGGAGATCCAATCACAGGAGTAGCAGCAAACAATGAAAGAGATCAGGTACAGAATAATAGACAAGACTGAAAAAGTATAGCACGCAACTGTAAAAGAAAAAAAAAAGATAAAGACATAAAAAAAAATTCTAGTCTAGCTGACAGCACAAGGAAGGATAGGGGCTTAAAAGCCATTCGAATCCCCAGCACCTATGTGAACAAGGGTATCAAAAAGGACCCAGACCCAATCATAAGGGAGACTTGTTATTAGGTGCTTGGCACCTAAGAGAGATTAAACCAACAGATGAAGAATTTGTGAAGGATTAGGTTGGTGTGTATTTATGGACTGAAAGACAGCTTTATTGTTAAGCAGCCCCGAAGACAGATAGGGAAACTGATCAACTAATGTAATGTATGTAAATATATGATGACAGGAATTTGGGCACTATGGAAAGGAATGAACGTGCCATTTACTTAATTTGAACTAATACTGTTAGCAAATTAAGTTTGTGCCCTTCTAATCTCTATTATATTGTTAATTGCGTGCCCACCTATCACAGAGAACGAACTGCCAGACTTACACACTTGCTGTCTCCTCCAGTGCGAAGTTCAGCAGGAGGGCTGTGGGGACCCAGGAGATTAACACACCTTTTAGGCTAGGTTCATAATGAGGCAGCTCTGCGGGCAACATTTTGCGCAGGCACGGCAGACCATTAATTTGAATGTGCGCGGTGCGGTTCCCAGTGCATGCCATTAGGATTTATGGCACTTGCGCATATCCAGCATGATTTTCTGTGCGGGTGGTTGTGGCTGTGGGAATAGGTACAGACCCGCAGCGGGAATCACCCACACAGATGTGAACCTAGCCTTAGTGCTGGTTTCCCAGCAGATTTTGGGGATTGATTTCTCAGTAATGCAGTGGCGTTCAAAGGTGTGGGTTGCAGAAGAGACAAGTATTCTGTTTCTTCTTTACAGGGACTGTAAGTGCTTGATTGAGACCTTTTCCATACATAATAGGCTAACTTTAAGCTAATTTTCTGATTTGAGAACTCAACTGATACATGCACAACAGCAACTTAGATGTCATAGTTACCGATTGTAGTGAGATTGTAATTTTTGATAACATTCAATTATAAAACAGCTCAATTTTTGAATGAAAGTGACATTTTCTTTTAAGCCTTCTCTGTATGTGTCAGCTTCAGCAAAATTGACTTTAACTAAAAATCAAATGTCAATTAAATTGATGGTCTTTACCAGTCCAGGCTGTTGCAGATAAATGTCTACAATCATGATGTAATTGCAAACGTTCCCTATTATTATGAAAGGTTGTACTTAATTTAATAATTCTGTTTTTGTATTAATAACTGTTAAAATAAAATATCTTCCTAGACTTAAAACAAAATTAGCACACAGAACTTAGTCATATTACTTAATTTGTAGTGGCCTCCAGTCTCAATGCCCTGGGTTACATTTTAATCCTAAGGAATAACTCAGTTACTGTTTTAATAGGTAATCAATGAAGAAGGGCATTCTACGGGTCACTTATTCACTACATTTTCTCAGCCAGTCTTGCAGAACCTTTGACCTGACTTCTGACCGTCAAAGTGCGCAGACAGCAACAGCAGGCAGAGGGTAAAGAATATGCTATAGGCCGGCCAGGCTGGAAAAGATTTTCATTACAATGGAAGCTGTCATTGGAAACAGCCCAAGGTTTGGAGCAGAGCATATTAGTGGTGTCATTACAAAGAACTGCTTAGGGTACCGACAAGATAATTTAGTGGCGTACAAAATACTTGCAATGCAAAGTATTAAATATACAATAAGGCGGTTTTTATTTGCAACTTTGCAATTTTATTTTTGTTTAGTAGCAAATTCCATTTATCAGGGGATCTATTTTTTTTCTTCAAGTGTTTTGCAAGCTTTTGTACACCATGAATATATAATAATGTCAACGGATTTGATCTCTGGCTTGCATTTATTATGCCTGATTTAGATGGTAAAATTCAGGTGATGTTCATTAATTATTTAAATATTAGTGAGATAACAAAAGAAACCTTCTCTGTCACACTTACAAGGAATTTATACCATAAACATCCCTAAAAATATAAATACTAAACAATTAACTTGACATTTTTCATGTTAAGCATTTGATAAACTCTGGCTGCCCTTGGAGTTATCACATATATCACGTATTTGACAATTGATTATTATATAGAGCTGTGCCTGTGATGTATTATGGGTGTTAAAGTGTTTGCAGTTAATGCTGCTAAACTACTAGAAAAACTGAAGAGCCAGCAGTTAGAAGTTCCTGCATGAACATTAATTAAAGTTACAAGGCATCCATAAAACCATGAGTACTTTTATTAAACAACTTCACATATGGGAGTAACTTTTGGACCTGCCTTCTCATTGACCTCACTTTTGGATAGTTAAGCTTTATGTGCACAGGACATTTGAAAACCTCTTCTAAACGTTTTTTTTTTTTTCACCTTTACATGCCGCATTTAGCGCCGTTCATGAGCGTTTTATTTTAGAAGCAATTTTTCCAGATAACAGTTTGTACTGATCAGTATACCCTCCCAAATGGAAATCTCTCTTTCTCTCTCATGCCCAATTGCTCCTAAACATCCGTTTATCAGCAGCAATATACATGAGGCCTAAGGCTGCTCTTTACAGCTATGGACCATCAGGGAGGTCCAGGGGGCAGGAGGGTGCTAGATCAAGATTGACATCAGGGTCTAAAGCTGCTTGATGGATATAATACAGCTCTTTGCGTTTTGGGGTTTCCGGTGTGATCGGCAAGCACACATAAATGTTTGTCTAGACATATCTAGATGCCTTTATCAGTCTTGCTGGTGATTTATCACTTTCAAATTACATATAGGTTTGCTTTAAAAGGTAGCTTCACTTTTGTTATAAAAAAAGATATATATATATATATATATATATATATATATATATATATATTATATATGTGTATATACAGGGCTTTTTTTCTCAGAGAATAAGTGCAGGTACTCCCCTCTTCCTAGTCACCCCTTGTCTCCGCTCTCTACCCACCTCCGAGCACCGTCCCTTGGTTCTACCCACCTCCCAATACCCCAATACCACCCAATTGAAAGAAAACAGAAACAAGTATACTTTTGCGGTGCTAAGTAATTTGTATGGAATTTGTTAAGAATATTATAGGAAGAAGTAAAATAGATCCCCTGCAGCTAGTACAATAGCCCCCCAAGCAACAATAGATCCCTCCAGCAACAATAACCTCACCCCCAGCAACAATAGATCTTCCAACAGCCAATAGACCCTCCAGCAGCAAGCAAAAATAGACCCCTCCCTCAACACTAGATCCCTCCAGCAACATAAGACCCACATCAACAATAGACCCCTCCCTCAACAATTGATCCCCCAAGCAGTAATAGATCCTACAGCAACCAGCATCAATGGACCCTCCAGCACACCCCAGCACTCCTTGCCATTAGAAATATTAAGTCCCGGAGGTGCCGGAACTGCGTTCCCCCGCGTTCCTGCTAAAAAAGCCCTATATATATATATAATTTTTTTTATATATATATATATATATATATATATATATATATATATATATATATATATATGTAGCGATACCCCCAAACTATGAGAGCCGCTGGTTTTGTTTTGGGCCCTGTACACAGCACAGCCAACCCCCGGCAATCTACTCGACCCTTCTCTGGCACAGCTAGTCTAGGGGTGGTATCTATATGTATGGCTCCTATACCAGTTCATGAACAATCCCACAATAATCCAAACAGTTTTGAAATATAATAATGGATGCCAATACCAGAATGATTAACTGTAATAGATTTACTTGTATATAAAGGTTAACGATCAATACCATATAACACATGCATGCAGAGCCCTGCAGTAATAATAACACTAGTCAACTATAGTGCACATATAGTTCTATCACACACTGTTATATAACTATTTTCCCTATGAGCAATATGGCGCTCAGCAATGCTATAAACTCCCAGTCAGGCCTGACTCAAGTAAAGCTCAGTCTTTAAGTGAGGAATCTTCCCATGCAAGATGATCGGTGGTGCACATACAGGAACAATAATTTTGTAATCCAACAGTGGTCTATGGCAATAGAAACAACTCCCCAGAGACTATATAACTCAGTTCTGCAACTAGTCTCCTGTCAGGAAAAGTAAGTATAACCCGATGGGCCAAGGCAGTCAATAGGCCTAACAAAGTACTCGGTTATAGCTTTGCGCAGGTGCTCTCTCACCCCTCCGGACTCGATCGCAGTCTGGGACTCCTACCGCTGTGTCTCCGCACACAGGATCTGCCACAGCTGGATCTCTGGTCCAACTGACGTCTGCGAAGCAGGTAGATGTCAGATGCCGCACAGGCTCCGCAGCTAGGTGGAAGGCTCTCTGGAAGTGCGCAAGGCCCAGGCCTCGGGCCTTGCACTCGCAGGAGGTCCGCACAGGAAGTCCTCTTGCCAGCCGCGCGGTGTCCAAAGAGGCCGGGCTTAGCCTCACCCTCCCCTTTTATACCCCACCCATGAGTCTCTGCGGCAGCCCAATGCACCCTGGGTGCCAAACGGGGTTTTGGGTAACGTAGTCCATGGGGCCTCAACGGAGACCCCGCTACACATATATATACACAGTATATATACAGCATATACAATTGCTACACAAGCCATATTGTGATTTGGGGTCCATGCACACTGGGCTTAAAAAAACGCCAGTTCCCTTGGCAGAAAAAAACTCTCATATACAGCATTTTTGTACAAGCATTTTAGGTACGTTTAGGAGCGTTTTTTTAAATCAGAAAAGCTTTTTATTGTACAAAATGTCAAAAAGTACAGTACAAACCTTCGGAGTACTGATTCCAGAAATAAAAAACTTACAGAAAATCGTTTTACTCTCCAAGCAAATGCAATTTTTCAGAGTCTGTACATTTTACCAGTACAGTATGCACATTTCACATAATAAAAAGAAAATTCAACATAAAGAAAATGGGCAAAACAAACTAGTTAACTAAAAAACAAAAACAAAAAAAACCCAGAAACTTCCAACTTGTTTTGTGTGTGCTTTCCCCCAAATAGGCATATCAAAAAAGTAGGAGACACCTTTTACATGTAGTATCCATCCTACCTGCAATAACATCCTACTTTCGTCTCAGACCCTCCAAATATACTATAGAATTCACAACTGCCCCTTTCTACAGTTGGAACAATCTCTCAAGAATGAGTTGTGTGTGTGTGTGTGTGTGTGGGGGGGGGG
Source organism: Rana muscosa (assembly GCA_029206835.1). Taxonomy (NCBI): domain Eukaryota; kingdom Metazoa; phylum Chordata; class Amphibia; order Anura; family Ranidae; genus Rana; species Rana muscosa. The sequence continues at coordinate 175,544,767 of CM055122.1, read as the reverse complement.
TGCATTTCTAAGTTGGTAGGTGTTCTTCTCTCGGGTAAGTATTTTATTGACTTGTTGAATCCATTGGTGGCATGTAGGGACTTGTGGAGATAACCATTATCTTGCTATCAGTTTCCTGGCTAAATACAGCAACCTGATTAATGTAGTATTCAGTATGTGGAAGGGGAATATAACTCTTCACTAAGCCACCAGGTAGGCAGGTAATTGGATTAAATTGTAATTGTACTTGGAATGTATGATTAAAGTGGTAGTATACTTTGTACTACCACTTGTACCTACAGGCAAGCCTATAGTAAGGCTTACCTGTAGGTACTGTAAATATCTCGTAAACTTGCACAGCTTTGGAGATATTCAGAGTGCATGCAGCCGATGACATTACGGGCGCATGCGCTCTGAAGGTCCGGCATACAGTGCTGAACCTTCAGAGCCCGTGCCGTAAACGGTAGCTCCTGTGCACATGCCAGTAATGATCCCTCTACTTGATACCAAGAATCCTAGGGTCCTTGCACAGGATTTGCAGGATCAGGGAGGCCATGCAGTGTAAGTTTGCAGAGGCATTCGATCCAGAGTCCTCTGGGTCACTAAGGATCACATGATCAGCAACCACCTCCTCCCAGCCACGTACAACTCCATGGGTTTCTGGGGACTGAAAACGATCCCTTGAAGACTGCTGCTGATGCTGAGTGTTATCCTCCACCTCCATTCTGTCACAATCCTCCTCCTCCTCTTCCCGTGTGATCGGCGGGCCCGCAGGAATACTATCTGGATAAAGGGGGCCTTGAGAGGTAAGGAAGTCCTCCTCTTCCTCCCGCTGTTCTGCCTCAAGTGCCCTGTCCATTATTCCACGAAGCGTGTGCTCCAACAGGAAGACAAGAGGGACAGTATCACTAATGCATGCACTGTCACTGCTCACCATCCTCGTGGCCTCCTCAAATGGTGACAGGACAGTGCATGCATCCTTAATCAGTAGCCACTGGCGTGGCAAAAAAAAAGCCAGGCTCCCCTGACCCTGTCCTGGTGCCATACTCACACAGGTACTCATTGATGGCCCTCTGCTGCGTGTGCAGCTGCTGCAGCATTGCCAATGTTGAGTTCCACCTGGTGGGCATGTCACAAATAAGGCGGTTCTTGGTCAGGTTGCATTCCTTTTGAATGTCAGCCAGCGGAGCACTGGCATTATATGACCGGTGGAAATGACCACAGACTTTCCTGGCCTGCCTCAGGAGATCCTGTAAGCCCGGGTACCTGCTCAAGAACCGCTGCACCACCAAATTCAGGATGTGAGCAAAACAGGGAACATGGGTCAAGTGTCCCTGTCGGAGGGCGGAGAGGAGGTTGGTGCCATTGTTGCATACAGCCATTTCTGGCTGAAGCTGGCATGGCGTGGCGTCAACCACCTCTGAGCCTACCACTGCAGAGCTGACAGAATCTCTGGCTCCTGTTCCCTAAGCAGACCAACTGAAGCACCACATGGCATCTTTTTGCCTGAGTGCTTGAACGCCCACGGAGCACCGCTGGTTCAGAGGACAAATGTGCAGAGGAAGAGGCCATGGAGGAAGAATGAGAGGAGGGGTGGAGGAGAGAGCTGTGGCAGAATCACCACTACTAGCATTTTGGAGGCGTGGTGGCGGAAGAAGCTCCAACAATATGGAACACTGTCCTGCATCCATCCCAGCTGCCAGCAGAGTTACCCAGTGCGCCGTGAAAGAAAGGTCCCTGTCCATGCCTGCTGGACCATGAGTCAGCGGTAATATGCACCTTACTGCTGACCGCCCTGTCCAACGAGGCCAAGACATTGCCTTCCACATGTCGGTAGAGAGCCGGAATGGCCTCCCGTGAAAATAAATGGCATTGGGAACCTGCCACTGAGGTGCCGCACATTCCACAAATTCACAAAAGGGGGCAGAGTCTACCAGCTGAAAAGGCAGCAGTTGCAGTGCTAGCAATTTGGCCAAGCTAGCATTCAGACACTGAGCATGTGGATAGTTGGGACCGAATTTCTATCGATGGTTTAGCAACTGGGGTAGGGAAATTTGCCTGCTAAAATCGGATGTTGGTGTACTGCTAGCAGATTGCCCGCAAGTACTGGGGACACCTATTTCTACACCTTCATTCCTCTCAGTGCATGTTTCTGAGAGGACTGGAGGTATAGTGGGGTTGGAGATCCCAGCTGATGAGGAGCAAGGAGAGGTTTGCCTTGTTCTTTGATGTGGGTCTTTTAAGTGCTGTTGCCAACGGACTGCATGGGAGGTCCTCATACAGTATGTCTGGTCAAGCATGTGGTGCCCAAGCGGCTGCTGTTTTGACCACACTTGATATGCTTCAGACATATGTTGCAAACAGCAACGGTGTGATCTGCTGCCCATGTGTCAAAAAAGGCCCACACCAAAGAACTTTTCAAAATATGCGGAGAGTCAGCAGCGCCCTGCACCTGCTTAGCTCTGCGGTGTGATGCAACAGGGTGGCTGCCCTTAAGCTGCCCCCTGGAGGGCATCCTGCCTCGTTGGAGATGTGCCTCCTCCTCCTCCTCTCTTCTATCAGGCACCCAAGTAGAGTCAGTGACCTCATCATCCCCTCCCTCCTTGTCACTGGAGCAAATTTGGCAGCATGCTGCAGCTGGGGGAAAATGACTGACAGTTTCTTGTCCGTCTTGGGCACCCCCTCTCTCTAGGCTCACGTTACTCCCTTCCTCAACCTGGGTGCCATCATCGGAGCCTTCAAAACACTGCGCATCCTCCTGCAGCATGTACCCAACACTGTGGTCGAATAGTTCGGGGGACTCCTCCGTGCATGATGGTGGGGCTAGGGAAGGAGTGACTGTTGACATGAAGCCGATGGAATAGGCCGCTTTGGCAGCTGCATTGGCAGGCAAACTACTCTGAGCCTGGGTGACAGAGGATGAGGAGGATGAGGACGGCTTTGTTATCCATTCCACCAACTGTTCTGCATGTTGTGGCTCAATAACACGGCCAGCTGCAGAAAAAAATGACAAGTGTGTCCCACGGCCACGTGCTGAGGATGCACCGTGTCCACGACCAGCACTGTTGACTGTAGACACAGAGCCTGCTTGCCCTCTTTTAGTGGCCTGTGAGCGTCTGCCTCTCCTTGGTGGCCTTCCGGACATGCTGTAAATTTTGTTTACCAAAACCACACTACACTGTATTGTGTACTGTGTACACCACCAGAAAAGTAGTAGAAACTGCACTAGGGGTGCACGGTACTGTGTACTGTGTACACCGCCTGAAGTATCTTAGAAAAAGTACACCAGGAATGGTCTGCAGTCAGATATAGGCTTGGCTACACTGGATGCAGTGGATATATATATATACGAGACTGTATATGTATACTAAATGCACTGTAGCTAACTGAATAACCTGCCTGCCTGAAGTATATTCGAAAAAGTACACCAGGAATGGCCTGCAGTTAGATATAGGCTTGGCTACACTGGATGCAGTGGATATATATATATATATATATATATATATATATATATATATATATACACACGAGACTGTATATATATATTAAATGCACTGCAGCTAACTGAATAACCTGCCTGCCTGAAGTATATTAGAAAAAGTACACCAGGAATGGCCTGCAGTCAGATATAGGCTTGGCTACACTGGATGCAGTGGATATATATATACGAGACTGTATATATATATATATATTAAATGCGTTGCAGCTAACTGAATAACCTGCCTGCCTGAAGTATATTAGAAAAAGTACACCAGGAATGGCCTGCAGTCAGATATAGGCTTGGCTACACTGGATGCAGTGGATATATATATATACGCGACTGTATATATATATATATATATATATATATATATATATATATATATATATATATTGTGACAGCAGGAAGGTAAAGTCACCTGGTTGCATCCAGGGGGGTAGATATATTTCGCCCAGATTCAGGCTTTACGCCGACTTATACAACTAGGTGGAGAGTTGTATAAGCCCAGCTAAGGCTAGTGGGCTCATGGATGACTCATACCTCTAGGGAGAGTGTGGGGCGTCGTGCAGACAGGGAGTTGATGAGACCAGCTGAAGCTTGTCAGCTCATTTAGGCCTCTATAAGAACTCCCAGCTTCATTAGATGTTAGCTCATGCCTGGAACCAGACCTGTGTGGACTGTCTAGGGAGAGTGAACCCCTGTGCGGTGAGACAAAGCCTGTGTGGCTATTTGCTTGGACATTTAAAACCAGGGACTTAGGGACTAGGACAGCACTAGGCTGATCCCAGTTGTTAGTTAGGAAACCTGTATGTTTAGTCAGAGGTCAAGTTGACCAGGATTTATTTTGTTTATGTTTCTTTTGCTTTGCTGTGTTTTGTCACTGTAAATAGAAAATAAACCGCACCTTTATGATTTTGAAAACCACAACCACCGTTTGCTGGGCCTGTTTTTGTGTGGGGAGCCCATCTCGGGGGTCACACACACCCGCTGCCGAGCTAACCCCCTCACAGTTGGTGGAGAATGCAGGCACCTTGTCACAACCCCAACAACAGGAGGTTAAGGAGTTTGTGCTTCGCAACAAGGAGGTATTCTCTGAGCTGCCGGGACAAACATCTGGGGTAGAGCATGACATCATTACCCCGCCCGGTGAAAGGGTGAAGTTAAAACCCTATCGGATCCCAGAGGCCCGACGGGAGGCAATACGGGAGGAAGTACAGAAAATGCTGAACTTAGGGGTGATAGAGGAGTCCCAAAGTGATTGGTCTAGTCCCATTGTGTTGGTGCCTAAACCGGATGGGAGCTGGCGATTTTGTAACGATTTTCGACAGTTGAACAAAGTTACAAAATTTGACACCTACCCCATGCCACGTATAGATGAGTTGATCGACCGGCTGGGAACAGCCCGATACATGACGACTCTTGACCTCACAAAAGGGTATTGGCAAATCCCCCTGGCCAAGTCGGCCAAAGAGAAAACCGCATTTGTAACCCCAGACGGGGCGTTCCAATATAAAAGAATGCCGTTCGGGTTACAGAATGCGCCGGCCACATTCCAGCGGAAAATGGACCAGATGCTGAGGCCCCATCGGAAGTATGCTGCGGCTTACCTGGATGACATAATTGTCCATAGCACAGATTGGGCCTCACATCTGCCAAAAGTGCAAGCAGTCCTGGACTCTGTTCGGGAAGCGGGGTTTACGGCTAACCCCAAGAAGTGTACCATTGGGCAGGAGGAGGCCAAATATCTTGGGTACACCATTGGGAGGGGAGTAATAAAACCCCAACTCAACAAAGTCGAGGCCATCCAGAGTTGGCCACGTCCCAACAGCAAGAAGCAGGTACGAGCCTTTCTGGGAATCGCTGGGTATTATCGGCGATTCATTCCCCACTTTGCTTCTAAGGCTGTGCCCCTAACCAACCTGACGAAGGGGAAAGGGTCGGTCATGATTAAATGGACCCCCGAGGCTGAGGCAGCATTCCAATTCTTGAAACAAGCCTTATGTAGCCAGCCAGTGTTGTACTCACCCGACTTCTCTAAAGACTTTGTCGTACAAAGTGATGCGTCAGATGTGGGGTTAGGAGCAGTATTGTCCCAGGTCTGGAACGGGGAAGAGCACCCAGTCATTTACCTCAGCAGGAAGTTGAAGTCCCATGAGGTAAATTACGCCACCGTTGAAAAGGAGTGTTTAGCGGTGAAGTGGGCTCTAGATTCCCTTCGGTACTACCTGCTAGGTAGGCACTTTGACATGGTTACGGATCACGCTCTGTTAAAGTGGATGGCTCAAAACAAAGAAACAAATAGAAGAGTGAATAGGTGGTTCCTGGCCCTCCAGGAATTCAACTTCACAGTAAAGCATCGCCCTGGCGTTCAAATGGGGAATGTGGATGCTTTGTCTCGAGTACATGAATGCCTGATTGCTGGTGTTCCAACCCCGAGGTTAAAACAAGAGGGGGGGTATGTGACAGCAGGAAGGTAAAGTCACCTGGTTGCATCCAGGGGGGTAGATATATTTCGCCCAGATTCAGGCTTTACGCCGACTTATACAACTAGGTGGAGAGTTGTATAAGCCCAGCTAAGGCTAGTGGGCTCATGGATGACTCATACCTCTAGGGAGAGTGTGGGGCGTCGTGCAGACAGGGAGTTGATGAGACCAGCTGAAGCTTGTCAGCTCATTTAGGCCTCTATAAGAACTCCCAGCTTCATTAGATGTTAGCTCATGCCTGGAACCAGACCTGTGTGGACTGTCTAGGGAGAGTGAACCCCTGTGCGGTGAGACAAAGCCTGTGTGGCTATTTGCTTGGACATTTAAAACCAGGGACTTAGGGACTAGGACAGCACTAGGCTGATCCCAGTTGTTAGTTAGGAAACCTGTATGTTTAGTCAGAGGTCAAGTTGACCAGGATTTATTTTGTTTATGTTTCTTTTGCTTTGCTGTGTTTTGTCACTGTAAATAGAAAATAAACTGCACCTTTATGATTTTGAAAACCACAACCACCGTTTGCTGGGCCTGTTTTTGTGTGGGGAGCCCATCTCGGGGGTCACACACACCCGCTGCCGAGCTAACCCCCTCACAATATATATACAGGTCCTTCTCAAAAAATTAGCATATTGTGATAAAGTTCATTATTTTCTGTAATGTACTGATAAACATTAGACTTTCATATATTTTAGATTCATTACACACAACTGAAGTAGTTCAAGCCTTTTCTTGTTTTAATATTGATGATTTTGGCATACAGCTCATGACAACCCAAAATTCCTATCTCAAAAAATTTGCATATCATGAAAAGGTTCTCTAAACGAGCTATTAACCTAATCATCTGAATCAACTAATTAACTCTAAACACCTGCAAAAGATTCCTGAGGCTTTTAAAAACTCCCAGCCTGGTTCATTACTCAAAACCGCAATCATGGGTAAGACTGCCGACCTGACTGCTGTCCAGAAGGCCATCATTGACACCCTCAAGCAAGAGGGTAAGACACAGAAAGAAATTTCTGAACGAATAGGCTGTTCCCAGAGTGCTGTATCAAGGTACCTCAGTGGGAAGTCTGTGGGAAGGAAAAAGTGTGGCAGAAAACGCTGCACAACGAGAAGAGGTGACCGGACCCTGAAGAAGATTGTGGAGAAGGACCGATTCCAGACCTTGGAGGACCTGCGGAAGCAGTGGACTGAGTCTGGAGTAGAAACATCCAGAGCCACCGTGAACAGGCGTGTGCAGGAAATGGGCTACAGGTGCCGCATTCCCCAGGTCAAGCCACTTTTGAACCAGAAACAGCGGCAGAAGCGCCTGACCTGGGCTACAGAGAAGCAGCACTGGACTGTTGCTCAGTGGTCCAAAGTACTTTTTTCGGATGAAAGCAAATTTTGCATGTCATTCGGAAATCAAGGTGCCAGAGTCTGGAGGAAGACTGGGGAGAGGGAAATGCCAAAATGCCTGAAGTCCAGTGTCAAGTACCCACAGTCAGTGATGGTCTGGGTTGCCATGTCAGCTGCTGGTGTTGGTCCACTGTGTTTTATCAAGGGCAGGGTCAATGCAGCTAGCTATCAGGAGATTTTGGAGCACAAGGCTTCCATCTGCTGAAAAGCTTTATGGAGATGAAGATTTCATTTTTCAGCACGACCTGGCACCTGCTCACAGTGCCAAAACCACTGGTAAATGGTTTACTGACCATGGTATTACTGTGCTCAATTGGCCTGCCAACTCTCCTGACCTGAACCCCATAGAGAATCTGTGGGATATTGGGAAGAGAAAGTTGAGAGACGCAAGACCCAACACTCTGGATGAGCTTAAGGCCGCTATCGAAGCATCCTGGGCCTCCATAACACCTCAGCAGTGCCACAGGCTGGTTGCCTCCATGCCACGCCGCATTGAAGCAGTCATTTCTGCAAAAGGATTCCCGACCAAGTATTGAGTGCATAACTGAACATAATTATTTGAAGGTTGACTTTTTTTGTATTAAAAACACTTTTCTTTTATTGGTCGGATGAAATATGCTAATTTTTTGAGATAGGATTTTGGGGTTTTCATGAGCTGTATGCCAAAATCATCAATATTAAAACAAGAAAAGGCTTGAACTACTTCAGTTGTGTGTAATGAATCTAAAATATATGAAAGTCTAATGTTTATCAGTACATTACAGAAAATAATGAACTTTATCACAATATGCAAATTTTTTGAGAAGGACCTGTATATTAAATGCACTGCAGCTATCTGAATAACCTGCCTGCCTGAAGTATATTAGAAAAAGTACACCAGGAATGGCCTGCAGTCAAATCTAGCTGCACTGGATGCAGTGGATATATATATACATATATATATATATATATATATATATATATATATATATACGAGACTGACTGTATATATATATTAAATACACTGCAGCTACCTGAATAACCTGTCTGCCTGCTAGCTCAATCTAAATGACACTCTCTCTCCATCCACGCCAACAACACACTACACAGGGCAGACGTGCAGGCAGCCTTATATAGTGTGGGGCATGGACTTAGTCCCCCTGAGCCATAATTGGCCAAAGGCGCTGGGATTGGCCAAATCATGCGGGTCATGGTGCATGCTTTGGCCAATAATCACTCGCAGTGCATTATGGGGCATCACGCGGCGGTCAGATTTGCAGCAAACGCCCCATAATGTTCGTTTTTCGACCAACGATCGAACAGCCAATTTTCGAGTCCAACTCATGTTCGACACGAACATAAAGCTCATCCCTATTTATCAACATTAAACCTCATTTGCCACATAGTTGCCCAATTAGACAGTGCATTGGTGTCAGCTTGTAAATTGGAGACATCCTGTAAGGACGTTATTTCACTGTATAGTTTAGCTGATTTAATATTATACTTAATAATGCTTAGTGGACACGTACCTGCATGATTTCTTTTTATCTGTCTGGAGTTTAGTTTTACAATTTTGCTTCTTTGCTATGTCGTATTTAATTCAGTCTAAGTAAATTAGCTAAGCTAATTTAGTTATCTGAATGTTGCAATTTACTGAAGTTATTACAGAAAAAAAATGACAGGAAAATTCTAAGCAGGGGACATCTTAGGTATAATTTAGCCAAGCATTCCTGGAAATACCCATGGCACCCTGGGTGGAGATCGCAGGCGTGTGCATATCTTTAGACATTTAATACAATCATTTCTATTAACAACGTAATTAGGTAAATGTTTGTGATGTGTAATCACAGGTAATTGTGCCTCTCTTTCAGTGTCAAACATACTTCACCTAATAACTTTCTGAATGTGTACCAGATGTACACACTTAATTAAATGTCAGTGCTGGAGACACGTTTGTGTTTATTTAGAAATTATTTTCATGGCTGGATGATTATTTGCTTATTTTTTTTAAACAGCAAACAATGTTTATTTAACTTTTGACCAATGATAGTTGAATATCATATGATATTACATTTTTTTTATAGAATGATCAAGCATAGATCTACCCTTCAAGCCAAGAAAAAGAGTCTTGTTTTATGATACTGTGGACTAAGGGACCAATGAAAAACCATCCCGAAATTTGAAGTTCTGGCTATGGGTGGAGGCTGTTGTATCATGAAGTGGGTGAACCTCTTACGCTCACCACACATGTTACAATCTTCTTTAGACTTACAACAAGTATAAAATACTGTACAAGAGCCTGTCTGAGTGAATACAGATTAATTGGATAGATTAAATAGGTCCTCATATTACATAGTTTGGCAGATCTAAAGATAATTGTACAGAGATTGGGATTGTAGGAAAAGTCCTGCAAAAAGCATCTTTTTCGGCGGTTTGGGAGCGCTGTATTTAGCGTTCCCAAAACGCCCTGCCCATTGAAATGAATGCCTGAAAAGCACTTCGGAAGCGTTGCAACACGGGCGTTATTAACCCCTTCTTTGGGGTTAAAATCGCCCCGCTATCGGCCAAAAAGCACTGCTTAAACAGCGCTAAAGCACTGCTAAAATGAGCGGTGCTTTAGCGCTAACGCGGCCGCAGCCCCAGTGTGAAAGGGGTCTTAGTGATTCCAACTTTTGACACAAGGTTTTCAAGCTTGGTTCCTATCACACTTAAAAGTCTCACTCCTATTAATAAATAAAGAGCCTCTAATGTTAATCCCTTCACGCCCGCGCTATAGCCGAAAGACAGCTACAGCGAGGACCTAAACTGCCCCTTACCTTGTGGTCAGCTGTCAGCCAATGACAGCAGATCACGTGATGTAAACAGAGCCAGTAATGGCCCATCAGTTAAGCCTAGCAGTGCCTTTCAGTGCCCATCAGTGCAGCCTCATCAGCCCACATTGATGAAGGAGAAAAATTACCTGTTTGCTAAATGTTATAACAAACTATGAATACAGTTGATTTTTGTTTGTTTAGAAAAACATACATAAATCCCCAGTTGTGATTAAATACCACCAAGTAAAAGCTCTATTTGTGTGAAAAAAATATAATATTTAATTTGGGTACAGTGTAGCATGACACTTGTCATTCAAAGTGAAACAGTGCTGAAATAGAAAAATAGCATGACAGGACCTCTTAAATATGAGATCTGGGGTCAAAAAGACCTCAGATCTCATATTTACACTAAAATGCATTAAAAATAAATAAATAATTAAATGTCATTTGAAAAAAATAAAAATGTATCTTTAAGAGCTATGGGCGGAAGTGACGTTTTGATGTCGCTTCCGCCCTGCAATGGTATGGAGACGGGTGGTGGGGGCCATCTTCCCCTCACTCATCTCCATACCACGGAGGAGAGTGGGCTTCGTTAAGCGGCGGAGGGCACCGGAGAGCGGCTCGAGGGGGGGCCATTCCCGCTGCCGATAAAAGTGATCCCGCAGCGAATCCGTCACAGAGACCACTTTTATCTGAAAGCAGACCGCCCTCTGAAGAAGAGGATACTGGTGTTATGGCAGCTAGCTGCTGCCATAACAACAATATTCCTCTTCAAATTACCGACGTATAATGACAGCGGGCGGTCCGTAAGTAGTTAAATATTCCCTCACTGGTGGTAAGAGGGGCAGCTCTGACATGGGCAAGAGACACAGAGCAGAACAAGGTATAGAAAGTCAGTAATGGGGAAAGATCTGGTGCACGAAGCCTATAGGCAATATTAATGGGTACTCCTTTGCACTCTTCCTGCACAGCTTCCACTGCTCATGTTTAAAGGGTCAGTCCAACCAAAACTGATATTACAACCTTCGATAGATACTGGAGAGTTAAAACACTAGCGGGGGTTAAAAGCGCCCCGCTATCGGCCAAATAGCGCAGCTAAGACGATGGTAAAGCGCCGCTTTTTAGCGCCACTTTACCGATAACGCGGCCTGCTGGCAGTGTGAAATAGCTCTTGAGAAAATTCAGCTTCACTCCATGCCCATATAAATATAGCCTAGAGAATGTACAGACCCCCCTTCAGCACAGATGGACCCCCCCCTTCAGCACAGATGGTCCCCCCTTCAGCACAGACCCCCCCATTCTGCACAGACCACTCCATTCAGCACAGATGGACCCCCCTTCAGCACAGACCCCCCCATTCTGCACAGACTCCTCCATTCAGCACAGATGGACCCCCTTTAAGCACAGACCCCCCTTCAGCACAGATGGACCCCCTTTAAGCACAGACCCCCCTTCAGCACAGATAGACCCCCCTTCAGCACATACCCCCCTTCAGCACAGAGCCCCCTTCAGCACAGATGGACCCCCAATTCAGCACAAACCCCCCCTTCAGCACAGACGGACCCCCCTCCCCCATCCCATTCAGTACTTCAGATCACTGTGGCACAGGCACAGCAGGTTTTCTCCCCCTGTGTACACATAAACATTGGAAGGGGAGACGGCTTCACTCTGCTCGCTGTGCCTATGTGACATCCGGCCCGGGACTGCTCAGACAGCCCGCGGCCATGAAAGAAGGGGATGGTTGGTCAGGTGCAGTGGTGTTACCCCACACCAGACCACCCCCCGCCCCCCCTTGCAACACCACGACCAGCAACTCGCCTCTCTCTCCCTGTTCTAACCTGCCTGTCACTGCTGCGCTGTCAATGCTTCAGTCGCGGAGGGGTGTCTTCACTCTTCAACACCTTCTCGTTTTTCCAGGGGGGGTCAATTGTCCCCCCTTGCCCTATGGACGCCCATGACTGTACATATTGGTAAATGTCAGCTGTTAAAACCACTTTGTAATCTCATACTGGTTGTAAATTATTTAGAAAAGTTTATCTTTATATGAAGATATACTGACGATATTTGTAATTATAGTTGTAGTCTGTTTACATGCACATAGTACAGTATGGCTGGATTTCCATTACTGGAGCCTGTATTCACACAACCTTTGGTGCCCATCCCTCTGCTTGGATCACCCCTTTACTGATAACAATTTCATGCTTTACTGGTCCTAATCTAGCTGAGAATATTGTGACAGTGTATGAATAATCCTAAATGATATTTCTCTGCAGATGTTGAAAAAAGTTTGTGACTTATAAAGATACAAGAAAAAAAAATGTTTATTTGCTTCTGACACCTATAGACATAGGCTAGACTGTTAGACTGTACCTAACTTAAATACAATCCTGGTGGTTCCAATGTTCTTTAAGAATACTGATGCAAGAGCAATGATGTGTAATGATCACTTGTAGTAACTAACCAATCAGGTTTCAGCAGTTTATTGTAAGGAGACAATAAAAGTGATACCTGATTTGTGCAATGGGTTGTTGCACACCATTGTTATACAAGCTTAAAATTATTAAACATTTTTTACAAGAAAAAATAGACTGACGTGTAGGCATGTTATGGAGGGAAAGGTTTAGCACTAGTTTAGACAAAATAGATCTTCGTTGCTGGAACATGTTTCTGAGCCACGAGACAGGAATTTTGTGATGAATTCTTGGGATTACAGTTATCACATGTACAGTTTTTAACAATGTCCGTGACCATGTTGATTTAGTATTCCTGTTGAGAATTCCCAAAGAAAGAAGGATAAAACAAATAATAGAAAAATTCAAATTCCTTGTTAGTTTCTGTAATTTAAGTCCTGGACTGCACATAAGACTTCTAATAGCTTGGTATATTGAGAGTAATCCCTTGTTGACAAATATCTAATTTGCTGCAAAATCAGCATGTTACAAATGAGGTGGGTGCCAACAAAAAGTCATACTAAAGATACTAAAAGATTTAAACCTTCTTTCTGTATATATTCAGGGTCTGAGTACATTGGATAACAGGATAACCAGCTCTCAAAAGCTCTCCTGGTGAGAGGGCCAGTCAGAGTTTGCAAAGAAACTCAATGGGCCTTTGGTACTTGGCAAAGGTAGTATGGCCGGCATAGCTCAATACACACATTTACCCTCCAAATCAGCAGGCACTTGATGGGCATCGGAAACGTGCTGAGTGCCCTTCCCTAATGTCTGTAGTGTCTGCGTAAGCCCAAACATTTCTTAAAAACAATTTGCAGCAATGTTTCCTTGAAGAACTTCAGTAAGCACTGAAATGGTCCTATATGATAACTATATTCGTTTGAAAAAAATGTACAGACACTATACATATACAACTGTGTTTGCAATGCGTTTGTATTCTTTTTAGATGATTTTCTACAGCCAGATCTGAGCCCACCAAAAAAAAGCTCAGCTTTCATGATGCATTGTTCTTTGTGCTGTATTCCTCCTTCTATGTGCTGTGTTCTCATTCATCAAGAACTAGTTCTAGGAAAAAGAGGTAAACAGAATCAGTTGTAATTTAAATGCATATTCGTATTTTAAATGTGCATACATTGTACTTTAAACAGAAAAAAAAGATGGAATATGTTGTGCATTAACAATTTAACATTAATGAAATTACCTTTTCATTAAATAGTATTTTTACATTTAGTAAAAATATATGAAGGGAATATACTTTATATGCCACCTTTTATGCTCCAACAAAACACTAGTTGCAAATAAAATATCTCTAAGCTGATTCTTTGATCGTGAACTATGAGTTCCTAACGCCTACTCTCACTTTCTCTCTCTTCAATACTGGGCACTTATATCTCCTTCCTGCCCAGGCCAATTTTCAGCTTTCAGCGCTGTCGCATTTTGAATTACAATTGCATGGTCCTTGAACACCGTACCCACAAATAGAGCTTTCGTTGGTTGGTATTTGATCACCATTGGGTTTTACATTTTTTGCTAACCGAATAAAAAAATACCAACATTTTTGAAAAAATAATTAAATTCTTTGTTTCTTTTAGAAATTTTGAAAGTAAGTACGTTTTCCCCTTCACTGATAGGCACTGATGAGGCTGCACTGACGGGCACTGATGAGGCAGCACTGCTGAGGAGGCACTGATGGGCACTGATGATGAGCCACTAATATGCAGCAATGATGGGCACTGATATGCAGCACTGATAGGTGGCACTGATATGCAGCACTGATAGGTGGCACTGATGGGCACTAAAAGGGGGCACTGATGGGCACTAAAAGGCATCACTCATGGGCACTGATAGGCGGTACTGATGGGCACTGATGGGTGGCACTGATGGGCACTGATAGATGGCACTGAGGCAGCACTGATGAGGAGGCACTGACAGGCATTACTGATGGGCACTGATTGGAATCTCTAATGGGCACTGGTTGGCATCCGTGATGGCCACTTATTTTTATCCCTGGTGAGCACGGGGGGGGGGCATTCCTGGTGGACTCTAGTGGGCATCTTTAGTGGGTCTTCGCTGATAATCATTGTTCTGATTATCAGCGCAGACCCCCCCTGTCAGGAGAGCCGCTGGTCGGCTCTCCTCTACCCGCACCTTGTCAGCGCGAATAGAGGAAAAGCTGATAAACAGCACTTCCTGGTTACTGTGACCAGCTGTGATTGGACACAGCTGATCACATGGTAAAGAGCCTACGTCATAGGCTCTTTACCAGGATCGAAGATGCAGTGTGTCAGAGCGACACACCACACCTCCGATAGCCGTACTGCGCGCCCTCGCGGGCGCATCCATATAGCTTATCATGCTGGACGTCATATGACACCCAGTCAGGATAACTTAACCACTTTGCGGCCATCATTCTGCTATATGGCGGGCATAAAGTGGTTAACCGCTTCAATAATGGGCACTTTCACCCCGTTCCTGCCCAGGCCAGTTTTTAGCTTTCAGTGCTGTTTCACTTTGAATGACAATTGCAACACTGTACCCATATAAAATCTGAATGGATGAGTCCGCACTGATGTGCACTGATGATGAGGTGGCACTGATGGGCACTTATATGCACTACTGATGGGCAATTATAAGCTGCACGGATCTGCACTAATAGGCACTGATGGGGCTGCACTGATAATCAGGGCACTGATGATCAGTGCCCTGATTATCAGTGTAAACAGTGTATTGACAGTCTTGCTAATTATTGGGGTCTTCGTTCCTCACACAGACCCAGTACATGAGGAAAGGACTGCCGATAACTGTCAAGTCTGCTTACATGTGGTCAGCTGTGATTGGACACAACTGATCCCATGGTAAAGGAACTCTGTGATTGGCCCTTTACCCTGATCTGTGATCAGCTGTAACCATAAGACACAGCGGTCACAGAGCACGCCCAATGCGCTCCTCGGAGGGAGGATATGGGGGGATGTCCATGGTTTAGTAATACTAAAGTCTTAGTTTTTTTTCTTGTTAAAAATAACAGACATGTTATACTTGCCTGCTCTGTGCAATGGTCTTGCACAGGGCAGCCCAGATCCTTCTCTTCTGGGGTCCCTCTTTGGCGCTCCTGGCCCCTTCCCTCCTGTTTGAGTGCCCCCACAGCAAGCAACTTGCTATGGGGCACCCGAGCCGCTTCTCCCTGTGTCCATTCAAACACAGAGCCACAGCCCGGCCCCCTCTATCTCCTCATTGGCTTACTGACCTTGATTGACAGCAGCGGGAGCCAATAGCGCTTCGCTGCTGTCTCAGCCAATGAGGGAGAGTCCCAGACAGCCGAGTCTCTCGTACAACATTGTTGGATGGAGAGAGGGCTCAGGTAAGTATTAGAGGATGGGTGAGGGGGGCTGCTGCACACAGAAGGCTTTTTATTTTAATGCAACCACTTTAAATATATGCAAAACTGTCACATTGTTCCAAGGTTTCACTCTGCTTTAGAGCCCATTCACACAGGGGCGTCTTTGGATCTGACTCCAAATCGCCCCTAGTCGCCTCAGGTCGCGCTGGCTGAAGAAATCAATGTAAGTTAATGGCCGTCCTTATGCACACTACTGCAGTCGCTCCGACTTCATAAAAGGTCCCTGTACTACTTCAATCCGACTCCTAGGTGACCTGTAACCATTCATTTCAATGGGAGTCGCCTCTCACTGTCTTAATAGGAGCAACTCTCCAGGAAGAAAACATACATTTATCAGGCAAACCTCTCCCTCCCCCCTCCTTCCCACAGAGCTGATTCTTGTTTGATTGGCCACTGGAATGTCTCCTGTCCTGCAGGCAACTTGGAGTTGCCTTGAAAGTAGCTCCAGGTCGCGCTGTGATTCATTCTCAAGTCCTGTCTGAGTTGCCTCATAAAATCGTGCTGGAAGTCGTGTTGCCCCTGTGTGAATGGGCTCTTAAAGTGCTGGCTTCATTAATTGAAATAAAATTGCCTATTTCCTGCCCTGCCCTGAACTAGTGTATTTTAAACATTATACAATATGTAATTAATTGCCCTGGGCTGTAATCCATAAAGTGGTATTCTGGTAATGGGTTCAGTAGCGGTCTGTAACTGTGGATTTCTTATATATCTCGCACAGTTTATAAGTGAGATCTTCCTGCATTGTGTCTTCATCAGCTTCAACAAGGCCATAATATTTTCCTCCATTGCAGCTGAATACCCAATTATTTCTTTATTGTGCATTAAGGAGAATCAGAATGTAATTAGCAGCACAAATTATCCTGAGCTAAACCTCTGGCTGAAAAACAACCTTAATACCACCAACACTAAATTTCAATAACTAATTTATTCATTCAATTTCCTCTAAGGAAACACGAACAATCCATTTTACTGCATGAACACTGAAGGCAAACCTTTCCTGAGCCGTGTAAATGAGGACCGAATGAGGATTTCTTCTACTAAACCTAAGTCTTTCTCCAAAACAATCTAATAGGTGTAAACAGTTTATATCACATTTAATATGTGCCCATACCCACTATAACATATATAGACTGTAAGGGCTCTGTCACACGGCGGACCTGAAACGGATCCTCCATGCACCCCTATGGAAGCACGGATGTCAGCGGTGACATGTCCGCTAACATCCGCTCTGCTCCGAAAAAGTGTGACGGAGGAAAATCCTATTTTTCCTTCCGTGAGCGGATCGGATGACAACGGACTCTACGGTCCGTCGTCATCCGATTCCCCATAGGGGAGAGCGGCGCTCTGACAGGGCAGTCCCTGCACAGTGTGCGGGGACCGCCCAGTCATCCGTCGGCTCAGCGGGGATCAACGGAGCGATCCCCGCTGAGCAAGCGGAGCTTCACGGGGCGGATCTTCACGGATCCGCCCCGTGTGAAAGAGGCCTAAAGGAGAATCTTTGACAGTCATTCTGTTAGCAGCTAGGTTAAATGAAATTTGGCATGAGGGAAGCAAGGCTTTTATATCGTTCATCTATCATTCTAAAAATGTTATTTGGCTAGCTCACATTCTGATCTTCCTGTTTTAACATTATGGGGTGTATACTTATAAAACAAATGCATAGCAATTGACACAATGAAAGTATATGTACATTCTTTCTGTGTGACTGAGCAAAACATTTTTGTTTTTAGGTTATTTCATTTGCTGCTCTTATGTTTTTCATTGATTTAAGAGGTAACTACTGCATTTGGCCACTAGATGGCAAATAAGTATCATAAGTAATTTCTATGATACTTAACGCCATCTAGCAGCCACATGTGGTATTTTCCATTTTAAATCAATGAAAAACATTCAACCAGCACAGGAAATAGCCTAATAACAATAATTTTTGCCCCATTTACATTTGGTAGAAAGGGGTGGACCTTTGCACCTTTGCATTTTCGGGCTCCCTGGGAGGGGTTTATGATGCATGCAGGTAAAATGTGGTTGGTGGGAATAGATGGGGCCTTTACGCCACGTTTTTTAGGGCTACCAGGGAAGTCTGTATAGTGCATGCAGGTGAAGTGTGGTTGGTGAGAAGGCATGGGCCTTTGCACCTTATGTTTTAGGGCAGGGATATGCAATTAGCGGACCTCCAGCTGTTGCCAAACTACAAGTCCCATGAGGCATAGCAAGACTCTGACAGCATCAAGCATGACACCCAGAGGCAGAGGCATGATGGGACTTGTAGTTTGGCAACAGCTGGAGGTCCGCTAATTGCAGATCCATGTTTTAGGGCTTTAGGACAGTCTGTATTGTGCATGCAGGTACATTTGGTTGCCTGAACTTTACATATAGTGGGATAGTGGCATCCTATTCTATGGAACTCCCTACCCCAATCTGTCCGAATATCTCCTACTCTGCTCGCTTTTAGACGATCCCTGAAAACACTTCACTCCAGAGAAGCCTATCTGTCCCCCACCTAAAAACTGTACATTTACTTTCTCCATCAGATCATCCCTCACAGCTATTAGATTGTAAGCTCTAATGAGCAAGGCTCTCTGATTCCTCCTGTATTGAATTGTATTGTAACTGTACTGTCTGCCCTCATGTTGGAAAGCGGTGTGCATAATAATATAATAATTAGAATTAGAAACCTTCAACTACTGAAAAGTTTATTTTCAGAACTTTTCAGTCTTGAATTTCGATAACTATCTGGAGATCTCTTGAAAACTCCCAGATGGTGGCATAAAATATAAGAACTTCATCCAACTATAAAGCCATTTGGGGCAGAATAAAATCATTTACTCTACAAGCTGACTGCAAATAACTTAAAAGTCTTGATCCTGTGTGCAGAGGGACAAGCAGTTTTGATCTGCTCTCGCTTGTTGCTGGGAAGAGGAACAATTTTCTCAACAGAACACCCTGAACCTGAACAGTTGCTACTTCTTAGCCGATGTTTTCTTTTAGTCACACATCTTTATTTGGTTTCACTGAAGCAGAATGAAGAAAGTAAAACTATCAGCATGGTGGCTCTCTGTGTGGAGTCTTGAGATCACAGCAGCCAATCGTCAACTCCAGCTCCCCCTGAACCCTCACCTCCTGTCAAGCGATCACAATCCATGTGTGTATGTGCATGGCAGGCATACTGATTAAGCATCAAGGCTCTTGACAACAAAGTCACTGGAATTCTTTCACATGCTTCAATGAATGGTGAGAGAACTACTTAGTATTACGATATACAGTAAAGCGAATGCTATGCGTTAGCCATAGACTGAAATAATAACTATAAATAGAGATTCAGCTTAAGAATGTGAGAATACAGTTTCCTGTATCAACAATAAACCTTGACATTGTTTGTATTTAGAAGATGAACTTTGGGCTCCCCCTTAGCGAATTGTTGGCATAGAAAAAAAAATAATCTTACAGAAAACCCCATCTGCTCACCTAAATCCCTGGTCACATAACGTTCCAATCCTGAGGCCTTTTGGTGTCCACTTCACTCCTAGCATGACCTGGACTTCCAATTGGCTGCCCAGTGGCAGGGTCCTCACAAGATCCAGAACAGGAGTCTCAGTGGTGATGTCAGAAAAAGGGAATCGACCAGTGCTGGCACATCAGCAGTGCTGGACTACCAGTCCCCCCCCCAAAAAAAAAAAAAAAATAACACTGATAAGGGACCAGGAGACTTAGGTGAGTTAAAACTTGCTTTACAATGTAAGAAAAAAAAAAAACACAGCCGAATCGAGGAGAGTAGAGTTTGCCTAGAGATGGACTTTATTGCCACTTATATTTAAGGTGGATTAAAATTTAACTGTCTAAATAAAGATGAATTCCAGCTAATATCGTAGAGCATAGTTACAGTTGCTTAAAGCAGAACTCCAGCCAAAAAAGTAAAATAGATAAAAATGAATAACTCATTAAATGATTAAACAAAACCAGCTTTTACTGCAATTATCAGCATCAATTTAGAGATTTCTATAGACTTTTTTTTCTCTGTCGCTAGATGTCCTCAATCTGATGGTCAGTATTATTCAACCCACTTTCTCTGAGCCCAGGTCATCCTGGACCCACCTTAGTCTGTGACTGGACAGTGAAAGGTGAAGCAGCACAGTGATGAGTTTATCTCCCTGCCACACTGCATTCTCTTCCTATCAGCAAGCTTCTTGTCAGCACCTGAACTGATTGGCTCCTCATGCTGCTTCTTCCTCTCACAATTTAGCCCTGCTGTACAGGGACGGCAAGAATACACTGCATACACTGCATGTATTTAACTATCTGCCGACCGCTCACAGTAAATATACTAAGAGCGAGCGGCAAATGCAGGCACAATCACATACCTGTACAGTGGGACTTTCTTACAGGTTATGGGCGTGCATGCAGAGGCGTTGCTAGGGGGGTGCGGGGGGTGCGATCCGCCCCCGGGTGACACCCGCTAGAGGGGTGACACCCTCCCTTTTTTTTTTTTTTTTTTTTTTTTTTTTATTATTTTTTTTTTTTTTTTTTACAGCTGACCCATTCATTGATTAATTTCACCCCGCTGGGCTGGAAGCCTGGAACAACACCTCCAGCGCCGCGGCCGCGCCTGGTGTGTGTCCTCCGGCTCCTTATTCTTCCTATTCCTAAATTCCAATCCTCCTCCCTACCCTACAGAGCCAGCGAGCGACTCAGCCTGTCACATCATCACACTGCACTGTGATGATGTGACGACACGCACTAGCGTTGCTAGCCAGGTGCGGGGGGGGCGGGCCGCACCCGGGTGACACCCACCAGAGGGGTGACACCCGTGGGTAGCGCAGCGGCACCACACTGACATTGCCCGCTGCCCTGTGCCTTAGGCTCACGCTGCGGCTGTGTCCCTCAGCGGAGCGGAAGGAAGCCGCCGCCCCCCTCTGCCTCCTCTCTGTTTACATCCACAGAGGAGGAGGAGGAGCCCGCGCTCGAGAGACACACCGCTGTGTGTATCTGCCGCTCTGTTCTGAGGTCTGTAAGGTAAGGGGGGCATCTTTACTGATGGAGGGAGGGGGTGTCTGTACTGCTGGGGTCTGCACTAGGGGGAGTTTGCACCAGGGGGGCTGTAACTGAGGGGGTGTCTGTACTGAGGGGGGTCTGGTACCAAGGGGGTGTCTGTACTGAGGGGGGTGTCTGTACTGAGGGGGGTGTCTGTAACTGAGGGGGTGTCTGTACGAGGGGTGTCTGGTACTGTGGGGGGTGTCTGTAACTGAGCAGGGTGTCTGTAACTGAGGAGGTCTGCACTGAGGTGGGGGTGTCTGTACTGATGGAGCGGTCTGTACTGAGGTGGGGGTGTCTGTACTGAGGGGGTGTCTGTACTGAGGGGGGTGTATGTACTGAGGGGGGTGTATGTACTGAGGGGGGTGTCTGTAACTGAGGGGGTTGTCTGTAACTGAGGGGGGGTCTTTAACTGAGGGGGGGTCTTTAACTGAGGGTGTGTCTGTAACTGAGGGGGTGTCTGTAACTGAGGGGTGGTCTGTACGAGGGGGAGTCTGTACGAGGGGGTGTCTGTACTGAGGGGGGTGTCTGTACTGAGGGGGGTGTCTGTACGAGGGGTGTCTGTAACTGAGGGGGTGTCTGTAACTGAGGGGTGGTCTGTACGAGGGGGAGTCTGTACGAGGGGGAGTCTGTACGAGGGGGTGTCTGTTACTGAGGGGGGTGTCTGTACTGAGGGGGTGTCTGTACTGAGGGGGGTGTCTGTACGAGGGGTGTCTGTAAGTGAGGGGGGGTGTCTGTAACTGAGGGGGTCTGCACTGAGGTGGGGGTGTCTGTACTGATGGAGCGGTCTGCACTGAGGTGGGGGTTCATACTGAGGGAGGCGGGTCTATATTGATGGCGGAGAGTCTGTACTTAGTGGAGCGGGTTTGTACTGAGGGAAGGGATCTATACTGTGGGAGTGGGGTCTGTAGTTAGTGGAGGGGGGTCTGTACTGAGGGGGGACTATAGTTGTTGGGGGGTGACACCATTTTTTTTCGCACCGGGTGACACCAACCCTAGTGACGCCACTGCGTGCATGCGCACGCCCCTTGCTGACCCATGCTGTGACTGGGCACGAGTTTGGCAGCAGATTTTAGCCAATGATTTTGTCTGAAATTAGCTGATCGGCTGTATCCAATCACACACAGAGTTCTGTGTTTGCAAACACACAGAACTCCGTGTGAATAGGAACAATGGAGCAACGATCTGGCAGTTTCTTCTCCCTGAAAAGCAGGCAGAAAAAAATAGCCGGATAGTAAAGTAAAAGCAGCACACATTACACATTATTAGGCACACAGTTAACCCCTTGATTACTCCTAAATGTTAACCCTTTCCCAGCCAGTGTCATTAGTACAGTGCCAGTGTACAGCAATTTGACTGATCACTGTATTACTAGTAATGTCAGTGTTAATTAGTGACCCTACCAGATAGTGTCTGTTAGCGCCAGATTACTTGCCACCTTATCTCAGTCCCACTATAAGTCGCTGCTCACTGCCATTACAGTATAGCGTCATAGCTGCATAAATACCAGTATATATACCATAGTTTGCAGACGCTATAACGTTTGCACAAACTAATTAATATATACTTATTGGTATTTTTTTAACCAAAGACATGTATCAGAATACATTTTGGCCTAAATTTATGAAGAAAATTGATTTTTTATTTTTTTGATTGGATATATTTTATAACAAAATTTAGAAAATATGTTGTTTTTTTTTTAAATATTCAACCTCTTTTCATTTATATAATGAAAAATAAAAATCCAAGTGGTGATCAAATACCACCAAAAGAAAGCTCTATTTGTGTAAAAAAAAATTATAAAAATGGAATATGTGTACAGTGTGGCATGACCATGCAATTGCCAGTCAAAATAGTGCCATGGTGGATAGCAAAAAATGCCCTGGTCATGAAAGTGGTAAAACCTTCCAGAGGTAAAGTGGTAAAAATAATTATGATGTATTAATAAAGATTACAGAGCTGCCTTAATTTGTGTCTTGTATATCTGCCTAGAGTTTAGCTTTAAGATTAAAAAGATGTTGTTTTTTTTTTCACAATCTTCTTTATGCATTTATTACAGTCAGGGAAAAAATATATAATTGAAAACCTTTTTAGTCAGGTAAATATGATATTTTGCATATTAACCCTCCTGGCGGTATTCCTGAGTGTGGTTCGGGGTTAAATTTCAGTACCATTAGCAGTAACCCCGAGCCACACTTGGGATTGCATTACAGAATCCTGGTACAGCGTACTTACCTTGTCCCCAGGATCCTGCGATGTCCCCCCGCTGTTTCCTCCACCGGATAATCCGCCTGATGCTCTGTGTGCTGGACTCCATTCCCCGTGAGCATTGCGACACACGGGGGAGGAGCCCGGTTGCAAATTTTAAAAGTACACAAAATATAACACACATAGTACACTGTAATCTTACAGATTACATTACTGTATCAAATTATTTCACATCCCTTTTGCCCTAATGCTTTGTTCAGTGCCCTGCATGCACTTTTATATTATATATACTGTTCTTTCTGCCTGGAAACTTGAAATTGTCCATAGCAACCAAAAAAGTGTCCCTTTACGTCAAAGGTGGTTTTAGACCAGCTAGAAAACAGCGATAGTAAATTAGAACACTTGCAGAATTGAGCGATAGTGATTCGTGGGGAAATGAATTTTATTATTATTATATTATTATTTTTTATAATTATTTATAGTTATTTATTATATTATAATTTATAATTTTGTGTTTCAAACTTTATCATACCCGGGATGTCTACTAGTCTCTTGTTTGGATATATTTAACTGTGTTATTACTAAGAATTACAGGCCTGCAATATAAAATGCCTAATTTCTATGTAAAACAATGTACCCCTTTGAGATTCAAAAATCTGACATTATAATCATACCGCCAGGGAGGTTAATATTTCATATTAAAAATGACTTACTGTCAGGCTGATCTTTGGAAACAAAATTCTATTTATAGTGCTCAAGCAATCAGTCGAATGGGTCAGAGGAGAGCCTCATCTCCACTTTCTGCTTACCCCCACCTACCTTTATTGCTCTTCTGTACGGCTGCATAGAGACTTTCAATTAAATGAGAGTCTGAAAGCAAATATCTACTCTTATGCTCTCTCTTGAGAAACCCCATAACACAACATACTGTATTTACACTATGGGGTTGATTTACTAAATCTGGAGAGAGCAAAATCTGGTGCAGCTGTGCATGGTAGCCAATCAGCTTCTAACTTCAGCTTGTTCAATTAAGCTTAACAAAAAGCCCTGGTTCACACTGGTGCGATTTGACATGCGATTTGACATGTCAAATCGGCGATATTTGCCGCAAATTGCCGGCAATGACACCGTCCTAATTGGTGCGACGCCGCATCTGCGGCGCTGCACCGATTTCAAAAAGTCGTTTCTGTACTACTTTTTGCGATTTCGGACGCGATTTACATTGACATCTGTGTCAGATGTCTTTGTAATCGCGGCTGAAATCGGGACTGCCAGCGGGAGTGAAATCGTGAGAGTTCGGCTGAACTCGCACGGCTTCACTCCCGCAGCCCAGTGTGAACCTGGACAAAAGCTGGAAGCTTATATGCAGAGCTGCACCAACATGTGGACACTCCAATTTTAGTAAATCAATTCCTATATGTGGAACTGCCCCTACATTCTTTTTTATCATTTACGTCATTGACTTTCTGAATTTTCCCAGAAGCCTGCACTGAAATCCAAATAAAATTATAAACATTTATACACTGCAGATTGTCTTATTCTAGCACTGAGATCGCCCAGGTGAGTTTAATGAAAGCTAAAGCCCCGTACACACGATCGGTTTGACTAATGAAAACCGTCCGATGGATGGTTTTCATCAGACCAACCGATCGTGTATGGTACCCATCGGTCTTTTTTCCATCGGTTGTAAAAAATAGAACTTGTTTTAAAATTTTCCGATGGATAAAAAACCGATGGGAATTTCCGATCGTCTATGGGCAAGTCCATCGGTTAAAAAACCCACGCATGCTTAGAATCAAGTCGACGCATGCTCAGAAGCATTAAAGTTCATTTTTCTCGGCTCATCGGAGTGTTTTACGTCACCGCATTTGGAACGGTCGGTTTTTGGACTGATGGTGTGTGGCCAAGACTGATGAAAAACAGTTTCATCGGATTTCCGATGGACAAATCCATCGGACGAAAATCCATAGGTTATCCGATCGTGTGTACGGGGCTTTACTCTCCCATTTAGCATAGAATTTGTGTAAGGACATAGAAAAGCAAACAGGATATTCATCAGAACGTAGGATGCTATACATTTTCTAAGAAAATTTTGTAAAATCCAAGCAAAGTTTATAGTTTGCCTGGAAGTGGTGTGTTTTTATTTCTCAAAGCTGGAATTAAACTTTAAATTTTGCTGATTGTAATATATTTATTATTTATCACTCTATTCTCTTACACAGTACATCCATCAGTTAATTTGTTTGCAAACACGGTTTAATGAGACCACTTACCATACCACTGTAATTACCTAAATTTCATTCTAATTGTTAGTGGACCATTAAACTAATTTTATAAAACCACAATTCTTACCATTATTAAGAGGTGCAACAATAATATTTTTTATGACATTATAAACAAGTCAGAGAAGCACTATAACTGGAACCACTCTTGTATTTCCATTGAAACTGTGAGGTTAATGAGGCCAGCTATCATTTATCATTGTCTGTGGTACAATTCATTATCATAAAGTGCACCAGAGATTTCATCCCTAAAAAACACAAGTGGTGTAAATAAAAAACAAAAAACAAAAAACAGACAACAAATATGAAAGTTTTCATAAACTACTACACCAAGATACAACAATTTAGTGTTGACAAAGTTTTAGGACTTACAGTGTAATCAAACACAGATCATAAAAAACTATCAATAAATACTATATTACATGCTGTTCATACTCACTCATTTACTATGGGAATTGATCTCTGTATTCTGCAAAACCAAGAAACTGGTTTATCCTGCTGTTCTCTTTTTCCCCCTTTTGATCATGTCCCCAATGCAGTTGGGGATTTTGCAGAGCAGTGTTGGCAGCTAGTGCACATGCTCAGTAATCAGTGAGTTTCTATGCTGAGCATTTCCTCGCTATCACACCTGAGCAGCCCATGTGACTATAAATTCACACATGTGGGTGTATACACAGTGGTAAATGAAAGCCCACTCCCTCCTCCTCCATGCCCACTAACCAGCTAAACACAAGGTGTGTGGGATATTACATCTTGATTGATTGAGACTTCACCTCCCTATTATTCTATGACACAAGCTGGAGGGGCGTGACACAGCTTATGACTGTCAGAAATCCACCCACACCATGTTATTGCCAAAAAATAATAAAGATTGGATTTCAAATATATATTTGTATGACCATTTAAAGTGGTTGTAAACCCACTTTTGCAACTTGCACCTACAGGTAAGCCTAGATTAAGGCTTACCTGTAGGTGCAAGAAATATCTCCTAAACCTACACGGTTTAGGAGATATTTACTAAAATGACAGGCGCCGCTGTCTACGGCGCATGCGCGCCGTAGACAACGGCGCATTCATGGGGTTAATCACATTCACAAACTCGGCTACTTCCCAGCAATCGCTGGGCGTAGCCGAGTGGGATGCCTCCCACGAGCATGCACAGAGTGACGTCTCCACCGCTCTGGCCAATCACAGCGCCGGAGCGGCGCTGTGATTGGCTGGTGCGGCGATACCCGGAAGTAACATTCCGGCTATCGCCGCAGTGATGTCTGCGGCTGGACAGAGGGACGCGGACTGCCTCGGGGGCCCCGATCTAAGGTAAGTGGTACATAATGAGCTATTATGCTAGTCATAATAGCTCATTATGCCTTTCTTTTACAGGTTGTCGAAAAAAAAAAAAAAAAGTGGGTTTACAACCACTTTAAAACATTTTATTCATATTCATTTTTATGCTGTATCCCAAAGACTGTTTTAGAGCCTTTAAGCCGACCCGGCACACTGTAAGGTAACATAAGCTACGGTGCATCCTCCAATAAGGTCACTAGGCCTTCCCCAAGATACCAGTCTTCCGCTTGGTCCTCTCCAGGACAGGTCCTCCCCTGGTTTCCTCCATTGAGTGGCTTCCTCCCGCAGGACAGACAGCAAAGGATCACCTTCAAAGTGCAGGCCCCAGTCAGGACAACTGAGCCTACCTGACAGAAATGCTGCCTCAGGCCAACTTGGCTCCGCGGCCGGAATTTCCTCATCACATACCTCGAGCCAGGAGGGCCACGAGGCGAAGAGAGCACCGAAAAATGGCGTCTTCCCCTTAAGTACCCTTCCCCAGCATGCCCAGCAGGGAGACCACTCCCACTGGGCTGTTCCCGGGGGAAAGTACACAATACACTTTGGCCTGCTTGTGTTCCAACATTGGCCTGGGGTGGTAACGCCACCTACAGGCAAACAGTGGGAAGTCCTTTCAAACACAGCCATAGCCGGAACAGAGGCTGATTTAGCCTTAATCATTACAAAGTCTGAGCTAACTACCAGCTCAGACACCCACTAAATTTAACATAGCGCCTGGTCATCAGGAGCAGGGCGCTACATACTCCCCCCACTACAACAAGACACTGTCCCCAGTGTCTGGAAAGAAAAAAATATGGCCCTCAATCTTGAGGATCAGTACCTGAACCAAAAAACTTGGATGGGAAAAGAAAAAGAAAATGGAACTATAGATATAAAACATTAACATGAAATTACAATAAAATCATAATAGCATACACGTATGACCCCTCACTAACTGTCTAGATCACCCACTCTCCAGCAGTCTTGACAGAAGATCCGGCTCACCTGAGAGAAAAAAACACACAGACAAATAAACATGACAACATTAAAGTATTTCAAAAGAAGCAAAGCTGCATCTCCTAAGAGGTGGAACTTTCCTTCTGTTTTTTTTTAAAGATGCATAATCAACTTGAAAAGTCTCTCCATACTCTACTGATCACTGCCACCTAGTGTCAGAAGTAACACACAAGAGTCCTTTAAACATAAGGGCTGAAGCAGATGAACATCTTGATCCCGAAGTCTTCAGCAACCCTAATCCTAACTGACTAATCTCCCCAGAGTCCAGTTAGCACAGCAAAGGATGAGAAGGTAAACAAAAACCCATCCTCTCACTTGAAAATTCTTGCGTGAAAAAGAAAAAAATAGAAAATGAGGACAAATGGTCACTTTGTATGATCACAGGTAAAACCTGGGATCCGGCAGAGTCAGTGGTTTTCCTTGCTTGTCCAGCGTAGTGATAAAATACGCAATGTCATCTTTTCCTGGCCTGAAAATAATCACCCGATCAGCGTGAATGTGTCAGCCGTAACTCCAGTGCAGCCAACATCCTTTAAATCGTTCAGCCATAATGAAAGGGTAGTCCAGTGTTCTAAATGGCTTTGGCACGAACAAATAGTCCCAAATGGCCTCACCGCACCACTGCTCTCTGTTGGCCTCAATCTCCTGCATTATTTCCTTTGAGACGTAGGGGAATTCTAGACCGTACTCCGTGGCGACCCTTTTTATCAGTATTCTCTGTAGACGAGTAACGATCGGGAGTTTCCCATCCCGGGTAACACACACGAGTCTGGTGATTTCTTTACCATGGACTTGGCGGGTTTAGGTAAGATCTCTTTATCAGGCAAAGTCCCTTTATCAATGTCCAGGGTTGTCACCCAGGGTGATGTCTCCCCGGAGTCCATAGCTGTCCACTCTGAACAGCTATGTGCTGGGGCAACATCCTGCCCGTTGCTCCACGATAACTCCTGAGACATGGTCTCCAATATGTTTCCGTCTCCAATATCCGACAGAGAGTCTAACTCAGAGTCTTCCCACTCTTCTGCCGGCAAATAGTTGCGCACAGTCCCAGGTACTTTTTCCCCAAATGTCTTACCGGTTCCTGACGTGGAATTCCCGGGCATATCATCTCTCTCGGGGGCCGGTTCCGGTTGTTTCCGGGGTAGGCCTCTACCGCGGCCGTGGGAAGCCTTCACATATCCCACCTTTCTCCGGGTGGGTGCAATGGGGACAAGTGCAGTAGAAGTGGTATCCGGAACAATGTCCGCTGATTTCTCTGCAACAACCGTAGCAACGACATTCCTTCCAGGGTCACTCACCGCAGTAGGCGTGATGAGTACAGGTGTGGCCACAGGCCCGAGGGCAACATCCTCCAACGTAGCAACGCCTGCGGCCCAGTCCACCCGGTAGGCACGAGGGTGACTCAGTAGGTTGGTCCACTGCAAACAAGTATTCGCCGCAGTGCAAGCATCGGGCGAACGGGCGTAGTTGAACAGCCAGTCCCTCACATTTAGGACACAGCATGCCCAGCGCTTCCACATCGCCACTGGTGTATAAGATTAAACGCCCCTGCGGCTTCATTCGGATACCTGCATCCATCAACAGGGTTCCTGGTTGTGTAACGCTCGCACCAGCGTTAATAGGGAACATTCTAGGCCCTGACATGGACTGTGCTAAAGAATATAGCAATATGGCTGCTCTCCGATCCTCTCACTGTGATCTTGCAGCTTCTTCCCTTTGGCGCCAGACACACACACGCGTCTCACGCAGGAGGCAGGAACTCCTCCCCTTTGGTCTTTTTGTCACGCAGCTCCCAGGCTTTCCTGGCTCCGCCCGCAGCCTACGCAGTTACCAAAGAGATCTGCACACTTAACCCCCTTTTTATTTTATTTTAAGAAACTGTGTTTCCCCCCATGGACCGGGGGCATGGAGAAGGTCAGTGTGTACACTACAGCAAGTAATGGAACCGGAGGAATCTTTTGAGAATAGTGTAGACTGTTGTGGCCGGGGAACGCAGCAGTTCGGGAAAAGACTTTAAACATCGGATTGCTGTGACCAGGGAACGCAGCTTCTGCAAGATTGGACTATCTGGGCATAGTAATCCATTGGTCGCCATGTGCTGCTAAAGTACTGGACCGTCGGGGGGAGGTGTAAATGCACCTCTGGTTCAGTACCAGCATTTGAGTGACTGTCAGCAAGTTGGGGAGTTATGGCCCGCAGGAACACTGTCTGGATAAAGGGGACCTTGAGAGACAAGGAAGTCCTCCTCTTCCTCCCTCTGTTCTGCCTCAAGTGCCCTGTCCATTATTCCACGCAGCGTGTGCTCCAACAGGTGGAGAAGAGGCACAGTATCACTGATGCATGCACTGTCACTGCTCACCATCCTTGTGGCCTCCTCAAATGGTGACAGGACAGTGCATGCATCCCTGATCATGACCCACTGGCGTGGCAAAAAAAAAACATGCTCCCCTGACCCTGTCCTGGTGCCATAGTCACACAGATACTCATTGATGGCCCTCTGCTGCATGTGCAGCCGCTGCAGCATGGCCAACGTTGAGTTCCACCTGGTGGGCATGTCACAGATTAGTCGGTTCTTGGGCAGGTTAAATTCCTTTTGGAGGTCAACCAGCCGAGCACTGGCATTATATGACCAGCGGAAATGCACAGACTTTCCTGGCCTGCCTTAGGACCTCCTGTAAGCCCGGGTACCTGCACAAGAACAGCTGCACCACCAAGTTAAGGACGTGAGCCAAACAGGGCACATGGGTCAAGTGTCCCTGTCGGAGGGCGGAGAGGAGGTTGGTGCCATTGTTGCAAATCACCATTCCTGGCTTAAGCTGGCGTGGCATCAACCACCTCTGAGCCTGCCCCTTCAGAGCTGACAGAATCTCTGCCCCAGTGTGGCTCCTGTCCCCCAAGCACACCAGCTCAAGCACCGCATGGCATCTTTTTGCCTGCGTACTTGCGTAGCCCCTTGAACGCCTACGGAGCACCGCTGGTTCCGAGGACAAATCAGCAGAGGAAGAGGCCATTGAGGAAGAAGAAGAGCAGGGGGTGGAGGAGAGAGGTGCGTCAGAATCACCACTAGTAGCATTTTGGAGGCGTGGTGGCGGAACAACACTACTGCACCCTGTCCTGCATTCTTCCCAGCTGCCAGCAGAGTCACCCAGTGCGCCGTGAAAGATAGGTAACGTCCCTGTCCATGCCTGCTGGACCATGAGTCAGTGGTAATATGCACCTTATCGCTGACCGCCCGGTCTAGCGAGGCCAAGACATTGCCTTCCACATGCCGGTAGAGAGCGCGGAATCGGCTTCCGTGAAAGAAAGTGGCGTTTGGGAACCTGCCACTGAGGTACCGCACATTCCACAAACTCACGGAAGGGGGCAGAGTCTACCAACTGAAAAGTCAGCAGTTGAAGTGCTAGCAATTTAGCCAAGCTAGCATTCAACCGCTGGGCATGTGGATGGCTGGGAGCGAATTTCTTTCGCCGGTGTAGCAACTGGGGCAGGGAAATTTGCCTGGTACAATCGGACGTTGGTGCAGCGATAGCAGATTGCCCGCAGGTACTTGGCAGTGGCACACCTAATTCTACACCTTCATTCCTCTCAGTGCAGGTTTCTGAGAGGACTAAAGGTATAGTGGGGTTGGAGATGAGATCCCAGCTGATGAGGAGCAAGGAGAGGTCCGCTTTGTTCTTTGGTGTGGGTCTTTTATGTACGCTTGCCAATGGACTGCATGGCAGGTCGACATATGTCTGGTCAAGCATGTGGTGCCCAAGCGGCTGCTGTTTTGGCCACACTTGATACGCTTCAGACATATGTTGCAAATAGCAACGGTGCGATCTTCTGCACACGTGTCAAAAAAGGCCCACACCAAAGAACTTTTGGAAAAATGCACAGAGTCAGCAGCGCCCTGCACATGCGGAGCTCTGCGGTGTGATGCAGTCGATTGGCTGCCCTTAAGCTGGCCCTGGAGGGCATCCTGCCTCATTGGAGATGTGCCTCCTCCTCTCTCCTATCAGGCACCCACGTAGAGTCAGTGACCTCATCATCCCCTCACTCCTCGTCACTCGAGCAAACCTGGCAGTATGCTGCAGCTGGGGGAACATGACTGCCAGTTAGTTACCCTTCTTGGGTACCCCCTCTGTCTGGGCTCACGTTACTGCCTTCCTCAAGCTGGGTACCATCATCAGAGCCTTCAAAACGCTGCGCATCCTCCTGCAGCATATACCCAACACTGTTGTCGAACAGTTCCAGGGACTCCTCCATGCATGATGGTGGGGCTAGGGAAGGAGTAACTGATGACCTTGAGCCAATGGAATAAGCCGCTTTGGCACCTGCATTGGCAACCAAGGTAACCTGGGTGACAGAGAATGAGGAGGATGAGGACGGCTTGGTCATCCATTCTACCAAGTCTTCTGCATGTTGCGGCTCAACACGGCAAGCTGACGAAAAAAAGGGCAGGCGTGTCCCACGGCCACGTGCTGATAAGGATGCATAATGTCCACAACCAGCACTGTTGCCTCTAGACACAGAGCCTGCTTGCCCTCTTTTATTGGCCTGTGAGTGTCTGCCTCTCCTTGTTGGCCTTCCAGACATACTGTATTTGATGTATTGGAATAGGTACACAAGGAATGGCATGCAGTGAGATGTAGCTGCACAAAGCTGGGATGTATATATATACTGATTATACTGCAGCTAACTGAATCAACTGCCTTCCTGTAGTATATTAGCAAGAGAACAACAGGAATGGTCTGCAGTGAGCTTTAGCTGCACACTGTGCCCAGTATAAAGTACACTGACTTAATATACTGCAGCTTAGCTAAATCAACTGCCTGCCTGTATTATTAGGAAGAGAACAGGAATTGTCTGCAGTCAGGTTTACCTGCATACTGTGCCCAGTATACAGTACACTGACTTAATATACTGCAGCTTAGCTCAATCAACTGCCTGCCTGAATTATTAGGAAGAGAACAGGAATTGTCTGCAGTCAGCTTTACCTGCACACTGTGCCCAGTAGGGATGAGCTTCGAGTTCGAGTGGAACTCATGTTCGACTTGAACATTGCCTGTTCGCACAATTTGGGGTGTTCACGGCAAATTCGAAAAGCCGCAGAACACCCTGTAAAAGTCTATGGGAGAAATCTAAAGTGCTAATTTTAAAGACTTATATGCAAGTTATTGTCATAAAAAGTGTTTGGGGACCTGGGTTCTGCCCAGGGGACATTTATCAATGCAAAAAAAAGTTTTAAAAACTGAAGTTTTTTCGGGAGCAGTGATTTTAATAATGCTTAAAGTGAAACAATAAAAGTGAAATATTCCTTCAAATTTCGTACCTGGGGGGGGTGTATAGTATGCCTGTAAAGCAGCGCTTGTTTCCCTTGCTTAGAACTGTCCCTGCACAAAGTGTAATCTCTGAAGGAAAAAAAGTAATTTAAAAGCACTCGCGGCTATAATGAATTGTCGGCTCCCGGCAATACAGAGAAAAGTCATTGATACAAGAAAAGAAATGCGTGGGGGTCCCCCCAAATTCAATTACCAGGCCCTTCAGGTCTGGTATGGATATTAAAGGGAACCCTGTGTCAAATTTAAAAAAAAATTACGTGGGGTTCCCCCCAAATATCCATACCAGAACTTTCAGGTCTGGTATGGATTTTAAGGGGAACTCCACGCCAAATTAAAAAAAAAATTGGCTGGAGTTCCCCCCAAAAATCCATACCAGACCCTTTATCCGAGCATGCAACCCAGCAGGCCGCAGGAAAAGAGAAGGGGATGAGAGAGCACCCCCCCTCCTGAACCATACCAGGCCACATGCCCTCAACATGGGGAGGATGCTTTGGGAGTCTGTGACCCCTCAAAGCACCATGTCCTCATGTTGATGGGGACAAGGGCCTCATCCCCACAACCCTTGCCCGGTGGTTGTGGGGGTCTGCGGGTGGGGGGCTTATCGGAATCTGGAAGACCCCTTTAACAAAGGGGACCCCCAGATCCCTGGCCCCCCCTATGTGAATTGGTAAGGGGTACATTGTACCCCTACCATTTCACAAAGAAAGTGTAAACAATTGTAAAAAAACACACAGACACAGTTGGGAAAGTCCTTTATTAAAAAATAAAAAAAAAAATAAAAAAAAAAACCCATTCCAGTGATGTAATCCAGTGTCCCGCGGTGATCCAATGTCTCCATTCCACACGAAACGTCATTGGCTGAGCGGACCTGATGGGGAACTTCCTCTGCAGTGTAATAAATGAATAGACCCCGCCCCTTCTCAAGTTCCCCATCAGGTCCGCTCAGCCAATGACGTAGAGGGCGGGTCACCTTCACTGACGGGTCACCTTCACTGACGGGACTCCACCTACCTCATTGGCTATTTCCCGGCAAGCGGGGGAAAACTGGGGCTTACCCCTATGAACTGACGTGTGCCCCCCCCCCTCGTATGTCAGACCCCGCCTACGTTATTGGCTGTGCGGACCTGATGGGGAACTTCCTCCGCAGTCTAATAAATGAATAGACCCGCCCCTTCTCACGTTCCCCATCAGGTCCGCTCAGCCTTACACCCAGTGAATGTGACCCCTAGGTCATTGGCTGAGTGCACCTGATTGGGAACTTGAGAAGGGGTGGGGTCTATTCATTTATTACACTGTGGAGGAAGTCTCCCATCAGGTCCGCTCAGCCAATGACGTTTCGTGTGGAGTGGAGACTGCAGCGCTGGACATCGGATCACCACGGGACACTGGATTACATCGCTGGAACGGGTTTTTTATTTTTATTTTTTTTATTTTTAATAAAGGACTTTCCCACCTGTGTCTGTGTGTTTTTTTTTACAATTTTTTCACTTTCTTTGTGAAATGGTAGGGGTAAAATGTACCCCTTACCAATTCACATAGGAGGGGGCAGGATCTGGGGGTCCCCTTTGTTAAAGGGGTCTTCCAGATCCCGTAAACCCCCCGCCCGCAGACCCCCACAACCACCGGGCAAGGGTTGTGGGGATGAGGCCCTTGTCCCCATCAACATGGGGACATGGTGCTTTGAGGGGTCACAGACCCCCAAAGCATCCTCCCCACGTTGAGGGCATGTGACCTGGTACGGTTCAAGAGGGGGGGTGCTCTCTCGTCCCCTCCTCTTTTCCTGCGGCCTGCCAGGTTGCATGCTCAGTTAAAGGGTCTGGTATGGATATTTGGGGGGAACCCCACGTAATTTTTTTTTCAATTTGACACAGGGTTCCCTTTAATATCCATACCAGAACTGAAGGGCCTGGTAATTGAATTTGGGGGGACCCCCACGCATTTTTTTTTTTATCAATTACTTTTCTCTGTATTGCCGGGAGCCGACAAATCATTATAGCCGCGAGTGCTTTTAAATGACTTTTTCCTTCAGAAATTACACTTTGTGCAGGGACAGTTCTAAGCAAGGGAAACAAGCGCTGCTTTACAGGCATACTATACACAACCCCCCCCCAGGTACGAAATTTAAAGGAATATTTCACTTTTATTGTTTCACTTTAAGCATTATTAAAATTACTGCTCCTGAAAAAACTGCAGGGCATGTGGCCTGGTACGGTTCAGGGGGAAGGCGCTCTCTCGTCCCACCCTCTTTTCCTGCGGCCTTCCAGGTTGCGTGCTCGGATAAAGGGTCTAGTATGGATTTTTGGGGGGAACTCCACGCCATTTTTTTTTATTTGGCGTGGAGTTCCCCTTAAAATCTATACCAGACCTGAAGGGTCTGATATGGATATTTGGGGGGAACCCCACGTAAATTTTTTTTTTATTTGACGCAGGGTTCCCCTTAATATCCTTACCAGACCTGGAGGGCCTGGTCATGGAATTTGGGGGGACCCCCACGCATTTTTTTTTTATCAATTATTTTTCTCTGTATTGCCAGGAGCCGACAATTCATTATAGCCGCGAGTGCTTTTAAATTACTTTTTTTCCTTCAGAAATGATACTTTGTGCAGGGACAGTTCTAAGCACAGGAAACAAGCACTGCTTTACAGGCATACTATACACCCCCCAGGTAAGAAATTTAAAGGAATATTTCACTTTTATTGTTTAACTTTAAGCATTATTAAAATCACTGCTCCCAAAAAAATTGGATTTTTATAACAGCTTACCTGTAAAATCCTTTTCTTGGAGTACATCACGGGACACAGAGCGACATAGTCATTACTAATGGGTTATATAGTTACCGTCAGGTGCTGGCACTGGCAACTTCCAAAACCGGAAGTACCCTCCCCTATATAAGCCCCTCCCATCCGGGAGCACCTCAGTTTTGTAGCAAAGCAATAAGTGTCCCCAAAGAGGGGCGGGAGCTCTGTGTCCCGTGATGTACTCCAAGAAAAGGATTTTACAGGTAAGCTGTTATAAAAATCCTATTTTCTTTCTCGTACATCACGGGACACAGAGCGACATAGTCATTACTAATGGGATGTCCTAAAGCAATGCCAAATGAGGGGGGGGATACACCATATATAAGCTGAGCGCTATCAGACATGAGGATCTTTTGCGGCCTGCAACACACTGCGCCCAAAGGCGACATCCTCCTGACTTCTAACGTCCACCTGGTAGAACCTAGTAAACGTGTGTACCGAAGACCATGTTGCGGCCTTACAGATTTGAGCCAGGGAGGCCTGGTGATGCACTGCCCATGAAGTTCCAACTGCTCTCGTGGAGTGCGCCCTAACTTTGAACGGAGGCGGTCTACTTCTCAAGCTATAGGCTTGTATTATGACCTGTCGAATTCACTTGGCTAAAGTAGATTTTGACGCTGCCTGACCCTTTCTGGGGCCTTCCGGCAGAATAAACAAAGTATCCGTTCTGCGAATCTGAGCAGTGGCTTTTAGATAAGCTTTAACTGCTCTTACTACATCCAAAGAATGCAATAACTTTTCCTCTACCGAAGTAGGCTTGGGGAAAAAAGAAGGAAGAACCACATCTTGGTTCAAATGAAAACTCGATACCACCTTAGGAAGAAAGGCTGGATGAGGATGTAACACTACTCTGTCCTTATGGATAACCAGATATGGCTCCTTACAGGACATAGCTGCTAATTCCGATACTCTTTTAGCCGAACAAATGGCTACTAGAAAAATCAATTTCCTGGTGAGAAGCACTAAGGAAATATGCTGTAATGGTTCAAATGGTTGTTTCTGTAGAACCGACAGAACCAAGTTTAGATCCCATGGACATATGGGAATATTAACCGGAGGACTAATACGCATCACTCCTTGTATAAAGGCTTTGACTAGTGAATGCGAAGCCAAGGGCCTTTGAAAAAATATTGACAAGGCCGAAATCTGACCCTTGATAGTACTCAAGGCAAGCTTCCTATCTACAGCCCATTGTAGGAAGTCCAGAATCCTACCTATTACGTATTTACGTGGATGCCATTTCTTGGCTTCACACCAGGCGATGTACGCCTTCCAGATTCTATAGTAGATCTGCCTGGATACCGGCTTCCTGGCATTGATCATGGTAGATACCACAGCATTAGAGAGCCCTCTCTTTTTTAGAATGTGGGCTTCAATAGCCAGGCCGTCAAACCTAGGGCTGGTAAGGAAGGGTGGTATATCGGTCCCTGCGAAAGCAGGTCCGGACGATGTGGGAGGGTCCAAGGACTCCCCACAGACATTTTTACAATCTCCGCGTACCATGCTCTTCGGGGCCACGCTGGAGCCACCAGAATCACTGGTTTCTTTTCTACCCTGATTCTGCGGAGTAATCGAGGTAACAATTGTGGCGGTGGGAATGCATATATCAGCTTGAACTGATCCCAAGGGAACACTAGGGCATCCGAGCCGCACGCTAGGGGATCCCTTGCCCAAGAGACAAACCTGTCCACTTTTGTGTTGAATCTGGATGCTAGCAGATCTACATCCGGTGTTCCCCACCGCTGACATATTGTCCGGAAAACCTCGGGATGAAGGGACCATTCCCCTGGGCATAATTGTTGGCGACTTAGAAAGTCCGCCTTCCAATTCTCCACCCCTGGAATGAATACCGCAGATATGGCTGGGACATATCTTTCTGCCCATCTCAGGATGTAATTTACTTCCCTTTGGGCTGCACGACTCCTGGTGCCCCCCTGACGATTGATATATGCCACTGCTGTGGCATTGTCTGACTGAACTCTGACAGGGGACCCTTGGAGTTTGGATGTCCATGCTACTAGGGCATACCGGGCTGCTCGTATCTCTAAGAGATTGATGGGCAGGGCCTTTTCCGCATCCGACCATCTGCCCTGGAGAGACCATTGCTCCAGTACTGCTCCCCAGCCTATAAGGCTGGCATCTGTAGTGACCACCTTCCAGGAAATCGGACTGAAGGATTTCCCTCTTTCCAGATTCTGGGGAACCAACCACCAGCGGAGGCTCCTGCGAACGGAAGGGGACAAGGACATTGGTAAGTCCAGAGCCTGAACTTTTTTGTTCCAGGCTGACAGTATGGCCCTTTGCAACTTCCTTGAATGGAATTGACCGTAGGGTACTGCTTCGAATGATGCCACCATTTTTCCCAGCAGCCTCATGCACAGGCGTATGGATGGCTGTCTTTTTGAACCCACTAAGTGGATCAAATCTCTCAAAGACGACCCCTTTTCTTGAGGCAAGAAAATCTTTCTCTGGTCTGAATCCAGCCTTAGCCCCAAGTATTCCAGACTTTTGACTGGTTTTAGGGCTGACTTGTCTCGGTTGATAATCCAACCGTGATATTCCAGATACTTGATTGTCTCGTGAACAACCACTTCTAGTTTTTCCACTGAGTGGTCTATCAGCAACAAGTCGTCTAGATATGCCATTATCGTTACACCTCGTGTTCTTAGATTGGCCAATAATGGGGCCAGAATTTTTGTGAACACTCTTGGTGCTGTGGCCAGACCGAAGGGTAAGGCTCTGAACTGAAAATGGCGCCCTTCTACCGCAAAGCGTAGAAATTTTTGGTGGGCTGGAAAGATGGGGATGTGCAAATAAGCATCTTTGATGTCGATCGAGGCTAACCATTCCTCCCCTTGTAGGGCAGTGGCTACCGATCGGATCGACTCCATCCGGAAAGTCCTGATATGTAGGAATTTGTTTAGCCCTTTTAGATTTAATATGGGCCTCACGTCCCCGTTTGGCTTCGGAACTGTAAAGAGGTTTGAGTAAAACCCGAACCCCCATTCTTCCAGGGGAACCTCTATAATTACTGCTTGAAGCAATAATTGTTCCAGTGCCAACAGGAGGGATCCTCTCTTCTGGGGATCCCTTGGCACGTTTGACCTTATAAAGCGGGAAGGAGGGGAGTTTTTTAACTCCAATTTGTATCCCAGATTTACTGCGGAGAGCACCCATCTGTCTCGGATCGTGTCCCGCCAGGTTTCTGTGAACAACTGAAGTCTTCCCCCCACCCGATTGGGTGGGGGCAACCCTTCATGCATTTGACTTTGGGGGAGGTTTTGTACCTCTCCTGCTCCAGGGCTTCTTGTTACCCTGCAACTGTCCCTGATTTTTACCTCCGGGATTTGACCGGGGAGGCCGTCGGAACTGTTTCACAGCCGATGTCCTAGGGACTGGAGAAGCCGGCCTCTTAAAGGAGGGACCTCTAACTCTATTTTTAACCGGCAAAAGTGTACTTTTACCGCTGGAAATTCTCTGGATATACTTGTCCAGGTCTTCCCCGAATAAGCGCTCCCCATGAAATGGGAAGCTGACCAGCAATTTTTTACAGGGAGCTTCAGCAGACCAGTTTTTGAGCCATAGAAGCCTGCGCATATGTACTACAGACAGCGTAAGGCGGGAGGCCTGATGGATTGAATCCTTTATAGCGTCCACCGCAAAGCATAAGGCTCTAGGTAGATCAGCTAGGGCAAGAGCCTGCTGATCCGGCAAGTCTCTTAAGACCTGTTTCAACTGATCCTTCACTGCTTGGCAGACCCCTATAGCTGCCACTGCTGGTTGTGTCACCAATCCTGCTGTAGAAAAAGCAGATTTCAATAATGACTCCAATTTTTTATCTATTGGGTCCTTGAACATTTGGACATTTTCCACCGGACATGTCAGTGATTTATTCACACAAGAGATGGCTGCGTCCACTGTAGGGACCTTCCATTTTCTGATGAACTTATCCTCCATGGGATAGACCACCGGAAATCTCTTGGGGGGAGTAAATATTTTGTCAGGATGCTCCCAATCCTGGTAAATGAGCCCCTCCAGTAAAGGATGGATCGGAAAGGAACAAACAGTCTGGGGAGCTTTTAGCGACCCCAACGAGGAGACAGAAGTGGAGGATGGCTCCGCAAGTGGCATTTTAAATGCTGATCGGACCATATTAGTCAGGGACTGAACCCATAACCTCTCAGCATGTGATGCTGAGAACGGCTCTTCCACTGTTGATTCCTCTACAACCGAATCAACCTCATCCTGATCCCCCTCAGGTAGGTCGACCTCTGTATGGGACTGTTGCTCTGTTAACAGGCACTCTGAGGGAGGAGACGGAGATCGAGCGCTTTTCTCCTGTGACAGGGAAGCAGCGATTAATGCTGACAATCTCTCTTCCAGTCCTCCCAGAGCTGAGGAAAAAACCTCCTCTGTTACATACACAGGAGCAGGTGAACTGAGGACAGCCACAGTACCAGGTACTCCTGGGGGTGCCCTACGGTCACTAACCTCTGATTCTTCAGGGGAGACTGGTGCAGCCAAAGCATGCCCAAGATCCTCAGAGCCCGATGGAGACCCCCTATTCCTCCTGGAATTTCTAGTCCCGGAGTTTTTAGACGGCATATTCCTAAGCCACAAAGCTGAGGTATTCCAGCCGAAATACACCAGTTACTGATAATAGTCTAGCATAAATGCTGCTATAATAAACAGTTGGTGTCTACCAATGTGCCTTTCTAGGGGATGCCTGTATCAACCGCTTGCTGTATGCCTTTAAATGTTGCCAGCTCTGTCTCTGTACTTCATAGCCAGCTTACTACAATATTGTGGCTTTTTAAAACCTGCTGGGACGCCCGCACATGCGCAGAAGCGCTGCGGCGCGCACAGAGCGTCATCCCCCAGGCTCCGCCCCCTTTCCCGGCTCACCTCTATATATAGAGGCGCGTGCACGCGCACGCGCGCGGCCACGTGCGCCCTCGGCGCTAATTTCAAACATGGAAACCAGGGACAGGAGCCAGGGCCCCTCTTTGCCGCAGGCCGGGGGATGGACGAGCACTGCAACATGGCAGAGGAAGCAGTTTCCTATAGGAGAACTCACCAACTGCCTGGACTTTGCTCTCTGAGAAGAAACTAGTCCACATGACAAGAAAACATTCCACAGCGGCCTCTAGTGGACAAACACAGGTACCGCAGTCTAATATACTAAATATATATAAAAAAACATTTTTTTTTTTTTTCTTGACCACCATTAAAAATTATTACATTTTTTTAGTAGTTACAGGCATGCACAGAATCTTGCGGGAATACCATTAGGTAACAGACAGAAAGACAAATTAGGCTTGGGGGTCCCCCAATAGAACCAAGTTCCTGGGGGCCCCCACTTACCTGTTCCTCGCCGCAGGACTTTGTTTGGTCCACAAAAGCCCAAACTTCACCTATCACGGCAGGCATTGTAATCAAGCCTTCAGGGACCGGGTTCCCAAGGATTCCACTCCCCTGGACCTGTATAGCACCCTGCACAGAAAACATCTTGGTCGTGGGTATGACCAGAGCTCTGGATCCCAGGGTCCAGCTCTCCTAAGAGAAGCATTACAGGCAGAACCTTGCTCTTCTCTGCAAGGCCCGGGTACCGACCGTTTAGCTATGAAGCTTTTTTGGTCGGATCCGGAATAGCTTACTGAGGCCCAAAAGAACCTGTACGCAAGCTCAGTGAAAAACACATGTTTCTTCTTGGCCAACACCTTAGACACTGGCAAAAAACTGAGGTGCTCCCGGATGGGAGGGGCTTATATAGGGGAGGGTACTTCCGGTTTTGGAAGTTGCCAGTGCCAGCACCTGACGGTAACTATATAACCCATTAGTAATGACTATGTCGCTCTGTGTCCCGTGATGTACGAGAAAGAAAACATCCTTATTTAAAACTTTTTTTTGCATTGATACATGTCCCCTGGGGCAGGACCCGGGTCCCCAAACACTTTTTAGGACAATAACTTGCATATTAGCCTTGATAATTAGCACTTTTGATTTTGAACGTTCGAGTCCATTGTATTTAATAGGGTTCTAAAGTTTGCGCGAACTTTAGGTCTGTTCGCAGTGTGGGATGGGGGTTGTTAGCTCTCGTGGTAGATGCGTTTTTCCAGTGATTCAAGACAGTCAGGAACTATATTTAAGGGCATGGTAGCCCATTTTTATTAAAAAGGCAAATAAAAAGTCCAAACAAAGGTTTCCCACGCAGGGGTTCTTTTCCATCAAACACACAGAACAGAAAATGCTAGCCCACCTGGCTCTCTGTAGCAATATCTGTAGCAGTACTTCTGCACTTTATCCTGGTCACCCAGACCACTGGACTCCTCAAAGTAGGCAGCTTCCCTTTAGCGTCTACAGCTCTGCCTCTGACTCCTGAAAACCTCCTGTCTCTTGGTGTGGAGCTGTCTCCAACTGGGAGCCATGAGGTTTTCCCATACACTCAATATAAGGGCTGTTCTCACCTGAGCACACACCCTGCTGGTAATCAACAAAGTCTGGATACAGGGTTGGAGATCCCGTCCCTCCCAAGACACTGTGGAATCTCCAAACTACAGAGCCCCATGCCAGAATACCAAAACCTGGAGAAAGCTGCGAAAGCAGTCTTCTCCAGTCCACATCTATGCTCTGTAGTCTTGCACCTCGCAAATGTGCATACCTTGTGTCCAGCAAACTGTCCATTTTAACGTGACAGTAGCTCCTACTGTCACAGCAGGTTCTGGTGCGAACCGAACGGGGGGGGGGGGGGTGTTCGGCTCATCCCTAGTGCCCAGTATACAGTACACTGACTTAATATACTGCAGCTTAGCTCAATCAACTGCCAGCCTGTATTATTAGGAAGAGAACAGGAATTGTCTGCAGTCAGCTTTACCTACACACTGTGCCCAGTATACAGTACACTGACTTAATATACTGCAGCTTAGGTCAATCAACTGCCTGCCTGTATTATTAGGAAGATAACAGGAATTGTCTGCAGTCAGCTTTAGCTGCACACTGTGCCCAGTATACAGTACACTGACTTAATATACTGCAGCCCAGCTCAATCAACTGCCTGCCTGGTATTATTAGGAAGAGAACAGGAATTGTCTGCAGTCAAGTTTACCTGCACACTGTGCCCAGTATACAGTACACTGACTTAATATACTGCAGCTTAGCTCAATCAACTGCCTGCCTGTATTATTAGGAAGAGAACAGGAATTGTCTGCAGTCAGCTTTGCCTTCACACTGTGCCCAGTATAGAGTGCACTGACTTAATATACTGCAGCTTAGGTCAATCAACTGCCTGCCTGTATTATTAGGAAGAGAACAGGAATTGTCTGCAGTCAGCTTTAGCTGCACACTGTGCCCAGTATACAGTACACTGACGTAATATACTGCAGCTTAGCTCAATCAACTGCCTGCCTGTATTATTAGGAAGAGAACAGGAATTGTCTGCAGTCAGCTTTAGCTGCACACTGTGCCCAGTATACAGTACACTGACTTAATATTCTGCAGCTTAGCTCAATCAACTGCCTGCCTGTATTATTAGGAAGAGAACAGGAATTGTCTGCAGTCAGCTTTAGCTGCACACTGTGCCCAGTATACAGTACACTGACTTAATATTCTGCAGCTTAGCTCAACCAACTTCCTGCCTGTATTATTAGGAAGAGAACATGAATTGTCTGCAGTCAGCTTTACCTGCACACTGTGCCCAATATACAGTACACTGACTTAATATACTGCAGCTTAGCTCAATCAACTGCCTGCCTGTATTATTAGGAAGAGAACAGGAATTTTCTGCAGTCAGCTTTACCTGCACACTGTGCGCAGTATACAGTACACTGACTTAATATTCTGCAGCTTAGCTCAATCAACTGCCTGCCTGTATTATTAGGAAGATAACAGGAATTGTCTGCAGTCAGCTTTAGCTGCAAGCTTTAGCTCAAACAACTGCCTGCCTGTAGTATTATTAGGAAGAGAATAACAGGAACGCTCTGCAGTGAGATTTACCTAAACTGTATACAGTATATATATATATATATATATATATATATATGTATATATATACACTGTATATATATATATATATATATACACAAAGCATGCAATGCATATATATACTAAATCAACTGGAATACTGGATCTAACTAGCTCAATCAACTGCCTGCTCAATCTAGCTATTGCTAACTGAAATAAAACAACAATCTATCTCTCTCTCTCTCTGTCTCTAAGTACGCCGCAGGAGCACACTACACAAGGCCAACACGCAGGCGGCCTTATATAGTGTGGGGCGTGTACCTAATCCCCTGAGCCATGATTGGCCAAAGGCACCCTGACTTTGGCCAATTA
Organism: Rana muscosa; assembly: GCA_029206835.1. Taxonomy (NCBI): domain Eukaryota; kingdom Metazoa; phylum Chordata; class Amphibia; order Anura; family Ranidae; genus Rana; species Rana muscosa. The sequence continues at coordinate 175,500,479 of CM055122.1, read as the reverse complement.
TGGCTCTCTGTGCTGTAATTGGCCAAAGCATGCGGGTCATAGTGCATGCTTGGCCAATCATCAGCCAGCAATGCACTGCGATGATGCAGTGCATTATGGGCTGTGACGTGCAACTCGAACTTGGCACGAACGGCCCATAAAGTTCGATCTTCGTCAAACGAGTGAACCGCAGATGTTCTACTCGAACTCGAAGCTCATCCCTAGTGGAGGACTCCCGGGAAAGGTGGGAGAATGATCTGACCTGGGACTACCTGCATGTGCCCAAGCCAAAACGGATACCTGAGGGTGAAGCTTGAGTTTGCTTTAAGGACATTCACCGGGAGTGGAAACTTGGCCGTGCAATTTATCGAGACAGGGTCCTGGTTGTAAAGGCGGGTCGGCCTACCAGGAGCCACTCAATATCTGTCAGAGGGGAGGGGGATTCCCAGAGGAGGTTGCCGAATCCACGCTTTTACCTGTAGTTCTGAACTACTGTGCTGTGTAGCCTCAGGTAAGAGCGCCCACCAGGACTGCCAGTTTGAAGCAGGGTTAGGGTGGGTTTTCCCCAAAGACGAAGTAATTTGCAGAGGACAGCCAATGCCTGCCACCCAGGGTGCCTAATGAGAAGGACACTGTTATGGACACCAGGGTGTGCTGTCTCTGCTCAAATCCCTTTGCTATCTGTTTTAGTGAGGACTCCTGTGCTTAGGAAGCTTGCTATTCATTTTTCAAGAATAAACTCCTTTGTTTAGGAGCCAGAACCAACAAAACTGCCAGTTATCTTTATGGACTCCTTTGCTTAGGAGCCAAACCAGAAGTCTATCTGCCTACGGGCGTTTGTGTTAGGGTGACCACATTTCCAAACTGCCATTCAGGGACACACCCCCTCTCTCACCTTCCCCAAATAAAGATGAGGGGGGGAATGTAGTCTCGGGGTTGATGGGGAATTTGGCGGCGGGTTATTTGTCAGGTGAATGTGCCACTTGCCACCAGATGCAGTGCCGCTTGCCACCCATTGCCTGCCACCAGATTCAGTGCTGCTGTCACTCCCTCTGCATGAGCCACGTGCGTAGAAGGAAAGGAGTGGCGTCACTATCCGGAGAGTGAAGATCACACCAGTCCCTGCTGCTTGCCGCTGGGTGCTGGAGAAGAAGGAGGTGCCGAGGTGGGTGGGGACAGCAGTGCTGCACTAGGCGCAGGCCTCGCTCCCAGTCTCACTGTCTGAGAGTAAATTGTCACTGGTTGCAAGATGCCAGGCAGCGCTGGCCCTAGCAACCAGTTCTGGAAATGTAGTTATTAGTTAGTAGAGGGTGGCTGTGTCCTCTATTTCATTCCGGGACATTGTATTGTCCCAGAATGAAGGTGCCCGGGACCCGGGACAGACATGTCAATTGCGGGACAGTCCCGGGCAATCCAGGACACGTGGGCACCCTAGTTTGTGTCTGACCGTGCCCATTAAGAGGCACCCCTTCATTCCCTCCGGCTGGAGAGAAGAAGAAAAATGTGTCACTTGTGTGCTATTCTGTCACCATGTAGAGGATAATAACCCCCTCTCGGCGGGGAAGTGTTAATGTTTAGTTAGAGTGTGAAGTTAGTTTGTGTGTTTGTTTGTGTCTTCTTTTAGGAAACTTTGGGATGTGACGTCTGTCTATCTTCACCGCTGGAACAGATGAAGACCTGTGGTAGGCAGAGTATTCCTCCCAAGGGAGCAGTGCTCTGGCTCCACTTGTATGTAAATGTTAGCTGCAGGGCTCTGTAAGCTAGGATGTATAAAGTGTGCAAATATGTATATATGGTTATTATGTACATGTAATACTTTGTACGTTTATACAAATTGTTTCCCCATCCAAGTTTTGTCCCTTTTTCCCTCCCCTATCCAAACTATTTGATATGGGATGCCTTTCCTCTTGGATTCAGGAGGTATTTTTCAAATGTATTGCTCTCCACAGCTGAGGACATCTGTGATTTTGGTAGGCGGTGTATGTAGCACCCACTACCCTTTGGTAGGTGCTTGAATGAGGTTCTATATGTTTCAGGTATCAGAACAGGCAATTTTAGGCAGGCCTGTGCTCTAAGCTAGGCCTGTTTGTTTTGATCTGATACTGGGAATGATCAGTGTAGCAGTGGGTGTGACCATTTGTGCTCAGGCTCAGAGACGCCTCCCCTCCTTTCAGTCAGTATGTTCTGGAAAAAGAGGCTGGGTCTCGTGCTGGAGTGGCAGGTAGCTCATGTGAGGTGGTTCTACCAATCGGTATTGGCTGGGGGGCAGGCCTCCTATATAAGCTGAGGTCACATGCTGCTGGGGAGGAGTTGTTAGAGGAAGAGAGATGGAGTGCTAGTTGCTGTGTGGTGGTCCCCAGCCTGGGGCCTGCCATGTGCTGAGGGAGGGGGGGTCACGGGGAAGACGCATACCTCACACGCACCGCAGAGGAGGAATTCTTGGAGAGGAGGAATTCAGGACAGAGAGAAAGGATTAAAGGAACCGCTGGACTGTGCAGCTGAACTGTGTTTCCCTCCATGGACCGGGGGCATGGAGAAGGTCAGTGTGTACACTACAGCAAGTAATGGAACCAGAGGAAGCTTTTGAGAATGGTGTAGACCAGGGCTCGGGAACCTATGGCCCGCGAGCCAGATGTGGCTCTTTTGATGGCTACATCTGGCTCTCACCTCTCAATCCGCGGATCGCGTGGTATGCCAATCCGCTGATTGAGCCCATAGGAAAGGCCGCGTCTTTGGCCTAGCTCCAGAGCGGCGGCCATCTTGGTACACCCTGCAGCACCCTAGGTGAGCGGCGCGCTGGCGTCATCATCACCCACCTCAACTGGATCTGCCTGCTTGTAGTGGTAAGCAAGCAGACAATTGTAGGGGAGATGTGGATATTACAGTGGGGGAGATGTGGATATTACAGTGGGGGACATGTGGGGAGATGTGGACATTATAGTGGAGGAGATGTGGGGAGATGTGGATATTGCAGTGGGGGAGATGTAGGGAGATGTGGATATTACAGTGGGGGAGATGTGGATATTACAGTGGGGGAGATGTGGACATTACAGTGGGGGAGATGTGGACATTACAGTGGGGGAGATGTGAATATTACAGTGGGGGGGAATGTGGATATTACAGTGGGGGAGATGTGAATATTACAGTGGGGGAGATGTGGATATTACAGAGGGGGGAGATTTGGACATTACAGTGGGGGGAGATGTGGATATTACAGTGGGGGAGATGTGGATATTACAGTGGGGGAGATGTGGATATTGCAGTGGGGGAGATGTGGGGAGATGTGGATATTACAGTGGGGGAAATGTGGACATTACAGTAGGGGAGATGTGGATATTACAGTGGGGGAGTTGTGGATATTACAGTGGGGGGAGATGTGGATATTACAGTGGGGAGAGATGTGGATATTACAGTGCAGGAGATGTGGGGAGATGTGGATATTACAGTGGGGGAGATGTGGATATTACAGTGGGGGAGATGTGGGGAGATGTGGATATTACAGTGGGGGAGATGTGGATATTACAGTGGGGGAGATGTGGATATTACAGTGGGGGAGATGTGGAGAGATGTGGATATTACAGTGGGGGAGATGTGGATATTACAGTCTTACATAAAATGCACACATTTACTTGTATATAGTTTTAAACATATTGTATGGCTTTCACGGAATTACATTTTAAAATATGTGGCGTTCATGGCTCTCTAAGCCAAAAAGGTTCCATACCCCTGGTGTAGACTGTTGTGGCTGGGGAATGCAGCAGTTCAGGAAAAGACTTTAAGCATAGTGCAGATTGCTGTGACCGGGGAATGCAGCTTCTGCAAGATTGGACTATCTGGGCCTAGTAGTCCATTGGTCGCCATGTGCTGCTAAAGTACTGGGCTGTCGGGGGGAGGTGTAAATGCACCTCTGGTTCAGTATCAGCATTTGAGTGACTGTCAGCAAGTTGGGGAGTTATTCAGAGTGACTTCTCATAGTCAAAGCAAGTGTAGCGGGGTACTATATTTAGGGGAAGTATCTGAGTGGTAATTAGGCTCAGATACACTAATTGTCAGGCTTCTTGGACCATTTCTGTTCCTGGGAGATAGTATTTGTGACAGGGGGGTCACTTTGGACACAGGGTGAGCCAGGAAACCATGGACATTAAGAATATGGCTTGGATTGCTTGAAATTGAAATAGTAATATTAGTCCACAATATGTACTGGTTGTTTTTATTCTGAACTCAACAGGTTAATTGAGAGATGTGTTACCTGCCAGTTGTCATGTAAATGAATCTAGAAGGGCGTCTGAAGACCCTTTTAGTGTGAATAGGGATAATTAACTCTATACTTGTGTGGATTGTACTCAGACAGACAGGCTACAAATCCTTTCATTGTGAGATGTGTATTGAAGGTCGTCATGTTTCTATTGTGTAAAGTCTTTTGAACTGAAAGGGGATTAGAAACTGTTGTCTCCTAACAGACGTCAAAATAATGTGTATTGGGTCTTGTTATGTTGTGGGTGGAGCTGGACCATTGTTCATTCAGGTTAATGCAGTATTGGATGTGTATAAAAGTTACAATGTTTTTTTAATAAAGGCAGTCTATCCTGGAAAGGTACAGAGTGTGTCTCGTTCTTTCGGAAGGATTAATTCCTATAGGAAGTGGCCGTTTGGCTGTGGAGGATCGACAGTGAATTTGTGTCCAGGAGAGGGAAGATATTTAAACGGCGTTACCCCCTTTCATATTTGGGGTGTCGTTACATTGGTTGGCAGCAGTGGGATTTTCCCTCCAGTTCCTGGGACACTCCAAACCACCACAGTGAATGACCAGCTATGCAGCCTGCAGGAAAGCCACGCTGAAAGACCTACTTGAGAGCCGTGAAGGGACCAGTGGGACAAAGAACAAGGCCACCTTGATCAGGGAGCTAGCCGAGATGGATCAGAGGGTTGGTGATGCAGGACCCCGGTCAGTTGAAGACTTGTTTCAGCAACGAGTTCGACAGCGCTTGGCATTATATGGTGCTAACCCACCAGAGACCGCCATACAGGAAGCCATTAGAGGCATTCAGCTGCAGGATGCGCAACAAAAGAGAGAACGAGAGCGACAAGAGAAAGAACGAGAGCGACAAGAGAGAGAACTAGCACGACAAAAGAGATAACGAGAGTGTCAAGAGAGAGAATGAGAGCGACAAGAGAAAGAACTAGAGCGACAAGAGAGAGAATTAGAGCAGCAACATGAGCGGAGAACGGCGGAGATATGGCAATCGGAGATCGCCTACAGACAGCTGCTAGAATCTGCTCAGCAGCAGGGTGGGGCTACCTTTGCCTGAGACTATCAAGAAATACCAGTTGACAACTATGAAATCCTGGCTGAAGAATCGGCAGTGGAAAATCTGAAGATTGCAATCCCTAAAGCCGAAGTGATGATATGGAGTTCCAGGGAGGTAGCCTGGCTGAAGAATCGGCAGTGAAAAATCTGAAGATTGCCATCCCTAAAGCCGAAGTGGATGATATGGAGTTCCAGGGAGCTAGCCTGGCTGAAGAATCGGCAGTGGAAAATCTGAAGATTGCCATCCCTAAAGCCGAAGTGGATGATATGGAGTTCCAGGGAGCTAGGGCAGTTGGATCATCTCCCCAGCCACAGATTACAGAAGGTATGGACTTAAGGGACTGTTCAGAGGATGTTATGGATTATGCATCACCTGCTCAAGTACTGGCAGCAGGACAGAGTGCTACAGACCCCTGCTCTACACCCGTGGCAGTTTTGGAGGCCCGAGGTGAGAAGGTGATGGTTCCTCTTTCCCAGGGGATTTCAGAGATGCAGGGAGGAGAAGCAGCCCTTTTCCCTCCCTAACAGTTAGCCAGAGCAGATGGTGTGGAGTCCCCAGCAGAAGTGCTGGCAACAGGGCAGAGTGATAGCAACCTCTGCCCAGCACGGGAAACAACTGTGGAGTTTCAGGGAGCCGGGGCAGTTGGCCCATCTCTCCAGCAACAAGCTGAGGTGGTAAAGCTTTTACCCCCAGCTGAATCACTGGCAGCAGGGCAGAATGCTACTGGCCTCTGCACACAACTGCAACTTGAGCTGATATCGGTGGATGGGACTACGGTCTCCACTCACAGCAACCCAGCGGAAGAGCTGGCAACAGAGCAGAGTGCCGCGGGCCTCTGCTCTCAACTAACAGAAGAGGGAGTGCCTGTGGTACTGGATGGGACTTCGGTCCTCACTGACACAACCCCAGAAAATGGTGTGACACTGAGACAGGAGGATGTCAGCCTTCCTTTGCAAACACTGGGGGATTTTCACTTACCACAAGTGGATGGGACTTCAGTCTCCACTTGTATACCCCAGGGATGCTGGGCAGTCGGCCCAGATCCCCAACAGCATGACGGACTGAGCCCAGTCACCCTGTCTTCTCCCCAGCGGCAGGTATGTTCTCTGAGAGAGGCAGAGGTTGGCTGGGTAAGTAATGCTCTGTTTGGAGCAATTTATTTGGGGTACTGTGTGGATACCGGCATTAGAAGAATGGACCTATGGACTAACTTCGGAGTCAACCCGTCTGGGGTCACCTCCTGTATTAGTCTCCTGCCGAAAGGGGAGATGTGTGACAGGGGGGTCACTTTGGACACAGGGTGAGCCAGGAAACCATGGACATTAAGAATATGGCTTGGATTGCTTGAAATTGAAATAGTAATATTAGTCCACAATATGTACTGGTTGTTTTTATTCTGAACTCAACAGGTTAATTGAGAGATGTGTTACCTGCCAGTTGTCATGCAAATGAATCTAGAAGGGCGTCTGAAGACCCTTTTAGTGTGAATAGGGATAATTAACTCTATACTTGTGTGGATTGTACTCAGACAGACAGGCTACAAATCCTTTCATTGTGAGATGTGTATTGAAGGTCGTCATGTTTCTATTGTGTAAAGTCTTTTGAACTGAAAGGGGATTAGAAACTGTTGTCTCCTAACAGACGTCAAAATAATGTGTATTGGGTCTTGTTATGTTGTGGGTGGAGCTGGACCATTGTTCATTCAGGTTAATGCAGTATTGGATGTGTATAAAAGTTACAATGTTTTTTTAATAAAGGCAGTCTATCCTGGAAAGGTACAGAGTGTGTCTCGTTCTTTCGGAAGGATTAATTCCTATAGGAAGTGGCCGTTTGGCTGTGGAGGATCGACAGTGAATTTGTGTCCAGGAGAGGGAAGATATTTAAACGGCGTTACCCCCTTTCATATTTGGGGTGTCGTTACATTGGTTGGCAGCAGTGGGATTTTCCCTCCAGTTCCTGGGACACTCCAAACCACCACAGTGAATGACCAGCTATGCAGCCTGCAGGAAAGCCACGCTGAAAGACCTACTTGAGAGCCGTGAAGGGACCAGTGGGACAAAGAACAAGGCCACCTTGATCAGGGAGCTAGCCGAGATGGATCAGAGGGTTGGTGATGCAGGACCCCGGTCAGTTGAAGACTTGTTTCAGCAACGAGTTCGACAGCGCTTGGCATTATATGGTGCTAACCCACCAGAGACCGCCATACAGGAAGCCATTAGAGGCATTCAGCTGCAGGATGCGCAACAAAAGAGAGAACGAGAGCGACAAGAGAGAGAACGAGAGCGACAAGAGAGAGAACTAGCACGACAAAAGAGATAACGAGAGTGTCAAGAGAGAGAATGAGAGCGACAAGAGAAAGAACTAGAGCGACAAGAGAGAGAATTAGAGCAGCAACATGAGCGGAGAACGGCGGAGATATGGCAATCGGAGATCGCCTACAGACAGCTGCTAGAATCTGCTCAGCAGCAGGGTGGGGCTACCTTTGCCTGAGACTATCAAGAAATACCAGTTGACAACTATGAAATCCTGGCTGAAGAATCGGCAGTGGAAAATCTGAAGATTGCCATCCCTAAAGCCGAAGTGATGATATGGAGTTCCAGGGAGGTAGCCTGGCTGAAGAATCGGCAGTGAAAAATCTGAAGATTGCCATCCCTAAAGCCGAAGTGGATGATATGGAGTTCCAGGGAGCTAGCCTGGCTGAAGAATCGGCAGTGGAAAATCTGAAGATTGCCATCCCTAAAGCCGAAGTGGATGATATGGAGTTCCAGGGAGCTAGGGCAGTTGGATCATCTCCCCAGCCACAGATTACAGAAGGTATGGACTTAAGGGACTGTTCAGAGGATGTTATGGATAGTGATGAGCCGAACACCCCCGGGTTCGGTTCGCACCAGAACCCGCGAACGGACCGGAAGTTCGAACGAACATTAGAACCCTATTAAATACAATGGATGCGAACGTTCGAATTCTAAAGTGCTAATTATAACAACTATTATGCATGTTATTGTCCTAAAAAGGGTTTGGGAACCCGGGTTCTGCACCAGGGGACATGTATCAATGCAAAAAGAAGTTTTAAAAACGGTCGTTTTTCGGGAGCAGTCATTTTAATGATGCATAAAGTGAAAAAAAAAAAGTCAAATATTCCTTTAAATATCGTACCTGGGGGGTGTCTAAAGTATGCCTGTGAAGTGCCACGTGTTTCCCGTGTTTAGAACTGTCCCTGCACAAAATGACACTTCTAAAGGAAAAAAAAGCCATTTAAAACTGCTTGCGGCTTTAATGTAATGTCTGGTCCCGGTAATATGGATGAAATTCTTTAAGAAAAATGGCATAGCTACCCCATGACCCCCCCCCCCTACCCCAGCCCATTACCAGCCCCTTTGGGTCTTGTATGGATATTAAGGGGAACCCCGCACATAAAATAAAAAAGGCCCTATATACTCTGAAAAGCCGTATACAGGCGGTGCATACAAGACAGGGACTGTAGGTTTGTTCTTATGTAGAATCTGTTTGTAATTTTGAACAGGTACATTGTTGAAGTGTAGCTCCAGCCCAAAAATCTATTTTTAAACTTTTTGGAAAACATAGGTAAGGGTTATCACCCCTGTAACATTTGTTTTGCTGTCTGTGCCCCTGTTCAGAACATTTCACCTCACTTTCCGTCCCAATGACAACTGTTTTTGAAATGTGGTGTTTTTCTTGAAACAAGGATTGCTGATAAAGCATCAGTACAGAGGAGACACCTTTCTCCCATATTTATTCTTACAGGAGAGAATTTTCCTTCCTAGTGGTAGATTTCCTCTCACTTCCTGTTGTCTTCTTGCGTTTGCAAGTAGGAGTCGTTTGTAAGTTGGATGTTTGAAAGTAGGGACCTGCCGTATATACTCTGCAGAAATAGGCCCCTTAGTTGTTGGTGTTGGCACAACACTGTAAGCACTCACAGTTACTCTTGGTTGGTGCTGGAACGCCCTGCTGTCAACTATTATATCAGGAATTTTAATTACATATAATTGTTGAACAGTGGTAGTAAAAATTGGGCCTTTGATGGTGGTGCTGGTGCCACAACACTGTAAGCCCTGACAGTTACTCTTGGTGGGTGCAGCAATGGGCCCTGCTGTGAATTATTAGATCAAGAATTGTAATTACATGCCCCTGTTGAACAGGGGCTGAAAAATTGGGCCTTAGGCACTGGTGGCACAACACTGCAACCCCTCACAGATACTGTACTTGGAGCACAGCAATGAGCCCTGTTGCAAAGTATTGCTTCAAAAATTGTAATGACACGCCCCTGTTAAACAGGGGCTGAAAAATTGGGCCTTAGGCACTGGTGGCACAACACTGCAACTCCTCACAGATACTGTACTTGGAGCACAGCAATGAGCCCTGTTGCAAAGTATTGCTTCAAAAATTGTAATTACACGCCCCTGTTAAACAGGGGCTGAAAAATTGGGCGTTAGGCACTGGTGGCGGCACCCATAAACAAAAATGATCTTCCAAGCTATCATCATCAATCGTATCATTGAGGACTCGGAGGAGGAGGATAGCCAGTCAACATAACAGCACAGGCACTCAGCATCAGCATCAGTCTTGAAGGGATGTGACATTTTAAAATCAATTAGTCTGTTATATCAGCATCAGGTGTGTGGTAGCTGGTGGTGATCCAAGACTGGTTCATCTTGATGAAAGTCAGTCGATCAACCGAGTCGGTGGACAGGCGCACCCTGTGATCCGTGACAAATCCTCCAGCAGCACTGAATGTGCGTTCCGAAAGAACGCTGGATGCAGGACAGGCCAGTAGCTCAATTGCATACTGTGCAAGCTCTGGCCAGTGATCCATCCTCAAGACCCAGTAAGCCAGAGGATTTTCGGTGGGGAAGGTGTCCAAGTCTGACCTTGCCCCTAGATATTCCTGCACCATGTTTATCAGACGCTGGCGATGGTTGCTGGAACCAATCATACTTTGGGGCTGCGGACTAAAGAATTGTCTGAACGCATCGGTCAGACGGCCACCTTCCCCACCGCTCCTTCTTTGACTGGCCGAAGCCTCAGCAACTCGTTGTCCAGGACCAGGAGTTTGCAACCTCCCAGTCTCTGGGAACGCGTTGCACAGACCTTTCTGCAAGGCCTCCCGGAGTTGTCTCATCCTCTGCTCCCTCTGCGACGGTAACATAAGGTCCGCAACCTTACCCTTGTACCGTGGATCAAGGAGAGTGGCCAGCCAGTAATGGTCCCTCTCCTTGATCCGAAGAATACGAGGATCCTTCCGCAGACTTTGCAGGATCAGGGAGGCCATGCAGCGTAGGTTTGCTGAGGCATTCGCTCCGGAGTCCTCTGGGTCACTAAGGACGACATGATCCGCAGCCACCTCCTCCCAGCCACGTACAAGTCCACTGGTTTCTTGGGACTGTAAATCATCCCTAAAAGACTGCTGCTGATGATGCTGAGTGCCAGCCTCCACCTCCATGCTGACACAATCCTCCTCCTCCTCCTCCTCCTCCTCCTCCTCTTCCTGTGCGATGGGTGGGACAGAAGGAACACTGTCTGGGTAAAGGGGGCCTTGAGAGGCAAGGAAGTCCTCCTCTTCCTGCCTCTGTTCTGCCTCAAGTGCCCTGTCCATTATTCCACGCAGCGTGTGCTCCAACAGGTGGACAAGAGGTACAGTGTCACTGATGCATGCACTGTCACTGCTCACCATCCTCGTGGCCTCCTCAAATGGTGCCAGGACAGTGCATGCATCCCTGATCATGCCCCACTGGCGTGGAGAAAAAAAACCAAGCTCCCCTGACCCTGTCCTGGTGCCGTAGTCGCACAGGTACTCATTGATGGCCCTCTGCTGCGTGTGCAGCCGCTGCAGCATGGCCAACGTTGAGTTCCACCTGGTGGGCATGTCACATATAAGGCGGTTCTTGGGCAGGTTCAACTCCTTTTGCAGCTCAGCCAGGCGAGCACTGGCATTATAAGATCTGCGGAAATGCACACAGACTTTCCTGGCCTGCCTCAGGACATCCTGTAAGCCCGGGTACCTGCCCAAGAACCGCTGCACCACCAGGTTAAGGACGTGAGCCACACAGGGCACATGGGTCAGTTGTCCCTGTCGGAGGGCGGAGAGGAGGTTGGTGCCATTGTCGCAAACCACCATTCCTGGCTTAAGCTGGCGTGGCGTCAACCACCTCTCGGCCTGGCCCTGCAGAGCAGACAGGACCTCTGCCCCAGTGTGGCTTCTGTCCCCCAAACACACCAGCGCAAGCACGGCATGGCATCTTTTTGCCTGCGTACTTGCGTAGCCCGTGAACGGCTACGGAGCACCGCTGGTTCATAGGACAAACCACAGGAAGAGGCCATGGAGGAAGAAGAAGAGGAGGGGGTGGAGGAGAGAGGTGTGTCACAACCAGTAGTAGCATTTTGGAGGCGTGGCGGTGGGACAACCTCCAACACTACTGCACCTTGTCCTGAATCCTTCCCAGCTGCCAAAAGAGTGACCCAATGGGCCGTGAAAGAAAGGTAACGTCCCTGTCCATGCCTGCTGGACCATGAGTCAGCGGTAATATGCACCTTACCGCTGACCGCCCTGTCCAGCGAGGCCAAGACATTGCCTTCCACATGCCGGTAGAGAGCCGGAATAGCCTTCCGTGAGAAAAAGTGGCGTTTGGGAACCTGCCACTGAGGAACCGCACATTGCACAAACTCACGGAAGGGGGCCGAGTCTACCAACTGAAAAGGCAGCAGTTGAAGCGCTAGCAATTTAGCCAAGCTAGCATTCAACCGCTGGGCATGTGGATGGCTGGGAGTGAACTTCTTTCGACGGTCCAGCAGCTGGGGCAGGGAAATTTGCCTGCTAGAATCGGACGTCGGTGTACTGCTAGCAGAGTGGGCGCAAGTACTTGGCTGTGACACACCTAATTCTACACCTTCATTCCTCTCAGTGCATGTTTCAGAGAGGACTGAAGTTATAGTGGGGTTGGAGATCCCAGCTGATGCGGTGCAAGGAGAGGTCCGCTTTGTTCTTTGGTGTGGGTCTTTGAGGTAGGCTTGCCAACGAGCTGCATGGCAGGTCAACATATGTCTGGTCAGGCATGTGGTACCCAAGCGGCTGATGTTTTGGCCACGCGATATACGCTTGAGACATATGTTGCAAACAGCAGCTGTGCGATCTGATGCACTAGCCTCAAAAAAGGCCCACACCAAAGAACTTTTTGAATGACGGGCAGAGGCAGCGCCCTGCACAGGCGGAGCTCTGCGGTGTGATTCCGTCGGTGTACTGCCCTTACGCTGGCCACCAAAGGGCATCCTGCCTCGTTGGAGATGTGCCTCCTCCTCATCCTCCTCCTCCTCCTCTCTCCTATTAGGCACCCACGTGGAGTCATTGACCTCATCATCCCCTCCCTCCTCATCACTGGAGCCAATCTGGCAGTATGCTGCAGCTGCTGGAACATGACTGCCAGATTGGTGTCCTTCTTGAGCATCCCCTCTGTCTGCTCTCACGCTACTGCCTTCCTCTAGCTGGGTTTCATCATCAGACCCTTCGAAACGCTGGGCATCCTCCTGGAGCATGTACCCAACACTGTGCTGAAACAGTTCGGGGGACTCCTCAGGAGGAGGACATGGTGGGTCTAGGGAAGGAGTGACTGATGATTTGTCTGACATTGATACCAGGGAAGACGACGCTTTGGCAGCTGCTTTTCCAGTACCCTGAGCCTGGGTGAGAGAGGATGAGGAGGAGGAGGAGGGCTTGGTCATCCACTCTACCAAGTCTTCGGCATGATGTGGCTCAACATGTCCAGCTGCCGAAAAGAAGGACAAGCGTGTCCCATGGCCATGTGCTGATGACAATGCACCGCGTCCACGACCAGCACTGTTGCCCCCAGACACAGAGCCTGCTTGCCCTCTTTTATTGCCTCCTGACTGTCTGCCTCTCCTTGTTTGCCTTCCAGACATTCTAATAGATGGCCTGCAGGGAGATGGGAAAAAAGCAATAAGGGCTACCTTCAGGTGTCCTTCTCTGTCCCTGGAAACAAGGACTTGCAGAGTGAAAGAAAAAAAACACTCTCCCTACCTACAGTTTTCTGTCCCTAGAAAAAATGTTTTTTTTAATCACAATATAGCACAAGGAAAATTAACTCACTGTCCTTACAGGTCCCTGGAAACAAGGACTTGCAGAGTGAAAGAAAAAAAACACTCTCCCTACCTACAGTTTTCTGTCCCTAGAAAAAAATGTTTTTTTTAATCACAATATAGCAAAAGGACAATTCACTCACTGTCCTTCCAGGTCCCTGGAAACAAGGACTTGCAGAGTGAAAGAAACTGACACTGTCCCTACCTAGAGTTTTCTGTCCCTAGAATAAATGTTTTTTTTAATCACAATATAGCAAAAGGACAATTCACTCACTGTCCTTCCAGGTCCCTGGAAACAAGGACTTGCAGAGTGAAAGAAACTGACACTGTCCCTACCTAGAGTTTTCTGTCCCTAGAATAAATGTTTTTTTTAATCACAATATAGCAAAAGGACAATTCACTCACTGTCCTTCCAGGTCCCTGGAAACAAGGACTTGCAGAGTGAAAGAAACTGACACTGTCCCTACCTAGAGTTTTCTGTCCCTAGAATAAATGTTTTTTTTAATCACAATATAGCACAAGGAAAATTAACTCACTGTCCTTACAGGTCCCTGGAAACAAGGACTTGCAGAGTGAAAGAAAAAAAACACTCTCCCTACCTACAGTTTTCTGTCCCTAGAAAAAAATGTTTTTTTTTAATCACAATATAGCAAAAGGACAATTCACTCACTGTCCTTCCAGGTCCCTGGAAACAAGGACTTGCAGAGTGAAAGAAACTGACACTGTCCCTACCTAGAGTTTTCTGTCCCTGGAATAAATGTTTTTTTCAGCACAATATAGCACAAGGACAATTAACTCACTGTCCTTACAGGTCCCTGGAAACAAGGACTTGCAGAGTGAAAGAAAAAAAACACTCTCCCTACCTACAGTTTTCTGTCCCTAGAAAAAAATGTTTTTTTTAATCACAATATAGCAAAAGGACAATTCACTCACTGTCCTTCCAGGTCCCTGGAAACAAGGACTTGCAGAGTGAAAGAAACTGACACTGTCCCTACCTAGAGTTTTCTGTCCCTAGAATAAATGTTTTTTTTAATCACAATATAGCAAAAGGACAATTCACTCACTGTCCTTCCAGGTCCCTGGAAACAAGGACTTGCAGAGTGAAAGAAACTGACACTGTCCCTACCTAGAGTTTTCTGTCCCTAGAATAAATGTTTTTTTTAATCACAATATAGCAAAAGGACAATTCACTCACTGTCCTTCCAGGTCCCTGGAAACAAGGACTTGCAGAGTGAAAGAAACTGACACTGTCCCTACCTAGAGTTTTCTGTCCCTAGAATAAATGTTTTTTTTAATCACAATATAGCACAAGGAAAATTAACTCACTGTCCTTACAGGTCCCTGGAAACAAGGACTTGCAGAGTGAAAGAAAAAAAACACTCTCCCTACCTACAGTTTTCTGTCCCTAGAAAAAAATGTTTTTTTTAATCACAATATAGCAAAAGGACAATTCACTCACTGTCCTTCCAGGTCCCTGGAAACAAGGACTTGCAGAGTGAAAGAAACTGACACTGTCCCTACCTAGAGTTTTCTGTCCCTGGAATAAATGTTTTTTTCAGCACAATATAGCACAAGGACAATTAACTCACTGTCCTTACAGGTCCCTGGAAACAAGGACTTGCAGAGTGAAAGAAAAAAAATACTCTCCCTACCTACAGTTTTCTGTCCCTAGAAAAAAATGTTTTTTTTAATCACAATATAGCAAAAGGACAATTCACTCACTGTCCTTCCAGGTCCCTGGAAACAAGGACTTGCAGAGTGAAAGAAACTGACACTGTCCCTACCTAGAGTTTTCTGTCCCTAGAATAAATGTTTTTTTTAATCACAATATAGCAAAAGGACAATTCACTCACTGTCCTTACAGGTCCCTGGAAACAAGGACTTGCAGAGTGAAAGAAAAAAAATACTCTCCCTACCTACAGTTTTCTGTCCCTAGAAAAAAATGTTTTTTTTAATCACAATATAGCAAAAGGACAATTCACTCACTGTCCTTCCAGGTCCCTGGAAACAAGGACTTGCAGAGTGAAAGAAACTGACACTGTCCCTACCTAGAGTTTTCTGTCCCTAGAATAAATGTTTTTTTTAATCACAATATAGCAAAAGGACAATTCACTCACTGTCCTTCCAGGTCCCTGGAAACAAGGACTTGCAGAGTGAAAGAAACTGACACTGTCCCTACCTAGAGTTTTCTGTCCCTAGAATAAATGTTTTTTTTAATCACAATATAGCAAAAGGACAATTCACTCACTGTCCTTCCAGGTCCCTGGAAACAAGGACTTGCAGAGTGAAAGAAACTGACACTGTCCCTACCTAGAGTTTTCTGTCCCTGGAATAAATGTTTTTTTCAGCACAATATAGCACAAGGACAATTAACTCACTGTCCTTACAGGTCCCTGGAAACAAGGACTTGCAGAGTGAAAGAAAAAAAATACTCTCCCTACCTACAGTTTTCTGTCCCTAGAAAAAAATGTTTTTTTTAATCACAATATAGCAAAAGGACAATTCACTCACTGTCCTTCCAGGTCCCTGGAAACAAGGACTTGCAGAGTGAAAGAAACTGACACTGTCCCTACCTAGAGTTTTCTGTCCCTAGAATAAATGTTTTTTTTAATCACAATATAGCAAAAGGACAATTCACTCACTGTCCTTACAGGTCCCTGGAAACAAGGACTTGCAGAGTGAAAGAAAAAAAATACTCTCCCTACCTACAGTTTTCTGTCCCTAGAAAAAAATGTTTTTTTTAATCACAATATAGCAAAAGGACAATTCACTCACTGTCCTTCCAGGTCCCTGGAAACAAGGACTTGCAGAGTGAAAGAAACTGACACTGTCCCTACCTAGAGTTTTCTGTCCCTAGAATAAATGTTTTTTTTAATCACAATATAGCAAAAGGACAATTCACTCACTGTCCTTCCAGGTCCCTGGAAACAAGGACTTGCAGAGTGAAAGAAACTGACACTGTCCCTACCTAGAGTTTTCTGTCCCTAGAATAAATGTTTTTTTTAATCACAATATAGCAAAAGGACAATTCACTCACTGTCCTTCCAGGTCCCTGGAAACAAGGACTTGCAGAGTGAAAGAAACTGACACTGTCCCTACCTAGAGTTTTCTGTCCCTAGAATAAATGTTTTTTTTAATCACAATATAGCAAAAGGACAATTCACTCACTGTCCTTCCAGGTCCCTGGAAACAAGGACTTGCAGAGTGAAAGAAACTGACACTGTCCCTACCTAGAGTTTTCTGTCCCTAGAATAAATGTTTTTTTTAATCACAATATAGCAAAAGGACAATTCACTCACTGTCCTTACAGGTCCCTGGAAACAAGGACTTGCAGAGTGAAAGAAAAAAAATACTCTCCCTACCTACAGTTTTCTGTCCCTAGAAAAAAATGTTTTTTTTAATCACAATATAGCAAAAGGACAATTCACTCACTGTCCTTCCAGGTCCCTGGAAACAAGGACTTGCAGAGTGAAAGAAACTGACACTGTCCCTACCTAGAGTTTTCTGTCCCTAGAATAAATGTTTTTTTTAATCACAATATAGCAAAAGGACAATTCACTCACTGTCCTTCCAGGTCCCTGGAAACAAGGACTTGCAGAGTGAAAGAAACTGACACTGTCCCTACCTAGAGTTTTCTGTCCCTAGAATAAATGTTTTTTTTAATCACAATATAGCAAAAGGACAATTCACTCACTGTCCTTCCAGGTCCCTGGAAACAAGGACTTGCAGAGTGAAAGAAACTGACACTGTCCCTACCTAGAGTTTTCTGTCCCTGGAATAAATGTTTTTTTCAGCACAATATAGCACAAGGACAATTAACTCACTGTCCTTACAGGTCCCTGGAAACAAGGACTTGCAGAGTGAAAGAAAAAAAATACTCTCCCTACCTACAGTTTTCTGTCCCTAGAAAAAAATGTTTTTTTTAATCACAATATAGCAAAAGGACAATTCACTCACTGTCCTTCCAGGTCCCTGGAAACAAGGACTTGCAGAGTGAAAGAAACTGACACTGTCCCTACCTAGAGTTTTCTGTCCCTAGAATAAATGTTTTTTTTAATCACAATATAGCAAAAGGACAATTCACTCACTGTCCTTACAGGTCCCTGGAAACAAGGACTTGCAGAGTGAAAGAAAAAAAATACTCTCCCTACCTACAGTTTTCTGTCCCTAGAAAAAAATGTTTTTTTTAATCACAATATAGCAAAAGGACAATTCACTCACTGTCCTTCCAGGTCCCTGGAAACAAGGACTTGCAGAGTGAAAGAAACTGACACTGTCCCTACCTAGAGTTTTCTGTCCCTAGAATAAATGTTTTTTTTAATCACAATATAGCAAAAGGACAATTCACTCACTGTCCTTCCAGGTCCCTGGAAACAAGGACTTGCAGAGTGAAAGAAACTGACACTGTCCCTACCTAGAGTTTTCTGTCCCTAGAATAAATGTTTTTTTTAATCACAATATAGCAAAAGGACAATTCACTCACTGTCCTTCCAGGTCCCTGGAAACAAGGACTTGCAGAGTGAAAGAAACTGACACTGTCCCTACCTAGAGTTTTCTGTCCCTAGAATAAATGTTTTTTTTAATCACAATATAGCAAAAGGACAATTCACTCACTGTCCTTCCAGGTCCCTGGAAACAAGGACTTGCAGAGTGAAAGAAACTGACACTGTCCCTACCTAGAGTTTTCTGTCCCTAGAATAAATGTTTTTTTTAATCACAATATAGCAAAAGGACAATTCACTCACTGTCCTTCCAGGTCCCTGGAAACAAGGACTTGCAGAGTGAAAGAAACTGACACTGTCCCTACCTAGAGTTTTCTGTCCCTAGAATAAATGTTTTTTTTAATCACAATATAGCACAAGGAAAATTAACTCACTGTCCTTACAGGTCCCTGGAAACAAGGACTTGCAGAGTGAAAGAAAAAAAACACTCTCCCTACCTACAGTTTTCTGTCCCTAGAAAAAAATGTTTTTTTTAATCACAATATAGCAAAAGGACAATTCACTCACTGTCCTTCCAGGTCCCTGGAAACAAGGACTTGCAGAGTGAAAGAAACTGACACTGTCCCTACCTAGAGTTTTCTGTCCCTGGAATAAATGTTTTTTTCAGCACAATATAGCACAAGGACAATTAACTCACTGTCCTTACAGGTCCCTGGAAACAAGGACTTGCAGAGTGAAAGAAAAAAAATACTCTCCCTACCTACAGTTTTCTGTCCCTAGAAAAAAATGTTTTTTTTAATCACAATATAGCAAAAGGACAATTCACTCACTGTCCTTCCAGGTCCCTGGAAACAAGGACTTGCAGAGTGAAAGAAACTGACACTGTCCCTACCTAGAGTTTTCTGTCCCTAGAATAAATGTTTTTTTTAATCACAATATAGCAAAAGGACAATTCACTCACTGTCCTTACAGGTCCCTGGAAACAAGGACTTGCAGAGTGAAAGAAAAAAAATACTCTCCCTACCTACAGTTTTCTGTCCCTAGAAAAAAATGTTTTTTTTAATCACAATATAGCAAAAGGACAATTCACTCACTGTCCTTCCAGGTCCCTGGAAACAAGGACTTGCAGAGTGAAAGAAACTGACACTGTCCCTACCTAGAGTTTTCTGTCCCTAGAATAAATGTTTTTTTTAATCACAATATAGCAAAAGGACAATTCACTCACTGTCCTTCCAGGTCCCTGGAAACAAGGACTTGCAGAGTGAAAGAAACTGACACTGTCCCTACCTAGAGTTTTCTGTCCCTAGAATAAATGTTTTTTTTAATCACAATATAGCAAAAGGACAATTCACTCACTGTCCTTCCAGGTCCCTGGAAACAAGGACTTGCAGAGTGAAAGAAACTGACACTGTCCCTACCTAGAGTTTTCTGTCCCTAGAATAAATGTTTTTTTTAATCACAATATAGCAAAAGGACAATTCACTCACTGTCCTTCCAGGTCCCTGGAAACAAGGACTTGCAGAGTGAAAGAAACTGACACTGTCCCTACCTAGAGTTTTCTGTCCCTAGAATAAATGTTTTTTTTAATCACAATATAGCAAAAGGACAATTCACTCACTGTCCTTCCAGGTCCCTGGAAACAAGGACTTGCAGAGTGAAAGAAACTGACACTGTCCCTACCTAGAGTTTTCTGTCCCTAGAATAAATGTTTTTTTTAATCACAATATAGCAAAAGGACAATTCACTCACTGTCCTTCCAGGTCCCTGGAAACAAGGACTTGCAGAGTGAAAGAAACTGACACTGTCCCTACCTAGAGTTTTCTGTCCCTGGAATAAATGTTTTTTTCAGCACAATATAGCACAAGGACAATTAACTCACTGTCCTTACAGGTCCCTGGAAACAAGGACTTGCAGAGTGAAAGAAAAAAAATACTCTCCCTACCTACAGTTTTCTGTCCCTAGAAAAAAATGTTTTTTTTAATCACAATATAGCAAAAGGACAATTCACTCACTGTCCTTCCAGGTCCCTGGAAACAAGGACTTGCAGAGTGAAAGAAACTGACACTGTCCCTACCTAGAGTTTTCTGTCCCTAGAATAAATGTTTTTTTTAATCACAATATAGCAAAAGGACAATTCACTCACTGTCCTTACAGGTCCCTGGAAACAAGGACTTGCAGAGTGAAAGAAAAAAAATACTCTCCCTACCTACAGTTTTCTGTCCCTAGAAAAAAATGTTTTTTTTAATCACAATATAGCAAAAGGACAATTCACTCACTGTCCTTCCAGGTCCCTGGAAACAAGGACTTGCAGAGTGAAAGAAACTGACACTGTCCCTACCTAGAGTTTTCTGTCCCTAGAATAAATGTTTTTTTTAATCACAATATAGCAAAAGGACAATTCACTCACTGTCCTTCCAGGTCCCTGGAAACAAGGACTTGCAGAGTGAAAGAAACTGACACTGTCCCTACCTAGAGTTTTCTGTCCCTAGAATAAATGTTTTTTTTAATCACAATATAGCAAAAGGACAATTCACTCACTGTCCTTCCAGGTCCCTGGAAACAAGGACTTGCAGAGTGAAAGAAACTGACACTGTCCCTACCTAGAGTTTTCTGTCCCTAGAATAAATGTTTTTTTTAATCACAATATAGCAAAAGGACAATTCACTCACTGTCCTTCCAGGTCCCTGGAAACAAGGACTTGCAGAGTGAAAGAAACTGACACTGTCCCTACCTAGAGTTTTCTGTCCCTAGAATAAATGTTTTTTTTAATCACAATATAGCAAAAGGACAATTCACTCACTGTCCTTCCAGGTCCCTGGAAACAAGGACTTGCAGAGTGAAAGAAACTGACACTGTCCCTACCTAGAGTTTTCTGTCCCTAGAATAAATGTTTTTTTTAATCACAATATAGCACAAGGAAAATTAACTCACTGTCCTTACAGGTCCCTGGAAACAAGGACTTGCAGAGTGAAAGAAAAAAAACACTCTCCCTACCTACAGTTTTCTGTCCCTAGAAAAAAATGTTTTTTTTAATCACAATATAGCAAAAGGACAATTCACTCACTGTCCTTCCAGGTCCCTGGAAACAAGGACTTGCAGAGTGAAAGAAACTGACACTGTCCCTACCTAGAGTTTTCTGTCCCTGGAATAAATGTTTTTTTCAGCACAATATAGCACAAGGACAATTAACTCACTGTCCTTACAGGTCCCTGGAAACAAGGACTTGCAGAGTGAAAGAAAAAAAATACTCTCCCTACCTACAGTTTTCTGTCCCTAGAAAAAAATGTTTTTTTTAATCACAATATAGCAAAAGGACAATTCACTCACTGTCCTTCCAGGTCCCTGGAAACAAGGACTTGCAGAGTGAAAGAAACTGACACTGTCCCTACCTAGAGTTTTCTGTCCCTAGAATAAATGTTTTTTTTAATCACAATATAGCAAAAGGACAATTCACTCACTGTCCTTACAGGTCCCTGGAAACAAGGACTTGCAGAGTGAAAGAAAAAAAATACTCTCCCTACCTACAGTTTTCTGTCCCTAGAAAAAAATGTTTTTTTTAATCACAATATAGCAAAAGGACAATTCACTCACTGTCCTTCCAGGTCCCTGGAAACAAGGACTTGCAGAGTGAAAGAAACTGACACTGTCCCTACCTAGAGTTTTCTGTCCCTAGAATAAATGTTTTTTTTAATCACAATATAGCAAAAGGACAATTCACTCACTGTCCTTCCAGGTCCCTGGAAACAAGGACTTGCAGAGTGAAAGAAACTGACACTGTCCCTACCTAGAGTTTTCTGTCCCTAGAATAAATGTTTTTTTTAATCACAATATAGCAAAAGGACAATTCACTCACTGTCCTTCCAGGTCCCTGGAAACAAGGACTTGCAGAGTGAAAGAAACTGACACTGTCCCTACCTAGAGTTTTCTGTCCCTAGAATAAATGTTTTTTTTAATCACAATATAGCAAAAGGACAATTCACTCACTGTCCTTCCAGGTCCCTGGAAACAAGGACTTGCAGAGTGAAAGAAACTGACACTGTCCCTACCTAGAGTTTTCTGTCCCTAGAATAAATGTTTTTTTTAATCACAATATAGCAAAAGGACAATTCACTCACTGTCCTTCCAGGTCCCTGGAAACAAGGACTTGCAGAGTGAAAGAAACTGACACTGTCCCTACCTAGAGTTTTCTGTCCCTAGAATAAATGTTTTTTTTAATCACAATATAGCAAAAGGACAATTCACTCACTGTCCTTCCAGGTCCCTGGAAACAAGGACTTGCAGAGTGAAAGAAACTGACACTGTCCCTACCTAGAGTTTTCTGTCCCTGGAATAAATGTTTTTTTCAGCACAATATAGCACAAGGACAATTAACTCACTGTCCTTACAGGTCCCTGGAAACAAGGACTTGCAGAGTGAAAGAAAAAAAATACTCTCCCTACCTACAGTTTTCTGTCCCTAGAAAAAAATGTTTTTTTTAATCACAATATAGCAAAAGGACAATTCACTCACTGTCCTTCCAGGTCCCTGGAAACAAGGACTTGCAGAGTGAAAGAAACTGACACTGTCCCTACCTAGAGTTTTCTGTCCCTAGAATAAATGTTTTTTTTAATCACAATATAGCAAAAGGACAATTCACTCACTGTCCTTACAGGTCCCTGGAAACAAGGACTTGCAGAGTGAAAGAAAAAAAATACTCTCCCTACCTACAGTTTTCTGTCCCTAGAAAAAAATGTTTTTTTTAATCACAATATAGCAAAAGGACAATTCACTCACTGTCCTTCCAGGTCCCTGGAAACAAGGACTTGCAGAGTGAAAGAAACTGACACTGTCCCTACCTAGAGTTTTCTGTCCCTAGAATAAATGTTTTTTTTAATCACAATATAGCAAAAGGACAATTCACTCACTGTCCTTCCAGGTCCCTGGAAACAAGGACTTGCAGAGTGAAAGAAACTGACACTGTCCCTACCTAGAGTTTTCTGTCCCTAGAATAAATGTTTTTTTTAATCACAATATAGCAAAAGGACAATTCACTCACTGTCCTTCCAGGTCCCTGGAAACAAGGACTTGCAGAGTGAAAGAAACTGACACTGTCCCTACCTAGAGTTTTCTGTCCCTAGAATAAATGTTTTTTTTAATCACAATATAGCAAAAGGACAATTCACTCACTGTCCTTCCAGGTCCCTGGAAACAAGGACTTGCAGAGTGAAAGAAACTGACACTGTCCCTACCTAGAGTTTTCTGTCCCTAGAATAAATGTTTTTTTTAATCACAATATAGCAAAAGGACAATTCACTCACTGTCCTTCCAGGTCCCTGGAAACAAGGACTTGCAGAGTGAAAGAAACTGACACTGTCCCTACCTAGAGTTTTCTGTCCCTAGAATAAATGTTTTTTTTAATCACAATATAGCAAAAGGACAATTCACTCACTGTCCTTCCAGGTCCCTGGAAACAAGGACTTGCAGAGTGAAAGAAACTGACACTGTCCCTACCTAGAGTTTTCTGTCCCTAGAATAAATGTTTTTTTTAATCACAATATAGCAAAAGGACAATTCACTCACTGTCCTTCCAGGTCCCTGGAAACAAGGACTTGCAGAGTGAAAGAAACTGACACTGTCCCTACCTAGAGTTTTCTGTCCCTAGAATAAATGTTTTTTTTAATCACAATATAGCAAAAGGACAATTCACTCACTGTCCTTCCAGGTCCCTGGAAACAAGGACTTGCAGAGTGAAAGAAACTGACACTGTCCCTACCTAGAGTTTTCTGTCCCTAGAATAAATGTTTTTTTTAATCACAATATAGCAAAAGGACAATTCACTCACTGTCCTTCCAGGTCCCTGGAAACAAGGACTTGCAGAGTGAAAGAAACTGACACTGTCCCTACCTAGAGTTTTCTGTCCCTAGAATAAATGTTTTTTTTAATCACAATATAGCAAAAGGACAATTCACTCACTGTCCTTCCAGGTCCCTGGAAACAAGGACTTGCAGAGTGAAAGAAACTGACACTGTCCCTACCTAGAGTTTTCTGTCCCTAGAATAAATGTTTTTTTTAATCACAATATAGCAAAAGGACAATTCACTCACTGTCCTTCCAGGTCCCTGGAAACAAGGACTTGCAGAGTGAAAGAAACTGACACTGTCCCTACCTAGAGTTTTCTGTCCCTAGAATAAATGTTTTTTTTAATCACAATATAGCAAAAGGACAATTCACTCACTGTCCTTCCAGGTCCCTGGAAACAAGGACTTGCAGAGTGAAAGAAACTGACACTGTCCCTACCTAGAGTTTTCTGTCCCTAGAATAAATGTTTTTTTTAATCACAATATAGCAAAAGGACAATTCACTCACTGTCCTTCCAGGTCCCTGGAAACAAGGACTTGCAGAGTGAAAGAAACTGACACTGTCCCTACCTAGAGTTTTCTGTCCCTAGAATAAATGTTTTTTTTTAAGCACACTATAGCAGAAGCACAAAACACACTGACACTCTCCCTACCTATCCTTCTCTTTCCCTAAACTAAAGGAATCCAGGTTAAGCAAGAAAGAAATAACAGTCACTGTCCCTGCCTATGCTACTCTATCCCTGCTCCGGAACACACTACACTAGGCCGCCGTGCTGGCGGCCTTTTATAGTGTGGGGCGTGTACTAAACACCCTCAGCAATAATTGGCCACAGGCATCCTGCCTGTGGCCAATCATTGCTCTCCTCGCTGCCGGCGCTGTGATTGGCCAAGCATGCGGGGTCACAGTGCATGCTTGGCCAATCACAGCGCCTGGATGACACTGCGATGGCGTAGTGCATTGTGGGCCGTTCGCGTCACTCGAATTTGGCGCGAACGGCCCAAATCGTTCGATCTTCGTCGAACGATCGAACAGCCAATGTTCGAGTCGAACGTATGTTCGACTCGAACACGAAGCTCATCCCTAGTTATGGATTATGCATCACCTGCTCAAGTACTGGCAGCAGGACAGAGTGCTACAGACCCCTGCTCTACACCCGTGGCAGTTTTGGAGGCCCGAGGTGAGAAGGTGATGGTTCCTCTTTCCCAGGGGATTTCAGAGATGCAGGGAGGAGAAGCAGCCCTTTTCCCTCCCTAACAGTTAGCCAGAGCAGATGGTGTGGAGTCCCCAGCAGAAGTGCTGGCAACAGGGCAGAGTGATAGCAACCTCTGCCCAGCACGGGAAACAACTGTGGAGTTTCAGGGAGCCGGGGCAGTTGGCCCATCTCTCCAGCAACAAGCTGAGGTGGTAAAGCTTTTACCCCCAGCTGAATCACTGGCAGCAGGGCAGAATGCTACTGGCCTCTGCACACAACTGCAACTTGAGCTGATATCGGTGGATGGGACTACGGTCTCCACTCACAGCAACCCAGCGGAAGAGCTGGCAACAGAGCAGAGTGCCGCGGGCCTCTGCTCTCAACTAACAGAAGAGGGAGTGCCTGTGGTACTGGATGGGACTTCGGTCCTCACTGACACAACCCCAGAAAATGGTGTGACACTGAGACAGGAGGATGTCAGCCTTCCTTTGCAAACACTGGGGGATTTTCACTTACCACAAGTGGATGGGACTTCAGTCTCCACTTGTATACCCCAGGGATGCTGGGCAGTCGGCCCAGATCCCCAACAGCATGACGGACTGAGCCCAGTCACCCTGTCTTCTCCCCAGCGGCAGGTATGTTCTCTGAGAGAGGCAGAGGTTGGCTGGGTAAGTAATGCTCTGTTTGGAGCAATTTATTTGGGGTACTGTGTGGATACCGGCATTAGAAGAATGGACCTATGGACTAACTTCGGAGTCAACCCGTCTGGGGTCACCTCCTGTATTAGTCTCCTGCCGAAAGGGGAGATGTGTGACAGGGGGGTCACTTTGGACACAGGGTGAGCCAGGAAACCATGGACATTAAGAATATGGCTTGGATTGCTTGAAATTGAAATAGTAATATTAGTCCACAATATGTACTGGTTGTTTTTATTCTGAACTCAACAGGTTAATTGAGAGATGTGTTACCTGCCAGTTGTGATGTAAATGAATCTAGAAGGGTGTCTGAAGACCCTTTTAGTGTGAATAGGGATAATTAACTCTATACTTGTGTGGATTGTACTCAGACAGACAGGCTACAAATCCTTTCATTGTGAGATGTGTATTGAAGGTCGTCATGTTTCTTTTTTTTTTTTTTTTTTTTTATTTACTTTTTATTGGAAAATTATTCAACATGTAGTTACATACACCCACCTTAGTGTGGAGAAAAAAACTATTTTCATGCAAAAATATCTTTACAAAATTCCTTCCTTTTCCTTTTCCCTGTTTCCCTCCCTATGTTCTCCCCTCCCCCCTCCCCTCCTCCCTGATCTGTCCCCCTCCTGTCCTAATCTTCTTCTTTTCCTATCATTCCCTGAACATATTTATCTGATCGTTTAAATATTCTCCATTTTTCCCATATTATTCTGTAATTTTCCCCTTTTCCCTGCTCTCCCTGGCTCAAATATTCCATTTCTGAGATATACTCTACCCGTTGAATCCACTCTTTAATAGTCGGTTTCTTTATGGATATCCAGTTTCTTGGGATTAACCCTTTTGCTGCATTAAGTAATGGTGGGACTAATGTTTTCTGATATTGCTTTTTTGTTTTATTTGTACCATGAAATAGGCATGTCCACGCGTTTTGTATTATTTTTTCCCCCGTAACTACTTCAATGTATTCCAGAACCTCTGTCCAGTACTCCTTTATTATTGGGCATTCCCACCACATATGCATCGTTGTTCCCACTTGCTTACACCCCCTCACGCAGAGTGGGGAGTTGTTCGGATGTATTTTATTCATTCTTTCTGGCGTCCAGTGCCAGCGTACCATACTTTTGTAATTTGCTTCTATTGAGGTTACATCCGATGCATAGCTGTGTACTGCCTCAACCATCTGTCTCTCGTCTATTTCTCTGCCCAGATCTTGCTCCCATTTTCCTATAAAGGGTAATGGTCCTTCTGTTTCTAGTTCTGTTAATATTTTATACACCTGAGAGATACCATGTCTCAGAGGCTTTTTACTACATATCTTTTCCAGTGGGGTTAGTGCGTTTTCATTTCTAATTGGTTGTGGAATAGGGATGAGCTCGGTGTTCGAGTCGAACATACGTTCGACTCGAACATCGGCTGTTCGATCGTTCGACGAAGATCGAACGATTTGGGTCGTTCGCGCCTAATTCGAGTGACGCGAACGGCCCACAATGCACTACGCCATTGCAGTGTCATCCAGGCGCTGTGATTGGCTAAGCATGCACTGTGACCCCGCATGCTTGGCCAATCACAGTGCCGGCAGCGAGGAGAGCAATGATTGGCCACAGGCAGGATGCCTGTGGCCAATTATTGCTGAGGGTGTTTAGTACACGCCCCACACTATAAAAGGCCGCCAGCACGGCGACCTAGTGTAGTGTGTTCCGGAGCAGGGAAAGAGAAGCATAGGCAGGGACAGTGACATTTTTTTTTCTTGCTTAACCTGGATTCCTTTAGTTTAGGGAAAGAGAAGGATAGGTAGGGAGAGTGTCAGTGTGTTTTACTGTGCTAATCCTTGTTTCTAGGGACAGGGAAGGACAGTGAGGGAAATTCTCCTTGTGCTATACTGTGCTAAAGCATTGATCATCAACCATCTTTAAAAAATCATTTTTTCTAGGGACAGAAAACTATAGGTAGGGAGAGTGTCAGTGTGTTTTACTGTGATAATCCTTGTTTCTAGGGACAGGGAAGGACAGTGAGGGAAATTCTCCTTGTGCTATAGTGTGCTAAAGCATTGATCATCAACCATCTTTAAAAAAACATTTTTTCTAGGGACAGAAAACTATAGGTAGGGAGAGTGTCAGTGTGTTTTACTGTGCTAATCCTTGTTTCTAGGGACAGGGAAGGACAGTGAGGGAAATTCTCCTTGTGCTATAGTGTGCTAAAGCATTGATCATCAACCATCTTTAAAAAAACATTTTTTCTAGGGACAGAAAACTATAGGTAGGGAGAGTGTCAGTGTGTTTTACTGTGCTAATCCTTGTTTCTAGGGACAGGGAAGGACAGTGAGGGAAATTCTCCTTGTGCTATAGTGTGCTAAAGCATTGATCATCAACCATCTTTAAAAAAACATTTTTTCTAGGGACAGAAAACTATAGGTAGGGAGAGTGTCAGTTTCTTTCACTGTGCTAATCCTTGTTTCTAGGGACAGGGAAGGACAGTGAGGGAAATTCTCCTTGTGCTATACTGTGCTAAAGCATTGATCATCAACCATCTTTAAAAAAACATTTTTTCTAGGGACAGAAAACTATAGGTAGGGAGAGTGTCAGTTTCTTTCACTGTGCTAATCCTTGTTTCTAGGGACAGGGAAGGACAGTGAGGGAAATTCTCCTTGTGCTATACTGTGCTAAAGCATTGATCATCAACCATCTTTAAAAAAACATTTTTTCTAGGGACAGAAAACTATAGGTAGGGAGAGTGTCAGTTTATTTCACTGTGCTAATCCTTGTTTCTAGGGACAGGGAAGGACAGTGAGGGAAATTCTCCTTGTGCTATACTTTGCTAAAGCATTGATCATCAACCATCTTTAAAAAAACATTTTTTCTAGGGACAGAAAACTATAGGTAGGGAGAGTGTCAGTTTCTTTCACTGTGCTAATCCTTGTTTCTAGGGACAGGGAAGGACAGTGAGGGAAATTCTCCTTGTGCTATAGTGTGCTAAAGCATTGATCATCAACCATCTTTAAAAAAACATTTTTTCTAGGGACAGAAAACTATAGGTAGGGAGAGTGTCAGTTTCTTTCACTGTGCTAATCCTTGTTTCTAGGGACAGGGAAGGACAGTGAGGGAAATTCTCCTTGTGCTATACTGTGCTAAAGCATTGATCATCAACCATCTTTAAAAAAACATTTTTTCTAGGGACAGAAAACTATAGGTAGGGAGAGTGTCAGTTTCTTTCACTGTGCTAATCCTTGTTTCTAGGGACAGGGAAGGACAGTGAGGGAAATTCTCCTTGTGCTATAGTGTGCTAAAGCATTGATCATCAACCATCTTTAAAAAAACATTTTTTCTAGGGACAGAAAACTATAGGTAGGGAGAGTGTCAGTGTGTTTTACTGTGCTAATCCTTGTTTCTAGGGACAAGGAAGGACAGTGAGGGAAATTCTCCTTGTGCTATAGTGTGCTAAAGCATTGATCATCAACCATCTTTAAAAAAACATTTTTTCTAGGGACAGAAAACTATAGGTAGGGAGAGTGTCAGTGTGTTTTACTGTGCTAATCCTTGTTTCTAGGGACAGGGAAGGACAGTGAGGGAAATTCTCCTTGTGCTATAGTGTGCTAAAGCATTGATCATCAACCATCTTTAAAAAAACCTTATTTCTCTAGGGACAGAAAACTATAGGTAGGGAGAGTGTCAGTTTCTTTCACTGTGCTAATCCTTGTTTCTAGGGACAGGGAAGGACAGTGAGGGAAATTCTCCTTGTGCTATACTGTGCTAAAGCATTGATCATCAACCATCTTTAAAAAAACATTTTTTCTAGGGACAGAAAACTATAGGTAGGGAGAGTGTCAGTTTCTTTCACTGTGCTAATCCTTGTTTCTAGGGACAGGGAAGGACAGTGAGGGAAATTCTCCTTGTGCTATACTGTGCTAAAGCATTGATCATCAACCATCTTTAAAAAAACATTTTTTCTAGGGACAGAAAACTATAGGTAGGGAGAGTGTCAGTTTATTTCACTGTGCTAATCCTTGTTTCTAGGGACAGGGAAGGACAGTGAGGGAAATTCTCCTTGTGCTATACTTTGCTAAAGCATTGATCATCAACCATCTTTAAAAAAACATTTTTTCTAGGGACAGAAAACTATAGGTAGGGAGAGTGTCAGTTTCTTTCACTGTGCTAATCCTTGTTTCTAGGGACAGGGAAGGACAGTGAGGGAAATTCTCCTTGTGCTATAGTGTGCTAAAGCATTGATCATCAACCATCTTTAAAAAAACATTTTTTCTAGGGACAGAAAACTATAGGTAGGGAGAGTGTCAGTTTCTTTCACTGTGCTAATCCTTGTTTCTAGGGACAGGGAAGGACAGTGAGGGAAATTCTCCTTGTGCTATACTGTGCTAAAGCATTGATCATCAACCATCTTTAAAAAAACATTTTTTCTAGGGACAGAAAACTATAGGTAGGGAGAGTGTCAGTTTCTTTCACTGTGCTAATCCTTGTTTCTAGGGACAGGGAAGGACAGTGAGGGAAATTCTCCTTGTGCTATAGTGTGCTAAAGCATTGATCATCAACCATCTTTAAAAAAACATTTTTTCTAGGGACAGAAAACTATAGGTAGGGAGAGTGTCAGTTTCTTTCACTGTGCTAATCCTTGTTTCTAGGGACAGGGAAGGACAGTGAGGGAAATTCTCCTTGTGCTATACTGTGCTAAAGCATTGATCATCAACCATCTTTAAAAAAACATTTTTTCTAGGGACAGAAAACTATAGGTAGGGAGAGTGTCAGTTTCTTTCACTGTGATAATCCTTGTTTCTAGGGACAGGGAAGGACAGTGAGGGAAATTCTCCTTGTGCTATACTGTGCTAAAGCATTGATCATCAACCATCTTTAAAAAAACATTTTTTCTAGGGACAGAAAACTATAGGTAGGGAGAGTGTCAGTTTCTTTCACTGTGATAATCCTTGTTTCTAGGGACAGGGAAGGACAGTGAGGGAAATTCTCCTTGTGCTATACTGTGCTAAAGCATTGATCATCAACCATCTTTAAAAAAACATTTTTTCTAGGGACAGAAAACTATAGGTAGGGAGAGTGTCAGTTTCTTTCACTGTGCTAATCCTTGTTTCTAGGGACAGGGAAGGACAGTGAGGGAAATTCTCCTTGTGCTATACTGTGCTAAAGCATTGATCATCAACCATCTTTAAAAAAACATTTTTTCTAGGGACAGAAAACTATAGGTAGGGAGAGTGTCAGTTTATTTCACTGTGCTAATCCTTGTTTCTAGGGACAGGGAAGGACAGTGAGGGAAATTCTCCTTGTGCTATACTTTGCTAAAGCATTGATCATCAACCATCTTTAAAAAAACATTTTTTCTAGGGACAGAAAACTATAGGTAGGGAGAGTGTCAGTTTCTTTCACTGTGCTAATCCTTGTTTCTAGGGACAGGGAAGGACAGTGAGGGAAATTCTCCTTGTGCTATAGTGTGCTAAAGCATTGATCATCAACCATCTTTAAAAAAACATTTTTTCTAGGGACAGAAAACTATAGGTAGGGAGAGTGTCAGTTTCTTTCACTGTGCTAATCCTTGTTTCTAGGGACAGGGAAGGACAGTGAGGGAAATTCTCCTTGTGCTATACTGTGCTAAAGCATTGATCATCAACCATCTTTAAAAAAACATTTTTTCTAGGGACAGAAAACTATAGGTAGGGAGAGTGTCAGTTTCTTTCACTGTGCTAATCCTTGTTTCTAGGGACAGGGAAGGACAGTGAGGGAAATTCTCCTTGTGCTATAGTGTGCTAAAGCATTGATCATCAACCATCTTTAAAAAAACATTTTTTCTAGGGACAGAAAACTATAGGTAGGGAGAGTGTCAGTGTGTTTTACTGTGCTAATCCTTGTTTCTAGGGACAAGGAAGGACAGTGAGGGAAATTCTCCTTGTGCTATAGTGTGCTAAAGCATTGATCATCAACCATCTTTAAAAAAACATTTTTTCTAGGGACAGAAAACTATAGGTAGGGAGAGTGTCAGTGTGTTTTACTGTGCTAATCCTTGTTTCTAGGGACAGGGAAGGACAGTGAGGGAAATTCTCCTTGTGCTATAGTGTGCTAAAGCATTGATCATCAACCATCTTTAAAAAAACCTTATTTCTCTAGGGACAGAAAACTATAGGTAGGGAGAGTGTCAGTTTCTTTCACTGTGCTAATCCTTGTTTCTAGGGACAGGGAAGGACAGTGAGGGAAATTCTCCTTGTGCTATACTGTGCTAAAGCATTGATCATCAACCATCTTTAAAAAAACATTTTTTCTAGGGACAGAAAACTATAGGTAGGGAGAGTGTCAGTTTCTTTCACTGTGCTAATCCTTGTTTCTAGGGACAGGGAAGGACAGTGAGGGAAATTCTCCTTGTGCTATACTGTGCTAAAGCATTGATCATCAACCATCTTTAAAAAAACATTTTTTCTAGGGACAGAAAACTATAGGTAGGGAGAGTGTCAGTTTATTTCACTGTGCTAATCCTTGTTTCTAGGGACAGGGAAGGACAGTGAGGGAAATTCTCCTTGTGCTATACTTTGCTAAAGCATTGATCATCAACCATCTTTAAAAAAACATTTTTTCTAGGGACAGAAAACTATAGGTAGGGAGAGTGTCAGTTTCTTTCACTGTGCTAATCCTTGTTTCTAGGGACAGGGAAGGACAGTGAGGGAAATTCTCCTTGTGCTATAGTGTGCTAAAGCATTGATCATCAACCATCTTTAAAAAAACATTTTTTCTAGGGACAGAAAACTATAGGTAGGGAGAGTGTCAGTTTCTTTCACTGTGCTAATCCTTGTTTCTAGGGACAGGGAAGGACAGTGAGGGAAATTCTCCTTGTGCTATACTGTGCTAAAGCATTGATCATCAACCATCTTTAAAAAAACATTTTTTCTAGGGACAGAAAACTATAGGTAGGGAGAGTGTCAGTTTCTTTCACTGTGCTAATCCTTGTTTCTAGGGACAGGGAAGGACAGTGAGGGAAATTCTCCTTGTGCTATAGTGTGCTAAAGCATTGATCATCAACCATCTTTAAAAAAACATTTTTTCTAGGGACAGAAAACTATAGGTAGGGAGAGTGTCAGTTTCTTTCACTGTGCTAATCCTTGTTTCTAGGGACAGGGAAGGACAGTGAGGGAAATTCTCCTTGTGCTATACTGTGCTAAAGCATTGATCATCAACCATCTTTAAAAAAACATTTTTTCTAGGGACAGAAAACTATAGGTAGGGAGAGTGTCAGTTTCTTTCACTGTGATAATCCTTGTTTCTAGGGACAGGGAAGGACAGTGAGGGAAATTCTCCTTGTGCTATACTGTGCTAAAGCATTGATCATCAACCATCTTTAAAAAAACATTTTTTCTAGGGACAGAAAACTATAGGTAGGGAGAGTGTCAGTTTCTTTCACTGTGATAATCCTTGTTTCTAGGGACAGGGAAGGACAGTCAGGGAAATTCTCCTTGTGCTATACTGTGCTAAAGCATTGATCATCAACCATCTTTAAAAAAACATTTTTTCTAGGGACAGAAAACTATAGGTAGGGAGAGTGTCAGTTTCTTTCACTGTGCTAATCCTTGTTTCTAGGGACAGGGAAGGACAGTGAGGGAAATTCTCCTTGTGCTATACTGTGCTAAAGCATTGATCATCAACCATCTTTAAAAAAACTTTTTTTCTAGGGACAGAAAACTATAGGTAGGGAGAGTGTCAGTTTCTTTCACTGTGCTAATCCTTGTTTCTAGGGACAGGGAAGGACAGTGAGGGAAATTCTCCTTGTGCTATACTGTGCTAAAGCATTGATCATCAACCATCTTTAAAAAAACATTTTTTCTAGGGACAGAAAACTATAGGTAGGGAGAGTGTCAGTTTCTTTCACTGTGATAATCCTTGTTTCTAGGGACAGGGAAGGACAGTGAGGGAAATTCTCCTTGTGCTATACTGTGCTAAAGCATTGATCATCAACCATCTTTAAAAAAACATTTTTTCTAGGGACAGAAAACTATAGGTAGGGAGAGTGTCAGTTTCTTTCACTGTGATAATCCTTGTTTCTAGGGACAGGGAAGGACAGTGAGGGAAATTCTCCTTGTGCTATACTGTGCTAAAGCATTGATCATCAACCATCTTTAAAAAAACATTTTTTCTAGGGACAGAAAACTATAGGTAGGGAGAGTGTCAGTTTCTTTCACTGTGCTAATCCTTGTTTCTAGGGACAGGGAAGGACAGTGAGGGAAATTCTCCTTGTGCTATACTGTGCTAAAGCATTGATCATCAACCATCTTTAAAAAAACATTTTTTCTAGGGACAGAAAACTATAGGTAGGGAGAGTGTCAGTTTCTTTCACTGTGCTAATCCTTGTTTCTAGGGACAGGGAAGGACAGTGAGGGAAATTCTCCTTGTGCTATACTGTGCTAAAGCATTGATCATCAACCATCTTTAAAAAAACATTTTTTCTAGGGACAGAAAACTATAGGTAGGGAGAGTGTCAGTTTCTTTCACTGTGCTAATCCTTGTTTCTAGGGACAGGGAAGGACAGTGAGGGAAATTCTCCTTGTGCTATACTGTGCTAAAGCATTGATCATCAACCATCTTTAAAAAAACATTTTTTCTAGGGACAGAAAACTATAAGTATGGAGAGTGTCAGTTTCTTTCACTGTGCTAATCCTTGTTTCTAGGGACAGGGAAGGACAGTGAGGGAAATTCTCCTTGTGCTATATTGTGCTAAAGCATTGATCATCAACCATCTTTAAAAAAACATTTTTTCTAGGGACAGAAAACTATAGGTAGGGAGAGTGTCAGTTTCTTTCACTGTGCTAATCCTTGTTTCTAGGGACAGGGAAGGACAGTGAGGGAAATTCTCCTTGTGCTATACTGTGCTAAAGCATTGATCATCAACCATCTTTAAAAAAACATTTTTTCTAGGGACAGAAAACTATAGGTAGGGAGAGTGTCAGTTTCTTTCACTGTGATAATCCTTGTTTCTAGGGACAGGGAAGGACAGTGAGGGAAATTATCCTTGTGCTATACTGTGCTAAAGCATTGATCATCAACCATCTTTAAAAAAACATTTTTTCTAGGGACAGAAAACTATAGGTAGGGAGAGTGTCAGTTTCTTTCACTGTGATAATCCTTGTTTCTAGGGACAGGGAAGGACAGTGAGGGAAATTCTCCTTGTGCTATACTGTGCTAAAGCATTGATCATCAACCATCTTTAAAAAAACATTTTTTCTAGGGACAGAAAACTATAGGTAGGGAGAGTGTCAGTTTCTTTCACTGTGATAATCCTTGTTTCTAGGGACAGGGAAGGACAGTGAGGGAAATTCTCCTTGTGCTATACTGTGCTAAAGCATTGATCATCAACCATCTTTAAAAAAACATTTTTTCTAGGGACAGAAAACTATAGGTAGGGAGAGTGTCAGTTTCTTTCACTGTGCTAATCCTTGTTTCTAGGGACAGGGAAGGACAGTGAGGGAAATTCTCCTTGTGCTATACTGTGCTAAAGCATTGATCATCAACCATCTTTAAAAAAACATTTTTTCTAGGGACAGAAAACTATAGGTAGGGAGAGTGTCAGTTTCTTTCACTGTGCTAATCCTTGTTTCTAGGGACAGGGAAGGACAGTGAGGGAAATTCTCCTTGTGCTATACTGTGCTAAAGCATTGATCATCAACCATCTTTAAAAAAACATTTTTTCTAGGGACAGAAAACTATAGGTAGGGAGAGTGTCAGTTTCTTTCACTGTGCTAATCCTTGTTTCTAGGGACAGGGAAGGACAGTGAGGGAAATTCTCCTTGTGCTATACTGTGCTAAAGCATTGATCATCAACCATCTTTAAAAAAACATTTTTTCTAGGGACAGAAAACTATAGGTATGGAGAGTGTCAGTTTCATTCACTGTGCTAATCCTTGTTTCTAGGGACAGGGAAGGACAGTGAGGGAAATTCTCCTTGTGCTATATTGTGCTAAAGCATTGATCATCAACCATCTTTAAAAAAACATTTTTTCTAGGGACAGAAAACTATAGGTAGGGAGAATGTCAGTTTCTTTCACTGTGCTAATCCTTGTTTCTAGGGACAGGGAAGGACAGTGAGGGAAATTCTCCTTGTGCTATACTGTGCTAAAGCATTGATCATCAACCATCTTTAAAAAAACATTTTTTCTAGGGACAGAAAACTATAGGTAGGGAGAGTGTCAGTTTCTTTCACTGTGATAATCCTTGTTTCTAGGGACAGGGAAGGACAGTGAGGGAAATTCTCCTTGTGCTATACTGTGCTAAAGCATTGATCATCAACCATC
The DNA here is from genome assembly GCA_029206835.1 of Rana muscosa. NCBI lineage: Eukaryota > Metazoa > Chordata > Amphibia > Anura > Ranidae > Rana > Rana muscosa. The sequence goes on along the minus strand of CM055122.1, from coordinate 175,464,633 downwards.
TTTAAAAAAACATTTTTTCTAGGGACAGAAAACTATAGGTAGGGAGAGTGTCAGTTTCTTTCACTGTGCTAATCCTTGTTTCTAGGGACAGGGAAGGACAGTGAGGGAAATTCTCCTTGTGCTATAGTGTGCTAAAGCATTGATCATCAACCATCTTTAAAAAAACATTTTTTCTAGGGACAGAAAACTATAGGTAGGGAGAGTGTCAGTTTATTTCACTGTGCTAATCCTTGTTTCTAGGGACAGGGAAGGACAGTGAGGGAAATTCTCCTTGTGCTATACTGTGCTAAAGCATTGATCATCAACCATCTTTAAAAAAACATTTTTTCTAGGGACAGAAAACTATAGGTAGGGAGAGTGTCAGTTTCTTTCACTGTGCTAATCCTTGTTTCTAGGGACAGGGAAGGACAGTGAGGGAAATTCTCCTTGTGCTATAGTGTGCTAAAGCATTGATCATCAACCATCTTTAAAAAAACATTTTTTCTAGGGACAGAAAACTATAGGTAGGGAGAGTGTCAGTTTCTTTCACTGTGCTAATCCTTGTTTCTAGGGACAGGGAAGGACAGTGAGGGAAATTCTCCTTGTGCTATACTGTGCTAAAGCATTGATCATCAACCATCTTTAAAAAAACATTTTTTCTAGGGACAGAAAACTATAGGTAGGGAGAGTGTCAGTTTCTTTCACTGTGCTAATCCTTGTTTCTAGGGACAGGGAAGGACAGTGAGGGAAATTCTCCTTGTGCTATAGTGTGCTAAAGCATTGATCATCAACCATCTTTAAAAAAACATTTTTTCTAGGGACAGAAAACTATAGGTAGTGTGACAGCAGGAAGGCAAAGTCACCTGGTTGCATCCAGGGGGGTAGATATATTTCGCCCAGATTCAGGCTTTACGCCGACTTATACAACTAGGTGGAGAGTTGTATAAGCCCAGCTAAGGCTAGTGGGCTCATGGATGACTCATACCTCTAGGGAGAGTGTGGGGCGTCGTACAGACAGGGAGTTGATGAGACCAGCTGAAGCTTGTCAGCTCATTTAGGCCTCCATAAGAACTCCCAGCTTCATTAGATGTTAGCTCATGCCTGGAACCAGACCTGTGTGGACTGTCTAGGGAGAGTGAACCCCTGTGCGGTGAGAAAAAGCCTGTGTGGCTATTTGCTTGGACATTTAAAACCAGGGACTTAGGGACTAGGACAGCACTAGGCTGATCCCAGTTGTTAGTTAGGAAACCTGTATGTTTACTCAGAGGTCAAGTTGACCAGGATTTATTTTATTTATGTTTCTTTTGCTTTGCTGTGTTTTGTCACTGTAAATAGAAAATAAACCGCACCTTTTTGATTTTGAAAACCACAACCTCCGTTTGCTGGGCCTGTTTTTGTGTGGGGAGCCCATCCCGGGGGTCACACACACCCGCTGCCGAGCTAACCCCCTCACAGTTGGTGGAGAACCAGTGGCAGTTTTTTTTTAAGCCAGCATGGAGGAGATACTGAAACAGCTGGCTCTAGCAAATGCCAATCAACAGCAGACAAATGCAGGTTTGCAAAGGAGCCTTGCAGCCCAGCAGCAAGCTCACCAACAGAGTCTGGAAGCTCAGCAACAAGCCCAGCAGCAATCTGAGGCCCGCTTCATAGACCTGTTACAGAAGCTAGAGCAGAGACTACAACAAATGGAAGCAGTAATGCAGCAACGTCCGCAGACCAGTGAGGAAAGCCGTCCCACTAATACCGCGTCCTTTGGGGTGAGTCGTTTATTGACAAAAATGACTGGAGAGGATGATCCAGAGGTATTTTTGACCACATTTGAAAGGACCGCTGAAAGAGAAAAGTGGCCTGAGGAGCAGTGGGCTGGACTGGTGGCTCCTCTGTTAACTGGTGAATCGCAGAAAGCTTACTATGACCTAGAGCCTAACCAAGCAAAAGACTATGTGATGCTAAAAGCTGAAATATTGGCAAGGCTGGGTGTCACCCAGGCTGTCCGGGCTCAGCGTGTGCATAACTGGACTTTCCAGCTTGGAAAACCCCCCAGGTCTCAAATGTATGATCTCATTCACCTGAGCAGAAAGTGGCTACAGCCAGAGACTTTGTCCGCACCAAAGATTGTGGAACGTGTTGTAATGGATCGGTTTTTGAGAGCTCTTCCTACTGCCATCCAAAAGTGGGTAAGCCATGGAGACCCAGAGACGACCGATGGTCTTGTGGATCGTGTGGAGAAATACTTGGCTACAGAGAACCTGACGGCCTCTTCCAGAGACACTCGGACTTTCCACCCTAAGACCAGACCATCCCCAGGGGCGGATAAGAGGATTCCAAGGGGTGAGGGTGGAGAGAGTGAGAGGGTGGGAGCTCTACCCCAAGTTTGGCGAGAACAGCCTGGGAAATCAGCGGCTCAAGAGGCGGCAAGAAGGATCGTTTGCTACCGCTGCCGGCAAGCGGGACATATTGCAGCCAATTGCCCGGTTGTGGAGGAACCCATGCAGTGTGACTTTCTGACGGGCAGACGTCAGTCGCTGTGTGCGACAGTCGCATGCACTGCCATTCGAGGAACTGAGAAACATTTATGCAAAATGTGTGTTAATGGTAGAAATGTTGTGGTATTGCTGGATTCAGGTAGCCTTGTGACCCTGATAAAGGCTGAATTAGTTAAAACAGAGGTCTCTGGGAATAGCAAGGTAGCTGTTATTTGTGTGCATGGGGACACCCGAGAGTATCCAGTGACTACAGTGTGTTTCGAGACCCCCAAAGGTACCCTCTCTCATCCAGTGGGGTTAGTATCTCAATTACCGCATGATGCCATTGTGGGAAGGGATTTTCCGAAGTTCTGGGAACTGTGGGATGATCCTGAGCCCCCCACTGGTGCCCCTATGTACCAGGAATGTGATAGCCAGAACTCCTCTGAGAGTGGTGAGGACTCTCCAGAATTTCCCTTGTCAGTATTGGCAGGGGAGACTCAAGAAACTGGAGAGGAGCCCACCTCCTCAGACGAAAACCTACCGTCTGTGGAGTTTTCTGATCTGGAGGTTCACAGGGAAAATTTTGCCACAGAACAGTTAAAAGACCCCGCCCTAATAAAGGCACGGGAAAACGTAGTGGAAATAGATGGCGAGTTAGTGAACCCAGATAATACCTGCACTTACCCATACTTCAGCGTAGAGAAGGACCTACTGTATCGGGTGGCAAAAAGGGCAGAAGAAACCGTTGAGCAGCTTGTGGTGCCCAAACCTTACAGGAAGTTGGTGTTGGAGTTGGCCCATGGGCACATTCTTGGAGGTCATCTGGGGACAGAGAAAACCCGAGAGAGGGTATTACAGAGATTCTATTGGCCGGGGGTGATGAAGGACATAGAAAATTATTGTTCCTCCTGCCCTGTGTGTCAGAGGTCGGCCCCGATGCCACATTTCCGTAGCCCGCTGGTCCCTCTACCCATCATTGAGGTCCCGTTTGAGAGAATCGCAATGGATTTGGTAGGTCCTATAATCAAGTCCGCTAGGGGGCACCAGTACATATTGGTTATAATGGACTATGCCACCCGTTATCCAGAAGCGATCCCTCTCAGAAATACCTCGGCCAAAACCATAGCCAAAGAGCTATCTCTTGTTTTTAGCCGGGTGGGTATTTGTAAAGAACTGCTTACGGACCAAGGTACACCCTTTATGTCCCGGGTTATGAAAGAGCTGTGTAAATTGTTCAAAGTGACGCAATTGCGTACATCTGTGTATCACCCCCAAACCGATGGGCTGGTTGAAAGATTCAACAAAACCCTAAAACAAATGTTGAAGAAAGTGGTGGATAGAGATGGAAAGGATTGGGACTGTCTACTTCCTTATTTGATGTTTGCTATTAGGGAGGTGCCCCAATCCTCTACGGGATTCTCCCCCTTTGAGTTACTGTATGGGAGACACCCAAGAGGGCTGTTGGATATTGCCAAGGAAACTTGGGAAAGTGAGAGTTCTCCCCACAGGAGTGTGATTGAGCATGTCGCCCTGATGCAAGACCGAATTGCACAGGTAATGCCCATCGTGAAGGAACATTTGGCCCAAGCGCAGTTAGCACAGCAGAGAGTGTACAACCGTGGAGCCAAGACCCGTACCTTTTCCCCGGGGGATAGGATACTGGTACTTGTCCCTACGGTTGAAAGTAAATTCCTTGCCAAATGGCAAGGCCCCTATGAGATAATGGAAAAAGTGAGCGAAGTGAATTACAAGGTCAGACAACCAGGAAGGCGAAAGCCCGAACAGATCTATCACGTTAATCTGTTGAAAGCCTGGAGGGATAGAGAGTCCCTAGTCGCAGACACTTGGTCACCAGCTCAAACTGGTTGCGTGATTCCTGAGGTTGGAATAGCAGCCACCTTGTCACAACCCCAACAACAGGAGGTTAAGGAGTTTGTGCTTTGCAACAAGGAGGTATTCTCTGAGCTGCCGGGACAAACATCTGGGGTAGAGCATGACATCATTACCCCGCCCGGTGAAAGGGTGAAGTTAAAACCCTATCGGATCCCAGAGGCCCGACGGGAGGCAATACGGGAGGAAGTACAGAAAATGCTGAACTTAGGGGTGATAGAGGAGTCCCAAAGTGATTGGTCTAGTCCCATTGTGTTGGTGCCTAAACCGGATGGGAGCTGGCGATTTTGTAACGATTTTCGTCAGTTGAACAAAGTTACAAAATTTGACACCTACCCCATGCCACGTATAGATGAGTTGATCGACCGGCTGGGAACAGCCCGATACATGACGACTCTTGACCTCACAAAAGGGTATTGGCAAATCCCCCTGGCCAAGTCGGCCAAAGAGAAAACCGCATTTGTAACCCCAGACGGGGCGTTCCAATATAAAAGAATGCCGTTCGGGTTACAGAATGCGCCGGCCACATTCCAGCGGAAAATGGACCAGATGCTGAGGCCCCATCGGAAGTATGCTGCGGCTTACCTGGATGACGTAATTGTCCATAGCACAGATTGGGCCTCACATCTGCCAAAAGTGCAAGCAGTCCTGGACTCTGTTCGGGAAGCGGGGTTTACGGCTAACCCCAAGAAGTGTACCATTGGGCAGGAGGAGGCCAAATATCTTGGGTACACCATTGGGAGGGGAGTAATAAAACCCCAACTCAACAAAGTCGAGGCCATCCAGAGTTGGCCACGTCCCAACAGCAAGAAGCAGGTACGAGCCTTTCTGGGAATCGCTGGGTATTATCGGCGATTCATTCCCCACTTTGCTTCTAAGGCTGTGCCCCTAACCAACCTGACGAAGGGGAAAGGGTCGGTCATGATTAAATGGACCCCCGAGGCTGAGGCAGCATTCCAATTCTTGAAACAAGCCTTATGTAGCCAGCCAGTGTTGTACTCACCCGACTTCTCTAAAGACTTTGTCGTACAAAGTGATGCGTCAGATGTGGGGTTAGGAGCAGTATTGTCCCAGGTCTGGAACGGGGAAGAGCACCCAGTCATTTACCTCAGCAGGAAGTTGAAGTCCCATGAGGTAAATTACGCCACCGTTGAAAAGGAGTGTTTAGCGGTGAAGTGGGCTCTAGATTCCCTTCGGTACTACCTGCTAGGTAGGCACTTTGACATGGTTACGGATCACGCTCCGTTAAAGTGGATGGCTCAAAACAAGGAAACAAATAGAAGAGTGAATAGGTGATTCCTGGCCCTCCAGGAATTCAACTTCACAGTAAAGCATCGCCCTGGCGTTCAAATGGGGAATGTGGATGCTTTGTCTCGAGTACATGAATGCCTGATTGCTGGTGTTCCAACCCCGAGGTTAAAACAAGAGGGGGGGTATGTGACAGCAGGAAGGTAAAGTCACCTGGTTGCATCCAGGGGGGTAGATATATTTCGCCCAGATTCAGGCTTTACGCCGACTTATACAACTAGGTGGAGAGTTGTATAAGCCCAGCTAAGGCTAGTGGGCTCATGGATGACTCATACCTCTAGGGAGAGTGTGGGGCGTCGTACAGACAGCGAGTTGATGAGACCAGCTGAAGCTTGTCAGCTCATTTAGGCCTCCATAAGAACTCCCAGCTTCATTAGATGTTAGCTCACGCCTGGAACCAGACCTGTGTGGACTGTCTAGGGAGAGTGAACCCCTGTGCGGTGAGAAAAAGCCTGTGTGGCTATTTGCTTGGACATTTAAAACCAGGGACTTAGGGACTAGGACAGCACTAGGCTGATCCCAGTTGTTAGTTAGGAAACCTGTATGTTTACTCAGAGGTCAAGTTGACCAGGATTTATTTTATTTATGTTTCTTTTGCTTTGCTGTGTTTTGTCACTGTAAATAGAAAATAAACCGCACCTTTTTGATTTTGAAAACCACAACCTCCGTTTGCTGGGCCTGTTTTTGTGTGGGGAGCCCATCCCGGGGGTCACACACACCCGCTGCCGAGCTAACCCCCTCACAGTAGGGAGAGTGTCAGTTTCTTTCACTGTGCTAATCCTTGTTTCTAGGGACAGGGAAGGACAGTGAGGGAAATTCTCCTTGTGCTATACTGTGCTAAAGCATTGATCATCAACCATCTTTAAAAAAACATTTTTTCTAGGGACAGAAAACTATAGGTAGGGAGAGTGTCAGTTTCTTTCACTGTGATAATCCTTGTTTCTAGGGACAGGGAAGGACAGTGAGGGACATTCTCCTTGTGCTATACTGTGCTAAAGCATTGATCATCAACCATCTTTAAAAAAACATTTTTTCTAGGGACAGAAAACTATAGGTAGGGAGAGTGTCAGTTTCTTTCACTGTGATAATCCTTGTTTCTAGGGACAGGGAAGGACAGTGAGGGAAATTCTCCTTGTGCTATAGTGTGCTAAAGCATTGATCATCAACCATCTTTAAAAAAACATTTTTTCTAGGGACAGAAAACTATAGGTAGGGAGAGTGTCAGTGTGTTTTACTGTGCTAATCCTTGTTTCTAGGGACAGGGAAGGACAGTGAGGGAAATTCTCCTTGTGCTATAGTGTGCTAAAGCATTGATCATCAACCATCTTTAAAAAAACATTTTTTCTAGGGACAGAAAACTATAGGTAGGGAGAGTGTCAGTTTCTTTCACTGTGCTAATCCTTGTTTCTAGGGACAGGGAAGGACAGTGAGGGAAATTCTCCTTGTGCTATACTGTGCTAAAGCATTGATCATCAACCATCTTTAAAAAAACATTTTTTCTAGGGACAGAAAACTATAGGTAGGGAGAGTGTCAGTTTCTTTCACTGTGCTAATCCTTGTTTCTAGGGACAGGGAAGGACAGTGAGGGAAATTCTCCTTGTGCTATACTGTGCTAAAGCATTGATCATCAACCATCTTTAAAAAAACATTTTTTCTAGGGACAGAAAACTATAGGTAGGGAGAGTGTCAGTTTCTTTCACTGTGATAATCCTTGTTTCTAGGGACAGGGAAGGACAGTGAGGGAAATTCTCCTTGTGCTATAGTGTGCTAAAGCATTGATCATCAACCATCTTTAAAAAAACATTTTTTCTAGGGACAGAAAACTATAGGTAGGGAGAGTGTCAGTTTCTTTCACTGTGCTAATCCTTGTTTCTAGGGACAGGGAAGGACAGTTAGGGAAATTCTCCTTGTGCTATAGTGTGCTAAAGCATTGATCATCAACCATCTTTAAAAAAACATTTTTTCTAGGGACAGAAAACTATAGGTAGGGAGAGTGTCAGTTTCTTTCACTGTGCTAATCCTTGTTTCTAGGGACAGGGAAGGACAGTGAGGGAAATTCTCCTTGTGCTATACTGTGCTAAAGCATTGATCATCAACCATCTTTAAAAAAACATTTTTTCTAGGGACAGAAAACTATAGGTAGGGAGAGTGTCAGTTTCTTTCACTGTGATAATCCTTGTGTTTCTAGGGACAGGGAAGGACAGTGAGGGAAATTCTCCTTGTGCTATACTGTGCTAAAGCATTGATCATCAACCATCTTTAAAAAAACATTTTTTCTAGGGACAGAAAACTATAGGTAGGGAGAGTGTCAGTTTCTTTCACTGTGATAATCCTTGTTTCTAGGGACAGGGAAGGACAGTGAGGGAAATTCTCCTTGTGCTATACTGTGCTAAAGCATTGATCATCAACCATCTTTAAAAAAACATTTTTTCTAGGGACAGAAAACTATAGGTAGGGAGAGTGTCAGTTTCTTTCACTGTGCTAATCCTTGTTTCTAGGGACAGGGAAGGACAGTGAGGGAAATTCTCCTTGTGCTATAGTGTGCTAAAGCATTGATCATCAACCATCTTTAAAAAAACATTTTTTCTAGGGACAGAAAACTATAGGTAGGGAGAGTGTCAGTTTCTTTCACTGTGCTAATCCTTGTTTCTAGGGACAGGGAAGGACAGTGAGGGAAATTCCCCTTGTGCTATACTGTGCTAAAGCATTGATCATCAACCATCTTTAAAAAAACATTTTTTCTAGGGACAGAAAACTATAGGTAGGGAGAGTGTCAGTTTCTTTCACTGTGCTAATCCTTGTTTCTAGGGACAGGGAAGGACAGTGAGGGAAATTCTCCTTGTGCTATAGTGTGCTAAAGCATTGATCATCAACCATCTTTAAAAAAACATTTTTTCTAGGGACAGAAAACTATAGGTAGGGAGAGTGTCAGTTTCTTTCACTGTGCTAATCCTTGTTTCTAGGGACAGGGAAGGACAGTGAGGGAAATTCTCCTTGTGCTATACTGTGCTAAAGCATTGATCATCAACCATCTTTAAAAAAACATTTTTTCTAGGGACAGAAAACTATAGGTGGGGAGAGTGTCAGTTTCTTTCACTGTGCTAATCCTTGTTTCTAGGGACAGGGAAGGACAGTGAGGGAAATTCTCCTTGTGCTATACTGTGCTAAAGCATTGATCATCAACCATCTTTAAAAAAACATTTTTTCTAGGGACAGAAAACTATAGGTAGGGTGAGTGTCAGTTTCTTTCACTGTGATAATCCTTGTTTCTAGGGACAGGGAAGGACAGTGAGGGAAATTCTCCTTGTGCTATACTGTGCTAAAGCATTGATCATCAACCATCTTTAAAAAAACATTTTTTCTAGGGACAGAAAACTATAGGTAGGGAGAGTGTCAGTTTCTTTCACTGTGATAATCCTTGTTTCTAGGGACAGGGAAGGACAGTGAGGGAAATTCTCCTTGTGCTATACTGTGCTAAAGCATTGATCATCAACCATCTTTAAAAAAAACATTTTTTCTAGGGACAGAAAACTATAGGTAGGGAGAGTGTCAGTTTCTTTCACTGTGCTAATCCTTGTTTCTAGGGACAGGGAAGGACAGTGAGGGAAATTCTCCTTGTACTATACTGTGCTAAAGCATTGATCATCAACCATCTTTAAAAAAACATTTTTTCTAGGGACAGAAAACTATAGGTAGGGAGGGTGTCAGTTTCCTTCACTGTGCTAATCCTTGTTTCTAGGGACAGGGAAGGACAGTGAGGGAAATTCTCCTTGTGCTATACTGTGCTAAAGCATTGATCATCAACCATCTTTAAAAAAACATTTTTTCTAGGGACAGAAAACTATAGGTAGGGAGAGTGTCAGTTTCTTTCACTGTGCTAATCCTTGTTTCTAGGGACAGGGTAGGACAGTGAGGGAAATTCTCCTTGTGCTATAGTGTGCTAAAGCATTGATCATCAACCATCTTTAAAAAAACATTTTTTCTAGGGACAGAAAACTATAGGTAGGGAGAGTGTCAGTTTCTTTCACTGTGCTAATCCTTGTTTCTAGGGACAGGGAAGGACAGTGAGGGAAATTCTCCTTGTGCTATACTGTGCTAAAGCATTGATCATCAACCATCTTTAAAAAAACATTTTTTCTAGGGACAGAAAACTATAGGTAGGGAGAGTGTCAGTTTCTTTTACTGTGCTAATCCTTGTTTCTAGGGACAGGGAAGGACAGTGAGGGAAATTCTCCTTGTGCTATACTGTGCTAAAGCATTGATCATCAACCATCTTTAAAAAAACATTTTTTCTAGGGACAGAAAACTATAGGTAGGGAGAGTGTCAGTTTCTTTCACTGTGATAATCCTTGTTTCTAGGGACAGGGAAGGACAGTGAGGGAAATTCTCCTTGTGCTATACTGTGCTAAAGCATTGATCATCAACCATCTTTAAAAAAACATTTTTTCTAGGGACAGAAAACTATAGGTAGGGAGAGTGTCAGTTTCTTTCACTGTGCTAATCCTTGTTTCTAGGGACAGGGAAGGACAGTGAGGGAAATTTCCTTGTGCTATACTGTGCTAAAGCATTCCTCATCAACCATCTTTGAAATCCTTGTTTTTTGGACAGTCAGGGAAATTGTCGTTGTGCTATTCTGTGCGAAAGCAATCATCCTCAACCATATTTAGAAATCCTTAAGTAAAGGGACAGAGAAGGACACCTGAAGGTAGCCCTTATTGCTTTTTTCCCATCTCCCTGCAGGCCATCTATTAGAATGTCTGGAAGGCAAACAAGGAGAGGCAGACAGTCAGGAGGCAATAAAAGAGGGCAAGCAGGCTCTGTGTCTGGGGGCAACAGTGCTGGTCGTGGACGCGGTGCATTGTCATCAGCACATGGCCATGGGACATGCTTGTCCTTCTTTTCGGCAGCTGGACATGTTGAGCCACATCATGCCGAAGACTTGGTAGAGTGGATGACCAAGCCCTCCTCCTCCTCATCCTCTCTCACCCAGGCTCAGGGTACTGGCAAAGCAGCTGCCAAATCGTCCTCTTCCCTGGTATCAATGTCAGACTCATCATCAGTCACTCCTTCCCTAGACCCACCATGTCCTCCTCCTGAGGAGTCCCCCGAACTGTTTGAGCACAGTGTTGGGTACATGCTCCAGGAGGATGCCCAGCGTTTCGAAGGGTCTGATGATGAAACCCAGCTACAGGAAGGCAGTAGCGTGAGAGCAGACAGAGGGGATGCTCAAGAAGGACACCAATCTGGCAGTCATGTTCCAGCAGCTGCAGCATACTGCCAGATTGGCTCCAGTGATGAGGAGGGAGGGGATGATGAGGTCACTGACTCCACGTGGGTGCCTAATAGGAGAGAGGAGGAGGAGGAGGATGAGGAGGAGGCACATCTCCAACGAGGCAGGATGCCCTTTGGTGGCCAGCGTAAGGGCAGTACACCGACGGAATCACACCGCAGAGCTCCGCCTGTGCAGGGCGCTGCCTCTGCCCGTCATTCAAAAAGTTCTTTGGTGTGGGCCTTTTTTGAGGCTAGTGCATCAGATCGCACAGCTGCTGTTTGCAACATATGTCTCAAGCGTATATCGCGTGGCCAAAACATCAGCCGCTTGGGTACCACATGCCTGACCAGACATATGTTGACCTGCCATGCAGCTCGTTGGCAAGCCTACCTCAAAGACCCACACCAAAGAACAAAGCGGACCTCTCCTTGCACCGCATCAGCTGGGATCTCCAACCCCACTATAACTTCAGTCCTCTCTGAAACATGCACTGAGAGGAATGAAGGTGTAGAATTAGGTGTGTCACAGCCAAGTACTTGCGGCCACTCTGCTAGCAGTACACCGACGTCCGATTCTAGCAGGCAAATTTCCCTGCCCCAGCTGCTGGACCGTCGAAAGAAGTTCACTCCCAGCCATCCACATGCCCAGCGGTTGAATGCTAGCTTGGCTAAATTGCTAGCGCTTCAACTGCTGCCTTTTCAGTTGGTAGACTCGGCCCCCTTAAGTGAGTTTGTGCAATGTGCGGTTCCTCAGTGGCAGGTTCCCAAACGCCACTTTTTCTCACGGAAGGCTATTCTGGCTCTCTACCGGCATGTGGAAGGCAATGTCTTGGCCTCGCTGGACAGGGCGGTCAGCGGTAAGGTGCATATTACCGCTGACTCATGGTCCAGCAGGCATGGACAGGGACGTTACCTTTCTTTCACGGCCCATTGGGTCACTCTTTTGGCAGCTGGGAAGGATGCAGGACAAGGTGCAGTAGTGTTGGAGGTTGTTCCACCGCCACGCCTCCAAAATGCTACTACTGGTTGTGACACACCTCTCTCCTCCACCCCCTCCTCTTCTTCTTCCTCCATGGCCTCTTCCTGTGCTTTGTCCTCTGAACCAGCGGTGCTCCGTAGCCGTTCAAGGAGCTACGCAAGTACGCAGGCAAAAAGATGCCATGCCGTGCTTGCGCTGGTGTGTTTGGGGGACAGAAGCCACACTGGGGCAGAGGTCCTGTCTGCTCTGCAGGGCCAGGCCGAGAGGTGGTTGACGCCACGCCAGCTTAAGCCAGGAATGGTGGTTTGCGACAATGGCACCAACCTCCTCTCCGCCCTCCGACAGGGACAACTGACCCATGTGCCCTGTGTGGCTCACGTCCTTAACCTGGTGGTGCAGCGGTTCTTGGGCAGGTACCCGGGCTTACAGGATGTCCTGAGGCAGGCCAGGAAAGTCTGTGTGCATTTCCGCAGATCTTATAATGCCAGTGCTCGCCTGGCTGAGCTGCAAAAGGAGTTGAACCTGCCCAAGAACCGCCTTATATGTGACATGCCCACCAGGTGGAACTCAACGTTGGCCATGCTGCAGCGGCTGCACATGCAGCAGAGGGCCATCAATGAGTACCTGTGCGACTACGGCACCAGGACAGGGTCAGGGGAGCTTGGTTTTTTTTCTCCACGCCAGTGGGGCATGATCAGGGATGCATGCACTGTCCTGGCACCATTTGAGGAGGCCACGAGGATGGTGAGCAGTGACAGTGCATGCATCAGTGACACTGTACCTCTTGTCCACCTGTTGGAGCACACGCTGCGTGGAATAATGGACAGGGCACTTGAGGCAGAACAGAGGCAGGAAGAGGAGGACTTCCTTGCCTCTCAAGGCCCCCTTTACCCAGACAGTGTTCCTTCTGTCCCACCCATCGCACAGGAAGAGGAGGAGGAGGAGGAGGAGGAGGATTGTGTCAGCATGGAGGTGGAGGCTGGCACTCAGCATCATCAGCAGCAGTCTTTTAGGGATTATTTACAGTCCCAAGAAACCAGTGGACTTGTACGTGGCTGTGAGGAGGTGGCTGCGGATCATGTCGTCCTTAGTGACCCAGAGGACTCCGGACCGAATGCCTCAGCAAACCTACGCTGCATGGCCTCCCTGATCCTGCAAAGTCTGCGGAAGGATCCTCGTATTCTTCGGATCAAGGAGAGGGACCATTACTGGCTGGCCACTCTCCTTGATCCACGGTACAAGGGTAAGGTTGCGGACCTTATGTTACCATCGCAGAGGGAGCAGAGGATGAGACAACTCCGGGAGGCCTTGCAGAAAGGTCTGTGCAACGCGTTCCCAGAGACTGGGAGGTTACAAACTCCTGGTCCTGGACAACGAGTTGCTGAGGCTTCGGCCAGTCAAAGAAGGAGCGGTGGGGAAGGTGGCCGTCTGACCGATGCGTTCAGACAATTCTTTAGTCCGCAGCCCCAAAGTATGATCGGTTCCAGCAACCATCGCCAGCGTCTGATAAACATGGTGCAGGAATATCTAGGGGCAAGGTCAGACTTGGACACCTTCCCCACCGAAAATCCTCTGGCTTACTGGGTCTTGAGGATGGATCACTGGCCAGAGCTTGCACAGTATGCAATTGAGCTACTGGCCTGTCCTGCATCCAGCGTTCTTTCGGAACGCACATTCAGTGCTGCTGGAGGATTTGTCACGGATCACAGGGTGCGCCTGTCCACCGACTCGGTTGATCGACTGACTTTCATCAAGATGAACCAGTCTTGGATCACCACCAGCTACCACACACCTGATGCTGATATAACAGACTAATTGATTTTAACATGTCACATCCCTTCAAGACTGATGCTGATGCTGAGTGCCTGTGCTGTTATGTTGACTGGCTATCCTCCTCCTCCGAGTCCTCAATGATACGATTGATGATGATAGCTTGGAAGATCATTTTTGTTTATGGGTGCCGCCACCAGTGGCTAAGGCCCAATTTTTCAGCCCCTGTTTAACAGGGGCGTGTAATTACAATTTTTGAAGCAATAATTTGCCATAGGGCTCATTGCTGTGCTCCAAGTACAGTATCTGTGAGGGGTTGGAGTGTTGTGCCACCAGTGCCTAAGGCCCAATTTTTCAGCCCCTGTTTAACAGGGGCGTGTCATTACAATTTTTGAAGCAATACTTTGCAACAGGGCTCATTGCTGTGCTCCAAGTACAGTATCTGTGAGGGGTTGTAGTGTTGTGCCACCAGTGCCTAAGGCCCAATTTTTCAGCCCCTGTTTAACAGGGGCGTGTCATTACAATTTTTGAAGCAATACTTTGCAACAGGGCTCATTGCTGTGCTCCAAGTACAGTATCTGTGAGGGGTTGTAGTGTTGTGCCACCAGTGCCTAAGGCCCAATTTTTCAGCCCCTGTTCAACAGGGGCATGTAATTACAATTCTTGATCTAATAATTCACAGCAGGGCCCATTGCTGCACCCACCAAGAGTAACTCTGAGGGCTTACAGTGTTGTGGCAACGCCACCACCACCACCACCACGAAAGGCCCAATTTTTCAGCCCCTGTTCAAAAGGGGCATGTAATTACAATTCTTGATCTAATAATTCACAGCAGGGCCCATTCCTGCACCCACCAAGAGTAACTCTGAGGGCTTACAGTGTTGTGGCAACACCACCACCACCACCACCACCACGAAAGGCCCAATTTTTCAGCCCCTGTTCAACAGGGGCATGCAATTACAATTCTTGATCTAATAATTCACAGCAGGGCCCATTGCTGCACCCACCAAGAGTAACTGTCAGGGCTTACAGTGTTGTGGCACCAGCACCACCATCAAAGGCCCAATTTTTACTACCACTGTTCAACAATTATATGTAATTAAAATTCCTGATATAATAGTTGACAGCAGGGCGTTCCAGCACCAACCAAGAGTAACTGTGAGTGCTTACAGTGTTGTGCCAACACCAACAACTAAGGGGCCTATTTCTGCAGAGTATCTACGGCAGGTCCCTACTTTCAAACATCCAACTTACAAACGACTCCTACTTGCAAACGCAAGAAGACAACAGGAAGTGAGAGGAAATCTACCCCTTGGAAGGAAAATTCTCTCCTGTAAGAATTAATATGGGAGAAAGGTGTCTCCTCTGTACTGATGCTTTATCACCAATCCTTGTTTCAAGAAAAACACCACATTTCAAAAACAGTTGTCATTGGGACGGAAAGTGAGGTGAAATGTTCTGAACAGGGGCACAGACAGCAAAACAAATGTTACAGGGGTGATAACCCTTACCTATGTTTTCCAAAAAGTTTAAAAATAGATTTTTGGGCTGGAGCTACACTTAAACAATGTACCTGTTCAAAATTACAAACAGATTCTACATAAGAACAAACCTACAGTCCCTGTCTTGTATGCACCGCCTGTATACGGCTGTTCAGAGTATATAGGGCCTTTTTTATTTTATGTGCGGGGTTCCCCTTAATAACCATACAAGACCCAAAGGGGCTGGTAAGGGGCTGGGGTGGGGGGGGGTCATGGGGTAGCTATGCCATTTTTCTTAAAGATTTTCATCCATATTACCGGGACCAGACATTACATTAAAGCCGCAAGCAGTTTTAAATGGCTTTTTTTTCCTTTAGAAGTGTCATTTTGTGCAGGGACAGTTCTAAACACGGGAAACACGTGGCACTTCACAGGCATACTTTAGACACCCCCCAGGTACGATATTTAAAGGAATATTTGACTTTTTTTTTTTCACTTTATGCATCATTAAAATGACTGCTCCCGAAAAACGACCGTTTTTAAAACTTCTTTTTGCACTGATACATGTCCCCTGGTGCAGAACCCGGGTTCCCAAACCCTTTTTAGGACAATAACATGCATAATAGTCGTTATAATTAGCACTTTAGAATTCGAACGTTCGCATCCATTGTATTTAATAGGGTTCTAATGTTCGTACGAACTTTCGGTCCGTTCGCGGGTTCTGGTGAGAACCGAACCCGGGGGTGTTCGGCTCATCACTATTGTGGAATAGTGCTTACTAAGTGCGTTAATTGGAGGTATTCCCAGTCACTCAACTGACTCCATCCCTGACTGATAATTAAATCTTGTTTTGTTTTTATTTTACCTTCTGTAATTATATCTTTTAGTTGTGCAGTTCCCATTAATTTTCCTAATCGTGTCCCATTACCTGGTGTAAAAAACATTGTGTCAGTTAACGCTATTAATGGAGAATTATATTTCCATTTTCTGTGTCGATGTAGTGTATCCCATGTTTTAAATACCTTCTTTGTTATGCTGTGTGTATCTGTGCCTAATACTCTAAATTTTGGTGATATCCATATATTGTTTTGTAGAAGTGTCATACTTAACGTATTTTCTATTTGTGCCCATTTCTTTTTTGTTTGTGGATTTGCCCATTCTACTAATCTTGCCAAGATTATTGCTTTATGGTATCTTTTTATATCTGGTACAGCCATGCCCCCTTCTTTTTTACCACGGGTTAGTAGTGTATATTTTATTCTAGCCTTTTTGCCCTGCCATATATATTTCAAAATCATAGATCTGATCACCTTGAAGAATGAATGGGGTATATCTATTGGCAGCATCTGCAACCTATATGTTACTTTTGGGAGGATCATCATTTTTAAGATGTTGATCCGTCCTGTCCAGCCGACGGGTCTCCTTGAAGTGTCTTTTAATTCTGCTTTAATTTCATTTAATAATGGGATAAAGTTAACCGGGTATAGATCTTCTAAAGTTGTAGTTATTTTAATACCTAAATATGTTAGGGTTTTTGTCTCCCAGGTGAACGGAAATTCTTTCTGTAGCAGTTTTTCTTCCTTTTTATCTATTCCTAAGTTCAGTATTACTGTCTTTACTGGGTTAATCTTAAAGTTAGCGAGTTCCCCGTATTTTTTTATTTCCTTTACTACATTAGGGAGCGACAGCCTTGGTTTCGTCAGATATAAAAGTATGTCGTCAGCGCATGTCGCCACTTTATGTTCCTCCCTGCCCACCCTCACCCCTCCTATATCTTGATTATTCCGTATGTTTTGCAACAAAGGTTCCATTGCCAACACATACAGAAGGGGGGAAAGCGGGCATCCCTGTCTCGTCCCATTACGCATCCCAAACACCGACGACACACTCCCATTTACTTTTACCCTGGCTGTTGGGTAAGTATATAGGTTTTTAACCCATTTCATATATTTGGGTCCAATCCCGACACACCGGAGTGTGTCCATCATAAACCCCCAGTCGACTCGGTCGAACGCTTTTTCTGCGTCTATCGACATGAGTACGACTGGGGGTTTCTTCTCCTTCCTTTTCTGGATTAATAAAAGGGTTTTTATAGTATTATCTCTTCCTTCTCTCCCCATCACAAAGCCAGTTTGGTCAGCGTTTATTAGTTCCGGCATTAAAGTTTTTAATCTCGTTGCCAATATTTTTGCGTATAACTTGATGTCTGAGTTCAGTAACGCTATGGGACGATAGTTAGAACATATTGTTCCGTCTTTTCCTGTTTTAGGTATAATGGTAATATTGGCAAGGAGAGATTCTTTTCTTAATTCTTCATCGCCCCCCAATCTGTTGAAGTACTTACATAGTTCTGGGACTAACTGGTCTTTAAACTTCTTATAGTACTTAATCTGAAACCCATCCGGTCCTGGGCTTTTCCCCCCTGGTGTTTCTTGGAGAGCTTTGTTTATTTCACCCCTTCGTAATTGGTTTTTCTAGGAGCTCTGCACTTTCCGGTGTTATCCTCGGGAGGGTCGTTTTTTCTAAGTATTCCTATATTTTGCCTTTCCTGTTTTCTTCTTCCTGTACTGTCTCGTTTCCTCTAATATCATATAGTGCGCTATAATATGTCTTAAATGCTTCTGCGATTTCTGATGTTTTAAATTTCATCTCCCCTCTCTGGTTCTTTATTTTTTCTATGTAATTTAAAGTTGTTTTTTTTTGTTGCTATTCTTGCGAGATACTTCCTGGGTTTATTTCCCCATTTGTATCTTTCTTTTGCTACGTTCTTAAATACTTTTCTAGTTTCCTGTTCCATCAAATCTCTGAGTTGGCCCCTCTTAATTATTATTTGTTGGTGTATTTCTTTTTCTTGTTGTCTTTTGTCTTTTTGTTCTAGGTCATATAGTTCCTTTATCAGGTTTTCCCTCTTTTGGTCCCTCTCCTTCTTTTTTCATGTCCCTATGGCGATCAATTTACCCCTAATACATGCTTTATGCGCTTCCCAGATTGTAGCCACACTCACTCCTGGTGTATTATTTATTCTAAAGTATTCTTCGATTTCTTTCGATATTGTCTCTCTTACTTCTTTGTTATCTATTAAGTCTTCATTTAAACTCCACGTACCCTTTCTTTGTTCTACATTATTAAATCTTGTTTTTACTATAGCTGGGGCATGGTCTGAGATTGATTTTACTCCTATCGAGGTGTCTACTACATATTCCAGGAGCCCATGGTCCACCAAAATGTAATCCAATCTAGAATACGTGTCGTGCACCGCAGAGTAGTACGTATAATCTTTTTTATTTGGATGTGCCGCTCTCCAGGAATCTATTAATTGATGGTCAAACATTTTTTTTTTGACCAATTTTAATTGTTTATTATCTCGTGTCGGTGCACCAGACGTACTGTCTAACTTTGGGTCCATTGGGAAATTGAAATCTCCAGCGAGAACCATATACCCCTGTTTGAAACCCATCAAGATATTTAAGATTCTGTTCAAATATCTTTGGGGGTGGGTATTTGGACAATAAACATTAGCCAATGTGCATTTTTTCCCCTGAAGATTCCCTTTTAAAAACAAATACCGGCCTTCTGGGTCAACTCTTCTTTCCTCTACTATAAAGTTTATGTTCTTTCCAATCCCTATGGCTACTCCTTTAGCTCTCTTGTTTGGGGAGTCTCCGTAGTACCAAGTGGGAATCGCACGCGAATAGATTTTTGTGTTAGAGTCTAGTGCTAAATGTGTCTCCTGAAGAAATACAATTTCTGCGGCATACCTTTCAAGCTCCCTCAATGTTGTATGCCTTTTTTCTGGGGAATTCAGCCCTCTTATATTATATGTGATGAGATTTATGTCAGTCATATGTTTTTTTTTCCTTCTCCCTCTCTTCCTTGGACAGATCCTGGTTCCCCCTCCCTCCCACCCCTCCTCCCCTTCTCCCCCCTCCCCCTCCTTCCCCCCTCCCCTCCCTCCCCCCAATAGAACTTTGACCTCATGGTCTTAGTGCAGGATTTCTCGAGCACCTCTGCACTCTTTGGCCCGAGGTGGAATTCTGTTTGGCACCGTCGGTCCCCTCTCCCCTTCTATTTGGGTGCTGGTGTCAGAGCGTCCAGATGAGGCCCGAGCTCCCCCTCCACCCCCTCACTTTCTATACCTGTTTCGTTCACACCCTTAACCCCCACCACCGCCCCCCTCCCCCCGTCACCTCCGTGTGTCAGGCAAGAAAACCAGCAGTCTCACAGAGCAGACAATAATCAGACATAATCAGACATAGGAAGCGCCGTAAACCCAGGAAGAGGGGGGGGGAAGAAGGAGGAGGAGGGGGGAAAAAAATAATTCCTACCCCCCTCCCCACTCCCCCACCTCCCCCACCTAAACCCCCGTCTGGCATTGGAATTTCCAGTTTTTTACAGAATTCTGGTATTTCCTCTATGAATCTCAGTCTAACCGTGATACCGTTTTTCTTTCCTATCAGGCAGGCTGGGAAACCCCAATTATACTGGATCTCATGTTCCTGGAGTATCTTCAATAAAGGTCTTAGATTTCTTCTTCTTTGTAACGTTTCTTGGGATAGGTCTTGAAAAATTTGAATTTGGCTCTCTTCCCATTTTAATGGTGACTTCCCTCTCAGGTTTCTCCATAGTTGATTTTTTTCCTCCCAACTTTCAAATCGAACAATGATGTCTCTCGGTTTATCCTGAGCTATTCCTCTTGGTCTTCTTATTCTGTGTGCTCTCTCTATTTTTAGTGGGGATGTTATTTCTCTATCTAGCAGAGGGTTACAGATTTTCATTATTAGTTCTGGTAGGATCTCTGGTTGGGGTGTCTCCGGTACCCCCCTGATTCTTATGTTCTTTCTTCTGTCTCTATTTTCCTGATCCTCTCGCCTATATGCCTGTTCCTGTTGTTCTTTCCTTATTGACTTTATCTCTCCCTCTAGTCTTCCTATAGCAATTTCATTATGATCTGATTTCCTTTCCACTTCCTCCACTCTTTCACGCAAATATCCCATATTTTCTTGTATCACCTCCATTTGTGTTTTTAACGATTTTTCTAGGGCGGCGAACATCCCCTCAATTTCTGTTTTTGTTGGTAATAACGCCCTGTTTTGTGGTTCCTCTTCTCGTCTCTGTTCCATTTCCACTTCGGTCTCCTGTTCTGTTCTGGACTCTGATAATGAGTCTGGCTCTGCCTGGTTTTTACTTTGCCCCTTCTTCTTGTCCTTTTTTTTCTTTTCCTCCTTGCTCTCCGTCTGACTGCTCCTAGCTCCCTGCTGCTTCTCCACTGCCTGTTTGTCACTATTTCCACCATGGGTTAGATATTTATTCATTGGCCCCGGGCTCGGGGTCAGGCTTAAGCGGGGTGATTTTGGGATTGCTCCCCCTCTTGCTCCCCTTGCTCTTGAGCTCATATTATTTCTTTTGAGTCCTATCCTTGGGGCTTTATCCCCTTTGCAATGTTCCGCCCCACTGTTTGTCACCCAGTGGTCTGCTATGCCCGTCCTGCACACCATATAGTACCTCTGTGCTTCTATCAGGGTCAGAACTACCTCCTTTGGTGCTGTGGGGGGGCTGTGTCTCAGGATGATAGATACCTGCTTAGGCAGACAGTTTTCTGTATTTATTGCATTCCCCGCTCCCGAACACTTCTGTCTGACCCCGTAGTGTAAAGGTTAAGGGTCCACCGCAATAGTGGTAACAGTTTATCAAAGTTTTCCTGCCACCCTCCCTCCTTTACACCTTTCATATAACTCAAAAAAAAAGGTGTTTACTGCTAGTGCCGTATTGCATCATAGGGTATAGGTAGGTAATGGGTGACCTGTTTTCGGCGTTTCTACTTTTAGAAACCTTTTACCCATTTGCGGTTTCTTTGGAGCACATCGCAGAGAGGGTGTTTTAATCGGGCAAGGCTACACAGAGAAGGCCAAAAAAAAAAAAAAAGACAGATTTAAATGTTTCTCGCTACGCGTCCCCTTTCAATTCCTCAATTCAAGTGAGAACAAAACAGGCCATTATATGCATTTGTAACAGTTTTCCATATTTCTAGTGAGTGAGCGCAGGCAATCAGTATAATTAGTTTACTTAATTTCAAGATGCTTTTTTGCAGAACTAACACTTTCACAGTTCTTTTAAAAAAGGCCCCCTATGGGGGTTACTCATGTTTTCCTCAATACTTCCATTTCTTCAGTTGGTGCAGCGAGGGGCCATCCTATTGAGCAGTACAGGGAGCAAGGAGCAGGACAAATGAGGATATTGGGGAGGCAGGCAGACCCATACCCATGGGGGGGGGAGGTCTCTTGCTGTAGCAAGGGCTGAGCTGTGGCTCGGTCTTCTTTTCTGTCCTCCTTCCCCGCCACTCTTCCCTGATCTCTTAGGGTCACCGCTCTGTCCGGCTCTGCCTTCTGTCCGTTCTCCGGGTCTCTCACACCCGTTCGCTGCTGGCTATGTCTCAGCACGGCGGGCTGCTCTTCCCGGGTCTCGTACAGAGCCACCGCTCTGTCTGGCTCAGCCTCCAGTTCTCTGGATCACTCACCTGCCGGCTGTCTCTCCCCACCGCAGGCTGCTCGTTCATGCCACTCTATCTCTCCTTTCAACCGCTGCGGAGCATATTGGGGAGAGAAACAAACTTCCAAGCGGGCGGCGGGCGGGGGGGGGGGGCAAGCGGGCGTGCTGCAGGGTCTTTAGGCTTGTCTCTTAATTCCTCAGCGAGGTGTCGGGAGACCGGGCGTCTCACATACACGCTCCCGCAAGCCGCCGACGCCATTACTAGGCTCCTCCCTCGATTCCTTGTTTGGGTACGGTCGTCATGTTTCTATTGTGTAAAGTCTTTTGAACTGAAAGGGGATTAGAACCTGTTGTCTCCTAACAGATGTCAAAATAATGTGTATTGGGTCTTGTTATGTTGTGGGTGGAGCTGGACCATTGTTCATTCAGGTTAGTGCAGTATTGGATGTGTATAAAAGTTACAATGTTTTTTTTAATAAAGGCAGTCTATCCTGGAAAGATACAGAGTGCGCCTCGTTCTTTCAGAAGGATTAATTCCTATGGGAAGGGGTCGTCTGGCTGTGGAGGATCGGCAGTGAATTTGTGTCCAGGAGAGGGAAGATATCTAAACGGCGTTACCCCCTTTCATATTTGGGGTGCCATTACAGTATTGGTGTGCAGTTCCGTGTGGCCTGCAGGTGGGGCTGTTGCCGTAGGCCAGGGTTGAACCACTGATACAGGGCTGTGTTTTTTTGTCGCCTCTCGGCAGTAGTGATGGAGGGGTGGGGAACCTGCTGTGCCTGTCGGGAGAGGGTATAAAAAGGGGTGGCCATCTTCCAGAGGGGTCATGCCCAGGCACCTTCAGCCTGGGTGGTGCGTGTGTTGTCTCCGGGTGCCCTAGGCTCGGAGGCCGAGTTCCTGTTCCATCCCAGACACCTTCAGTCTGGGGTGAGGTACTATTTTGGAGGCCCGGAGCCCAGTGCTAGCTTAGGGGGGGTGTATTTTTTCCATTATAGGTGCCCCTTTCTGATGATAATGTGCTGGTTAGAGAGGAGTGAATATTTCTTCAGTTTCGGGTGCATGCCCATTCAGCTCCACTCGCATGTTCTTCTGCCTTGGCTCAAGTCCCGGCCAGCCGCCTGCCTGCTTATCTCCTTGCCTTCCCTGGCTGAGTGATCTTCTTCCACTCACCACCCAGTAGTAGCCAGGGCCCAAAGAGTAAGACTTGACAGGCTGTGAGGCGGGGCGGTGATGGGCAAGAGAGTCGCTGATTGCTGCCATTACTAGTAAAAAAAAAAATATGTCCCCGGATTTCATTTAAAAAATCTGGTCACCTTACTCTACGCACACCAGGTCAGTGGCAGTGACCAACTTCAACAAGTCAGTAGCAGTGACTTTGCATATTCACCCGGTCTGTGGCAGAGACCGTGCGCCCAAACCTATTCGTGAAAGCAGAACAGTAAGAGAAACCTAAATTGAGTTTGTGCCTGGACCTCCTCCCACCTTATCTGACCTGTGTCTCGTATCAACCTGTCTGCTCTCATAGAGACTATTTGTTATCCGTGGTGAAATAAATACAAAGGTTGGACTTTCAGTTGGTGTGGACAATTACTTTACTGGGGAGAACTAAGGACTTGTTTCTGGCTAAATGCAGAGGCAAGATCAGCTCGGGAGGATTCTGACACCAGCCGCAGGCAGGCCCGAAAACTAACACCACTCAACCTCCCCATCCAGGAGGGTACGGGCTGATAGTGCGGTGTGCCCCAATCTTTTCCTGCGGAGGAGCCAAGTAAAGAAAAGCAGGTAGAGTCTAGGGTGTTAGCGCTAGACAAGTAATACAGGAAACTAACGGTTTTGCAGCAAAGGATTTACACAGGAGTCTAGAAGTGATACTCTGCAGGAGTCAGTGCAGAATAGGAGCAATAGTCTGCAGTGAAGCCTCGTACACACGACCGAGTTTCTCGTCCAAAACCGGCAAGAAAAGTGCCGCGTGAGCTTTTTTGTCGAGAAAACCGTTCGTGTGTATGGTTTTACGACGAGAAAATTGCCGTGAATCTCGACGAGAAAATAGAGAACCTGCTCTCTATTTTCTCATCAGGATTCCAGATTTCCTCGTCGTGTTTCTCGTCGGCCTGTTTTGTGACGAGAAAATGGTTCGTGTGTATGCTTTTACGACTCTTCCAAAAGCGCGCGTGCTCAGAAGCAACTATGAGACGGGAGCGCATCTTCTGGTAAAACAAGCCTTCGTAATGGAGATAGCACATTCGTCACGCTCCAAATTTTTGCATCGTTTAAATGTTGTGCATTGAAATCTTCGTTAGAATGTTACATTAATCCAAACGAATGAACTTCTTTTGCTGCTGATCTTCACACAGAGTTATGACTATCTTTTTTTTAACCTTTTTCATGCTGCTCTTAAGAAGATTTATGTGTATTATATCGTGCAAGTTTTTAGGAATATTAAAAAATTTGATATTTTTCTAACTGATGTTAATTGTAATTTCGCAATGTTTTGATAGTGATCTCCCATTGAATCTTTTAATATATATTATTTAAATTTTACACCCTTTTTTGGGAAATCAGATTTAGTTATTTTTTTGGGGGGTTGTTATCTGTCCCTTTTTTTGTCAGTCAAATGTATCTGCTTACTCCAAAGCTAGATTTTACATTTTTACAAATACACATAGTCAAGTATGAACTTAAAGAAAAATAACATTTATTCATGTTTGAACTAAAATAAAGAGAAGGCAGCGCTGGAGAAGCTGCTGCCATTTGTGCATCCCAGGGACCCCAGAGCACACAGCAACCCTGTGTGGACACTAAAATTGGGAGCTTGAGAAGGCCAACATTTCTGAACACAATCTGATGCTGGCCTCCCAGAGGTCAGGAACAGCAGCAGGTGATATATATGTCCCAAGTGTGTGGTACTACAACAGGCTGCCTTCTGTCCGACCACAATGAAGCAAGGCCATCACTTCCTTGTCTTCCTGGCAACCTTCCCTGCAACCTTCCCTGGAGCCTTCTCTGCAGCCTTCCTTCTTCGTGTGGCTGGAGGCTGGGCCACAGGAGGGGTACTCCTGTCAGGAGGAGGAGGAGGTGGAGGAGAAGGGGGTGGGGCGGAAGAACAAGGTGGAGGTGAAGGAGAAGGGGGTGGGGCAGAAGAAGAATGTGGAGGTGGAGGAGGAGGTTGAGGTTGGGACAGTTGTGCCACCTCACAAATAGCTGTATTGGGGGTAATTTTTTCCATCACCCCCTTGTTGAGCAAGGTGATGAGCAGGGGCTCGCATAGGAGGCGTTGCTCCATGCTCATCACCTTGAACTTTGCCTCCACTAGGCCGGCAATGGCCTCTTCAGGGCATGTGGGCTCCTGGAGGGTGGCATGGGCCTCACGAATAAGGGCCATTGCTGCCTCACTGGTGGTCCTGTCCCTCCTGCCTCTTTTGGGAAGCCGGATGGGAGGCACCTGGGATCTGGTGCTTCTCCTTTGCCCTGCCACCTCCTGGCTGCCACTGGGCCCTGCCACCTCCTGGCTGCCACTGGGCCCTGCCTCCTCCTGCCTGACAGTTTCCAGACCCTCCTCCTGGCTGATTTCATCCTGTGTATGAAAAAGGGACATAGTTTAATATGTTGGTTTAATCTTTGCATCAAACTTTATAAACATGATTGAAGCAATTAGAATGTAAATCCAGAAATCATTTTTTCTAATTTACACCTACATCAGATTGACTATTTAGCACCCAATTAAGTGCAGACTAATGTCTAGAGATCTTGATTTCACTTGTGGAACCCAAAATATTGTATGTTTCTCATCTTGACATATTTGTCAAACATTAATTTTATCACAATGCAATTTCATTTAATACTATACCTGGCTCCAGATGGCCAAATCAGGATCATCCAGGATGGCTGCCTCCTCTTGCTTCAGAGAAGGCTCAGGTTGGCTGCAGGGAAGTCTGGGGGGAAGAGTGGAGAGTGATGGCCTTGCCTCAATGTGGTCATCCAGGAAGGACATCCTGCTGTAGTACCACAAAATCGGGACATACATATCACCTGCTGCTGCTCCTGGCCTCTGAGAAGCCAGGACCTTAGAGCGTTCAGTCCTGTAGGTGCCTCTCAAGCTCCCAATTTTAGTGTCCACTTGTTTTGCTGTGGCTGTGGGCACCTTGGTCTGCACAAATGGGAGCAGCTTCTCCAGCGCTGCTTTTCTCACCCCTCTTTTTTTGTGGATGGGGTTTTTCGTCTCCCACAGAGCCGGCAGCTCCCTTACCCGGTCAATAAATTCCGCCAGAAACTCTTTGTCGCTAATAAAGACATTCATATTGTATCTGCAAGTTAAATAAATAATATATAACTAATGTGAGGCAAACAGTCTAACCTCCTTAACCACTTGACCACTGGGCACTTAAACCCCCTTAATAACCAGACCAATTTTCAGCTTTCGGTGCTCTCACATTTTGAATGACAATTACTCAGTCATGCAACACTGTACCCATATGAAATTTTTGTCCTTTTTTTCACACAAATAGAGCTTTCTTTTGGTGGTATTTAATCACTGTTGGGTTTTTTATTTTTTGCGCTATAAGAGAAAAAAGACTGAAAATTTTGTAAAAAAATGATTTTTTTTTCGTTTCTGTTATAAAATTTTGCAAATTACTATTTTTTCTTCATAAATTTTGGCCAAAATTTATACTGCTACATATCTTTGGTAAAAATAAGTACAAACTGGTGCATATTATTTGGTCTTTGTGAAAGTTATAGAGTCCACAAGCTATGGTGCCAATCTCTGAAAATCGATCACACCTGAAGTACTGACGGCCTATCTCAATTCTTGAGACCCTAACATGCCAGAAAAGTACAAATACCCCCCAAATTACCCCTTTTTGGAAAGAAGACATTCCAAGGTATTCAGAAAGAGGCATTGTGAGTTTTTTGAAGTTGTCATTTTTTCCCACAATTCTTTGCAAAATCAAGATTTTTTTTTTCTCTTTTTTTTTTTTCACAAAATTGTCATATTAGCAGGTTATTTCTCACACACAGCATATGCATTCCACAAATTACACCCCAAAACACATTCTGCTATTACTCCCGAGTATGGCGATACCACATGTGTGAGACTTTTACACAGCGTGGCCACATACAGAGGCCCAACATGCAGGGAGCACCTTCAGGCGTTCTGGAGCACCCAGGCCAATTCTGACATTTCTCTCCTACATGTAAAAATCATCATTTGTTTGCTAGAAAATTACATAGAACCCCAAAACATTATATATGTTTTTTTAGCAAAGACCTTAGAGAATATAATGGTGGTTGTTGCAACTTTTTATCTCGCACGATATTTGCGCAGCAATTTTTTTAACGCGTTTTTTACGGAAAAAAAATGTTTTGTGCTTAAAAAAAAAAAAAAACAGTAAAGTTAGCCCAATGTTTTTGCATAATGTGAAAGATGAAGTTACGCAGAGTAAATAGATACCTAACATGTCGCCCTTAAAAATTGCACACACTCGTGGAATGGCGCCAAACTTCGCTACTTAAAAAATCCCCATAGGCGACGCTTTAAATATTTTTACTGGTTACATGTTTTGAGTTACAGAGGAGGTCTAGGGCCAAAATGATTGCTCTCGCTCTAACGTTCGCAGAGATACCTCACATGTGTGGTTTGAAAACCGTTTTCATATGTGGGCGGGACTTACGTATGCGTTCGCTTCTGTATGCGAGCTCACGGGGACAGGGGCTCTTTAAAAAAAAAAAAAAAATGTATTCTTCATTTTACTTTATTTATTTTAGTTTGACATGTTTTTCCGCCCTAAACATTTTTTTGATCACTTTTATACCTATTACAAGGAACGTAAACATCCCTTGTAATAGGAATATGGCATGACAGGTCCTCTTTACAGTGAGATATGGGGGGGGGTGTCAATAAGACCCCACATCTCACCTCTAGGCTGGGAAGCCTGAAAAAAAAACAACAAAAAAAAAACAACAATCCTGGCTTTGATCGTAGCGGTGAGTCGGTAGAAGCACCGGAGGGCGGCGGGGGGGGGACATCCCCTCTCGCCTCCCGTAAGAATGATCAAGCGGCGGAACAGCCGCTATGATTGTTCTTATGGTGTAGGGAATCGCCGGCTGAAAAAGCTAATATCTGAATGATGCCTGTAGCTGCTCCCATCATTCAGATATCCCCGCACAAAGTCAAGGACATCATATGACGGCCGGAGGGCGGGAAGTGGTTATTGCAGAGTATTGCCGGGCATTGCGGAGTATTGCCGGGCATTGCGGAGTATTGCTGGGCATTGCGGAGTATTGCAGGGCATTGCGGACTATGGCAGGGTATTGCGGTGTATGGCAGGGTATTGCACGGGTATTGCACAGGGTATTGTGGAGGGTATTGCAGAGTATTGTGGAGGGTATTGCAGAGTATTGTGGAGGGTATTGCAGAGTATTGTGCAGGGTATTGCAGAGTATTGTGCAGGGTATTGCAGAGTATTGTGGAGGGTATTGCAGAGTATTGTGCAGGGTATTGCAGAGTATTGTGCAGGGTATTGCAGAGTATTGTGCAGGGTATTGCAGAGTATTTTGCAGAATATTGCGCAGGGTATTGCAGAGTATTGCGCAGGGTATTGCAGAGTATTGCGCAGGGTATTGCAGAGTATTGCACCAGAGTATTGCAGAGTATTGCACCAGAGTATTGCACCAGAGTATTGCAGAGTATTGCACCAGGGTATTGCAGAGTATTTTGCAGGGTATTGCGCAGGGTATTGCAGAGTATTTTGCAGGGTATTGCGCAGGGTATTGCAGAGTATTGCGCAGAGTATTGCAGAGTATTGCGCAGGGTATTGCAGAGTATTTTGCAGGGTATTGCAGAGTATTTTGCAGGGTATTGCAGAGTATTTTGCAGGGTATTGCAGAGTATTGCGCAGGGTATTGCAGAGTATTGCACCAGGGTATTGCAGAGTATTGCACCAGGGTATTGCAGAGTATTGCACCAGGGTATTGCAGAGTATTGCACCAGGGTATTGCAGGGTATTTTGCAGAGTATTGGCAGGGTATTTTGCAGAGTATTGGCAGGGTGTATTGCAGAGTATTGGCAGGGTATAGCACAGGGATGGCTGAGCAGGGATGGATGGATGGCTGGATCTGTGACTGCAATTGTCACAGATCCAGCCCACAGTGCTGCTGCTGCCATCCGCTCCCTCCCCCTCCCCTCTCACACTGTACCGATCGGTACAGAGAGGGGAGGGAGGAACCGGCGTCATCAAATGATGCCGGTCTGTTTACAAGTGATTGCTCCGTCATTTGACGGAGTGATCACGTGGTAAACGGC
The DNA here is from genome assembly GCA_029206835.1 of Rana muscosa. NCBI lineage: Eukaryota > Metazoa > Chordata > Amphibia > Anura > Ranidae > Rana > Rana muscosa. The sequence goes on along the minus strand of CM055122.1, from coordinate 175,435,701 downwards.
CGCTATCAGCGGCGATTTACCGCGATTTGTGATCCGCCGGGTCCTCTGGACCCGGCGGTCACGGAGTTTCCCGTGTGCGCGCCCCAGGGGGCGCGCGGGAGCGCGATTCTGGGAGGACGTTATATAACGTCCTCCCAGAGTTAAGCAACCACCTTGTCGACGTTATTTGTCGGCAGGTGGTTGTTAAGTGGTTAACATCGTAGTCACCATATATATCCTACAACATTCTCAAGACAGTATAGGCCAACAATTTGGCACAGTCTCAAAATCACATACCTTCGTTCGCACGTCCGTCACTTGAACTCCTCTCTCCGCATACCGAACGTACTATAGTCACATGTGTGTTTGCTATATACACACCACGCATGCGTCAAAATACGAACACGTCGCTCCGCACACGTCGCCCGCCCATGACGTTCTAACTAACATCTTTTCCCCGCCCCTTCTCTTTCGGCACGCAGACAGATATGGCGGAGTTACAGCAGGTGTCTGATAATTCCGCAACTAACGAGGAGGAGACAAGCCCGGAGACCGAGGAAACGTCACGATCAAGGAGGAGATTCAAGGCATCTAATATGTCTTTTGCGGAGATGGCGGAGATGGTGGACATCTTGCTCAAGTCTGATTATGACGCAAAGCATGGGCCGTATAGCAAACCAAATAGAAGGAAGGCTAAAATCCTCAAGAAAGTCGTGAAGAGTCTGAAGACGAATTTCGGGGTGAAACGCTCAAATGAGCAGCTCAGAAAGAGGTGGTCAGACCTCAAACTGAGGGAGCCAGAGCAGTTAAGGAGCATTAAGAGAATGCTCGCAAAAAGTAAGTAAAATGTACACTTTTCTGCTATTAATCCTTTTCTAAACTGACATGTTGCTGGTTTTGTTTTTTTTTTCTTATTGGACTACCTTCCAAAATGTAATATTTTGAACTTGGTTGGGCACAGTAATCGTTTGTTGCGTTACAGACACTTCGTTCGGCCACTATCCGCTGTTTTGGCTTATTTTACAGCCACAAAAGTAATTAGACATCTGCCATTTTTTGGGAAATTTGGGGCACAAAGTTTTAGGCTAGATGATGTGTTTGTAAAGAGAATGAAATGCAAACTGTAAACTGTGTAAAGGAGAGGACACTCAGCAGCTGCTTCCACATCTGTTCTTTGGAGCACTATAGTGTGGGCCACCAGACCCGCCTTTTTTGGGTGTCCCACACAGGTGCATCAGAGAATTTTTGTGTTGCCTACATGTCTAAAAAATGACAGACAAAGGTGAATACTAAACATATTCTTGGTCAGAAATAATGCATTCATCTTTAACTTCCGGCCAAACACACACTTGTACCCCACTTCCAAGCAATTTAGCCAGTTTTTTTTTTAACATAGAGAATTTCTGTGTGATAACTCTACCTTTTGTTTGATTCTCATAGGGGAGAGAAGACTGGGAGGAGAACACTCCAGGGAGCACAGGAACCCCACAGCTTCACAACAACCCCAAACTCCAAAAGACCAACAACCTAAAGATGTGGAGGAAGTTGAGGTGGAGGAAGGAGAAGTGCAGGAAGGAGAGGTGGATGACGCTGTGGAACTGGTCACCACAACAGGTCAGTATCTGTCACCCCAGCTTCAGGTAAGAGAGGTAGGCCTGCAGAGTTATAATACCTTTTGTATTTTGTTTTTAGGGGATGTGAATGTTGGGGTGAAGGATAGTACACGTTTCTCTGCTGACAGTGCCCTCCGCCTCATCCAGCAAGTGATGGAATGTAGCACGGAACTAGACAAAATTAAAGAAAGAATTCATGTGATGGATCAAACATTTAAAGACATTCTCGATGTTTTGGGGAGAATTCAATAAGGCATCCAAACCCCCTTTTTTTTCATGTTTGTTCTTCCACATTTTAAAAACTTTTTGACAATCAAACCAGCCAAAAATTTAATCTGCACACAGTGTGTCAACATGTGCCATCTGCCATCAGGGGATATCCATGTACGTCTTTTGCGGGTGCAACCCCTTCCTCGTATCTAAAGTAGGTGAACTGAGGAAGGGGTTGCACCCCCAAAACACGTCCATTGATCACCCCTGATGGCAGATAGCACATGTTGACAATAGGGATCAGGAGTCTAAAATCCCTATAGGAAAATAATCCCAATTGTGTGCATATTCAATTTTTGGCTGGGCAAGGGGTGGCAGGACCCCATATTAGGACGGGCACATAGAGACATATAGTTTGTGTAAGTGAATGTCTCAGATTGCTCCGAGGGATCCAATTTTGTAATTTTTGGAATGCAACTGTTGTTTTTGTATTTTCCTAAGAAAACAATTGCCGGTTTGTGGCCAGGCAAACAAAAAATGTAAAAAAAAAAAAAAGGTGTGTGAATTTGCACATAGTAAAATATTTGAACACAAACAACGTGTAGCTTCTTTTTCTAATATGCTCTAACCTTATTTGGTTATTTTTTAAAGGTTACATAGTGAAATGGTTGGTATTTACTAAAGGAAAATACATTTGGCACTACAAATGCACTAAGACAAACTAGGAGACAGGAAACCAACAAAAGTTAGAAGTTTAAACCAGATTTTTATTTTGATCGTTAGACAGGAATCTTTAGCCATAGCCTGGCATAGGAATTGCCCCCCTACCCGTGAAATAGTCCATGTATTTGTCCCGAACCTCACGGGCATTTTGGGGGGGCAAGCCAGCACGGGCAGATTCCAGGCCCGGCAGGGGATTATCAGGGGAAAGTCCAGCCTCAGGAAAAACTGAGGCCATATAGGAATTTGATTTGCGGCAGAGAAAATTGTGTAGCACACAGCAGCATAATACTACATAGTTTATTTTGTAGTCCGCCAAGTGTATTGAAGTCATAAAAAGGCGGAACCGGCTGGCCATTATGCCGAAGGCATTTTCAACGACTCTTCGGCCCCTGGCCAGCCGGTAATTGAACACCCTCTTCTCTGGGGTCAGGGTCCTCTGAGGAAATGGCCTCATAAGATGCGGTCCGAGCCCGAAGGCTTCATCAGCCAAAAAAACAAAGGGGAGTCCTTCAACATTCCCTGCATCCGGTGGCAATGCAAGGTCGTCACTCTGGAGACGGAGGGCAAACTCCGTCTGGATGAAGGATCCCCCATCGGACATCCGGCCATTCTTCCCTACATCAACATAGAGGAATTCATACTGTGCTGACACCACCGCCATCAGCACAATGCTATGAAACCCCTTGTAGTTGTAGTAGTAGGACCCAGAACGGGGTGGCGGCACGATGCGGACGTGCTTCCCGTCTATAGCACCACCGCAGCTGGGGAAGTCCCACCGCGTGGCAAACTCCCATGCCACAGTCTGCCATTCCTGTGGCGTGGAAGGAAGCTGTGGAGTCAAACAAGATGAAAAAATATTAGAATACACAAATCAAACATTACAAGGAGATTCTAAGAAAATACATTAGAGGCCAACATCAAGCAAAGTCTATGTTTATTAAGGTGTTTTAAATAAGTATAATGGAAGGCTCATGTATCATATTCATCACCCCCTATGATGGTCCATTAATAAATTATAATGGGGAGGGGGGGTAGATGTGTTTGGCCACAGGATAGCATTGCAGTGGCAGTGCGTCCAGAGTGGGTGCTGGAGCACTGCCCCCTCTCTCCTGTGCCCGTCACTCAGAACAATACATAGGTTCATGCCTTGCATTAACCTATGTATTGTCTATGCCGCCCACTATTCAGGTGGATGGCCCCCTGTTAAGCGACCGACATATGAAGAACTGCGGCATTTATGGGCTTAAAATTGCATATCAGAAACAGGGAGGAAAATTGTCTTGCACATTACAGCCTGAGGGATGTAATTGGCTTCAGAAAAGTTAAATAGGGGACACAGGGGGGGGGGGGCATTCCTTGGGTAAACACTGACAGGCTGCTCTGCCAATCATGTTCACCAAGTCTGTTTAATGGTAACATGATTGGCTGATGCAACATCAAGGGAAGGAGAAGACATCAAGGATAGAAGAAGGATGACGCTGACCACAAGAAGGTAAGTGCAGGGCTGGGGGGGAACTGGCTGCATTGGAGGGGGCAAAATGGCTGCATTAGAGGGAACAAAATGGCTGCATTACAGGAGACAAAATGGCTGCATTAGAGGGAACAAAATGGCTGCATTAGAGGAGACAAAATGGCTGCATTAGAGGGGACAAAATGGCTGCATTACAGGGGACAAAATGTCTGCATTAGAGGGGACAAAATGGCTGCATTAGAGGGAACAAAATGGCTGCATTAGAGGGAACAAAATGGCTGCATTAGAGGGAACAAAATGGCTGCATTGGAGGGAACAAATGGGGGTGTTTAATAGGCACCAGAGCAAAAAAGGAGGAAGTTTATTTCCTAAATTGGGGTTTGAACCCCCAAACATTTGGAGCAATAGGCTAGTGAAGGGAAAATATGCATGGAGGAGAAAAAAGGGGCAATCTAAAGCTTCCAGCATGCATGGGGACAAAGGGGGCATATTACAATCATGGTAATTAGGGAAGGATGAAAGAAATACAATACATTGGCATACATGAAATACATAAAATGTGATGTTAATGGAAAAAACTTACCCTAATATAGTCCTCCTGCAGGACTTGTATAATAGCAGAACAGGTGTCTGGGATTATGAGGCCCAGAGCCTGGGGGGAGATGCCTGTCGTGAACTTCAAGTCCTGAAGACTTCTCCCTGTCGCCAGATAACGTAAGGTGGCGATGAGCCTCTGCTCAGCACTGATGGCTTCCCGCATAACGGTGTCCTGCCTGGTAATATAGGGGGACACCAAAGCCAACAGTTCCTGAAAAACGGGGTCAGACATCCGCAGAAAATTCCTGTAGTCCTCAGGATTATTCTCGACTATCTCCCGCAGCAGAGGCATATGGCAGAATTGGTCCCGCTGGAGCAACCAATTCTTGGTCCATGAACTCCTCCTCACACCATTCATGGACTGGTCTTGGTCCAAAACAAGCAGACCAACACCAAGCGCACGCACAGCATGAACTCGACGACGAGAACGTCCAGGCGACATGGCTAGGAAACGGTCGTCTTATCAGAACGTACAGAACAGAACGCACTTTAGAACAGCAAGGCCTATGAATAACGAACTGAAAAACAGAAACGAACAGGCAAGAACGCACTGTAAAACAGATACGACCTGCCTAGATGCCCTGAAAGTCAAGATACGAACCCACAAGCACAAACTGAACCGCAGAAAACAAACTGAAAAGTACGAAGACTGAAAAGCGCGAATCGTCTCTTCCCAAACTTTTACTTCACACACGGTAACACGAGATCAGCAAAAGCAGCCCAAGGGGTGGCACCAAGAAAAAAGATCTTCCCCTTTATAGTGCCGTTGTACGTGCTGGACGTGACCGCGGAGAACAACGAGGAAATTGGGAAATGTCAGTGTGTACGCATGGAAAGCTTGACGAGAAAATCGACAAGGTTAACAAGAATCTCGTCGAAAAAAACGACGTGTTTTTTACGACGAGAAACTCGGTCGTGTGTACGAGGCTTGAAGCAAAGCAGAGCAATAGACTGTAATCGTCATTACCAGAATTGAATTTACCAATGTGCTAAATGCTATGGGCATCTCATATCATCCCTATCCTATCCAAGTTTTATCCCGCAATAAAATACAGCAAAGCAATGAAAATTGTTTCAAGATGGATGAATGATGGTTAGGCAGCAGGGTGATGTGTGGATCTTTTGAAACTCGCGGCAGTGCACCGCTACACTTGATTAACAAATTAAATCTCAACTCCAGCTAACACTTTATAAGCAGTTACAGCAACTGTTTTAAATTTTTCCCTTTCGGATTAAAGTTTTACATAAATGAATAAAATTAATAAATGGTTTGTCTCAACCCTCTAACTGCCACTTTTGCTGGACAGCTTGCTCTATTAAAGGAACTTGAAAGAAAACAGACTTACTACCCAGATCATCAGGTGAAAATAAAGGAAAAGGGGCCAAAAAAAACGAATGCAGCTACAACATCTAAGAATTGGTAATTGCAATATAGTACAGTTTGTTTTTTGGGTTTAATGTCTCCTTTTCTTGATGTTCTTGATGCTTTTTACCTCATTGAGCACCTCATACGGACATCTTGCAGGAGAACAAGTCACCATAGTGAGAGATGGCTTGAGGAACCATGTATAGTGGAATTCCATCACAGAACATAAACATGTTTACTTTCACTTTCTGGTGACACGGTACAGAGAGTTCTTTAAGGAACATGATCTGGGGCACACATCACATACACATTACATACACTGCAGCTTGATTAAAAGAGTTTTGTAAATATCTAAGTGGGGGTGTTATGGGGCAAAGGCTGGAAGGTACAGAGAAGTCAGCGCAGCTTGTTTTGGATAGTAATAGTTAGCGAAACTCAGAATAATTAAGCTATTTCTGAAGTCTCTTCCAAGGTAAATAATACTGAGCAGTACTGCTGAATAGTGACTTTGATTCAGCCCTGGATGAGGAACATTTTATTTACAGACCGTAATCACATTTAAGGGTCAGTAAGGATCTGATTGGGAAACACTGACAGACAGGGTAACTAGTCTTTCACGACTTCCCATTTATTCGGTGCAACCTAGTCACACAGTAACCCCCTCTACGATTACATAAGTGTCAAGTAGTGGAGTTAGAGCTTGGAGCTCATTTGTAAATTTGGGTTATAAGAATATAACTGTAAAGGTAATAATATATAATAATATTATAACCACTCAGGATTATGCAAATACTGTACAGTTATACTTTAGTTTTGTTTTTTATTTAACCACTCCACTACTGCTGCATATTTAAAAATGGTGGGGCGCTGGGCGTGTATTTCTGCAGTGCCGTTGCTAAACGGCACTGCAGAAATTAGGCATGGTGCACGTTAATGGCTGCAATCTGAGCTGTCATTGGACGGCTCTGACCATGCACAATGTACAGAACAGATCTTAATGACTCTGTACCTTATGATTTCTGTAATGACCAGTTACAGCGGACACTAGTGTTTACATCTGAGAGCTCTCTTCTTGCTCTTACAAGGGAGGAAGAACAGAAAGTGAGTATTTACTAATGAAGATTTAAAAATACATTTTGTTCCTATTTAAACCCCTATTCAGACCTGGTTCACTCCTATGCATTTTTTAGTGCGTTTTCAGTTTTGCAAAAACACACTACAGTCCATTTAACATGGTTTCCTATGGATGTAGTTCACATCTGTGCATTTTATGGTAACGGCCAGGGCCTTTTTTTTTGGTTTTTGGTAGACCTCAGTGGATCGAAAACGTATATTGAAAAACGCAAAATGCACCTGCAATATGCAAACTGCAACCTGCACAAGTGTAAGGCTGGATTCACACCTATGCATTTTTTGTGCTTTTTGCATTTTGCAGATTTGCTCTACAGAACGTGTTCCATAGGAAACCATGTTAAATGGACTGCAGTGCAAATCTGCCAAATGCAAAAAGTCTTAAAAATGCATAGGTGTGAATCCAGCCTTAATCAGGCCTTAGAAGAAAAGAAACAAGGGTGCACCAGCCTAGTGTATTATCATTTAGGATAGATTTTATTAAAAGAGCATCAATACTGACTGCTGGGCTCTGAGAAAGAAGTGTAATGCTTCGAAACGCGTAAGCCGGCAGTGGCCCTCATCATATCCGCGGTGCCTTTGTGGAGTGTGGTTTCGAGCTCAACTTTCAGCTGCCATCTACCTGATACGTCATTGTACTGCGACCTTTCCTGCTACACTTGTGAGTAGTATTGATGCTCTTTTAATAAAATCTATCCTAAATGATAATACACTAGGCTGGTGCACCCTTGTTTCTTTTCTTCTATTTTGTATTAGGACACCCCTGTCCATGAAGGGCTGCAAAGCCGGTGTTAGCATCGTGCAAGATTGACTGATTGACTTGTGCGCAGGAGTGTTGGTGTGCTGTTTTCTAAAAATACTTAATCAGGCCTTAGCCTGGATTCACACCTATACATTTTTAGTGCTTTTTGCATTTTGCAGATTTGCACTACGGAACGTGTTCCATAGGAAACCATGTTAAATGGACTGTAGTGCAAATCTGCAACATGCAAAAAGCACTAAACATGCATAGGTGCGAATCCAGCCTAAAGCCCCGTACACACGGTCAGACTTTTTGCCAACAAACTTCTGTAGCGCCCTCCCACTCTCTCACTCTTGCTCCGGTTTCTTTCTCTCTGGCTTTTGTCTAGGGGTACCTTGGAGGAGAGAGTGCGGGTTCATCACGCCAAGCTTTCACCGCAGATGTTTGTGTGGTGTGAGCAAAGTTTCTTTACCTTCAGGTCGGTGTTCGGTGTTTGGAGCCTCTGCTTCTTCTGTGGAACAGTGTCTGCCAGTAATTGTGCCCCACACCAATAAAAGTCCAACATTCCTTTATTTTCCAATGTCAGGATGAAACACAATCAGTTAGACTCCCTCAACGAGGGATGTGGGGGGTGTGGATACGAGTAGGCCCAGGCACAACTGAACTCTCCTATTCCTTTGCTAGCGAATAGGCCTGGCGCACGGTCTCTGCCACCAACCGTGAGTTTAGGTCGCTGCCACCGACCGGATAAACCGTTGAGGCCCCTGCCACAGGCCTAATAGCAGGTCTCTGCCACTGACCTGAGTTGAATAGCTGGACCACTGCCACCGGTCATAGCACATGAACCACCTTCCTCTCTGAACTTGGCCCCTGTTCGGGAAAGATATCCCTCTGGGCCGTCTCCAGAGGTTCACCCGGCACTGGCAATCTGCTGTACCAGGTCTTCGGGTGAGTCCCTCCTCCAGTCCCTTAAGCCTCTGGATTCGGGTGCCCCACTCCCGGGGCCCCCTAGGAAATCCTTCCCTCGCGGGACCCAGCAAAGGAAACTGGGCCCCAGGCCTTCACCCAAGTACCTCACCCCAGGCTGAAGGTGCCTGGGATGGAACACGAGCTCCGGGCGTCCAGGCCTAGGCCGCCTGGACACCAACCACGAACCACAGCCCTCAGGCTGAAGGTGCCTGAGACTCGACAACCCCGTGACAAAGATGGCCGGCCCCTTTATACCCTCTCCCAGCAAGCACGGCGGGTATCCCCGCCCCACCATACAACCGCTGAGAGAGGCCAAAAAGGGGTACGGCACTCAGTGATGGTTCAACCCCAGCCCACAGGGACAGCGCCACCTGCTGGGCCGCAGGGAACTATACATCACTGGTGTCTCTGCCAGTTTTAAACATGATAGAAAAGTATATACCCGCTACACTCTCCCCCTGGTTGTTTGATACTGGTCCCCAGTGTCTGGAATAAACTATGCCCTCAACAGCGGACATAGCCCAGTCCAGAAACCAACTGAAAATTGAAAAAAATGAAACATTTAAAAAAACTAAACTAACTAGAGCAGTTGTGCCTGAGCCTCACATGAAAAGGGAGGGGAAGGAAACAAATAACATATAACTGTAAAACATCTCAAAAGTCACATCATTGACATTTTCCCCCACCCACATCACTGACTAAGACCCGCCCCACTCTCTCTTGATGGGATGTTCTCCTGCAGAGGGGAAAAGAAATATTAAACACACAAATTCCTGACACATATGTTCGTGTGAGAATGAAAGAACCTCTCCGTAAAGAAATCCTTTCCTTCAAAAAGTGTGTGTGTGAAAAGTGAATGCCGATGCACGACACTGCCACCTGGTGACAGCGTCGCGGTAACTGCACTTGTGGAGACCTCTTCTTCTTTGGCCCTCTCTACCCCAGAGTCCAAGATCACTTGTTGGAGAATGAAGAACAACAACAGGAACAGTCCTTCAATTCCTCCGAAGAGCACAAACACCCATTAGCTTGGGTACAGTCACTAAGTTCTCCCGGGAAACAAACAACAAACCCGGAGAGTTCAGCAATATTAAATGGCAAACTGAGTCTTTCTGGGCATAGGCGCCCACAGCGACAGTCTCTCATCCCTGGCATCAGGTGGAGGCGGCCCCCGGGAATGTGAAGGTAGGCTGGGAATGGGATCCCTCCTCAGGCGCTGGTGCCTCCAAGCCCCGGGGTGTACTATCCCCTGTAGACATGGGTATATCCCTATTTCTGCGGAACGAGGAGAGAGGCACTTTGTCCCAACCCTTTTGAGCAAATAGTTCATCTATGGCGACATCGTCTCCCAGATCGGAGAGCGACTCCAGGTCGGAGGTGTCACACTCCTCCGCGGGTATGTAGCCTGTAGTGGAAACTAAACTGCCACCTCCCACGGACACACAGGGCCGTGAATCCCCGACACCTCCGCCCATACACCAAGTCCCTCCGCCTGGCTTACCTCAGCCTTTCCTTGAAACGGGATGTCCGGGACTCCTCTCACTGGATCCACCCGGGCCGGGCGTAGGCGGGCAGGATGATCCACCGCAGCCGCTGGACGGGGCTGCCATGACGGTTTTCCTCTTTGGCGGTGGACGCTGAGAGACAGTGGTGACCGAGTCAGCATCCTCGGATTTCTCCCATACTTCGGTGGTCGCGACCTCCCCCGCGGTCGCTGCAGTGCGCACAGGGATGGCTGTCAAAGCGGTGATTTCTCCTACTTGAGTGGTGCTGCCTGTAGTGCGGTTGAGGTGGATGGTTCTTGGCTTTTCAATAGCTGTGTCCACCTCAAATAAGAACTCCCCGCAGACCTCGCATCGCCCGAATGGCTTCAGCTGACACACCAGTCCCGAACAGCCAGGACAAATCAAACCCAGGGCCTCAACGTCCATGCACGAGTACAGGGCGAATCGTCCCCGGGGCTTTAGCCGAATCCCCGTTTCGGTCACTGGAGCAGCAGTAGTCAAGGTCATGGTAGAAGGGTGAAGTGGAATCCACAATGTATTTCCGAACATGGTGACTCGCTGCTGATTCATTGCGCACTCCAAGTTTGGCGCCAAAGTCCCCACGTGTAGTCCTTCACACGATTGGACTCCTCCCCTCTTGCACTCCAGTTCGCGAGCTTTCTCCTTCCCTGGGTCACGCCCACGAACTGAGCAGGGAGGGTGTGCCTCGTGGCGCAGTGCAATAGAAGACCCCACGTGTACTACTTCACACGGCTGGACTCCCCCCTCTTCTCGCTCCTCTGCGTAGTCCTTTCCCTTCTTAGGGTCATGCCCACGACTTCGAGCAGGGTTGCACTTTGGCCAATAATATGGCCGACCTACTCGGAACTCTTCCGAGCAGACACGTTCAAACTCCGTCCATTCTAGCTCCATAGTAACACAAACACCATCCCAGACCCGGAGCCCCCACGTGTCTCACCCCCCCACTCTCTCACTCTTGCTCCGGTTTCTTTCTCTCTGGCTTTTGTCTAGGGGTACCTTGGAGGAGAGAGTGTGGGGTCACCACGCCAAGCTTTCACCGCAGATGTTTGTGTGGTGTGAGCAAAGTTTCTTTACCTTCGGGTCGGTGTTCGGTGTTTGGAGCCTCCGCTTCTTCTGTGGAACAGTGTCTGCCAGTAATTGAGCCCCACACCGATAAAAGTCCAACACTCCTTTATTTTCCAATGTCAGGATGAAACACAATCAGTTAGACTCCCTCAACGAACAGACAGGGGGTGTGGATACGAGTAGGCCCAGGCACAACTGAACTCTCCTATTCCTTTGCTAGCGAATACGCCTGGCGCAGGTCTCTGCCACCGACCGTGAGTTTAGGTCGCTGCAACCGACCGGATGAACCGTTGAGGCTCCTGCCACAGGCCTAATAGCAGGTCTCTGCCACTGACCTGAGTTGAATAGCTGGACCGCTGCCACCGGTCATTGAACATGAACCACCTTCCTCTCTGAACTTGGCCCCTGTTCGGGAAAGATATCCCTCTGGGCGGTCTCCAGAGGTTCACCCGGCACTGGCAATCTGCTGCACCAGGTCTTCGGGTGAGTCCCTCCTCCGGTCCCTTACATCTCTGGATTCGGGTGTCCCACTCCCGGGGCCCCCTAGGAAATCCTTCCCTCGCGGGACTCAGCGAAGGAAACTGGGCCCCAGGCCTCCAACCAAGTACCTCACCCCAGGCTGAAGGTGCCTGGGATGGAACACGAGCTCCGGGCGTCCAGGCCTAGGCCGTCTGGAAACGAACCACGAACCACAGCCCTCAGGCTGAAGGTGCCTGGGACTCGACAACCCTGTGACAAAGATGGCCGGCCCCTTTATACCCTCTCCCAGCAAGCACGGCGGGTATCCCCGCCCCACCATACAACCGCTGAGAGAGGCCAAAAAGGGATACGGCACTCAATGATGGTTCAACCCCAGCCCACAGGGACAGCGCCACCTGCTGGGCCGCAGGGAACTATACATCACTGGTGTCTCTGCCAGTTTTAAACATGATAGAAAAGTATATACCCGCTACACTTCATTTTAAGCAAGTTTGACAAAAAATCCGACCGTGTGTACGCTCCATCGGACAAACTTTTTTGGTTTTCATCGGACAAATGTTCGGTCTGCAAACGGACAAACTTTTCGCCAACAAAAGTCAGATGGAGCAATGTCCGACCGTGTGTACAGAAATCCATCGGACTTTTGTCCGAAGGACAAAACAAATAATGTTAAAATCAACCAACAATAGCAGAAGTTGACCAAAGGGTGGCGGTAAAGAGCAGAAAAGAGCAGAAAAACCACGTGATGTTGGAAAAGTTTTGGGAAAGTTTGCAGAAAAGTCAGAGCGAGTGTATGCTATGGGTGTTCCCGACCAACTCTCTTCGGACAAAAATCCACGGAAAAGTTTGTTTGAAGTCCAACCGTGTGTACGAGGCTTTAGTCTAGTCTAATCAGCCCTGATTAACAAGTTCTTCTCCATAGCTATCTTTCTGTTGATTTTTTTTTTTATATTTTTCTATCCTTTATTATTTATACTTTTTTTTTTTTTTCATTTTTATTTGATTTGTTTGTTTCTTTTTTTTGTGTCACATTAATAAAATCCTAACAAATAAAAAAATAAAAAAACTCTTTATTTAATTTGTATATAACTTTCCTTTGTACTAGAATTGACCCCTGCTGCCATATTTTGTCTCCATCCCAGGATAAAAGGAAGAACAGGTACACAGCCTTGCACCCAGTGCACCCTCCCAGCCTCCTGAGAAGTAGATGTTTGGGAGTCTCAGTCAGCACAGCGAGTCATAGACACAGTTTAGGCACCTAAAGTGCCAGCAAGGGGGAGAAGGGGGGTGACCTGCAGTTGCTGGTGTTGATAGTTTCTGAGCTGTGGAAAGCAAGACTAATTATGATGAAAAGTCACTTTGTAAATGCAATTCCAATTCTCTTTCTGGAATTGCTTTTTTCCTGGCACTGGCAGCCTGGACTGAGCGTTTGCCTTTCCACCTCATTTATATTTAGTGCTACGTTCAAAAGCTTCGAAATATTAAAGCTGGCCATACACCGATCGAAATTCAGCCGATCCCCTCTAGACTGAGCCCCACCCAAGGCAAATTTTGGTCAATGCGTGTGCCTCCCAGTTCACAAAAGCTGATTGTTTAATTGATTTCTGTGCAAAGGACATGTTGGAAAAATTTCTGTTGATCAGTGGCTGCAGGTGCCGCTGTCACAATACAATATCCTGGTGGGGGAGGGATTCCTGCATTTGCCTTGTTTGTGTGGATAAAGGAATCTGTTCGTTTTTTTTTTTTTTTTTTTTGTTTTTTTCACTCAGTCTTTCGAACAAATAAAAAAAAATCTTACATCCTTGTTGGTTTCATTCATGCCAAGGTGATCCCTTGCAGTGTATTTAATGCAACCGCAAAACAAAACATGTTGTGTGTAGTGTTGAGCGGACCCGAACTGTAAAGTTCGGGTCCGTACCGAATTTTGGCTTTTTCCCGACCCCGGACCCGGACCCGGATTTTGCGCTAAAGTCCGGGTTCGGGTCCGGATTCGGGAATTTAATGGCGCAGTTAGAAATGCTTCAGGGGCCAGCCAATCACCATTTGATTAGCTGGTGTGCCCTTAGAAGCCATCATAGCCATGCCTACTAATGGCATGGCTGTGATTGGTCAGTGCAACATGTGACCCAGCATGTGACCAGCTTCTATATAAGCAAGAGGCACACAGCACAGATCGTCACTCTGCTTTTAGACAGTGTAGGGAAAGGATCCTGGCTGCTGTTGCTGTGAGGGAGAGAATTATATGATAGGAGTTAGTCCTGATTCTGCAATCTACTGATATAAAAGATAGAGAGACAGTGTAGTGTAGTGTAGTGTAGGGGCAGGATCCTGTTTGTGCTTTCAGGGAGAGAGATTTAGATAGGAGTCCAGATTGAGAGATATAATAGCTCAGCGATCTGCATAGGTTTATCTGTTTGTGTTGCAAGCTCAGTGCACCAGCACTGCATTACGTTGAGTGATACACCTATTCCATTTAGTGGCTGTATTGTGCTCTTGCTAAAAGACCCATTTCGGGCAAAAAAAAAAAAAAAGGCACTTTATTGTGCTTTTGCTAAAAAGACCCATTTTTGGGCCCCCCAAAAAAAAAAAGGCACTTTATTGTGCTGTTGCAAAAAAAAAAGGCACTTTGTTGTGCGCAAAAAAGACCTATTTTTGGGCAAAAAAAATATTTTGCAGTGTATATCTCTAGTTGTGTGAAATAACCAATTTCTATATATTTTTCTTGTACTATGCTATACTAAAAAAAAAAAACAACTTTTTTTTGAATAGCATTCTCTGCAGCTGTGCGATTCAGCGGTTATATACTGTGGGTGTGTTGTGCTCTTCCAAAAAACGCCATTTAGGGCCACAGAAAATATTTTGCAGTGTGAAATACACATCTGGAGGTGTGTGAAATAAACAATTTCTATATATTGTACAGTGCTATACTAAAAAAAAAAAACATTTTTTTTGAATAGCATTCTCTGCACTTCTATAGCTGTGCGATTCAGTGGTTAAATACTGTGGTTGTGTTGTGCTCTTCCAAAAAACGCCATTTAGGGCCACAGAAAATAAATTGCAGTGTGAAATACACATGTGGAGGTGTGTAAAATAAACAATTTCTATATATTGTACAGTGCTATACTAAAAAAAACAACATTTTTTTTGAATAGCATTCTCTGCACTTCTATAGCTGTGCGATTCAGTGCTTAAATACTGTGGTTGTGTTGTGCTCTTCCAAAAAACGCCATTTAGGGCCACAGAAAATATTTAGCAGTGTGAAATACACATCTGGAGGTGTGTGAAAAAACAACATTATTTTTAAAAAGCATTCTCTGGCCTCTGCAGCTGTGCGATTCAGCGGTTATATACTGTTGGGGTTGTTGTGCTCTTGCAAAAAACGCCATTTAGGGCCACAGAAAATATTTTGCAGTGTGAAATACACATCTGGAGGTGTGTGAAATAAACAATTTCTATATATTGTACAGTGCTATACTAAAAAAAAAAACATTTTTTTTGAATAGCATTCTCTGCACTTCTATAGCTGTGCGATTCAGCGGTTATATACTGTTGGGGTTGTTGTGCTCTTCAAAAAAACGCCATTTAGGGCCACAGAAAATAAATTGCAGTGTGAAATACACATGTGGAGGTGTGTAAAAGAAACAATTTCTATATATTGTACAGTGCTATACTAAAAAAAACAACATTTTTTTTGAATAGCATTCTCTGCACTTCTATAGCTGTGCGATTCAGTGGTTAAATACTGTGGTTGTGTTGTGCTCTTCCAAAAAACGCCATTTAGGGCCACAGAAAATATTTTGCAGTGTGAAATACACATCTTGGAGGTGTGTAAAATATACAATTTCTATATATTCTTCTTGTACAGTGCTATGCTAAAAAAAACAACCTTTTTTTTTGAATAGCATTTTCTGTAGCTGTGCGATTCAGCGGTTACGTGCTGTGGGTGTGTTGTGGTCTGGCAAAAAACGCCATTTAGGGCCACAGAAAATATTTTGCAGTGTGAAATACACATGTGGAGGTGTGTAAAATAAACAATTTCTATATATTGTACAGTGCTATACTAAAAAAAACAACATTTTTTTTGAATAGCATTCTCTGCACTTCTATAGCTGTGCGATTCAGTGGTTAAATACTGTGGTTGTGTTGTGCTCTTCCAAAAAACGCCATTTAGGGCCACAGAAAATATTTTGCAGTGTGAAATACACATCTGGAGGTGTGTGAAAAAACAACATTATTTTTGAATAGCATTCTCTGGCCTCTGCAGCTGTGCGATTCAGCGGTTATATACTGTTGGGGTTGTTGTGCTCTTCAAAAAAACGCCATTTAGGGCCACAGAAAATAAATTGCAGTGTGAAATACACATGTGGAGGTGTGTAAAATAAACAATTTCTATATATTGTACAGTGCTATACTAAAAAAAACAAATTTTTTTTTGAATAGCATTCTCTGCACTTCTATAGCTGTGCGATTCAGTGGTTAACCACTTAAGCCCCGGACCATTTCGGGCCATTAGGACCAAGCCTGTTTTTGGGATTCGGCACTGCGCTGCTTTAACTGTAAATTGTGCGGACATGCAATGTTGTACCCAAATGAAATTTGCGTCCTTTTCTTCCCACAAATAGAGCTTTCTTTTAATGGTATTTGATTGCCTCTGCGATTTTTATTTTTTGCGATATAAACAGAAAAAGACCGAAAATTTTGAAAAAAAATGATATTTTCTACTTTTTGTTATAAGAAAAATCGAATAAACTCAATTTTAGTCATACATTTAGGCCAAAATGTATTCAGCCACATGTCTTTAGTAAAAAAAATGTCAATAAGCGTATATTTATTGGTTTGCGCAAAAGTTATAGCGTTTACAAACTAGGGTACATTTTCTGAAATTTACACAGCTTTAAACTTATGACTGCCTATCTAATTTCTTGAGGTGCTAAAATGGCAGGGCAGTACAAAACCCCCCCAAATGACCCCATTTTGGAAAGTAGACACCCCAAGGAAATTGCTGAGAGGCATGTTGAGCCCATTGAATATTTTTTTTTTTGTCCCAAGTGATTGAATAATGACAAAAAAAAAAAAAAAAATTACAAAAAGTTGTCACTAAATGATATATTGCTCACACATGCCATGGTTATATGTGGAATTGCACCCCAAAATACATTCTGCTGCTTCTCCTGAGTACGGGGATACCACATGTGTGGGACTTTTTAGGAGCCTAGCCACGTACGGGACCCCGGAAACCAAGCACCGCCTTCAGGATTTCTAAGGGCGCAAATTTTTGATTTCACTCCTCACTACCTATCACAGTTTCGAAGGCCATAAAATGCCAAAATAGCACAAAACCCCCCCAAATGACCCAATTTTGGAAAGTAGACACCCCAAGCTATTTACTGAGAGGCATGTTCAGTCCATGAAATATTTTATATTTTGCCACAAGTTGCGGGAATATGACAAACTTTTTTTTTTTTGCACAAAGTTGTCACTAAATGATATATTGCTCACACATGCCATGGGCATATGTGAAATTACACCCCAAAATACATTCTGCTGCTTCTCCTGAGTACGGGGATACCACATGTGTGGGACTTTTTGGGAGCCTAGCCGCGTACGGGACCCCAAAAACCAAGCACCGCCTTCAAGGTTTCTAAGGGCATAAATTTTTGATTTCACTCCTCACTACCTATCACAGTTTTGAAGGCCATAAAATGCCAAGATGGCACAAAACCCCCCCAAATGACCCCATTTTGGAAAGTAGACACCCCAAGCTATTTGCTGAGAGGCATGTTGACCCCATTGAATATTTTTTTTTTGTCCCAAATGATTGAATAATGACAAAAAGAAAAAAAAAAATGTACAAAAAGTTGTCACTAAATGATATATTGCTCACACATGCCATGGTTATATGTGGAATTGCACCCCAAAATACATTTTGCTGCTTTTCCTGAGTACGGGGATACCACATGTGTGGGACTTTTTGGGAGCCTAGCCGCGTACAGGGCCCCAAAAACCAAGCACCGCCTTCAGGATTTCTAAGGGCGTAAATTTTTGATTTCACTCCTCACTACCTATCACAGTTTCGAAGGCCATAAAATGCCAAAATAGCACAAAACCCCCCCAAATTACCCCATTTTGGAAAGTAGACACCCCAAGCTATTTACTGAGAGGCATGTTGAGTCCATGGAATATTTTATATTTTGCCACAGGTTGCGGGAATATGACAAACTGTTTTTTTTTTGCACAAAGTTGTCACTAAATGATATATTGCTCACACATGCCATGGGCATATGTGAAATTACACCCCAAAATACATTCTGCTGCTTCTCCTGAGTACGGGGATACCACATGTGTGGGACTTTTTGGGAGCCTAGCCGCGTACGGGACCCCAAAAACCAAGCACCGCCTTCAAGGTTTCTAAGGGCATAAATTTTTGATTTCGCTCCTCACTACCTATCACAGTTTTGAAGGCCATAAAATGCCAAGATGGCACAAAACCCCCCCAAATGACCCCATTTTGGAAAGTAGACACCCCAAGCTATTTGCTGAGAGGCATGTTGAGCCCATTGAATATTTTTTTTTGTCCCAAATGATTGAATAATGACAAAAAGAAAAAAAAAATGTACAAAAAGTTGTCACTAAATGATATATTGCTCACACATGCCATGGTTATATGTGAAATTACACCCCAAAATACATTCTGCTGCTTCTCCTGAGTACGGGGATACCACATGTGTGGGACTTTTTGGGAGCCTAGCCGCGTACGGGACCCCAAAAACCAAGCACCGCCTTCAAGGTTTCTAAGGGCATACATTTTTGATTTCACTCCTCACTACCTATCACAGTTTTGAAGGCCATAAAATGTCAAAATAGCCCAAAACCCCCACAAATGACCCCATTTTGGAAAGTAGACACCCCAAGCTATTTGCTGAGAGGCATGGTGAGTATTTTACAGCTCTCATTTGTTTTTGAAAATTAAGAAAGACATTTTTTTTCTTTTTTTTTTTCTTTTTTTACATTTTCAAAACTTTGTGACAAAAAGCGAGATCTGCAAAATACTCAACATACCTCTCAGCAAATAGCTTGGGTGTCTACTTTCCAAAATGGGGTCATTTGGGGGGGTTTTGTGCCATCTGGGCATTCCATGGCCTCCGAAACTGTGATAGGCAGTGAGGAGTGAAATCAAAAATTTACACCCATAGAAATCCTGAAGGCGGTGCTTGGTTTTTGGGGTCCAGTACGCGACTAGGCTCCCAAAAAGTCCCACACATGTGGTATCCCCGTACTCAGGAGAAGCAACAGAATGTATTTTGGGGTGTAATTCCACATATGCCCATGGCATGTTTGAGCAATATATAATTTAGTGACAACTTTTTGTACATTTTTTTTTTTTTGGTCATTATTCAATCACTTGGGACAAAAAAAAAAAATATTCAATGGGCTCAACATGCCTCTCAGCAAATAGCTTGAGGTGTCTACTTTACAAAATGGGGTCATTTGGGGGGGTTTTGAACTGTCCTGGCATTTTATGCACAACATTAGGAAGCTTATGTCACACATCATCCACTCTTCTAACCACTTGAAGACAAAGCCCTTTCTGACACTTTTTGTTTACATGAAAAAATATTTTTTTTTGCAAGAAAATTATGTTGAACCCCCAAACATTATATATTTTTTTAAAGCAAAGGCCCTACAGATTAAAATAGTGGGTGTTGCATTTTTTTTTTCCACACAGTATTTGCGCAGCGTTTTTTCAAACGCATTTTTTGGGGGAAAAACACACTTTTTTTATTTTTAATGCACTAAAAAACACTATATTGCCCAAATGTTTGATGAAATAAAAAAGATGATCATAGGCCGAGTACATGGATACCAAACACGACATGCTTTAAAATTGCGCACAAACGCGCAGCGGCGACAAACTACATTCATTTTTAAAAGCATTTAAAAGCCTTTACAGGTTACCACGTTAGATTTACAGAGGAGGTCTACTGCTAAAATGACTGCCCTCGATCTGACCTTCGCGGTGATACCTCACATGCATGATGCAATTTCTGTTTACATATGACGCTAGACCGACGCTTGCGTTCGCCTTTGCGCAATAGCAGGGGGGGACAGCGGTGCTTTTTTTTTTTTTTTTATTATTTATTTGGCTTTTTTATTTTATTTTTAAACTGTGCCTTCCATATTTTATTTTTTTACCATTTTTATCGTTATCTCAGGGAATGTAAATATCCCCTATGATAGCAATAGGTAGTGACAGGTACTCTTTTTTTGAAAAAAATTGGGGGGTTAGACCCTAGATCTTTCCTCTGCCCTCAAAGCATCTGACCACACCAAGATCGGTGTGATAAAATGCTTTCCCAATTTCCCAATGGCGCTTTTTATATCCGGGGGGGGGACATTCCCTCCCACTGCTTGTAAAAGCAGTCTAGAGGCTAATTATCTGCTAGAATTGCTTTTACATGAAAGCCGGCTGCTGGCTGAAAAGAATGATACCAAGATGATACCTAAACCCGCAGGCATCATTCTGGTATAAACATTCAAAGTCCAGCAACATACCAGTACGTTGCTGGTCCTTGTTGGACATGTATTGTAATCTTTTTTTTCATACAGCCTATTGGCTGAACGAAAAAAAGAGATTGATTGGTGGGTATGCCCACCATTAGAATACCTCCCTTCATCCACCCACTTCTAATGATGGGCATATATGCCGAAGCATGGGGGCATCCTCCCGCAAAAAAGTTATGCCGCGTACACACGGTCAAGCCTTCGTCGGAATTTCGACCGTATGTACGCGGCATATAAGGTTATGTCGCGTGCACACGGTCGGACTTTTCCACGGGCAAGCCTCCGTTGGAATTTCGACCGTATATACGCGGCATTAGGAGCAAAATCGCTCCTCCGCCCCTGCTGCCCCCATGCTTCGGCATATATGCTCTTTTTTTTAACTGTGGTGGTGAAATCACCTCCTACAGCGTTGGAGTCACGGCTTTATGTATCGTGGGAGCAAACGCTGTTGCTGTCAAGATAAATAGATCCGCGCTGCAACTGAATGGCGTACCTGCTAAGCAAATGGTGGTTAACATTAAAACAAAGTAACATTACAGTACAACAGTAAGACCTTACCATGCCATACCTGCAAAGCAAATACCAAAACAAAACCTAGTAAAAAATAAAAAAATGTTTTAACGCAACCTGTGCCTAAAATATATATATGCCGAAGCATGGGGGCATCCTCCCGCAAAAAAGTTATGCCGCGTACACACGGTCGGAATTTTCCACGGGCAGGCCTCCGTCGGAATTTCGACCGTATGTACGCGGCATTAGGAGCAAAATCGCTCCTCCGCCCCTGCTGCCCCCATGCTTCGGCATATATGCTCTTTTTTTTAACTGTGGTGGTGAAATCACCTCCTACAGCGTTGGAGTCACGGCTTTATGTATCGTGGGAGCAAACGCTGTTGCTGTCAAGATAAATAGATCCGCGCTGCAACTGAATGGCGTACCTGCTAAGCAAATGGTGGTTAACATTAAAACAAAGTAACATTACAGTACAACAGTAAGACCTTACCATGCCATACCTGCAAAGCAAATACCAAAACAAAACCTAGTAAAAAATAAAAAAATGTTTTAACGCAACCTGTGCCTAAAATATATATATGCCGAAGCATGGGGGCATCCTCCCGCAAAAAAGTTATGCCGCGTACACATGGTCGGAATTTCGACCGTATGTACGCGGCATTAGGAGCAAAATCGCTCCTCCGCCCCTGCTGCCCCCATGCTTCGGCATATATGCTCTTTTTTTTAACTGTGGTGGTGAAATCACCTCCTACAGCACTGGAGTCACGGCTTTATGTATCGTGGGAGCAAACGCTGTTGCTGTCAAGATAAATAATTCCGCGCTGCAGTTGAATGGCGCACCTGAAAACAAAAAATTACATACCTGAAAAGCAAGCATGATAAAACATTGCAGAATAGAATACAGTAAAAAAGAGCAGAACAATAGAGAGAAAATAGAGAGAGAGAGAACAATAAAACGACAACTATTTTTGGTTTTTTTATTTTATATTTTTTTTGTGTTTTGTTTTTTACGTTTTTTTTTTCTTTTTTACACTTTTTTTTGTAACTTTACAACTGTAATGGTTCGGGTCTCTCAAAATGTAATGGCATCTTGGGAGACCCTGTGTAAGTGTGTCCTTGTCTGTGAAATGCTGTACCCTACGCTAAAACTTCACTTTTGAGTGGTAGCGTTCAAAACATTCACCTTGGCAAAGACCAGGCTTGTCAGGACAGAGTGGACAAAAACTACGGGTGTCACGCCTAAATCCGCGCTTGCTACAGACACGACATCTTTTTTGGGGGTGGCTTTGGGTAGGGGTACTCGGGAGGACATACGAATAATGCCTCTCATGCAGCCGGCTTACTGCATTTGGTTGGGGATGGTGAGGTGCAGAACCGCCTGGATACAGGAGTTCTGTGACTATCTCATTCTGGAATTTTAGAAGAGATAACGTCCCGCCTGAAGCTCTGTATAGCACATGAGCGTTCAGCAAAGCCAATTGGAATAATGATAGAGACACTTTTTTGTACCAGCGTCTCGCCTTACGGTCAATTAGATACGGCGCCATCAACTGGTCGTTGAGGTCCACCCCTCCCATATTTTGGTTATATTCGTGGACACAGAGGGGTTTCTCCACAACACCAGTCGCCGTACGAATTTGGACTGTCGTGTCTGCATGAAGGGAGGTAAGAAGGAAAACATTCTTATTGTCCCTCCACTTCATAGCGAGCAAGTTATTACACTTCAAGCAGGCTCTCTCCCCCAGCCTAAGACGGGCATCTACAAGCCGCTGGGGAAAGCCCCGGTGATTAGGTCGCACGGTGCCACATGCTCCAATCTTATGATCAAACAAGTGACTAAACAATGGCACGCTCGTGTAATAATTGTCCACATACAAGTGGTACCCCTTTCCGAATAAGGGTGACACCAAGTTCCACACTATCTTGCCAGCGCTCCCTATGTAATCCGGGCAGTTGACCGACTCAATCTGACTGTCTTTTCCCTCATAAACCGTAAAGTTCACTACATAGCCTGTTGCCCTGTCACAGAACTTGTAGAGCTTGACCCCGTATCTGGCACGCTTGCTGGGAAGGTACTGCTTGAAAGACAAGCGGCCAGAAAATGTAATCAGGGACTCATCAATGCAGACAACTTGATCGGGAGTAAACAAGGCTGCAAAACGTTCGTTGAAGTGGTTTATGAGGGGCCGAATTTTATAGAGCCGGTCGTATTCAGGGTCCCCACGTGGACGACAAAGTTCATTGTCGTTGAAGTGCATGAACCGCAAAATCTGCTCGTATCGTGCCCTGGACATGGAGGCAGAGAACACGGGCATGTGGTCAATTGGGTGCGTGGACCAATAAGCACGCAATGACGGAAATTTATGTGTGCCCATGTTGAGGGAAAGGCCCAGAAAGGTCTTAAATTCGGAAACCGTAATTGGTTTCCAATTTCTGGCAATTTTAGGCAACTGGGGGTTAGCGGCGATAAATTGACCAGCATATAAATTACTCTGGTCCACAATAGATCTATAGAGATCTTCCGTGAAAAACAGCGAATAAAAATCAATTGGAATAAAATCAGCTGTTTCCACCTGAATACCGGGTTGGGCAGTGAATGGGGGAAGTACGGGTTCTGCAGAAGTGGTGGGGACCCAATCAGGATAGGCGAATTCTGCAGGAAGGGCAGTATGGGCACGACGGGCCTGCCTTTGTCTTCTTGGTGGCAGCGGGACACTACTTGTGCTTGCCACCTCGCCAGCTTGAACTGCACTTATGGGACTCGCCACGTCACCAAGTGTTACTGCAGTGCTGGATGTACGTCCAGGCTGTACTAGGCCGCTGGTGCTTGCCAGTTCACCAGAAGGAATAGCGGCGCTAGTACTACTCTGCTCCATGATACGAGAGACCTGCGGTTCTTGCTCCTCAACAACCTCAGAAGATCGGGATCGGGTACGCCTGACCTTAGCAGGGACCTCAACTTCGTCGTCAGAGCTATCTGACGTGGGGCCGCTGACGTCACTGTCTTCTACGGGAAGATATTCTGAGCCTGAATCTGACAGATACGTGACCTCCTCTTCACTATCTGTCATGCTCAGAATCTCGTAGGCCTCTTTACTAGTGTACCTTCGTCTTGCCATTTTGGGCTCTAAATTTAGGGGTACACTAGTAAGATTCACAGGAAAAAAAGCACCTGACTGTCGTCAGCAAATATATCAAACGCTACAAAAAAACTGTTAGCGATCGCAGGGATCAGGCCTGTCTCTGCGAACGCTGCAGTTATGTGTGTTGTGTTTGGTAAGTGACAGTGATCGATCGATACTGCACTTGGGTGGGCTGGGCTGGGCTGGGCTGGGCGGAGGGGCTAAACGCAGGCGCTAGCAGGTATCTGGGCTGATCCCGCTAACACTGCGTTTTTGGGAACCCTAAACCGCTGGGGATGCTAGTATAGATCTGATCAGATACTATACCACTAAGGGGGGTGTATGCTTTGCGCGTGGGTGTTAGCATTACTGGCACTAACCTAACACTGCCTGGGGCGACGCAGACCCTCTCTGGCGCTAAAACCTAATTGATCTCACCCGCCGGGCGATCAGGGGGGTTAAACCTTTATTGGGTTATATACGGCGGGTGCCCTGATGCTATAAAAAGCAAACTAATCAACCAGCGTCACCCGTAACCTTTATATGGTGATCACTGGTGAAAGGGTTAACTAGGGGCAATCAGGGGGTTAAAACCTTTATTAGGTTAAATATGGGGGTACCTGACACTATATAAAAACCTGACGGGTAACCTAAATAACTAAATAACTTACTGGCTAACCAGTGACACCAGTGACGCTTATACGGCGATCACTGGTGAAAGGGTTAACTCTAGGGGCAATCAGGGGGTTAAAATAATATATGGGGGTACCTGACACCAATAAAAACCTGCGGCGAACCTAAAAAAAAAATAACTGCCTATCTAAAACACCAGCGACACGAATACAGCGATCGGAAAAACAATCGCTTAGTGACGCTGAAGTTAGGGGGTGAAAGGGTTACCTGGGGGGTGATCAAGGGGTTAAACCTTTATTAGGGGGGGTTAGGGGGCTACCCTGGACCTAAAGGGGCCTAATCCTAACTGCCCTGCAACTTTTTACAATCACAGATGACACTAAATGCAGTGATCAGTAAAATAAATGATCACTGCAATCAGTGACACTGTGATTGGGGGCTTTGGGGTGACCTGGGGGGTGATCTGGGGGTGACTGGGGGGTGATTTGTGTGCCTATGTGTACCTACGTGTCAGTGGACTGTTAGAGCACTAACCTCTGTCTTCACTCCTCGGCGCCGGGAACGAAAAGACCGCGGCGAGGGAGATGACATCACTTCCTCCAGCCTGTGTTTACATCACATGGCGGAGGAAGCAATTTCATTGGCCGGGAGCGATCGCGAGGGGGGGGCGGAATCGAGCGGCCGCCCCCTCATGCCTGATCGCTCCCGAACACTTAACGGCCGCTCACTGCAGTGAAGGGGGGTCCGGATGGACCCCCCAACTGCACAAAGGCGATCACGTAGATCTACGTGATTCTGCCTGTCCGTGCCATTCTGCCGACGTAAATCGGCGGTGGGCGGTCGTTAAGTGGTTAAATACTGTGGTTGTGTTGTGCTCTTCCAAAAAACGCCATTTAGGGCCACAGAAAATAAATTGCAGTGTGAAATACACATGTGCAGGTGTGTAAAATAAACAATTTCTATATATTGTACAGTGCTATACTAAAAAAAACAACATTTTTTTTGAATAGCATTTTCTGTAGCTGTGCGATTCAGCGGTTACGTGCTGTGGGTGTGTTGTGGTCTGGCAAAAAATGCCATTTAGGGCCACAGAAAATATTTTGCAGTGTGAAATACACATCTGGAGGTGTGTAAAATAAACAATTTCTATATATTGTACAGTGCTATACTAAAAAAAACAACATTTTTTTTGAATAGCATTCTCTGCACTTCTATAGCTGTGCGATTCAGTGGTTAAATACTGTGGTTGTGTTGTGCTCTTCCAAAAAACGCCATTTAGGGCCACAGAAAATATTTTGCAGTGTGAAATACACATGTGGAGGTGTGTAAAATAAACAATTTCTATATATTGTACAGTGCTATACTAAAAAAAACAAAATTTTTTTTGAATAGCATTCTCTGCACTTCTATAGCTGTGCGATTCAGTGGTTAAATACTGTGGTTGTGTTGTGCTCTTACAAAAAACGCCATTTAGGGCCACAGAAAATAAATTGCAGTGTGAAATACACATGTGGAGGTGTGTAAAATAAACAATTTCTATATATTGTACAGTGCTATACTAAAAAAAACAACATTTTTTTTGAATAGCATTTTCTGTAGCTGTGCGATTCAGCGGTTACGTGCTGTGGGTGTGTTGTGGTCTGGCAAAAAACGCCATTTAGGGCCACAGAAAATATTTTGCAGTGTGAAATACACATCTGGAGGTGTGTAAAATAAACAATTTCTATATATTGTACAGTGCTATACTAAAAAAAAAAACATTTTTTTTGAATAGCATTCTCTGCACTTCTATAGCTGTGCGATTCAGTGGTTAAATACTGTGGTTGTGTTGTGCTCTTCCAAAAAACGCCATTTAGGGCCACAGAAAATATTTTGCAGTGTGAAATACACATCTTGGAGGTGTGTAAAATATACAATTTCTATATATTCTTCTTGTACAGTGCTATACTAAAAAAAACAACCTTTTTTTTTGAATAGCATTTTCTGTAGCTGTGCGATTCAGCGGTTACGTGCTGTGGGTGTGTTGTGGTCTGGCAAAAAACGCCATTTAGGGCCACAGAAAATATTTTGCAGTGTGAAATACACATGTGGAGGTGTGTAAAATAAACAATTTCTATATATTGTACAGTGCTATACTAAAAAAACAACATTTTTTTTGAATAGCATTCTCTGCACTTCAATAGCTGTGCGATTCAGTGGTTAAATACTGTGGTTGTGTTGTGCTCTTCCAAAAAACGCCATTTAGGGCCACAGAAAATATTTTGCAGTGTGAAATACACATGTGGAGGTGTGTAAAATAAACAATTTCTATATATTGTACAGTGCTATACTAAAAAAAAAAACATTTTTTTTGAATAGCATTCTCTGCACTTCTATAGCTGTGCGATTCAGTGGTTAAATACTGTGGTTGTGTTGTGCTCTTCCAAAAAACACCATTTAGGGCCACAGAAAATATTTTGCAGTGTGAAATACACATGTGGAGGTGTGTAAAATAAACAATTTCTATATATTGTACAGTGCTATACTAAAAAAAACAAAATTTTTTTTGAATAGCATTCTCTGCACTTCTATAGCTGTGCGATTCAGTGGTTAAATACTGTGGTTGTGTTGTGCTCTTCCAAAAAACGCCATTTAGGGCCACAGAAAATATTTTGCATTGTGAAATACACATCTTGGAGGTGTGTAAAATATACAATTTCTATATATTCTTCTTGTACAGTGCTATACTAAAAAAAACAACCTTTTTTTTGAATAGCACTTTCTGTAGCTGTGCGATTCAGCGGTTACGTGCTGTGGGTGTGTTGTGGTCTGGCAAAAAACGCCATTTAGGGCCACAGAAAATATTTTGCAGTGTGAAATACACATCTGGAGGTGTGTGAAATAAACAATTTCTATATATTTTCCTTGTACTGTGCTATACTAAAAAAAACAACCTTTTTTTTTTTGAATAGCATTTTCTGCAGTTCTGTAGCTGTGCGTTTCAGCGGTTAAATACTGTGGGTGTGTTGTGGTCTTCCAAAAAACGCCATTTAGGGCAAGATCCTAAATTTGGAAAATATGAGGGGAAGGTCAAAGGGACGTGGTGGCCCCGGTCGTGGTGCTGCTGGTGGAGCTCCTGTTGCAGGGAGAGGACGTGGTGGATCTGTGCCAGCTACACGCACAAGTGAAACACCTTCCTCAGGTGCGAGTAGGCGACCGAGCCTGCGGCGGTATTTTGTCACGCCTAATGAGGCTGTACCAATGTTTAGGCCAGGACAAGTACAGGCGATAGTAGATTGGGTTGCTGACAGTGCCTCGGGTTCCTTCACATTGTCTCCCACCCACTCTTCTGATGAAAGATCAGAGTTGGCACCTGAAGCCCATGTCCATCAGTCTTTCACCTCACCCCCTTGCAAATCAGCCAAGCAGTCTGAGCCCCAAATCATGCAGCAGTCTCTTCTGCTTTTCGATGACTCTGTTAGCAGGGTTTCCCAGGGCCATCCACCTAGCCCTGCCCCAGAAGTGGAAGAGATTGAGTGCACCGATGCCCAACCACTTATGTTTCATGATGGGTACATGGGAGGACCATCGCAGCACGTCTCGGATGATGACGAAACACAGGTGCCAACTGCTGCTGCTTTCGCAATTGTGCAGACAGACATGGAGGGCAGGGGTGAAGACTGGGTGGAAGATGATGTGGAGGACGATGAGGTCCTCGACCCCACATGGAATCAACGTTATGCAGGTGACCAGTGTAGTTCGGAGGAAGAGGCGGTGGTCGCACAGAGCCACCAGCACAGCAGAAGAGGGAGCAGGGTGCAAAAACGGAGCATTCGTCCCCTAGACAGTACATCTGCTACTGCCCAACGCAGCAAGGGACCGAGCACACCAAAGCCAGGTCCAAGGACTTCCCTAGCGTGGCAGTTCTTCACACAGTGTGTTGATGACAAGACACGAGTGGTTTGCACGCTGTGCAATCAGAGCCTGAAGCGAGGCATAAACGTTCTCAACCTGAGCACAAGCTGCATGACCAGGCATCTAAGTGCAAAGCACGAGCTGCAGTGGAGTAGACACCTCAAAAACCAAGAAAGGTCTCTGGCTCCTCCTGCTTCCTCTTCTGCTGCAGTCTCGGCCTCTTCATCCACCTCTGTAGTGACAGTGGCACCTGCCACCCCGCGAACAGAGGATCTGCCAGCAACACTACCACCTGGGTCACCAACCATCTCCACAATGTCCCATGGAAGCGTTCAGCTCTCTATCTCCCAAACATTGGAGCGGAAGAGGAAGTACCCCCCTAGCCACCCGCGATCCCTGGCCCTGAATGCCGGCATTTCAAAATTCCTGGCCTTTGAAATGCTGTCATTCCGTCTGGTGGAGACGCAGAGTTTTAAAAGCCTGATGGCATTGGCTGTCCCGCAGTACGTCGTGCCCAGCCGCCACTACTTTTCCAGGCGAGCCATCCCTTCCCTGCACAACCAGGTGGGGGACAAAATCAGGTGTGCACTGCGCAATGCCATCTGTGGCAAGGTCCACCTAACTACGGATGCGTGGACCAGTAAGCACGGTCAGGGACGTTATATCTCTCTAACAGCACACTGGGTAAATGCAGTGGCAGCTATGCCTGAGGCAGATAGCGGTTTGGCGCATGTCCTTCCACCACCGAGGATTGCAGGGCGCTTCAGTTTGCCTCCTGTTGCTAACTCCTCCTTCTCCGCTTCCTCATCCTCTACCGCCTCCTCATCCATTCAGCGTAACACCTTCACCACCAACTTCAGCACAGCCAGGGGTAAACGACAGCAGGCAGTTTTAAAACTTTCCTGTTTGGGGGAAAATCCCCACACCGCGCAGGAGTTGTGGAGGCACATGGAACAACAGACCGATGAGTGGTTGCTGTCAGTGAGCCTCAAGCCCGGCCTGGTGGTGTGCGATAATGGGCGAAATCTCGTAGCAGCTCTGGGTCTAGCCGGTTTGACGCACAACCCTTGCCTGGCGCATGTGCTGAACTTGGTGGTCCAGAGGTTCCTTAAAAATTACCCCAATATGCCAGAGCTGCTGCAGAAAGTGCGGGCTGTCTGTGCGCACTTTCGGCGTTCTCACCCTGCTGCTGCTCGCCTGTCAGCGCTGCAGCGTAACTTCGGCCTTCCCGCTCACCGCCTCATATGTGACGTGCCCACAAGGTGGAACTCCACCTTGCACATGCTGGCCAGACTGTGCGAGCAGCAGCAGGCAATAGTGGAGTTTCAGCTGCAGCAATCACGCGTGAGTCGCTCTGCGGAACAGCACCACTTCACCACCAATAACTGGGCCTCCATGCGAGACCTGTGTGCCTTGTTGCGCTGTTTCGAGTACTCCACCAACATGGCCAGTGCCAATGACGCCGTTCTCAGCGTTACTATCCCAGTTCTATGCCTCCTTGAAAAAACGCTTCGTGCGATGATGGAAGAGGATGTGGCACAGGAGGATGAGGAGGAGGAGGAGGAAGCGGGATCATTTCAAAGGCTTTCAGGGCAGTCTTTCACAAGTGGCTACGAGGGTGGGTTCCTGCACCAACAAACGCCAGGTACACAATTGTCCGGCAGAAAGGGCACAGTTCTGGAGGATGACGAGGTGGAGGAGGAGATGGAGGAGGAGGAGGAGGAGGAGGAGGAGCCATGTTCACAGCAGGGTGGCACTCAGACCAGCTCGTGGCCATTACTGGTGCGTGGCTGGGGGGATACAGAGGACACAGACGATACACCTCTCACAGAGGACAGCTTTTCTTTGCCTCTGGGCAGCCTGGCACACATGAGCGATTACATGCTGCAGTGTTTCCGCAACGACAGCCGAGTTGCCCACATTTTAACTGGTGCTGATTACTGGGTGGCCACCCTGCTGGATCCCCGTTACAAGGACAACGTACCATCCTTAATTCCCTCACTGGAGCGGGATCGTAAGATCCGCGAGTACAAGCGCACGCTGGTAGACGCGCTGCTGGTGGCATTCCCACCTGACAGCGGGCGTACGGTGGAAGCACAAGGTGAAGGCAGAGGAGGAGGAAGAGGTCGCCAACGCAGCCGGGGCACCGGCAGCACCTCAGAAGGCAGGGTTAGCATGGCCGAAATGTGTAAAAGCTTTGTCAGCACGCCACAACAACCAGCACCACCAGCTGAGATGGAACGTCTTAGCAGGAGGCAGCATTTCACCAACATGGTTGAGCAGTATGTGTCCACAGGCCTACACGTACTGGATGACGGGTCTGCCCCCTTTAACTTCTGGGTCTCCAAATTGGGCACATGGCCTGAGCTTGCCGTTTATGCCTTGGAGGTGCTGGCCTGCCCTGCAGCCAGTGTATTATCTGAACGTGTATTTAGCACGGCAGGGGGCGTTATCACAGACAAGCGCAGCCGCCTGTCCAGAGCCAATGTGGACAAGCTCACGTTCATTAAAATGAACCAGGCATGGATCCCACAGGACTTGTCTGTACCTTGTGCAGAATAGACATGTATACCGGTGTTGTGACAAACTGTCCGGCCATCGGATTGTGCCCGGCCCGTACTGCGCAGGCGCAGCGCTTGCGCAGTACAGAGGACAAGGAGATTCACAAAATCTCCGAAGATGAACGGCGCCTGCGCTGTGAGTGCAGGTTCAAGCCCCACCATCCAAGAGGACATACGGTAGCACATAGTAACAGGGCCCCTCACGGGCTCGCTTCGATCGCGGCCTTGCTTGGCTCGGCTTGAACCACGGATGGTGTGGCCTTCACCTGAACTCAACACGCAGGCGCCGTTAGTCTTGGGAGATTTTTGAAATCCCCTTGTCCTACATACTCAGCAAGCGCAGTACAGGGCGGACACTATTCGACAGGGGACAGAATTCGACACATCACCGGCCTTACCCAGCCATTGTTGTATTTTTGAACCAGTGTTGGCTACCTCGTCCTCCTCCACCGCCGCTTCCACCTACACAGCCACATCCACCGCCACCTCAACCTCCTACTCCATATGGACCTCGTCCTGCTAGGCCAAGATTAAAATTTTTATTTTATTTTTTTGTAGCGCACAGATCCTTTCCCCCTTACCTGCCTTTATGTTGTTGGCTCTTCGCAGGAGGGAGAAAGGCACACCGCACTACCAGCCCGTATCCTCCTATATAAAGAGGTTGAGCGGTGTACTTGACGGGCCGTGTCCACAGCCGGAGTCAAAACTCCTCCAGAGGATGATTCTCACCTCTACTGTAGGTAGAGGCAAGTCCTTTAATTGCCAGTAAAGTCAATGTCCACACCAGCTGAAACTCCAACTCTTATTCTCTCATGGCAAAATAAACTGTACTCAGATAGAAAAGGTTAGAGCAAAGAAACAGGACAGCTTAAGGTGTGGAGGAGGTCCAGGCACAAACGTAGCACATTCACTTCACTGCTTAGGTTTCTCAAACAGTTTTTGGCGCACGGTCTCTGCCACAGACATTGAGGTTGGTCTCTGCCACAGACCGGGTGTACAAGGCCCCTGCCACAGACCTGGAGAACTTTGGTCTCTGCCACAGACTAGGGTGTATAAGGCCCCTGCCACGGGCCTGGAGAACTTTGGTCTCAGCCACAGACCAGGGTGTATAAGGCCCCTGCCACGGGCCGGTTGAATAAGGCCTCTGATACAGTCAAGGTGACCTTGAGCTTCTCCTTCTACGAACCTAGCCCATATCAAGGGGAAGACATCTCTCCAGGGAGTCAACAGACCATTCCTTCACCGTGACTCCCGCATCGGTCCATCAGAATGATCCTCCCTTCCCTGGAACAGGGTCCCCTACACGAGGCGGCTCTGGACTCCAGGCTTTACTCCCGCCCCTAGGCCTCCATACCCAGGGCAGCAAGAACTCCAGGATAGTACCTCACCCCGGACTAAAGGTGCCCGAGATGGAACAGGAACACATGCACCCAGGCCGAAGGCACCTGGGCGCGGACCCCACTGGACATCAGCCCCCAGGCCAAAGGTCTGCCCCTTTTATATGCTCTCCTGGCATGCACAGCAGGTTCCCCGCCCCGCTGTACTACTGCCAAGAGGGGACACAAAAGGCGCCACCTGTAGGCCGCAGGGAACTGCACACCAATACTGTCCCCCGAGGACAAAATGGTCCATGAATCCTACAGAATTAGGGTATTTGAGCCTATTTACCACTCAAACACTTTCCTTAAATGTAGCACCCCGCTACATTTTTATTTCAAAGTATTTTATTTTCCCACTAGCTTATCCATTAAATTAAATAATTTATTCCAGAAAGGGCGTATTCTGGGGCATTCCCACCATATGTGTCGCATCGTGCCGTTGAGTTTCTGAGGTTCTTAATGACTTCCTGTACCTCTTCTGCTGAAAATCGGGCCTCCAGCATATTTTTTTATTTTTTAATTTTTTTATGTTCTTTTAAGTTATTTCCTATCCACATTTGTTTGCAGAGCACTTGCCATGTTCTTAACAACATTTTGCTGCCATTTGCAGCCCTCTAGCCCTTTCCATTACTTTTTTAGAGCCTTTTTAGTCGTCAGAAGTCCGGGTCCCCATTGACTTCAATGGGGTCCGGGTCCGGGTTCGGGTTAAAGTTCGGTCCCGAATCCGAACTTTTTTCCGAAGTTCGGCCGAACCCGCCGGACCCGAATATCCAGCTACCCGCTCAACTCTAGTTGTGTGTTAACGTCCATTGCGTTAATGCAGCTCATTCATTTAAAAAAGCTGCCATTGCACCACAATGAACCACAAATCAGACCTGCATAATTTTTAGTAGCACAAGGGGGTTGATTTACTAAAGGCAAATGGACTGTGCACTTTGCAAAGTTGCAGTTGCACACTGCAAGAGCAGTTGCTCCGGAGCTTAGTAAATGATGTAAAGCTTCACTTTGCTAAAAATACCCAATCATGTGCAAGGAAAAAAAAAAAAAAACAGCATTTTTGCATACACATGATTGGATGATGGAAGTCAGCATAGCTTCTGCTCATTTACTAAGCTCTGGAGCAACTGCAAGTGCAGAGTGCAACTACGCTTTGCAAAGTGCACAGTCCATTTGCCTTTAGTAAATCAACCCCAATGTACTTCAAGGCCTGGTAGTGTGTAAACTTTGGGGCAGATTTACTAAAAATTGAAGCGTACAAAATTAAGTGCAGCTGTGCACAGTAGCCGATCAGCTTCTAACTTCAGATTGTTCAATTAAGCTTTGACAATAAAACATGGAAGCTGATTGGTTTCTATGCGAAGCTGCACCAGATTTTGCACTATCCAGTTTTAGTAAATGAGCCCCTGTGTGTTTAACCACCCTGCAATACAGATGCAATTCCTTAATGTGTTTCGTGCCATGGAAATCGAATGACACTGCAATGCACTAATGCATATATGGTGACCTATATTTGTTCCAGTAAAGGATACGTTAACATGCACATTCCCTCAACAAACTCTCAGGCTCGCCTACAAGGAAGGAAGGCTTGATGCCCTACACCAAGAAAATGCTCTACTTTCTTATTCCTCTTTCTCTCCCACTCTTGCTCCACTAGAAACATAAAAACATAAGAGTGACTGCAAGAAAAAAAAAAAAAAGTGGTCCCTTGAGTCTGCCATATTTTTTTTACATTTATAAATGTTTGATTCCACTTACTGTTGACTGACCTCTGCTGGAAGTCTGTTCAAAGCATCAATTATTCGTTCGGTAAAATAATACAATTTAAGATTAGTTTGAACTTTTCATATGCTAGTTTGAGGCTCCTGAACCCTATTCAGACCCTTGATTTATGTAAAGGTTTCAATCGTGTCTCCCCTTTCCCTTCTTTCCTCAAGACTGTACATATTAAAGTGGTTGTAAACCCACTTGTTGGACTTCTACCTATAGGTAAGCCTAGAAGAAGGCTTACCTATAGGTAGTGGAAATATCTTCTAAACGTGCGCAGTTTAGGAGATATTTCACTTGTAGTCCGCCGAAAATCTTCACTGCACATGCGCAGGGAAGAAACAAAACTAAGTGCCGTTTCTTCCCCAGCCTGTGCCGTGAATTGCGGCTCCCGTACGCATGCGTGGGAGTGATGTCACGCGGCTCCGGCGAATCACAGTGCCGAAGTCAGCGGCCCAGAAGGAAGAGGAGACAGAAGATGGATGCTGCGTACTCTGGGGACATCGCTGGATTCTTTTGCAGGTAAGTGGCACATAATGGGCTAGTATGCGATGCATACTAGCCCATTATGCTTTTCATTTGCAGGCTTTGCAGCGGGCTAAAGAGGAAGTAAAACCCATCAGGGTTTACTTCCTCTTTAAGTCCCTGAAGTCTCTTCTGATATGTTTTATCCCTGGAATCGCTTATCAATATCTTTTTGTAAGTGAGGTCTCCAGAACTGAACACAGTATTCTAAATGAGGTCTCACTAAAGATCTATATAGGGGAATCAGAACCTCCTTCCCTTCCTCCGGTTGGTAAACCCTTCTAGTGATACATCCTAGAATTCTCTTTGCCTTTCCCACTGCCTGGTCACACTCTTTGCTCATTTTTCAGTCATCTGAAATAGGAATCCCCAAAACTTTTATCTCTGTAGTGCTGGCCAATACTGTGCCCCCAATATTGTACTCTGAAGCCTCGTACACACGCACGGTTTTCTCGGCAAGAAAGTTGCTGGGAGAGCTTATTGCCGTAAAAAACGTGTGCGTGTGTGTATGCTTTCTCGGCGAGAAAACTGCCGGGAATCCCGATGAGAAAAATAGAGAACCTGCTCTCTATTTTCTCGTCGGGATTCTCGGCAGAGTGTTTCCTGCCGAGAAAACCGTTAGTGTGTATGCTTACCTGTCCCCAGGTAAACCTGTGCATGCTCAAAAAGACTTTGACGCATGCGCGGTAGCATACAAGGGTAGTGTAGGGTGTAGCAAGATGGTGGCGACGGCAGCGAATGTGACGAGCGCAGCTCGTCGTAGTCGATGACATCACTGTGTTCTTGCCATTCAAAAGAACGGCGGTTCTTTTGAATGGCCGCCTGTATGCACGGCTTGGCAAGGAAAGCTTGCCAGGAATCCCGTCAGGAAAACCGACGTTTTTTTCCTGACGGGATTCCCGTCCGTGTGTACGAGACTTAACAAGGGATTCTTTTTCCCTAGAATATGTATTATTTTACATGTATAAGCATTAAACAGCAGTTTCCATTGCTTTGGGGAATCTTCAAGCAATGCCAAACCATGATCCATGTTACAGACACCTTCAGGGATCTCAACGCTATTGCACACCTTTGTATCATCAGCAAAAAGACATACACTACCTAATACAGAGCCTTGTGGTACATCATTAGTGGTGTCTGTTCCAAATAAACTAATTTACAACCAACCTCTGGTAGAAAACACTCCAGCTTGCTGTGGCAAGCTAACCATGCTGCTACTATTTTCTTTATTTTTGTGTGGGCATCCAATGCAATTAGTACCCCCTTTCAGTGGGTGCTCCGTGCATAGTGCTTTTTTCCTTGTCCCATCTCCAGTTTCACTGACTTCCAATAGGAATGCGAGAGAAAAAGAGAGAGGGAAAGAGAGTGAAGAAAGAGAATGATGGCGAGAGAGAAAAAGACAGATCGAGAATGGCAAAGAATATAGCTTTAAATACTGTAGACCTAAATCATTTTTGCCATTGTGTCTATTTAAATTACAAATCCAAAGAGTGTACACAGTACAAACGGCGCTCCTAGGAGAAGTGCAAATTACCTTGGTCCATTGGAACTTTCATCTGTATCTGTAGAACATCAACAGGGTAGCGGAATGGATGATGCAACTGGATGGATGGATGGATGGCTGAACAGGAGAAGGGACCGAGACTGGAACCTCTGCAGCTCCCACAGAAGATCTGGGTAGAATAACCTCAATGTAGAAACAAATAGCAGGGCGCTGAGGTCAGTATCAATAAAAAAACACTTTGTTAAAATAAGCAGTATGCTTCATTGAAGTTAGCATAAACAGCATGGATAGGGAACACCTGAGACCAAGCAGCTGTAATCAGTGTGAAGCTGTAGGCATCACTGAGTAAACAGAGACCGAGGATGACAGGGAGCCTGCCAGCTCAAAGTATGGATATTAGCAGCGGTGTTCTAGGCTGCACACGAGGATGACAGCTGTCAAAATGCCTGGTAAATGTCTGGAGAGGGGGTGTGCATGACCCGCTTCCAAATTTGCATTTGAAGAAGATGGCAAAGACCCTGGAAACACGTCATGCACACCCCCTCTCCCAACATCCACCAGGTATTTTGGCAGTTGTCATCCTCGTGTGCAGCCTAGAATGCCGCCACTAATATCCATACTTTGAGCTGGCTGGCTCCCTGTCATCCTCGGTCTCTGTTTATTCAGTGATGCCTACAGCTTCACACTGATCACAGCTGCTTGGTCTCAGGTGTTCCCAACACATAAGTGTGCTGCTGATTTTAATAAAGTGTTTTTTATTTGATACTGACCTCAGCGCCCTGCTATTCATTTTCTTCTATTTAAATTACAGTAACTCATATTATTGACTGATTACGCCATTTTTAATACTGTACATATACCCATACATTTATAGTCTGAGTATAAACTGTTTTGACATGGTAGTTTTTGGAAGAAGTTGCTGGTCCCTAGTCTCAGTAAGGTTGTAGCACAAGCACATGCACAGTAACATGCTACCGTGCATTGTGGTGCAGTGCGCTAGAAAAAAGAGTGCAGGTCCAATTTTAGCTGCATTGTGGTGCCTTGGCAGCCCATTCAAATGAATTGGCAACCTTCAAGTGACACTAAACCCTGGTTTTAAATATAAAGGTATATTCAAATATGTATTCCAAACTCAAAAATGCACCTTCTCAGCCTCCCTAAAACT
Source organism: Rana muscosa (assembly GCA_029206835.1). NCBI lineage: Eukaryota > Metazoa > Chordata > Amphibia > Anura > Ranidae > Rana > Rana muscosa. The sequence continues at coordinate 175,398,210 of CM055122.1, read as the reverse complement.
CAGATTTTTTATTTATTTTTTATTTTGCTGTACTCCAACTTCCTGTTAAAAGATGGCTACATTCTTTTTCTCAATGGTCCCACTGTATCAAGGAATGTAGCCACCCTCTTTTGTTCGCTCCTTAGGTTGACTCTGGATTATGGGATTTGTAGCAGTGTAGCATTCTCTGTGAGTTTCTGAACCTCTTCTTTTCTCCTATACTTCCATTTATCTATCTATCCAGCTATGAGTAAGCGTCAATTCGTGACGTGAAACGCGTTAGCCACCCTTCCCTGCATGCACACTATCTGCATTTGTTGTTTTGGATTTATGGATTTATTTTGAATTTGGATTTTTTACCTGAAATTTTGGAATAAATAACTGTCTATACAGAGTGCGGCAGTCCAGGGTTTCTTTTTCTCCCATGCATCAGTGCAGAGCCAGTACCTGTGTGAGTGACCGGGCGGAAACAGCTATTTGGTGAATTCTCAAGCTTTTGAGCGGTACGTTTTTCCTTTCCACTTCCATTTATCTGGAAGGAGCAGTGTGCGTTAACTGTGGCTATGTATATTGCACGCCCTCAGAAGAAGTCAGCTATTGACAAAACGTCAGGACGAGACCAGCATACCAAGCACACCGGAAGTGACGCTGTGGGCGCTGTAAGATCTGCCTAAACAGGAGAAAGCCAAAAGGAACTTCACATTGGCGCTCATCAGGGGCAAGTTACAAGCGCTTAAAGCGCTCACTATTTAAACGCCTGTTATTTTATGTTTATGGTACGCACAACTGTAAAGCGGGCACCAAGGGGATTGTTACAAAATAAATTGTCCAAACAGTACTGCCCTATGTGGTGTTGTCTTTTCCTACACATGTGCTAGCAGCACCATACACATAAGGAGTGTGGCAAAGACGAGAGTCAGATTGAAGGAGGATGGTTTATCTATGCCCATATTGATTAAACATCTGGTGAGTGCATCCCCATAAGGGGTCTTTTTTACCCCCCACGCAGTGAATTACACTTTGGTGAAAGAAGCACTGGAACTAGAATTGGAATCAATTGCAACCAGACTCACCGTTCACTATCCACACCACCTATATGGTCAAATATATAGAAGATGCACATATGAACATTTGTCCGTAGCGCTGCTGCAGTTTTAATCTGAACTTTGAATTTAAGTTTTATAAGACTGTGATTACATTGTATTTACGTTTGATTTTTAGCGGCTGCTTTCAGCATATACGTCTCATTGCAGTACTTATCTCTCTAGAGGTTTTATCCACACGCGCAGAGTGATACTAAGAAGGGGGGCCAGGTCATTTTAGTATCTTTTATTGATTTTATGTATATTGCTCGTTCCAGGAAAACGTAAGTGAGGAGGAGGAGAGGTTCCAGAGCTAACAAAGGGCATGACACGTGTAGGATAGATAACCTCCAGCCTTGCCCTAACCTGCTAGACCATCTCCTCCAACCCCCCAACTATACGATAAAAGACGTGACAAGGTTTTTGGAATAAAATGGCCACCGCAGCCTTTTATTTAACAAAATACATAACTTCCATAAATAACATACTTAACATAACAATCAGACAAAAAAATTGAAAATAACGCTTGGTGGTCTTTGAAGGCAACAACATACAACCTGGTCATTGCGATGACCTTTTATTAAACTTAGGCCTCCAGCCGCAACACACCCGCTCTGGGAAAATACTCATCATCAGCAGTGACCTAAATTTACATATTCCGAGTTAAACCCCTTGAATGTACCCAAGAACCCCATACCACTGATGGGTCCCAACCATTCTATAATCCAGAATTTTCCTCCTCCTCCAAGGACCCACCATTGCCAGGCTGCCATGACAGCTGCGTTGGAAAACCACAAACCATAGGGAGGGCATGTAGGAAGCTTCTTCTTCTTGGTACAGCACCCGACTGGGCCCTCGCCGTTTATCCCTCCCCCTAAACTTCCCAGGACCCCTCCCAGCCCCATACCACAATCCCCTGACTTATTGAGACCTAACTGTCCTACCATTTCTACCCTTACCCAGCTGTCCTACTATCCACCCTGTCATGCTGTCCCTACGCTCATTTTTCTTCTTTTCCCTTGCCCTGGGACTCCCCTTACAATGAGGCAGAAAAACACACTAAAGTGGGGTACACACTATATGAAAATCAGGTGAATGTTCGTCCTATTTTTCTCAATGTTTCACAGCAAATCGGAACCGATGAACGAAAATTTGTACGAATATTCTCACGAAAATTCTCATACAACAAAGGCTTTTTTTGATTGTTTATTGTTTCTGATCATGCGCAGTCTTCCTTTTTTTAATTTTTCTTGTACAAAAATGGTACACATTAAACAAAAATTGTTCGTTTTTTTCCCGTACGAGAATTTTTTTTGGAGTTTGTCCCTTCGAGCATTTTCATACGAAAATTCGGAGTCGGCTGTCGAAAGTTGTGTACATACTATACGAAAATCGTACGAAAATTCTTTGGACCAAAATGTTCACCTGATATTCTGTGGGCACGAGTCTTAAGAAACTATTTAATGAAAAATTGATTACAGGGCCATTAAGGCCCCATACACACTATTCGATTTTCTGCAGATTTTTGTCTTCAGATTTACCAAAACCATGTAGTGAAAGGACCTGCCGGATTCCATACAAATTGAAACTCTTATGCCCCGTACAGACGATCGGACATTCCGACAACAAAACCGTGGATTTATTTCCGACGGATGTTGGCTCAAACTTGTTTTGCATACACATGGTCACACAAATGTTGTCGGAAGTTCCGAACGTCAAGAATGCGGTGACGTACAACACGTACGACGAGCCGGGAAAAATTATGTTCAATAGCCAGTGCGGTTCTTCTGCTTGATTCCGAGCATGCGTGGAATTTTGTGCGTCAGAATTGTGTACACACGGTTGGAATTTCCGACAACAAGTTTTGTTGTCAGAAAATTTGAGAACCAGCTCTCAAATTTTTGTTGTCAGAAATTTCCGACAGCAAATGTCCGATGGAGCCTACACACGGTCGGAATTTCCGACCACAAGCTCCCATCGAACATTTGTTGTCGGAAATTCCGACCGTGTGTACACGGCATAAAGGTTTGACCTCATATTATATGGTTTTGGTAAATCTGAAGACAAAAATCTGCAGAAAATCTAATAGTATGTTTGGGGCTTAAGTAGTGGATGTGTATAGATTCTTTTTGGAATTGTCACTTTAACAACACAGGCTGAAGAACATTTGTTAAAGCACTGCAAAGCAGCGGGTAGATTTAAATGAGCCCTAATTATCTTTCATGTTTTCCAGTAATGTACTATACCACATCAAATGGGGCTTATTTAGTATAAATATGTCATGATTAATGGGCCCTTTTCAGCCAGTATAACAAAAAATAACCTTTTTTTCCCCCTGCAGGTAAACATGGACCTGGCACTATAAACTCTTATAGAGATCCATTTAAAGTGGATGTTTCCTTTAACTTGTCAGCACATTATATGATGTGAATGTGGAAATGTGAGAAATAAAATCAAAATATCTGAAAAATACCCAAGAGGCTGATTTTATTACAGAACTACTGTGTAACCAGAAAACTCAGCAGTTGTTGCTAAGTTGTGCTAATCATAGCTGAATGATACAACGTTACAGGCCCTAGCCAGAAAAAACATGGATATAGACACTTCACTCACCATTCATTGACTTCCCTCTCTCTAGAGCCCCACCCAAGGCAAATATAATGTAATACTACTTGGAGCAGCTTAGAATTCAGAGCTGAAGTACGACCTATAACTAAAAAACACAAATGTTGTTTTAGGGGTTTAATCCTAATTAAATGCAGTTGTCATGAATTCATATTAGAAGGGAATCAGTGGAAACTTTCTGAATCATTTTACTTCTTTGATTTGTAGAATGGTTTCCTTCATTAGCTCCAGTTCTGGGCCATAGCTTATGTTTTTCTGTACTTTGCACACAGGAATTTGGTGAAGGTTCTGACGGGTTTCTGAAAGGTCGTTGGCATAAGTACTGATTTGGCCATGGGACAGACTTATTATGGAATATGCAGTAGACTGTGTGTGATGTGTCTCTTTCAGCCATGCTAGTACATACGCTTGCCATGGAGCAAACAGCAGCATAAGAAACTTATCTTTGTATACAGATACAGTATACTATTAGAAGTACTACGGTCACAAGGTAACTGTGGTGTTGTTATGTAATGGTGGTCTGCCTCATGCTAGGCTGCATGATCAACATGTGTATTAATTAACTCATTCATTACCAGACAAGGAAGTGAGGAAGTGGTCCTCTAAGTCAGTGGTCTCCACATTGCAGCCCACGGGCCCTTCACTTGCCTTTATCTGACCCCTGGGGTAATGTTCCTCACAATTGTATGAGGCACTATTGTTCCCACTGACACCAATGATGGGACATTATTCCTTCCACTGACATCAAGGATGGGGCATTATTCCTACATTTGATATAAATGATGGGGCATTATTCCTCCCTCTGATATAAACAATGGGGCATTATTCCTCCCTCTGATATAAACGATGGGGCATTATTTCTCCTACTGATATAAAAAATGGGCATTATTCCTCCCACTGACACCAACGATGGGGCACTATTCCTCCCACTAATACAAATAATGGGGCATAATTCCTCCTCCTACTGATCACAAGAGCTACCGTGTTTATCCGAAAATAAGCCTGGGTCTTATGTACATTTTTTCAACAAAAGACCCAGTAGGGCTTATTTTCGGGGTAGGGCTTGCCATGTCCTGTCTTCTCTCCTCATCCTTCTCTCTGCCTGCCAGAAATCCCCAGTGGCCAGTGGAACAGAGTTAAAAGTGCCTGTAAACTCATAAAATGCACTGCATTACAGCCCCATACAATGTAAAGTGTGCACCATACCTTCCTACAGTGCCTTCCTCTGCTGTTTCCATGACCCGTCTGATCAGTCTTCCATGCTCCGAGCACTGCAGAGGGAGGGGGGGCCCGAGATCCCCCGCTGACAGCTGGCCGAAGAGGAGGAGAGCAGCAGGGGATCAGCTGAGCGGCGCCGCAATGAAGGTATTCACCACAGAAACATATACAGTCTAGACCACACAACTCAACCCTTCCCAGCTAGGGCTTATTTTGGGGGTAGGGCTTATATTGCAGCCCTCCCTGAAAATAACAGTAAGGCTTATTTCCGGGGGTAGGTCTTATTTTTGGGGAAACACGGTATGGAATTTTCTTTAGTACCACTGACCACAAAGCATGAAATATTGTTTACTCGCACTGATGCTGGGACATTTTCTACTCCCACTGACCACATTCTGCCTCTCCTACTAAAGTCTGCAGGACAGTAAAGTAGCCCATTGTTGAGAAAATCTGGAGACCTCTGCCCTAAGCACACTGAGATGACTTGACTCCTAGGGTTATTCAGGGACATAACAGTCTCTCTAGTCTTTGCATGAGCTCACCTCCAGAGATGCCTAGCCTAACCTATGCTACATTCTTCAGCTGAACTTCCATATTCCTGCTACAGGTCTTACTGACCTGGGTCCCACAAGACCCCGCTCACACCAATGTCATTACCAGAACATGTTCCCAAAGTTTTTAGGAGAAGCAGGAGTCCAGAAGCCAGAAAGCCCTTTGAATGTATCAAGAAGTCCTTACAGGGGTTGCCCAGAGATTTACATCACCATACATGGATGTACATAGTCCATAAATCCCTGCTTCTTTGTTTGCCTGCTTCTTTGTTTGCCTGCTTCCCCTTAAAGGGGGATGTAACATATAGATCCTTACAGCCTACATCCTTCTATAGCTTGGTCCTCAGTGCTTCTCATACCCATATGTTAGCCTCCTACCTAGGGTGCCCCACTACTGGCAAGAGCAGTGATGGCATTAACTCTCAGTGCCCCTTGCCTACAACTGCCCTCCTACCTATTGGAACCTCTAGTGGATCCTAAGGCAAATCAATGACAGGCTGCGGTTGTATGCGTGTCACCGCACATCAAAATGTTTTCATGACCCACCTGATCAGTCTTCCATGCTCCGAGCACTGCAGAGAGAGGGGGGGCGCGAGATCCCCCGCTGACAGCTGGCCGAAGAGGAGGAGAGCAGCAGGGGATCAGCTGAGCGGCGCCGCAATGAAGGTATTCACCACAGAAACATATACAGTCTAGACCACACAACACAAGCCTTCTCAGCTAGGGCTTATTTTGGGGGGTAGGGCTTATATTGCAGCACTCCCTGAAAATAACAGTAGGGCTTATTTCCGGGGGTAGGTCTTATTTTTGGGGAAACACGGTATGGAATTTTCTTTACTACCACTGACCACAAAGCATGAAATATTGTTTACTCGCACTGATGCTGGGACATTTTCTACTCCCACTGAACACATTCTGCCTCTCCTCCTAAAGTCTGCAGGACAGTAAAGTAGCCCATTGTTGAGAAAATCTGGAGACCTCTGCCCTAAGCACACTGAGATGACTTGACTCCTAGGGTTATTCAGGGACATAACAGTCTCTCTAGTCTTTGCATGAGCTCACCTCCAGAGATGCCTAGCCTAACCTATGCTACATTCTTCAGCTGAACTTCCATATTCCTGCTACAGGTCTTACTGACCTGGGTCCCACAAGACCCCGCTCACACCAATGTCATTACCAGAACATGTTCCCAAAGTTTTTAGGAGAAGCAGGAGTCCAGAAGCCAGAAAGCCCTTTGAATGTATCAAGAAGTCCTTACAGGGGTTGCCCAGAGATTTACATCACCATACATGGATGTACATAGTCCATAAATCCCTGCTTCTTTGTTTGCCTGCTTCCCCTTAAAGGGGGATGTAACATATAGATCCTTACAGCCTACATCCTTCTATAGCTTGGTCCTCAGCGCTTCTCATACCCATATGTTAGCCTCCTACCTAGGGTGCCCCACTACTGGCAGGAGCAGTGATGGCATTAACTCTCAGTGCCCCTTGCCTACAACTGCCATCCTACCTATTGGAACCTCTAGTGGATCCTAAGGCAAATCAATGACAGGCTGCGGTTGTATGCGTGTCACCGCACATCAAAATGTTTTCATGTGCACAGGGACACATGAGTGGCCCAGGATACAAACTGTATGTGTCAAGGGTCACTCACGTGTCTCTGTATGCATGCAAAAGCTCGGATGTGCAGTGACTCTCGAACAGCCGCAGCCAGTCATTGATCTGTACAGACAGATGCACACAAACACCTGCCACTCCCAGACACCTCCTGACCGCATAAACTTGTGTCTTCTTCATGCTGTATGACCCTCTGCCCCCATGTAAATGACGTCTAAGGTAATAAACTGAAAACAACTGTACAAATGTTAGAAGGTTAACAGTTATCTAATTATTGTGATGACAAAAAAAACTCAGGTTGGGCAGGCCAGGAACTAGTTGGATGGAAGGAAACTTGAAGGTCAACCTCCACCCCAACATTAAATGATCCTCACCTCATCCCTTACGCACACACCATAAAAACCAATTGGGTCATAATTTTAATCTAAAAATCTGTAGCATGCACAGTCCTTTAAGTGGTTGTTAAACAACTCCAGCTAAATCATTTTATTCTCTCTGTACCATAATAACAAGTGTCCCTGTGTAATGTAAAAAATCTTCCGATTTGTACCTATATGAGCTCTGCTCCGGGCGCTCAGCTGACTTGTCAGCTATCTTCACTCTCCGGCTCACAGCTGCAGTGGGTGAGGCTGAGCAGTCCCGCTGACGTCAGCCAGGGAGGAGAGGGGAGAGGAGAGATAGAGAGAACCGCATGTCAGTTGTGCACCCAGAGCGGAGCACATATAGGTACAGATTGGAAGATTTTTTACATTACACAGACATGGGGACACTTGTTATTATGGTACAGAGGGGATAAGACTATTTAGCTGCAGTTATGAGAGCAGCAGTAGTGGTTAGGGGCGGACACTGGTAACGGAAGACAGGCAGGGAGGGGAGGAGGACAGAGAGGACACAGGAGAGCAGATGGCATGCTGCGGATGATGGAATCACGTAAATGGACCATGGTGTCAGGGCTCAGCAGCCTTGATTATCGTGGTCAGTAACTTTGCAGAGGGTAGGGTATAGCCAGTCAGGATCAGACACGTTTTTTAGGTGTTACAGGGGGCCAAATGACACAGCACGAGCACTGTGCTGTATAACATGCTCTAAGGGAACAGGATTTTTTTTGGGGGGGTTAACAAATGCTTTAAAATGAGTATTGAAATTACTGCCTCAGCTAAAAGAGCATTCTAAACTTCTGTTTGTGTATGTGATAACATTTAAACTCCCCTTAATTTATCATAACTTACCTATCTACGCTATAATGCAGCTGCTGTTTTGTAGAACGTCACAACTTTCTGTTTTGCTCACAATTTTGGGGCATTGATGTTTGGATATTGAAAAACAAATTACATTTGCAACATGTCCTTCTGAGCGCTCCTCTGTACATGGGTTGGTTCCGCTGTCTGACTAATTTGACCATCCTTATGCAAATGGCTGTATTGTGCCACAATCACCAAGTTTGTCCATTACTTCTATCTTGATAACGTTGGAGGCACTAAATACCAATACCAATTAAAAGCAGAGAAAGCCTTAAAAATCTTTCATGGTCAAAATTTAACCCATGTGTGGTATTCAGATGCTGCTAACAGTAACACTATTTCCTTCACATCACTATTTTCGACAAGAGACTTATGTCATTAGGACATAATTAAGAAGTGACTGCTTGTGACCTTTACAGCAGATGCAGACAGTGGTTCATTGGGCCCATTCAGTTGGCGCTTACATCCCCAAAGCTCTCTATGTTATTGGATGACCAGCTGACAAACTGTCAATGCTTTAAGTGAATGAGTGCTTTCACCAGCCTCCCTTGAGTGTTACTTCCTTGTTTCTCTCCTTTTAGTGATAGCATTTATCTGTGATTTGCAGGAGCTGCTTCCCATTATAATGCTTCTTGCAAAGAGGGTCAAATACAGGACAAGCGCCATTCAAACAAATGGAGTAGAACTGTCACCTTTCGATAATAACTTGGCAGCTGCCTGCACTCCGGCAGATGTGCATTGTGCATTGTGCATAAAGCATACAATTTACTTACACCATAAATTTGGTGCGCCTACAGCTAGGCAAAGCAAAGAAGTGATCTGCAGTTCATAAATAAGTGTTGACTGAAAGCCTCCTTTCTGTGTATGTGATAGGCCAATTGCAGTTTCTACATAATTAAAACCCTTTGCTCAAAGAATGATACAATATTAGAGCTGCTAATTTTATTACAGGTTTTTTTAGCCATAAAAGTGAACCATAAATTAAAATAAAAAGTTGTTACAGTGATATATATACAGCATATATATATATATATATATATATATATATATATATATATATATATATATATATATACACACACACACAATATCTCACAAAAGTGTGTACAGCTTGTATAACAGTGTAAATTTGCTGTCCCCTCAAAATAACTCAACACACAGTCATTAATGTCTAAACTGCTCACAACAAACGTGAGTACACCCCTAAGTGAAAATGTCCAAATTGAGCCCATTATTTTCCAGCACTACCTTAACCCTCTTGGGCATGGAGTTCACCAGAGCTTCACAGGTTGCCACTGGAGTCCTTTTCCACTCTTCCATGATGACATCACGGAGCTGATGGATGTTAGAGACCTTGGGCTCCTCCACCTTCCGTTTGAGGATGCCCCACAGATGCTCAATAAGGTTTAGGTCTGGAGACATGCTTGGCCAGTCCATCACCTTTACCCTCAGCTTCCTTAGCAAGGCAGTGGTCATCTTGAAGGCGTGTTTGGGTTCATTATCATGTTGGAATACTGCCCTGCGGCCCAGCCACCCAAGGAGGGGATCATGCTTTGCTTCAGTATGTCACCGTACATGTTGGCAATGAACTGTAGCTCCCCAGTGCTATGCAGCCTCAGACCGTTACATACATAGTTACACAGTAGGTGAGGTTGAAAAAAGACACAAGTCCATCAAGTCCAACCTATGTGTGTGATTATATGTCAGTATTACCTTGTATATCCCTGTATGTTGTGGTCGTTCAGGTGCTTATCTAATAGTTTCTTGAAACCATCGATGCCCCCCGCTGAGACCACCGCCTGTGGAAGGGAATTTCACATCCTTGCCGCTCTTACAGTAAAGAGCCCTCTACGTAGTTTAAGGTTAAAACTCTTTTCTTCTAATTTTAATGAGTGGTCACGTTTCTTGTTAACCGCTTGCCGACCGCGCCATGTACATTTACGTTGGCAGAATGGCACGGCTGCGCAAAGTAACGTATATATACGTGCGGGAGCGTGCGTGACCATGCCCGTGGGACACGTGGACTCGATGTCCGCCGGTGTCCTGCGATCGTGTCACGGAGCGGCAGAACGGGGAGAGGCCAGTGTAAACAAGGCATCTCCCTGTTCTGCCTAGTGACAGGATACTGATCGTCTGCTCACTCTCATCGGGAGCAGTGATCAGTGTCGTGTCACAGCAAGCCCCACCCCACACAGTTAGAATCACTCCCTAGGACACACTTAACCCCTTCCTAGCCCCCTAGTGGTTAACCGCTTCCAGAGGCGTAACTATAAACCTCTGGGCCCCGGTGCAAGAAATCACGAAGGGCCCCCCCCCCCAGAAAAAGCATGACTTTTATACTTTTTTTTTGAGGGGGTGGCAACGGCGGTAGTTGAGGGGGGATGGCAGCTGTGGTACTTGAGGGAGGTGGCAGTAGTGGTACTTGAGGGGGTGGCGGCTGCGGTGGCAGTGGTGGTGCCATCCTCTCCCACCACCACCTGTGCCTCTTACTGATCCCATCCTCCCACCACTGATTTCATCCCTATCCCCCCCATCACCTCTGTTATAGAAGTAATGGGGGATAGGGATGAGATCAGTGGTGGGGGGATGGGATCAGTAAGAGGCACAGGTGGTGGAGGTTGGCATCGATTGCTCAGCTCTGCAAAATGTCACTTACCGATAATTAATCAATTCCCCGGGAATTCCGTTCGATCGGTCACGGTGCCTTCTAATCTCCCGCCAGGATGCCTTCTTGCCTCATGGGTAGACGGGTAGGTATTCCACGCAGAGAGGAAAGCTCCTCCCTCGCCTTCTCTCATTGGTGTCAGCATGTCTGCTGACTTATTTTTCAGTGTCTGCCCCCAGTCTCAGCGCTGCCTCTGCCCAGGCCCAGATTTACTCCCTTTGTTGCCCCAAGGCCAGGTCCTTCAATACCGCCCCCCACACACACACCATCACATACGGGGACTCCCCAGAGAGCCCCTCTTATATCAGGGTCCCCAGAGAGCCTCCCTACTTACATCAGGGTCCCCAGAGAGCCTCCCCCTACATTAGGGTCCCCAGACTTACATCAGGGTCACCAGAGAGTCTCCCCTTACATCAGGGTCCCCAGAGAGCCTCCCTTACATCAGGGTCCCCAGAGAGCCCCCCCTTACATTCGTGTCCCCACAGAGCCTCCCCTCTTACATTAGTGTCCCCAGAGTGCCTCCCCTATTACATTAGTGTCCCCAGAGAGCCCCTCCTTACATCAGGGTCCCCAGAGAGCCTCCCCTTACATCAGGGTCCCCAGAGAGCCTCCCCTTACATCAGGGTCCCCAGAGAGCCTCCCCTTACATCAGGGTCCCCAGAGAGCCTCCCTACTTGCATCAGGGTCCCCAGAGAGCCCCCCCTTACATTAGTGTCCCCAGAGAGCCTCCCCTCCTACATTAGTGTCCCCAGAGAGCCCCTCCTTACATTAGGGTCCCCAGAGAGCCTCCCTACTTACATCAGGGTCCCCAGAGAGCCCCCCTTACATTAGTGTCCCCAGAGAGCCCCCCCTTACATTACATTAGTGTCCCCAGAGAGCCCCTCCTTACATCAGGGTCCCCATAGAGCCCCTTCTTACATCAGGGTCGCCAGAGAGCCCCTCCTTACATCAGGGTCGCCAGAGAGCCCCTCCTTACATCAGGGTCGCCAGAGAGCCCCTCCTTACATCAGGGTCGCCAGAGAGCCCCTCCTTACATCAGGGTTGCCAGAGAGCCCCTCCTTACATCAGGGTCACCAGAGAGCCTCCCCTTACATTAGGGTCGCCAGAGAGCCCCCCCCCCTTACACCAGATTCCCCAGAGAGCCTCCCCTTACACCAGGGTCCCCAGAGAGCCTCCCCTTACACCAGGGTCCCCAGAGAGCCTCCCTGCTTACACCAGGGTCCCCAGAGAGCTCCCCTTACACCAGGGTCCCCAGAGAGCCCCCCTTACACCAGGGTCCCCAGAGAGCCTCCCCCTTACACCAGGGTCCCCAGAGAGCCCCCCCTTACACCAGGATCCCCAGAGAGCTCCCCTTACACCAGGATCCCCAGAGAGCTCCCCTTACACCAGGGTCCCCAGAGAGCCCCCCCTTACACCAGGATCCCCAGAGAGCTCCCCTTACACCAGGATCCCCAGAGAGCTCCCCTTACACCAGGGTCCCCAGAGAGGCCCCCCCTTACACCAGGGTCCCCAGAGAGCCCCCCCTTACACCAGGGTCCTCAGAGAGCCCCCCCTTACACCAGGGTCCCCAGAGAGCCTCCCCCTTACATCAGGGTCCCCAGAGAGCCCCCCTTACATGAGGGTCCCCATAGAGCCCCCCTTACACCAGGGTCCCCAGAGAGCCCCCCCCTTACACCAGGGTCCACATAGAGCTCCCCCTTACACCAGGGTCCACATAGAGCTCCCCCCTTACACCAGGATCCCCAAAGAGCCCATCCCTAACATTAGTGTCCCCAGAGGCCCCCTTCCTTACATTAGTGTCCCCAGAAAGACCACCCCCCCTCTTACATCAGGGTCCCAAAACAGCTGACTCCCCTCCATGCAGGGGTTCCCCTGTACCTGGCTGGTGGAGGTGGAAGGCGGCGATCGGCAGCTCTATGGTGTCCACAGGCAGGGGGGTCTTGCTGGGGCTAGTAGTTCTATCTCCGAATCATGTATACAGCAGAGGGGGAGGGGGAGGGGCCTCTGACCCGGGCATCAGCAACATTGTACAAGCAGTGTGAAAGTGAAACTAATACCTGCCCGGGTCAGAGGCCCATCCCCTTCCCTCTCCACTGTATACACACTGACACAAGAGAGAGAGAGAGAGAGTACTACAAGCCCCAGGGAGATCCCTGCCCACACAGGCACCATAGAGCTGCCGATCGCCGCCTTCCACCTCCTACCACATCTCCCCACTGCACTCTAAACGGCCAGCCAGAGGTGCAGGGGGAGATGACTTGGGAGTCTTGGGGGGTTGCCGCGGTGCTGCCCCTGCATCCACTGGCGGGCGGTGGGCGGGCCCCTCACACGGGCGGCGGGCGGGCCCCCCGGACTTCACAGAACTACAGGGCCCAGTCACAACTGCGACTGCTGAGACCCTGAAAATTCCGCCACTGACCGCTTCCCTGCCAGTCACATTTATACAGTAATCAGTGCATTTTTATAGCACTGATCGCTGTCTAAATGTGAATAGTCCCAAAATAGCGTCAAAAGTGTCTGATGTGTCTGCCATAATGTCACAGTCACGATAAAAATCGCTGATCGCCGCCATTACTAGTAAAAAAATAAATAATAAAAATGCCATAAAACGATCCCCTATTTTGTAGACACTATAACTTTTGCGCAAACCAATCAATAAACGCTTATTGTGATTTATTTTACCAAAAATATGTAGAAGAATACGTACCGGCCTAAACAGCAAAACAGCAAAAAGTACAAAATACTGCTTTTTTATCAAAACTGTCACTCTATTTTTGTTTATAGTGCAAAAAATAAAAACCGCAGAGGTGATAAAATACCACCAAAACAAAGCTCTATTTGTGAGAATAAAAGGACGTCAAATTTTGTTTGGGAGCCACTTCGCACGACCGCGCAATTGTCAGTTAAAGCGACGCTTTCCCGAATCGCAATATGTGGCCCGGTCATTTGGCACTCAATCCTCCGGGGCTGAAGTGGTTAAACGCCCTTCCGCAAAAAAGTTTTATCCCTTTTGTGGGGTCACCAGTATGGTAGTTGTAAATTGAAATCATATCCCCTCTAAAGCGTCTCTTCTCCAGAGAGCATAAGTTCAATGCTCGCAACCTTTCCTCATAACTAATATCCTCATGACCCTTTATTAGCTTCGTTTTTACTCGCTCCATTTCCAGTACATCCTTCCTGAGGACTGGTGCCCAGAACTGGATAGCATACTCTAGGTTTGGCCGGACCAGTTCTGTTTGCTTTGTTAGCAGCAGCTTGGCATTGCATGTCATTGCTGAGCCTATCATCTACTAGGACCCCAGGTCCTTTTCCATCCTAGATTCCCCCAGAGGTTCTCCCCCCAGTGTATAGATTGAATTCGTATTTTTGCCACCCAAATGCATTATTTTACATTTTTCTACATTGAACTTCATTTGCCATGTAGTTGCCCACCCTATTAATTTGTTCAGATCTTTTTGCAAGGTTTCCACATCCTGCGGAGAAGTTATTGCCCTGCTTAGCTTAGTATCGTCCGCAAACACAGAGATTGCACTGTTTACCCCATCCTCCAGGTCATTTATGAACAAATTAAACAGGATTGGTCCCAGCACAGAACCCTGGTGGACCCCACTACCCACCCCTGACTATCCCGAAAACTCCCCATTTATCACCACACTCTGAACTCGCCCTTGTAGCCAGTTTTCAATCCATGTACTCACCCTATGGTCCATGCCACTGGAACTTATTTTATACAGTAAACGTTTATGGGGAACTGTGTCAATCGCTTTTGCAAAATCCAAATACACCACCCCTACGGGCCTTTCTTTATCTAGATGGCAACTCACCTCCTCATAGGTTAAAAGATTGGTTTGGCAAGAACGATTCTTCATGAATCCATGCTGATTACTGCTAATGATACCGTTCTCATTACTAAAATCTTGTATATAGTCCCTTATCATCCCCTCCAAGAGCTTACATACTATTGATGTTAGGCTAACTGGTCAGTAATTCCCAGGTATGTATTTTGGGCCCTTTTTAAATATTGGTGCTACATTGGCTTTTCTCCAATCTGCTGATACTATTCCAGTCAGTAGACTGTCAGTAAAAATGAGGAACAATGGTCTGGCAATTACTTGACTCAGTTCCCTAAGTACCCTCGGGTGCAAGCCATCTGGTCCCAGTGATTTATTAATGTTAAGTTTCCCAAGTTTAATTTTAATTCTGTCCTCTGTTAACCATGGAGGTGCTTCCTGTGATGTGTCATGAGGATAAACACTGCAGTTTTGGTAACTGACGCCCCCCCCGATTCCCTCGTGAAGACTGAGGAGAAGACTAAATTCAATACCTTCGCCATCTCCCTATCCTTTGAAACCAGATGTCCTTCCTCATTCTTTATGGGGCCAACATGGTCTGTCCTACAGTTTTTACTGTTTACATACTTAAAGAATTTCTTGGGATTTTTTTTGCTCTCCTCCACTATGTGTCTTTCATGTTCTATCTTAGCCTTACATTTCTTGTTGCATTCTTTATAAAGTCCGAATGCTGATGATTATCCCTCAACCTGTATTTTTTTAAGGCCTTCTCCTTTGTTTTTATATGCATTTTTACATTGGAGCTAAGCCATCCAGGACTTTTGTTCGTTTTTTTTAATTTATTACCCAATGGGATGCTTTGGATAACGCCCTTATTTATTATGCTCTTAAAGCAAACCCATCTCTCCTTCGTGTTCTTTGTTCCTAATATTTTATCCCAATTTATGCCTTCTAGAAAGGTTCCTAGTTTAGGGAAGTTGGCTCTTTTCAAATTCAGTGTCTTTGTATTCCCCTTATGTTTCCGATTTGTGTGATTTATACTGAAGCCAATTGACCTGTGATTGCTGTTACCTAAATTGCCCCATATTTCCACATCCGTGATCAGGTCTGTATTGTTGGTAATCAGTAGATCCAGTAACGCTTTATTTCTAGTTGGTGCGTCTACCACCTGACCCATAAAATTGTCCTGCAAGACATTTAGGAACTGGCGAGCCTTAGATGAATGAATTGAATTCAATGCTCCTCATATATGCATACACATGTATAAAGAATATTGCAAATGTTGCTAATAATGTGCAGGGTTTTATCAATAAGCTCTAACCTGGTCAAATCCACCATTCATGCATTAAACAAAAATATCTTTACTTTGAGATACACTAGAACATAAACCTCCCCTCCTTCCTGTATTATGTTATTCTGCATGCTTAGTAGTGTTGATATAGAATAGAAAAAGCAGATTTGATTGGTAAAGTTGGTCCCCACTTTTTGATAGCATTATATGATATAGAGCCAACCTGCATTTACATACCGTATTTGCCGGCGTATAAGGCGACTGGGCGTATAAGGCGACTGGGCGTACAAGACGACCCCTTATTTTTCAAGTGAAAACATAGCTTTTGGGCTTTACTCCCCGTATAAGACTACCCCCTTCCAAGGCAACACCATTTAAAAAAAAACATGGATTCCACCACATATTCACCACTGACCTAAGACACATGGGCATACTTTACATCCACCACAATAATCGCTATTTCAACAGGTGTTAAAGTCACCTGTGCCACCATTGCAGCCTCAGCTCACCTGTGCCACCATTACAGCCTCTGCTCACCTGTGCCACCATTGCAGCCTCTGCTCACCTGTGTCACCATTGCAGCCTCAGCTCACCTGTGCAGAGGATCATCAAGAGGAAGAGAAAAGCCACGGGATTACAGAGCGGATTGTCGGCTGTTACAGCAGAGTTTATCCCTGACATGCAGACTGCGGGCGTCCATTGTTCAAAAGCTGCGCCTCCTCCTCGTCCTGTTCCGTGATAGGCGGAACACTCAGTTTCCCAGCAGAGCCTGTGTTCAGTGTTCCGCCTATCACGGACATTGTCTCGTCCTCGGCCGAGGACGAGAGGATGTCCGTGATAGGCGGAACACTGAACACAGGCTCTGCTGGGAAACTGAGTGTTCCGCCTATCACGGAACAGGACGAGGAGGAGGCGCGGCTTTTGAACAATGGACGCCCGCAGTCTGACTCTGCATACAGAGTCTAATGCCGGCGTATAAGATGACCCCCGATTTTTGGGGGATATTTTTAAGCATAAAAGGTCGTCTTATACGCCGGAAAATACGTTACATTTTGTCCTGTAAAAATTGCTAAGTCTAGATATTTTTAGACCTCTTGTTCTGTTACTAAATAGGCTTGTTTAGAAATTCCTCGCATGCAATTCTCTGTTAAAACTGGAAACTATGACCCATTCATAGAACAAAATATCTTAAACCTGCAGGTTTAATAATGCACATGTGTTCAGCATCCTGTCCCGGACTTGTCTCTGAGCCATTCTTATAACTAGATTGTGCAAGATTGTAAGGATATGATTTGTGATTAGGAACAGTCTTACTGGGTGGATAAATTAGGGCTGGTTCACGCCACAATGTGTAAGTTTTTGCACTTTCCTGCGCAACACATTTTTCACAGCCAATTGAGCCGTACCATCCGCATAGTACTGCTGTACCGTGCGTCTTGGTGGCTGCAAACAATCATACTTGTTAGTAGCTATTACCTAGATAATGGGGCTTGTTTACTAAAGGCAAATAGGCTGTTCATTTTAAAAGAAAAGTTGCACTTTGCAGGAGAATTTCCCCCACAGTTTAGTGAATGTGGTGAAGTGTCACTTTGCAAAGAATACCCAATTACGTACAAGTTAGAAAAAAACAGCATTTTGTTTGCACATGATTTGATGTTGATGATGGAAGTCTGCAGAGCTTCACCTCATTTACCTTATCAGTTCTGGGGGAATTCCCTTGCAAAGTGCAGTTTCCTTTGGAAAGTGAACAGCCTATTTGCCTTTTGGTAAATCAACCCTAATGGCATCAAGTCTAATTTCTAATGCCTCCCACATCATCCACTGAGGATGACCAGTTCAAACCATCTAGAGAGACTGTGCCCTCATTAGACTCAGAAAAATACAGCTTACAAAGTAGTGAAGCCTTATGAAGTCAGAACCATTCTGTGCAGAATGCTGCTGGGAGCTGAGTCTCGAGTGGTAATGCACTCCCAGGGGTTGTGAGCATGACAACCTGGGCTCACAAGAAGTAAGCTAAATTATGCTGACCATCATTCAACCCAGAAGGGGACTGGCAGTAGAGCAGAGTTTCTTAGAAATGATCATTCCTGACTTTTTTTCTCTGGCCTAGACACCAAGTAACTGCATACATTTCAACTTCTTTGCAGAACACTAATATTGCACAATTTTTTTTTTTAAATTGAATAAAAATTTGGCAAAGATCATGTTTGTGTGTGGCCAGCACTACAATCTGCTTATAGCTAAATAGCGATTATCCAAATGAAACTTGGGGTAGTTGCTAGGGTTTTTTTTTTTTTTTCACAATCAAGAGGTAGGGTTTTAAATAACCTTGGGCACCACAGAAAAGCAAAATGATCAACATATAGGAATATTCCAAAATATGTATATTTAATAAGTATGGTCACATACTAACTTTTCATGCCTCCCTCTATGCCAAAGACAGCATCCCCGTTTGCAGCTGAGCCTGGATGAGAGGAATGGAGTAAAGCTGTTTCTGAATGCGGTGAATGAGGTGGTGTGGTGAATAATTTCCTGCATCACTTGTATGGATTAGAGACACTGAAGGTTTCTCAGGGCATTTTCATACTGCAGGGTGGTACTGGAAAGTTTGTAGACTGGTGCAACTACACCAGACTTGACAGGACTGTAGAACAATTAAATTGTTGGCCATCTATTAGAAAGCAAAGCCAAACTGCTCCAGGTGTGAGCAATCCCACGCTTCAACCTCACATTGCAGGTCCAGTCCGCAATCTGGATAGGAGCCACTGGAACAGGAAAAGGTTTGACCGCACTCACAGGTTTGAATCAAATGTGAAGTCTTTACTGAAGATAATTTATCTTCAATAAAGTCTTTACTTTTGCTTCAAACCTGTGAGTGTGGCCAAACCTTTTCCTGTTCCAGTGGCTCCTATCCAAATTGTTGGCAACGCTTGGGTCCTGGGGATCTGAGAAGGAGATTCGGGGCACATGCCCCCTGTTGCCAGAGCCTAGTACTGACATGGTCTGTACATATTTTATACATATTCTGCAATCAGATAATCAGAGCTAGATGTGTACAGGCTACTTTGGCAAGCCTAGACCTTAAGGTTGGGTTCAAATCTCACAGCAGGGGTCTGGTGCTTCCCCGTTCACCGTTTCAGGTCCAATTTCAACACAAATTTTTGGCTGAATTCGGACCTGAAACGGACCAAAAGACGCACAGAAGCCGCAGCGGAGATATATGAACCGGCTCCAAGAGAGCCGGTCACAATCTCCTGCTATTGGATGTGGGGAACTAGTGTGAACCCAGTCTCAATGTGTACTGTTCTTAACATATGTATCCAGCTACAAGTATTTCTAGGTATCAATCTTAAGGCAACATTCAGTGCTGGACTTAATTTGTGAATCTGTAGCTGGGAGTATACCTCTGTTACCTAGGCCCATATGATAATTAAACCCCAACTGAAATCTAGACATGTACATTCGTTTTCGTCCGAATGCATTTTTGTCCGAATTTCAGGTATTTTCGTTATCATTTTAACAAACGAAAATTAACACTGTTCTGTCTCAAGGACATATAGTTTAAACCTTCTTGCCCCATAAACTTCAGATACCATATTTCTTTGATCTCAACTTTATTAGAACAAGCCAGGTAAATCTACAAATAACAAAAATAAACCTCAATAAGTAAAATATCTCATACAATACAGCATACATTGCAGAAACAACGATACACTATACAAGATGAGATAGTAAAAACTTACTTTTTAAGTTCTCTAAGGGGTGATGGTGATAGATTGAACAAGACTTGTCCTGCCTCCTGCAGTGTCTTCTCAAAGCATGGTGAATCTGCTTCACTTCCTGTGAAGATTCTACCCAGAATACCTTGCTTACAAACTACTTCCTGGGTTACACATACAATGCATGAAATACCGTATATACTCGAGTATAAGCCGAGTTTTTCAGCCCTTTTTTTAGGGCTGAAAGTATACCCCTCGGCTTATACTCGAGTCAGTACCTCAAAATCGTGAAATTCTGCGGCCGGCGTCTATTGTTCAAATCTCGCGCCGTTCTCCCTGTCCCTTCGGCGATAGGCGTTTCCAGAAAACACTGTGATGAGTGTTTGCGCCTATCACGGAGGTCCTCTTGTCCGACGTCCGTGATTGGCCGAGCACTGAACACAGTGCCTGCTGGGAAACGGAGTCGGCGAATGAGAGGACCTCCGTGATAGGCGCAAACACTCAACACAGTGTTTGCTGGAAACGCCTATCACGGAAGAGACAGGGAGAACGGCGCGAGATTTGAACAATGGACGCCGCCGCGGAATTACAAGATTTTGAGGTACTGACTCGGGCACAGGGAGGCGGAATCGACACAGTAAGGGGAACACAGTGAGGTGAAAGTGGGCAGTGAGATGGCAATGGGCACAGTAAGGGGGCACAGTGAGACGACAATGGGCACAGTGAGGTGACAATGGGCAGTGAGGTGGCAGAGTGAGATGCCAATGGATGGGCACAGTAAGGTTGGGCAATGGGCACATCCCCCCCCCCCTCGGCTTATACTCGAGTCAATAAATTTTCCCAGTTTTTTTGGTAAAAGTAGGTACCTCGGCTTATACTCGAGTCGGCTTATACTCGAGTATATACAGTAATAAACAAGAGTGAAGCAGTACCAAAAAAGGATGCTAGATGGTGCCTGCGCTCTGCATATAATTGTCTATGTAAATTACAACTTTAAATGTAATTTTAATCACACAAATACAGATAATCAGAATATAGACAACTGATGGTCAGAACAAACACACAGAATCCGAAATCCAAAAGATCCGACATAAAAAAATGCTTTATTTTCGTTTTCGTTGCTACAACAGTTCGATATAGATAGGAGATTTGACATGACAATAGCAATCTGTGTCTATCGAACCTGTGGTTGAATGTGCCTAACCTTAACTCTATTAGCCCAAGATTATTGTACATAGAGAGAAAAGATTCGACATCATAGAGACAGTGTTGGAGTAGACCATTCAACATAAACTATGAAGATTCGACGAAGCAGCGAAAAACATACAAACAACGAATCTGTCTGTAGCGGGTACTCCAAATTTAGGTGGTCTTTATGTCCAAATTTAGGGGGATGACCCGAGCACTAGTATGGCTCGGGCCTTCTAATTGTGCTGGACTCTGCTTTGTTGCTGTGTGCCTATGTAGAGTTCCCTGTGGCCTGCAGGTGGCGCTGCCATGTTGGGTCAGGGTTGAACCATAGGTTGCATTGGCGCGATTGGATGTCCTCTCTCGGCTACCATGCAGTGGGCTGGTTCTGCCTGCTGTGCATGCCGGGAGAGGATATAAAATAGGCAGACACCATTTATTCAGGGAGAGACCCGGGGACAAGTACCCGGAGGAGTGTGTCCCCTTAGGAGGGGGGCGCGTACACCGACTGAAGAGTCTCGGGCACCTTCAGCCCGAGACCGCAACGTTCCGGGTAGGCCCAGTACCTTCAACTGGGTCTACAGGCAGAACTTTGGAGTCCTAGGATGCCCGGGTGAGGGTATCCGCTCTGACCAAGAGGAAGCCAGGGGAGGATCGGTCCCATAACAGGAGATAAGTGATAGTTAGATTGCTGTCTCGGGAAAGGCCTGGTGACCTGTCGGAGGGAAGGATCCTATGCTCCGCAGAACTGACCCTGCGAAGTGCTGCTGCTCTTCGAGGACATACTGAAGTTGTCCTTGGAGGATTTAAAGTGCTTGTTCGAGGTCCACATCGGCTGCTAGGACCATTGAGGGACTATCCGGGTGAGCTGTACCCACTCGGGACCGAGTGGTGATAAATCTGGGAGTTCTGTGCCTGAATCTGCTTTGGTTCAACTATTATCTCTCTCATCTACTCTCTCTTACCTCAAGCAAAGATACAAAATAAACTCAACGTTGGAGTTTAAGTGGTTTGGACATTGACTTTATTAAAGAGGGAAAAGTACAGACTCGTCTCTACATTTTGGAGACAGGAATCAGTGGAAGGAGGTAACTCGCTGCGGGACCCAAATACATATACACCGCCTGACCTCTAAACTAGAGGACACAGGCTTGTGGCATGGGTGCCTCTTCTTTCCCCTAAGAGGAGAGGGTAGTGCTACATGTCATTGAAGGCTTATGGTGTTTGTCGAAAGTTCTAAGAAGATTTGACAAGCAGCTAAACTGTACGACGCCGCAATCGTACATTTCCGGTCAAATGCTCGGCCCATAGGCTTTAGAAGAATTAGAATGTTGGTTGACTAGTAATAATAATTTATAAATATAATTTTTACTAGTGTCATACAACATTAGAATTCTTCTATAGTTTGTAGGCGGAACATTCGACCAGAAATGTACGATTGCGGCGTCGTAGTTTAGCTGCTCCGTCGAATCTTCTTAGAACATTCGACAGACACCATAAGCCTTCAATGACAGATTTGACCTTAATTCATTCGGATTTTCGGACGAATGCATTTATTAACGAAACAAAATAAATAAAAACGAATTTCGGGAGTAACTAAATAAATTTATTTTTCGAACGAAAACGAAATTCCAAAAGGAAATATTTCAGTGTGCACATGTCTACTGAAATCAGGCGCTTACTTCTCCTGTTTAGTTATTATTATTTTTTATTACAGGTATTTATATAGCGCCGATAATTTACATAGAACTTTATATCTGTATTATGCATTCACATCAGTCCCTGCCCTCAAGGAGCTTACAATCTAAGGTATGTTTCTGAGTTTACCAATAAGTGTCTAATCTTCAAAGATATAGAATCAAGACGAAAAAAAAAAAACATGCAAGAGACTGGAAAATTCTGTCCTGTTTTTTTGGCAATCTACTAGCAATAATTTCTATGGGATCAAGACCTCTAAATTTAATACTAGAGCCAAATGGTCTTGAGAACTATGCTGCTAAGGTTATATGTGACAAGACATCTTCTGTGCTTGTATTATTCACTTCTCCAGCTTCAAACTACATGCTACAGGTGTATAATTTACTACATGCCATGTGGACTTAATCATGAAGAAACCTTGAGTTTAGATTAAACCAAAGGATTTCAGGTATGTTAAGACAAAATCTAGCAGTCATGTTAAATTGATCTATTTTTCGCAATTTACTTTTTCACTGCAATCTGACAGTTTTGTGTTTTTATTATATATTACACACATAAATATGATTTTATGGGGGGAAGTGATGGATGTTTATTTCTTTCAAATTCAGAACATTGCATTTTAAATAGGTCTTTACATGATTAAGTAAATGGTTTTCTAAAAAGCAATAACCTCCTGTGGAATGACTGCACAGATTGCAGGGAGAAGCCAGAACCTGCAGCAAAAATCATGTGTGCATTTACTTCTTAAAGTGACTGTAAAGCTTGTTGTGTTATACTTACTTGCCCAGCTTGAAACTCCTCTTCTGGGGTCCCCCACCAGCAATCTTGACTCCTCCTCTTTTGTGTCTGCCCCCATAGCAAGCTGCTTGTTATGGGGGAAGATGTGAGGGCTCATGCACTGGAGCTAGTCATCCCGCCACTCAGAGACTGGCTCAGCACTGTAAGCTTAGAGCAGGGTTTCTCAACTCCAGTCCTTAAGGCGCCCCAACAGGTCATGTTTTCAGGCTCTCCATTGTTTTGCACAGGTTATTTGATCAGTTTAACTGCCTTAGTAATTACCACAGCTGTTTCATCTGAGAGAAATCCTGAAAACATGACCTGTTGGGGCGCCTTGAGGACTGAAGTTGAGAAACGCTGGCTTAGAGCATTGGAGGAGACAGTGAGAAGGCAGGTGGGGGCATGTTTTTGCAGAAGAGATAGTGCGATGTCGCCGCTGTCCCCTCTTCCACGAAGTGTCCATCTTCCTTCCGGGTATCGCGGCTTCGGCGCTGTGATTGGCCGGAGCCGCGATGATGTCATGGCACGACACGATCTCCTTTAGAAACAGCACTAAAGGTTTCTAAAGTGCGCCTGCGCCGTTGTCTACGCATGCACCATAGACATCGGCGCCCGTCTCATTTGTAAACATCTCCTAAATGGTGGAGGTTTGGGAGATATTTCGACCACCTACAGGTAAGCCTAGGCTTACCTGTAGGTAAAAGTGGTTGTAACGGGTTTAAATGATGCCCAACGTCATATAACCTGGAAGTGGCTGTACCCCTACACTCTACTTCCAGTGCGTCCTGTATATTGATGATACCTATAGCCGAGTATGAGATAGTGTTGATGCTGGGAGAAACACAGTCAGTCAGATATCTGTTATTCCTTCTCTCGATACATTTTTATTTAAGATTTGGGTGAACATATTGGTACTATTTCCTTAGTACACATTTCGCTGAGCGGTTTGCTCTTGTTTTCTACAGTCTGGTTGTTTCTTATAATATGCCGGTATAATTCATGCATACATTCACTTTAGTACAGCGTGTTATTTAATTTGCGCATCTTGTATTCTTGGAATTTTGTGTAAGCTGTTACCATCTCTATTCATGTTGCTATTTCCCTATTAGAATTCAAGATATGCGAATGACCTTTTTCTTGTATACAATATTTAATAAAAGCAAGTTTATAAAAAAAAAAACCCTGGAAGTGGCTGAGAACATACTGTCAGTATAGATCGTCATGGACCCACCTTCCAAGAGGGCAACACTATAGTGCCCTGCATTTAAAATGTACTGCTGCAGATAGCAGGGCTGTCTTAATTAATTGTTGTAATTCCTTTTCAGAACTCAATGGGCCATACACACAGACTGAGATATACTTCGAGTTTACAACAACATGGACTGGCCAGGACCCGTGAATATGACACTCACAATGTAATATTGTGTAGCCATACCCCTGTAGGGGTTTGCTTAATGTTGTGGTTCACCTGTTACCCTGCTCAACCCGGTATCCATCTCTCAATCACTCAGAGACATAGATCAGTATATAAGCTTTGTTTTTTTTGAGGGAATTAACTTGGATGGGTAAAGGATAAATATGTGATTCCCAGAATGATTCAGCACAACTTGCTTGGGACTTCTATATACACTCCAGTATATACACTCCAGTCTTCGCTCCAGCACAAACACTTGCTTAAGACCTCTTTTAATTCCCTCCTCCACCACTTCACTTGCTCCATAACATAACTCCTCCAGCACTTCACTTGCCACAGACTGTTATTCCTCCTCCAGCACTTCCTTTGCTGCAGACTGTTACTCCTCCAGGCCTGACACTAACTCAGCCAGGCCTTAGTCGATTGCCCTTTGCGGGCAGAGGCCTCAAAACCCCTATGGTGTAGAGATAGTACAGGTGCTAACTATCCTCTATTTTGCTACGAAACCCAAATAGCTCTCTTCAGGCCTTGCCAGCCAGTCTGGGTGCAATGACCTCCCTCCACTGCCCTTCCCACAGTCCACTCTTCTGGTTCTGCACCCATCTCAAACTGCAAACTCCCAGTTCTCTCAGGCGTGCCTCCCCAGTCCTCCCGACTGTGTTTCACTCACCAGCCCTCTTGGCTGCATCCAGTTGTCCTCTCTAGAGTCTCTTAGCAGTGTTCTCTCCCGCTGTCCTCTCCTTGCTCTCTCATGAGCCTCTCCTCCAGGATCTCTTCTCTCCTCCTGGATGCACCAGCCCAAGGTCACTCCCCCTAGACTGGGAAGCTCCCTGTTGGCCTCCACAGTCTCTCACTCCAGCACTTCCACCCGACAACTCCTCCCCAGCTGGGCTGACCCTGGGTATTTAAGGAGGCCTGCCTCCTGCCAATTCAAGTTGGGAATTGGTCAAGGCTCCTCAAAATACCCCAGGCACCTCCACCCCTCCTCTCCTCCTCTCTTTCTAGCACCTTCTAGAAAGAAGAAAGAGGTGACAGTGATGCTACCTGTGAGTCACCCAGCCCTCCCCTGAGCCACTCCCTACCCAGAATGAAAACAAACAGGCCTAGCCACCAGCTAGAACTGCCTAAATTTTCCTACTCTGCTAGAAAAATTCTCACCCTAGCACCTACCTAAGTAGAGGGTGCTACAATTGCAAAGTGTGCACTGATGTCAGCCCACACCAGGAGAAGAGGGAAATTTGGAAAAGGACCCTGCTTGACACATGGTCGATCTTAAGACAGCCAGAAAATGGAAGTATAAAATTAAAAAATAAAATTCATATGACAGGTCTAATGGGGAGGAGCCCAGAGTTACGGTGGTCATACATGGTTAGTTTTACTTTGTTCAGCTAGCTGTCTGAAGCAAAAAAAGACAAACAGATTAATCCATCGACCTAAACAAGGTGAATGGAGGAATTCCTCTTGTCGGGACACTGGTCAGCAGCTGAAGCTGATTGCCTGCAGCCACTGATCAAGTGAGAATGGCCATGCGCTGATTGAAATTCGGCCAGCCCCTGCTCAGCTGTTCCAATTTCAATCAGCGTATGGCCAGGTTTAGGTTTTAAATTTTAAAACCTTTGACTAAGTATCCCTTACTTGAATTCTTGGAAGAACATATTTGTTCCCCTATCTACTGTAATTTGTGTGAATTAGTGGTTTAGATTATCCTCCCTAATTCAAATAAGAAAAAACTGTGATGACTGAGTAAAGAGATTGGAAAATCTAGTGACTTCATCTTTATTTGATAGAGATTTCTCTTGTTAAGGATTAATTCACACATACTGGTGACAGACTGAAAATCCTAGTCAGTATTAAAGCATCTGTTCTGGAAAAAGCAATTACAACATCTTATAGTGGAGGGTGATTGATTACTTGCAATGTTCCTTATTTCAAGGACTTATCAGCTGAGTAAATGTGAGTAGATCTTGGTGTTACTTTCGGGGAGTCCGTCCACTGCGGCTCCTAACATCTTATATTAAAATATGTTGTTTGTGTTGTATCATGGGAAATGAAGACCAATGCTATGCTATGTTATTTATTATTTATATACCATACAGTATATTGTAACTTAAATGATTATTACTATTTTTTTACTATTGAGTCCTTATAGAACATTATAAGAAATCAATCACCTGCTACTAGAATGTTTTCTAGTTGCTTTTTCCAGGGGAGAAACTTAAAGCGGAGTTCCACCCAAAAATTGAACTTCCGCTGTCTGGAATTACCCCCCCCCCTTCTGGTGTCACATTTGGCACCTTTCAGGGGGGAGCAGATACCTGTCTAATAAAGGTATTTGCTCCCACTTCCAGCGCACGGTGATCTACGCCATGTCCGACCCCTGTTCCGCCCCTCGCTGTCTTCTGGGAGACACACAGAAGACAGCAAGGACCACTCTGCATGTGCAGTAGGGAACCAGGCTGTGAAGCCGCAAGGCTTCACTTTGTGATTCCCCTACTAGAAATGCCGGCGCCGGCACCCATTGCTGAGAGACGAGTCGGCTTCGGGTGAAGACATCGTGGGCACCCTGGACAGTAAGTGTCCTTATTTTAAAAGTCAGAAGCTGCAGTATTTGTAGCTCCTGACTTTTAATTTTATTTTTTTTAGGCAGAACTCTAAAGAAGTACTGACTTATGTCCTCCTCCCCACCTCCTCTACTACATTTGGCACATATTTTTTTGGGGGGGGTAGCGGGTACCAAGTTTAGAGTATTGGCTCCTACTTCAGCCCCCTCTCTTTGCCCACAGCCTTCTGGGACACGTCACAGGTCCCAGAAGGCTGCAAAACCATTCACTAAGTGCAGTGCGGCTCACACATGTGCAGTGGAAAGCCGGCTGTGAGTCCGCAAGGAGTCACATCCGGCTTCCCACAGTAGACATGCTGGTGCTGGGGACCCGAAGACCAGCAAAGAACTGGCCCAGGTGAGGACAGCACTGGATCCCTGGACAAGTAAGTGTGATTTTATTAAAAGTCAGCAGCTACAGTATTTGTCACTAGGGTGAAAATCTACTTTAAATGCCAACCAAAACTCTCAGTCTAAACTTATCAGTTAGTGTGAATGAATCATTAACAAGAACATTCTCCATCAAATCACAGCAGGTCATTTTCTAGATTTTCAGGTCTCTTTATTTAATTGATACCCCAGAAAAAGTCCTTTTGTCGACTAAACCAGTCGGATTGAGCTATATGTTCCTGCTATCGTGCATTTTACATATTTGGATGTTCAGTGGTAGCTTCCTTCCTTTTTTACCATGCAATGATGTTTTTACTATGGATACATTGCAAGTGCAATACTTTATATTAAATGCAACCCATAAGAGGTTTTACACTATCCAGCGTTTTATGTTTTTTTTGGATCTGACTACATGATCATCGTTTGGGTGGAGTTCCCTGGATGCTCTGGAGCTGTTTCTGACGTGGTTCCTTTGTACATCCCCTGCTGATGACCCCTACCGGGACATATTCATCAAGCCTGTTTTGACCCTTCATAATAAAGGGTCCAGGCTCTCTGGTAAGAGTCCATTGTGTGGTGGTGGTGTGTTCACTTGGTGAAGGGATTGGATAACCTTATCCATAGTTGAATAATGGAGTTTGCCATTTGACCACTATGGTCCATTTGAGAGATAGATTTTTTCTGGAACATTTTTATTTATTTTTTCAGTATTTTACAATTATACAATTTTCTTGTACAATTTTCCTTTAGATTTACCAAAACCATATAATATGAGGTCAAATCTAAACTCTTTCAATTTGTATACAATCAGGCAGGTGCTTGCACTACGTAGTTGAAGGTAAATCTAAAGGAAATTGAATAAGAAAATTGTATAATGTATGGCCAGCGTAACACTGTAGCACATCACACCTTAATTTTGTCTCTTTATTTAATCATCACACTGTACTTCTTCTGTCATCACAAATTTATTAGAACTAGAGAGAGTAATATTAAAACACACTTTAACATAAAATAACTCTAAAAATGTGGATTTTTCTTCACTTTCTTTTTCGGTGAAAGTGGTCACTATTATAAAAAGAGGGGTTAATTTTGCAAGTAGGGACACCAACAACAATAAAAATCTGACCTTGGGTCTAACTTCCCGACTCCATGCAAAAGTTGTGCCTAGAGATACACTGTAACACAAACTACACAGGTGATTCGATATTTTCACATTTCAGCAATCAGCTTCTCCCCATTTATGTGTACTTTGATGGCTGAATGACATCAGTTTTATTTATGATTTAAAAAACAGGACTACAGAGTTTCATCTCATGATATTTTTGCTGTGCAAATCCCCCTGATAATTGAATGTGTGTGGTCTGGGATGAGGTGGGCATAATACAAATTTAATGGGTCAGTAGTTGTAGTTGTTTGTAGTAACAGATACATGATGGGGTCATATTTATAAATGATGGGGGTCATATTTTTTCAAGCTTGGGGTCATTTTTAAAAACACTTATCATTTGTTCTAATGCTGGGATCCTATTTATAAATTACAGAGTCATATTTATAAATGATATCCACCTAAGGGTTATATTTGCAATGATGAGGTCCTGATAATTGCCATTAAAGTGACACTATAGGTTAGATTTTTTATTTTATTTTTAAATAACAAACATGTCATACTTACCTCCACTGTGCAGCTCATTTTGCACAGTGTGGCCCTGAACGCCGTTTTCTGGGGTCCAGCGGCGGCTCTCTCGGCTCCTCCCAGCATCAGAAAACCCCCTCTGGGAAGCGCTCTCCCAAGCAGGTTACCTTGCGGGCGCGCTCCCGAGTCCAGCATTCGGCGTCCATAGCCGCCGAATGCAAGACTCAGCCCCGGTGCCCGCTTCATTGGATTTGATTGACAGCAGCGGGAGCTGCGCTGCTATCAATCTATCCAATGAAGAGCCGAGAACCCCTGGGCAAAGATCCAGCGTGTTCCCGACACTGGACTTTCTAGAGTTCAGGTAAGTAAAATGGGGGGGCTAGGGGGCCGGTAATTGTCAGATGTTTTTTCCCCTTAATGCATAGGATGCATTAAGGTGAGAAAACAGGAGGGTTTACAACCCCTTTAAGATTTACTGTGTATCACAACAGAACTCTACCTGGAGAAATATGTGTCAAATTAGATGCAGGCCCTAACTAAATGAAGTTTAGTGTGCTACAGAACCAACACCCTGGGCACCATTCTTCCTTCACTTCCTTCCCTTAGTAAAAAAAAGTAAACAAAAAAAAAAACATATCATTTAAGAGGAGCTGAAGCTCTTTTTTTTTTGGAAAGAGACTTCTCTGTGACTTCTGTCTGTTTATATATACTTTCCTTCAAAAAATGTTTTATATGATCAATGATGTCACTGGTTGACCCTGAGCTCTTATGATGTCATTGACCAAATATGGACATGTCCATATATTGCCAATCATGCCACCAGGTGACAGTAGGTCATCATGTCAGCATGTCATTCGGCACAGTAGGTCGGTGGCCATCTTCCATCATAATTGACATGGATTTCCAATACTGGATGACATGATTGACCATGGATGTACAACCTGGTCATTTTTTTTTTTTTTTAAAGACCTTTAAAAGTCTGATTGTATTTTTATTTACCACTGACTTTTTTGGTGGATGAGTAGGCATACTATGTACCGCTTACTAGTTCAAATTAAAATCTATACTAGACCTGCAGGGTCTGGTAGAGATTGTGGAGGAGATTGTGGGGACCCCCACATAGTTTGTTTTTACATTTATAGTAAAAGTTTCTTTGTTTACATTCTGCTGTCTGCCGGGATGAATCACTGGTTGTTAGGATGCCAGCTCCTTAACAACAAGCAACGGAAGTCTCCTTTCCCTACAAAAAAAATGCAGCAGCATAAAAAAAAGTGTCAGAAAAGTGTTAAAAAATGTTTCAAAACACACTGATGGCACACTAGAAAATTGCACTAAAAATGTAATCAAGCCGCAGCTGCATTAGTGTGAACCTAGCCTTAGGCTTATTTGCAAAGCCAACAAGCTGTGGTGCCACAGGTCAAACTTTACCCACCTAAACCTAAGCTTGTAGCTCTAATTTTCATAGAAAGACAGCTGCCTGAGACTTGTGTCACATCATTCATTTCTATATGTGCCACCATTAGACTGTAAAGGGAGGCCCGGAATGAAAAGACAGAAAGAAAGAATAATTGAGGGCCGGGCATGACAAGGTGGAGAGTAAAAGGCAACACAGGGTTAAAAAAACTGGGAAGTTTGGAGAGGGAGGAGACTGGAGTAATATGTGCTGGAGGGGAGGAGCGCTTTAAATATGATGGGGTGGGAACGCCCGGGAACATTTTGTGAGGAGACAGCAAGGGAGAGGAAGTTTTTCCCACCCACCCTCCCTATTGTTTGGTGTTTTTGTCATGTTTGTGTGTTTTCTTGTGTTTCAGGTCGGATGGTTTCGGGACGTCGTAACAGCTGTGTACTGGCGGTGTCTTTGGTCTTTGACGGTGGCATAAAACAGATGTGATGGAAGTGGTGGGGGGCTCATCGGTGGTATGTGCCCCTCTGGTGTATTCCAGTGGAACGGTGTCTGCTGGAATACGGGTATGGTTGCACTGCGGGAAGGGGTTGTCTCCGAGCTGTGATACGGCTGGAGGCCTGGTATGGTAAAATTTTGGTCCCGCAGTGTATTGGTGGAAAAAGTGTTCAAAGTTCGGGGTGCCGTCAGAGACCAACAGACTGGGAGTTAAACTGTTAAAGTTATTGAAGTGAAAGTATTATTTTATATTGGAGTTTTATCTAATTATGTTTTAATAAAAAGGCTGTTATGGCCAGTTATACTCCAACTCTGGTGTGGGCTAATTATTATAGATTGGTTAAGATAAGGGGTATGTAATTTAAGCAGTGTCATCTTAAGAGCATTATAGGCCCCCGGGCAATACAGTGCACTGGGGCCCTGTCTACACAATCACGCACGAGAATTTTTTACTGACAAAAATCATGACATTTACTGGCAGAACCACAGTTTTTTACTGCCACTGCAAAAAGGTACCTAAAATTACCGTTTTCAGTGCCAAACAGTGCAAATGTCAGTATTTAAACTATAAACATATAGATCGTGCTATTAGCAATGTCTTTAAGTTAAACAAAAGTTAAAAAAAAACATTTCTTCATTGACATGAAGGTTAGGTTACTATAACCCAGCCAGCACAGAGTTTCCTCTTACATCAGAGTCTGCAGGATTCCCCCTTACAGTGAAAGGGAACTCTTATGTAAAGGGGAACGCTGCAGATCATGATGTAAGGGGAAACGCTGATGTAAGGGGGGCTCTGGTGACCAGAGACCCCCTTATATCAGAGTCCACTGCTTTCTCTTTACATCAGAGTTCCCACTTACATCAGACCAACAGACCACCCCCCGATCTCTTTGTGCAAGCTGCACAGTCAGCCAGACAGCCACTCACCGTACGACACCGACCAGGGCACTCCGTGTCTGTACTGGCTTGTGGCTGGGCAGGTTACAGGCTCACGAAAACCGGCACTGCCGACAGGGGTCCGACTCCGCCACACTCTGCTTCAAGCCTGCTGTGCTGTCTGCTCTGACAACTCTACTCTGTCCATTCACCCTCAGCTCCTCCTGCTTTTTTTTTTTTTTAAGTCTGGCGGGTGTGGCTAACGTCATCATCGGCGGACAGACAGAGGCAGCACTCGTGGAGGATCGGATCTTCTCTGCGATTTCCGCAAACTGCGCATGCACAGTTCTGACCCACCGCTTCCCACCATTTTTTACTGGGGTCGCTGGGCAGCCGGTGGGGCCCCCCAGGCAAGTGTGGCCCCCGGGCAACTGCCCAGCGTGCCCAATGGAAAAGATGGCCCTGAATTAAAGAGGGTAGAATGGTATTAGTAAAGTGTTGGGAATATCTCGCTTTACTCTGGTCATGCCACAGGCCAATTTGGTCATATAGTCATATGGCTTGACTGTGCTTAGTTCACTGCATGTGTATGAACTATAACCATCTAATCCCAGTAGGCAGAAAAATCTTAACCACTTGCCAACCTGCCACAGTACATATACTGCGGCAGGGCGGCACATGCAGGCACAATGACATGTACGTTATTGTGCCTGTTCGGGTTAAGGGAGGCACTGTGCGCCCACTGGGGTGCCCGTTATGCGATCACATGATCACAATGTCAACAAAGCTGTTATGAATTAATCTCATTCATAACAGCTCTGCTTCCAATACTAGTGATCTGTGATTGACCCACAGCTGTCACATGGTATCTGGGCCAATCACAGCCCCCTGTACCATGTGATTGGCTGTAGCCAATCACAGATCACTAGTAATCACAGCTGTCATGAATGAAACTCATTCATGACAGTCCAAAGCATTTCTGGTACAAAGATCTTCTTTGTATTAGCAATCAAAGTGTAAAAAAACAAAAATCACCCCCCAGAGTAGTATAGTGTTACTGTGGTACAGAGTGTTACTACTCTAATCAAAGTATGTAAAGAAAAAAATTGTTAAAAAAATTAGTTAAAAAATATTGAAGAAAAATTTTTTTACATTTTTTTTCTTTACAGTGACTGCACTTGAAAGTGCACTTGAAAGTGGACTTTCAAGAACACTTTGCACTTGTAGTTTGCACTTGTAGTGCAAAGTGGATTTGCCTTTCGTAAATAACCCCCACTGTCACCAGTTATTGTGCTTGATCACGCCACATCAGTCATATGATAACCCTGAACTGCGCTGGTGACAGTATAAAAAAATAATGTATTTAATTTCTTTATTTTCCAAAAAATTGTGACAAAAGATTACAACTTCAAAAAACTCGCCATGCCTCTTACTAAATGCCTTAGACCAGTGATGGCAAACCTTGGCACTCCACCTTGACACGCGTTTTTACCGCGATTTCGCGTCTTTTTTTACGTTGTATATAGCTGGTTGCTAAGAAGGGGGCCGGGAAGCCGGTCGCCGTGTCCTTAACAGCCGATGAGTCATCAGTTGTCAGCGGGCTTCCCGCTGAATGTAAAAAAATAATAATTGCTGGCTAAAAAAAAAAAATTGAGAAAAAAACAGCGTGGGGGTCCCCCCAAAATCCATACCAGACCCTTATCCGAGCATGCAGCCCGGCAGGTCAGTGCGAGCGCCGCCCCCCCTGAACCATACCAGGCCGCATGCCCTCAACATGGGGGATGGGTGCTTTGAGGCAGGGGGGTTCTGCGCTCCCCACCCCAAAGCACCTTGCCCCCATGTTGATGGGGACAAGAACCTCTTCCCGACATACCTTGCCCGGTGGTTGTCGGGGTCTGCGGGCGGGGTGCTTATCGGAATCTGGAAGCCCCCTTTAACAAGTGGGCCCCCAGATCCCGCCCCCTATGTGAATGAGTATGGGGTACATTGTACCCCTACCCATTCACAAAAAAAAGTAGTGTAGTGTTAATAAATACAGTAAACAGTTTTTGACAAGTCTTTTATTAAAAATCTTCTTCTCCGCTTCTTCCTCTATCTTCTCCCGCATCTTCATCCTCTGGTCTTCTCCTCCCCCTGCTTCTTCTTCCGCTGTTCTTCTGTCTTCTTTGTCCGGTGTTTTTCTTCCTCTGCCGCCACTCCCGCCGCCGCTCCTCCTCCGATGCTGCGTCCCGTTGATCTGTCGGCACCGATGTCCTGCATTACTTAAATAACAGGGGGTGTGGCAATCAGATTACGTCATCCAGTGGCCACACCCCATGTGACGTCACGGACCCATCATGCTCCGGGCGACATTCGGAGCTCATGTCGCATGACGTGTGTAAATCAATGATTCCCTATGAGAGCCGTCTTAACTGGTCCAACTTTGAAAAAGTTTCCTGCACTACTTTGGTCCGACTTTGGTCCTACTTCAGCCCATTGAATATCATTGAAGTCGGATCAAAGTCGGATCCTTGTCCTAACCATCCGACTTGTGGCATCTGACATGGTGATTACTGCAGCAGTAAAAATAATTTATATCAAATTGGGATGGTTTTGATTGGTCAAAGGACAAGTCAGACTATCTCAAAGTCAGAGCAAAATCTTATCTTATTCATTCAAGTTGGATGGAAGTAGGACCAATGTTGTAGGGCAAGGTAGGATGACAGTGGTACAACAGTCGTGTAGTACCAGTGTGAACCCAGCCTGAAAATATAATAATAGGTGTCCTCCATGGGTAGGCAGTCTTGCTCAATCTCAATGCGTTTTGTGGGAACACCCCCGCTTTTTCAGGAGGTGAGGGGAGCTGAAAAGTAGAGCATAAGAATTCACAGTACCAAATAACTTGAATTAAAGATAATACCAGTCAAATATCATGATAATCTCATCAAGCTAAATAGGTGCAGCATCAAGCAGGGGAAGGTACAACATGGTTAGAGGCATATGTTATCTCTCCCTGGGGGGGCAGGTGCGGGAGTTAAAGTGGTTGTAAACCCTCAGGTAGAACTTTCACCTACAGGTAAGCCTAGATTAAGGCTTCCCTGTAGGTGCTTGCAATATCTCCTTAACCGACACGGTTTAGGAGATATTTGCAAAAAAGACTGTACCGATGTCTACGGCGCATGCGAACCGTAGACAACGGCGCAAGTGCACTGAGCGTGCCATTTTATGAAAGGGGACATGCCGTAAGTGATGGCTCCCGCACAAATGCTCTGGAGTGACGTCACGCGCCGTCACGCGACTCCGGCCAGT
This sequence comes from Rana muscosa, assembly GCA_029206835.1. Taxonomy (NCBI): domain Eukaryota; kingdom Metazoa; phylum Chordata; class Amphibia; order Anura; family Ranidae; genus Rana; species Rana muscosa. The sequence continues at coordinate 175,362,669 of CM055122.1, read as the reverse complement.
CACAGAGTCGGAGTTCGCGGACCCAGGAAGAAGAGGAGTGAAGAATGGACGCTCGCTAATAGCGAGGAAGACAGGGACATTGCGGGCTTCTCCTGCAGGTAAGTGACACATAATGGGCTACTATGCGATGCATAGTAGCCCATTATGCTTTACCTTTGCAGAGAAACAAAGTGGAAGTAAACCCATCAGGGTTTACTTCCTCTTTAAAGCGTGGTGGCAAAACTTTTATCCTACCGCAGAAAAAATAAAAAATACAATTAAACAAAACGGAAAAATAGGAGATATACCCAAAGAATGAAATCTCAACTTGCAAGCTATTGCCCAACATACCTGATAAAGTGCACATGTCCAATCACATGAAGAAATTTTATTTTATTGGATACGTTCTATAACAGGAAATAAAAATTATTGTTTTTTTTTTTTCCGTGTACATAATAAAAAATAAAGTGATCAAATACCACCTGCTCTATTTGTGTGAAAAAAAATGATCAACATTTCTTTTGGGTACAGTGTCGCATTACAACACAATTACCAGTTAAAGTAGCGCGGTGCTGAAGAGAAAAAAATGCCCTGGTCATGAAGGGGGTAAAACCATCCAGAGCTGAGGTGATTAAAATAAGCATACCGGAGGGTCATTTGTTGCCTTTATGTTGTGCCACTGTTGTTGTTAGGTGTCTGTGTTCTAAGAATGCTCATTTTATTTGGAATCCCTGAATATATATTTACCATCAAATTGCAGGAATAGGTATAAATTAGCTATGTTCTCAAACTTCCTCCTACATATAATTAGCCTTCATTCGCTGATGATTACTATTTGCAGTCCGTATTATATTTAACCACATTCAGTCAGTACAATTCTTAATCCTATAATTAAAATCAGAGTTACATAGTGTGCTTAAAACTTTGCTTTTGTTTGAATTACATGTCCTCACAATATTTGTCATAGCTTTCCATATTAATACCACAGAAATCCTTTCATTCTCTCTGTGGATGTTTTGTCATGGCAGTCTAATAACATAATTGCTTTAATTATATGGAAGAAGAAAACTACCACACTCTCAGTGAAGCAATATGTATATTGGTTGGCTTCCAAAAGTGTATCCGAGATTTGTCTAATACAAAAATAATCCTTAAAATGTTCTCTTCTGAATGAAAGTATAGTATTAACATGATGGTGAGCACTAGGGTCATTAAATGTTGGCATTCATACATTCTTGTGAGTACATGCATTACTTTTCAGACATGGATTATTAAAGGCTTGTTTAGACTTACTTTTGTCTCTGAAAAGTGATCCACAACAGCTCTCTTTTCACAGAGTTTTACAAGAGAGGCTTACAGGCACTTGAGAGGTGAAATTACTACCTCCTTAGGCCTGTTTTTTTTGACAACTGAATAGGGTTTTTGAATGGGAATACCATGCTGCAACCGTGACCGAGCGCAGGTGCAGTGTAGCTCTTTCATCTGAATAGGTTGCAGCAGTACTGACATGGGGTATATATTTTTCAGTGGCTGTAGACAGAATAACAACAAAAATATCCCAAAAAACACATTTCACAAAAGTTATAAATTGATTTGCATTTTAATGAGTGAAAAAAAGTATTTGACCCCTTCGCAAAACATGATTTAATACTTCATGGCAAAACCGTTGTTGGCAATCACAGAGGTCAGACATTTCTTGTAGTTGGCCACTAGGTTTGCACACACCTCAGGAGGGATTTTGTCCCACTCCTCTTGGCAGCTCCTCTCCAAGTCATAAATGTTTCGAGGCTGACATTTGGTAACTCGAACCTTCAGCTTCCTCCACATATTTTCTATGGGATTAAGATCTGGAGACTGGCTAGGCCACTCCAGGACCTTAATGTGCTTCTTCTCGAGCCACTCCTTTGTTGCCTTAGCCATGTGTTTTGGGTCATTGTCATGCTGGAATACTCATGCATGACCCATTTTCAATAGCCTGGCTGAGGAAAGGGGGTTCTCACCCCAGTTTGACAGTACGTGGCCCCATCCATTCTCCCTTTGATGCAGTGAAGTTGTCCTGTCCCCTTAGCAGAAGAACACCCCCAAAGCATAATGTTTTCACCTCCATGTTTGACAATGGGGATGATGTTCTTGGAGTCATAGGCAGCATTCCTCCAAACACATGGGGTGATGGGTTGATGCCAAAGAGCTTGATTTTGGTCTCATCTGACCACAATACTTTCATCCAGTTCTCCTCTTAATCATTCAGATGTTCATTAGCAAACTTCAGATGGGCCTGTACATGTGCTTTCTTGAGCGGGGGGACATTGCGGGCGCTGCAGGATTTTAGTCCTTCATGGCGTAATGTGTTACCAATTGTTTTCTTGGTGACTATGGTCCCAGCTGCCTTGAGATCATTGACAAGATTCTCCCATGTAGTTCTGGGCTGATTCCTCACCGTTCTCATGATCATTGAAACTCCACAAGGTGAGATCTTGCATGGAGCCCCAGACCGAGGGAGATTGACAGTTATTTTGTGTTTCTTCCATTTTGGAATAATCACACCAACTGTTGTCAACCTCTCACCAAGCTGCTTGGCGATGGTCTTGTAGCCCATTCCAGCCTTGTGTAGGTCTACAATCTTGTCCCTGACATCCTTGGACAGCTCTTTGGTCTTGGCCATGGTGAAGATTTTGGAATCTGATTAATTACTTCTGTGGACAGGTGTCTTTTATACAGGAAACAAGCTGAGATTAGGAGCACTCCCTTTAAGAGAGTGCTCTGAATCTCAGCTCGTTACCTGTATAGAAGACACCTGGAAGCCAGAAATCTTGCTGATTGACAGGGGATCAAATACCTATTTCACTCCTTAAAATGCTAATCAATTTATAGCTTTTTTGAAATGCGTTTTCATGGATATTTTTGTTGTTATTCTGTCTCTCACTATTAAAATAAACCTACCATTAAATTTGTAGAATGATCATTTCTTTGTCAGTGGGCAAACGTACAAAATCAGCAGGGAATCAAATACTTTTTTCCTTCACTGCAAGTTAGGCAGCTAGGGAATGGTAAAACCGCAAAGCACCCACCTATTTTTACCAGACTGTAAGTGTATACAAACCCTAGATCTTTCTTAGTATAAGTTGTTCTTTTTACATGTATAGTACATGAGATATTACATTTCTGAGTTCTCCATCCCAAAGCCACGTAACAGCTTTTACACATGTTTTTAGGGTTGCACCGATACGGGTATCGGTGCCGATACTAAGCATTTGCACGGGTACAAAATGAATGGGCTCAAATCGCACTGCAAAGAATCACATGTAATTTGAATGCAGTGTGATTCTTGCCCCAATTGCCTGCGGTTTCCCCCACCACTCCTGTATGAACCCAGGTTTGTCATAGTGACTTTAGCCTGGGTTCACACACGAGTGGTTCGAGAGACCACCTGCAATTCGGACAGGAATCTCACCGCATTCCTGTTTAAATCACATGCAATTCTTTGCAGTGCGATTTGAGCCCATTCAATTTGTATGGGCTTGAATCATACTGCAAAGGTATCAGTACCTGTACTCGGTGGTAAAAAAAAGCGGTATTGGTGCAACCCTACATTTTATACTTAATGGTATTAAATTACTAAAGAGGTCTTTTTCATTAGTTACGCAGACTCAGACAAGCATCCAGTCATATGCAGAGGAGGAACTTCTCCTCTATAACTGAATGACTACACATTTAAAGCGGAGTTCCACCACCCAAAAATGGAACTTCCGCTTTAAGTGCTGGTGACCCCCTGACATGCCACATTTGGCATGTAATTTTTTTTGGGGGGGAGCGGGTACCCAGTTTTTGCAGGCCCCCAGCTCCCACTTCCTCCACTGGTGCCAAAGAAGATCACCTCTCCCCCCTCCCTCCCTGCATTCTTCTTGGACACAGGTCCCAGAAGATTGCCCGGCCATTCACAGTGCGGCTCGCGCATGTTAGAATGCCGGTGCCATGGAGAGGAGAGGGAGAGGAGCGAGGCTTCCTGCGATCCTTCCTACGATCTCTGGACCGTGGGACAGTTGAGTGTCTGATTATTAAAAGTCAGAAGCTACACTTTATGTATGTAAATGGGTGGAACTCTGCTTTAAGTTATAAAACCTGAAAAATATACACATAAACAAAGAAGATAAGTGTTCAATCAAATCATGTGTGGTTATAAGTTTCAAAGGATTGACATAGGTTAATGGTTAATACCACCATCTCAAATACACAGCTCCAGTGATATAGATGAGCAGTTAGGAGATAATAATAAACATTTAAAGTTTTAGTTCTCCATGACTAAGCCTCACGGGCGGGGCAAAACATGTCAGGGGAGTGGCCTAGGCAGAGCCAGGCTGAGGCTGCTACTACTTGTGTGACGGACAGACTTGCATGGTGTGTGTCGATCGGGATACCCTTTTTTGCCTACAGATAGCATAGAGTCAGGACGGACCCTTTACCCAGTCTGCACTTATAGCAAAATCCATCCGACATGGCTACAGAAGCCTGAGCAGAGACCCAAAGCTTTATACAGGTTCACAAGAAACATTTAAAGCGGAAGTCTAGCCTTCCCTTCAGTCTTGCACATTTGTACAGGCTCCTCCCCGGTACTGAAATTGCCTACTCTGATTTCACTATAAGTTGTGAAGCTTCTCTGGCAGGATCGTTGTGACAGCAAAGCTCTAGTTGGAAGCTTCTGTCAATCAATAAGAGCTGGGCTGGCTTGGCTACAAAACTGACTATGGGTGGTACAGGCACACCATGTGTTGGCACAGTGTCATGGAATTTTGAGCAGTAAATTCATGGACACTAAGAGGCTGAGCCAGCTGCCGGTTGGTCAGGCATCTCGGTGGATCTTGTCATTTTTGGCAGAATCATTTAGGTGCCTGAAGTGGCTCAGTGATGTCAGCCTACAGTGGGCTATAGCTCACTGTCAGCTGATTCTGGTTCACAGGATGTTTTGCTTTCTATTAACCACTTCAATACAGGGCACTTTCCCCGCTTCCTACCCAGGCCAATTTTTAGCTTTCAGCGATATTGCATTTTAAATGACAATTGCGCGGTCATGCAACACTGTACTTAAACTAATTTTTTATAATTTTGTTCCCACAAATAGAGCTGTCTTTAGGTGGTATTTGATCACCACTGGGGTTTTTTTTTTTTTATGCTAAACAAATAAAAAATGACCGAAAATTTTGAAAAAAAAAAAAGTTTTCCTTCGTTTCAGGTTATAAAATTTTGTAAATAAATACATTTTCTCCTTCACTGATGGGCACTGATGAGGCTGCAGTGATGGGCACTGATAAGGCTGCACTGATGGGCACTAACGAGGTGACACTGTTGGGCACTGATGATGAGGCACTAATATGCAGCACTGATGGGCACTGATAGGTGGCACTGATATGCAGCACTGATGGGCATTGATAGGCGGCACTGTTGGGCACTCATAGGTGGCACTGATGGACACTGATAGGTGACACTAATGGGCACTGAAGGGCCACACTGATGGGCACTTATAGGTGGCACTGATGGGCACTGATAGGTGGCACTGATGTGCACTGATGAGCACTGATAGGCAGCACTAATAGATGGCACTGATGGGCACTAATAGATGGCAGTCATTACTGATGGACAATGATTGGCACTTCTAATGGGTACTGATTGGCACCTCTAATGGGCACCAATTGGCAACCCTGGTGGCCATAGGTGGGCATACCTGGTGATCCTGCGTGGGCATCTCTGGTGGGTATCCCTGGTGGGCACAGGTGGGCATCCTTGGGGGAGGGGGCTGCATTGATAATTAATCAGTGCAGACCCCCCTGTCAGGACAGCAGCAGATCAGCTTTCTTCTCATGTCTGTCAGCGCAATTGGAGGAAAAGCCAATACACTGCTCTTTCTGTTTACCCTGTGATCAGCTTTGATTGGACAAAGCTGATCACATGGTAAAGAGCCTACATCAGAGGCTCTTTACCAAGATCGGTGATGCGGTGTGTCAGACTGACACACCACACCAACGATCACGGCGTTGCGCGCCCCCGCAGGCATGCTGCACGCGATCGCGGCTTATTCTGCTGGATGTCATATGACGTCCAGTCAGGATAACTTGACCACTTTGCACACATCATTCTGTTATATGGTGGGCGGGAAGTGGTTAAGGTTACTTTGTGTTATAAGCAAGGAAGCTTAGACCTCTGCTTTTACTAAGGAAAACATGCTGTATATACAAACCTTTTATGATTATAGGAATACAATACAAGACTGGCAGATATACCTATAACAAGCAAAATGCTACCTACTTCCTAGCAAATAAGCAGCCTATGGTCTGTAAACAGCAAAAATACTCTTAAAAGTTACTTAACTCAGGTTACAGTGGGTTCACGACCTCTGTAGGCAACGAGGATCCCAGGCTTAATCTATAAGCAGTCGCTGGAGATCAGGCAAAATTGTCTTTAGGTGTAGCTTCTTCTGGCTTGTACAGACCTTCTTTGGTGTTATGTCATTATGGAGTTCTCCTGTCAGCTTATGCCATGGCCCCTTTCGCAATACTATGTTTCAATGGGAGAAACATTCTCCAAATCGCCCTCTAGATGGCACTTTTTTTATCATACATGCCATAGGTCTCATATGTCAGAAAGCCAAGCTATTGTTTGACCACAGTTACAAAACAATAAACTGATCCAAATGTCAACTGAAATACAGCAAATGGTATCTACGATATGTTACCATGCAACACAAAACCACACCGCTCTGGACAGAAAAAGCCAAATGCTGGAATGGGCGGTGGCACACCTCGTCCAGGTGCTCTGGCTCAGGATGTCCCTCCTACAAGCAAAAGCAAACCATAAATGTACATTGAAGAGCCTGCACCATGGGAAATTCAGTCTTCAAATTTTATTATTGTCGTATGACCATGCTAAAAGAACACGCAGCCACTGTATCCAGCTGCATTTGTTTGAGAACTATCCGCTCAAACACTTCAAGAAAACATGATGTCTGTTTCCAAGACAAACTACTAAAAAGATTCTTCTGCACAGTAAAGTCTAAATAAAAATGATAAAACAGACATCTAATTATACCAAACGCAACACACAGGATTGCAAAAGTAAGTACACCTCTGTTACCTGAAAGAGAAGTATGACCAAAATATAACAGACTACAATGATAAACATCCACATAGACAAACATATACACACACACAGATCCAATAACAAGTTTTGGGGTAACATACACTTTACGATGCTGGGGCTGGGTGCTGCACATGAAAGGATGAAAGGAGGAGGTGTAAAACCTTTCTTGCATTTATGTTTTTAGGGGCTAGAGGGTATTCCTGCAATATAACACATTTTTAGTTTTGTGTTGTTGTTGTGGTTCAGTCATTTAGTCGCGTCCGACTCTTCGTGACCTCATGGACCATATCGCAAAAGGTTTTCTGTTCTCCACTGCCTCCCAGAGCTTGCTTAACTTCATGTTCATTGTTTTGATGATGCTATCTATCCATCTTGTTTTCGGTCCTCCTCTTCTCCTTTTTCCTTCCATGTTTCCTAGCATCAGGGTATTTTCCAATGAGTGCTCCCTTCACATTAGGTGACCAAAGTATTTGAGTTTCAGCTTCAGGTTCTGTCTTTTCAGTGAATATTCAGGGTTGATTTCCTTCAGGATTGACTGGTTTGATCTTCTTATCGTCCAAGGGACTTTCAAGAGTCTTCTCCAACATCATAGTTCAAAGGTATAAATTCTTCAGCATTTAGCCTTCCTTATGATCCAACTTTCACAGCCATAGTTTACTACTGCGAATACCATAGCTTTGACTATACAGCATTTTTTCAGTAGGGTGATGTCTCTGCTTTTTATAATGCTGTCTAGGTTTGACATTGCTTTCCTCCCAAGAAGCAAGCATCTCTTAATTTCATGGCTATAGTCACCATCTGCCATGATCTTGGAGCCTAGGAAGATAAAATCTGTCACTATTTCCATTTATTTTCCTTGCCATGATCTTAGTTTTCTTAATGTTCAATTTCAGGCCAGCTTTTGCGCTCTCCTCTTTCACCTTCATTAAGAGACTCTTTAGTTATTCTCGTTCTGCCATTAGTGTGGTATCGTCTGCATATCTCAGGTTGTTGATATTTCTCCCTGCGATCTTAATTCTGGCTTGTGATTCATCGATCCTGGCATTTCACATGATGTACTCTGCATATAAGTTAAATAGGTAAATAAATAAATAATAATAAATAAATACATTTTGGGTTATACCACTTTAACTAAAAGATTAGAAAATAAACATTGTACAAATATGATGAAAAGTCAGAGTGCCCATACATGACATTATCCTTAGACATTAGTAATTTTAGCCCCTCATAAATGGTTCATGTTAAATAACTGCACATTTTTTTTATGTTCAAGAATTTTTATTGGTTTCTTAACATAGTGTAAGAAATAAATTGTTACAGCAAGCAAAAAATGATATACAATAGATATATAAAGGTATCCCTAATAGAAGGTAAGTAGGGATATATATATAAAAAATATTTTTTTTAACAATTAATACTAATGTTATAATAAGTAACATTGTAAGGAATCATTAATTATTATTTTTTTTAAATAGAGAAGTATTTTAAGGATGAAAACTTTAAAGTAAATTTGTAGAAAAAATTTAAATAAAAAAGGAATTTTGGAAAGATAAGATCATTTAGGTGTTACAATTATAAACCGTTAGCGTGTAAAGAAGAGTAATCTAACCAAGGTTGCTGTGTTTTTTCAAATGTAGTTAAATGTTTATTCAAAATACAAGTCAATTTATCGTTGACCATAATCCAGTTCAACTTTTGTATAACATATTTAAATGTTATGTTAGGTTGATTCCAACAACGTGCAATGGATATTCTAGCAGTGAAGATTATATAAGAAATTAAGCGTTTGGTGTGTTTAGGTAAACTCATATCAAATTTTTGAAAAAGAGCGATGTTAGGGGACCTAATAATATTTATCTTGGCAACTTCATATATGAAGTCAAATATTTTTATCCAAAATTTACGTACTCTGGGACATCATGGAGCCTTCTTGACCACAATTTCTAAAGCATTTAGAAGAGATTTGTCGATTAATTTTAGCCATTCTTAAAGGAACCAAATACCCTCTCAATGGAGTTTTATAATTCAACTCCACTATAGATGTATTTATTGAGATTTTAGAGATATTATTGATTGTGTTATACCATTCTGAGATATCCCAGGAAAATGGGATTTTTAAACTGCACATTTTTAATTCTGAGCAATGTTTTCTTAGATATCAGAATGACTGATCAACTCTTTCCCAATTATAACCAACATCAGGACCTTGTTAAGCTTTAAAGAAAATTAAGCTCTGATAGTGTGAAATGCATCAAGGCATTTATGGATCATTGTTTTCTGTGTAACCCATTCTTAAATAAACCTCCCAGTTCTCTTGATAACCCCACATAAACTTGTTTTCTTTGAAACAATGTATGATGAGGTTGATTGCAGGTCTATCTAATTGTAACTGGGAAGGAGAAGTATTAGCCAGCCCGATTTGCACATGTATGTTCAGCTTTAGTGTCTAATATAGTATATACAGAAGTCACAAGATTATAATTTCTGATCAATATCAAACGTCAGGGAGTGTACACAGTGTTTTTCCCAGTGACACAATGTACATACAATCTCCTTGTATACATAAGGAGAAAGATAGTGATTCCTTTGATCTGTAATGCATACAGTTAAGATTTAGTTCTCAAAACAGCGTATTCATAACAGGCCTATTCAATGTGTCTCCTCTGTACACATACCTGTCTATTCAAGAACATTTGCTCTTGCTTTCATTCTCAGTCAAGGAGATATGACTGCCAAGTGTCAATACCCTACAGCATGACTGGGCCTATGAAGAAAGAGGTGTATGCAGAGCCATTGTTTAAACAAGAAGTAACCAGTTAGCAAAATAAAAAATAATCTTGAGTGTTGATTGACAGAGCTGAACTAATCCTTCTAAATTGAAGACAGCCAATGTCCTTTTCTGACAAACTGTCAAGGACTAGGCTCTAATACGCTGCAGGTGTTGTTGTGTAAAAAGTGCAACGCAATTAAAAAAACTGATATAAATAACTAAGTCAGGAAACTAGAATGCAAGTTCAAGAGTCAGTGTTTTATAAAAACTCTGTGAATATTAAATCACAAGGTCATGTTTTTACCTCAAATTTGGACCATAATGCCGCGTACACACGATCGGAAAATCCGACAAGAAAAACTTGGATTTTTTTTTCCGACGGAATGTTGGCTCAAACTTGTGTTGCATACACACGGTCACACAAATTTCCGACCGTCAAATTTGGACCATAATGCCGCGTACACACGATCGGAAAATCCGACAAGAAAAACTTGGATTTTTTTTTCCGACGGAATGTTGGCTCAAACTTGTGTTGCATACACACGGTCACACAAATTTCCGACCGTCAAGAACACGGTGACGTATAAGACGTACGACGAACCGAGATCAATGAAGTTTAATAGGCAGTTCGGCTCTTCTGCTTGATTCTGAGCATGCGTGTTTTTTGCGTGTTGCATACAGACGATCGGAATTTCCGACAAGAACTTTTCTTGTCGGAAAATTTGAGAACCAGCTCTCAAATTTTTGTTGTCGGAAATTCCGACAGAAAAAGTCAGATAGAGCCTACACACGGTCGGAATTTTCGTCCAAAAGCTCACATCGAACTTTTCTTGTCGGAAATTCCGCATTATAGTTCGAATACAGCATCTGGAGGCAACTTCAGTGCAGTTACTCACTTCCAATGTTCGACAACTGCTGGGATAAATTCTATACTACAGCTATAGCTTTTTCATTTTAGTCTAGAAGATTTGCACTAAGAGAGAAACACAATAGGAGGCCATAGTTGAAAGATATCTCTCTGATAATTGTTTTGTTTTGCCCGTTGTGAGGCCCTCCAGTTTCAAAGCAGGTGCTGAAGTCACCAGATGGATGTAACCATCAAAACCCAAACAGCTCATGTAACCTTCATCAGTAAACCTTTTCTTTAGAGAAGTTGAGTCTTTATATAGACATCTAAGATAATCACAGTTCAAAGTTTTGGAATCACACAATATTCCTCCATCAAGGCAAAGTAATGTAATTTGTGATCTTTTCTCCTCGATGATGATAGGTAGGGAGATATTCGCCTTTCCTAAAACTAGTCATCTGAGCATCAGAACCTGGCACAGCAACAAACATGCAGTTCTTTAAATTCTCACCTCTGCTCCACAGCAGGCAAAATAACTTGGACCGGGCCGTAGGGAGATTTTGCAGTGAGATGGGAAACATCCCAATGTGATAAGGAGAACCACTAATTGCTAGAGGCTGAAGGAGTTTAGAAATGTAATATTACTAGGTGACAGTTAAAAAATGTGACAAGCGGTTTTATGGTCACCTTTGTGCACAACTGTGCACAAAGGTGACCATACAGAAAGGAGGGCCCAGGAGCGCAGATGAAGGACCCGAAAAGAAGTAGGGCCTGAGTATGATCAAGGAAGCTACATACAGCAGCACCAAATGGAGAAGCATTGATCCTGACTGAAAAGTTCATTTTCAACAATAAGAGACATCTAAACAAGGCTCCAAAAAAAAAGGAAACCTTGAAACGCGTTAGCCGATGTGACTACAAGTGTTGTGGATTTTCACATATGGATTTTAGCGAATGATTTTATTATAATGCTATGACACAAGAACTGGTTTGTGAATATATTCACCTCTAATTTAATGCACTAGGCCTATGCGTCCTCTGTGTTCATTTATGCTTTCAGTTTATTTGGACTTCCCCAGTCTTTGGAAGGCAGCCAGGTGTGCACTATCCACATATACTAACATGGCAAGACAAGAGTCTGATAACACACTGGGACTTACCGTACAGCACAGGAGCGTGAACATTTTGATATGCTCTGAGTATGAATATACCTTATCTGTACTGAGGGGGTAGTCTGGGAGGGGGGATTTTGGGACATTAGGGAAAATCTGTACTGAGGTAAATATGAGCTTTGTACCAGGAAGATCTTTTTGGTTAAATCTGTAAAATGGACTGTGCATTACACACTTCTGACCCCTGACACTGAGGGGAGTTTATAAGTATTGGAGCAGTCAAAATCTGGAGAAGCTGTGCATGACAACCAGTCAGTTGCTATCTTTCATTTTTAAAGCTTAAATGAACTGAACTTAAAGTGGTTGTAAAGTCAGAAGGTTTTTTTTCTTAATGCGTTCTATGCAATAAGACAGGGGTGTCAAAACTTTTTTCAAAGAGGGCCAGATTTGATGAAGTGAACATGCGTAAGGGCCGACCATTTTGCCTGACATTCTGTAAACCATTAAAATGTGGTCTAAGTGTGTTCGTTCGAGCACCAATGCACTACCCAACAATAATTCTCTTGCCTTTGTGGCTGTGTGTGGTGAAGAGATGAGCTCAGGCGTGTTACTTGGATATACCGTTTAAATAAAGAAATGTGAAGCAAAATAAGGGTCACTGCCAATCAATGCAGCCTCACAAGTGCCCATCAATTCAGCCTCACAAGTGCCCATCAATGCAGCCTCACAAGTGCCATAAATGCAGCACCCCCGTTGCCCTGAATGCAGCACCCCCATTGCCCTGAATGCAGCACCCCCCTTGCCCTGAATGCAGCACCCCCCTTGCCATGAATTCAGCACCCCCCTTGCCATGAATGCAACACCCCCCTTGCCATGAATGCAGCAACCCCTTGCCATGAATGCAGCATGGGAGGAGACAGGGAGGGGGCGGGACGAGCGCCGACAGATTACAGCAGAAACTCCTGTTTTATCGGCTGCCTCTTTAATAGAAAGTCCCACCTCCTATGATGGACAGAACAGTCGTCCAATGGCAGCGTGGGACTTTTTACAGAGGTCGCCGTGCAAACAGGAAATACTCCTGTATGCACGGTGCTCGTCCCACCTCCTCCCCGGCAGCCAGCATGTATTTCTTTTGTGGCCCCCGGCACTCGGGGATTCGTTGGGGGCCACAAAAGATATACATGTCAAAATGACCAGGCGGGCCGCCCAAAACCGGAACGTGGGCCGCGATTGGCCCACGGGCTGGACTTTGGACATGCCTGCATTAAGATAAAAAAAAACTTCTGTATTCAGCAGCCCCCCTAATGCTTAACTGATCCAGCGATTTTGCATGAAAGCTTTGTCTGCCTGCTTGCTGTGGGGGCACTTGGCAGGAGGGAGGGGCCAGGAGCACAGATGAGGCACCCGAGAAGAGGAGGATCGTGGCTGCTCTCTTCAAAAGACTTTAGTATCATTTTAACTGAAGCTAGAAGTTGATTGTTTGCCATGCACAGCTGCACCAGATTCTGTTGGCTCCAGTTTTGATAAATTAATTTCTCTGTGTTTTACATTTTATACTCCTCATTACTGCAATCTAAGTACATTGCTCCAGAAGTTCTTCTTTAGGCTGTGTATAGAAAAGCATATGTATGAACAGTTTCATTTTATTCAAATGAGTTTGCTGAGGTTTGTGTCTTTCTCTTTAACATTATTTAGTAATGTGAATGGTACACATGAGACTTGTTACTAACCAAGTGTATCATTCATTGTTAGTAGGTTTGATTCAAGGTGGGCTTATAAAACATGAATAAAGTTCAGGTACCGAATCTGAAGCCCAATGGGAGCCGAATGTTAAAAAACATTAATGTCCATTTCCTAGATTGTAGGCAAGGGGTTGTCAAACAAATGGCATTAAGGGGGGGCTGAGCACTGCCCTATAAAACATTTTTAAAAACGTAAAAATTTTAGAAATTTTATATATAGCCCTAAAGAACAGACAGTCAGTTCCCAGTCCACATGGGCTTTGCTGCTTAACTGCAGACAGGAACAGAAACTTTATTATACCGAAAAAAGACATAGAGTTTAACCATACAGCATCTAAAAACATAAACATATAAACACTGCCATATATTGGCTAATGTAGTTGTTGCACAAAATATATGAACAATGTATTCCAAAAAAAAAAAATTGTGGGCGAGGAGCAGTTATTTTATTAAATATGCAAAATTCCTTTAAAGAACTTGCCTGGGGGTGCTTTTAACCTGCCTGTCAAGTGGCAAATCTGTACAATGTATACGACCTACTACAGTAAAACTAAATTGTTTTTAAAAAGTAGCTGGGGATTTTCTTTATCCATATCAGATCTATACCAGGATCTTGTATAGATGTAATGGGGGAACCTCATACAAAAAAAAGGATTGTGTTGAATTTGAAGGGGAAACCCCATACAAAAACAGGGGGAAAAAAGTGTGTGTCCCCATCCTAAACCATGTAGGGCCAGATGCCCTCAACATGGGAGGAGTAACTGGCTAGGGAGCACCCTCACTAAAAAAAGGCCCACAAAGTACACCCATCGCCAGTGATGTCAATCTGCAATGCAAATTCATGTCAATCATGATAATGGGCATATGATGCCCGCCGAAAGAAAAAATCCTCCAACCGATGAATAAATCCGTACCTGTCGCTGACTAGCTGCAAATTACATCTCCAGGGGCCCTGATGCTAAAAGTAAACAAAGGTGCAAGATTTCCTGGGTGATGTCAATGACCAACTATAGTTATTGCCATATTTGGTTAGTGATGTCATGCTATCTTCATCCCTTTCCATCCCATCCCTTCACGTTCAGGTATTCTAGGTCACTAAATGAATTGTACCTGGTGATGTCACTGGTTGTCAAGGACACAGCGAGTGCCTGTACCCACTGGTTTCTTAGCAACCATTGACAGAAAGAAACCTGTTATCTATAGTAGCAGTGGCAATATATGACTTTTGCCTGCTGCTGAACGAGCAAAAAGTCCGTAGCTTGGACAAATGCCAGAACAGCCAAAGTTTGGCCCAAACCTGTGTTCAGACCTTTAGGTCATTCCCAATTGACTGCTGGTTTTAAGGTCCAGTCTCCAGCTCACATAGGTTCTTCTTAGTATACTTTAAAAGATTTCTTGATTTATGTCGACATTTTCTTACCTACCTCACTACCTAAAGAGCTCTTTATGAGGTATAAAGATTTATTTTAACAGAGACAGTGTATATTTACCCAAATATCATGTGATGGAAAATAGTTTTTTTTAAATGCATTTATTTATCAGAAAGCTCTTGCATCTCACAATCTGCATGCTGCTTCAACAACAAATAGTCACTGAATATTGTAATGGTACTAAATATAATATACATCCGCTGAATAAAGGGCATAATGTCTGCAAGCACTTGCCGGGGCGATACCGGTGAAATTATGGTATTACTAGAAATCTGAAGCAGGGCATGGAAATTAGTTTTGCCTGGGAATCTCAATGAGATGGTCTTCGAAATGGTAATATGAAATATGCCAGGCTGTTTGAACAGTAATTACTAAGGCCATAAAATTGTAATACTGAGAAATACGGGTAAAAAGGTCACTGCTGAGATGAATTCTTACTTTTGGGTTAAGTATACATAATGTTTTGTAAATTCTGCCCTCATCATGGGAAGATATTAAAGCATCAATAGTGGCAGTGATTTTATTTTAGTTTCTCTGTCTCAGGTTTATATAGAATAGTGGGCAACAGAGAAAAACAAGTGTGTTAAAAGAAAAATGGTAAAATGTAATATTTAATTTTAGTGTGTGTATAGCCAAAACTTTTTTTTTTTTTTTTTTAGATAGATTAGGAAAAGGCTTTCTTCTTTTGTTGGCGATGTCCTGCTGGAGAGATTTCCCTTCACTTAAAGTATTACTAAACCCACAACAGTAAAATCAGCCTGTATATGCAGTAAAGCATGCTTATTATACTCACTGTGGAACCTAAGGGGTTAAATCCTCTGCAATGTGTAAAAAGCCTGTTTGATCCTGTCTTCTCTGTTCCTTCCCTTCTTACACTGTCCCCAATCCATCTCCTGATAAGATAGAGCCTTGGGGACAAGCTGCACATGCTCAATTTGGTGTGTATTGCTGAAGAGTTTTTTTTTTTCTTGGGAAAGTGCATGTGATCAGCACAGGCCAAATCATCACTGTCCAGACAGAGGGTCAGGGGTCCGCAGCCTTATAGGACAGCCAGAGCAGAATGAAAACTCCTCCTACAAGCTTTAACCAGATACTTATATAAGTCACAAGACTATTTTTAGCAGTTTATATTTACTAAAACTATTGCATTTCCATGTTCTGTGTACTGTGGGAGACCAGATATAGTGAATGCAGGGTCCTGGGTATAGTAACAATTTAACTTCTTATCCTGTAGATATAATAGAAAATCTGAGGAAATCTCTTTAAAGCTAGGGAAATTACATTCTTAGAAAACTGCCACCAGAACAGCTGTCCCCATTGGATGATTTACCAGTTCTTGCTCTAGTGACAACTCTAAAATACAGTATTTACAGTGTTCCAAAAAAAAATTTCAGTGTCTGTGTACCTATTATGTACTGACCTCCTTCAGAAGTTTCTAGTACCACTTTTAGTACCGTGACAGTCACACAGTTTATCGAGCATCAACACTGGACTCACTAAACTGGAACAAGTAAGGAGCAAAAGAAGTCAGAGGGAAGGTAGACCTCTTAACCAGAATTCTTGTTCTGGTTCAGTAACCTAAACTTATATTGAAGCCATTTAATTAGCCTCACAACCAGGCATTTAGCATTTGAAGATGGGAGGCCACAGTAGCCTTTTTTATTTATTTTTCCTTCTTTATAAAAAAAAAAGGAAAAGATGAAAAAGTGAATGAAAACTAGTTTTTAGCATTAATAAAGGACATTGCCTATTTTTACTTGGACAGTCAATTATTTTCTGCCATCACTTGTCAGGTCCACATGTGATATGTCTTTTGTATGCAGCAAACAATTAAACCCTGGATTGTTCCATTTTAGAGCCCTCCAACCTTTCCATCACGCTCAAGCCCGGAAGAAGGGGGAGATATTTGAGCCCCTGAAACACGCTGGCTCTTCTTTGTTGTCCTCTTGTAAGCAAATATCAATTTCAATTGACTCTTCTTGGATTTTGTGCATGTGAATGTTTGTGTCTGGGTTCCCTGCTTTTGGGACACCCCACTTTTGTTGGGAGCCTTACCAGAGTGACCAGGGGAGATTTACTAAAACTGATGCACACAGAATCTGGTGCAGCTGTACATAGTAACCAATTGGTTTCTAGGTTTTATTAGAAAAGCTTAACTAAACAAGCTGAAGTTAGAAACTGATTGGTTACTATGCACAACTGAACCAGATTCTGTTTGCACCAGTTTTAGTAAATCTTATCACATTCTGATTGATCTACTGATAGCTTTAATTCAGTGCCTCATTTTCACTTGTACCAGATCGCCACAATTCTTTTCTGCCATTGTTCTGTTAGTTCCCATGTCTTTTATAACGATGAAGACTGAAGTTCTGATTCTCCAGCAGTCTCAGTTATGATTCCTTATTTTGCCTGATGTGTATGTTTATATGTGTATATGGTTTGGGTTCCCTAATAAATGACAGTGGTCGCAAGTAGTGATGAGCCGAACACCCCCGGGTTCGGTTCGCACCAGAACCCGCGAACGGACCGAAAGTTCGAACGAACATTAGAACCCTATTAAATACAATGGATGCGAACGTTCGAATTCTAAAGTGCTAATTATAACAACTATTATGCATGTTATTGTCCTAAAAAGGGTTTGGGAACCCGGGTTCTGCACCAGGGGACATGTATCAATGCAAAAAGAAGTTTTAAAAACGGTCGTTTTTCGGGAGCAGTCATTTTAATGATGCATAAAGTGAAAAAAAAAAGTCAAATATTCCTTTAAATATCGTACCTGGGGGGTGTCTAAAGTATGCCTGTGAAGTGCCACGTGTTTCCCGTGTTTAGAACTGTCCCTGCACAAAATGACACTTCTAAAGGAAAAAAAAGCCATTTAAAACTGCTTGCGGCTTTAATGTAATGTCTGGTCCCGGTAATATGGATGAAATTCTTTAAGAAAAATGGCATAGCTACCCCATGACCCCCCCCCCTACCCCAGCCCATTACCAGCCCCTTTGGGTCTTGTATGGATATTAAGGGGAACCCCGCACATAAAATAAAAAAGGCCCTATATACTCTGAACAGCCCTATACAGGCGGTGCATACAAGACAGGGACTGTAGGTTTGTTCTTATGTAGAGTCTGTTTGTAATTTTGAACAGGTACATTGTTGAAGTGTAGCTCCAGACCAAAAATCTATTTTTAAACTTTTTGGAAAACATAGGTAAGGGTTATCACCCCTGTAACATTTGTTTTGCTGTCTGTGCCCCTGTTCAGAACATTTCACCTCACTTTCCGTCCCAATGACAACTGTTTTTGAAATGTGGTGTTTTTCTTGAAACAAGGATTGCTGATAAAGCATCAGTACAGAGGAGACACCTTTCTCCCATATTTATTCTTACAGGAGAGAATTTTCCTTCCTAGTGGTAGATTTCCTCTCACTTCCTGTTGTCTTCTTGCGTTTGCAAGTAGGAGTCGTTTGTAAGTTGGATGTTTGAAAGTAGGGACCTGCCGTATATACTCTGCAGAAATAGGCCCCTTAGTTGTTGGTGTTGGCACAACACTGTAAGCACTCACAGTTACTCTTGGTTGGTGCTGGAACGCCCTGCTGTCAACTATTATATCAGGAATTTTAATTACATATAATTGTTGAACAGTGGTAGTAAAAATTGGGCCTTTGATGGTGGTGCTGGTGCCACAACACTGTAAGCCCTGACAGTTACTCTTGGTGGGTGCAGCAATGGGCCCTGCTGTGAATTATTAGATCAAGAATTGTAATTACATGCCCCTGTTGAACAGGGGCTGAAAAATTGGGCCTTAGGCACTGGTGGCACAACACTGCAACCCCTCACAGATACTGTACTTGGAGCACAGCAATGAGCCCTGTTGCAAAGTATTGCTTCAAAAATTGTAATGACACGCCCCTGTTAAACAGGGGCTGAAAAATTGGGCCTTAGGCACTGGTGGCACAACACTGCAACTCCTCACAGATACTGTACTTGGAGCACAGCAATGAGCCCTGTTGCAAAGTATTGCTTCAAAAATTGTAATTACACGCCCCTGTTAAACAGGGGCTGAAAAATTGGGCGTTAGGCACTGGTGGCGGCACCCATAAACAAAAATGATCTTACAAGCTATCATCATCAATCGTATCATTGAGGACTCGGAGGAGGAGGATAGCCAGTCAACATAACAGCACAGGCACTAAGCATCAGCATCAGTCTTGAAGGGATGTGACATGTTAAAATCAATTAGTCTGTTATATCAGCATCAGGTGTGTGGTAGCTGGTGGTGATCCAAGACTGGTTCATCTTGATGAAAGTCAGTCGATCAACCGAGTCGGTGGACAGGCGCACCCTGTGATCCGTGACAAATCCTCCAGCAGCACTGAATGTGCGTTCCGAAAGAACGCTGGATGCAGGACAGGCCAGTAGCTCAATTGCATACTGTGCAAGCTCTGGCCAGTGATCCATCCTCAAGACCCAGTAAGCCAGAGGATTTTCGGTGGGGAAGGTGTCCAAGTCTGACCTTGCCCCTAGATATTCCTGCACCATGTTTATCAGACGCTGGCGATGGTTGCTGGAACCGATCATACTTTGGGGCTGCGGACTAAAGAATTGTCTGAACGCATCGGTCAGACGGCCACCTTCCCCACCGCTCCTTCTTTGACTGGCCGAAGCCTCAGCAACTCGTTGTCCAGGACCAGGAGTTTGCAACCTCCCAGTCTCTGGGAACGCGTTGCACAGACCTTTCTGCAAGGCCTCCCGGAGTTGTCTCATCCTCTGCTCCCTCTGCGACGGTAACATAAGGTCCGCAACCTTACCCTTGTACCGTGGATCAAGGAGAGTGGCCAGCCAGTAATGGTCCCTCTCCTTGATCCGAAGAATACGAGGATCCTTCCGCTGACTTTGCAGGATCAGGGAGGCCATGCAGCGTAGGTTTGCTGAGGCATTCGCTCCGGAGTCCTCTGGGTCACTAAGGACGACATGATCCGCAGCCACCTCCTCCCAGCCACGTACAAGTCCACTGGTTTCTTGGGACTGTAAATCATCCCTAAAAGACTGCTGCTGATGATGCTGAGTGCCAGCCTCCACCTCCATGCTGACACAATCCTCCTCCTCCTCCTCCTCCTCCTCCTCCTCCTCCTCTTCCTGTGCGATGGGTGGGACAGAAGGAACACTGTCTGGGTAAAGGGGGCCTTGAGAGGCAAGGAAGTCCTCCTCTTCCTGCCTCTGTTCTGCCTCAAGCGCCCTGTCCATTATTCCACGCAGCGTGTGCTCCAACAGGTGGACAAGAGGTACAGTGTCACTGATGCATGCACTGTCACTGCTCACCATCCTCGTGGCCTCCTCAAATGGTGCCAGGACAGTGCATGCATCCCTGATCATGCCCCACTGGCGTGGAGAAAAAAAACCAAGCTCCCCTGACCCTGTCCTGGTGCCGTAGTCGCACAGGTACTCATTGATGGCCCTCTGCTGCGTGTGCAGCCGCTGCAGCATGGCCAACGTTGAGTTCCACCTGGTGGGCATGTCACATATAAGGCGGTTCTTGGGCAGGTTCAACTCCTTTTGCAGCTCAGCCAGGCGAGCACTGGCATTATAAGATCTGCGGAAATGCACACAGACTTTCCTGGCCTGCCTCAGGACATCCTGTAAGCCCGGGTACCTGCCCAAGAAGCGCTGCACCACCAGGTTAAGGACGTGAGCCACACAGGGCACATGGGTCAGTTGTCCCTGTCGGAGGGCGGAGAGGAGGTTGGTGCCATTGTCGCAAACCACCATTCCTGGCTTAAGCTGGCGTGGCGTCAACCACCTCTCGGCCTGGCCCTGCAGAGCAGACAGGACCTCTGCCCCAGTGTGGCTTCTGTCCCCCAAACACACCAGCGCAAGCACGGCATGGCATCTTTTTGCCTGCGTACTTGCGTAGCCCCGTGAACGGCTACGGAGCACCGCTGGTTCATAGGACAAACCACAGGAAGAGGCCATGGAGGAAGAAGAAGAGGAGGGGGTGGAGGAGAGAGGTGTGTCACAACCAGTAGTAGCATTTTGGAGGCGTGGCGGTGGGACAACCTCCAACACTACTGCACCTTGTCCTGAATCCTTCCCAGCTGCCAAAAGAGTGACCCAATGGGCCGTGAAAGAAAGGTAACGTCCCTGTCCATGCCTGCTGGACCATGAGTCAGCGGTAATATGCACCTTACCGCTGACCGCCCTGTCCAGCGAGGCCAAGACATTGCCTTCCACATGCCGGTAGAGAGCCGGAATAGCCTTCCGTGAGAAAAAGTGGCGTTTGGGAACCTGCCACTGAGGAACTGCACATTGCACAAACTCACGGAAGGGGGCCGAGTCTACCAACTGAAAAGGCAGCAGTTGAAGCGCTAGCAATTTAGCCAAGCTAGCATTCAACCGCTGGGCATGTGGATGGCTGGGAGTGAACTTCTTTCGACGGTCCAGCAGCTGGGGCAGGGAAATTTGCCTGCTAGAATCGGACGTCGGTGTACTGCTAGCAGAGTGGGCGCAAGTACTTGGCTGTGACACACCTAATTCTACACCTTCATTCCTCTCAGTGCATGTTTCAGAGAGGACTGAAGTTATAGTGGGGTTGGAGATCCCAGCTGATGCGGTGCAAGGAGAGGTCCGCTTTGTTCTTTGGTGTGGGTCTTTGAGGTAGGCTTGCCAACGAGCTGCATGGCAGGTCAACATATGTCTGGTCAGGCATGTGGTACCCAAGCGGCTGATGTTTTGGCCACGCGATATACGCTTGAGACATATGTTGCAAACAGCAGCTGTGCGATCTGATGCACTAGCCTCAAAAAAGGCCCACACCAAAGAACTTTTTGAATGACGGGCAGAGGCAGCGCCCTGCACAGGCGGAGCTCTGCGGTGTGATTCCGTCGGTGTACTGCCCTTACGCTGGCCACCAAAGGGCATCCTGCCTCGTTGGAGATGTGCCTCCTCCTCATCCTCCTCCTCCTCCTCTCTCCTATTAGGCACCCACGTGGAGTCAGTGACCTCATCATCCCCTCCCTCCTCTTCACTGGAGCCAATCTGGCAGTATGCTGCAGCTGCTGGAACATGACTGCCAGATTGGTGTCCTTCTTGAGCATCCCCTCTGTCTGCTCTCACGCTACTGCCTTCCTCTAGCTGGGTTTCATCATCAGACCCTTCGAAACGCTGGGCATCCTCCTGGAGCATGTACCCAACACTGTGCTGAAACAGTTCGGGGGACTCCTCAGGAGGAGGACATGGTGGGTCTAGGGAAGGAGTGACTGATGATTTGTCTGACATTGATACCAGGGAAGACGACGCTTTGGCAGCTGCTTTTCCAGTACCCTGAGCCTGGGTGAGAGAGGATGAGGAGGAGGAGGAGGGCTTGGTCATCCACTCTACCAAGTCTTCGGCATGATGTGGCTCAACATGTCCAGCTGCCGAAAAGAAGGACAAGCGTGTCCCATGGCCATGTGCTGATGACAATGCACCGCGTCCACGACCAGCACTGTTGCCCCCAGACACAGAGCCTGCTTGCCCTCTTTTATTGCCTCCTGACTGTCTGCCTCTCCTTGTTTGCCTTCCAGACATTCTAATAGATGGCCTGCAGGGAGATGGGAAAAAAGCAATAAGGGCTACCTTCAGGTGTCCTTCTCTGTCCCTTGAAACAAGGACTTTCACAGTGAAAGAAACTGACACTCTCCCTACCTACAGTTTTCTGTCCCTAGAAAAAATGTTTTTTTTAATCACAATATAGCACAAGGACAATTCACTCACTGTCCTTACAGGTCCCTGGAAACAAGGACTTGCAGAGTGAAAGAAAAAAAACACTCTCCCTACCTACAGTTTTCTGTCCCTAGAAAAAATGTTTTTTTTAATCACAATATAGCACAAGGACAATTCACTCACTGTCCTTCCAGGTCCCTGGAAACAAGGACTTGCAGAGTGAAATAAACTGACACTCTCCCTACCTACAGTTTTCTGTCCCTAGAATAAATGTTTTTTTTAAGCACAATATAGCACAAGGAGAATTCACTCACTGTCCTTCCAGGTCCCTGGAAACAAGGACTTGCAGAGTGAAAGAAAAAAAACACTCTCCCTACCTACAGTTTTCTGTCCCTAGAAAAAATGTTTTTTTTAATCACAATATAACACAAGGACAATTCACTCACTGTCCTTCCAGGTCCCTGGAAACAAGGACTTGCAGAGTGAAATAAACTGACACTCTCCCTACCTACAGTTTTCTGTCCCTAGAATAAATGTTTTTTTTAAGCACAATATAGCACAAGGACAATTCACTCACTGTCCTTACAGGTCCCTGGAAACAAGGACTTGCAGAGTGAAAGAAAAAAAACACTCTCCCTACCTACAGTTTTCTGTCCCTAGAAAAAATGTTTTTTTTAATCACAATATAGCACAAGGACAATTCACTCACTGTCCTTCCAGGTCCCTGGAAACGAGGACTTGCAGAGTGAAATAAACTGACACTCTCCCTACCTACAGTTTTCTGTCCCTAGAATAAATGTTTTTTTTAAGCACAATATAGCACAAGGACAATTCACTCACTGTCCTTACAGGTCCCTGGAAACAAGGACTTGCAGAGTGAAAGAAAAAAAACACTCTCCCTACCTACAGTTTTCTGTCCCTAGAAAAAAGGTTTTTTTTAATCACAATATAGCACAAGGACAATTCACTCACTGTCCTTACAGGTCCCTGGAAACAAGGACTTGCAGAGTGAAATAAACTGACACTCTCCCTACCTACAGTTTTCTGTCCCTAGAATAAATGTTTTTTTTAAGCACAATATAGCACAAGGAGAATTCACTCACTGTCCTTCCAGGTCCCTGGAAACGAGGACTTGCAGAGTGAAATAAACTGACACTCTCCCTACCTACAGTTTTCTGTCCCTAGAATAAATGTTTTTTTTAAGCACAATATAGCACAAGGACAATTCACTCACTGTCCTTACAGGTCCCTGGAAACAAGGACTTGCAGAGTGAAAGAAAAAAAACACTCTCCCTACCTACAGTTTTCTGTCCCTAGAAAAAATGTTTTTTTTAATCACAATATAGCACAAGGACAATTCACTCACTGTCCTTACAGGTCCCTGGAAACAAGGACTTGCAGAGTGAAAGAAAAAAAACACTCTCCCTACCTACAGTTTTCTGTCCCTAGAAAAAAGGTTTTTTTTAATCACAATATAGCACAAGGACAATTCACTCACTGTCCTTACAGGTCCCTGGAAACAAGGACTTGCAGAGTGAAATAAACTGACACTCTCCCTACCTACAGTTTTCTGTCCCTAGAATAAATGTTTTTTTTAAGCACAATATAGCACAAGGAGAATTCACTCACTGTCCTTCCAGGTCCCTGGAAACAAGGACTTGCAGAGTGAAAGAAAAAAAACACTCTCCCTACCTACAGTTTTCTGTCCCTAGAAAAAATGTTTTTTTTAATCACAATATAACACAAGGACAATTCACTCACTGTCCTTCCAGGTCCCTGGAAACAAGGACTTGCAGAGTGAAATAAACTGACACTCTCCCTACCTACAGTTTTCTGTCCCTAGAATAAATGTTTTTTTTAAGCACAATATAGCACAAGGACAATTCACTCACTGTCCTTACAGGTCCCTGGAAACAAGGACTTGCAGAGTGAAAGAAAAAAAACACTCTCCCTACCTACAGTTTTCTGTCCCTAGAAAAAATGTTTTTTTTAATCACAATATAGCACAAGGAGAATTCACTCACTGTCCTTCCAGGTCCCTGGAAACAAGGACTTGCAGAGTGAAAGAAAAAAAACACTCTCCCTACCTACAGTTTTCTGTCCCTAGAAAAAATGATTTTTTTAATCACAATATAGCACAAGGACAATTCACTCACTGTCCTTCCAGGTCCCTGGAAACAAGGACTTGCAGAGTGAAATAAACTGACACTCTCCCTACCTACAGTTTTCTGTCCCTAGAATAAATGTTTTTTTTAAGCACAATATAGCACAAGGAGAATTCACTCACTGTCCTTCCAGGTCCCTGGAAACAAGGACTTGCAGAGTGAAAGAAAAAAAACACTCTCCCTACCTACAGTTTTATGTCCCTAGAAAAAATGTTTTTTTAATCACAATATAACACAAGGACAATTCACTCACTGTCCTTCCAGGTCCCTGGAAACAAGGACTTGCAGAGTGAAATAAACTGACACTCTCCCTACCTACAGTTTTCTGTCCCTAGAATAAATGTTTTTTTTAAGCACAATATAGCACAAGGACAATTCACTCACTGTCCTTACAGGTCCCTGGAAACAAGGACTTGCAGAGTGAAAGAAAAAAAACACTCTCCCTACCTACAGTTTTCTGTCCCTAGAAAAAATGTTTTTTTTAATCACAATATAGCACAAGGACAATTCACTCACTGTCCTTCCAGGTCCCTGGAAACGAGGACTTGCAGAGTGAAATAAACTGACACTCTCCCTACCTACAGTTTTCTGTCCCTAGAATAAATGTTTTTTTTAAGCACAATATAGCACAAGGACAATTCACTCACTGTCCTTACAGGTCCCTGGAAACAAGGACTTGCAGAGTGAAAGAAAAAAAACACTCTCCCTACCTACAGTTTTCTGTCCCTAGAAAAAATGTTTTTTTTAATCACAATATAGCACAAGGACAATTCACTCACTGTCCTTACAGGTCCCTGGAAACAAGGACTTGCAGAGTGAAAGAAAAAAAACACTCTCCCTACCTACAGTTTTCTGTCCCTAGAAAAAAGGTTTTTTTTAATCACAATATAGCACAAGGACAATTCACTCACTGTCCTTACAGGTCCCTGGAAACAAGGACTTGCAGAGTGAAATAAACTGACACTCTCCCTACCTACAGTTTTCTGTCCCTAGAATAAATGTTTTTTTTAAGCACAATATAGCACAAGGAGAATTCACTCACTGTCCTTCCAGGTCCCTGGAAACAAGGACTTGCAGAGTGAAAGAAAAAAAACACTCTCCCTACCTACAGTTTTCTGTCCCTAGAAAAAATGTTTTTTTTAATCACAATATAACACAAGGACAATTCACTCACTGTCCTTCCAGGTCCCTGGAAACAAGGACTTGCAGAGTGAAATAAACTGACACTCTCCCTACCTACAGTTTTCTGTCCCTAGAATAAATGTTTTTTTTAAGCACAATATAGCACAAGGACAATTCACTCACTGTCCTTACAGGTCCCTGGAAACAAGGACTTGCAGAGTGAAAGAAAAAAAACACTCTCCCTACCTACAGTTTTCTGTCCCTAGAAAAAATGTTTTTTTTAATCACAATATAACACAAGGACAATTCACTCACTGTCCTTCCAGGTCCCTGGAAACAAGGACTTGCAGAGTGAAATAAACTGACACTCTCCCTACCTACAGTTTTCTGTCCCTAGAATAAATGTTTTTTTTAAGCACAATATAGCACAAGGACAATTCACTCACTGTCCTTACAGGTCCCTGGAAACAAGGACTTGCAGAGTGAAAGAAAAAAAACACTCTCCCTACCTACAGTTTTCTGTCCCTAGAAAAAATGTTTTTTTTAATCACAATATAGCACAAGGACAATTCACTCACTGTCCTTACAGGTCCCTGGAAACAAGGACTTGCAGAGTGAAAGAAAAAAAACACTCTCCCTACCTACAGTTTTCTGTCCCTAGAAAAAATGTTTTTTTTAATCACAATATAGCACAAGGACAATTCACTCACTGTCCTTACAGGTCCCTGGAAACAAGGACTTGCAGAGTGAAATAAACTGACACTCTCCCTACCTACAGTTTTCTGTCCCTAGAATAAATGTTTTTTTTAAGCACAATATAGCACAAGGAGAATTCACTCACTGTCCTTCCAGGTCCCTGGAAACAAGGACTTGCAGAGTGAAAGAAAAAAAACACTCTCCCTACCTACAGTTTTCTGTCCCTAGAAAAAATGTTTTTTTTAAGCACAATATAGCACAAGGAGAATTCACTCACTGTCCTTCCAGGTCCCTGGAAACAAGGACTTGCAGAGTGAAATAAACTGACACTCTCCCTACCTACAGTTTTCTGTCCCTAGAATAAATGTTTTTTTTTAGCAAAATATAGCACAAGGACAATTCACTCACTGTCCTTACAGGTCCCTGGAAACAAGGACTTGCAGAGTGAAAGAAACTGACACTCTCCCTACCTACAGTTTTCTGTCCCTAGAATAAATGTTTTTTTAAGCACAATATAGCACAAGGACAATTCACTCACTGTCCTTCCAGGTCCCTGGAAACAAGGACTTGCAGAGTGAAAGAAACTGACACTGTCCCTACCTACAGTTTTCTGTCCCTAGAATAAATGTTTTTTTTAAGCACACTATAGCACAAGCACAAAACACACTGACACTCTCCCTACCTATCCTTCTCTTTCCCTAAACTAAAGGAATCCAGGTTAAGCAAGAAAGAAATAACAGTCACTGTCCCTGCCTATGCTGCTCTATCCCTGCTCCGGAACACACTACACTAGGCCGCCGTGCTGGCGGCCTTTTATAGTGTGGGGCGTGTACTAAACACCCTCAGCAATAATTGGCCACAGGCATCCTGCCTGTGGCCAATCATTGCTCTCCTCGCTGCCGGCGCTGTGATTGGCCAAGCATGCGGGGTCACAGTGCATGCTTGGCCAATCACAGCGCCTGGATGACACTGCGATGGCGTAGTGCATTGTGGGCCGTTCGTGTCACTCGAATTTGGCGCGAACGGCCCAAATCGTTCGATCTTCGTCGAACGATCGAACAGCCGATGTTCGAGTCGAACGTATGTTCGACTCGAACACGAAGCTCATCCCTAGTCGCAAGGAAGGGTCTATTAATTGAATGATGTCATTTGGCACACATTAAAGGGGAGTTCCAGCCTTTTTTATGTTTATTAAAAGTCAGCAACTACAAAAAGTGTAGCTGCTGGCTTTTAATAAACAGACACTTACCTGCTCCACTGTCCAGCGACGCGGCTGCCCGGAGCATCACTCCTCTCCCCCCTTCTCCGCTGGCGCCTTCATTCAAACTGTGGGCACCTGGCCGTGACAGCTTTCGGCTTCACTGCACATGCGCGAGTCACGCTGCGCCCTAGGAGTGGACAGGCGATCGCCTACAGGGAGGGGCCGCCTTAGGTGATATGACGAGTCACCTAAGCGGTCCCTGGGCGTAAGGAGGAAGTGGGACAGGAAGTCCCACTCCAACAGAAGCCCCCACTCCCCCCACAAAAAAAATGACATGCCAAATGTGGCATGTAAGGGGACGAGGAGTGGTTTAAGCGGAAGTTCCATTTTTGGGTGGAACTCCGCTTTAAGGCCCCTTTTACACAGGGCGGACTCCGCCAGTGGATCTGTCTGCTCAGCAGGGAATCTCTCCGCTGAACCACGCTATACAGGCAGATGACAGATCTGAGTGCGTACCCCGGGGATACAGAGTGGACACAGATACAGCCCGCTGCTTTCTATGGGGCAGTCGGATGCAGTGGCGGCTGGTGAAGTTTTAGGATGGGGGGGCGCAAGACCCCGCCCCTCCACATTGGCCCCTCCCACTTATCATAAGCCACACCCCTTATATAATCCACCCACTCCGTCCCCTGTATTCCACTTGCTTCCACTCATAGTGTCAGGAGTATAGAGATCAGCATCACAGGACAGAGTATACAGCCCCAGCATCACAGATCATGGTATATAGCGTAGCCTTACAGATCGACGCAAACAAACTAAAAAAATTACACTGTTAGTAAATCGCATAAATCTGCATTTTGCAACCTGGAAAAAAAAAAAAATCGCACATATCTGCAACTTGTAAAATCGCACAAATCTCCATTCTGCACCCCTGTAAATCACATGTATCTGCATTCTGCAACCCCCCCCCCCAATCAGGTCAGCTCCAGTGCTGCACTATATACATGGCAGGGGGGTGGTGGACACAGCAATCACCCCCCCCCCCCTCAGACCAGCACAGGGTGGCAGGGCAGACAGACACACTCCTCCAGGCGACAGCCTCTTCGTCTTACAACACTACTACAAGTCCCAGCATTGGAAAAAAAAGTCATGACCACTCATCATCCTTCGAGTTTTAAGTTATAATCTGCTAGGTCCCCGGATGATTTTGTTCCCTATGTATGTGTGGGACTACAATCCCAGCATCATAGAACTCTGGTGCATGCAATCCCCCATTATGGGACTAGAAGTCCCAGCATCGCACGGGCACCCATCCTCCTTGGAGCCCCATACTATAACCTGCCGGGACATGAAGTTCTCCACCCTCTCCTGGAGAGATCAGGTTAACCCATTGCACGCCAGCCTGTTGAGATTTGTACTTCTCCATTCTCTCCATCCTAAGACTCTGGTTCATGCAATTCTCGTAGGTAAGGGACTACAAGTCCCAGCATCGCATGGGCACTCGGCCATTTTGGAGCTCTATGCTATAACCTGCTGGGACTTGTAGTTCTTCATCCTCTGCTAGGTTCTGCAGGTTCATGCTATAGCCCATGTATGGGACTACAAGTCCCAGCATCACATGTGTACCCATCTATGTTGGAGCCCTATGCTATTTCTTGCTGGGACTTGTAGTTCTCCACCCTCTCCTGGGGAGATCAGGATCATGCATTGCACACCAGCCTGCTGGGATTTGTAGTTCTCCAGCCTCTCTCTCCTAAGACTCTGGTTCATGCAATTCTCTTAGGTAAGGGACTACAAGTCCCAGCATCGCATGACCACTTATCTACTTGGAGCCCTATGCTATAACCTGCTGGGACTTGTAGTTCTTCATCTTCTGCTGGGACTCTGGTTCATGCAATCTCCCATGTATGGGACTACAAGTCCCTGCAGTGCTAGGAAAACACCTGGACACCCATCCACCTTGGAGCCATATACAATAACATGCTGGGGAGATTAGGTTAATGCATTGCACAGCACCAGCCTGCTGAGATTTGGCCCAAGAAGCATGTTTTAGTTATACAGGTCAGGAACATGATGCACGCACCCCTAGCCTTGCACAAATACTGAATACATCTGAATCAGGACAGCCTGGAGCCGGAGGACTATTGCCCAGAAAACTGCACAGACAGTCATTGGGGATCAGAGTGGGATGTGGGGTCCATCTAGCAAGGACAAACTATCTTAGCATGGTGACAGATACTGCAGGATGTGAGCAGTGAACTATGCAATCAGAAGCTAATGAAGGGGGGAAGGGGGATGTGTGATATAGGGAAGGTGTACAGACCTGCATTACACAGAGAGAGGTGAAGTAAAGTTGGAGATTAAAAATGCTGCTGTAAAGTCTCTCAGGACACAGTGATAAAAGCCCCTTCTGCCCCCCTCCCCCTTCAATCCTGGCATGTATTATACCTGGAGATTTCTGTGTGCACTGCTTGCTTGATGCCGACTCACCGAGTCTGTATCACAGGGAGATAAATGGCAGCTGCCTCTGCAAGGACCTATCACTCCCTGTCTGCCCTGAGCAGTTGTTCTTCTGCTGGGTTTCCCCCCTCACTTACTGAAGGAGACAGGCAGCCTGTGAGCCAATGACGCTGCAGGTCTGATTAAAGCCCCACCCTATGGACCCAATCAATTACAAGCACTGGAAACCTAATGCTAGAGGTGGAGTGTTAGGGGTGCTAAGCTTTGCGCCCCGAGCACACTCTAAACTATGCCAATAGAGCTTCTTAGCCCCAATCACGTGTTTACACACAAGTCATGCCTCCAATAGCACCCCATGTCCGGCGCCCTTAACACACCCACTTAAAGGGACACTTAAAAAAAAAATTTTTTTTTTTTTAATAAGTAGCTTTGGGGGGGGGGGGGGGCGGTGCCCCTGCACCCCCTATTGACGGGCCGCCACTGGTCGGATGTGACAGTCCATCTGACTGTCATCTGATCTGCCAGATGGATGGGGAATGGATCTCCAGCCGTCCTTTTTTACAGACAGGATCAAGTCAGATCTTGGCGGGTGTCCGTTGACATCGGCTGTTCCACTGAGAGCAGTGGAGGTTGGCCAACAGGCGGCCGCGATCAGAAGGTCCATGTGAACAGGTAAGGTTAATTTCCTGAAGCAAGTTTACTTTGTCCTGGCTGCAGTGTCAGGATGAGAAGCTTCTTTACTACCAATAGTGCCACATTTATGAGAGATTATAGTTAGTATTCATGCAAAGAATCAAAAATCCAAGTCTATCTATTTCTTATATTTCCAATTTTAAATACTCAAATAAGTCTCTGACAGTTGTGAAATCTTATCTGTTTAGGCAGTTAACCAATGCGTTTATTTTTTACCAATAAGATACATGTTTGCAACAAGCAGAGCAAATTAATGCTATAGGGAGCACACAAAGTGAGCATGGTAGGTCAATTGTAATTTAGTTAGCTCCTCCAAAAAATAAATTCCAAAATTAGATGGAGGCC
This sequence comes from Rana muscosa, assembly GCA_029206835.1. NCBI lineage: Eukaryota > Metazoa > Chordata > Amphibia > Anura > Ranidae > Rana > Rana muscosa. The sequence goes on along the minus strand of CM055122.1, from coordinate 175,331,286 downwards.
AGTGATTGAAACATACTACAAACACAGAGAATGCTACTGAGGTCTGGATTTACCATTGATAAAAGGGAAATCCAGATGTGGGGGTATTGGAACTTGATCCAGTGAATGTGTAGGGAGTAAATGTGCATTAAAGCTACAGAAAGTCTTCCAACAGAAATTCAGTGGCAGATAAGCACCAAATAGTTAGCGAGTCAGGCATTTGCTGACTTAAGAATAAGCCTATAGCAAGTGATAATTATTTTTCCGTATACCATACCTTCTAAAAATTGCATTACATTGAAACTGGAAATATATAAAAATGTCTTCTGTATGCTACACATAAGCAAAGTCAAAGAGACTACCATATATACTCGAGTATAAGCTGAGTTTTTCAGCACATTTTTTTGTGCTGAAAATGCCCCCCTCGGCTTATACTCGAATCACCTTCTTGTGCCTGATCTCCCAGATTTTGTGGACCCGGTACCAGCCGCCCGTAGGTCCCCTGGACCCCAAACTTGGCACACATGTAGCGTCACTTTTCCTCTACAAGTGTGCAAAGCTTGTTGTCTGGGGGACCTATGGCCGGGGAGCACCGATTTTTCAAACCCGGGCACCCCTTTCATAGACTCCCATGTTAAACGGTAATTTCTCAGGTGACTTTGGGGACCCGGTACACATGTATCCCCATTTATCCTCTATAAGTGTGCAAAGTTTTTTGTCTGGGGGACCTACGGCCGGGGAGCAACGATTTTTCAAAGCCGGGCACCCCTTCCATAGACTCCCATGTTAAACGTCAGTCTAGGCATGGGCACAGTGAGGCATGGACACAGTGAGGCATGGGCACAGTGAGGCATGGACACAGTGAGGCATGGACACAGTGAGGCATGCACATGGACACAGTGAGGCAAAGTGAGGCACAGTGAGGCATGCAGATGGACACCCTAGGCTTATACTCGAGTCAATATGTTTTCCCAGTTTTTTATGGTAAAATTAGGTGCCTCGGCTTATATTCAGGTCGGCTTATACTCGAGTATATACAGTACTTTTTACGGTTTTAACTATATTTACTGTATTATAAATACATTATTATAGCTGTATTTTAAAAAAAATACAGCTGCAGAACTCTGTTAGATATAGATATTTTTTCCATTATGTTTGTTAGTAAAAAAATAAAATAATAAAATGTCTGTACACAGGTAAAATCATCAGTTGGAATTGCTGCGCTTAAGCAGATCACAGCAGTAGAGCAACTTCAATATTGACTTATGCTGTCACCTTGTGGATGTGCAGCAGAGAAATCTTTGTGTCCTTGAGGTTAGTTGCCCTCTGGTGGTCACTTGCATTGAATTCAGAGAACAAGATGTCGTTTTCAAACATTACTCAAAGACTGTTATTTAAGCGATTCACTTAGAGAGCGATTCACAACTTGTAGCAGCTGATGTCAATCAACAATCGCCTATCATTATTTCGACTGATTTAAACGTATGAAAGATTATTTCTATTTGTTTGCAATGGATTACTGCACACCACTGCTGCAATCCCAAGTCTCATGGCTCTTAATACAGAAGTTATGGTTAAGGACAAAGAGATATTAATCTTGTTACTGTTCCTCGTTTATTTATTGTGCTAATTTTCCTATTAACATTTTGTTTTACTGTGAATTTGATTATTATTAATATTCACCTGTCCCTTTACAGCTAAAAGTTAATGATGAAAATAAATCAGCAAAGTCTATAGCAATTAAACATCTTCGCATCTATTCTGCTAATATGAAAAAAGCTTGATTAAGACATTTTATATTTTCCTTTGAGTATGGTAAATTGAAAGGTAAAAATATATTTCCTGAAAAAACTTGCATTTACCAGCCACAAGATGGCGATTTCCAAAGCCTGAATTTTATATCAGAGTATGGAAAGTACAGCGTGTACTATGTAATGTATGGTACATTTAGTAAGCAGTCAGCTGTCCACATCCATACAAACTTTTAGATTCTCCCACATATGAGGATTTGAACACAAAGTTTTTTTGTCAGGTTTATCATTATGAAGGTTTTAATTCAAAATTAAGTTGGCTATAGATGACTAGAATCTCATATGAAAATTCTTAGGAACATTCATAGGAAAGGTCTGAGAACATTCGAATGTCGTTTGAAAGATTTTGTTTTCTTTTAGCAATTGACTTTGGAATGAATGGACTTTACCAAATGAAAACCACATACACCACCTGTGTCAAACACAAGGCCACGGGGCGAATCTGGCCCGCCAGGCCATTTCATGTGGCCCTCATACCTCTCCTGCAGTTGGGGTATCCCCCTTGTCTCCATCCTCACCTTGTCTCAGCAGTTGGCAGCAGAGAGGAAGACAGGAAGACTCCTCTGCTAGATACTGCGTTTCTCTTTGCAGCTGCGGAGAGGCTCATCTCTCCAACCCCCTCCACCCTGTCTCAGAAGTCGGCAGCAGAGAGGAGAACAGAACTCCTCCCACAGATCCTGTGCCTCTCTATTACGCCACAGCACCCCCTCGTCTCCAGACTCCAGCCCTACTCTGGTCCTCCTTCAAATAGGGTTGCCACATCATTCCTTTAAACCCGAACACATATGAATTACACAGGTTCTGAGGCTAATTTAATGCAGATAAGGCACCAAGTGAGTTTAATAACCACCTTAATCAGCCACAGAACATGTGTAATTAATATGTGTTTGGGTTTAAAGAGATCAGGTGGCAACTCTACCTCCAAATCCTGTACTTTCTGCTACTCAGCTCTGCCCTCCAGCTTCTTCCCAGCAACAGCACAAGGTAAGGGGGGGGGGGGGTGCACTGTGATGTAAGGAAGGGTGGGAGGGCTCTTGACTTATGTTCAGGGCTGGTGCTACCACTAGGCAAACTAGGCAGCTGCCTAGGGCGCACTTCTGTCTAGGGCGCCCCGCCACTGGTGTTCCTACTCTCTTCTCTCTGCAGCAAGCAACTAAGTCTTAGCATTAGCGGGCAGCCTATGCTCTGTTCGCTCATAGGGTCAGAGGCGCAGCGGCGGCAGAGGACTGTGTCTGTCTCCCAACTCCCGAATGAATGGAAGCAAGCACTGGTAGCCTGCATTGATGGGCGCTGGTAGGCTGTATTGATGGGCGCTGGTAGGCTGCATTTAATGGGCGCTGGTAGGCTGCATTTAATGGGCGCTGGTGAAGCTGCATTTGATGGGCGCTGGTGAGGCTGCATTGATGGGCGCTGGTGAGGCTGCATTTATGGGCGCTGGTGACGCTGCATTGATGGGGGCTGGTGAGGCTGCATTTATGGGCACTGGTGACGCTGCATTGATGGGCGCTAGTGAGGCTTCATTGATGGGCGCTAGTGAGGCTTCATTGATGGGCGCTAGTAGGCTGCATTGATGAGCGCTGGTGAGGCTGCATTTATGGGTGCTTGTGAGGTTGCATTGATGGGCGCTTGTAGGCTGCATTGATGGGCGCTGGTGAGGCTGCATTTATGGGCGCTGGTGACGCTGCATTGATGGGCGCTGGTGAGGCTGCATTGATGGGCGCTGGTAGGCTGCATTGATGGGCGCTGGAGAGGCTGCATTGATGGGTGCTTGTGAGGCTGCATTGATGGAGGCTGGTGAGGCTGCATTGACGGACGCTGGTGAGGTTGCATTTGATGGGCGCTGGTGAGGCTGAATTTGATGGGCGCTGGTGGGCTGCATTTGATGGGCGCTTTATTTAAAAGGTGGGGTATGCATGGGCAGTGCAAAGGGGGTGGAGTCAGGGGTGGAGCAGCAAAATTAGGTGAGGCTGCATTGATGGGCGCTGGTAAGGCTGCATTGATGGGCGCTGGTGAGGCTGCATTTATGGGCGCTGGTGACGCTGCATTGATGGGCGCTGGTGAGGCTGCATTGTTGGGCGCTTGTAGGCTGCATTGATGGGCGCTGGAGAGGCTGCATTGATGGGTGCTTGTGAGGCTGCATTGATGGGTGCTGGTGAGGCTGCATTGATGGACGCTGGTGAGGTTGCATTTGATGGGCGCTGGTGAGGCTGAATTTGATGGGCGCTGGTGGGCTGCATTTGATGGGCGCTTTATTTAAAAGGTGGGGTATGCATGGGCAGTGCAAAGGGGGTGGAGTCAGGGGTGGAGCAGCAAAATTAGGTTTCGCCTAGGGTGTCAAAAATCCTTGCACCAGCCCTGCTTATGTTGTAAGGGGTGGTGGGGTGCTCAGGACATCTAGTCTTACAGATACAACCAGCCCTTTGGGGGCAATCATAATGCTGATGCAGCCCACAATGTTCTTGTTGGTGCTTTCAAAAACAAATGTCGATTTGACCCACTAATGATTAGAAATATGAACAAACTTTTTTAAAACCTTCTTTTCCTAATAAATTGCATTTAAATTGTACCCATCTATGGCCAGCTATAGACTTGATCATCATTTTGTAGGTATTAAGGGCAAGATCACAGGTGGCAATCTAATGAATCCCTGAATTGCTAGAGCCCAGGAGGCATCCAAGTGCTTAGCCACTATCCAGGGTTGGATTTCTCAATGGCCATCACAGGTCTTAACAAATGCATCCAAGGCAGAGAGACTGGGACATCAGATATTTTTTCAAGAGATTCCTCCCTCCTCAAATCCATTTTTGGAAGACAAGTGAATACAGTAAGTGCGTCAGCACAAATCCCCAGTACATTGTCAGGGTAATCGAACTGAATGTATTGGACAAGGGTAGTGGTGTGGACATGGTTGTGTGTAATAGTAGTGGGGGAACTCTTCATAGTATGACTAAATGCCTTTTTGTTTTAGTTTTGGATAGAGTGGAGAGGGATTAGAACACCTTTCAGTTGTTATTGCTTTCTGTGCCCCCGTTAGGGAGATTAACCCTCTCTGTCATGTTTACTGTTATCACTGAAAATAAAAGTGAAGGAAAATCCCAAAATGTGGGCTGTCCCCAGAATAGTAATGGAGAGGAAATCATCCAGTGGGGACAACCCAGGGATTCCCTAACTTTGGAGGGATTTCCTTTCACTTCCTGTTTGCTATGGAACAGGAAGTGAAGGAAAATCTTCCCAATTGAAAATAGATGGAAAAAACCTGACAGGGGATATAACTCTACCTTACTCCCCAAAATAAATAAAAATAAAAATGAAAAAGTGAAATTCCGGGTTTTAACTAAGCTTAAAATTGCTCCCACCCCATTCTAGGACTATTCTAACTACCCTGTAAAAGAAAAGATGTCTATACTTATCAATTTCGAAGCTGCACCGGTCTCGTCACATGATCGGGTCCCAGCGCTGGGTTCAATGTAGAGGAGGAACAGCTGACAACAAATGCCCAATAGTAAGCCTATGGGTGATGTTACTGCATAGGCTCTGCAACCATTGTTACTGCCTTCCCTCTACACTGAAGCCGACGCTGGGAAATGATCAGGTGACCGGATTGGAGCGACCTCAGAATAGATAAGTATATACATCTTTTCTTTCACAATGTAGTTAGTCTTAGAATGGGAGTAGGTTTAGGCTAAGTTAAAATTTGACTGGACTTCTACTTTAAGAGAATGGCCCATGGCATTCTAAGTGTCTTTGTGGTCAGATAGGCACATGAAACAAATTGTGAAGAGGAAGGAACTGGATACAAGCTCATTTAACTATGCACCAGGCACCTATGTTTACAGCTCTAGTAGAGCAATACAAATCATGACTTATCCTTCATTAAAGATCCAAGGAAGATTAACACACAAATCTTTGGGCACAACCTGATTAAGGGTTAGTGGAAAGATTTCCTAACCCCTTGGTGCCGGCTCCTGCCGCCCCTTTAAGGGCTTTAGAATGCTAGGAGGTGGGGCGGGGCTTTTGGCCATGTGACCGCCAAGATTGGCTGTCAGGGCGGTCACATGATCGGAAAACTCCTGATCGCAAGCAGCGGTCGTGAGGTTTCCATTAGCCGCCGATTATTTGCGTGCGCCAACAGGTTAATTTGGAATTGAGCCAAATTCATTTGTTAAAAGTGCCCCAGGAAGACGTCACGTATGACGAAACATGTAGGGCGGAACTACGCGCTGACGTCATTACGCTCCATGTGACCCCGGAAGTAAGTTTTTTTTTTAATAAACTTGCCGGCTGATGTCCTATGCGGTTGTATCTGCTCGTTTTTTTTAGCAATAAAGGCTATCCATTTTTTAACGATATTACTCTATTGTTTTTGATATTACACTAAGTGTTTTTGTACTTCTGCACTGGTGACTTCTGTCATAGTGTGCTCCCAGACTGGACTTTCTATTTCCAGTTGGGATACCGTGGAGGATTTCCAGCTGTAATCGGAGGGCTCCAGGGATACAGAGGATCATTAGACCCTGCAGAGGGCTAAATCTGCTGGCGCACATGACCTTGCTCTTTAGGGGGTCCACCAGTTCAAATAAGGGTCCCCACTTATCGAGTGGGGGTTTTGTTGATTCAGGAGCACCCCCTCTCCCCTCCTCCTCTTCTTTCTATTGGTGAAGGTGGAAGGAACTTGGATTCTATCACCCCATTGGAACTTACCATTTTTTACACTGTAGATTTCTGGGATTTTTTTGTGGATCTGCTATGTGGACTTAACTATTGTTTTTTCCCTTTTAATGTTAAAGAGTTTTTTCATATAGACACTCTTCTCTTTATTTTTATTTTTAGATCTACTCATTATTTTTTTTAGATCTACTCATTGTCTTTTTTATTATCACGTTTTGTACTTCACTAGTACTGTATTTATCTATCATCTGTGATCACTCACGTTATACCAGCACAACTTATTTTGTATATAATTCTTTGCACTATAGCGATATCTGTTAGTTTTGTTGCAGCTGTATATGTATATCTTAAACTCTAGTGCGGTACAACCCCACAATATCCAATTGTTAACAGTGAATGTATTCTTATCCATTTTAACACACAAGAGAATTACATTTTCCTTTTCAGTATTGTTTATTACATTTTTGAATCGTTGAGGTGTCAATAACCCTACATAATAAAAAACTATCATTGGATGATGTAACCTTCAGCTTCTGATGACATAATTTCTATGACGAAGCGCGTTAAGATGATAGTCATGGTGCGCTACGCTGTACCCCAAGTGGAACGCATGCCAACTCTGGTAGATGGGTCTTGCTGTTCTCACCATTTGTGCGGGTCAGGGAGAGGATTTTAAATTGTTAACCTTGTTAGCATGTTTCCATAAACGATTCTAGAACTTTTTACGCTATGAGGACCTCCAGTTTCTTTCTTCTTTTTCATCCTGCTGGTTAGGAGCCCACATTACATGCTGTTTCCTACTCACTCAGTGACTATGAAGTCAATTTTCTGTATTCTGCAAAAAAACTGGTTGATCCTGCTGTTCTCTATCTCCACCTATCTCCAAGTCCCCAATTCAGCTAGGGATTTTGCAGAACAGTGTTGGCAACTCTGCACATGCTCAATTTTTAGTGAGTTTCTATGCTGAGCATTTCCTCCCTATCTGAGCAGCCCATGTTACCATGTTAATATACATGTGGGCGTTTACACAGTGGTAAATAACAGCCCACTCCCTCCCTCATCCTCCTCCATGCCCACTAACCAGGTAAACACAATGGGGATGGGATATTTCACTTCCCTTCTATTCTAAGACACAGGCTGGAGGGGTGTGACACAACCTGTGACTGGCAGAAATCCGCCCATATCATTGCCAAAAAAATAATAAAGATTTGATTTCAAATACATATAACAAATTTATAACATTGATATAATTTTTTTTTTTTTTTACTCTGTATTCCAAAGGCTGTTTTATTTTTTATTTTTTTTTATTTTTTATGTGACTGGCAGCAGGGGACTAGAAAAACCTCCTGCTCATGTTTCTCTACAGACAGGCTGGGAAAGACCTGGGTCATCTGACAGCTGTATATCAATTAGGAAAAAGGTACAGAAATAGAAGGGACAATGTAAATTAGACAGTGTGTGTTTAGTATCACTTTAGGTCAGTGGTGTCGCTAGGGGGGGCATGGGTACAGGCCATACCCGTGTGACACCCGCCCGAGGGGTAAATCCTGTGGACAGCGGTACCGCTAACACCACATGGTCCGCACCCCTACACTGATCTGTGTCTTGCTAAGCTGTCTCCCTCAGCGGAGCAGACCAAACCATCCCCCCCTCCTTTCTGTTTACATGTACACACAAGGAGGGAGTCTGAGGGACACACCGCTGTGCATATCCTGCGCTGTTCTGAGGTCTGTACAGTGTATTGTAATGCAGATGGACATGTGCATGGGGGCACTATGGGAGGGGAGAGGGGGGTCTACTAGCACAAGTGGAAAGGGGAGTCTGCACTGCAGGGGTTCTATACTAATGGAGGGGGCACAAGCACTACTGACATACGTTAATGGGCAAACCCAACTTCAATGCAATATGACCTAATGGTTTAGAGGGAAACTATATGAATTCATGTGCAAACAAATTACATGTGTTAACATGTATCAATAATCATACTAACCGCCCCCCTATCCATGCGTCCGACCCCCTATTCTATGGATTTCAATGTTGTTTTTTTTAACCACTTGCCGACCGCTCCCGCAAGCTCCGTGAGTGTGACCGCGGGTCCCGCAGACTCGATGTCCGTCGGGAGTCCCGCGATCGTCTCACGGAGAGGAAGAATGGGGAAATGCTGATATAAACAAGCATTTCCCCATTCTTCCTAGTGACAGGACACTGATCACAGCTCCCTGTGATCGGAAGCTCTGATCAGTGTCATGTCACACGTAGCCAATCCCCCCTACAGTTAGAACACATCCCTAGGACACACTTAACCCCTTCAGCGCCCCCTACTGGTTAACCACTTCATTGCCAGTGTCATTTTTACAGTAATCGGTGCATTTTTATAGCACTGATCGCTGTATAAATGACAATGGTCCCAAAATGGCATCAAAAGTGTCCGATGTGTCCGCCATAATGCTGCAGCCATGATAAAAATCACTGATCGCCGCCATTACTAGTAAAAAAAAAAAATATTAATAAAAATGCCATAAAACTATCCCCTATTTTGTAGACGCTATAACTTTTGCGCAAATCAATCAATAAACGCTTATTGCGATTTTTTTACAAAAAATATGTAGAAGAATACGTATCGGCTTAAACTGAGGAAAAAAAAAAATTTATATATATTTTTGGGGGATATTTATTATAACAAAAAGTAAAAAATAATGCTTTTTTTTCAAAATTGTCGCTCTATTTTTGTTTATAGCGCAAAAAATTAAAACCGCAGAGGTGATAAAATACCACCAAAAGAAAGCTCTTTTTGTGGGAAAAAAAGGACGTTGATTTTTCTTGGGAGCCACGTCGCACGACCGTGCAATTGTCAGTTAACCACTTAAGCCCCGGACCATTTCGGGCCATTAGGACCAAGCCTGTTTTTGGGATTCGGCACTGCGCTGCTTTAACTGTAAATTGTGCGGACATGCAATGTTGTACCCAAATGAAATTTGCGTCCTTTTCTTCCCACAAATAGAGCTTTCTTTTAATGGTATTTGATTGCCTCTGCGATTTTTATTTTTTGCGATATAAACAGAAAAAGACCGAAAATTTTGGAAAAAAATGATATTTTCTACTTTTTGTTATAAGAAAAATCGAATAAACTCAATTTTAGTCATACATTTAGGCCAAAATGTATTCAGCCACATGTCTTTAGTAAAAAAAATGTCAATAAGCGTATATTTATTGGTTTGCGCAAAAGTTATAGCGTTTACAAACTAGGGTACATTTTCTGAAATTTACACAGCTTTAAATTTATGACTGCCTATCTCATTTCTTGAGGTGCTAAAATGGCAGGGCAGTACAAAACCCCCCCAAATGACCCCATTTTGGAAAGTAGACACCCCAAGGAAATTGCTGAGAGGCATGTTGAGCCCATTGAATATTTATTTTTTTCGTCCCAAGTGATTGAATAATGACAAAAAAAAAAATAAAAAAAAAAAATTACAAAAAGTTGTCACTAAATGATATATTGCTCACACATGCCATGGGCATATGTGGAATTGCACCCCAAAATACATTCTGCTGCTTCTCCTGAGTACGGGGATACCACATGTGTGGGACTTTTTAGGAGCCTAGCCACGTACGGGACCCCGGAAACCAAGCACCGCCTTCAGGATTTCTAAGGGCAAAAATTTTGATTTCACTCCTCACTACCTATCACAGTTTCGAAGGCCATAAAATGCCAAAATAGCACAAAACCCCCCCAAATGACCCCATTTTGGAAAGTAGACACCCCAAGCTATTTACTGAGAGGCATGTTCAGTCCATGGAATATTTTATATTTTGCCACAAGTTGCGGGAATATGACAAACTTTTTTTTTTTTGCACAAAGTTGTCACTAAATGATATATTGCTCACACATGCCATGGGCATATGTGAAATTACACCCCAAAATACATTCTGCTGCTTCTCCTGAGTACGGGGATACCACATGTGTGGGACTTTTTGGGAGCCTAGCCGCGTACGGGACCCCAAAAACCAAGCACCGCCTTCAAGGTTTCTAAGGGCATAAATTTTTGATTTCACTCCTCACTACCTATCACAGTTTTGAAGGCCATAAAATGCCAAGATGGCACAAAACCCCCCCAAATGACCCCATTTTGGAAAGTAGACACCCCAAGCTATTTGCTGAGAGGCATGTTGACCCCATTGAATATTTTTTTTTGTCCCAAATGATTGAATAATGACAAAAAGAAAAAAAAAAAATGTACAAAAAGTTGTCACTAAATGATATATTGCTCACACATGCCATGGTTATATGTGGAATTGCACCCCAAAATACATTCTGCTGCTTTTCCTGAGTACGGGGATACCACATGTGTGGGACTTTTTGGGAGCCTAGCCGCGTACAGGGCCCCAAAAACCAAGCACCGCCTTCAGGATTTCTAAGGGCGTAAATTTTTGATTTCACTCCTCACTACCTATCACAGTTTTGAAGGCCATAAAATGCCAAAATAGCACAAAACCCCCCCAAATTACCCCATTTTGGAAAGTAGACACCCCAAGCTATTTGCTGAGAGGCATGTTGAGTCCATGGAATATTTTATATTTTGCCACAGGTTGCGGGAATATGACAAACTGTTTTTTTTTTGCACAAAGTTGTCACTAAATGATATATTGCTCACACATGCCATGGGCATATGTGAAATTACACCCCAAAATACATTCTGCTGCTTCTCCTGAGTACGGGGATACCACATGTGTGGGACTTTTTGGGAGCCTAGCCGCGTACGGGACCCCAAAAACCAAGCACCGCCTTCAAGGTTTCTAAGGGCATAAATTTTTGATTTCGCTCCTCACTACCTATCACAGTTTTGAAGGCCATAAAATGCCAAGATGGCACAAAACCCCCCCAAATGACCCCATTTTGGAAAGTAGACACCCCAAGCTATTTGCTGAGAGGCATGTTGAGCCCATTGAATATTTTTTTTTTTTGTCCCAAATGATTGAATAATGACAAAAAGAAAAAAAAAAAAATGTACAAAAAGTTGTCACTAAATGATATATTGCTCACACATGCCATGGTTATATATGTGAAATTACACCCCAAAATACATTCTGCTGCTTCTCCTGAGTACGGGGATACCACATGTGTGGGACTTTTTGGGAGCCTAGCCGCGTACGGGACCCCAAAAACCAAGCACCGCCTTCAAGGTTTCTAAGGGCATAAATTTTTGATTTCACTCCTCACTACCTATCACAGTTTTGAAGGCCATAAAATGTCAAAATAGCCCAAAACCCCCACAAATGACCCCATTTTGGAAAGTAGACACCCCAAGCTATTTGCTGAGAGGCATGGTGAGTATTTTACAGCTCTCATTTGTTTTTGAAAATTAAGAAAGACATTTTTTTTTCTTTTTTTTTTTCTTTTTTTACATTTTCAAAACTTTGTGACAAAAAGCGAGATCTGCAAAATACTCAACATACCTCTCAGCAAATAGCTTGGGGTGTCTACTTTCCAAAATGGGGTCATTTGGGGGGGTTTTGTGCCATCTGGGCATTCCATGGCCTCCGAAACTGTGATAGGCAGTGAGGAGTGAAATCAAAAATTTACACCCATAGAAATCCTGAAGGCGGTGCTTGGTTTTTGGGGTCCCGTACGCGACTAGGCTCCCAAAAAGTCCCACACATGTGGTATCCCCGTACTCAGGAGAAGCAACAGAATGTATTTTGGGGTGTAATTCCACATATGCCCATGGCATGTTTGAGCAATATATAATTTAGTGACAACTTTTTGTACATTTTTATTTTTTTTTGGTCATTATTCAATCACTTGGGACAAAAAAAAAAATATTCAATGGGCTCAACATGCCTCTCAGCAAATAGCTTGAGGTGTCTACTTTACAAAATGGGGTCATTTGGGGGGGGTTTGAACTGTCCTGGCATTTTATGCACAACATTAGGAAGCTTATGTCACACATCATCCACTCTTCTAACCACTTGAAGACAAAGCCCTTTCTGACACTTTTTGTTTACATGAAAGAAAATTTTTTTTTGCAAGAAAATTATGTTGAACCCCCAAACATTATATATTTTTTTAAAGCAAAGGCCCTACAGATTAAAATAGTGGGTGTTGCATTTTTTTTTCCACACAGTATTTGCGCAGCGTTTTTTCAAACGCATTTTTTGGGGGAAAAACACACTTTTTTTATTTTTAATGCACTAAAAAACACTATATTGCCCAAATGTTTGATGAAATAAAAAAGATGATCATGGGCCGAGTACATGGATACCAAACACGACATGCTTTAAAATTGCGCACAAACGCGCAGCGGCGACAAAACTACATTCATTTTTAAAAGCATTTAAAAGCCTTTACAGGTTACCACGTTAGATTTACAGAGGAGGTCTACTGCTAAAATGACTGCCCTCGATCTGACCTTCGCGGTGATACCTCACATGCATGATGCAATTGCTGTTTACATATGACGCTAGACCGACGCTTGCGTTCGCCTTTGCGCAATAGCAGGGGGGGACAGCGGTGCTTTTTTTTTTTTTTTTTTATTTATTTGGCTTTTTTATTTTATTTTTAAACTGTGCCTTCCATATTTTATTTTTTTACCATTTTTATCGTTATCTCAGGGAATGTAAATATCCCCTATGATAGCAATAGGTAGTGACAGGTACTCTTTTTTTGAAAAAAATTGGGGGGTTAGACCCTAGATCTTTCCTCTGCCCTCAAAGCATCTGACCACACCAAGATCGGTGTGATAAAATGCTTTCCCAATTTCCCAATGGCGCTTTTTATATCCGGGGGGGGGGACATTCCCTCCCACTGCTTGTAAAAGCAGTCTAGAGGCTAATTATCTGCTAGAATTGCTTTTACATGAAAGCCGGCTGCTGGCTGAAAAGAATGATACCAAGATGATACCTAAACCCGCAGGCATCATTCTGGTATAAACATTCAAAGTCCAGCAACATACCAGTACGTTGCTGGTCCTTGTTGGACATGTATTGTAATCTTTTTTTTCATACAGCCTATTGGCTGAACGAAAAAAAGAGATTGATTGGTGGGTATGCCCACCATTAGAATACCTCCCTTCATCCACCCACTTCTAATGATGGGCATATATGCCGAAGCATGGGGGCATCCTCCCGCAAAAAAGTTATGCCGCGTACACACGGTCAAGCCTTCGTCGGAATTTCGACCGTATGTACGCGGCATAAAAGGTTATGCCGCGTACACACGGTCGGACTTTTCCACGGATAAGCCTCCGTTGGAATTTCGACCGTATATACGCGGCATTAGGAGCAAAATCGCTCCTCCGCCCCTGCTGCCCCCATGCTTCGGCATATATGCTCTTTTTTTTAACTGTGGTGGTGAAATCACCTCCTACAGCGTTGGAGTCACGGCTTTATGTATCGTGGGAGCAAACGCTGTTGCTGTCAAGATAAATAGATCCGTGCTGCAACTGAATGGCGTACCTGCTAAGCAAATGGTGGTTAACATTAAAACAAAGTAACATTACAGTACAACAGTAAGACCTTACCATGCCATACCTGCAAAGCAAATACCAAAACAAAACCTAGTAAAAAATAAAAAAATGTTTTAACGCAACCTGTGCCTAAAATATATATATGCTGAAGCATGGGGGCATCCTCCCGCAAAAAAGTTATGCCGCGTACACACGGTCGGAATTTCGACCGTATGTACGCGGCATTAGGAGCAAAATCGCTCCTCCGCCCCTGCTGCCCCCATGCTTCGGCATATATGCTCTTTTTTTTAACTGTGGTGGTGAAATCACCTCCTACAGCGTTGGAGTCACGGCTTTATGTATCGTGGGAGCAAACGCTGTTGCTGTCAAGATAAATAGATCCGCGCTGCAACTGAATGGCGTACCTGCTAAGCAAATGGTGGTTAACATTAAAACAAAGTAACATTACAGTACAACAGTAAGACCTTACCATGCCATACCTGCAAAGCAAATACCAAAACAAAACCTAGTAAAAAATAAAAAAATGTTTTAACGCAACCTGTGCCTAAAATATATATATGCCGAAGCATGGGGGCATCCTCCCGCAAAAAAGTTATGCCGCGTACACACGGTCGGAATTTCGACCGTATGTACGCGGCATTAGGAGCAAAATCGCTCCTCCGCCCCTGCTGCCCCCATGCTTCGGCATATATGCTCTTTTTTTTAACTGTGGTGGTGAAATCACCTCCTACAGCACTGGAGTCACGGCTTTATGTATCGTGGGAGCAAACGCTGTTGCTGTCAAGATAAATAATTCCGCGCTGCAGTTGAATGGCGCACCTGAAAACAAAAAATTACATACCTGAAAAGCAAGCATGATAAAACATTGCAGAATAGAATACAGTAAAAAAGAGCAGAACAATAGAGAGAAAATAGAGAGAGAGAGAACAATAAAACGACAACTATTTTTGGTTTTTTTATTTTATATTTTTTTTGTGTTTTGTTTTTTACGTTTTTTTTTTCTTTTTTACACTTTTTTTTGTAACTTTACAACTGTAATGGTTCGGGTCTCTCAAAATGTAATGGCATCTTGGGAGACCCTGTGTAAGTGTGTCCTAGTCTGTGAAATGCTGTACCCTACGCTAAAACTTCACTTTTGAGTGGTAGCGTTCAAAACATTCACCTTGGCAAAGACCAGGCTTGTCAGGACAGCGTGGACAAAAACTACGGGTGTCACGCCTAAATCCGCGCTTGCTACAGACACGACATCTTTTTTGGGGGTGGCTTTGGGTAGGGGTACTCGGGAGGACATACGAATAATGCCTCTCATGCAGCCGGCTTACTGCATTTGGTTGGGGATGGTGAGGTGCAGAACCGCCTGGATACAGGAGTTCTGTGACTATCTCATTCTGGAATTTTAGAAGAGATAACGTCCCGCCTGAAGCTCTGTATAGCACATGAGCGTTCAGCAAAGCCAATTGGAATAATGATAGAGACACTTTTTTGTACCAGCGTCTCGCCTTACGGTCAATTAGATACGGCGCCATCAACTGGTCGTTGAGGTCCACCCCTCCCATATTTTGGTTATATTCGTGGACACAGAGGGGTTTCTCCACAACACCAGTCGCCGTAGGAATTTGGACTGTCGTGTCTGCATGAAGGGAGGTAAGAAGGAAAACATTCTTATTGTCCCTCCACTTCATAGCGAGCAAGTTATTACACTTCAAGCAGGCTCTCTCCCCCAGCCTAAGACGGGCATCTACAAGCCGCTGGGGAAAGCCCCGGCGATTAGGTCGCACGGTGCCACATGCTCCAATCTTATGATCAAACAAGTGACTAAACAGTGGCACGCTCGTGTAATAATTGTCCACATACAAGTGGTACCCCTTTCCGAATAAGGGTGACACCAAGTTCCACACTATCTTGCCAGCGCTCCCTATGTAATCCGGGCAGTTGACCGACTCAATCTGACTGTCTTTTCCCTCATAAACCGTAAAGTTCACTACATAGCCTGTTGCCCTGTCACAGAACTTGTAGAGCTTGACCCCGTATCTGGCACGCTTGCTGGGAAGGTACTGCTTGAAAGACAAGCGGCCAGAAAATTTAATCAGGGACTCATCAACGCAGACAACTTGATCGGGAGTAAACAAGGCTGCAAAACGTTCGTTGAAGTGGTTTATGAGGGGCCGAATTTTATAGAGCCGGTCGTATTCAGGGTCCCCACGTGGACGACAAAGTTCATTGTCGTTGAAGTGCATGAACCGCAAAATCTGCTCGTATCGTGCCCTGGACATGGAGGCAGAGAACACGGGCATGTGGTCAATTGGGTGCGTGGACCAATAAGCACGCAATGACGGAAATTTATGTGTGCCCATGTTGAGGGAAAGGCCCAGAAAGGTCTTAAATTCGGAAACCGTAATTGGTTTCCAATTTCTGGCAATTTTAGGCAACTGGGGGTTAGCGGCGATAAATTGACCAGCATATAAATTACTCTGGTCCACAATAGATCTATAGAGATCTTCCGTGAAAAACAGCGAATAAAAATCGATTGGCATAAAATCAGCTGTTTCCACCTGAATACCGGGTTGGGCAGTGAATGGGGGAAGTACGGGTTCTGCAGAAGTGGTGGGGACCCAATCAGGATAGGCGAATTCTGCAGGAAGGGCAGTATGGGCACGACGGGCCTGCCTTTGTCTTCTTGGTGGCAGCGGGACACTACTTGTGCTTGCCACCTCGCCAGCTTGAACTGCACTTATGGGACTCGCCACGTCACCAAGTGTTACTGCAGTGCTGGATGTACGTCCAGGCTGTACTAGGCCGCTGGTGCTTGCCAGTTCACCAGAAGGAATAGCGGCGCTAGTACTACTCTGCTCCATGATACGAGAGACCTGCAGTTCTTGCTCCTCAACAACCTCAGAAGATCGGGATCGGGTACGCCTGACCTTAGCAGGGACCTCAACTTCGTCGTCAGAGCTATCTGACGTGGGGCCGCTGACGTCACTGTCTTCTACGGGAAGATATTCTGAGCCTGAATCTGACAGATACGTGACCTCCTCTTCACTATCTGTCATGCTCAGAATCTCGTAGGCCTCTTTACTAGTGTACCTTCGACTTGCCATTTTGGGCTCTAAATTTAGGGGTACACTAGTAAGATTCACAGGAAAAAAAGCACCTGACTGTCGTCAGCAAATATATCAAACACTACAAAAAAACTGTTAGCGATCGCAGGGATCAGGCCTGTCTCTGCGAACGCTGCAGTTATGTGTGTTGTGTTTGGTAAGTGACAGTGATCGATCGATACTGCACTTGGGTGGGCTGGGCTGGGCTGGGCGGAGGGGCTAAACGCAGGTACTAGCAGGTATCTGGGCTGATCCCGCTAACACTGCGTTTTTGGGAACCCTAAACCGCTGGGGATGCTAGTATAGATCTGATCAGATACTATACCACTAAGGGGGGTGTATGCTTTGCGCGTGGGTGTTAGCGTTACTGGCACTAACCTAACACTGCCTGGGGCGACGCAGACCCTCTCTGGCGCTAAAACCTAATTGATCTCACCCGCCGGGCGATCAGGGGGGTTAAACCTTTATTGGGTTATATACGGCGGGTGCCCTGATGCTATAAAAAGCAAACTAATCAACCAGCGTCACCCGTAACCTTTATATGGTGATCACTGGTGAAAGGGTTAACTAGGGGCAATCAGGGGGTTAAAACCTTTATTAGGTTAAATATGGGGGTACCTGACACCAATAAAAACCTGCGGCGAACCTAAAAAAAAAATAACTGCCTATCTAAAACACCAGCGACACGAATACAGCGATCGGAAAAACAATCGCTTAGTGACGATGAAGTTAGGGGGTGAAAGGGTTACCTGGGGGGTGATCAAGGGGTTAAACCTTTATTAGGGGGGGTTAGGGGGCTACCCTGGACCTAAAGGGGCCTAATCCTAACTGCCTTGCAACTTTTTACAATCACAGATGACACTAAATGCAGTGATCAGTAAAATAAATGATCACTGCAATCAGTGACACTGTGATTGGGGGCTTTGGGGTGACCTGGGGGGTGATCTGGGGGTGACTGGGGGGTGATTTGTGTGCCTATGTGTACCTACGTGTCAGTGGACTGTTGGAGCACTAACCTCTGTCTTCACTCCTCGGCGCCGGGAACGAAAAGACCGCGGCGAGGGAGATGACATCACTTCCTCCAGCCTGTGTTTACATCACATGGCGGAGGAAGCAATTTCATTGGCCGGGAGCGATCGCGAGGGGGGGCGGAATCGAGCGGCCGCCCCCTCATGCCTGATCGCTCCCGAACACTTAACGGCCGCTCACTGCAGTGAAGGGGGGTCCGGATGGACCCCCCAACTGCACAAAGGCGATCACGTAGATCTACGTGATTCTGCCTGTCCGTGCCATTCTGCCGACGTAAATCGGCGGTGGGCGGTCGTTAAGTGGTTAAAGCAACGCAGTGCCGAATCGCAAAAAGTGCTCTGGTCTTTGGCCAGCCAAATAGTCCGGGGCTGAAGTGGTTTTTAAGCACGTAATTAGAGCCTGAGGCACTAATTGGCTTCAAAAAAGGGTGGGCTAGAGTCCTAGGACTCCCTGGCCAATCGTGTCTCAGGACACACTTCATGTTCAGCCAGGAGGGGGAAGTCTCTCTGTGTGCTGAAAATGCATGGCCTGTCCGTCCGGATAAGCGGTCTTCCCTTCCCCCTACCTGCTAAGGTAAGGCATCTGATTGCATTCACGCCATCTCCAGGGGGAGGAGAGAATTGCTTCTGTCCGTCTCCCGCATTTGCCCCCCCTGCTCCCCCCAAAAAAATTGAGCACCACCTGCCACTGATACTAACTAAATATACCACAATGTAAAGTACATAAATAAACGTGAATGAAATCTAATATGTACAAAATCCCAATCCACAGTTCAGTTGATATACTCCAAAGGTGCTCAGCGTCCAAAAACAACCTTCAATGATAATGGTTCAATCATGTATATGCAAGCGCCTTGCCCTTTAACCAGGTTGCAATCTCCAGACCTCTCCAAATATGATCAGTCTCTTAATTACAACCCCAAACATACAGCCAATGTCATTAAGAACTATCTTTAGTTTAAAGAAGAACAAGGGATCCTGGAGGTAATGGTTTGGCTACCACAGAGCTCTGATCTCAACATCATCGAGTCTGTCTGGGATTACATAAAGAGACAGAAGAATTTGAGGCAGCCTACATCCACAGAAGATATGTGGTTATTTATCCAAGATGTTTGAAACAGCCTACCTGCCGAGTTCCTTCAAAAACTGTGTGCAAGTGTACCTAGAAGAATTTATGCTTGTTTGAAGCCAAAGGGTAGTTATCCCAAATATTGATTTGATTTAGGTTTTTCTCCTATCCACTCACTTTGTATTTTGTAAATTGATAAAAAAAAACAAAAATAAAATATATATTTTTGGAGTTTTTGGATAGATTCTCTAACTTGGCGTTTGAGAAATGGGAGAGAGATGTGGGTGACATTCCTGAAGAACAATGGGTGGAGGCAATGGAATCTGTAAGCCTGTGTTCCTTGAATGTTGCCCAATGACTGTCTCAACTATACATTATATTGAGAGTACATCACATCCACTTAAACTACATAATATGGGCCTGCCCCTGGATCCTATATGTGCTTGATGTGGTAGAAAAAGGGGTGAACTAATCCATTTACTTTGGTGGTGTCCAAAGTTGCATCGCTACTGGAAAACTATTTTAACCACAATCAATAAAGCTTTTCAGATCAGTCTCCCTACAGAAGCTAAACATTGTATATTGGGTATCCTAGAGGAAGCAATACCAGATGTGTACATTAACCTGTTTCTGTCTGGCTCACGCAGATTTCCTGCGGCAGAATGGCTCTCCTGGGCGGAATCCCATACATATACGGCTTCGCCCACCAGAGGGCGTGCGCGCGCTCCCGCTGCACAGCGGGGAACCCGATGCGCGTGGCCGGTGGGCGCGATCTCCGCCGGCCACGTGTAAACACACAAATCCCCGTGCTGTCAGAGGAGAGAAGATAGATCATGTGTTTCTACAATGTAGAAACCACGATCTGTCAGCTCTCCAAGTTAGTACCATCCACCCACATTTAGAACACACAATAGGGAACACAGTTAACCCCTTGATCGCCCCCTAGTGTTAACCCCTTCCCTGCCAGTGACATGTACATAGTAATCAGTGCATATTTAGAGCACTGATCGCTCTGTAGATGTCAATGGTCCCAAAAATGTGTCAAAAGTGTCCGACCTGTCCGCCGCAACGTCGCAATACAAAGTACAAAACTCAGATCCCCACCATTACTAGTAAAAAAAAAACGCCATACAAATGCCATAAATCTTTCCCATAGATTGTAGACACTATAACTTTTGCGCAAACCAATCAATATACACTTATTGCGATTTTTTTACCAAAAATATGTAGAAGAATACATATCGCCCTAAACTGGGGAAGAATTATTATTAATTTTTTTAAATTGGGATATTTACTATAACAAAAAGCAAAAGATATTGTTTTGAATGCTGGTTTAACTTATTTATTGTATATTCACCAGGGAATGTTCTCTTTCCAGCTGCTGATTTTATTTTGGGTTCCACCTATGCGCTGATATAGACTGTGATAAAATGAGCAATGATGTCATCTCCTTTATTATGTTTCAGTGTCCAGGCTTAATGATAGGCCTGGGCACTGCATCACAGAAGTAGGTCACCTGCACCCTATAACTAGAAAGCAAGTATTTTACATTGGACATGATGAAAGAACAAGTAACAGGAAAACACTGCGAAGGTGAGTATAACTAAGTTGGGGATGGGTTTTAAAGCCAAACTCCAGGAAACATAAAAATGATCCCTTGCAGTGGAGCTGTACCCACACTGCAAGGGTTATTTGCTTGTTTAGGTCTAGGCGACATAAAAAGTGGACCTGCACTCCTCTGTGCTAATACTTTGGTTCCTGCAGTGCCTTCTCCCCCCTTCTCTGGTAGTCTAAGGTCCTGACGTCATAACTACCAATGAAGAGTACATAACCCTGCACTGGAAGTGATGACACCAAAGGACACCACTGAAGCACGAGGGATTACCATCTGCCCAGGGAGGGAGAGTCAGGTAAGTTAAAGCATGCAAACTCTCCCCTAGACAAAACAAGTAGTGAATAATTGACAAGGTCACGGGGTCTTTTTAGTCTGGCTCTGGGCTAATATCCTTATGGAATTTATACAATTGTAAACATATTTACTCAATCATTTACAGTATTGTTGAACAGTTATCTCATTTTAGTCTGATGTAAATACATTTCAGTGGGTAGTACAATTGATATCTATGTTGACAGTCAGGTGTGCAAATGTGTTTCAATCTTCCAGACAATAGACACTTTTCTTGGTGTATGTGCCCTTGGAGTGGCAGTCCAAGGGTGCCAGACGATCACTGCGAGTGAGGGTCGCACTGATATATGGCACCGCGGTCACTGCACCATAACACGCTTTTTTAGCACCTGCCTCCTGGGCCGGGCCTTTTGGCTAGGACCGGAGGATTTTTTTATTCCTGGCTAGAGGGCCTGGCCATTGTATTTCACAATGGCCACTTTTCACTCTCCCACCTTCCTTCTCCCCACTTTCTTATTATTTATCCCTGTGTTTGTCACTTTTTTGTATTTTTTTTGTTGGTTGTCTGCACGTTTGTCACAGTGTGTTTAGTAGGGTGTAGGTCCTCGGGCCTGCCCTGAACGACTTGGGAGTCGGTGGACATGGCCTTCTGGCTTAGTTCACCTGCTCTCATGGGGTCTCCCTTCGGGGGAGCCCCACCTAGTACTTGGGTGGGTCTGTTTCGGCAGACCCTCCAGAGAAAGGGGTCCGTCTGGTTTCGGCCAGTCGGACCGCGTGATGTACCTCAGTCCCCGTCAGGAGCCTAACGCCCCGGGGGATCAGGGTAAGGTCCTTCCTAGTGGAGGACAAGTGTAACACCCGTTGCACGTTTTGTGTCACTCTTTATGTGTGTGCATTTTTTTTGGCACCGGGTGGAGTTTTTGGGTGTGTTTCACATGCCATGGGCTAAAAAAAATAAAAATTGATATCTATGTTGACAGTCAGGTGTGCAAATGTGTTTCAATCTTCCAGACAATAGACACTTTTCTTGTCAACTTTTCAACAGTTCACACTGTGCAATCTAATGATCTTGTTTGCATCCCAAAACGCTTCTCATTTGAAATGATTGATACATAAACTTTCATTATTTTTGGGAAGATAAATATACTGTATGTAGGAGTGAGGTAGATGTGTTGTTGATATTTAACGGCGAACCTTAAAACCACAATGGCATTCAAGTGGGATGTTTTTAACCTACATCAAGGGAAAGTTTCTTGAGATTTATAAATTGACCATCCAGATCTGACATGCATAATAGAGTGGAGCTTGAATTTGTGAGTTACCTCTTGGCAGTATTAAAACAAGCATGAATAAAAAGAATTAAGATCTATCATCACTCAATAAAACAAACTCACATAGGTTTGATGATAGTCTTATTTCACCTTCAAAAGCAAAATTTTTTATTTCATATTTTTGGTGGAACAACTTTAGTCTTTAACAGCTTTGTGTAGTCACTTCATATAGTATTCGTCATCTTGGACCAGTGCACAAGCAGAAAAAATATGAATTAAAGGAAATGGGACTTAATAGCAGCGAGATATTGTTTGCCATACTAAATTATACGCAACATGGCTGCCTGTGACATATTTGGCTAAAACATAATACATTGGAATTCTTTCAAGTTGTTTTCAGCGTGTTCTAAATTCTTGCAATTTATAAATATGTCTCCCAGAACTGACACATTTATGACTGGCAATAACTATACCAGCTACTTTATTGAATAATACATAATTGTCTGAGAGAAGCTTAACTGAAAGGACTCTCTGGACGCCTTAAAACGACTCAAGAATGCAATGAATTATAACACAATGGCCTAATATAGTCTGCAATATGGCACAATATGTTTGAGAGAACTTCAACCTAAAATGTTACCTGATGTTAATATTAGAAGACATATTGTAACACTGTTTTTTTTTTTTTGTATCCTGTGCTTATGGCTACAAGATGTAGGGGACATTTGCTTTAGGGCCACGATGTCTAAGGGTCCAAGCCAAACTGTTTAGCTCTTAATTACCAGCTGGTTGCTTGTATTACATCACACAAAGACAACATTTGTTTTTTTTACACCTGTTTTGTAATTCTGTTACCTTTTATTTGATAAGGAAAATGAAATATGAGAAAGCACATTGGGATTTTGCAATGATCTGAAAATGAAATTTGTGTTTCATAGCATTACACCTTTTAACCTTGCTCCCTTTTGGAAGTCCAAGTTTCACTCCCTCATTTACCATAATTATACATTCATCGCCACAAGTGCTTACCTGTTTTTGCACAGCTTTTGTTTCCTTCCAAGTTCCAACTATTCAAGCTAATTGCGTTAAAGAGGCACTGTCACCGCCACACACTCCTAGCAAGGTATACTAGCAGATCTTCCCCCGTTGTTGAATCCTTTCTGCAGGATTCTACTCCGAGTTAACTCTGTTTTTAGATATGTCAGAATTTACCTGGGTGGATGATGTCAATGTCTCAACTACATAACAGTTTTTGTACCTGATAATTGGCCCTTTAGGTCCAAGTACTTTGACACAGAGGAGATCACTATGCTTCCCTATACGTGGAAGCCTCACCAATAGGCAACAGAGCTAGGGTTCCCATTTAGCAGGACATGCAGTGAGGGAATGTGGATTAGTGAGTATAGGTTGTTGGGTTGGTGAGCTATCAGTGATCCTTTGTTCACTTTAAACCAGGGGTGCCCAACCAGTGGCCCGGGGGCCACATGTGGCCCGCAAAGCATTCTGATGTGGCCCGCGACCTCCTGCTCTGGAATGGCGGGTTGGCAAGAGTAGATTGCAGGTTGTTGACCCGCCATGCCAGAGCATCAGTGTTGTGAATGAAGCCAGCAGTAGACGAAGCAAGCAGCTGTGGAGCAGAGCCGCATAAGCCAATGCTTCCTGTATAGCACAGGCTCCTATCATAGGCGGAGTGATACCAAATGCACTCTACCTGGGGCTGTAACAGCCGGTGATACCTGAATGGAAGACTGTTATTAAAGGTACGTTTATTACTAAAATCACAGTGTACATATGGGCATATCTGTTCTGCAGTGGTTACTAGGCTGCTTACAAACTGATCTGCAGGTTTAGCGTAGTGCACGTGCAGGTTATCTGCACTAAGCCATAGACTTCTGGTTTTACCTGCGGGTTTGGTGCACTTTCAGAAAGTGCACCACACCTGCAGGATATAATAGAATTCTATGGCAAAGTGTAGCTATCCTGCAGGTAAGCCACAGGTGCACTGTGCTGCACCCGCGGTGTGGGTAGACTGCAGACCGTCCATTTAAAAGCAGCCTTATGCCCCGTACACACGATCGTTTTTAATGTAATTTTTTAAACCGACGTTTTTCTCCTCGTTTTTTTTCATGTTTCCTCTCAAGCCTGCCTTGCGTACACACCATCATTAAAAAAAACGATCAAGCAAAGCGCAGTGACGTTCAACACGTACGACGGCACTATAAAGGGGAAGTTCCGTTCGAATGACGCCACCCTTTGGGACGCTTTTGCTAATTCCGTGTTTCCGCGTGTTAGTAAAAGTTTGGTGAGAGACGATTCGCGCTTTTCAGTCTTCGTGCTTTGAAGATCGTTTTCGGGAGTTCAGTTTGCGCCTGTGGGTTCGTATCTGTTTAGCACTGCTTGTAGTCAGTTCGTATCTGTTTATTCAGTGCGGCCTGCTCTGCACGTTCGTGTTTTTCAGCTTGTTCTTCATAGGCCTTGCTGTTCTTCCGTGCGTTCTTCTAGTTCGTTCTGTTCAGCCGACCGTTATCTAGCCATGTTGCGGCTACGTACTCGTCGTAGAGTTCGTGCTGTAGTTGGTGCAGGGGTTCATGCTGTATCCCGACTCCATGCCATGAGCAGGGTCAGGAGGAGTTCATGGACCAAGAATTGGTTGCTCCAGCGGCACCAATTCTGTCACATGCCTTTGTTGCGGGAGATCAGGGAGAATAATCCTGATGATTTCAGGAATTTTCTCAGGATGTCTGACCCCGTATTTCAGCAGCTGTTGGCTTTGGTGTCCCCCTATATTACCAGGCAGGACACCGTTATGCGGGAAGCCATCAGTGCTGAGCAGAGGCTCATCGCCACGTTGCGATACCTGGCTACTGGGAGAAGCCTGCAGGACCTTAAGTTCTCCACAGGCATATCCCCCCAGGCTCTGGGGATCATTATACCAGAGACTTGTTCTGCCATCCTTCAAGTTTTGCAGGAGGACTATATTAAGGTAAGTGTTCTTCTTCAAAAATTCACATTGTATGGTTTTTATTTTTGGATATTTTTAATTTGCTTTATTTGCAGTCCCTAATTCACATGATTCTTAGCTGCAGGGAATGTCCCCTTTCTCCCCATGTTTTATTATTTAAAGTTTGGGGTTTGAGGCCTACCTGTAAATTTGGCTTACCTAACCTCTCCAGCATGCTATCCTGGGGCCATACCTACCTTGCCTAGTCATTTCCATGTTTTTTATTATATGTTCCATCGTAGTGCTTTACCCAAAACGCACCCTAAATTTGGCCTAGGAATGTTTCATTTTTGTTAACTTCAATACAGAGTGCTACAGCCTTCATGTGTGATATTCCCAACTCATCTTCAACCCCCCCCCCCATAATGTTTTTTTTTTTTTTTTTTTTTTTATAGCTTCCAAATTTTTATGTATTGAACAGTTTCTACCAATGTTGGCCATGAATGTGTGTATGAAATCAGCTTTCAATGTTTCTGGCTCCAAGTATTAATTTGTTATTTCTTTAATTCCACAGTTCCCTTCTTCGCCACATGAATGGCAGAATGTGGCTTCCGAGTTTGCCCAGCGATGGAACTTTCCGAACTGTGGAGGAGCCATCGACGGCAAACATGTTCGGGTCGTCCCACCACCCCATTCGGGATCCTTTTATTATAATTATAAGGGGTTCCACAGCGTCGTGATGATGGCAGTGGTGTCGGCCACCTACGAGTTCCTCTATGTGGACGTTGGCAAGAATGGCAGGATGTCTGATGGAGGAGTTTTTGCCCAGACGGAGTTTGGAGAACGGCTCCTTTTGGATCTGCTGGCCTTGCCACCAGCGGAGCAGAATGTGGAGGGACTACCTTTTGTGTTTGTGGCGGATGAGGCGTTTGGCCTGGGACCCCATTTGATGAGGCCATTCCCGCAACGCACCCTCACCCCTGAGAGGAGGGTTTTCAATTATCGGCTGGCCAGAGCCAGAAGGGTGGTGGAAAATGCGTTTGGGATCATGGCCAGCCGATTTCGCCTCTTCCTTACCTCCATCCACCTTGCCCCATACAAATGGAACCATGTGGTTATGACGTGCTGTGTGCTGCATAATTTCCTAAGGGTGCATTCAACGAGTTATATATCTTTGAGTGGGCCTGAGGCCTCTTTAATCAATGCAGAAACTTTGGTGGCCCTGGAACCTGGCCGTCCTGGCTTGGCCCCCCCAACCGGACGTGAGGTCCGTAACCAATATGTGGACTATTTTATGGGTAGGGGGGCCATTGAAATGCCAGACAATCTATAATAATTTTAGACCAAAAAAATAAAACTTTTTCTTGAGTAAAGATTGGTTTGTCATTTTTATTGTATAATGTTTGATGTTTCTGGTAGGTTTACCTAGTGCACTTGTTTTGCCATGTGGATTAAAAAATCTTTTAATTAGCCTTCATTGTCAGTGTAAACACCAAACATTGATTAGTTCACTCAGCACCACATTTACATAATGAAGCCACAATGATTTGTTATGTAAAAATACCTTTATTTTTTTTGTTTAGGTGGGCAACTTCCTTAGAAATGTGGATGTTCCCTTAATTTCAGGTGTATTAAAACGCATGACCAGCCATGCATAAACAAACTATATTTCTCAAAATTTTGAAAAAGCTAAACATGTGCTAGTCATTAAAGGGTAAAATAACAAAAAAAAAAGAAATCTCTGCAAGTAAAACGTTATTTGGTGTAAAAACATTAGACACGCCCAAGCACAGCCATGATATTTTGGAGCCTTTCCTCCACCCGCTTTGTATTTGCCCTGATCTCTAGCAAATCTCCCTTAATTTTTTCGAGGTCACGACAGCAGACCATCAGGTATTGGATCAGGATCTGGGCACTGTGATGTGTCAACTTATTGGGGTCTTCGGCCAGAACTGCACCTAAATGTAAAAAGAAATATGTAGGATAGAATATGTAGGCCTACATCTATTTAACATGCATGTGTCTGGTTTCACTCTGACCTGTGGTGGTGCCACTTTCCACTTCCACAACATCACATTCCTCTCCATCCTGGGGTTCTGCGGGTATTGTTGTAGGTATTGCAATTCTCGTCTCATCTGAGGTAGCTTTTCGAATCCCTAGGGAGATTGAAATAAAAGGAATAGTTTCATTAGTAGCGACTCAATTTTGCTAAAATAAGAAACATGAAAAAAAACTTGGTAATCATTCTTTTGAAGCATGCTCCATTTTAAATTTTACCCCCTGTGCCAACCGGGACAAATGATTGGATACATAGCCCAAAACAGAGCATATACATTTTGTAAACAAATTTGAAACATTGTAACACCCCAAAGTATCTACACTGGATCACCTGTGTGTGACTCCCTCAAGCTTTTTGGCTTTAGGCCCACACTTGTACTACTGCGTTCAGATGTTTCATCAGCTGCTGAGCATTCACTCCCTTTAACATTACCATGCATATCGTTTTTTCAAATGAACAAATGTCCTTTGGATTAGCACACCAAAAATAAGTGTGGCCCAAATTTACTCCCCCAAATAAACCAAAAAACATGGGTGTTCACACTGGATGATCCTAAAACATCGTTTGAGGAACTGTACGGAGAAAGAGGTTTAATACGTCCGTTTACTATGCGGACGAACCTGAAAGATGGTATCTTTCAGTGTACTATATGAAAGTTAAAAATACACGACAGAATACAAGAAAATAATATGTACCATGGAAACTCAAAAAAAACAACTTACTTTTTAATATAACTTTCTTGATTCTTTTATATTGGTCGGCCTCCCGCAACTTCAGATCTGACCATCGTTTTCTGAGCTGTTCCTTCGTTCTGCACACCCCGAATTTTTGGTGGAGACTTTTGACCACTTTGCCCATAATTCTGGACTTGACCAGATTAGGCCTTTTATACGGACCATGCTTGGCATCATAATCCTCCTTCTTTAAAATGGCGACCATCTCCACCATTTCCTCGAATGACATGTTGGATGCCTTATATCTCCTGGGTCTTGATTTGGGCTCCTCTGTAATTTCATCCTCTGTAGAGGTAATCTCAGCCACCTGTGTCTCCGCCATGTTTTGTTCAGCACTACGAGCGAGAAGGGGCGGGGAAAGTACAATATCGAACGTCAGGGGCGGGGAAAGCGTGCAGAGTTTCACGCATGCGCTGTGTATATAAAGTGAAGATCCATGTCTGGGAAATACGTTCATTTTTCGGGAGAGGGAGTTAGCAACGAACGTCGTGACCAAGGTACCTAACAATTTTACTTTTTGAGGTTCATCAGACGAGGAGATTTGTGTGCTCAAAATATGTAGACAATGCACAGTTGAGGAATGTTGCCTGAAATATATATTTTTTTTGGTTTCTCGCTTTTACAGATATCATGAATACTTTTAAAAACCCAGACTTCATGGGGGAGTTCATCGACAAATGGCAAGAGCTCCCTATATTATGGCAAACAAAAAGTGGCGGTAATAAAAATAAAGACGCCAGGAAAGCAGCACTGGAGAGCCTGCTTGCATTTGTGCAAACAAAGATACCCACAACAACTCTCCAAGATGTCAAAAACAAAATTGCGACCATCAGAGGGACATACAGGACCCAGAGGACTATGGTCCTGAGGTCCCAGAGGTCAGGTGCACCAGCAGATAAGGTTTATAAACCCAGTCTGTGGTACTACAGTAAGCTTGCTTTTCTGGATGACCAGCTGGAAGTGCGGGAATCTCTCTCCACCCTTTCCCCCAGAGGTCAATCCAGCCTTCCTTGTACCCAACCCTCCAGCCTTCCCTGCAGCCAGTCCTCCAGCCTTCCTGTCAACCCTGCTCTGGCTTCCTCTGAGGATCAAGATCAGGGCCTTGAGGAGGCAGATTTGGAGATATGGAGCCAGGTAAAGTTTTGCTATCTATATTTCTATCGTACAAAATTGTAGAATTTAAATAGATGTTAGTATTGTTAAAGGTATGTACACTTCTACCAATAAAGTTTGTGAAGAGCAAGATACAGTAGTGGCCTAATTTTATGTGCCCAAGACAACAAAACCAGGATGCGTAATCAATGAAAATGACATAACTTTTGGCATTGATTTCAACAATGTCTAGAGGTGAACAATGTCTGTGAATGATGATGTGGCAAAATAAATAATGTCCCTTTCTTTTTTTACAGCCAGAGCAGAGCCAGGAAGAGGGTGATGTTGGGGATCAGGAGGAGGCAGGGCCCAGTGGCACCCAGGAGGAGGCAGGGCCCAGTGGCACCCAGGAGGAGGCTTGGCCCAGCACAAGAGCCCAGATGCCTCCCCTGGTAGTTAAACCACGAGGGCCAAGGAGAGGTAGGCAGGTGGAGGAGGAAACCAGGGCCTTCCTCAGAGAGGCAACAGCGGCCCTCAGAGAGGCACCCTCTGTTGATGAGGGATTTGCCGCAGTCCTCGCCCACAAACTAGGGCAAATGGAGTTGCAGCAAAAAAATTTCAGTGAGACCCTGCTATTGAAAGTCATCAATAAGGGCGTGCTGGGTGAACTCACTAGGTACACGGACATAACGGAGGTTGTCCCTACTCCTCCACCTCCTCCTCCTCCTCCTACTACTCCTCCTGCCACAACCTCTCCTCCTGATCCCCAGCCTCCAAGGAAGAAACCAACCAAGGCTGCAGAGAAGGCTGGAGAGAAGGCTACAAGGAAGAGGAGAAAATAATGCCTGCTGTAGTACCACAGACTGGGGACATATAGGACTTATCTGCTGTGGCTCCTGACCTCTGGGAGCTCAAGACAAGATTGGGCTCATTTTTTTGGGGGATCTAATCTCTATTTTGGTTTGGACATCTTGTATGGATGTTGTGGGGTGAAAGGGATGCACAAATGCAAGCAGGCTCTCCAGTGCTGCCTTCCACTTTAATTTGTTAATGTTCTGAAATAAAAAAAAATTGAGTGCCCTTTAAATACTTGACTATGTGATTTGTATTTCAAAAGAGAGCTTGCTAGGAAGCAGGCAGGGACATCTCAAATGATATTATTGTTATTATCAGGGGACACAAACCTCCCTGAGGCCAAATGAGACACATTTGGAAGGTTGTTGTGGTAACTTTACACAAGAATAATTTAAGCCAAAATACAAAAAAAAAAGGCCAAAAAAAAAAATACCAAAAAAAATATAAAATTTAAATAAAAAAGGAGAATTACATTATTTTATTATTATTAGTATTATTTAGGAGGGAGGTGCGGCTTATAAATAATATTTTATAATCATTAGAGCAATTTGGAATTACTTTAGAAACAAGTTTGGCATAACTCGCAATGTCATTATCAAAAGAGGGTAATTTTAAAGCATTATCAAAAGAAGAACGGAATGTGCAGCATTAAAACGATGCTATTAATTCCACCGTGACGAATGTGCCATCTCCATTTCCAACATTAGCTTTACCAAAACGAGCGCTCCCGTCTCATAGTTGCTTCGGAGCATGCGCGTTTTTTTTCACGTCGTGAAAGCATACACACTATCGTTTTTAACGTCGTTAAAAAAAACGACATGAAAAACGACGTGAAAAAAGAGAGCATGTCCGGAATTTTTAATGGCCGTTTTTCACGTCGTTAAAAATCCTCTGGAGCCTACACACGATCATTTTTAATGGCCATTTTTTAAAATGGCATTTTTAACGGCATGAAAAACGATCGTGTGTACGGGGCATTAGGCCCCTTTCACACAATTGGTCAGACCCAATCGGAGCCTCTATTCACCTCTATGGAGCGACAGATGTAAACAGACTTGTGTCCATTTACACCCACCTACCTCCAATCCGATCTGCTAAAAAAACAGAAGTGAATCCGTCCCCTTTCATCTGAGCTGATCAGAGGGCCCATAGAGTAGAGTGGGCCGTGTATGTGTCTGTTTTACATATGCAGAGTGGACACAGACCTGTCATCCACCCACTCTGCTCATTGTGGCCCGTGACTAGTTACTAAGTCGCTTAAGTGGCCCTCACTCTTCAAAAGGTTGGGCACCTCTGCTTTAAACCCATAAAGTTGACTGCAGACTGGATAAGCAGGCACCCACAGTTGCCAGCAACTGCTCTGGACTGGAGTGAAGTGACCTACAGTATTATATAAGTACAAATCTTGACTTTAGCTCCTGAAGCTAAGCTAGACTTGTCCACTGCCAGTTCCTCTGCCTCATTATTGATCCATAATCACGAGAGGAAGTCTTAATGGTCAATACTGAGGTGAGGTGGGGCTCGGAAGGAAATGGAGGAAATGCACAAAAATAAAAAAGGTCCGCCGTCACTGGCATAAGCTTCTAAAGAGCTATCTTGTAACCATGGTTTTAAAATATGCACAAATTATTATTTTTTTACACGTTTAAATGCTGCAAAGATCTGCACTGAAGTTAGATTTTGTAGTTAATTTTTTTAGCTATGATGTGCCTAACAGCTGTGAACTTTTTCAGGCCATAATATTATTACCAGCACTCTTTTGGGTATTACTGGGAAAACTCACATTTATATCTGTTTTGTTAACAAATTGAACAAATTTCTTCTCACGTATCCCTACACTTAGCCGTCAACATGCCTGGCTTGGATAAATAAAGAGCAACTAAAGGGCTGATATACTTTCTTTCAGAAGAAATTACTTGACTAAAAGGATACATTTTTGGTCACCTGACTGACACTCTTTATTTATCAATCCCAGCAAAACTTAGCAAAAGTTAACATTTGCGGTTAGTTCCACTTTCATAAACAATGCGAGTGATTAAAAAGCAATTTTCACACTCACGTGGAATTTTCGATGGGAACATTTTGTATTCAGCCAACAATGCACTTAAAAAGTGTTTCCAGTTACATTTCCTTCTTACCTCTGTGGTCTTCCATCTGAAGTTTTGTGAAAATGGATCGTTAGCTAATATTTGACCACATACGCTCGCTGCAAAGACTAGCGCATTATATAATGTAACATGAGCTATTTCCTGTCTAAATCTGTTTTAATCAAGTTTATTTGTACAGCAAGTGTCTTTTCTTTCATAGAGACGTCAAAAGAGACTTAATTTCAGCTAATTCAGTAATATGACACATTCTTGCGAGGAAAGCACGTTCCAATGAAAACGACAAACTGCTTTGATAATATTGCCACTGAAATATGACATTATTCCAATTAGACTGTCATTCCAAATTATTTTGTCAAGGCTCCAATTAAGAAGAAACTTTATAAAATATTATGCTAGCCCCCTCCCAAAAAATTCTTGACAGATTTAAGGACCTACTATGTGGTGTGTTAATGGGAAGAATGTGTGCGCGATTTTGTTAGAAAAGCTTGGCAAATCATATGGAGATGGTTAATAGTTCATTGGGAGATGACATACTTAATACCATATTTTCTCAGCATTTTAGTACCTCTTTAGTTTCATAATTTCTGTTTTGTTAATGTCAAGCTTTAGTGCACATTACCGTTTTAGACTGGCTCCAATGTTTTTTTTTTCTTGTTCTTTGTCTATCGTAATAGATTTCAACCTTATGAGCTGGCAGACATAATGTTCACTTCTATTTATTTTCAGTGATACGTAACAAAGTAACTACAAGTTAGGCTTCATCTAGGAACTTCAAAGGACAGGTTTAGAACATATAAGTTACATTTGTCCGACCACAGCAGGGGATTGAGGAGATTCTGCATTTTACTGAAGCAATCTCAATAGTCCAATGTCAACAGTCAATACATTACCCTAATTTGTCATCCCTATCATTTTACACAGTTTAGTTCAAGTAGAACGATGTCAGTTTTGGGCTGCTGTAGCCTAAAGCCCTGTACACACGATCGGATTTCCTATGGATTCTAATCGGATGGATTTTTTTCATCGGAAATCCGATGAAGCTGACTTCCATCAGTCTTGCCTACACACCATCAGTCAAAAATCCGACCGTCCCAAACGCCGTGACGTAAAACACTCCGACAAGCCGAGAAAAATTAAGTTCAATGCTTCTGTTCAATGCTTCAATGCTTCTGGTTCAATGAATGTTTGCTTACTTCCATTCATTCGGGAGTCAAGATACAGACACAGTTCTCCGTCGCCGCTGCGCCTCTGACACTATGTGCGAACGGAACGATGGCTGCCTGCTGATGCTGAGACTTAGTTGCTTGCTGCAGAGAAAAGAGAGTAGGACCACCAGCGGCCGGGCGGCTCTAGGCAGCAGTGCACCCTAGGCAGCTGCCTAGTTTGCCTAGTGGTAGCACCGGCACAAGCGAGTGTCTCTCAGCATCACCTGATGCTCATTGCAGACAGTGTATGTAAGCCCTGCTTATGCTTCTCCTCTTTGCCGTGGTGTTTGTCCATGTGCCTATGACCTGTGTTCCTGCATCCTGATCCTGCATCCTGATCCTGACCCTGGTCCTGACCCTGCACCCTGACCAGCCTGATTCCTTCCCTACCTGCTTGTTCCTTTTCCCATTCACCCTTTCCTCTGTCTTGGCTTGCTTCCTGCTTCCTCTGCCTGATCTCCTGTATATGACCCTGCCTATGACACTGACTTTACTGTTATCTGTATATATTTGATTTGGGCACCCACTTAATAAATTCACTGGTTTGATTTATACAATTCTGGTATATTAAAGTTGCGTTTATATTTTTACTATATTTTTACTATCCACTTATTCTTAATACAAATACTTTTATTTTTTTTATTTTTTTTACATTATACTTGTGTTTGATATTCTCTGTACCAAAGATAACAGCATTTGGTATCCCTGACAGATGACAACTATCTCCCAATTGTGTGACTGCATTGTCATCAGTGGAATGAAATGTAACAAAAGATACAAAAAGGGGTTGCTTTACTAAAGGCAAATAGGCTAAAAGGGAAGAGCTTAGTGAATGTGGTGGAATTTGACTTTGAAAAAAAAACTTAGTCATGGGAATGTAGGCTGTACAAAAGAACTATAAATAAATAAATATCAAACAAAAACCTTTCTTAAATGGTGATATAAAGGCCGCAGCACTTTTATTGGTATATATAAACATAAACATAAACATTTTTTCATATATTTTTTTAATCTTATCTTTATTAAATTCATCAATAAATAAAACTTTTAAAACTTTTAAATATCTCTCAAAATCTGACTCAGTCATAGAACTCGAGCGAGTACCATAAATAAAAAACATTCAGTAAAAGTCCCCCCTTGATCCAAGGGTGACAAACCACATAACAGGTGCTGCAACAGGGTGGGAGGGAAGGGCGCTATGGGGTCAACTGTGACCTGAGCCTAGATGCGGGGGTCTTATATAGCCCCCAAACACGTGTATAGCTCCGGAATACACGTGTTTTTCCCACCTAGAATCACGTTTTTCCCGGCTGGCATCCACGTGTTTTTCCCGCCTATAATCACCTTTTTTCTGCCTGGAATCCACATGCCTGTCAGGTAAGCAATTTAAAGTGACAGTAACCAAATTTTTATTTATTTTTTTATTTTAACCACCACAATCCCATGCTGTGGGCACTAATTAATGCCCACTTTTTTCATTTGCAATGAAGATTAAAAAAAAAAACATGCTTGCACATGATTGGATGATGGAAGTCAGCGGAGCTTCATCTCATTCACTAAACTCTGGTAAAAATTGCCTTGCAAAGTGCAAATTCACTTGCTAAGTGAACAGTCTATTTGCCTGTACTAAGTTAATTAAGTGTCAAGTGGATGACGAGAAAACCTAAAAATAAACTTGGTTCCAGTAGGAATATAAATTTTTAGCCCTGACTGTCTCTTCCACACTAGGTGAAAATCATCACACGTGTACAACAAACTATAGATATCCAACTCTGATTAACTGAGAAGTGCCAAGAGGGAAGGAGGAGATGCTGAGCGCAGTAGTTTTCCAGCCAAGAGCCATGCCAATGCCGTCAGTGGAAAGATGAACCTAGGGAACAAGCCACTGGTGGCGAAGCATATTAGAAAACTTCATAACACGGTAAACGCGTATGATAAATAAGATGTTTCAAAACTGACAGACCATATTTAAGACTGACATGTCATCAACAGTCCAAGCAGTTAAGTGAAAGAGTTTTCAGCACAACTATTTTTACCTTGTCTCAGTTATATGGCATCTCTAGATTTTCTTCTGCCAACTGTCTAAAAAACAATCACACTTAAGGAAAAAAAAAAAGTGCATTTCAAATACCTCTTATGGCGCCACATGATTACGTTGCACATTTTGGCACAATGGCTTCCCGTGCCCTATAACATCAAATGCCAGCATCTTACAGCTAAATATACACCACCAATAATTCTGGGCCTCCGTGACAAGAACGTATAAACATCGCACACATCATCTTTTTTCAATCTTTTGAATACTAAGAACTCGATCCAAATCTGAGAGTTGAAAAGTTCCATTTTGTGTAATCAGGTTTTAGTTTTAACATGATTGCTGAATTGCTTTTAAATTGAAGACATATGTCTAAACACTGAACCAAGCTTTTTATTCCAAAATGGTGTCTATCAGGACTTATCCACTGTGGCTGTCTTCAGATTTTACTGTGCTTGATGCATTCGGTATGCCTTAATACTTTTTGTGCAGTATGTGAATATATATGGAAGAAGATTAGAGGAATATAGCATAAGTACCTAGGTGATTTTAAAGTGATTTGTATGTATTATTCAAACTTTTAGTCCCTAAGGCTGTTTGGAAGTGTTACCTAAAAGTCAATCATCTTGAGCTTTACAATTCACCAGCATATGCTTTCATTTTTGCACCTAAGATTTAGCATTAAGAAAACCATAACCTCGCCTCCTTGTTTGTCCTGAAAGCATTCCAGGATTGTTAATTATACGTTGGATGATTACCATACCATATGCTGTTCACTTTTAATTTGTTTGACCTCAATGGTTTGTGAATAATGTCATTGCAGACTTCACCCAAGGTTTTCTGCACAGCTAAGAGAATTGTTTCAAACTGAGACATTATTTTAGTAAGTATGACTTGTAAATGTGATCCCTTGTATAGCAATTAGCTTTAAAAACACTTACTAGAGGTTTCATATGTTCATATTTCTTGCTGAGTGAACAGTACCAGTGTTCCTTTCTTTTTCATACCTGCTTTCTTACCTGTCATTCCTCTCTCAGAAATGTTAAAAATCTTATGCCGCGTACACACGACCGTTTTTCATGACGGGAAAAATGCAATTTTTTAATTTGGTCATTAAAAACTATCGTTTTTAGGCTGCAGAGCATTTTTCGCGACGTGAAAAATGGCCATTAAAAATTTGGAACATGCTCTATTTTTTCTCGTCGTTTTTCACATCGTTGTTTTTCTCGTCGTGAAAAACGGCCGTGTGTAGGCTTTAACGATGTGAAAAAAACGCGCATTGCTCAGAAGCAAGTTATGAGAAGGGAGCGCTCGTTCTGGTAAAACTAGCGTTCATAATGGAGATAGCACATTCGTCACGCTGTAATGGACTGAAGAGCACGAGGCTGAAAAGTGCGAATCGTCTCTCACCAAATTTTTCTAACATGATGATCAGCAAAAGCAGCCCAAAGGGTGGCGCCATCCGAATGGAACTTCCCCTTTATAGTGCCATCGTACGTTTCGTACGTCACTGCACTTTGTTCGAGCATTTTTTTTCACGATCGTGTGTAGGCAAGGCAGGCTTGAGAAGAATCACGTCGAGAAAAACGACGTTTTTTCAATGACATTAAAAACGGTCGTGTGTACGCGGCATTAGATTTTAAAAATCGGAGATATACAATACAAAAACAATCAAACAAATAAAAAAAGAAAAGAATATACAGTGGATATAAAAAGTCTACACACCCCTGTTAAAATGTCAGGTTTCTGAGATGTAAAAAAATTAGACAAAGATAAATCTTTTTTAGAACTTTTTCCACCTTTAATTTGACTTATAAACGGTACAACTCAATTGAACAACAAACTGAAATCTTTTAGGTGGAGGGAAGTAAAAATAAAAAAATTAAAAATGGTTGCATAAGTATGCACACCCTTATACTAATACCGTACTTTGTTGAAGCACCTTTTGATTTTATTACGGCACTCAGTCTTTTTGGGTATGAGTCTATCAGCATGGCACATCTTGACTTGCCAATATTTGCCCACTCTTCTTTGCAGAAACACTCCAAATCTGTCAGATTGCGAGGGCATCTCCTGTGCACAGCCCTCTTTAGATCACCCCACAGATTTCCAATCGGATTCAGGTTTGGGCTCTGGCTGTGCCATTCCAAAACTTGAATCTTCTTCTGGTAGCCATTCCTTTGTTGATTTGGATTTATGCTTTGAGTCGTTGTCATGCTGAAAAATGAAGTTCCTCTTCATGTTCAGCTTTCTAGCAGAAGCCTGAAGATTTTGTGCCAATATTGACTGGTATTTGGAATTGTTCATAATTCCCTCTACCTTGACAAAGGCCCCTGTTCCAGCTGAAGAAAAACAGCCCCAAAGAATGATGTTGCCACCACCATACTTCACTGTGGGTATGGTTTTCTTTTGGTGATGTGCAGTGTTGTTTTTGCGCCAAACATGTCTTTTGGAAATATGGCCAAAAAGTTCAACCTTGGTTTCATCAGATCATAACACATTTTCCCTCATGCTTTTGGGAGACTTTAGATGTGTTTTTGCTAAATTTTGCCGGGCTTGGATGTTTTTCTTCGTAAGAAAAGGCTTCCATCTTGCCACTCTACCCCATAGCCCAGACATATGAAGAATACAGGAGATTGTTGTCACATGTATCCCACAGCCAGTACTTGCTAGATATTCCTGCAGCTCATTTAATGTTGCTGTAGGCCTCTTGGCAGCCTCCCTGACCAGTTTTCTTCTTGTCTTTTCATCAATTATGGAGGGACATCCAGTTCTTGGTAATGTCACTGCTGTGCCATATTTTCTCCACTTGATGATGAATGTCTTCACTGCATTCCATGGTATATCTAATGCCTTGGAAATTCTTTTGTACCCTTCTCCTGACTGATACCATTTAACCATTAGATCCCTCTGATGCTTTGGAAGCTCTTTATGGACCATGGCTTTTGCTGTAGGATTCGACTAGGACAATGCCAGGAAAGACCTACTAGAACTGCTGAACTTTATTTGAGGCTAATTAGAGGCACTTTAAATGACGGCAAGTGTGTACTGACATCTATTTAATACAAGTTTGAATGTGATTGGTTAATTATGAACACAGCTACATCCCCAGTTATAAGTGGGTGTGCACACTTATGCAACCCCACTATTTTATTTTTTTATTTTTACTTCCCCATCCTAAAAGATTTCAGTTTATTTTTCAATTGAGTGGTACAGTTTATAGGTCACATTAAAGGTGGAAAAAGTTCTGAAATTATTCATTAAAAAAAGAATATATATATATATATATATATATATATATATATATATATATATTCTTTTTTTTTTTTCATTGCACATAGTTTTGAATAGGATAGGGGTAAAACCTCTGTTAAGTAGTTATTTTTCTTTTTCTTTCTGTCTTGGAGATGCAACAAGAAGTAAGAAAAAACCTTTCCAAAGTAAATGTAATTATCCTCTTAGACAGTTACCACTGGAACAGGGTCCCCATTGAAAGATTCCCCATCACCCCCTGTTCTGATGACAGCTATAAAATCTTGAATCCCCACTTTCTATCCAGCTGACAACAGTCAACAGGGTTGGGAGTGAATTTCCCTAAATTGGACTTAGACTGCATTAAAAGCTTGATGAAGGTTCTAAATCCTTCCTACTCTATTAAAAAAATTTTTTTGGTTATATGTACACTTTTCAGCACGAATAAATCACATTTTATATATACAGTATATTCATTCAGGTGCATTCCTTTACAAATTCAATTCAAGTGCCTACAAAGCTAAATGTGTTTGTGTAAATAAAGGATTAATGGCTGTTAGGTCAAAATGTTTGATGCTGTGATTTGTCTTCTCCTGCATGACTCACTTCCTGCTTCTGAAGTGATTTTATCAGGAGGAGACCAGACCTCGTGGTTCCCTGTGGATGGGAGGGGAACAGTGAGGACAGTGTGTTGTGAACAACCTGTGAAGGATAATTAGAATCAATGTCCTCAAATTGACTCTGTAGTCAGTGCCAGGACAGGAGTCACTGGCAGGTGAGAAGACGTGATCCTTCTGTTTGTGGGGCCTGGTGAAGCAGCTTGGCCTCTGGCCATCAGGGGTGCTAAACCACATGTGAGATAAAAATAAAAGAAACAGTATGCACTTCCCCCATGCTGCCTTCATGCTTACAGACTTGGCGTAGTCGGCAGGGTACACTCTATGGCAGGATACACTGTAATGGAGGTAAAACACAAGAACAAGAGCATGACCAGTAGAGTTGATCATCACGTGATTGATGATGTATTTATTTGTGATTGGCTGTTGTAACATTGAGGGCTATACGAATGTACTGCGGTGAAGAAGTGCCCTTGCCTCCACATGGTTGGATGCTAAGCCTATAGGCTACATCAGGACAGCACATCAAGCATTACCATGTAAATTGATGAGGCTTCTGCAAGAGCCAGCAACACAACTTCTGGGTACAAGACTTTAGGGCCAGGAAGGGCTTTGCACTATACCACTTGGGAATATGGGATGTTCTCCACCAATTATGCCCAGCCTGCTATACAGTGACTATTCTGATGACCCCCTGGACACACTGTGTAGGATGCTGAGCCTTCCTGTTTGAGAAGGTCATGGAGGTGGAAGTGCCCAGGGACCTGGATGAAAGTGGAATGGCTAAGGGTATGCCAGGGAGTTCCCAGCAAAGCTGCTTGGAGGATGTGGCAGCTCAGACTGTGAGGGAGGCTGCTATTGGCTTCCCTGGCACTGATCAGAATGGGACTGTGTGAGGTTACACATCAATTCCCCCGAGCAAAAAGGGGTTGAGTCCAAGTGTAGAGGACCCACCAAAAAAACTGAATTGCCTGTCAATAGCAGCAGTTCCAGGGTTGCCCTCATTGATTTAAAACCAACGATGGTGGGATGCAGTTCCCTGTGTGACCATTGCAATGGTAGCTCTCATGAATGAGGTGCCACCTGTTAGGTACCCAGTGTCTAGTCCTGTTCCCACTATGTGTCCCCGCTGGTGTCAATAACTACTGAAGACAGGGCTGATCAGACTTCACCAGTTAGGAGACACTGGATATTTCTGAATTGCCCCCTTTGCACGCAATGGACAATCAGTGTTCAGTGCTCTTTCCTCAAAATGACTCTGTAGTCAGTG
This sequence comes from Rana muscosa, assembly GCA_029206835.1. Classification (NCBI taxonomy): domain Eukaryota; kingdom Metazoa; phylum Chordata; class Amphibia; order Anura; family Ranidae; genus Rana; species Rana muscosa. The sequence continues at coordinate 175,290,825 of CM055122.1, read as the reverse complement.
CGGGACAAGTATCACAGGCAGGTGATAAGACTGTGTGTGGGTCCTGGTGAAGCAGTTTGGCCATCGGCCATAGGGGATACTAACCCCTATGTGAGATAACATAAATATAACAGCACACAGTTCCCCTATGTTGCCTAATTTCTACAAGTTAGTGCCCCATCCCCACAATATACCCCACTCATCACTCACCCCACTCATCATGGCTAATTTTACTTGCATAAACATTAAGGGAATAGCTATGATTTCCCAGGATGTTTATTAATGGAAAACAGTTAGAAGCCATGTGTGTGATGAGAGAGAATCTTGTTTTGTGTCACTGCTAGATAATATTCTCACCTAGCCTTATGCCACATTTGCGTCTTTTAGCAGGTGATCCAGAACAAGAGACATGCTAAGAAGGCTGAATAGACTAGAGAAGGAGCAGATTTTTTAGAGGTTGCACACTTTCACCTCCTAGATTAATGGGCTGATATGAGCACTGGACCAAATTGCACTCACATGTCATTATGTGAGTGCTATTCAGTGTAGAGGTAAGGTCCGCCTACCAGAGATGATGCATTAGAAGAAAAAGAACCCTTAATGTCATTGGACCAGAAGTCTGCTGGATAAAAGGTATGGATGCTTCTACTTTTGTTAAATTAGCTGTGATGGAGGCCACTGGAAGGGGTGGGAGTCTATTAAGAAACACTGGAGTTCAGGTCCTGCATGGCTTCCAAAATGGCTACCTTTCTGGCCAGAAAGGGATTACTTTGACACAGTTTACTAGCTTGAACATTTATTGCAAAATATGTGAACTTAAGAAAGGCATAGATAATACAATTTTCTTTCATTCTACCAAGGATGGAAGGAAAGAAAACCACACTATTCCCACCATCAACATAGTTAGGGTTGATGGGGGAATCCATCCTGCAAGGCTATTGTGTTATGCCGGCAAGAAGCCTTTCCTGCTGGCAGAACACAACTGTCACAATGATCACTGCTGACTGCTATAGCTGCTGGCAGTGATTACATGCAAAAAAAACTGACAGGCTGGTTGTACTAAAGTCGATTGATAGACTGGTTCTTAAGGAGTGGGTGGCTGCTGTGTCCTTAACAACCATGACTCATCTGCTGTCAGTGGGATTCCCCGCTGACAACAGAATGTAAACAAACTAGTGCTGGCATGAAAAAAAAAGCGTGGGGGTCCCCCCCCTATCCATTCCAGGCCCTTTGGGTCTAGTATGGATTTTAAGGGGAACCCCACACCAACATTTTTTTTAAATGGTGTGGCATCCCCCCCAAATCGATACAAGACAATTATCCGAGCATGCAACATGGCAGGCCGCCAGGAGAGGTGAGGGGAAAAGCAAGCACCCCCCCCGAACCATACCAGGCCACATGCCCCCAACATGGGGGGTTGCTTTGGGAGAGGGAGACTCCCCCCCAAACCATCTTGTCCCCATGTTGATGGGGGGATCATCAACATGGGGACAAGGGGGATCCCACAGGTATGGCTCATACTGTACATACTCAAATTGCCTGTTGTATCTGTAAGACTAGATGTCCAGAGCACCCCACCCCCCTTATATGAGATGTCAAGAGCCTCCCCACCTTTGGAAGCCAAGAGTCCCCCCGCCATCCCTTACATCACAGTACACCCCCCCACCTTGTGCTGCTGCTGGGAAGAATCTGGGGTGGAGCTGGGAAGGAAGCAGAAAGTGCAGGGTCTGGAGGAGGGACAGAGGAGGTCTGGAGTCAGCTGCTGGAGTCTGCTGACCAGGGGAGGTGGAGATGACGGGGTGCTTTGGCTGCACAGAGAAGCACAGTGTCATGGATATGCAGTAGTGTTTGTCTGCCATCTTACCTTCCTCCTCATGTGTTCATCTAGAGACCAGACCTCCTTCACCTGGCTTCCTTTATAATCTCCTCCCAGCCTGACTCCACCCCAGGCCCTATCACTGAACACTATATTAACCTGTGCACTGCAAGCCTGCTTTGCTGATCAACGTGTTTGTTAGGCATTGTGTGTTTGGGTTCCTGCCTGCCGTGTGCTACGTCTGTCTCTCTGTTACGTTATTGGCTTGTCCCCGACCATCCCTGTCTGCTCGTGACCCTTGACCTTCGGCTCGTTCTTCGTTATCCTTGTCTGCTTGTGGCCCCTGACCTTCGGCTTGTTATTCGGTTCTCTCTATCGTGTGCCGCTGCTTCCCCTTATCCTACGGGGCGTGAGCTAGGAAACTCCAGGGGCCGCGACCTGGTCCCAGCCTGCAGCGTAACATCCTCACCACTAGAGGCCCTGGAGAAGACCAGCTGGGTCTTAGACTCCGCGCCCTGGGGAATCTTGGCTCTCGCTTCCGTTGGGATCCCGGTTGTGCTCCTCTGGTCCCGCTTTCCACAACCACCCAGTTTCCTACCCACAGAAGCCAGCCATAGGGTTCACTACCTCGCGGTGCACTCCTGTCCCCCTACGGTGTGCATCTGTCACCTGGCCACAGGTGACCCTGACAGTTTGATCAGCCATGAACCCGGCTGACATCCCGCTACCCGCGGATGATCCATTGCAGGGCATAGTTTGCAGACTTGAAACCCAGGAATCGAATCAGACTCAGGTGATGCGATTCCTCCAGGATCTGGCTTCTCGCTTCGAGCAGCTTCAGGCCTCCTTGGGAACCCTGAATCCGCAACCTCAAATACAATCAGCGGCTGCACCTATTGCACCAGTCGCAGCCACACACTCGCTACAACTGCCAGCTCCGTCCCGTTTCTCTGGGGACTCCAAGGCTTGCAGGGGGTTCCTTAGCCAATGCACGATTCATTTTGAGCTCCAGCCCCAAAACTTCCTGTCTGATCGGGCTAAGGTAGCCTATATCATTTCCCTCCTCTCTGGTGAAGCTTTAGCCTGGGCAGCCCCTCTGTGGGAACTGAATGATCCAGTGGTTTCTAGCCTGTCTGGTTTCTTGAAACTTTTTCGGAATATCTTCGAAGAACCGGCTCGTGTCTCTTCAGCGGCCAGCACCCTTTTACGTCTCCGCCAAGAGTCTGCTTCTGTGGGACAGTATGCCCTTCATTTCCGCATACTGTCGGCTGAGTTGAGCTGGAACAATGAGGCCTTAGTCGCAACCTTTTTGCATGGCCTGTCTGATAGAGTGAAGGATGAATTAGCTGGAAGAACCATCCCCACTGATCTGGCCGGCGTTATCTCCTTGTGTAACCAGATCGATATTCGCTTTCAGGAGAGGACCTTAGAAAAGCAACGCCAGCCCTCCTTGGTTCTTAGTCAGCCTGAGCTCCCCTCTCTTCGACCCGTAGAGCATCTCCTACCAGCTGAGGAACCCATGCAGCTGGGTCGGACCAGGCTATCCCCCGAGGAACGTGCTAGGCGCAGAACTCTTGGTCTGTGTCTTTACTGTGGGGGCAAAGGTCATTTTCGTGACACTTGCTCTCTTTGTCCAGAAAAACGTTCGGGTCCACTTCATCTGGAAAGTGGAGTATTGGACCCAGAAATATCACCTTCCCCTTCTCGTCTTCTGCTTTCTGTGTTCCTTCATGTTGGTGCTTCTTCTCATTCGGTCTCAGCATATCTGGATTCCGGAGCCGCTGGTAATTTCATGGACTGGGAAATCGCATCGTCCATGAGACTTACTCTTTTGCCCCTCACCACGCCATTGGTGGTCTTGGCGATTGATGGTACTGTTCTCCCAGGGGGACCTATCCGCTTCCAGACCCTCCCTGTTAAGATGTCGGTAGGGACACTCCACCAGGAGTGGATATCCTTCCTTATCTTACCCAAGGCCTCAACGCCTATAATTTTGGGTCTCCCATGGTTACAGCTCCATTCTCCTCATGTGGACTGGACTACTGGACAGATCCTGGCTTGGGGTCCCTCCTGTTCCTCCTCCTGTCTACCCAAGGTTGCCCCCTGTGAATCTGAGCCGGTCATTCATTCCAGGTTGCATAACCATTTACATTTCTCTGTCCCTAACCACCCTTGGACGCACAGCCAGGCTAGCTTGTCTACAAGTCCTGCAGTCGCTACGTCTTGCGATGCGATTCAGGTAGTCGCTACACCTGACTCAGCTATTCACTCTGCCTCTGTACTAGTTATGCCAGTCCAGCCCATGCCCAGTGAGCCTCTCACTTTTTCTTGTTCGGGACATTCTGCTTGTCCTTCAGCTATTCAGCTTGACTCCGGCGACATGTCACCTTCTAACCAACCTGACTTCAGGGTTCCACTGACATCTGCCCAGTCTGATGGTCCTGTGCAAGATGACCAGTTCCCCTTTAAGGGTCTAGGGGACCCTCCTCAGATTCCTGTTGATCGTCTCATGCCCTTGTTTATTCCTAGAGAGCCTTTGGTCCTCAATAGATCTTCTTGTCATCTCCCTACCTCGTTTTCAGTCTCTGAGGATAATCTTAAGTACGAGGTTAGACAAGTTCTGGATTCTCGGCTCTGCAGAGGCATTCTTCAGTACCTTGTGCATTGGAGAGGTTTTGGTCCTGAGGAGGCGTCTTGGATCGCTGCATCTGATGTCGCTGCACCTCATCTGTTGAGAAGGTTTCATCAGAGATTTCCCTTTAAGCCTGGGTCCAGGCGGGGGAGGGCCCATAAGAGGGAGGGTACTGTCATGGATATGCAGTAGTGTTTGTCTGCCATCTTACCTTCCTCCTCATGTGTTCATCTAGAGACCAGACCTCCTTCACCTGGCTTCCTTTATAATCTCCTCCCAGCCTGACTCCACCCCAGGCCCTATCACTGAACACTATATTAACCTGTGCACTGCAAGCCTGCTTTGCTGATCAACGTGTTTGTTAGGCATTGTGTGTTTGGGTTCCTGCCTGCCGTGTGCTACGTCTGTCTCTCTGTTACGTTATTGGCTTGTCCCCGACCATCCCTGTCTGCTCGTGACCCTTGACCTTCGGCTCGTTCTTCGTTATCCTTGTCTGCTTGTGGCCCCTGACCTTCGGCTTGTTATTCGGTTCTCTCTATCGTGTGCCGCTGCTTCCCCTTATCCTACGGGGCGTGAGCTAGGAAACTCCAGGGGCCGCGACCTGGTCCCAGCCTGCAGCGTAACATCCTCACCACTAGAGGCCCTGGAGAAGACCAGCTGGGTCTTAGACTCCGCGCCCTGGGGAATCTTGGCTCTCGCTTCCGTTGGGATCCCGGTTGTGCTCCTCTGGTCCCGCTTTCCACAACCACCCAGTTTCCTACCCACAGAAGCCAGCCATAGGGTTCACTACCTCGCGGTGCACTCCTGTCCCCCTACGGTGTGCATCTGTCACCTGGCCACAGGTGACCCTGACACACAGGATCTGGTGGAGGGGTTCTGGAGTTGAGGGGGGTGCCGCAGCTGTAGGAGTGGTGCAAGGGCCACATGAAATGGCTTGGCTGGCCAGATTTGGCGCACAAACCTTGCGTTTGACACGTGTTTTAGAGAGTTGGGGAAGATGCCAGAAGATAGGGAGAGATTGAAGATATGAGATAGAGAGTGTATGTCGCCAAAAGATGAGCGTAGTAATTGCGTGGGGGCAAGTGGTTAGGTGGGCATTAGGAAAAAAGTTTAGCAACCTCATCTAAAGTAGTGGGGTTGACGATCACTGAGAGAGATCGCATGGGGTGGAATCCAGGGTAAGGGTACAGGATACGGGTCCTGATGCATTATTTTCTCCTGTTGAAGTTAACATTGGCAATTTGATGACTGATAGATATTTGTAATGCATTTTCTAAGTTTACTTGTGTTTAACTTGCAAAAATCAATAAAAAGGATTGAAACAAAAAAAAGTAGTGGGGTTGAAAGTCGGAAGTGTTGAGTGTACCTGTGGACATGGAGTGTAAGTTATTAAGTATGGAGTGTTGAGGTATCTTTACAGCGGAGATCTTTTTACGGTTTTAAGGTGTTAATGAGAGTGATAAAAATAGGTCTGCTTAGCAATGTGGAGGCAGGAATTTTATTTTTTGGAGGGCAGATTTGTATTGGTTGAAGTCTTTGAGAATTAGTCTTACGCCACAGGCGCTCAAGCTCACAACTATGTATTTTAAGACTTCTTGTGTTGTCTGTTTGCCAAGGTTGTAGGCCTGATACTATGTGTAGTGAAGGGGACGAGCACATCCAGGGAGGATGATAGTGAACTGTTGTAGAGAGAAATGGCTAGGTTGTGGTAGGACAGGTGTGAGATTTTGTCATAGAGGTGGTCAGTAGCAGAATAGAAAAGAGAAAAGTTAAAGTGGTGAAGGTAAGTATGAAGCAAGAGAAAGAAAACAGGAGGGTGCACCGAGATAGTGCATTACCACTTACAGGTTTATTAAAATGTAATTAAAAAGCAATAGTCCTACTCACAGACAGAGCTTATATACAAGCTTATCGAAAACAATGGCTGGAGATCTTGGCATTCGCCGACCGGACTTGATGATAGAGAGGGTCAAACGATACCCCAAAACATGCAGATAGCTGACGCGTTTCAGGGGCGCACCCCTTTCATCAGAGCCTAAGGGGTATGAACCACTTAGGCTCTGATGAAAGGGGTGCGCCCCTGAAACGCGTCAGCTATCTGGATGTTTTGGGGTATCGTTTGACCCTCTCTGTCATCAAGTCCGGTCCGCGAATGCCAAGATCTCCAGCCATTGTTTTCGATAAGCTTGTATATAAGCTCTGTCTGTGAGTAGGACTATTGCTTTTTAATTACATTTTAATAAACCTGTAAGTGGTAATGCACTAGGTCGGTGCACCCTCCTATTTTCTTTCTTTTTCTAGCCATATGAACACCCATTGTTCTGAGGAGGGCTGCAAGATTATAGACTTTGCCTCTAGACAGAACCACGCCACCTATGTTTTGACGATACACCGAGAGCGCAGGAGAATTTTTATTTTAAGTATGAAGCAGGACCTACAAAAACTATGGAAAAACATGCACATTATGCAGAAAAACATTCCGTACTCTGAGGAGAGCAAGTCTAAAAAAAATACCCATGAAAATCCATCTCGTTGTTCAAGCTCTCTGGTATCAGGGCCATAATCATGTAAAGACACATTTTCTTTTCTTAGGAGTTCCTGAAATCTCCATGTCATGTGAACAATTCCAAATGGTAGATCCCTTTAACCATTTAAGGAGATCTATGGTCTCAGCATACACTTTCACTTTATAACATCAGCATTATAATAACAATACTGTCAGGACTCTATCTGCAGCAGACACACATGAAGACCTGGCATTCCTGCCAGTATCTTGCATGGCCGCACAAATGCACGCTGGCGCGCACAGGTGCACGAACGAATGCGCGCAAACGCACGCCCGGACTGGCACCATACGGTCTTTATAAGGGGACCAGTTCTTCTCTGTGATTCCGGAACTTCTTTTGGGTGACACATGCCCCGTGATTTTGTTTGCGTGATTTTACTGCAAATTGTTGCGTGAAAATCGCGCAAAAATGCACCACCTTTGGAGTGCCATTAAGAAATAATGGCATTGCAAACGCATCCTAAGTTTTGATGTGATTCTGGAATTGCAGGCAGAATTGCGGCGATTCCACCACAATTCAAATTGCCTATGTGTGAATGGAGCCTGACAACCAGATATTTTTTCACAATGAATTTGGATTGTATTCAAAAATATGAAATCCTTCCGATACAAATGAAAAACAAATACTGAAAATACAAAACAAAACTCATAATTAATCTGTTCACCATAATGAATATGACAAAATGAAATTCTTCCATTAATGAATGAAATTAAAATGTAATTAAATGAAAATTTGGGCTATGCACATGTCTAGTAAATACACATTGGGGAAATGAAACCAAAACCACCGCACACCAACTCAGCCCAAAGTGTAAAGTCAACAAACACGGCTTTAGCCTGGCTCTATCCAGGCCACACACCCCAACCAGCGCATTTCAGTCATGAAGGTGGGGATCTGGTGCGGCGATGGGCCCTTTTATGTCATAATCTGCTATTACAACAAATAGAGAAAAATCCACCAGCTGTAACTCAATGGGGAATCAAAAGAGTTTATATCAGTGTTGCATCAGTATCAATGAGTTTTAGTGCCGCTACAAGTTCTCACATATACAATGCACAAAAAAAGCTCATTGACATGCAGCACAATGACCAAAAATACCTGTTGATCTCCCCGGAAATGCAGTGTCCTTGTAACTTCCTGTGAGTTCAACTGAAAGCATAAGCAATCTTATATTTCTTCCACTTTATCTTCTTTAAATTGCTAAACTCTAAATTCCCCATGCTACCCCATGTAATGGAAATAAAAAGAGGAAGACGTGTTTGTAGCCCAAATCAGGAATCCATGGCTTTCTCCATAAAGACACTGGAGGCCAGGTAAAAAAAAAAAAAAGAAAGAAAACGCATGCAACCACTACACATGATAAAGTTGTGGTTTGGGGTTTAAAATTCACAATAAAGTGTTAAACTGGAAAAACATAATTTTATTATAAATATCATCAAATGTTTCACTTCTTCCATTCAAAATTAAACATTTACCGTATTTTCCGGCATATAAGTCGACCTTTTACACTTAAAAAAACTGGCCAAAAAGCAGGGGTCGTCTTATACGCCGGGTCAGCTGCTCGGATGCCTGCTAGATGTGCGGTAATGCTGTATGTAGCTTCGCTACATACAGTATATACCGTTTAGCCAATCCCGGTGAGCGATGTATTCAAATGAATACAGAGCCTGCTCAGATTGGAGTAACAACCTCTGCCAATCCAAGCAGGCTACATACAGTAGCCTGCTCGGATTGGCTTTGAGAGTCAGAGAGGCACGGGCTGATGATGTCACAGCCTCTGCCAATCCAAGCAAGCTTTGTATTCATTAATAGGATACATCACTCGCCGTGATTGGCTCCAGCTCCAGCAAGAAGGAAGAAAAATATGGCTCCGCGTCCAGCAAGAATGAAGAAGGATATGGCTCCAGAAGGAAGAAATATGAAGCGTCGGAAGCCTCGGAAGGGGAGTCGTCTTATAAGGTGAGTACAGGCAAAAAATCTTTAAAAATATAAAATTAGGGGGTCGTCTTACACACCTGGTTGCCTTATACACCGGGAAATATGGTATATCAAGGTCCAATGTGCGAAAAAAAAACAACAAAAAAAAAAAACTGAGGAGCTCTATGCAAAATTAGTACAGGAATTTCCCCGTGCTATTGTGTTCTGACTGGGGACCACCCCCCATGAGAACACACAGATCGCCTGCTGGTTTTCCAGCATGCTTGTTTAACAGAGGCCAGTCATGAGATTGGCTTCTGTCAGACAAGGACCTGTACACACGGGTCGAATGTCAGACAGTTTCTACTGTTCTAGCTAATTTCTTAAAGGTCATTGCTCCTTACAGAACCAGTATCCCCAAAAATAAATCAAAATTTGTAAAATGCATTTAGTAAGGGTCCATCTTTCAACAATATTAAAGCAAGTCACAGCAGGTTCTAATGAAGGGACCACATGACTGGGGTGAGGTATTGGGCCTAGGAGAAGATGGTCTGCTTATACAGGGCAAGGCTGCAAGGAACTGCTTTCAGAAGTGGGTCTAGAGATGGCCATTTCAGACAAATCTGCAGAGCTGTTCTGGTCATCTACAGAACATCTCATATGATTGGTGATGTTTTAATTTGAGATAGCCAAGTCGGTCAGGTGCAGGACAGACTTTGGATATAATATAACATTTTAGGGTCAAAGAACCCTTTCCTAGTTACTTTAAATGTATTATGACAATTTATATTATTTACATTTGCATTGTTAATTATTCAGTAATTGTGGTTTAATAAAATGGCTACTATGACCAATTAAATGCACATTACCTGAAATGGTGTTTTTATTGGATAGGTTTGAGTAAAAGAAGGGACCATTACTGATGAATCCTTCAGTCATGGTGATTACTTATTAACTAAATGCAAAGACTAGATCAAGCCAACAAATAAATTAGCTTTTAATAGAGCAATTTAATTAGATTATTAAAGGCTGTTATATGGTTGTAACAGGCTACTGCACAGAATAGGTGAAGCTGTGCTATAGAGATTATGAAAATTACTTGTGGCTTGGTAAATCTCAGATACTTTTTTATGGATAAGTAGGTGCATGCTCGGCATTGGGCTAGAGGAGGGAAAAGGTAATATAATGAAAATCAAAGCATACCAATACATTCAGACTTTTGTCTTAGGACCTACACACATAGTTGTGAAAAATCAGGCATGTGTTTCTGACACCTGCTAAGTGCACTGTGACTTCCAGGGCAGAAAAGCTGCATTGGGCCAACTGGCTCAACGTAGTGTTTACTCCACTTTGCACTAAATCATTCTGAGATGAATGTGAAGTGCAGTTTACATCTACATTAATACTACATCCCTTGTTCTCATGAATTTCTCTTATGAACAGACAGGCCTGTTTTGGAGAGAGCTGAACACATGCCAGGATTAAAAACACAAGAGCAGGGTGTGTTATAGCACCCAATGCCTGTGTATAGAAAGCCTAAAACAGAGTTTTTTAACCATTGGTTAATGCACGTCAAGAGTACTACTGAGGTGTATTTAGGCCTCCTAAATTAAACTCAGTAAAAAGAAACTGGTAAGGAATCTACAGTGTTTTTGTATACATTTTTTTATTAAAGCCTGATTTCAGCTCAGGCAAAAATATATAAATGGAACCCCAACAAACTGAAAAATTTAAAAAGCTTCAGTGGCTATACTCCCCTCTTCTCTAGTGTTATCCCCTGCAGAGTTATGTTGTACCCGTTCACCAATACCACACTGGTCCTATTCCCTATTGTCAATGAACCCATATTTCATAAGCCTAGGTTGTCAAGGCCCTACTACCCACCCTGAGACAACAGGAGAGCGCTATAGAAATTTGCATTGCTCTCAACAGCATTTAGGGTCTACCCACCGCCAGAAGAAGAAAATGATAAAGAGGATCTCTCAAGTCAATGAACAGAGAGGCCTGGAAGAAAATATTTACACTATAAAGTTTATTTTTGTTAGGTTTTTTTTGTTGAAAGATTGCTCTATGTCAGGGTCACCTGTGGCCAGGTGACAGATGCACACCGTAGGGGGACAGGAGTGCACCGCGAGGTAGTGAACCCTATGGCTGGCTTCTGTGGATAGGAAACTGGGTGGTTGTGGAAAGCGGGACCAGAGGAGCACAACCGGGATCCCAACGGAAGCGAGAGCCAAGATTCCCCAGGGCGCGGAGTCTAAGACCCAGCTGGTCTTCTCCAGGGCCTCTAGTGGTGAGGATGTTACGCTGCAGGCTGGGACCAGGTCGCGACCCCTGGAGTTTCCTAGCTCACGCCCCGTAGGATAAGGGGAAGCAGCAGCACACGATAGAGAGAACCGAATAACAAGCCGAAGGTCAGGGGCCACAAGCAGACAGGGATAACGAAGAACGAGCCGAAGGTCAAGGGTCACGAGCAGACAGGGATGGTCGGGGACAAGCCAATAACGTAACAGAGAGACAGACGTAGCACACGGCAGGCAGGAACCCAAACACACAATGCCTAACAAACACGTTGATCAGCAAAGCAGGCTTGCAGTGCACAGGTTAATATAGTGTTCAGTGATAGGGCCTGGGGTGGAGTCAGGCTGGGAGGAGATTATAAAGGAAGCCAGGTGAAGGAGGTCTGGTCTCTAGATGAACACATGAGGAGGAAGGTAAGATGGCAGACAAACACTACTGCATATCCATGACAGTACCCTCCCTCTTATGGGCCCTCCCCCGCCTGGACCCAGGCTTAAAGGGAAATCTCTGATGAAACCTTCTCAACAGATGAGGTGCAGCGACATCAGATGCAGCGATCCAAGACGCCTCCTCAGGACCAAAACCTCTCCAATGCACAAGGTACTGAAGAATGCCTCTGCAGAGCCGAGAATCCAGAACTTGTCTAACCTCGTACTTAAGATTATCCTCAGAGACTGAAAACGAGGTAGGGAGATGACAAGAAGATCTATTGAGGACCAAAGGCTCTCTAGGAATAAGCAAGGGCATGAGACGATCAACAGGAATCTGAGGAGGGTCCCCTAGACCCTTAAAGGGGAACTGGTCATCTTGCACAGGACCATCAGACTGGGCAGATGTCAGTGGAACCCTGAAGTCAGGTTGGTTAGAAGGTGACATGTCGCCGGAGTCAAGCTGAATAGCTGAAGGACAAGCAGAATGTCCCGAACAAGAAAAAGTGAGAGGCTCACTGGGCATGGGCTGGACTGGCATAACTAGTACAGAGGCAGAGTGAATAGCTGAGTCAGGTGTAGCGACTACCTGAATCGCATCGCAAGACGTAGCGACTGCAGGACTTGTAGACAAGCTAGCCTGGCTGTGCGTCCAAGGGTGGTTAGGGACAGAGAAATGTAAATGGTTATGCAACCTGGAATGAATGACCGGCTCAGATTCACAGGGGGCAACCTTGGGTAGGCAGGACGAGGAACAGGAGGGACCCCAAGCCAGGATCTGTCCAGTAGTCCAGTCCACATGAGGAGAATGGAGCTGTAACCATGGGAGACCCAAAATTATAGGCGTTGAGGCCTTGGGTAAGATAAGGAAGGATATCCACTCCTGGTGGAGTGTACCCACCGACATCTTAACAGGGAGGGTCTGGAAGCGGATAGGTCCCCCTGGGAGAACAGTACCATCAATCGCCAAGACCACCAATGGCGTGGTGAGGGGCAAAAGAGTAAGTCTCATGGACGATGCGATTTCCCAGTCCATGAAATTACCAGCGGCTCCGGAATCCAGATATGCTGAGACCGAATGAGAAGAAGCACCAACATGAAGGAACACAGAAAGCAGAAGACGAGAAGGGGAAGGTGATATTTCTGGGTCCAATACTCCACTTTCCAGATGAAGTGGACCCGGACGTTTTTCTGGACAAAGAGAGCAAGTGTCACGAAAATGACCTTTGCCCCCACAGTAAAGACACAGACCAAGAGTTCTGCGCCTAGCACGTTCCTCGGGGGATAGCCTGGTCCGACCCAGCTGCATGGGTTCCTCAGCTGGTAGGAGATGCTCTACGGGTCGAAGAGAGGGGAACTCAGGCTGACTAAGAACCAAGGAGTGCTGGCGTTGCTTTTCTAAGGTCCTCTCCTGAAAGCGAATATCGATCTGGTTACACAAGGAGATAACGCCGGCCAGATCAGTGGGGATGGTTCTTCCTGCTAATTCATCCTTCACTCTATCAGACAGGCCATGCAAAAAGGTTGCGACTAAGGCCTCATTGTTCCAGCTCAACTCAGCCGACAGTATGCGGAAATGAAGGGCATACTGTCCCACAGAAGCAGACTCTTGGCGGAGACGTAAAAGGGTGCTGGCCGCTGAAGAGACACGAGCCGGTTCTTCGAAGATATTCCGAAAAAGTTTCAAGAAGCCAGACAGGCTAGAAACCACTGGATCATTCAGTTCCCACAGAGGGGCTGCCCAGGCTAAAGCTTCACCAGAGAGGAGGGAAATGATATAGGCTACCTTAGCCCGATCAGACAGGAAGTTTTGGGGCTGGAGCTCAAAATGAATTGTGCATTGACTAAGGAACCCCCTGCAAGCCTTGGAGTCCCCAGAGAAACGGGACGGAGCTGGCAGTTGTAGTGAGTGTGTGGCTGCGACTGGTGCAATAGGTGCAGCCGCTGGTTGTATTTGAGGTTGCGGATTCAGGGTTCCCAAGGAGGCCTGAAGCTGCTCAAAGCGAGAAGCCAGATCCTGGAGGAATCGCATCACCTGAGTCTGATTCGATTCCTGGGTTTCAAGTCTGCAAACTATGCCCTGCAACGGATCATCCACGGGTAACGGGATGTCAGCCGGGTTCATGGCTGATCAAACTGTCAGGGTCACCTGTGGCCAGGTGACAGATGCACACCGTAGGGGGACAGGAGTGCACCGCGAGGTAGTGAACCCTATGGCTGGCTTCTGTGGATAGGAAACTGGGTGGTTGTGGAAAGCGGGACCAGAGGAGCACAACCGGGATCCCAACGGAAGCGAGAGCCAAGATTCCCCAGGGCGCGGAGTCTAAGACCCAGCTGGTCTTCTCCAGGGCCTCTAGTGGTGAGGATGTTACGCTGCAGGCTGGGACCAGGTCGCGACCCCTGGAGTTTCCTAGCTCACGCCCCGTAGGATAAGGGGAAGCAGCAGCACACGATAGAGAGAACCGAATAACAAGCCGAAGGTCAGGGGCCACAAGCAGACAGGGATAACGAAGAACGAGCCGAAGGTCAAGGGTCACGAGCAGACAGGGATGGTCGGGGACAAGCCAATAACGTAACAGAGAGACAGACGTAGCACACGGCAGGCAGGAACCCAAACACACAATGCCTAACAAACACGTTGATCAGCAAAGCAGGCTTGCAGTGCACAGGTTAATATAGTGTTCAGTGATAGGGCCTGGGGTGGAGTCAGGCTGGGAGGAGATTATAAAGGAAGCCAGGTGAAGGAGGTCTGGTCTCTAGATGAACACATGAGGAGGAAGGTAAGATGGCAGACAAACACTACTGCATATCCATGACACTCTAATGTGGGCAAAAGAGCAAGTTCTGTGTTGGGCGACACAAGTCCATCTAGTTCAACAATATATATATATATATATATATATATATATATATATATATATATATATACATACACACACACACACACACACACACAATCCTATATATACACTCCTACACCCAAAGTTGATCCAGAGGAAGGCAAAAAACAAACAATAGGGATGATCCGAACACCCCCCAGTTCGTTTCGCACCAGAACTTGCAAACAGACAATAAATTTGTTTGAAAATCCGAACACCATTAAAGTCTATGGGACTCAAACATGAAAAATCTAAAGTGCTAATTTTAAAGGCTTATATGCAAGTTATTGTCATAAAAAGTGTTTGGGGACCCAGGTCCTGCCCCAGGGGACATGTATCAATGCAAGAAAAAGTTTTAAAAACTGACGTTTTTTCGGAAGCAGTGATTTTAATAATGCTTAAAGTGAAACAATAAAAGTGAAATATTCCTTTAAATTTCGTACCTGGGGGGTGTCTAGAGTATGCCTGTAAAGCAGCGCTTGTTTCCCGTGCTTAGAACTGTCCCTGCACAAAGTGTCATTTCTGAAGGAAAAAAAGTTATTTAAAAGCACTCGCGGCTATAATGAATTGTCGGCTCCCGGCAATACAGAGAAAAGTCATAAAAAAAAAATGGGTGGGAGTCCCCCCAAATTCAATTACCAGGCCCTTCAGGTCTGGTATGGATTTTAAGGGGGACTCCACGCCAAATGTAAAAAAAAATCGTCCTGGAGTTCCCCCCAAAAATCCATACCAGACCCTTTATCCGAGCACGCAACCTGGCAGGCCGCAAGAAAAGAGGGGGGGTGAGAGAGCGCCCCCCCTCCTAAACCATTCCAGGCCACATGCCCTCAACATGGGGAGGATGCTTTGGGGGTCTGTGACCCCTCAAAGCACCATGTCCCCATGTTGATGGGGACAAGGGCCTCATCCCCACAACCCTTGCCCGGTGGTTGTGGGGGTCTGCGGGCCGGGGGCTTATTAGAATCTGGAAGACCCCTTTAACAAGGGGCACCCCCAGATCCCTCCCCCCTATGTGAATTGGTAAGGGGTACATTGTACCCCTACCATTTCACAAAGAAAGTGTAAAAAAAAAAAAAAAACACACAGACACCGTTGGGAAAAGTCCTTTATTAAAAATAAAAAAAAATTAAAAAAAAGATTCCAGTGGCGGTAATCCACTCTCGGTATCCTGCGATGGGTGGTCTCCTCTCCAGGGTCCAGCGATGGATGATCTCTCCTCTCCGGGGTCCAGGCTCCAACGTTGATGTCCAGCGCAGCGAGGGACAGCACTATTCACCGGAGTGGAGACACCCCGGGAATGACGCCTCCGAAGCCAGTGACAGCTCTTAAGTAGCTGAGGGCGGGGCCACCCATCACGTGACCCCATCCCACCTCTGACGCAAGGGGAAACCCGGGCTTCCCCAGTGACGTGCAGGTGACCCCGCCCCCCTCAGATGTAATGCAGGTATCTGTTGCATCGGAGGGGGCGGGGTTTGCCCTTGCGTCAGAGGGGGACGGGGTCACGTGATGGGTGGCCCCGTCCTCAGCTACTTAAGAGCTGTCACTGGCTTCGGCAGCGTCATTCCCGGGGTGTCTCCGCTCCGGTGAAGAGTGCTGTTCCTCATTCCTGAAGAAATTTGTTCGAACATCCGAACACCATTAAAGTCTATGGGACTCAAACATGAAAAATCTAAAGTGCTAATTTTAAAGGCTAATATGCAAGTTATTGTCATAAAAAGTGTTTGGGGACTCAGGGGACATGTATCAATGCAAAAAAAGTTTTAAAAACGGCCGTTTTTTCGGGAGCAGTGATTTTAATAATGCCTAAAGTGAAACAATAAAAGTGAAATATTCCTTTAAATTTCGTACCTGGGGGGTGTCTAGAGTATGCCTGTAAAGCAGCGCTTGTACCCCGTGCTTAGAACTGTCCCTGTACAAAGTGTCATTTCTGAAGGAAAAAAAGTTATTTAAAAGCACTCGCGGCTATAATGAATTGTCGGCTCCCGGCAATACAGAGAAAAGTCATTGATAAAACCGAAAAATGGGTGGGGGTCCCCCCAAATTCAATTACTAGGCCCTTCAGGTCTGGTATGGATATTAACCACTTGACAACTGGGCACTAAATCCCCTTCGTGCCCGGACCAATTTTCAGCTTTCAGTGCTCTCACATTTTGAATGACAATTACTCGGTCATGTAATACTGTACCCAAATGATTTTTTTGTCCTTTTTTTCATACAAATAGAGCTTTCTTTTGGTGGTATTTGATCACCTCTGGGTTTTTTATTTTTTGCGCTATAAATGAAAAAATATGGCAAATTTTTTTTAAAAAAGGCTTTTTTTTAGTTTATGTGATAAAATTTTGCAAATTATTAATTTTTCTTTATAAAATTTGGCCACAATTTATACTGCTACATATCTTTGGTAAAAATAACCCAAATTAGTGGATATTATTTGGTCTTTGTGAAAGTTATAGAGTCTACAAGCTGTGGTGCGGATCATAAACAATTGATCACACCTAATGTACTGGTGGCCTATCTCAATTCTTACGACCCGAACAAGCCAGCAAAGCACAAATACCCCCCAAATGACCCCTTTTTTTAAATTAGACATTCCAAGGTATTTAGTAAGATGCATCGTGAGGTTTTTGATGTTGTAATTTTTTCCCACAATTCTTTGCAAAATTAAGATTTATTTTTATTTTTTTATTTTTTCCACAAAATTGTCATTGTAATAGGTTATTTCTCTCACATGGCATGTGTATACCACAAATGACGTCCCAAAATACATTCTGCTACTCCTCCTGAGTATGGCGATACCAAATGTGTGAGACTTTTATACAGCCTGCCCACATACAGAGGCCCAATATTGAAATGGCACCTTCAGGCATTCTAGGAGCATAAATTACACATCTCATTTCTCAACCACCTATTACATTTTTGAAGGCCCTGGAGCACCAGGACAATGGAAACGCCCACAAAGTGACCCCATTTTGGAAAGATAACACCCCAACGTATAATCTATGAGGCATAATGAGTCTTTTGAATGGTTCATTTTTTTTAAAACGCAATTTTTTTACGCAAAGTTGTCCATTTATAAGATATTGCCAACACATAGCATGTACATAGTAAAAATGACACCTCAAAATACATTCTGCTACTCCTCCTGAGTATGGCGATACCAAATGTGTGAGACTTTTACACAGCCTGGCCACATACAGAGGCCCAACATTGAAGTAGCACCGTGAGGCGTTCTAGGAGCATAAATTACACATCTCATTTCTCAACCACCTATTACACTTTTGAAGGCCCTGGAGCACCAGGACAATGGAAACACCCACAAAGTGACCCCATTTTGGAAAGCTAACACCCCAATGTATAATCTATGAGGCATAATGAGTCTTTTGAACGTTTCATTTTTTTACAGAAGTTTTGGGAAAATGTGGGAAAAAAATTAAAACACATTTTTTTCACACAAAGTTGTCAATTTATAAGATATTTCCAACACATAGCATGTACATAGCAAAAATTACACCCCAAAATACATTCTGCTACTCCTCCTGAGTATAACGATACCACATGTGTGAGACTTTTACACAGCCTGGCCACATACAGAGGCCCAACATTGAAGTAGCACCGTCAGGCGTTCTAGGAGCATAAATTACACATCTAATTTCTCAACCACCTATTACAATTTTGAAGGCCCTGGAGCACCAGGACAATGGAAACGCCCACAAAGTGACCCCATTTTGGAAAGCTAACACCCCAACGTATAATCTATGAGGCATAATGAGTCTTTTGAATGTTTCATTTTTTTCCAGAAGTTTTGGGAAAATGTGGGAAAAAAATGAAAACACATTTTTTTTACGCAAAGTTGTCCATTTATAAGATATTTCCAACACATAGCATGCACATAGCAAAAATTACACCCCAAAATACATTCTGCTACTCCTCCTGAGTATGACGATACCACATGTGTGAGACTTTTACACAGCCTGGCCACATACAGTGGCCCAAAATGCAAGGAACACCATCAGGTGTTCTAGGGACACATAACATGCACATACCAAGAATTACACCCCAAAATACATTCTGCTGAGCAAATGGTAAACAAAAGATTACCTGTTTTAGAAGCGCAGTTGTCCGCAGGAGGATAGCACTGGTCCAGGCAACAGGCAGGGACTTGGTCAGCAAAAGCGAATGCAATTGTCCAGGCAACAGGCAGGAATACTGTCCATAGTTCATACAGGCAGCTGGTGAGCATTCTGCAGTACTCCAATAGTTAACAGTCTTTTTGTTATATACAGTCCAGGGTCAGTGCAAGCAGAGATTGTCAGCAGTGACAAAATATTGGTCCTGATAGTAGGCAGGTCCATGTGGTGTGGTCAGTTCATGCAACAGGCAGAGGCATGATGGCATAGGTCCTACAGGCAGCAGGCAGAAGTAGGGCCTCGTTCAGGACTGAATGGGGACAGGGGTAGAGGCTTCTCCCACCCAAATCTCTTTGAAGCCTCCGAGTCTCCAGACCCTAATCTAGGAATGAGAAAACAAAAACAATTGTTTTCTTCATCCAGAAAAACAATTCTGGAGCCCCTCACATATGTGAGACCCCTGTGTTATGAATCCCACTAGTCCACTGGCAGGGTAAAAGATCAGTCCAAGAGGCAGGCAAAAAGCATGGTCAAACATTCCAGGGTCAGTTCCAGATCAGGCAGAGGTATAAACAGAATCGGTAGGCAGAAGCGTGGTCAAATAACAGTCCAGGGTCAGTTCCAGATCAGGCAGAGGTATAAACAGAATCGGTAGGCAGAAGCGTGGTCGAATAACAAGCCAGGGTCAGTTACAGAGAAAGCAGATGCATAAGGGGCGTAAAGATAAATGGCAGGAAGTGAACTAATAATTTATTTTGGTATGGTAACGGCGGAAACAATCAATCATGCAGAGGCCTGGTTCTGAAGGACATTGGGAACAATAATAAATGGTGTCTCTTCTCTCTCCTCTTTTGGAGCACACCCGGCATTTTTTCTGGCGTTTTTGGCCTGTTGGTCTGGGAGGGATTTTATCTGGGAAGTGGCGCTCAGAGAGTCGGCTAATGACATCGGATCTAATGTTTACTGGTGGGCTGTTCGGATATATAAGGGCAGTGGTGATTTCCTCCTGGAAGAAAAGGAAGGATTTGGGTCTTATAGTGGATTTTTGATATATTACATATGAGTTGTACATGGCCAAATTAAATAAATAAATGGAAACTTTCTTATACCACTGGTATGTTCTTCTTGTGGAAAGGTAGGGTTCGAGCATCTGGTCGTTGAAGTCGACACCCCCCATGAACTTATTGTAATCGTAGATGCATTTGGGTTTTTGTATCCGGCCATTCCTTCTGGTGATTTCAACGAATTCATTGTTGTGGATGGAAGAAAGCACGTAGACGTCTCTTCTGTCCCTCCACTTCACAGCCAAAATTTCCTCATTCCTCAAACTCGCCGTCTCCCCTCTTTTCAATTTTTTGGTGACCAGGCTTTGAGGAAAGCCCTTCCGGTTCGTCCGTACGGTGCCACATGCTGGAGTCTTCATTCTGTGCAAGTTTCGGAACAGGGGCAAACTTGTATAAAAATTGTCCACATACAAGTGGTATCCTTTCTCTAGGAGTGGGTTTATGAGTTCCCAAACTACTTTCCCACTGGTTCCAATGTAGATTGGGCAATTAGGGGGGTTCAGTTCGGTGTCCTTCCCTTCATATATGATGAAGCCATACACATACCCAGTTTCTCTGTCGCACAATTTGTACAGCTTCACCCCATAGCGGGCCCTTTTGCTGGGTATAAATTGTTTTATGCCCAGCCTGCCAGAAAATTTTATTAGGGACTCATCCACGCATATGTGTTTGTCTGGGGTAAACAACTGGGGGAAGGTTTCAGAAAAATAATTTAGTAGCGGCCAAATTTTATAAAGCTTATCAAAATTTGGGTCATTTCGGGGAGGGCACTGGGTATTGTCGTTGTAGTGTAGGAATCTCATAATCATTAGATATCGGGACCTGGGCATTACTGAGGAAAAGATGGGCATATGGTAGATGGGGCGGGATGACCAATATGAACGCACTTGATTTTTTCCGTTTAGTCCCATGCAGAATGTGAGGCCCAAAAAGATTCTAAACTCCTCCACTGTGAGGGCTCTCCACTGGTAGGGACGGGCATAATAGGACGTTGGGTTGCTTGCTATGAACTGTTGGGCGTATAGGTTGCACTGGGCCACAATTGATGCAAGCATGTCGTCAGTGAAAATTAAATTGAAAAAGTCAATCGGGGCAAAATTTTCTGTGTCCACCTGGACTCCTGGCTGGGCAGTGAAAGGGGGAATGTTGGCTTCTCCTGAATTAGGAGGAAGCCACAAGGGGTTCTGAAGGGAATAGGGAAGGCTGGCATGGGACCTAACCCTTTGGGACTGAGATGACACCCCACTGGTACGTGGCCTTGCTTGCCTGGTGGATGGCACTGCAGTGCTGGTGGATGGCACTGCGGTGCTGGTGGATGGCACTGCCTGCTCAGCAGAACGCCTTCGTCTGGCGGGCGGGCCCTCCTCCTCCTCCTCCTCCTCCTCCTCTTCTGAGGCTGTCAGTGCTCCACTGCTTAGGACAGGCTCGTAGTCCACGTCAGACTCATAGTCAGGCTCATAGTCTGAACTTGCGGAGGAATCCGAATCGGTGAGCTCCCTGTTGCTCTCGTCGGCCGCAAGAATATTGTATGCCTCCTCGGCTGAAAATAATCTTCTAGCCATTGTTGGCACTGACGACACGTGGCACTGATACGTGGCACTGATGACACTGATACGTGGCACTTATACGTGGCACTAATGGCAGATGGCACTGGCAGATGGCATGGGCAGATGGCACGGGCAGATGGCACTTGCAGATGGCACTGGCAGATGGCACTTGCAGATGGCACTGGCAGATGGCACTGGCAGATGGCACGGGCAGATGGCACTGGCAGATGGCACTGGCAGATGGTTCTGGCAGATGGCACTGGCAGATGGCACTGGCAGATGGCACGGGCAGATGGCACGGGCAGATGGCACGGGCAGAGGGCACTGGCAGAGGGCACTGGCAGAGGGCACTGGCAGATATGGGACTGGCAGAGGGCACTGGCAGATATGGGACTGGCAGAGGGCACTGTTTTTTTACTTCACTTTACTTTGATTGTAATATTGTAATAAACTCACTGACAGCAGCACAGATCTCTCTCTCTCCTCACACGCGGTCTCTGTGTGAGGAGAGAAAGCCGGCAATGAGAGATGATCTCATATGTTTACATTTGAGATCATCTCTCATTGGGCAGTGAGATCGAGTGCTGAATGGCCTCTGTGATTGGCCATTCAGCACGATCTGTGATTGGCTGTGTCCAAGGGACACGGCCAACACAGATTTTCCCCGATGCGCGCTCTCGGGAGCGCGCAGGGAGAGTGTAAATACAAGGACGTCCTGGGGACGTCCACTCGGCAGTTAAGGTCCGCGCTGCAGCCGTCTTTCGGCTATAGCGCGGATCTGAAGTGGTTAAGGGAAACCCTGCGTCAAATGAAAAAAAAAATGACGTAGGGTTCCCCCCAAATATCCATACTAGACCCTTCAGGTCTGGAACCTGGACCCCGGAGAGGAGAGATCATCCATCGCTGGACCCTGGAGAGGAGACCACCCATCGCAGGATACCGAGAGTGGATTACCGCCGCTGGAATCTTTTTTTTATTTTTTATTTTCATTTTTAATAAAGGACTTTTCCCAACGGTGTCTGTGTTTTGTTTTTTTTACACTTTCTTTGTGAAATGGTAGGGGTACAATGTACCCCTTACCAATTCACATAGGGTGGGGTGGGATCTGGGGGTCCCCTTTTTTAAAGGGGTCTTACAAATTCTGATAAGCCCCCCGCCCGCAGACCCCCAACATGGGGACATGGTGCTTTGAGGGGTCACAGACCCCCAAAGCATCCTCTCCATGTTGAGGGCATGTGGCCTGGTACGGTTCAGGAGGGGGGGCGCTCCCTCTTTTCCTGCAGCCTGCCAGGTTGCGTGCTTGGATAAAGGGTCTGGTAAGGATTTTTGGGGGGAACTCCACGCCATTTATTTTTAAATTTGGCGTGGAGTTCCCCTTAAAATCCATACCAGACCTGAAGGGTCTAGTATGGATATTTGGGGGGAACCCCACGTCATTTTTTTTTATTTGATGCAGGGTTCCCCTTAATATCCATACCATACCTGAAGGGCCTGGTAATTGAATTTGGGGGGACCCCCACGCATTTATTTATTTTTTATCAATGATTTTCTCTGTATTCATTATAGCCGCGAGTGCTTTTAAATGACTTTTTTTCCTTCAGAAATTACACTTTGTGCAGGGACAGTTCTAAGCACGGGAAACAAGCGCTGCTTTACAGGCATACTATACACACTCCCTAGGTACGAAATTTAAAGGAATATTTCATTTTTATTGTTTCACTTTAAGCATTATTAAAATCACTGCTCCCGAAAAAACGGTTGTTTTTAAAACTTTTTTTTGCATTTTTTTTTGCATGTTCCCTGGGGCAGGACCCGGGTCCCCAAACACTTTTTATGACAATAACTTGCATATAAGCCTTTAAAATTAGAACTTTAGATTTCTCCCATAGACTTTTACAGGGTGTTCCACTGCTTTTCGAATTTGCCGCAAACACCCCAAATTGTTTGCTGTTCGGCAAACGGGCGAACAAGCAATGTTCGAGTAGATGAAAAAAGAAAAAACAAGGGTGCACCAGCCTAGTGTGATATCGTTTAAGATATTTTATTTCAAATAAAAGCAATAGAAAGGTACTCACAAAAATAGTACAATAGTTCGCAATGTACAAACGGTGCCTTGGAAGGCTGCAGCATATGGAACCCAAACCACACTTTGACCAATCTTGGAGGACGTGATGGACGCACTAGCCGGTAGTTACACTATATCACGATATCACACTATATCACACGATATTACACTAGGCTGGTGCGCCCTTGTTTTTTCTTTTTTCGTTTGCTATTAGGACACTCCTATCCATGAAGGGCAGCAAGGCCGGTGTCATCGTTATAGATTACTGAATGTTTGATGGTCATCTCGTGCGCAGGATTGTTTGTTGTTTTTCTGCTACTTTAAATGTTCGAGTTGAACATGAGTTTGACTAGAACTCGAAGCTCATCCCTAACAAACATACAATAAAACATGATCCAATTTGCTCCAGTAGGGGAAAAAAATCCTTCCTGGTCCCTCAAGAGGCAATCGGATTTTCCCTGAATCAACTTAACCAGTTGGAGACATCCTGTAAGGACATTATCCCACTGCTTAGCTTGGTGCCATCAGCAAACACTGAAATTGTACTTTTAATCCCAGACCCTATATCATTTATAAAGATATTAAAAGAACTGAAAAGAAAATTACAGGTTTTAATGTATTTCTTTAAATCAAGTGAATATGAAATATTGTATATTAACACAATGCAGTTTCAAGGAAGTCTCATAGGATAAAATCTCAGGTAGGTGCTGTCAGAGGAGGAACGCACCTCCCTCTCTGCTAGCAAACACAGTGAAATTAACACAGATTGACAGAAGGTATAAAGGTATAGTGCTGCTGACAATATAGGTGAGTAAATAATTGAAAAATGAATCCCCAGTAGAGTGAATCCCATAATTCAATTCTGCTCAGTTGAATATTTGCTTCGCCCCCCATAATATTAAACTGGTAAAAAGTGGTCCAAAGGGGCTCCCTCTGTAGAACAACACTTCCCTAAACAAGAAGTACTATATTTCTTATTAGGATATCACCTAATAAGAAATCATACTACTTTCCTCTTAGGACTCTGATGTTATGGGGGTCCTTTTCCCTTAAATGTGAGATTGCTACTGGATCCCACCAGGTGACCAAAAGTCATCGATGGGGACAGGGAGCTCTAGTTTCTTTGGATTTTTAGTTTCTTGTGAGGGGGGACTCAGCTACACCAGAAACAAATTTGTGGGCCTTTGGATCACTTTATAATTTGATATGAGTGAATTGAGTTCACTGACAAAGTGAATCCCAATTTAGAGTAACGGAGACAGGATTTGCTAATAATTTGTATTTGGGCAAACCCTTATTGCTAAACACCATGTCACGAATACATCCTGTAATTAACAATACATTTCTGAAAAATAATCCAAAGATCCAGTAATCATTGAATTAAAAAATAAGTATTCTCTTTTTTCATAATTTATTAGCTAGACAGTGAGCTAAAGATAGTGACAATTAACTTCTATCTCAGCCTTTTGCAGCCTAGGTTCCTCCAGAGTAGGGATGGGCCCGGTGCTCGATTCGAACCCATGTTCGAATCGAGCATCGGGCGTTCGCTCGCTCGTCGAGCCCAGAACTATTTGGGCCGTTCGCATCACATTCGTGTGATGCGAGCGGCCCCGCAATGCATTGCGGCCGGCGCGGCCGGCGCAGTGCATTGCTGGCTGATGATTGGCCAAGCATGCACTGTGACCCCGCATGCTTGGCCAATCACAGCGCCCGAAACTCGGAGAGCAATAATTGGCTACAGGCAGGACGCCTGTAGCCAATTACAGCTCAGGGGCTTTAGTACACGCCCCACCATTTAAAAGGCCGCCACGCCATCGGCCCCGGTCACATGAGTTCCGGCTTTAGGAGAGATTAGTCTGCTGATTCTGTCTTTGCTTGATACTGAAAGATTTGCTCTTCTTTGCTAAACCATTGGCTGTTTCTTTGCTAAACCATTGCTACCTAAGTCATTGATCGTTCATTGCTGCTGATTGCACAGTTAGTGTGTTATTAGCTGCTGCTGGGGATTAGTCTGGTGCGTGCTTACTGTTAGTACAGTATTGCAGTAGTACCAACCGCAGTGCTGTTAGCACAGCATTGCACCCCAACAGCACCCATAGGACTTCTAGTGTGTTAGTGGCAGCAAACAGAGCTCCTATATTTTCTTCTCAGCAGCACCCATAGGACTTCTAGTGTGTTAGTGGCAGCAAACAGAGCTCCTATATTTTCTTCTCAGCAGCACCCATAGGACTTCTAGTGTGTTAGTGGCATCACACAGAGCTCCTATATTTTCTTCTCAGCAGCACCCATAGGACTTCTAGTGTGTTAGTGGCAGCAAACAGAGCTCCTATATTTTCTTCTCAGCAGCACCCATAGGACTTCTAGTGTGTTAGTGGCAGCAAACAGAGCTCCTATATTTTCTTCTCAGCAGCACCCAAAGGACTTCTAGTGTGTTAGTGGCATCACACAGAGCTCCTATATTTTCTTCTCAGCAGCACCCATAGGACTTCTAGTGTGTTAGTGGCAGCAAACAGAGCTCCTATATTTTCTTCTCAGCAGCACCCATAGGACTTCTAGTGTGTTAGTGGCATCACACAGAGCTCCTATATTTTCTTCTCAGCAGCACCCATAGGACTTCTAGTGTGTTAGTGGCAGCAAACAGAGCTCCTATATTTTCTTCTCAGCAGCACCCATAGGACTTCTAGTGTGTTAGTGGCAGCAAACAGAGCTCCTATATTTTCTTCTCAGCAGCACCCATAGGACTTCTAGTGTGTTAGTGGCATCACACAGAGCTCCTATATTTTCTTCTCAGCAGCACCCATAGGACTTCTAGTGTGTTAGTGGCAGCAAACAGAGCTCCTATATTTTCTTCTCAGCAGCACCCATAGGACTTCTAGTGTGTTAGTGGCAGCAAACAGAGCTCCTATATTTTCTTCTCAGCAGCACCCATAGGACTTCTAGTGTGTTAGTGGCAGCAAACAGAGCTCCTATATTTTCTTCTCAGCAGCACCCATAGGACTTCTAGTGTGTTAGTGGCATCACACAGAGTTCCTATATTTTCTTCTCAGCAGCACCCATAGGACTTCTAGTGTGTTAGTGGCATCACACAGAGCTCCTATATTTTCTTCTCAGCAGCACCCATAGGACTTCTAGTGTGTTAGTGGCAGCAAACAGAGCTCCTATATTTTCTTCTCAGCAGCACCCATAGGACTTCTAGTGTGTTAGTGGCATCACACAGAGCTCCTATATTTTCTTCTCAGCAGCACCCATAGGACTTCTAGTGTGTTAGTGGCAGCAAACAGAGCTCCTATATTTTCTTCTCAGCAGCACCTATAGGACTTCTAATGTGTTAGTGGCATCACACAGAGTTCCTATATTTTCATCTCAGCAGCACCCATAGGACTTCTAGTGTGTTAGTGGCATCACACAGAGCTCCTATATTTTCTTCTCAGCAGCACCCATAGGACTTCTAGTGTGTTAGTGGCAGCAAACAGAGCTCCTATATTTTCTTCTCAGCAGCACCCATAGGACTTCTAGTGTGTTAGTGGCATCACACAGAGCTCCTATATTTTCTTCTCAGCAGCACCCATAGGACTTCTAGTGTGTTAGTGGCAGCAAACAGAGCTCCTATATTTTCTTCTCAGCAGCACCCATAGGACTTCTAGTGTGTTAGTGGCAGCAAACAGAGCTCCTATATTTTCTTTTCAGCAGCACCCATAGGACTTCTAGTGTGTTAGTGGCATCACACAGAGCTCCTATATTTTCTTCTCAGCAGCACCCATAGGACTTCTAGTGTGTTAGTGGCAGCAAACAGAGCTCCTATATTTTCTTCTCAGCAGCACCCATAGGACTTCTAGTGTGTTAGTGGCATCACACAGAGCTCCTATATTTTCTTCTCAGCAGCACCCATAGGACTTCTAGTGTGTTAGTGGCAGCAAACAGAGCTCCTATATTTTCTTCTCAGCAGCACCCATAGGACTTCTAGTGTGTTAGTGGCAGCAAACAGAGCTCCTATATTTTCTTCTCAGCAGCACCCATAGGACTTCTAGTGTGTTAGTGGCAGCAAACAGAGCTCCTATATTTTCTTCTCAGCAGCACCCATAGGACTTCTAGTGTGTTAGTGGCAGCAAACAGAGCTCCTATATTTTCTTCTCAGCAGCACCCATAGGACTTCTAGTGTGTTAGTGGCAGCAAACAGAGCTCCTATATTTTCTTCTCAGCAGCACCCATAGGACTTCTAGTGTGTTAGTGGCATCACACAGAGCTCCTATATTTTCTTCTCAGCAGCACCCATAGGACTTCTAGTGTGTTAGTGGCAGCAAACAGAGCTCCTATATTTTCTTCTCAGCAGCACCCATAGGACTTCTAGTGTGTTAGTGGCATCACACAGAGCTCCTATATTTTCTTCTCAGCAGCACCCATAGGACTTCTAGTGTGTTAGTGGCAGCAAACAGAGCTCCTATATTTTCTTCTCAGCAGCACCCATAGGACTTCTAATGTGTTAGTGGCATCACACAGAGTTCCTATATTTTCATCTCAGCAGCACCCATAGGACTTCTAGTGTGTTAGTGGCACCGCACAGAGCTCCTATATTTTCTTCTCAGCAGCACCCATAGGACTTCTAGTGTGTTAGTGGCAGCAAACAGAGCTCCTATATTTTCTTCTCAGCAGCACCCATAGGACTTCTAGTGTGTTAGTGGCATCACACAGAGCTCCTATATTTTCTTCTCAGCAGCACCCATAGGACTTCTAGTGTGTTAGTGGCAGCAAACAGAGCTCCTATATTTTCTTCTCAGCAGCACCCATAGGACTTCTAGTGTGTTAGTGGCAGCAAACAGAGCTCCTATATTTTCTTCTCAGCAGCACCCATAGGACTTCTAGTGTGTTAGTGGCAGCAAACAGAGCTCCTATATTTTCTTCTCAGCAGCACCCATAGGACTTCTAGTGTGTTAGTGGCATCACACAGAGCTCCTATATTTTCTTCTCAGCAGCACCCATAGGACTTCTAGTGTGTTAGTGGCAGCAAACAGAGCTCCTATATTTTCTTCTCAGCAGCACCCATAGGACTTCTAGTGTGTTAGTGGCATCACACAGAGCTCCTATATTTTCTTCTCAGCAGCACCCATAGGACTTCTAGTGTGTTAGTGGCAGCAAACAGAGCTCCTATATTTTCTTCTCAGCAGCACCCATAGGACTTCTAGTGTGTTAGTGGCATCACACAGAGCTCCTATATTTTCTTCTCAGCAGCACCCATAGGACTTCTAGTGTGTTAGTGGCAGCAAACAGAGCTCCTATATTTTCTTCTCAGCAGCACCCATAGGACTTCTAGTGTGTTAGTGGCAGCAAACAGAGCTCCTATATTTTCTTCTCAGCAGCACCCATAGGACTTCTAGTGTGTTAGTGGCAGCAAACAGAGCTCCTATATTTTCTTCTCAGCAGCACCCATAGGACTTCTAGTGTGTTAGTGGCATCACACAGAGCTCCTATATTTTCTTCTCAGCAGCACCCATAGGACTTCTAGTGTGTTAGTGGCAGCAAACAGAGCTCCTATATTTTCTTCTCAGCAGCACCCATAGGACTTCTAGTGTGTTAGTGGCATCACACAGAGCTCCTATATTTTCTTCTCAGCAGCACCCATAGGACTTCTAGTGTGTTAGTGGCAGCAAACAGAGCTCCTATATTTTCTTCTCAGCAGCACCCATAGGACTTCTAATGTGTTAGTGGCATCACACAGAGTTCCTATATTTTCATCTCAGCAGCACCCATAGGACTTCTAGTGTGTTAGTGGCATCACACAGAGCTCCTATATTTTCTTCTCAGCAGCACCCATAGGACTTCTAGTGTGTTAGTGGCAGCAAACAGAGCTCCTATATTTTCTTCTCAGCAGCACCCATAGGACTTCTAGTGTGTTAGTGGCAGCAAACAGAGCTCCTATATTTTCTTGTCAGCAGCACACATAGTACCTATAGTGTGTTAGTGTCAGCACCCATAGGACCTACAGTGTGTTGTGAGCACACATAGGAGTTCTATTTTTTATACTATATACACTACCGACTACAATGGCTGGAAGACCGCCAAGGATAGGCAGAGCGTGCCGAGGCAAGAACACAGGGCAGGCAGGCTCTGTTTCTAGAGACAACAGTGCTGGCCGTGGACGTGGTCGTGCATCGTCATCAGCACGTGGCCATGGGACACGCTTGTCTTTGTTTTCGGCAGCTGGACATGTGGAGCCGCATCATGCCGAAGGCTTGGTAGAATGGATGACCAAGCCCTCCTCATCCTCCTCATCCTCTCTCACCCAGGCTCAGGGTACTGGCAGAGCAGCTGCCAACGCGTACTCAATGGCATCATCAGCCACCCCTTCCCTAGACCCACCATGTCCTCCTGAGGAGTCCCCCGAACTGTTTGAGCACAGTGTTGGGTACATGCTCCAGGAGGATGCCCAACGATTCGAAGGCTCGGATGATGATACCCAGCTTGAGGAAGTCAGTAGTGTGCGCGCAGAGAGAGGGGATGCTGAAGGACAGCAATCTGGCAGTAGTGTTCCACCAGCTGCAGCTTACTGCCAGGTTTGCTCTAGTGGTGAA
The DNA here is from genome assembly GCA_029206835.1 of Rana muscosa. Classification (NCBI taxonomy): domain Eukaryota; kingdom Metazoa; phylum Chordata; class Amphibia; order Anura; family Ranidae; genus Rana; species Rana muscosa. The sequence continues at coordinate 175,260,937 of CM055122.1, read as the reverse complement.
GAGGGAGGGGATGATGAGGTCACTGACTCCACGTGGGTGCCTGAAGGGAGAGAGGAGGAGGAGGAGGAGGATGCAGCGTCACATGTCCAACGAGGCAGGATGCCCCCTGGAGGCCAGCTAGAGGCCAGCACAGCAACTGTACCACACCGCAGAGCTCCGCCTGTGCAGGGCGCTGCCTCTGCACGTTATCACAAAAGTTCTTTGGTGTGGGCCTTTTTTGAGACGAGTGCATCAGATCGCACCACTGCTATTTGCAATATTTGTCTCAAGCGTATCTCGCGTGGCCAAAACATCAGCCGCTTGGGCACCACAAGCATGAGCAGACATATGTCGACCTGTGATGCAGCTCGTTGGCAAGCACACATAAAAGACCCACACCAAAGAACAAAGCGGACCTCTCCTTGCTCCTCATCAGCTGGGATCTCCATCCCCACTATATCTTCAGTCCTCTCTGAAAGCTGCTCTGAGAGGACTGAAGGTGTAGAATTAGGTGTGTCACAACCAAGTACTTGCAGTACACCGACGTCCGATTGTAGCAGGCAAATTTCCCTGCCCCAGCTGCTGGACCGTCGAAAGAAGTATACTCCCAGCCATCCACATGCCCAGCGGTTGAATGCTAGCTTGGCTAAATTGCTAGCACTTCAACTGCTGCCTTTTCAGTTGATAGACTCGGCCCCCTTCCGTGAGTTTGTTCAATGTGCGGTTCCTCAGTGGCAGGTTCCCAAACGCCACTTTTTCTCACGGAAGGCGATTCCGTCTATCTACTGGCATGTGGAAGGCAATGTCCATGCCTCGCTGGACAGGGCGGTCAGCGGTAAGGTGCATATTACCGCTGACTCATGGTCCAGCAGGCATGGACAGGGACGTTATCTTTCTTTCACGGCCCATTGGGTCACTCTATTGGTAGCTGGGAGGGATGCAGGACAAGGTGCAGTAGTGTTGGAGGTTGTTCCGCCACCACGCCTCCAAAATGCTACTACTGGTTGTGACACACCTCTCTCCTCCACCCCCTCCTCTTCTTCTTCCTCCATGTCCTCTTCGAGTGCTCTGTCCTCGGAACCAGCGGTGCTCCGTAGGCGTACAAGGGGCTACGCGAGTACGCAGGCAAAAAGATGCCATGCCGTGCTTGCGCTGGTGTGTTTGGGGGACAGGAGCCACACTGGGCCAGAGGTTCTGGCAGCTCTGCAGGGGCAGGCCGAGAGGTGGTTGACGCCACGCCAGCTTAAGCCAGGAATGGTCGTTTCTGATAATGGCACCAACCTCCTCTCCGCCCTGCGACAGGGGCAGCTCACCCATGTGCCCTGTATGGCTCACGTCCTCAACCTGGTGGTGCAGCGGTTCTTGGGCAGGTTCCCAGGCTTACAGGATGTCCTGAGGCAGGCCAGGAAAGTCTGTGTGCATTTACGCCGATCTTATAATGCCAGTGCTCGGCTGACTGAGCTGCAAAAGGAGCTGAACCTGCCCAAGAACCGCCTAATATGTGACATGCCCACCAGGTGGAACTCAACGTTGGCCATGCTGCAGCGACTGCACACGCAGCAGAGGGCCATCAATGAGTACCTTTGCGACTACGGCACCAGGACAGGGTCAGGGGAGCTTGGCTTTTTTTCCCCACGCCAGTGGAGCATGATCAGGGATGCATGCACTGTCCTCTCACCATTTGAGGAGGCCACGAGGATGGTGAGCAGTGACAGTGCATGCATCAGTGACACTGTACCTCTTGTCCACCTGTTGGAGCATACGCTGCGTGGGATAATGGACAGGGCACTTGAGGCAGAACAGAGGCAGGAAGAGGAGGACTTCCTTGTCTCTCAAGGCCCCCTTTATCCAGACAATGTTCCTTCTGTCCCACCCATCACACAGGAAGAGGAGGAGGAGGAGGAGGAGGATTGTGTGAGCATGGAGGTGGAGCCTGGCACTCAGCATCAGCAGCAGCAGTCTTTTAGGGATGATGTACAGTCCCAACAAACCAGTGGACTTGTACGTGGCTGGGAGGAGGTGGCTGGCGATCATGTCATCCTCAGTGACCCAGAAGACTCCGGACCGAATGCCTCAGCTAACCTACGCTGCATGGCCTCCCTGATCCTGCAAAGCCTGCGGAAGGATCCTCGTGTTCTTCGGATCAAGGAGAGTGACCATTACTGGCTGGCCACTCTCCTTGATCCACGGTACAAGGGTAAGGTTGCGGACCTTATCTTGCCGTCGCAGAGGGAGCAGAGGATGAGACATCTCAGGGAGGCCTTGCAGAAAGGTCTGTGCAACGCGTTCCCAGAAACTGGGAGGTTACAAACTCCTGGTCCTGGACGACGAGTTGCTGAGGCTTCGGTCAGTAGCAGAAGGAGCGGTGGGGAAGGTGGACGTCTGACCGATGCGTTCAGACAATTTTTTAGTCCGCAGCCCCAAGGTATGATCGGTTCCAGCAACCATCGCCAGCGTCTGATATACATGGTGCAGGAATACCTAGGGGCAAGGTCAGACTTGGACACCTTTCCCACCGAAAATCCTCTGGCTTACTGGGTCCTGAGGATGGATCACTGGCCAGAGCTTGCACAGTATGCAATTGAGCTACTGGCCTGTCCTGCATCCAGCGTTCTTTCCGAACGCACATTCAGTGCTGCTGGAGGATTTGTCACCGATCATAGGGTGCGCCTGTCCACCGACTCGGTTGATCGACTGACCTTCATAAAAATGAATCAGTCTTGGATCACCACCAGCTACCAGACACCTGAAGCGGATATAACGGAATAATTTATAATGTCACATCCCTTCAAGACTGCCTATGCTGATGCTGAGTGACTGTCCTGTTATGTTCACTGACTATCCTCTTCCTCCTCCTCAATGATCCATGCCACCACACCAGTGCCTAAGGCACAATTTTTCAGCCCCTGTATAACAGGGGCGTGTAATTACAATTTTTTAAAAAGATGCTTCGCAACAGGTGTGACTGCTGTGCTCAGAGTACAGTATCTGTGAGGGGTTGCAGTGTTGTGGCACCAGCACCAGTGCCTAAGGCACAATTTTTCAGCCCCTGTATAACAGGGGCGTGTAATTACAATTTTTTAAAAAGATGCTTCGCAACAGGTGTGACTGCTGTGCTCCAAGTACAGTATCTGTGAGGGGTTGCAGTGTTGTGGCACCAGCACCAATGCCTAAGGCACAATTTTTCAGCCCCTGTTTAACAGGGGCGTGTAATTACAAATCTTGATCTAATAGTTCACAGCAGGGCCCATTCCTGCGCCCACCAAGAGTAACTATGAGGGCCTACAGTCTTGTGGCAACACCGTCCACCACCACCACCACCACCAAAGGCCCAATTTTTCTGCCCTGTTCAACAGGTGCATGCAATTACAAATCTTGATCTAATAACTCACAGCAGGGCCCATTCCTGCACCCACCAAGAGTAACTGTGAGGGCTTACAGTCTTGTGGCAACACCGTCCACCACCACCACCACCACCACCAAAGGCCCAATTTTTCTGCCCGGTTCAACAGGTGCATGCAAGTACAAATCTTGATCTATTAACTCACAGCAGGGCCCATTCCTGTGCCCACCAGTCTTGTGGCTACACCAACATCTAATAGGGCAAATTTCTGCAGAGTATATACGGCAGGCCCCTACTTTCAAACATCCAACTTACAAACGACTCCTACTTGCAAACGGCAAGAGAAAACAGGAAGTGAGAGGAAATCTACCCCTAGGAAGGAAAATTCTATCCTGTTAGATTTAATTTGGGAAAAAGGTATCTCCTCTCTACTGATGCTTTATCACCAATCCTTGTTTCAATTAAAACCCCACTTTTCCAAAAACATTTGTCATTGGGACGGAAAGTGAGGTGACATGTTCTGAACAGATGTGCAAAGACAGCAAATGTTACAGGGGTGATAACCCCTCCCTATGTTCTCCAAAAAGCTTAAAAATTGATTTTTTTGGGATGTAGCTACACTTCATAATGTACCTGTTCAGATTCTACTTAAGAACAAACCTACAGTCCATGTCTTGTTTGCACCACCTATATACTGCTGTTCAGAGTATATAGGGTTGTAGGTATAGGGTTTTATTTTGGGTGCGGGGTCCCCCTTAGTATCCATACAAGACCCAAAGGGGCTGGGGTGGGGGGGGGGGGGTGATGGGGTAGCCATGCCATTTTTCTCAAGGATTTTCAGCCATATGGCGGCCAGGACAAGACATGACATTAAAGCCGCAAGTGGTTTTAAATGGCTTCTTTTTTTCCTTTACAAATGTCATTTTGTGCAAGGACAGTTCTAAACACGGGAAACACATGCCACTTCACAGGCATACTTTAGACACCCCCCAGGTACCATATTTAAAGGAAAATTTCACTTTTTTTTTTTTCACTTTATGCATCATTAAAATGACTGCTCCCGAAAAAACTTTAGTTTTTAAAATTTCTTTTTGCATTGATATATGTCCCCTGGGGCAGGACCCGGGTCCCCAAACCTGTTTTATAACATTAACATGCATATTGGCCGTTGTAATTAGCAATTTTGATTTCGAACGTTCGCGTCCATTATAACGAATAGGGTTCGAAAATTCGCGCGAACTTTCGGTCCGTTCGAAGGTTCTGGTGCGAACCGAACCCGGGGGTGTTCGGCTCATCCCTACTCCAGAGATGTTTTGTGGTTCCTTGAGCAATCAGCAAACTCTAATGCCACGTACACACGATCGGAAATTCCGACAAGAAAACCGTGGATGCGTCTCCATTCACTATTTCAGGTCTGAGTTCAGCCCAAATTGTTGGCTGAATTCGCACCTGAAATGGACCAAAAGACGCACAGGGCTTCTGTGCAATTCGCACTGGAGCCGCTGCTGGGATGTCTGAACTGGCTCCATAGAGAGCCGGTCACAATCTCCTGCTATGCGAATTGCATGCGTGGAAACTTGCATCCAATTCGCAATAGTGTGAACCCAGGCTTACTCTTAAATAAGAGACCATTGACATCGATGATCTTTTTAGCTATCAGCAAAAGTAGTATTTTGTTCACTGACCACCAATGTTGTACAGTAGGCCCTTCTCCCAATGACCATGAATGTAAGGGAGCATTTCACTATCCACTATTGTAAGTGGGCACTTGAATGGCACTCGATGTACAGGTAGTATAGGTTGTTCCACTAGCACAAAATAGGAGAACATTACAATTTTTCATTGCCCTTCTTTGCCCTTCTTTCCTATAAGGCTATTATTGCTATTATTATTAGTAGTAGTAGTAGCAGTTTTATTTAATTATTATTGCTGAAAATATTTTTGCCAAACAAAGCAACCCTGGGTGTCAAATATGCCAAGTGCACCATATTCCTAAAAAAAAAAAAAATATTATGTCTAAACTAACTGTTCGTGTGAATGTACTATGAGCTGTAGATACAATAAAACAATATACTGTATGTTTATTAAGATTTTAAGGAAAATACATGGACACAAGGTGTAGGGGTTCCTCCATGTTGAAAAGTTTGAAAAAAGCTATTTTATATATTTCTTCTCCATTGGAATTTGGTTTCACGTCCGGTAATTGTCAACAATTGGTGTCTGCTGGTTCTTCTACTTTCAAGGTATACTTTCCTTTTGCCTTATAATCTGTGCAATGCCCTTGTACTTGAGTGATGCTATTATGTAAGGAAATGTTTAAGCGTACAGAGCAATGCAAGTGTTATTTTGATACAATCCACGTACTAATAAACTCCACAAGAATCTAAATGGCTTCTATAGTTATATTAGGATAAGCACAGTATGCAAAATATAATTAAGAGGTGACTCTTATCGTCACAGGAGCAATCATTTTTCAGAATGAATAAGGTAGGCTAATACAGTTTAAATGTTACTTTCCAATCAGGATTCAGAAAAAGATACAAGAATAAAGGAACACATGTAATGAATGACCTGCCATAGTCAACAGACGAGGGTGAGTGCTCCATCCTTTTTCTTTCTAGTCTACCGGTTTATTAAAGCTGAAATTACAAGAGTCTTGTGGTCTGAAAGCTTACTTCCAGTCACGGGTAGGTCACGGGTGGTATTGGAATGCATTTTGACCCAGTAACACTTTTCTATGGCATCCTAGTTTAGTGCTGTTGGGAGGAGATCACATGTCCCCCCAAAACCCAGCATCATTGTTATTGTGGGACGGAGTGTCAGGGAGTGCTGGGCAAGATGAATAACAGTGGGTCGGGGGGTCCCCTTTGCAAAAACACTATAACTTGCCCAACAGTAAATGGGCAAGGTGACAGGGTTTCTTTAGATAAATTGTAAATTTTTGTTCAAACTTAAAAAAGTCAATGTTTTTAGGTATACAAACTGAGATTCTATATTCTTTATTATTAAAATCTTTGTTTTACAGATACTCTTACTCTATTTGCAGCACTGCGCAGTGGCTTTGCGCAGAGCAGCCCCGATACTTTTCTTCTTGGGTCCCCTGCTGGGCTCCTGGCTCCTCCCCCTTGACTAGTGCTCCCAGGAGCACGCCAATTACTTTGGGGGCACTGGTGCAGGCTCGCTCCTGAGCCCTCCTCTCAGCATCCATAAGACAAATAGAGTTGCTGCTCCCTGCTCTCTCCTCATTGGCTCACTGGCTGTGAATGACAGCAGTGGGAGCCAATGGCTCCTGCTGCTGTCTAAGCCAATGAGGAGAGGGAGTCCTGGGACAGCCGAGGCTCTCACGCACATCGCTGGATCGAGAGGGGGCTCAGGTCAGTACTGGGTGGGCTGTGGGGGGAGCAGCACACAGAAGGTTTTTTACCTTCATGCATAGAATTCATGAAGGTAAAAAATCTTCAGCCTTTACAACCACTTTAATCTATTGATTTATTCAGGTGATAGTTGTGGGTAATATAAAGTAATAAAAAGTGTACATACTGATTTACAGTACATTGCAGTGTAAAATATATTATTATTATTAACAGCTGTCCAACACTGATTCTGAAGGTAAGAGATGGTCACAGGTCGCAGAACACCCTGATGACCACACACTGTCTATAATTCCAGTGTTCAGCCAAGCAGATGCCCCCCAAGGCCTTCAGCTTATAGCCTTCCTGTGAAACTCATGGAAAATATACATATGTGTTTTTTTTATTTTTATTTAGAATGTTACGGTAATTGCAAAAATCTTTATCATAAACAAAGGACTTCTGGACTAATTAGTTGTGAAAATGATCTTCAGTATAGAGCAGCAGGTGTTCCATATCTCTCATTCAGTTCTAGTCTGTTTTAAAGGTGACTTGTACATTGGGGAATGTGTTTTGTTTGGCAGATCCACTATTTTTTCCATAATAGTCAGTTCCAATAAAGCACTCATAGCACCAGTGTATCTCTATTTATCTGCTTATCTAATTGCTGCTGATACTAAGGATCCAACAATACAATTATTTAAACTGGCTACATGGCAGAGAATTTATCATTTCATATAATATAAACTTAGAAGCCAGTTTCCTTGTTTGCAGCTGTTATCCAAACCCTATTTGACTCAGAAAAAGGACTTTAAATGTTTTTGGTTACTAAAGGCAAATAGGCTGTTCACTTTGCAAGGGAATTTTCCTTTAGCTTAGTGAAGAGGGTGAAATTCCTTGGACTTTCATCATCCAATCATGTGAAACCAAAATACATTTTTATTTTTTTTCCTTGCACATGATTTGATATTCTTTGCAAAGTGCATTTACACCCCATTAACTAAGCTAATTGATTCCTTTCAAATAATTTTTTTTCTCAGTTATAGTACTAACCAGTAATATTTTATTCATCTTCTTCTTTAGTTTTGGTGTGCACTGGTCTTTTAAGCAGGACATTTTGCTTCTTTCATAAAGAACAAGACTGCTGCTTATGATCAAATCAATTCATTCAATCAACCTGATTTCTCTTTTCATATTAGTCATTGCTGGCACAATGATAGCTACAGAAGTGCTGCTTCTTCCACATTCCACTCTAATTCATCTCAACGGTGTTCTATCGGATTGAGGTCTGGACTCTATGCAGGCCAGTAAAGTTCCTCCACCCCAAACTTGCTCATCCATGTTGAATGAAAAAAACCTGACAGCTCAGGTCGCTGTACAGATCACCGGGAGCCAGATGAAGTCTCCATAGTGTAGTATTTATTGGATTTATATGTGTGAGGGGGTTAACTCGGCAGCGGGTGTGTGTGACCCCCGGGATGGGCTCCCCACACAAAAACAGGCCCAGCAAACGGAGGTTGTGGTTTTCAAAATCAAAAAGGTGCGGTTTATTTTCTATTTACAGTGACAAAACACAGCAAAGCAAAAGAAACATAAACAAAATAAATCCTGGTCAACTTGACCTCTGACTAAACATACAGGTTTCCTAACTAACAACTGGGATCAGCCTAGTGCTGTCCTAGTCCCTAAGTCCCTGGTTTTAAATGTCCAAGCAAATAGCCACACAGGCTTTGTCTCACCGCACAGGGGTTCACTCTCCCTAGACAGTCCACACAGGTCTGGTTCCAGGCATGAGCAAACACCTAATGAATCTGGGAGTTCTTATAGAGGCCTAAATGAGCTGACAAGCTTCAGCTGGTCTCATCAACTCCCTGTCTGCACGACGCCCCACACTCTCCCTAGAGGTATGAGTCATCCATGAGCCCACTAGCCTCAGCTGGGCTTATACAACTCTCCACCTAGTTGTATAAGTCGGCGTAAAGCCTGAATCTGGGCGAAATATATCTACCCCCCTGGATGCAACCAGGTGACTTTACCTTCCTGCTGTCACATACCCCCCCCTCTTGTTTTAACCTCGGGGTTGGAACACCAGCAATCAGGCATTCATGTAATCGAGACAAAGCATCCACATTCCCCATTTGAACGCCAGGGCGATGCTTTACTGTGAAGTTGAATTCCTGGAGGGCCAGGAACCACCTATTCACTCTTCTATTTGTTTCCTTGTTTTGAGCCATCCACTTTAACGGAGCGTGATCCGTAACCATGTCAAAGTGCCTACCTAGCAGGTAGTACCGAAGGGAATCTAGAGCCCACTTCACCGCTAAACACTCCTTTTCAACGGTGGCGTAATTTACCTCATGGGACTTCAACTTCCTGCTGAGGTAAATGACTGGGTGCTCTTCCCCGTTCCAGACCTGGGACAATACTGCTCCTAACCCCACATCTGACGCATCACTTTGTACGACAAAGTCTTTAGAGAAGTCGGGTGAGTACAACACTGGCTGGCTACATAAGGCTTGTTTCAAGAATTGGAATGCTGCCTCAGCCTCGGGGGTCCATTTAATCATGACCGACCCTTTCCCCTTCGTCAGGTTGGTTAGGGGCACAGCCTTAGAAGCAAAGTGGGGAATGAATCGCCGATAATACCCAGCGATTCCCAGAAAGGCTCGTACCTGCTTCTTGCTGTTGGGACGTGGCCAACTCTGGATGGCCTCGATTTTGTTGAGTTGGGGTTTTATTACTCCCCTCCCAATGGTGTACCCAAGATATTTGGCCTCCTCCTGCCCAATGGTACACTTCTTGGGGTTAGCCGTAAACCCCGCTTCCCGAACAGAGTCCAGGACTGCTTGCACTTTTGGCAGATGTGAGGCCCAATCTGTGCTATGGACAATTACGTCATCCAGGTAAGCCGCAGCATACTTCCGATGGGGCCTCAGCATCTGGTCCATTTTCCGCTGGAATGTGGCCGGCGCATTCTGTAACCCGAACGGCATTCTTTTATATTGGAACGCCCCGTCTGGGGTTACAAATGCGGTTTTCTCTTTGGCCGACTTGGCCAGGGGGATTTGCCAATACCCTTTTGTGAGGTCAAGAGTCGTCATGTATCGGGCTGTTCCCAGCCGGTCGATCAACTCATCAATACGTGGCATGGGGTAGGTGTCAAATTTTGTAACTTTGTTCAACTGACGAAAATCGTTACAAAATCGCCAGCTCCCATCCGGTTTAGGCACCAACACAATGGGACTAGACCAATCACTTTGGGACTCCTCTATCACCCCTAAGTTCAGCATTTTCTGTACTTCCTCCCGTATTGCCTCCCGTCGGGCCTCTGGGATCCGATAGGGTTTTAACTTCACCCTTTCACCGGGTGGGGTAATGATGTCATGCTCTACCCCAGATGTTTGTCCCGGCAGCTCAGAGAATACCTCCTTGTTGCGAAGCACAAACTCCTTAACCTCCTGTTGTTGGGGTTGTGACAAGGTGGCTGCTATTCCAACCTCAGGAATCACGCAACCAGTTTGAGCTGGTGACCAAGTGTCTGCGACTAGGGACTCTCTATCCCTCCAGGCTTTCAACAGATTAACGTGATAGATCTGTTCGGGCTTTCGCCTTCCTGGTTGTCTGACCTTGTAATTCACTTCGCTCACTTTTTCCATTATCTCATAGGGGCCTTGCCATTTGGCAAGGAATTTACTTTCAACCGTAGGGACAAGTACCAGTATCCTATCCCCCGGGGAAAAGGTACGGGTCTTGGCTCCACGGTTGTACACTCTCTGCTGTGCTAACTGCGCTTGGGCCAAATGTTCCTTCACGATGGGCATTACCTGTGCAATTCGGTCTTGCATCAGGGCGACATGCTCAATCACACTCCTGTGGGGAGAACTCTCACTTTCCCAAGTTTCCTTGGCAATATCCAACAGCCCTCTTGGGTGTCTCCCATACAGTAACTCAAAGGGGGAGAATCCCGTAGAGGATTGGGGCACCTCCCTAATAGCAAACATCAGATAAGGAAGTAGACAGTCCCAATCCTTTCCATCTCTATCCACCACTTTCTTCAACATTTGTTTTAGGGTTTTGTTGAATCTTTCAACCAGCCCATCGGTTTGGGGGTGATACACAGATGTACGTAATTGCGTCACTTTGAACAATTTACACAGCTCCTTCATAACCCGGGACATAAAGGGTGTACCTTGGTCCGTAAGCAGTTCTTTACAAATACCCACCCGGCTAAACACAAGAGATAGCTCTTTGGCTATGGTTTTGGCCGAGGTATTTCGGAGAGGGATCGCTTCTGGATAACGGGTGGCATAGTCCATTATAACTAATATGTACTGGTGCCCCCTAGCGGACTTGATTATAGGACCTACCAAATCCATGGCGATCCTCTCAAACGGGACCTCAATGATGGGTAGAGGGACCAGCGGGCTACGGAAATGTGGCATCGGGGCCAACCTCTGACACACAGGGCAGGAGGAACAATAATTTTCTATGTCCTTCATCACCCCCGGCCAATAGAATCTCTGTAATACCCTCTCTCGGGTTTTCTCTGTCCCCAGATGACCTCCAAGAATGTGCCCATGGGCCAACTCCAACACCAACTTCCTGTAAGGTTTGGGCACCACAAGCTGCTCAACGGTTTCTTCTGCCCTTTTTGCCACCCGATACAGTAGGTCCTTCTCTACGCTGAAGTATGGGTAAGTGCAGGTATTATCTGGGTTCACTAACTCGCCATCTATTTTCACTACGTTTTCCCGTGCCTTTATTAGGGCGGGGTCTCTCAACTGTTCTGTGGCAAAGTTTTCCCTGTGAACCTCAAGATCAGAAAACTCCACAGACGGTAGGTTTTCGTCTGAGGAGGTGGGCTCCTCTCCAGTTTCTTGAGTCTCCCCTGCCAATACTGATAAGGGAAATTCCGGAGAGTCCTCACCACTCTCAGGGGAGTTCTGGCTATCACATTCCTGGTACATAGGGGCACCAGTGGGGGGCTCAGGATCATCCCACAGTTCCCAGAACTTCGGAAAATCCCTTCCCACAATGGCGTCATGCGGTAACTGAGATACTAAGCCCACTGGATGAGAGAGGGTACCTTTGGGGGTCTCGAAACACACTGTAGTCACTGGATACTCTCGGGTGTCCCCATGCACACAAATAACAGCTACCTTGCTATTCCCAGAGACCTCTGTTTTAACTAACTCAGCCTTTATCAGGGTCACAAGGCTACCTGAAACCAGCAATACCACAACATTTCTACCATTAACACACATTTTGCATAAATGTTTCTCAGTTCCTCGAATGGCAGTGCATGCGACTGTCGCACACAGCGACTGACGTCTGCCCGTCAGAAAGTCACACTGCATGGGTTCCTCCACAACCGGGCAATTGGCTGCAATATGTCCCGCAGCGGTAGCAAACGATCCTTCTTGCCGCCTCTTGAGCCGCTGATTTCCCAGGCTGTTCTCGCCAAACTTGGGGTAGAGCTCCCACCCTCTCACTCTCTCCACCCTCACCCCTTGGAATCCTCTTATCCGCCCCTGGGGATGGTCTGGTCTTAGGGTGGAAAGTCCGAGAGTCTCTGGAAGAGGCCGTCAGGTTCTCTGTAGCCAAGTATTTCTCCACACGATCCACAAGACCATCGGCCGTCTCTGGGTCTCCATGGCTTACCCACTTTTGGATGGCAGTAGGAAGAGCTCTCAAAAATCGATCCATTACAACACGTTCCACAATCTTTGGTGCGGACAAAGTCTCTGGCTGTAGCCACTTTCTGCTCAGGTGAATGAGATCATACATTTGAGACCTGGGGGGTTTTCCAAGCTGGAAAGTCCAGTTATGCACACGCTGAGCCCGGACAGCCAGGGTGACACCCAGCCTTGCCAATATTTCAGCTTTTAGCATCACATAGTCTTTTGCTTGGTTAGGCTCTAGGTCATAGTAAGCTTTCTGCGATTCACCAGTTAACAGAGGAGCCACCAGTCCAGCCCACTGCTCCTCAGGCCACTTTTCTCTTTCAGCGGTCCTTTCAAATGTGGTCAAAAATACCTCTGGATCATCCTCTCCAGTCATTTTTGTCAATAAACGACTCACCCCAAAGGACGCGGTATTAGTGGGACGGTTTTCCTCACTGGTCTGCGGACGTTGCTGCATTACTGCTTCCATCTGTTGTTGTAGTCTCTGCTCTTGCTTCTGCAACAGGTCTATGAAGCGGGCCTCAGATTGCTGCTGGGCTTGTTGCTGAGCCTCCAGACTCTGTTGCAAAGTTGCGTTTGTCTGCTGCTGGGCTGCAAGGCTCTGTTGATGAGCTTGCTGCTGGGCTGCGAAGTTCTGTTGTTGAGCTGCAAGGCTCTGTTGATGAGCTTGCTGCTGGGCTGCGAAGCTCTGTTGATGAGCTGCAAGGCTCTTTTGTAAACCTGCATTTGTCTGCTGTTGATTGGCATTTGCTAGAGCCAGCTGCTTCAGTATCTCCTCCATGCTGGCTTAAAAAAAAACTGCCACTGGTTCTCCACCAACTGTGAGGGGGTTAACTCGGCAGCGGGTGTGTGTGACCCCCGGGATGGGCTCCCCACACAAAAACAGGCCCAGCAAACGGAGGTTGTGGTTTTCAAAATCAAAAAGGTGCGGTTTATTTTCTATTTACAGTGACAAAACACAGCAAAGCAAAAGAAACATAAACAAAATAAATCCTGGTCAACTTGACCTCTGACTAAACATACAGGTTTCCTAACTAACAACTGGGATCAGCCTAGTGCTGTCCTAGTCCCTAAGTCCCTGGTTTTAAATGTCCAAGCAAATAGCCACACAGGCTTTGTCTCACCGCACAGGGGTTCACTCTCCCTAGACAGTCCACACAGGTCTGGTTCCAGGCATGAGCAAACACCTAATGAATCTGGGAGTTCTTATAGAGGCCTAAATGAGCTGACAAGCTTCAGCTGGTCTCATCAACTCCCTGTCTGCACGACGCCCCACACTCTCCCTAGAGGTATGAGTCATCCATGAGCCCACTAGCCTCAGCTGGGCTTATACAACTCTCCACCTAGTTGTATAAGTCGGCGTAAAGCCTGAATCTGGGCGAAATATATCTACCCCCCTGGATGCAACCAGGTGACTTTACCTTCCTGCTGTCACATATGTTAAAAGCCAAAATAAAATAAATCATAAAAACATATGACAATGGGTACCACTGCCAAACCCGGTATCGGACAGTGGCCTGACATCAGCATTAGTGTGTACTCCCGATGCGTTTCGTCCAATAGGATGTTATCAAGGGGTCCAGGTCACTTTAGCACTTTTTTAGACTTTATTTCAATGTGCTGTCCATTTATAACACAGTATTCACATTTCGTTGCTGTTCATTTACTTTTAGCGCTACACACTTTTTCTTAAGATTTTTTTTACAAGTTTGATATATTACTTACCTGTGTACTTATTTCAAGATATGTGATACATTCATGTGAGTTTTAAAGTAGAGATTCAGAAGTAAGGTGAGACAAGGAAAAGGATAAAAAAATAAAATAATGAAATCACAGTAAGCAAAGGCTATTGGAGTTGATTGGGTGTAGTCCAGGCTCTGTCGAACTTTCAATTTTGGACTTCTTAGCTATATAAAGGGATCCAACCAGATGCAGTAGCCTTTTCCCAGCTTCTACATGTGATAGCAGTTATCTGAGCACAGTGCTCTGAAGCAGGTGGCACATTGGCCCAGAATTATCGCATGACAACTTGGAGGCATCCAGAAATCAATGGTGTCAGCAACTATAAGAGCTTCTTGAGTGGGATAGCCAACTGCCAGATAAATACCAGTAATATTTGATCCACTCAGATGATTGTGTTCCATGTGTCAGTTTAAATAGAAATTGTTTGTGTGCCTTCAAGGTTTTCGCTTCCTCTCTCCTTGAGTCTAAGTATTCCCCACACTGTTTACCAAAGTAAAGCATATGATTATACTGAGTGCTGAAAAGCATTGGTGATTTGCTAACCCTGAGCATGTTTTATAAACATTTACAGGCGTCATGAAGCTGAAGCTTCCCAGCTTGCAAGTCAGATGAAGCTCCCCAAAGTGCAATGCTTCATACTTAACTTACCTCATGGCCAGGTGTTAAAGAGCAAGCAAAACATTCCAGGCAGGCTGTATGGAGTATTTCTGGCCTAAAGAAGCACCTGAGAAAAGCACCAGAAAGGTTTTTAAGGTTACATTCTGTTTGCTTTTTCTTGAAAAGAACATGTACAGTATATGCTTTATAGCAGAGCACATACCTATCAAAGTAAGCATTCAAAGTCAAACTCCAATTACAAAAATAATAATATTAACCTCTTCCAGGTTATATTGAAGGATTTTCAGTAAACTTTAGGCAGATCCATTCCTGCTTTTGTAAAGTATATAGTGGGGTACCGTCTGGTAAAAGTGATTTCTAAATGGGAGCATCTGCCTGCTCTAATCACATGATCCATCCCAGTGTTGTAATAAGAAATATTTAATCAATAAGACAACCTCTAAAGGCCCGTACACACGATCGGATATTCCGACAACAAGTGTTTTGTCGGATAATCCGACCGTGTGTATGCTCCATCGGACAATTGTTGTCGGAATTTCCGACAACAAATGTTGGCTGTGCATGCTCTCAAATTGTCCGACAACAAATGTGTTACGTCGGATCATCCGATCGCGTGTACACAAATCCGTCGGCCTAAAATCCAAAGTACAAACACGCCTGCTCCGAACCAATGCTAAACATCAGACAACAATAGCAGAAGTTGCCCAAAGAGTGGCGGTAAAGAGCTGAAAAACCACAAAGTTTGGTGTATGTTGGCTGAAAATGTTCTGCCCTCTGTATGCAGAACAAGTTCACGGACAATGCCCTTCGAACAAAAATCCACGGATTTGACCAATGGAAGTCCGATCGTGTGTATGAGGCTTAAGACATACAAGTGTTTTTAGAAAACTCTTTGGAAAAAAGTTTCTGGGAAGGATTTATAAAGCCCAATTCCAGTTTTACCTTTTTTCCCAGCAGTAGCTCCCACTCCAATCCTCACCCAATCTACAGTGATGTCTCCTGCAGGCTCACTGCTCTAAGGTCTAACTCTAGTCATGTGGCAGGTTAAATGACCCCAAACATAATTTAACTCATTGCTGCGAGTCCATGGCATTAAAAATATGCCCGTTGGAATAAACTACTATTGTTTGTACATGTGTAAACACTGCTTTAGGTTAGTCTCCCATTTCCACCTCCACTAACACACAGACCATGAGCTGTCCCCATCCATCACGGATTCCAATGAGCAAAAAAGAATTCTGGTTGGCCGTACGTCCAGTAAAATCACCTTTCATTTCAGCAAGTCCATAAAAACATGTCCAAAAACACAAATAGAGGGGTACAGCATCACCAACTGACACGTTTCACGCACCCTTAGCACTTAGTCATAGGTGAGCTATGACTATGCGCTAAGGGAGCACTAAGGAAGCGCTAAGGGAGCGTAAAACGCGTGCAGCCACTACCCTCAGGCTGCAGTATGATCTTCAGTGCCATCCATATAATAGTGTGATTGTCAGATACAATTACATTATTAAGTTATTAATAAATCAATTACAACATTAAAAAGTACAAACAGGTTTTAAATTGTTGTACAGTTTTTTTCCATTAAAACAGTGTACGAAATAAGAGCCTTACATGTCCCTAAAGCGGCATTAAACCCAAAAGCAAACATTCCTTATATTGCAGATTATCCATTCTTAGATGTGACGGCTGTCTTAGTTTTCTTTTTTAGGCTTTCTTTCTTCTATTTTCATCTAGTGATCCAGCCAGTAAGTCTGTTGTATCGGCACGAATGTTAGAGTGAGAGAAATAAATCTAGCACTAGACCTCCTCTGTAACTCTAAATGGGTAACCTGTAAAAAAATTTAAAGCGTTGCCTTTGGGGATTTTTAAGTACTGAAGTTTGGCGCCATTCCACGAGTGTGCGCAATTTTAAAGCGTGACATGTTAAGTGTCTATTTACTCAGCGTAACATCATCCTTCACATTATGTCAAAAAATTGGGTTAACTTTAGTGTTTTGTTTTTTTGAATGCATAAAACTCGTTTGAAAAATTGCTGCGCAAATACCGTGCAAGATATAAAGTTACAACGACCACTATTTTACTCCCTAGGGTCTCTGCTAAAAAAAAAAAAAAAAAAAGCATATATAATGTTTGGGGGGTTCTGAGTAATTTTCTAGCAAAAAAAATATTATTTTTACATGTAGGATAGAAGTGTCCAAATTGGCTTGGGTGGCAAGTAGTTAATGTCCAAAGGTGCCTCTGTGCTCCTTCATCCAGAGTGGAGTCACTCTAATACAGGAGGTGTGTTAACTTAAAGCGGTTGTATACCCGCTGACAGTTTTTTTTTTGGCTACCTGTAAGGCAAAAGGCATAATGAGCTGGTATGCACCGCATACTAGCTCAT
This sequence comes from Rana muscosa, assembly GCA_029206835.1. Taxonomy (NCBI): domain Eukaryota; kingdom Metazoa; phylum Chordata; class Amphibia; order Anura; family Ranidae; genus Rana; species Rana muscosa. The sequence goes on along the minus strand of CM055122.1, from coordinate 175,243,834 downwards.
TATTAAATACTTACCTTAGAACGAGGCGTTGGTAACGTACCTGGTCCACGCCGAGGGAGATGACATGTTGCCTCGGCGTGTCTTCCGGGTATCGCGGCTCCAGCGCTGTGAGTGGCTGGAGCCGCAATGTCGTCACTCCCGCGCATGCGCGCGGGAGACTTCTTTCCGGCAAGGTCCGGCGTCTGCCGGGCTTTCAGCCGAGAATCCCCGATGCGCATGCGCCGCTGTCAGCGGCGCATTGCAAGGGGAATATCTCTTAAACCATACAGGTTTAGGAGATATTCTATATACCTACAGGTAAGCCTTTTTATAGGCTTACCTGTAGGTAAAAGTAAAAAAATTTACTATACAACCGCTTTAAAAAGAAAACGAATGTAGCCACCACATCTAATGATTAGCAAGCTGCAGTATATAAAATGTTTTTATCTTTGGGTTTAATACTGCTTTATATAATCTTTATTTTAATATTTTTGTTTTTAAATCATGTAAAATCACAACATTTGAGTTGAAGTAAAGCAAAAACCAGCATAACTGGGAAAGCATGGGAAGGGAAATGGGGAGAGGGAGAGGGGAAAAAAAAAAAAAAACGGTATCATTGCAATACATATTGAAAGTGCCATCCCAGTTATCCCAGCAGGGGCCCGCACCTCGCTATAGCTCTCAGCCAGTGTGCTGGGGCACAATTCCGCCCCTTGGCCAGCGGGGACCCGGCAGGCATCCCCCCCCCAGGAGGGGGGCTAAAAAAGCCTCCATCTCACCTCCATCTAGGGGGAACACCTCCCGTGCTCCCTCCACGGCCTTCTCAGGTGCAGGTCCCGTCGGGGGAACCAGGGTTACAAGATGAGTTCTCCAACCATTGTAAAATTAACAAAAATAAATCAACTAAAGGGAAACAGAACATGGTGCACAATAGAATAAGTCTCCAATATTGGCCATATAGACCGTGGAGAGGGAGAGATAGAGGGGTATACATTACACATCTGCAAGCAGGGTGTATGAGAGGGTACAATCAGGCATGCGCATCACCACTAGCAGGTCTCTTCAGCTTCAGTGAGGGCTCCGCTAACTCCAACAGCGCAACATCCAGGCTAGATGGCATAGGGTCCGGGTCAGTAGCATAAGTCTGCCACTGTGCCCAGATCCCCTCAAAACGGTCACTCCTGTCCTTGCACCTTGCCACCCACTCCTCCGCCTCCCTAATGTCTTCTACCTTCCTCAGCCACTCTGTGATAGTAGGAATCTGTGGGCGTTTCCAGTAGAGAGGTATAAGCCGTTTAGCAGCGTTCAAGAGATGAGGGAGTGCGCTTTTCTTGTAGCGGCTCAGAGGAAGGGTAGGGAGGTGCAGGAGAAAGTGAGTTGGGGAAAACAGGATGTCGATCTGCAGGGCATCTTTGATATGGTCGCGAACTTCGAGCCAGAATGGTCTGACCACTGGGCAATCCCACCAAATATGGAGGAGAGTACCCTTCTGGCCGCATCCACGCCAGCAGCGGTCTGTGACTGAAGGGTACATACGAGACAATGCCGCAGGCACTCGGTACCAACGGGTCAGCAGTTTGTAATTAGTTTCCTGTGTCTTTGAATCAATGGAGCTGGAATGCGCGAGTCTATACATGTGTGCCCGTTGCTCTGCTGAGAACTCGGCTCCTAAGTCTCGCTCCCATTCTCGCATAAAGGCTTGTTTGGAGTCAGCAGGGGCTGATCCCAGAAGCTGGTACAGTTCGGAAATCAAATGGGGAGTGGGTTCCTCTTCCACGAACAGCCGTTCAAGGAGGGTAAGAGTGTCTAACCCTCTTATAGAAGCACCATGGGTCGCAATGAAGTGTTGGAGCTGTTTGTGCCTCCACCAGTTCATTGGGAATCGACCATGCCTGTCCCTCAAGGTGTCTAGGGGTATCAGCCCATCCCCATCCAAGAATTTGCCGCAGCTATAGTTACCATCCGTGACCCAGGATCCAAAAAAAAATGCCTGTTCCCCGGGAAGGAACCATAGGAATCCTCCAAGCGGTGTTAGCGGGGAGCCGGGGGGTGCTAAGGCATACAGAGCATTAGTGCGGTCCCAGACATGGAGGGCATGAGTGGTCAGTGGAGAAGCTGTCTGTGAGAGCCCTCTGTATTCCCGGGGCAGCCAAGGTGCATACGATAGGTTGCGACCTGCTAGGCTTTTCTCGAGGGAGACCCACATTTTGGAGCCAGTATAGTGGCGCCAGTTGAGAATGTGTTGGAGAGCTATGGCTCTATAATAGCGACGTATGTCCGGGAGGCCTAGACCTCCCATCTCCTTAGGTTTCTGCAGTAGGGACACGGCCAGCCTGGGTTTTTTATGTTGCCATATGAAACTAATCATTAGGCTTTGAAGCTGTGTGAAAAAGCTTTTGGGGAGGGGGATAGGCAACATCTGCAGGTAGAAAAGGACCCTCGGGAGGACATTCATTTTAAGTATGTTAACTTTGCCTAGCCACGTGAAAGAGGTCTTGGTCCAGTTTTGAAGGTCTCTACGCACCGTGCCCAGAAGAGTAGGGAAATTAGCTGAGTATAGTGTGTCAAATTGGTCCGTGAGTTGAATTCCTAAATACTTAATAGAGGATTTGGCCCAACGGAATGGGAAAGCTTGCTGTAAGTTAGCGGCCAGCGGTTCGGGTATGGTGATGGGCAGGACCTCAGATTTGGTGTAATTGATCTTAAAATTTGATATTTGTCCAAAAATAGTAAGTTCTCTCATAAGGTTTGGCAGCGAGACAAGGGGGCTGGTCAGGTGAAAAAGCACATCATCAGCATAGTCTGAGAGTTTGTGTTCCGTGGACCCTACCGTCACCCCTCTGATATCCTTACTTGCCCGTACTGTTCTAAGAAGAGGCTCCAGAACTAAGGCGAACAGGAGGGGGGAGAGGGGACACCCCTGCCTCGTGCCATTCCGTATGGGGAATCCAGAGGACAGATGGCCGTTAACCTTGACCTTCACACTGGGGGACGTATAGAGGGCCATAATCCATTGGAGCATGTGAGGACCTAATCCCAGGGTTTCCAGAACCGCCTTGAGGTACGACCAGTCTATTCTGTCGAAGGCCTTTTCGCCGTCCGTGGACAGAATGAGGTAGGGGGTAGAGTTGCGGTGGGAACGGGCCCACTGAATTAATACTGCTTTAAATGATACATGCTGATTCTGCTAAAGTTGTCTTAGGCATTAATGACCTCTGGACACGAAAGGCTTAACATTAGTGATGAGCCGAACACCCCCGGGTTCGGTTCGCACCAGAACCCAGGAACGGACCGAAAGTTCGCACGAACATTAGAACCCTATTAAATACAATGGATGCGAACGTTCGGATTCTAAAGTGCTAATTATAACGACTATTATCCATGTTATTGTCCTAAACAGAGTTTGGGAACCCGGGTTCTGCACCAGGGGACATGTATCAATGCAAAAAGAAGTTTTAAAAACGGACGTTTTCCGGGAGCAGTCATTTTAATGATGCATAAAGTGAAAAAAAAAAGTCAAATATTCCTTTAAATATTGTACCTGGGGGGTGTCTAAAGTATGCCTGTGAAGTGCCACGTGTTTCCCGTGTTTAGAACTGTCCCTGCACAAAATTACATTTCTAAAGGAAAAAAAAGCCATTTAAAACTGCTTGCGGCTTTAATGTAATGCCTGGTCCCGGTAATATGGATGAAAATCTTTAAGAAAAATGGCATAGCTACCCCATCACCCCCCCCCCCCCCCCACCCCAGCCCATTACCAGCCCCTTTGGGACTTGTATGGATATTAAGGGGAACCCCGCACCCAAAATAAAAAAGGCCCTATATACTCTGAACAGCCGTATACAGGCGGTGCATACAAGACAGGGACTGTAGGTTTGTTCTTATGTTGAATCTGTTTGTAATTTTGAACAGCTACATTGTTTAAGTGTAGCTCCAGCACAAATACCTATTTTTAAGCTTTTTGGAAAACATAGGGAAGGGTTATCACCCCTGTAACATTTGTTTTGCTGTCTGTGCCCCTGTTCAGAACATTTCACCTCACTTTGCGTCCCAATGACAACTGATTTTGAAATGTGGTGTTTTTATTGAAACAAGGATTGGTGATAAAGCATCAGTAGAGAGGAGACACCTTTCTCCCATATTAATTCTTACAGGAGAGAATTTTCCTTCCAAGGGGTAGATTTCCTCTCACTTCCTGTTGTCTTCTTCCGTTTGCAAGTAGTAGTCGTTTGTAAGTTGGATGTTTGAAAGTAGGGACCTGCCGTATATACTCTGCAGAAATTGGCCCCTTAGGTGTTGGTGTTGGCACAACACTGTAAGCACTCACAGTTACTCTTGGTGGGTGCTGGAACGCCCTGCTGTCAACTATTATATCAGGAATTGTAATAACATATAATTGTTGAACAGTGGTAGTAAAAATTGGGCCTTTGATGGTGGTGCTGGTGCCACAACACTGTAAGGCCTGACAGTTACTCTTGGTGGGCGCAGCAATGGGCCCTGCTGTGAATTATTAGATCAATAATTATAATTGCATGCCCCTGTTGAACAGGGGCTGAAAAATTGGGCCGTTGGTGGTGGTGGTGGTGGTGGTGGTGTTGACACAACACTGTAAGGCCTGACAGTTACTCTTGGTGGGTGCAGCAATGGGCCCTGCTGTGAATTATTAGATCAATAATTATAATTGCATGCCCCTGTTGAACAGGGGCTGAAAAATGTGGCCTTTAGTGGTGGTGGTGGTGGTGGTGGTATTGTTGACACCACACTGTAAGGCCTGACAGTTACTCTTGGTGGGCGCAGCAATGGGCCCTGCTGTGAATTATTAGATCAATAATTATAATTGCATGCCCCTGTTGAACAGGGGCTGAAAAATTGGGCCTTTGGTGGTGGTGGTGGTGGTGGTGGTGTTGACACAACACTGTAAGGCCTGACAGTTACTCTTGGTGGGCGCAGCAATGGGCCCTGCTGTGAATTATTAGATCAATAATTATAATTGCATGCCCCTGTTGAACAGGGGCTGAAAAATTGGGCCTTTGGTGGTGGTGGTGGTGGTGTTGACACAACACTGTAAGGCCTGACAGTTACTCTTGGTGGGCGCAGCAATGGGCCCTGCTGTGAATTATTAGATCAATAATTATAATTGCATGCCCCTGTTGAACAGGGGCTGAAAAATTGGGCCTTAGGCACTGGTGGCACAACACTGCAACCCCTCACAGATACTGTACTTGGAGCACAGCAATGAGGCCTGTTGCAAAGTATTGCATCAAAAATTGTAATTACACGCCCCTGTTAAACAGGGGCTGAAAAATTGGGCCTTAGCCACTGGTGGCGGCACCCATAAACCAAAATGATCTTCCAAGCTATCATCATTAATCGGATCATTGAGGAGGAGGAGGAGGATAGCTAGTCAACATAACAGCACAGGAACTCAGCATCAGCATCAGTCTTGAAGGGATGTGACATTTTAAAATCAATTAGTCTGTTATATCAGCATCAGGTGTGTGGTAGCTGGTGGTGATCCAAGACTGGTTCATCTTGATGAAAGTCAGTCGATCAACCGAGTCGGTGAACAGGCGCACCCTGTGATCCGTGACAAATCCTCCAGCAGCACTGAATGTGCGTTCTGAAAGAACGCTGGATGCAGGACAGGCCAGTAGCTCAATTGCATACTGTGCAAGCTCTGGCCAGTGATCCATCCTCAAGACCCAGTAAGCCAGAGGATTTTCGGTGGGGAAGGTGTCCAAGTCTGACCTTGCCCCTAGGTATTCCTGCACCATGTATATCAGACGCTGGCGATGGTTGCTGGAAACGATCATACTTTGGGGCTGCGGACTAAAGAATTGTCTGAACGCATCGGTCAGACGGCCACCTTCCCCACCGCTCCTTCTTTGACTGCCCGAAGCCTCAGCAACTCGTTGTCCAGGACCAGGAGTTTGTAACCTCCCAGTCTCTGGGAACGCGTTGCACAGACCTTTCTGCAAGGCCTCCCGGAGTTGTCTCATCCTCTGCTCCCTCTGCGACGGTAACATAAGGTCCGCAACCTTACCCTTGTACCGTGGATCAAGGAGAGTGGCCAGCCAGTAATGGTCCCTCTCCTTGATCCGAAGAATACGAGGATCCTTCCGCAGACTTTGCAGGATCAGGGAGGCCATGCAGCGTAGGTTAGCTGAGGCATTCAGTCCGGAGTCCTCTGGGTCACTAAGGACGACATGATCCGCAGCCACCTCCTCCCAGCCACGTACAAGTCCACTGGTTTCTTGGGACTGTAAATCATCCCTAAAAGACTGCTGCTGATGATGCTGAGTGCCAGCCTCCACCTCCATGCTGACACAATCCTCCTCCTCCTCCTCCTCCTCTTCCTGTGCGATGGGTGGGACAGAAGGAACACTGTCAGGGTAAAGGGGGCCTTGAGAGGCAAGGAAGTCCTCCTCTTCCTGCCTCTGTTCTGCCTCAAGTGCCCTGTCCATTATTCCACGCAGCGTGTGCTCCAACAGGTGGACAAGAGGTACAGTGTCACTGATGCATGCACTGTCACTGCTCACCATCCTCGTGGCCTCCTCAAATGGTGCCAGGACAGTGCATGCATCCCTGATCATGCCCCACTGGCGTGGTGAAAAAAACCCGAGCTCCCCTGACCCTGTCCTGGTGCCGTAGTCGCACAGGTACTCATTGATGGCCCTCTGCTGCGTGTGCAACCGCTGCAGCATGGCCAACGTTGAGTTCCACCTGGTGGGCATGTCACATATAAGGCGGTTCTTGGGCAGGTTCAACTCCTTTTGCAGCTCAGCCAGGTGAGCACTGGCATTATAAGATCTGTGGAAATGAACACAGACTTTCCTGGCCTGCCTCAGGACATCCTGTAAGCCCGGGTACCTGCCCAAGAACCGCTGCACCACCAGGTTAAGGACGTGAGCCATACAGGGCACATGGGTCAGTTGTCCCTGTCGGAGGGCGGAGAGGAGGTTGGTGCCATTGTCGCAAACCACCATTCCTGGCTTAAGCTGGCGTGGCATCAACCACCTCTCGGCCTGCCCCTGCAGAGCAGATAGGACCTCTGCCCCAGTGTGGCTCCTGTCCCCCAAACACACCAGCGCAAGCACGGCATGGCATCTTTTTGCCTGTGTACTTGCGTAGCCCCTTGAACGCCTACGGAGCACCGCTGGTTCCGAGGACAAACCACAGGAAGAGGCCATGGAGGAAGAAGAAGAGGAGGGGGTGGAGGAGAGAGGTGTGTCACAACCAGTAGTAGCATTTTGTAGGCGTGGCGGTGGAACAACCTCCAACACTACTGCACCTTGTCCTGCATCCTTCCCAGCTGCCAAAAGAGTGACCCAATGGGCCGTGAAAGAAAGGTAACGTCCCTGTCCATGCCTGCTGGACCATGAGTCAGCGGTAATATGCACCTTACCGCTGACCGCCCTGTCCAGCGAGGCCAAGACATTGCCTTCCACATGCCTGTAGAGAGCCGGAATCGCCTTCCGTGAGAAAAAGTGGCGTTTGGGAACCTGCCACTGAGGAACCGCACATTGCACAAACTCACGGAAGGGGGCCGAGTCTACCAACTGAAAAGGCAGCAGTTGAAGCGCTAGCAATTTAGCCAAGCTAGCATTCAACCGCTGGGCATGTGGATGGCTGGGAGTGAACTTCTTTCGACGGTCAAAGCAGCTGGGGCAGGGAAATTTGCCTGCTAGAATCGGACGTCGGTGTACTGCTAGCAGAGTGCCCGCAAGTACTTGGCTGTGACACACCTAATTCTACACCTTCATTCCTCTCAGAGCAGGTTTCAGAGAGGACTGAAGGTATAGTGGGGTTGGAGATCCCAGCTGATGCGGTGCAAGAAGAGGTCAGCTTTGTTCTTTAGTGTGGGTCTTTAAGGTAGGCTTGCCAACGAGCTGCATGGCAGGTCAACATATGTCTGATCAAGCATGTGGTGCCCAAGCGGCTGATGTTTTGGCCACGCGATATACGCTTGAGACATATGTTGCAAACAGCAGCTGTGCGATCTGATGCACTCGCCTCAAAAAAGGCCCACACCAAAGAACTTTTTGAATGACGGGCAGAGGCAGCGCCCTGCACAGGCGGAGCTCTGCGGTGTGATTCCGTCGGTGTGCTGCCCATACGCTGGCCACCCAAGGGCATCCTGCCTCGTTGGAGATGTGCCTCCTCCTCATCCACCTCCTCCTCCTCTCTCCTATTAGGCACCCACGTGGAGTCAGTGACCTCATCATCCCCTCCCTCCTCATCACTGGAGCCAATCTGGCAGTATGCTGCAGCTGCTGGAGCATGACTGCCAGATTGGTGTCCTTCTTGAGCATCCCCTCTCTCTGCTCTCACGCTACTGCCTTCCTCTATCTGGGTATCATCATCAGATCCTTCGAAACGCTGGGCATCCTCCTGGAGCATGTACCCAACACTGTGCTCAAACAGTTCGGGGGACTCCTCAGGAGGAGGACATGGTGGGTCTAGGGAAGGATTGACTAATGAAGATAATGATACCAGAGAAGATCACGCTTTGGCAGCTGCTTTGCCAGTACCCTGAGCCTGGGTGAGAGAGGATGAGGAGGATGAGATGGGATTGGTCATCCACTCTACCAAGTCTTCGGCATGATGTGGCTCAACATGTCCAGCTGCCGAAAAGAAGGACAAGCGTGTCCCATGGCCATGTGCTGATGACAATGCACGTCCACGACCAGCACTGTTGCCCCCAGACACAGAGCCTGCTTGCCCTCTTTTTTTGCCTCCTGACTGTCTGCCTCTCCTTGTTTGCCTTCCAGACATTTTAATGGATGGCCTGCAGGGAGATGGGAAAAACAGCAATAAGGGCTACCTTCAGGTGTATACTGTGCAGGAGGCTTAGCAACAATGACACTGACACTGTCCCCTGCCTATCCTTCTCTGTCCCTAAACACAAGGATTTGCAATATGCTTCAGCAAGATTGGTTTAGCACAGAATAGCACACTGTCAGTTTCACTCACTGTCCTACTCTGTCCCTACAAACAAGATTTAGCACAGAATAGCACACTGATAGTTTCCACGAGTGTCCTTCTCTGTCCCTAAACTCAAGGATTTCAAATATGGTTCAGCAAGATTGGTTTAGAACAGAATAGCACACTGTCAGTTTCACTCACTGTCCTACTCTGTCCCTACAAACAAGATTTAGCACAGAATAGCACACTGACACTTTCCCTCACTGTACCTCTCTGTCCCTAAACTCAAGGATTTCAAATATGGTTCAGAAAGATTGGTTTAGAACAGAATAGCACACTGTCAGTTTCACTCACTGTACCTCTCTGTCCCTACAAACAAGATTTAGCACAGAATAGCACACTGATAGTTTCCACGAGTGTCCTTCTCTGTCCCTAAACTCAAGGATTTCAAATATGGTTCAGCAAGATTGGTTTAGAGCAGAATAGCACACTGTCAGTTTCACTCACTGTCCTACTCTGTCCCTACAAACAAGATTTAGCACAGAATAGCACACTGACACTTTCCCTCACTGTACCTCTCTGTCCCTAAACTCAAGGATTTCAAATATGCTTCAGCAAGATTGGTTTAGCACAGAATAGCACACTGTCAGTTTCACTCACTGTCCTACTCTGTCCCTACAAACAAGATTTAGCACAGAATAGCACACTGATAGTTTCCACGAGTGTCCTTCTCTGTCCCTAAACTCAAGGATTTCAAATATGGTTCAGCAAGATTGGTTTAGAACAGAATAGCACACTGTCAGTTTCACTCACAGTACCTCTCTGTCACTACAAAACAAGATTTAGCACAGAATAGCACACTGATAGTTTCCACGAGTGTCCTTCTCTGTCCCTAAACTCAAGGATTTCAAATATGGTTCAGCAAGATTGGTTTAGAACAGAATAGCACACTGTCAGTTTCACTCACTGTCCTACTCTGTCCCTACAAACAAGATTTAGCACAGAATAGCACACTGATAGTTTCCACGAGTGTCCTTCTCTGTCCCTAAACTCAAGGATTTCAAATATGGTTCAGCAAGATTGGTTTAGAACAGAATAGCACACTGTCAGTTTCACTCACTGTCCTACTCTGTCCCTACAAACAAGATTTAGCACAGAATAGCACACTGACACTTTCCCTCACTGTACCTCTCTGTCCCTAAACTCAAGGATTTCAAATATGGTTCAGCAAGATTGGTTTAGAACAGAATAGCACACTGTCAGTTTCACTCACTGTACCTCTCTGTCCCTACAAACAAGATTTAGCACAGAATAGCACACTGATAGTTTCCACAAGTGTCCTTCTCTGTCCCTAAACTCAAGGATTTCAAATATGGTTCAGCAAGATTGGTTTAGAACAGAATAGCACACTGTCAGTTTCACTCACTGTCCTACTCTGTCCCTACAAACAAGATTTAGCACAGAATAGCACACTGATAGTTTCCACGAGTGTCCTTCTCTGTCCCTAAACTCAAGGATTTCAAATATGGTTCAGCAAGATTGGTTTAGAACAGAATAGCACACTGTCAGTTTCACTCACTGTACCTCTCTGTCCCTACAAACAAGATTTAGCACAGAATAGCACACTGATAGTTTCCACGAGTGTCCTTCTCTGTCCCTAAACTCAAGGATTTCAAATATGGTTCAGCAAGATTGGTTTAGAACAGAATAGCACACTGTCAGTTTCACTCACTGTCCTACTCTGTCCCTACAAAAAAGATTTAGCACAGAATAGCACACTGACACTTTCCCTCACTGTACCTCTCTGTCCCTAAACTCAAGGATTTCAAATATGGTTCAGCAAGATTGGTTTAGAACAGAATAGCACACTGTCAGTTTCACTCACAGTACCTCTCTGTCACTACAAAACAAGATTTAGCACAGAATAGCACACTGATAGTTTCCACGAGTGTCCTTCTCTGTCCCTAAACTCAAGGATTTCAAATATGGTTCAGCAAGATTGGTTTAGAACAGAATAGCACACTGTCAGTTTCACTCACTGTCCTACTCTGTCCCTACAAACAAGATTTAGCACAGAATAGCACACTGATAGTTTCCACGAGTGTCCTTCTCTGTCCCTAAACTCAAGGATTTCAAATATGGTTCAGCAAGATTGGTTTAGAACAGAATAGCACACTGTCAGTTTCACTCACTGTCCTACTCTGTCCCTACAAACAAGATTTAGCACAGAATAGCACACTGACACTTTCCCTCACTGTACCTCTCTGTCCCTAAACTCAAGGATTTCAAATATGGTTCAGCAAGATTGGTTTAGAACAGAATAGCACACTGTCAGTTTCACTCACTGTACCTCTCTGTCCCTACAAACAAGATTTAGCACAGAATAGCACACTGATAGTTTCCACAAGTGTCCTTCTCTGTCCCTAAACTCAAGGATTTCAAATATGGTTCAGCAAGATTGGTTTAGAACAGAATAGCACACTGTCAGTTTCACTCACTGTCCTACTCTGTCCCTACAAACAAGATTTAGCACAGAATAGCACACTGATAGTTTCCACGAGTGTCCTTCTCTGTCCCTAAACTCAAGGATTTCAAATATGGTTCAGCAAGATTGGTTTAGAACAGAATAGCACACTGTCAGTTTCACTCACTGTACCTCTCTGTCCCTACAAACAAGATTTAGCACAGAATAGCACACTGATAGTTTCCACGAGTGTCCTTCTCTGTCCCTAAACTCAAGGATTTCAAATATGGTTCAGCAAGATTGGTTTAGAACAGAATAGCACACTGTCAGTTTCACTCACTGTCCTACTCTGTCCCTACAAAAAAGATTTAGCACAGAATAGCACACTGACACTTTCCCTCACTGTACCTCTCTGTCCCTAAACTCAAGGATTTCAAATATGGTTCAGCAAGATTGGTTTAGAACAGAATAGCACACTGTCAGTTTCACTCACTGTACCTCTCTGTCCCTACAAACAAGATTTAGCACAGAATAGCACACTGATAGTTTCCACGAGTGTCCTTCTCTGTCCCTAAACTCAAGGATTTCAAATATGGTTCAGCAAGATTGGTTTAGAACAGAATAGCACACTGTCAGTTTCACTCACTGTCCTACTCTGTCCCTACAAACAAGATTTAGCACAGAATAGCACACTGATAGTTTCCACGAGTGTCCTTCTCTGTCCCTAAACTCAAGGATTTCAAATATGGTTCAGCAAGATTGGTTTAGAACAGAATAGCACACTGTCAGTTTCACTCACTGTCCTACTCTGTCCCTACAAACAAGATTTAGCACAGAATAGCACACTGATAGTTTCCACGAGTGTCCTTCTCTGTCCCTAAACTCAAGGATTTCAAATATGGTTCAGCAAGATTGGTTTAGAACAGAATAGCACACTGTCAGTTTCACTCACTGTACCTCTCTGTCCCTACAAACAAGATTTAGCACACAATAGCACACTGACACTTTCCCTCACTGTACCTCTCTGTCCCTAAACTCAAGGATTTCAAATATGGTTCAGCAAGATTGGTTTAGAACAGAATAGCACACTGTCAGTTTCACTCACTGTACCTCTCTGTCCCTACAAACAAGATTTAGCACAGAATAGCACACTGATAGTTTCCACGAGTGTCCTTCTCTGTCCCTAAACTCAAGGATTTCAAATATGGTTCAGCAAGATTGGTTTAGAACAGAATAGCACACTGTCAGTTTCACTCACTGTCCTACACTGTCCCTACAAACAAGATTTAGCACAGAATAGCACACTGACACTTTCCCTCACTGTACCTCTCTGTCCCTAAACTCAAGGATTTCAAATATGGTTCAGCAAGATTGGTTTAGAACAGAATAGCACACTGTCAGTTTCACTCACTGTCCTACTCTGTCCCTACACACAAGATTTAGCACAGAATAGCACACTGACACTTTCCCTCACTGTACCTCTCTGTCCCTAAACTCAAGGATTTCAAATATGGTTCAGCAAGATTGGTTTAGAACAGAATAGCACACTGTCAGTTTCACTCACTGTCCTACTCTGTCCCTACAAACAAGATTTAGCACAGAATAGCACACTGACACTTTCCCTCACTGTACCTCTCTGTCCCTAAACTCAAGGATTTCAAATATGGTTCAGCAAGATTGGTTTAGAACAGAATAGCACACTGACACTTTCCCTCACTGTACCTCTCTGTCCCTACAAACAAGGTTTAGCACAGAATAACACACTGACACTCTCCCTACCTATCCTTATTTGTCCCTAAACACAAGGAATCCAGGATTAGTAAAGGAAAAAAAATGACACTGTCCCTGCCTATGCTTCTCTTTCCCTGCTCCGGAACACACTACACAAGGCCGCCGCGCTGGCGGCCTTTTATAGTGTGGGGCGTGTACTAAACCCCCATAATAATAATTGGCCACAGGCATCCTGCCTGTGGCCAATCATTGCTCTCCTCGCTGCCGGCGCTGTGATTGGCCAAGCATGCGGGGTCACAGTGCATGCTTGGCCAATCACAGCGCCTGGATGACACTGCGATGGCGTAGTGCATTGTGGGCCGTTCGCGTCACTCGAATTTGGCGCGAACGGCCCAAATCGTTCGATCTTCGTCGAACGATCGAACAGCCGATGTTCGAGTCGAACGTATGTTCGACTCGAACACGAAGCTCATCCCTACTTAACATACTTGGCTATACAGACTATGCAATTCATGGTGGGCATAACAAAAATGGGTATGCTGTCCATAGCAACTGAACTCCATAATGGACTTAAAATATAAAATAAAAATATGAAATATATAAACACTTTGTTAACCACTAGATGTCCAGGGTTTTGACATTTTTCACATACATGTTAAAATCTGCATTTTTTGCCCAAAAAAGTATTTAGAACAACAAACATTAAAAAAATTCTGAAATCAAAGGCTCTGTAGAATAAAATGGCGGCTGTTGCAATTTTATGTTGAGTGATATTCAAGAGCAAGTTTTCAGTAAAAAACACATTTAAATGAATTTCAGTGCACACAAACACAATATTATACCAGATTTTTGGTAAACTTTAAAAGATGTCATTGCGACAAGTAAATAAATAGATACCAAACATGTTGAAATTTAAAATTGCACATGTCTGTGAAATGGTGACAAACTACAGCAGCTAAAATTATCCATAGGTGACACGTTAAAAGACTTAACAGGTTATCAGTTTACAGTTACAGGGAGCTCTGGTGCTAGAATTTTTGCTTCCACTTTGATGTTTATGGCGATACCACACATGTGTGCTGCAATCACTGTTTACATTATTATTATTATACAGGGTTTATATAGCGCCAACAGTTTGAGCAGCGCTTTACAAAATAAAGGCAGACATTACAGTTACATTACAATTTGGTACAAGAGGAATCAGAGGGCCCTGCTCATTAGAGCTTACAATCTAAAAAGGGAGGGTCAATTGATACAAAAGGTAATAGCTGTGGGGGATGAGCTGATGGAGGAAGTACAAGTTAGTTAGAAGCAGGATAGGCTTCTTTAAAGAGTACAGTTTTCAGGGATCATCTAAATATGGATAGATTAGGGCACAGTCGGACATATTGGGGTAGGGAATTCCAAAGGATGGGAGAAGCTCTGGAGAAATCCTGGAGGCGAGCATGGGAGGAGGTGACAAGGGAGCTAGAAAGCAGAAGGTCTGGGGAGGACCGAAGAGAGCGTCTTGGTTGGTATTTTGGGACTAGGTTAGTGATGTAGCTGGGGGCCAAGTTGTGGGTGGCTTTGTAAATTATTGTTAGTACTTTGAATTTTATTTGTTGGGTGAGTGGGAGCCAGTGGAGGGATTGGCAGAGAGGGATGGAGGACACTGAATGGTTGGTAAGGTGTATGAGTCTTGCAGCAGCATTCATGATGGACTGAAGAGGGGATAGTCTATGTAAAGGTAATCCAATTAGGAGGGAGTTGCAGTAGTCGAGGCGAGAGATGACCAGGGAGTGAATTAGAAGCTTAGTGGTGTCATTAGTTAAAAAGGGGCGTATTCTGGAAATGTTGCGGAGGCCAAGGCGGCATGATTTGGACAGGGATTTAATGTGGGTGTGAAAGGACAGTTCAGAGTCTAAGGTTACCCCTAGCACCCTGGCATGTGGGGACAGACTGATAGATGTGCCATTGATCTTGATAGAGAAGTCAGGGGAAGGGGAACGTGGGGGAGGAAATATTAAGAGCTCAGTTTTAGATAGATTCAGTTTGAGGAAGTGGTTTGACATCCAGGCTGATATGTCTGTTAGTAAATCCGTGATGCGTGAGGAGATTGATGGGGTGAGCTGAGGGGCAGAGAGATAGATTTGGGTGTCGTCAGCATATAAATGGTAATGGAAGCCATGGGAGGCTATCAGCTGACCCAGGGAGGTTGTGTAGATTGAGAATAGCAGAGGTCCAAGTACAGAAGCTTGGGGGACCCCAACGGTAAGAGGAGTTGGAGAGGAGGAAGTGGAGTTGTAAGTGACACTGAAGGTGCGGTGAGATAGGTAAGATTCGAACCAACGGAGAGTGCAGCCATGGAGACCAAGCAAATTGAGTTCTTTGAGGAGGAGGGGGTGGTCAAATGTATCAAAGGCAGCGGAAAGATCCAAGAGTAAGGCCTCGTACACACAGCCGATTTTCTCGGCAAGAACCAGCAAGAAACTTGCTGGCAGAGAGGTCTTGCCGAGTAAATCGGTCGTGTGTACGCGGCTATCGGGTTTCTCGTCGAGAAAACCGACAAGAAACCTCAACGAGAAAATAGAGAACCTGCTCTCTATTTTCTCGTCGAGATTCTCCTCGGCATGTTTCTCGACGAGAAAAGTGAGTGTGTGTACACTTACCTGTCCTCCCGGAAGCCCGCGCATGTTTGAAATGAATTTGACGCATGCGCGGTAGCTTCCTAGGCATACGTAGGGTATACCAAGATGGCGGCGACGGCATCGAATGTGACGAGCGCATGCTCGTCGTAGTCGATGACGTCACCGCGTACGCTCCATTCAAAGAACCGCGGGCCGGGACAAGTTTCTTGTCCAAGAATCTCGTCGAAAAAAACGACATGTTTTTTTCAACGAGAATCTCGGCCGTGTGTACGAGGGCTAAGAGTATGGAATAATGACCATTGCTTTTCGCTGTTAGCAAGTCGTTTGTGAGTTTTAGGAGGACAGTTTCTGTGGAGTGCTGTGGGCAAAATCCAGACTGAAGGGGATCAAGAAGGTTATTCTCAAGGAGGTGGTTGCTCAGTCGGTTGTAGACTAAACATTCAAGGAGTTTGGGGGCAAAAGGAAGTAAAGAGATGGGTCTTAGGTTGTTAAGATTGGTGGGGTCTAGTGAGGGCTTTTTTGGTATGGGAGTGACTAGCGCATGTTTTAGAGGGTTGGGGAAGATGCCAGTAGCGAGTGAGAGGTTGAAGATATGAGTTAAAGAGTGTAGGATAGAGTCAGATGGTGATCGTAGTATTTGAGAAGGAACAGGGTCCAGGGGGCAGGGGGTTTACATATGCGTGCCGGACCTCTGTGCGCATTTGCATTTGCACATGAGCACAGGGGGACAGGAGTGCTTTCATTTATATTTTATTTTATTTAAATGTATATTTTTTTCAGGCAATGACAGGTACTTTTTATGGGTCTATTAGACCCCTGATCCCACCTCTGCCCTCCAAGGCAGCTGATTAAACACAGATCTGTTTGATCAAATTCTTCACTGGTTGTACCAGACAGGGAAACACAGCACCAAAACCGAATGTGACAAAATCTTCGTCAGTTCTGACTTCATTTGTCACAGAGGAGATAAGGCAATGAATGTGCTTCCATCTCCTCTGTGGGCAGCCAACTCAACTGCTTACAGCAGTCCTAGGCTCCCCGTTGGAACAGGAGAGTCCAGGAATGGTGGCAGGTGGCTGGGGAGAAGAAAGGGCCTTCCAAGCCCTTTAAAATTGATTGGGCAGCTGTAAAGCTGCTCAAATCACTTTTATGTGATAGCTGATAATTAGTGGTAAAAAACAACAACACCAGGCTCATGGCTCCATCTGCAGTCATGATCCTGGTATAACCGCTTGCCATCCGGGGTGTATATATATATATATATATGTATGCTTGACAGCAAGGGGTTAATGCAAGTGTATCTATCCTGTGCTATGCTGTGTAGAATGACGAACTGGTTTATCTTCACCTCCTCCCATGCTTGCCTCCAGGACTTTTTCAGAGCCTCTCCAATCCTATGGAACACCTTAACCCAATCTGTCCGATTATCTCCTACTCTATTAGCTTTTAGATGATCCCTGAAAACCCTTCTCTTCAGAGAAGCCTATCGTTCCCACACCTAAGAAGTTGGAAGGCTGACCGCAGGTCAGCCTGAATTTGTAGGAGGAGACGGGAGGTATTTAAACCCGCCCTCTACCCTCCTTGCCTGTCGACGTTGCTCTCGTGTCCCACCCACCCTTCCTCTTTTTTCTTGTTATTTCTTCTCCTTTTACTTTTACTTGGGTATGCCCCCTTTTAGGCATACCGACCATGTGACCCCGGCACACCCCAGGTCACTTTCCCTGTTTTCCCCTCAGACATTTCCAGCATGAATACCTGAGACTCTGAGTACAAATGTATTTATTTTCTCCATCTGATCATCCCCCGCAGCTATTACCTTTTGTTCCACTTGACCCTCCCTTCTAGATTGTAAGCTCTAACGAGCAGGTCCCTCTGATTCCTCCTGTATTGTAACTGTACTGTCTGCCCCCATGTTGTAAAGCACTGCACAAACTGTTGTCGCTATATAAATCCTGAATAATAATAATAATAATCTTAAAAAGTGCAATAACTTTTACATACAGTTGGCCTTTGGATTGATAATTATTAGGAATAGTTGGGAGTTAGCTCAATTACGATAAATCATACTTTATTTTTATAGTCCGCACTGCAGTTTATAGTGGGCACAGGTTTTCAACTTTAGAAATATTACCTTTAAAGGATTCTAAAGGTAAATAAAAAAAACAAAAACAAAAAAAAAACTATACTTATCTGCAATGGAATTGAGCAGAGCGGCCACGAACCTCCTCTTTTCGGGACCCCCACCAGCAATCCTGGCCCCTCCCCTCTGTCCCACTTCCCATGGGGGCACTCGTGTTGCTTGCACCTGAGCCCCACTGCTGTGTCTATTGACACAGACAGCAGGACTCGGCCCTGTTGCCTGCTCCCTCGTCACTGGCTTTGATTGACAGCACTGGGAGCCAATGGCTCCTGATGCCCCAGCAAAACCAGTGAGACCCAGAAGTGAGGGGAGAGCAGAGCTGCAGACGTGCATGACGCTGAATCGAATAAGGTCTCAGGTAAGTAAAGAGAGGGGGATGCTTACACCTAAAAAAAATTTACCTTAATGCAAGGAATGCATTAAGGTAAAAAATGTTTCGGCTTTACAACCACTTTAAAGAAGCAATCCAGACATGGTATATTTTTATATAGCAAGTGGAGATCAGTGATTTCCAGCTTCCAGGGGCATTGGCCAGGTATGATGCATACAGAGTTACATTGGTCCAAGCTGGACCAATGTAACCATGTAAAATATACAATGCCTGGAATTCCTCTTTAACCACTTAACGACCGCCCACTGTAAATATACGTCGGCAGAATGGCACCGACAGGCAGAATCACGTACATATACGTGATTGCCTTTGTATAGTTGGGGGGTCCGATCGGACCCCCCTTCTTTACCGTGGGTGGTCGTTTTACCTTCGGGAGCGATCCGGCATGAGGGGACGGCCGTTCGATTCCGGCCCCCCCCTCTCGATCGCTCCCGGCGAATGAGAGCTTCCCCTGCCTGTGTACTGTTTACACAGGCAGGAGGAAGTTGTCACGTACCTTGTGATGGGAGCCCAACGTGCAGGGAGCGGCCTCTCGTAATCCCCTGGCTCGAGAGCCCCTGATAGAGCAGACAGAGGCTCAGGAGGACAGGGGGCACAAGTGCCTGGCAGGTAAGCAGGATATTGGGTAGTTGCGGCAGCAGATGGTGCACGGCAAACTGGAACAGTCCAAAGATAGCTGGAAGGTGCACAGTAGGACTAATCAGAATGCAGACAACAGGCAGATGTATAAAAGTCCCAGATCAGACTGCAGAAACAAGGTGGTGTATTGTAGTACAGGCTGAGGTGTACTGTAGCTCAGGCACAGGTGCAGGGTAGTTCAGGCAGAGATGCGCTATGATTCAGGCAGAGATGCACGGTGGCTTCAGGCAGGATGCACTGTAGTTCAGGTGGAGGTGCCTTATAGTTCGAACAGACCGATGGGTCGGACCAGCAGGCGACCAGGTACATGGATGACCAAGAGAGTTGTCAGAGCAAGCCGAAGTCGGGGCGGGCAGCAATCGGGGTTAAACAGAGACAAGCCCGATCAGATAACAGGTGTACAGGAATCAGAAGTCAATAGCAGGGGTCTTGGGAACGCTGTAGACCAGACAGCAAGAAGCAAGGTATGCAGATAGTTTAAATACCTTGTTTGGCGCCAAATGCTGTCACCGCGCGCGCTCCCGCGAACGCGCGCGCGTGCGCGCTCCCGTGAACGCGCGCGCCCGCGCACGCCGATCGCGCTATTGTGCACGCGCATGTGCGGAATGGACCTATGGAGTATAGACGATCTCCTGGCGGCACTGTTGCCAGGCAGATTGTAAAAACGCCTTTCCTGACATTGCCCCCCCCAAGGGGCAGCCTCCGGATGCCCAACTGGGCCACTTTGTCTGGGTGAGATTTCTCAAAGTCCTTGATTAGCCTTTCCGCATGGACATTCACCTCTGGCTCCCATGAGTTTTCTTCTGGGCCGTAACCCTTCCATTTCACCAGGTATTGGATCTGGTTTCGTCTTCGTCTACAACCCAGAATGGACTCAACCTCAAATTCCTTTTCTCCATCGATAAGCACGGGTTCGGGAGGATTGGTGTCCCGATCCGTAAAGGGATCAGGAACCGTGGGCCTAAGCAGGGCTACATGAAAAACTGGGTTAATCCGGAAGGACTCAGGCAGTTTCAATTCGTAAGCTACCTCGTTAATCTTCCTTGTTATAGGGAAGGGACCCACGAATTTAGGGCCCAACTTCTTGGATGGGCATGCCAATTTTAGATTCAGGGTAGAGAGCCAAACTTGGTCCCCAGGTGCCAGGTTGAGCTCCCCTCTCCTCTTCCTGTCGAAAATTTCCTTGTTGTAGCTTTGTGCCTTAGTCATGGTCTCCTGGAGAAGTTTATTGTTGGTGGAGAAGAAATTTAGAGTTTCCTGGGCGGCTGGTACCGGACATTCGGGCATGTTGTTAGATAGAAATAATGGGTGAAACCCATAGTTTGCGAAAAATGGGGATTGCTTGATGGCAGAATGAACAGAGTTGTTGTAGGCAAACTCAGCAAGAGGCAAAAGAGGGGCCCAATCATTCTGGGAGAAGCTTGAAAAGCAGCGCAGGTACTGCTCGAGCGTTTGATTGGTGCGCTCTGTTTGGCCATTGGTTTGGGGATGGTATGCTGAGGAAAAGAACAGATCGATCTTCAGTGATTTACATAGTGCCCTCCAAAATCTTGATGTAAACTGTACCCCCGGTCAGATGTAATGTTGGCAGGTACACCGTGCAGCCTTACTATTTCCCTGATGAAGATTTTTGAAGTCTCAGAGGCCGAGGGGACGCCCCTCATGGGTAGGAAATGGGCCATCTTGGAGAGTCTATCCACCACTACAAAGATGGTCGTAAAGTCTTCTGATGGAGGTAGTTCAACTATAAAGTCCATTGAGATCATCCTCCATGGCCTCTCCGGGACGGGTAGTGGCTTTAGTAACCCCCAGGCTCTGGTTTTGCTGTTTTTGTTCTGGATGCAGGTGGTACAAGATTCCACATAGCGCTTGCAATCTTGGGATAATCGTGGCCACCAGAATGTCCGCTGGAGAAGTTCGGAAGTTTTGTACACACCGAAGTGGCCGGCTAACTGGTGGTCATGACAGGATTTCAAGACGGCCACCCGAAGTTGTTGAGGTACAAAAATCTTGTCCTTGTTCCACAGCAGACCGTCTTTAGACTGTAGGGCAAGGCCAGAAACTGGGCATGGTCCCGAGGAGGCCTGTCTGATTTGGGACAGGAGGTCCTCTTGTAACAGGAGGAAGTTACCGGGAGGTAGAATGGTATCCGGGGGGAAAGGACCTTAGGTTCGGCAAACATCCGGGAAAGGGCGTCCGGTTTGGTGTTCTTTGATCCGGGTCGGTACGTGATGTGAAACGAAAATCGGGTAAAAAAGAGTGCCCACCTGGCCTGGCGTGGTCTTAGTCTCTTGGCAATCTTTAAGTATTCCAGGTTCTTATGGTCGGTATAGATCAGGATAGGATGTGCTGCTCCTTCCAGGAGGTAGCGCCATTCCTCAAGTGCGGACTTTATTGCCAGAAGTTCCCTGCCCCCGACGTCGTAGTTTTTCTCGGCCTCCGTTAGTTTACGGGAGAAGAAGGCTACTGGATGCAATGCGGCCTTTGGGCCTTGTCTCTGGGAAAGTATTGCTCCAACTGCCACTTCAGAGGCATCCACCTCCAAGATGTAAGGTAAGGCCGAGTTAGGGTGCTTTAGGACAGAGGCCGAGATGAACAGATTCTTAAGGTTAGCAAAGGCGGCCTGAGCTTCGGGGGACCAGTGAAACCGGTTACCTTGTTTAGTTAAGTTGGTAATGGGGGCAATGATAGAGGAGAATCCTTTAATGAATTTCCGGTAGAAGTTCGCAAAGCCCACGAAGCGTTGGATCCCCTTCTTATCGCTGGGGGCTGGCCAATCCAGAATGGCCGTGACCTTCTGAGGGTCCATCTTAATACCCTCTACCGAAATGATTAGCCCTAGGAACTGAATATCTTGTTGTTCGAATGCACATTTCTCGGGCTTGGCGTACAAACCATGTTGGCGAAGTCGGGCCAATACCTTCCGGACGTGTTCACGATGGTCGGTTAAGGAGGAAGAGAAGACCAGAATATCGTCTAGGTAGACGATGACGAATAGATCTAGGTAGTCTCTAAAAATATCGTTTATGAAATGTTGGAACGTGGCAGGGGCATTACATAGCCCGAAGGGCATGACCAGGTATTCAAAGTGCCCGAATCTGGTGCGAAACGCTGTTTTCCATTCATCACCGCTCCGAATGCGGACTAAGTTGTAGGCCCCGCGGAGGTCCAATTTAGTGAAAATGGCTGCTGTCCCAAGTCTTTGAAAAAGTTCGGGTACTAATGGCAGGGGATACCTATTTTTAATAGTTACTTTATTCAGGGCTCTGTAATCCACACAGGGGCGTAGGGAGTGGTCCTTCTTTTCTACAAAGAATATACCGGCTCCTGCAGGAGAGGTGGAGGGACGTATGAATCCCTTCTCTAAGTTGTCATCCAGATACGTCTTGAGAGTTCCAAGCTCTAGTTCAGATAAGGGGAAAATTCTTCCAAAAGGGACCTCTGCCCCCGGAAGAAGGTCAATAGGGCAATCGTAGGGCCTGTGCGGAGGTAGAGTCTCTGCGCCCTTTTTGCTAAAGACATCTAGAAAGTTGTGATAGGCCTCCGGGACCAGCCGCCGGTTCTCCATATCACTCCCCAGACAAAGTAATGGGGACGAGGTGTCGGATGGCGCTGGAAAACAGTGTTCACGGCAATAGAGAGATGGAAAGCGAACCTCTCCAGTGTTCCAGTCGATCTGAGGATTATGAGCTTTTAGCCATGGTATCCCCAAGATAATTGGGAAGAGAGGGGATTCTATAATGTCCAAGCACAATAGTTCTTGATGCTTGTCCGCAGTGGTTGTGCGCAGGGGAATTGTCTGCTGCGTCACTGGTCCTGATCTGATGGCCGATCCGTCGGCAAGATGGACCGTGAGTTCTTTAGGTCTGGGCCTCAAAGGGACTTGATGTTTCAAGGCAAAGGAAAGGTCCATGAAGCCGCTGCAAGCACCGGAGTCAATAATGGCGGGAGTCCGGATGTTCCTTCCTGGGAGCTGTAGAGAGATGGAAACGATCAGGTGAGCGGAATGGTTAGGCAGAACAGGCGAGACAATAGAGGAGAGGTGGCACTTACGCAATTTAGCGGGGCATAGTGATGAGCCGAACACCCCCGGGTTCGGTTCGCACCAGAACCCGCGAACGGACCGAAAGTTCGTACGAACATTAGAACCCTATTAAATACAATGGATGCGAACGTTCGAATTCTAAAGTGCTAATTATAATGACTATTATGCATGTTATTGTCCTAAAAAGGGTTTGGGAACCCGGGTTCTGCACCAGGGGACATGTATCAATGCAAAAAGAAGTTTTAAAAACGGTCGTTTTTCGGGAGCAGTCATTTTAATGATGCATTAAGTGAAAAAAAAAAGTCAAATATTCCTTTAAATATCGTACCTGGGGGGTGTCTAAAGTATGCCTGTGAAGTGCCACGTGTTTCCCGTGTTTAGAACTGTCCCTGCACAAAATGACACTTCTAAAGGAAAAAAAAGCCATTTAAAACTGCTTGCGGCTTTAATGTAATGTCTGGTCCCGGTAATATGGATGAAAATCTTTAAGAAAAATGGCATAGCTACCCCATGACCCCCCCCCCTACCCCAGCCCATTACCAGCCCCTTTGGGTCTTGTATGGATATTAAGGGGAACCCCGCACATAAAATAAAAAAGGCCCTATATACTCTGAACAGCCGTATACAGGCGGTGCATACAAGACAGGGACTGTAGGTTTGTTCTTATGTAGAATCTGTTTGTAATTTTGAACAGGTACATTGTTTAAGTGTAGCTCCAGCCCAAAAATCTATTTTTAAACTTTTTGGAAAACATAGGTAAGGGTTATCACCCCTGTAACATTTGTTTTGCTGTCTGTGCCCCTGTTCAGAACATTTCACCTCACTTTCCGTCCCAATGACAACTGTTTTTGAAATGTGGTGTTTTTCTTGAAACAAGGATTGCTGATAAAGCATCAGTAGAGAGGAGACACCTTTCTCCCATATTAATTCTTACAGGAGAGAATTTTCCTTCCAAGGGGTAGATTTCCTCTCACTTCCTGTTGTCTTCTTGCGTTTGCAAGTAGGAGTCGTTTGTAAGTTGGATGTTTGAAAGTAGGGACCTGCCGTATATACTCTGCAGAAATAGGCCCCTTAGTTGTTGGTGTTGGCACAACACTGTAAGCACTCACAGTTACTCTTGGTTGGTGCTGGAACGCCCTGCTGTCAACTATTATATCAGGAATTTTAATTACATATAATTGTTGAACAGTGGTAGTAAAAATTGGGCCTTTGATGGTGGTGCTGGTGCCACAACACTGTAAGCCCTGACAGTTACTCTTGGTGGGTGCAGCAATGGGCCCTGCTGTGAATTATTAGATCAAGAATTGTAATTGCATGCCCCTGTTGAACAGGGGCTGAAAAATTGGGCCTTTCGTGGTGGTGGTGGTGGTGGTGGTGGTGTTGCCACAACACTGTAAGCCCTCAGAGTTACTCTTGGTGGGTGCAGGAATGGGCCCTGCTGTGAATTATTAGATCAAGAATTGTAATTACATGCCCCTTTTGAACAGGGGCTGAAAAATTGGGCCTTTCGTGGTGGTGGTGGTGGTGGTGTTGCCACAACACTGTAAGCCCTCAGAGTTACTCTTGGTGGGTGCAGCAATGGGCCCTGCTGTGAATTATTAGATCAAGAATTGTAATTACATGCCCCTGTTGAACAGGGGCTGAAAAATTGGGCCTTAGGCACTGGTGGCACAACACTACAACCCCTCACAGATACTGTACTTGGAGCACAGCAATGAGCCCTGTTGCAAAGTATTTCTTCAAAAATTATAATGACACGCCCCTGTTAAACAGGGGCTGAAAAATTGGGCCTTAGGCACTGGTGGCACAACACTTCAACCCCTCACAGATACTGTACTTGGAGCACAGCAATGAGCCCTATGGCAAATTATTGCTAAAAAAATTGTAATTACACGCCCCTGTAAAACAGGGGCTGAAAAATTGGGCCTTAGCCACTGGTGGCGGCACCCATAAACAAAAATGATCTTCCAAGCAATCATCATCAATCGTATCATTGAGGACTCGGAGGAGGAGGATAGCCAGTCAACATAACAGCACAGGCACTCAGCATCAGCATCAGTCTTGAAGGGATGTGACATGTTAAAATCAATTAGTCTGTTATATCAGCATCAGGTGTGTGGTAGCTGGTGGTGATCCAAGACTGGTTCATCTTGATGAAAGTCAGTCGATCAACCGAGTCGGTGGACAGGCGCACCCTGTGATCCGTGACAAATCCTCCAGCAGCACTGAATGTGCGTTCCGAAAGAACGCTGGATGCAGGACAGGCCAGTAGCTCAATTGCATACTGTGCAAGCTCTGGCCAGTGATCCATCCTCAAGACCCAGTAAGCCAGAGGATTTTCGGTGGGGAAGGTGTCCAAGTCTGACCTTGCCCCTAGATTTTCCTGCACCATGTTTATCAGACGCTGGCGATGGTTGCTGGAACCGATCATACTTTGGGGCTGCGGACTAAAGAATTGTCTGAACGCATCGGTCAGACGGCCACCTTCCCCACCGCTCCTTCTTTGACTGGCCGAAGCCTCAGCAACTCGTTGTCCAGGACCAGGAGTTTGTAACCTCCCAGTCTCTGGGAACGCGTTGCACAGACCTTTCTGCAAGGCCTCCCGGAGTTGTCTCATCCTCTGCTCCCTCTGCGACGGTAACATAAGGTCCGCAACCTTACCCTTGTACCGTGGATGAAGGAGAGTGGCCAGCCAGTAATGGTCCCTCTCCTTGATCCGAAGAATACGAGGATCCTTCCGCAGACTTTGCAGGATCAGGGAGGCCATGCAGCGTAGGTTTGCTGAGGCATTCGGTCCGGAGTCCTCTGGGTCACTAAGGACGACATGATCCGCAGCCACCTCCTCCCAGCCACGTACAAGTCCACTGGTTTCTTGGGACTGTAAATCATCCCTAAAAGACTGCTGCTGATGATGCTGAGTGCCAGCCTCCACCTCCATGCTGACACAATCCTCCTCCTCCTCCTCCTCCTCTTCCTGTGCGATGGGTGGGACAGAAGGAACACTGTCTGGGTAAAGGGGGCCTTGAGAGGCAAGGAAGTCCTCCTCTTCCTGCCTCTGTTCTGCCTCAAGTGCCCTGTCCATTATTCCACGCAGCGTGTGCTCCAACAGGTGGACAAGAGGTACAGTGTCACTGATGCATGCACTGTCACTGCTCACCATCCTTGTGGCCTCCTCAAATGGTGCCAGGACAGTGCATGCATCCCTGATCATGCCCCACTGGCGTGGAGAAAAAAAACCAAGCTCCCCTGACCCTGTCCTGGTGCCGTAGTCGCACAGGTACTCATTGATGGCCCTCTGCTGCGTGTGCAGCCGCTGCAGCATGGCCAACGTTGAGTTCCACCTGGTGGGCATGTCACATATAAGGCGGTTCTTGGGCAGGTTCAACTCCTTTTGCAGCTCAGCCAGGCGAGCACTGGCATTATAAGATCTGCGGAAATGCACACAGACTTTCCTGGCCTGCCTCAGGACATCCTGTAAGCCCGGGTACCTGCCCAAGAACCGCTGCACCACCAGGTTAAGGACGTGAGCCACACAGGGCACATGGGTCAGTTGTCCCTGTCGGAGGGCGGAGAGGAGGTTGGTGCCATTGTCGCAAACCACCATTCCTGGCTTAAGCTGGCGTGGCGTCAACCACCTCTCGGCCTGGCCCTGCAGAGCAGACAGGACCTCTGCCCCAGTGTGGCTTCTGTCCCCCAAACACACCAGCGCAAGCACGGCATGGCATCTTTTTGCCTGCGTACTTGCGTAGCCCCTTGAACGGCTACGGAGCACCGCTGGTTCAGAGGACAAACCACAGGAAGAGGCCATGGAGGAGGAAGAAGAGGAGGGGGTGGAGGAGAGAGGTGTGTCACAACCAGTAGTAGCATTTTGGAGGCGTGGCGGTGGAACAACCTCCAACACTACTGCACCTTGTCCTGCATCCTTCCCAGCTGCCAAAAGAGTGACCCAATGGGCCGTGAAAGAAAGGTAACGTCCCTGTCCATGCCTGCTGGACCATGAGTCAGCGGTAATATGCACCTTACCGCTGACCGCCCTGTCCAGCGAGGCCAAGACATTGCCTTCCACATGCCGGTAGAGAGCCGGAATAGCCTTCCGTGAGAAAAAGTGGCGTTTGGGAACCTGCCACTGAGGAACCGCACATTGCACAAACTCACGGAAGGGGGCCGAGTCTACCAACTGAAAAGGCAGCAGTTGAAGCGCTAGCAATTTAGCCAAGCTAGCATTCAACCGCTGGGCATGTGGATGGCTGGGAGTGAACTTCTTTCGACGGTCCAGCAGCTGGGGCAGGGAAATTTGCCTGCTAGAATCGGACGTCGGTGTACTGCTAGCAGAGTGGCCGCAACTACTTGGCTGTGACACACCTAATTCTACACCTTCATTCCTCTCAGTGCATGTTTCAGACAGGACTGAAGTTATAGTGGGGTTGGAGATCCCAGCTGATGCGGTTCAAGTAGAGGTCCGCTTTGTTCTTTGGTGTGGGTCTTTGAGGTAGGCTTGCCAACGAGCTGCATGGCAGGTCAACATATGTCTGGTCAGGCATGTGGTACCCAAGCAGCTGATGTTTTGGCCACGCGATATACGCTTGAGACATATGTTGCAAACAGCAGCTGTGCGATCTGATGCACTAGCCTCAAAAAAGGCCCACACCAAAGAACTTTTTGAATGACCGGCAGAGGCAGCGCCCTGCACAGGCGGAGCTCTGCGGTGTGATTCCGTCGGTGTACTGCCCTTACGCTGGCCACCAAAGGGCATCCTGCCTCGTTGGAGATGTGCCTCCTCCTCATCCTCCTCCTCCTCCTCTCTCCTATTAGGCACCCACGTGGAGTCAGTGACCTCATCATCCCCTCCCTCCTCATCACTGGAGCCAATCTGGCAGTATGCTGCAGCTGCTGGGACATGACTGCCAGATTGGTGTCCTTCTTGAGCATCCCCTCTGTCTGCTCTCAGGCTACTGCCTTCCTGTAGCTGGGTTTCATCATCAGACCCTTCGAAACGCTGGGCATCCTCCTGGAGCATGTACCCAACACTGTGCTCAAACAGTTCGGGGGACTCCTCAGGAGGAGGACATGGTGGGTCTAGGGAAGGAGTGACTGATGATGAGTCTGACATTGATACCAGGGAAGAGGACGCTTTGGCAGCTGCTTTGCCAGTACCCTGAGCCTGGGTGAGAGAGGATGAGGAGGAGGAGGAGGGCTTGGTCATCCACTCTACCAAGTCTTCGGCATGATGTGGCTCAACATGTCCAGCTGCCGAAAAGAAGGACAAGCGTGTCCCATGGCCATGTGCTGATGACAATGCACCGCGTCCACGACCAGCACTGTTGCCCCCAGACACAGAGCCTGCTTGCCCTCTTTTATTGCCTCCTGACTGTCTGCCTCTCCTTGTTTGCCTTCCAGACATTCTAATAGATGGCCTGCAGGGAGATGGGAAAAAAAGCAATAAGGGCTACCTTCAGGTGTCCTTCTCTGTCCCTTTACTTAAGGATTTCTAAATATGGTTGAGGATGATTGCTTTCGCACAGAATAGCACAACGACAACTTCCCTGACTGTCCAAAAAACAAGGATTTCAAAGATGGTTGATGAGGAATGCTTTAGCACAGTATAGCACAAGGAGAATTTCCCTCACTGTCCTTCCCTGTCCCTAGAAACAAGGATTATCACAGTGAAAGAAACTGACACTCTTCCTACCTATAGTTTTCTGTCCCTAGAAAAAATGTTTTCTTTCTCGTACATCACGGGACACAGAGCGACATAGTCATTACTAATGGGTTATATAGATACCGTCAGGTGCTGGCACTGGCAACTTCCAAAACCGGAAGTACCCTCCCCTATATAAGCCCCTCCCATCCGGGAGCACCTCAGTTTTTTGCCAGTGTCTAAGGTGTTGGCCAAGAAGAAACATGTGTTTTTCACTGAGCTTGCGTACAGGTTCTTTTGGGCCTCAGTAAGCTATTCCGGATCCGACCAAAAAAGCTTCATAGCTAAACGGTCGGTACCCGGGCCTTGCAGAGAAGAGCAAGGTTTTGCCTGTAATGCTTCTCTTAGGAGAGCTGGACCCTGGGATCCAGAGCTCTGGTCATACCCACGACCAAGATGTTTTCTGTGCAGGGTGCTATACAGGTCCAGGGGAGTGGAATCCTTGGGAACCCGGTCCCTGAAGGTTTGATTACAATGCCTGCCGTGATAGGTGAAGTTTGGGCTTTTGTGGACCAAACAAAGTCCTGCGGCGGGGAACAGGTAAGTGGGGGCCCCCAGGAACTTGGTTCTATTGGGGGACCCCCAAGCCTAATTTGTCTTTCTGTCTGTTACCTAATGGTATTCCCGCAAAATTCTGTGCATGCCTGTAACTACTAAAAAAATGTAATAATTTTTAATGGTGGTCAAGAAAAAAAAAAAAAAATTTTTTCTATATATATATATATATTTAATATATTAGACTGCGGTACCTGTGTTTGTCCACTAGAGGCCGCTGTGGAACGTTTCTTGTCATGTGGACTAGTTTCTTCTCATCAGAGCGAGTCCAGGCAGATGGTGAGTTCTCTTATGGGAAACTGCTTCCTCTGCCATGTTGCCATGCTCGTCCATCCCCCGGCCTGCGGCAAAGGGGCCCTGGCTCTTGTCCCTGGTTTCCATTTTCGAAATTAGCGCCGAAGGCGCACATGGCCGCGCGCGTGCGCGTGCACGCGCCTCTATATATAGAGGTGAGCCGGGAAAGGGGGCGGAGCCTGGCGGATGACGCTCTGTGCGCGCCGCAGCGCTTCTGCGCATGTGCGGGCGTCCCAGCATGTTAAAAACCACAATTTTGTGTGGTGAGCTGGCTATGAAGTACAGAGACAGAGCTGGCAACATTTAAATAAGGCATACAGCAAGCGGTTGATACAGGCATCCCCTAGAAAGGCACATTAGTAGACACCAACTGTTTCTTATAGCAGCATTTATGCTAGACTAT
This sequence comes from Rana muscosa, assembly GCA_029206835.1. Taxonomy (NCBI): domain Eukaryota; kingdom Metazoa; phylum Chordata; class Amphibia; order Anura; family Ranidae; genus Rana; species Rana muscosa. Next base: position 175,213,943 of record CM055122.1, on the reverse strand, counting down.
TGTCAGTAACTGGTGTATTTTCGGCTGGAATACCTCAGCTTTGTGGCTTAGGAATATGCCGTCTAAAAACTCCGGGACTAGAAATTCCAGGAGGAATAGGGGGTCTCCATCGGGCTCTGAGGATCTTGGGCATGCTTTGGCTGCACCAGTCTCCCCTGAAGAATCAGAGGTTAGTGACCGTAGAGCACCCTCAGGAGTACCTGGTACTGTGGCTGTCCTCAGTTCACCTGCTCCTGTGTATGTAACAGAGGAGGTTTTTTCCTCAGCTCTGGGAGGGCTGGAAGAGAGATTGTCAGCATTGATCGCGGCTTCCCTGTCACAGGAGAAAAGCGCCCGATCTCCGTCTCCTCCCTCAGAGTGCCTGTTAACAGAGCAACAGTCCCATACAGGGATCGACCTACCTGAAGGGGATCAGGATGAGGTCGATTCGGTTGTAGAGGAATCAACAGTGGAAGAGCCGTTCTCAGCATCACATGCTGAAAGGTTATGGGTTCAGTCCCTGACTAATATGGTCCGGTCAGCATTTAAAATGCCACTTGCGGAGCCATCATCCACTTCTGTCTCCTCGTTGGGGTCGCTAAAAGCTCCCCAGACTGTTTGTTCCTTTCCGATCCATCCTTTACTGGAAGGGCTCATTTACCAGGATTGGGAGCATCCTGACAAAATATTTACTCCCCCCAAGAGATTTCCGGTGGTCTATCCCATGGAGGATAAGTTCATCAGAAAATGGAGGGTCCCTACAGTGGACGCAGCCATCTCTTGTGTGAATAAATCACTGACATGTCCGGTGGATAATGTCCAAATGTTCAAGGACCCAATAGATAAAAAATTGGAGTCCTTATTAAAATCTGCTTTTTCTACAGCAGGATTGGTGACACAACCAGCAGTGGCAGCTATTGGGGTCTGCCAAGCAGTGAAGGATCAGTTGAAACAGGTCTTAAGGGACTTGCCAGATCAGCAGGCTCTTGCCCTAGCTGATCTACCTAGAGCCTTATGCTTTGCGGTGGACGCTATAAAGGATTCAATCCATCAGGCCTCCCGCCTTACGCTGTCTGTAGTACATATGCGCAGGCTTCTATGGCTCAAAAACTGGTCTGCTGAAGCTCCCTGTAAAAAATTGCTGGTCAGCTTCCCATTTCATGGTGAACGCTTATTCGGGGAAGACCTGGACAAATATATCCAGAGAATTTCCAGCGGTAAAAGTACACTTTTGCCGGTTAAAAATAGAGTTAGAGGTCCCTCTTTTAAGAGGCCTGCTTCTCCAGTCCCTAGGACATCGGCTGTGAAACAGTTCCGACGGCCTCCTCGGTCAAATCCCGGAGGTAAAAATCAGGGACAATTGCAGGGTAACAAGAAGCCCTGGAGCAGGAGAGGTACAAAACCTCCCCCAAAGTCAAATGCATGAAGGGTTGCCCCCACCCATTCGGGTGGGGGGAAGACTTCAGTTGTTCACAGAGACCTGGCGGGACACGATCCGAGACAGATGGGTGCTCTCCGCAGTAAATCTGGGATACAAATTGGAGTTAAAAAACTCCCCTCCTTCCCGCTTTATAAGGTCAAACGTGCCAGGGGATCCCCAGAAGAGAGGATCCCTCCTGTTGGCACTAGAACAATTATTGCTCCAAGCAGTAATTATAGAGGTTCCCCTGGAAGAATGGGGGTTCGGGTTTTACTCAAACCTCTTTACAGTCCCGAAGCCAAACGGGGACGTGAGGCCCATATTAAATCTAAAAGGGCTAAACAAATTCCTACATATCAGGACTTTCCGGATGGAGTCGATCCGATCGGTAGCCACTGCCCTACAAGGGGAGGAATGGTTAGCCTCGATCGACATCAAAGATGCTTATTTGCACATTCCCATCTTTCCAGCCCACCAAAAATTTCTACGCTTTGCGGTAGAAGGGCGCCATTTTCAGTTCAGAGCCTTACCCTTCGGTCTGGCCACAGCACCAAGAGTGTTCACAAAAATTCTGGCCCCATTATTGGCCAATCTAAGAACACGAGGTGTAACGATAATGGCATATCTAGACGACTTGTTGCTGATAGACCACTCAGTGGAAAAACTAGAAGTGGTTGTTCACGAGACAATCAAGTATCTGGAATATCACGGTTGGATTATCAACCGAGACAAGTCAGCCCTAAAACCAGTCAAAAGTCTGGAATACTTGGGGCTAAGGCTGGATTCAGACCAGAGAAAAATTTTCTTGCCTCAAGAAAAGGGGTCGTCTTTGAGAGATTTGATCCACTTAGTGGGTTCAAAAAGACAGCCATCCATACGCCTGTGCATGAGGCTGCTGGGAAAAATGGTGGCATCATTCGAAGCAGTACCCTACGGTCAATTCCATTCAAGGAAGTTGCAAAGGGCCATACTGTCAGCCTGGAACAAAAAAGTTCAGGCTCTGGACTTACCAATGTCCTTGTCCCCTTCCGTTCGCAAGAGCCTCCGCTGGTGGTTGGTTCCCCAGAATCTGGAAAGAGGGAATTCCTTCAGTCCGATTTCCTGGAAGGTGGTCACTACAGATGCCAGCCTTATAGGCTGGGGAGCAGTACTGGAGCAATGGTCTCTCCAGGGCAGATGGTCGGATGCGGAAAAGGCCCTGCCCATCAATCTCTTAGAGATACGAGCAGCCCGGTATGCCCTAGTAGCATGGACATCCAAACTCCAAGGGTCCCCTGTCAGAATTCAATCAGACAATGCCACAGCAGTGGCATATATCAATCGTCAGGGGGGCACCAGGAGTCGTGCAGCCCAAAGGGAAGTAAATTACATCCTGAGATGGGCAGAAAGATATGTCCCAGCCATATCTGCGGTATTCATTCCAGGAGTGGAGAATTGGAAGGCGGACTTTCTAAGTCGCCAACAATTATGCCCAGGGGAATGGTCCCTTCATCCCGAGGTTTTCCGGACAATATGTCAGCGGTGGGGAACACCGGATGTAGATCTGCTAGCATCCAGATTCAACACAAAAGTGGACAGGTTTGTCTCTTGGACAAGGGATCCCCTAGCTTGCGGCTCGGATGCCCTAGTGTTCCCTTGGGATCAGTTCAAGCTGATATATGCATTCCCACCGCCACAATTGTTACCTCGATTACTCCGCAGAATCAGGGTAGAAAAGAAACAAGTGATTCTGGTGGCTCCAGCGTGGCCCCGAAGAGCATGGTACGCGGAGATTGTAAAAATGTCTGTGGGGAGTCCTTGGACCCTCCCACATCGTCCGGACCTGCTTTCGCAAGGACCGATATACCACCCTTCCTTACCAGCCCTAGGTTTGACGGCCTGGCTATTGAAGCCCACATTCTAAAAAAGAGAGGGCTCTCTAATGCTGTGGTATCTACCATGATCAATGCCAGGAAGCCGGTATCCAGGCAGATCTACTATAGAATCTGGAAGGCGTACATCGCCTGGTGTGAGGCCAAGAAATGGCATCCATGTAAATACGTAATAGGTAGGATTCTGGACTTCCTACAATGGGCTGTAGATAGGAAGCTTGCCTTGAGTACTATCAAGGGTCAGATTTCGGCCTTGTCAATATTTTTTCAAAGGCCCTTGGCTTCGCATTCACTAGTCAAAGCCTTTATACAAGGAGTGATGCGTATTAGTCCTCCGGTTAATATTCCCATATGTCCATGGGATCTAAACTTGGTTCTGTCGGTTTTACAGAAACAACCATTTGAACCATTACAGCATATTTCCTTGGTGCTTCTCACCAGGAAATTGATTTTTCTAGTAGCCATTTGTTCGGCTAAAAGAGTGTCGGAATTAGCAGCTATGTCCTGTAAAGAGCCATATCTGGTTATCCATAAGGACAGAGTAGTATTACGTCCTCAGCCAGCCTTTCTTCCTAAGGTGGTATCGAGGTTTCATTTGAACCAAGATCTGGTTCTTCCTTCTTTTTTCCCCAAACCTACTTCGGTAGAGGAAAAGTTATTGCATTCTTTGGATGTAGTAAGAGCAGTTAAAGCTTATCTAAAAGCCACTGCTCAGATTCGCAGAACGGATACTTTGTTTATTCTGCCGGAAGGCCCCAGAAAGGGTCAGGCAGCGTCAAAATCTACTTTAGCCAGGTGGATTCGACAGGTCATAATACAAGCCTATGGCTTGAGAAGGAGACCGCCTCCGTTCAAAGTTAGAGCGCACTCCACGAGAGCAGTTGGAACTTCATGGGCAGTGCATCACCAGGCCTCCCTGGCTCAAATCTGTAAGGCCGCAACATGGTCTTCAGTTCACACGTTTACTAGGTTCTACCAGGTGGACGTTAGAAGTCAGGAGGATGTCGCCTTTGGGCGCAGTGTGTTGCAGGCCGCAAAAGATCCTCATGTCTGATAGCGCTCAGCTTATATATGGTGTATCCCCCCCCCCCTCATTTGGCATTGCTTTAGGACATCCCATTAGTAATGACTATGTCGCTCTGTGTCCCGTGATGTACGAGAAAGAAAATAGGATTTTTATAACAGCTTACCTGTAAAATCCTTTTCTTGGAGTACATCACGGGACACAGAGCTCCCGCCCCTCTTTGGGGACACTTATTGCTTTGCTACAAAACTGAGGTGCTCCCGGATGGGAGGGGCTTATATAGGGGAGGGTACTTCCGGTTTTGGAAGTTGCCAGTGCCAGCACCTGACGGTATCTATATAACCCATTAGTAATGACTATGTCGCTCTGTGTCCCGTGATGTACTCCAAGAAAAGGATTTTACAGGTAAGCTGTTATAAAAATCCTATTTTTTTAAAGATGGTTGATGATCAATGCTTTAGCACACTATAGCACAAGGAGAATTTCCCTCACTGTCCTTCCCTGTCCCTAGAAACAAGGATTATCACAGTGAAAGAAACTGACACTCTTCCTACCTATAGTTTTCTGTCCCTAGAAAAAATGTTTTTTTAAAGACGGTTGATGATCAATGCTTTAGCACACTATAGCACAAGGAGAATTTCCCTCACTGTCCTTCCCTGTCCCTAGAAACAAGGATTATCACAGTGAAAGAAACTGACACTCTTCCTACCTATAGTTTTCTGTCCCTAGAAAAAATGTTTTTTTAAAGACGGTTGATGATCAATGCTTTAGCACACTATAGCACAAGGAGAATTTCCCTCACTGTCCTTCCCTGTCCCTAGAAACAAGGATTATCACAGTGAAAGAAACTGACACTCTTCCTACCTATAGTTTTCTGTCCCTAGAAAAAATGTTTTTTTAAAGCTGATTGATGATCAATGCTTTAGCACACTATAGCACAAGTAGAATTTCCCTCACTGTCCTTCCCTGTCCCTAGAAACAAGGATTATCACAGTGAAAGAAACTGACACTCTTCCTACCTATAGTTTTCTGTCCCTAGAAAAAATGTTTTTTTAAAGATGGTTGATGATCAATGCTTTAGCACACTATAGCACAAGGAGAATTTCCCTCACTGTCCTTCCCTGTCCCTAGAAACAAGGATTATCAGTGAAAGAAACTGACACTCTTCCTACCTATAGTTTTCTGTCCCTAGAAAAAATGTTTTTTTAAAGATGGTTGATGATCAATGCTTTAGCACACTATAGCACAAGGAGAATTTCCCTCACTGTCCTTCCCTGTCCCTAGAAACAAGGATTATCACAGTAAAACACACTGACACTCTCCCTACCTATAGTTTTCTTGCTCTAGAAAAAATGATTTTTTAAAGATGGTTGATGATCAATGCTTTAGCACACTATAGCACAAGGAGAATTTCCCTCACTGTCCTTCCCTGTCCCTAGAAACAAGGATTATCACAGTGAAAGAAACTGACACTCTTCCTACCTATAGTTTTCTGTCCCTAGAAAAAATGTTTTTTTAAAGCTGATTGATGATCAATGCTTTAGCACACTATAGCACAAGTAGAATTTCCCTCACTGTCCTTCCCTGTCCCTAGAAACAAGGATTATCACAGTGAAAGAAACTGACACTCTTCCTACCTATAGTTTTCTGTCCCTAGAAAAAATGTTTTTTTAAAGATGGTTGATGATCAATGCTTTAGCACACTATAGCACAAGGAGAATTTCCCTCACTGTCCTTCCCTGTCCCTAGAAACAAGGATTATCACAGTGAAAGAAACTGACACTCTTCCTACCTATAGTTTTCTGTCCCTAGAAAAAATGTTTTTTTAAAGATGGTTGATGATCAATGCTTTAGCACACTATAGCACAAGGAGAATTTCCCTCACTGTCCTTCCCTGTCCCTAGAAACAAGGATTATCACAGTAAAACACACTGACACTCTCCCTACCTATAGTTTTCTTGCTCTAGAAAAAATGATTTTTTAAAGATGGTTGATGATCAATGCTTTAGCACACTATAGCACAAGGAGAATTTCCCTCACTGTCCTTCCCTGTCCCTAGAAACAAGGATTCGCACAGTAAAACACACTGACACTCTCCCTACCTATCCTTCTCTTTCCCTAAACTAAAGGAATCCAGGTTAAGCAAGAAAAAAAAAATGTCACTGTCCCTGCCTATGCTTCTCTTTCCCTGCTCCGGAACACACTACACTAGGCCGCCGTGCTGGCGGCCTTTTATAGTGTGGGGCGTGTACTAAACACCCTCAGCAATAATTGGCCACAGGCATCCTGCCTGTGGCCAATCATTGCTCTCCTTGCTGCCGGCGCTGTGATTGGCCAAGCATGCGGGGTCACAGTGCATTCTTGGCCAATCACAGCGCCTGGATGACACTGCGATGGCGTAGTGCATTGTGGGCCGTTCGCGTCACTCGAATTAGGCGCAAACGGCCCAAATCGTTCGATCTTCGTCGAACGATCGAACAGCCGATGTTCGAGTCGAACGTATGTTCGACTCGAACACCGAGCTCATCCCTAGCGGGGCACATCCTCACGTAGTGTCCTGACTCCCCGCAGTAGAGGCAGAGGTTGTGAACCCGGCGTCGCTGGCGCTCCTCAGGAGTAAGCGAGGGTCGGATCAACCCCAGTTGCATGGGTTCAGAGGCATCGGTAGCGGAGCGTGGGGAGGTCGAAGAAGCGGAATGAGGAGGATAGGGTACCCGTGGCAGCATCCATACTGGGCGGGATGGTCCCGCTGACCGTTCAGCTCTACGCTCCCTTAGTCGCCTGTCGATCTGAATAGCTTGAAGGATCAAGGCGTCGAGCGTGTTCGGTATACCGACCCGGGCCAACTCGTCCTTTAAGGGCTCTGATAGTCCCAGCCGGAATTGGTGTCGCAGGGCGGCGTCGTTCCAGCTGGTATCAGCGCTCCAGCGCCTAAAGTCTGATACGTAATCTTCAGCGGCTCTGCGACCCTGCTGGAGAGAGCATAATGCTGCTTCGGCGGTAGCGGCCAGTTGAGGGTCCTCATAGAGGAGGTCCATGGCCTGGAGGAAGGTACTTAGTTGGTCAAGGCAGGTGTTTTTCTGTTCCAGGAGGCGGTGTGCCCAGGCCTGAGGTTCACCGGACAATAGGGCTATGACAAAGCCCACCTTGGTAGATTCAAGGGAGAAGGTCCTGGGCTGTAGCGCAAAGAAAAGTTCGCAGGCGTTACGAAAGGCCCTGTACTTGCCGCGGTCCCCAGAGAACCTCTCCGGAGTAGGGACCCTGGGTTCAGGTGGCAACATGACAACTGACGGTGCAGGTGAAGCGCCTGATGCGACAGGTGCTGAGGTAGCCAGGGTCTGGACACGCTCCTCTAGCCGGGTATATCCCTCTTGCAAACTCCTGACTGCAGCAGTAAGTCCGTCCAGGTGGCGGCATAGTTCCTCCATGGGAGAGGCCCCCTGCGTAGGCTCCGACATGGCTGTCTGGTACTGTCACGTACCTTGTGATGGGAGCCCAACGTGCAGGGAGCGGCCTCTCGTAATCCCCTGGCTCGAGAGCCCCTGATAGAGCAGACAGAGGCTCAGGAGGACAGGGGGCACAAGTGCCTGGCAGGTAAGCAGGATATTGGGTAGTTGCGGCAGCAGATGGTGCACGGCAAACTGGAACAGTCCAAAGATAGCTGGAAGGTGCACAGTAGGACTAATCAGAATGCAGACAACAGGCAGATGTATAAAAGTCCCAGATCAGACTGCAGAAACAAGGTGGTGTATTGTAGTACAGGCTGAGGTGTACTGTAGCTCAGGCACAGGTGCAGGGTAGTTCAGGCAGAGATGCGCTATGATTCAGGCAGAGATGCACGGTGGCTTCAGGCAGGATGCACTGTAGTTCAGGTGGAGGTGCCTTATAGTTCGAACAGACCGATGGGTCGGACCAGCAGGCGACCAGGTACAGGGATGACCAAGAGAGTTGTCAGAGCAAGCCGAAGTCGGGGCGGGCAGCAATCGGGGTTAAACAGAGACAAGCCGGATCAGATAACAGGTGTACAGGAATCAGAAGTCAATAGCAGGGGTCTCGGGAACGCTGTAGACCAGACAGCAAGAAGCAAGGTATGCAGATAGTTTAAATACCTTGTTTGGCGCCAAATGCTCCCGTGAACGCGCGCACGCCGATCGCGCTATTGTGCACGCGCATGCGCGGAATGGACCTATGGAGTATAGACGATCTCCTGGCGGCACTGTTGCCAGGCAGATTGTAAAAACGCCTTTCCTGACAGAAGTGATGTCATCTCTCCTGCGGCGCTCACATATACCGAGCGCCGTACAGGAGAAGATGCAGGTCAGTGCACTACACTGACACCAGGACACATAGGCACATAAATTGCCCCCCCAGGCCCCCCCAGACACCCCCAGATCACCCCCCAGCCCCCAGTCACAGTGTCACTGATTGCAGTGACCATTTATTTAGTGATCACTGCAATCAGTGACATTTGTGACTGTAAAAGTGTCACTACATTTAGTTTTAGGTCCAGTGTAGCCCCCTAACCCCCCCTAATAAAGGTTTAACCCCCTGATCACCCCCCAGATAACCCTTTCACCCCCTAGCACCGCCGTCGCTAAGCGATCATTTTTCTGATCGATGTCTTAGCGTCGGTGATGCTGATCGGTAGCCAGTAATTTTTTTTAGGTTCGCCGCAGGTTTTTATAGCGTCGGGTACCCCCATATATTACCTAATAAAGGTTTAACCCCCTTGATCGCCCCCCAGGTAACCCTTTCACCCCCTATCACCACTGTCACTAAGCGATAATTTTTCTGATCGATGTCTTAGCGTCGGCGATGCTGATCGGTAGCCAGTAATTTTTTTTAGGTTCGCAGCAGGTTTTTATAGCGTCGGGTACCCCCATATATTACCTAATAAAGGTTTAACCCCCTTGATCACCCCCCAGGTAACCCTTTCACCCCCTAGCACCGCCGTCGCTAAGCGATCATTTTTCTGATCGATGTCTTAGCGTCGGTGATGCTGATCGGTAGCCAGTAATTTTTTTTAGGTTCGCCGCAGGTTTTTATAGCGTCGGGTACCCCCATATATTACCTAATAAAGGTTTAACCCCCTTGATCGCCCCCCAGGTAACCCTTTCACCCCCTATCACCACTGTCACTAAGCAATAATTTTTCTGATCGCTGTCTTAGCGTCGGTGATGCAGATCGGTAGCCAGTAATTTTTTTTAGGTTCGCCGCAGGTTTTTATAGCGTCAGGTACCCCAATATATTACCTAATAAAGGTTTAACCCCCTTGATTGCCCCCCAGGTAACCCTTTCACCCCCTATCACCACTGTCGCTAAGCGATCATTTTTCTGATCGCTGTCTTAGCGTCGGTGATGCAGATCGGTAGCCAGTATTTTTTTTTAGGTTCGCCGCAGGTTTTTATAGCGTCAGGTACCCCCATATATTATCTAATAAAGGTTTAACCCCCTGATCGCCCCCCAGGTAACCCTTTCACCCCCTATCACCACTGTCGCTAAGCGATCGTTTTTATGATCGTTGTCTTAGTGTCGGTGATGCCGATAGGTAGCCAGTAATTTTTTTTTAGGTTCGCCGTCAGGTTTTTATATAGCGTCAGGTACCCCCATATATTACCTAATAAAGGTTTTAACCCCCTAATTGCCCCTAGGTAACCCTTTCACCAGTGATCATCATATAAGTGTTACGGGTGACGCTGGTTAGTTAGTTTGCTTTTTATAGTGTCAGGGCACCCGCCGTATATATAACCCAATAAAGGTTTAACCCCCTGATCGCCCGGCAGGTGATATCAATTAGGTTTTAGCGTCAGAGAGGGTCTGCGTCACACCCCAGGCAGCGTCAGGTTAGTGCCAGTAGCGCTAACACCCACGCATTAAGCATACACCCCCCTTAGTGGTATAGTATCTGAACAGATCAATATCTGATCTGATCAGATCTATACTAGCGTCCCCAGCAGTTTAGGGTTCCCAAAAATGCAGTGTTAGCGGGATCAGCCCAGATACCTGCTAGCACCTGCGTTTTGCCCCTCCGTCCAGCCCAGGCCACCCAAGTGCAGTATCGATCGATCACTGTCACTTGCAAAACACAACACACATAACTGCAGCGTTCGCAGAGACAGGCCTGATCCCTGCGACTCCAGTGCTGTAGGAGGTGATTTCACCACCACAGTTAAAAAAAAAAAGCATATATGCCGAAGCATTGGGGCAGCAGGGGCGGAGGAGCGATTTTGCTCCTAATGCCGCGTACATACGGTCGAAATTCCGACGGAGGCTTGCCCGTGGAAAAGTCTGACCATGTGTACGCGGCATAACTTTTGCGGGAAGATGCCCCCATGCTTCGGCATATATAAATGGTGCGTGTATGCCCATCATTAGAAGTGGGTGGATGTAGGGCGGTATTCTAATGGTGGGCATACCCACCGATCAATCTTTTTTTTTCGTTCAGCCAACAGGCTGCATGAAAAAAAAGATTACAATACATGTCCAACAAGGACCAGCAACGTACTGGTATGTTGCTGGACTTTGAATGTTTATACCAGAATGATGCCTGTGGGTTTAGGTATCATCTTGGTATCATTCTTTTCAGCCAGCGGCCGGCTTTCATGTAAAAGCAATCCTAGTGGCTAATTAGCCTCTGGACTGCTTTTACAAGCAGTGGGAGGGAATGTCCCCCCCGGATATAAAAAGCGCCATTGGGAAATTGGGAAAGCATTTTATCACACCGATCTTGGTGTGGTCAGATGCTTTGAGGGCAGAGGAAAGATCTAGGGTCCAATAGACCCCAGTTTTTTCAAAAAAGAGTACCTGTCATTACCTATTGCTATCATAGGGGATATTTACATTCCCTGAGATAACAATAAAAATGATAAAAAAAAAATAAAAAATATGAAAGCAACAGTTTTAAAAAAAAAAAAAAAAAAAGCAAAATTAATAATAATAAAAAAAAAAAAGCACCCCTGTCCTGCCCTCCTCTTGCCCAATGGCGAACGCAAGCGTCGGTCTGGCGTCATATGTAAACAGCAATTGCACCATGCATGTGAGGTATCACCGCAAAGCTCAGATCGAGGGCAGTAATTTTAGCTGTAGACCTCCTCTGTAAATCTAACGGGGTAACCTGTAAAGGCTTTTAAAAATGTATGTAGTTTGTCACCAATGCGCGTTTGTGCGAAATTTTAAAGCATGTCGTGTTTGGTATCTATGTACTCGGCCTAAGATCATCTTTTTTATTTCATCAAACATTTGGGCAATATAGTGTGTTTTAGTGCATTAAAATTAAAAAAGTGTATTTTTTCCCCAAAAAATGCGTTTGAAAAATCGCTGCGCAAATACTGTGTAGAAAAAAAAAATGCAACACCCAACATTTTATTCTGTAGGGCCTTTGCTTTAAAAATATATATAATGTTTGGGGGTTCAACATAATTTTCTTGCAAAAAAAAATATGTTTTCATGTAAACAAAAAGTGTCAAAAAGGGCTTTGTCTTCAAGTGGTTAGAAGAGTGGATGTAAGCTTCCTAATGTTGTGTATAAAATGCCAGAACAGTTCAAACCCCCCCCCAAATGACCCCATTTTGGAAAGTAGACACCCCAAGCTATATACTGAGAGGCATGTCGAGTCCATGGAATATTTTATATGTTGACACAAGTTGCGGAAAAAATAATTTTTTTTTTTTTTTTTGCACAAAGTTGTCACTAAATGATATATTGCTCAAACATGCCATGGGCATATGTGGAATTACACCCCAAAATACATTCTGTTGCTTCTCCTGAGTACGGGGATACCACATGTGTGAGACTTTTTGGGAGCCTAGCCGCGTACGGGACCCCAAAAACCAATCACCGCCTTCAGGCTTTCTAAGGGTGTAAATTTTTGATTTCACTTCTCACTGCCTATCACAGTTTAGGAGGCCATGGAATGCCCAGATGGCACAAACCCCCCCCCCAAATGACCCCATTTTGGAAAGTAGACACCCCAAGCTATTTGCTGAGAGGTATTGTGAGTATTTTGCAGATTTCGCTTTTTGTCACAAAGTTTTGAAATTGAAAAAAAAAAAGAAAAAAAAAATGTTCTTTCTTCATTTTCAAAAACAAATGAGAGCTGTAAAATACTCACCATGCCTCTCAGCAAACAGCTTGGGGTGTCTACTTTCCAAAATGGGGTCATTTGGGGGGGTTTTGTGCTATTTTGGCATTTTATGGCCTTCGAAACTGTGATAGGTAGTGAGGATTTAAATCAAAAATTTGTGCCTAGAAATCCTGAAGGCGGTGATTGGTTTTCGGGGTCCCGTACGCGGCTAGGCTCCTAAAAAGTCCCACACATGTGGTATCCCCGTACTCAGGAGAAGCAGCAAAATTTATTTTGGGGTGCAATTCCACATATAACCATGGCATGTGTGAGCAATATATCATTTAGTGACAACTTTTTGTAATTTTTATTTTTTTTTGTCATTATTCAATCACTTGGGACAAAAAAAAAAATTCAATGGGCTCAACAGGTCTCTCAGCAATTTCCTTGGGGTGTCTACTTTCTAAAATGGGGTCATTTGGGGGGGTTTGTGCTATTTTGGCATTTTATGGCCTTCAAAACTGTGATAGGTAGTGAGGAGTGAAATCAAAAATTTGCGCCCTTAGAAATCCTGAAGGCGGTGCTTGGTTTCCGGGGTCCCGTATGTGGCTAGGCTCCTAAAAAGTCCCACACATGTGGTATCCCCGTACTCAGGAGAAGCAGCAGAATGTATTTTAGGGTGCAATTCCACATATAACCATGGCATGTGTGAGCAATATATCATTTAGTGACAACTTTTTGTAATTTTTTTTTTTTTTTTGTCATTATTCAATCACTTGGGACAAAAAATATATTCAATGGGCTCAACATGCCTCTCAGCAATTTCCTTGGGGTGTCTACTTTCTAAAATGGGGTCATTTGGGGGGGTTTTGTACTGCCCTGCCATTTTAGCACCTCAAGAAATGAGATAGGCAGTCATAAATTTAAAGCTGTGTAAATTCCAGAAAATGTACCCTAGTTTGTAAACGCTATAACTTTTGCGCAAACCAATAAATATACGCTTATTGACATTTTTTTTACTAAAGACATGTGGCTGAATACATTTTGGCCTAAATGTATGACTAAAATTGAGTTTATTCGATTTTTCTTATAACAAAAAGTAGAAAATATCATTTTTTTTCAAAATTTTCGGTCTTTTTCCGTTTATATCGCAAAAAATAAAAATCGCAGAGGCAATCAAATACCATTAAAAGAAAGCTCTATTTGTGGGAAGAAAAGGACGCAAATTTCGTTTGGGTACAACATTGCATGTCCGCACAATTTACAGTTAAAGCAGCACAGTGCAAAATTCTGAATTCACCTCTGGTCCTTTAGCTACCAAATGGTCTGGGGCTTAAGTGGTTAAATTGCAATAAATCAACTCTAATTAGTTCTAAATGATCTTTGGGATATACAGCATGTTTTTGTGCTGTGTTTAACCACCTTTACATAAGTTTGGCAAGCATGGTCTGGGCTAGGAAATGGGCCGTTTACACTTAATTAAATACCCATTAATATTTTTATCTGTCTAGACACTAAGAACCTAAAGCACAAAATTAAAAACCCAAGGAACTCTGATTTATCACAACATATAATTAATGTTTTTTTTTTTTTTTTAGACAAATAAATACTATGCTACGGCATTATTAAAAGCATTTTTATTTTTTATTTTAAGCTGCATTGTTTTACCAATGCAGGGAAATGTTGTCAGAATTTTCCTGCACCTTTATATCTTACCCGGCGCAGGATGATGTCACTCCTGCACATGCGCAGGAGTCAGTCATTCCTGCACACTGGGACTGTGCCAGCGATGTAAATGGAGTTGCCCATGCACAGCTCAGTGTACATGTCAGAAAACACGGTGAGCCGGCGGGTAGGTGAATTTTATTTTAGAAGAGACCTTACATTTCTCTTGCATGTCAACAAAATTATACAGGCACTACCCTGAAATTAAAGATAATAGTGTAAGATTTGTATCAGTTATTTGACATGTTTAATTTCTCTTACATAGTTAATACAAACATAAAATTGTAAGATATGTAGTATTCAAGCATCAGAAGATTGTGTTTTTTTAACAGTTAATACTGTACTTATGGATTATGAGCCCAATTTTAGCCAGCAGCATTTTCCCCTAATGTAACAGAGAAATTGCTGTTTTTCTGTTTATTTCGGTTGCTTTTATGAATGTAGCTATAAAAATGACAAAAGCATATATTCTGCTGGAGGAAGCCTACTATGCATGGTGTGGTTCCAAAATCATGCAATTGCATTTCGGTGATAACATTCCGCATATTTGTATGCACACAGTATGGTCACATTTTTAGTTCTACCCTTTAATTGAAAACATTATTTGACTTTTCTCCATGGTATTGCATTATATTAGGCAGGGGATGTTTTGTAGTTCTTCCTTCATTTTACTATTGCAACAGATTATTAATCATGAGATTGCTAATTTACCATTTACTAGTCTATTAATTTAAATTTTAAGCAACTTTTCTTTTTCTCAAACAAAAAGGTTTTTATTGAACATAAGTAAAGTGACAAACAGTTCCAAAGCACAAGTAGTACATGTAATCAGTGTGGTACAGCGCACAAACAATCAATAAGTACAGTATATCCACCATTCCCCTCCGCAAACAATTGTCTCACATGGTTCTAGTACAAGCAATTACCACCAATATATTCCCCAAATCGGCATATTCAAACAGGCAACCAACATGCACAGATATATAGATCCATATGCCCTATAAGGCCTTTCAAATAGGCGATCATACACCAGATCCACCGGGACTAGACCAGGGACATTCAACTACGGGGCCCAAAGTTTATCGTATTTAGTGCGGGTCCCCCTACGCTGATATATCCGTTTTTCAAAACGAAGTGTAACCCCCATTTGTGTAATCCATTCCCTGCACTGTGGGCGGATCGGTGGATTTCCAGTGCCTTAAGATCATCATGAGAGCCTGAAATAAAGCTTGACCAATAGCCTGCTAAGAGATATCCTCCACCTGGAGGCCATCTATTATCCCCAGCAAACAAGTTTTAGGGTCTAAAGGTATCTGGACCTGGAAAGCCCCGTTAAGAGTGTCAATGACTTTCTTCCAGTACAGGTGCAGTTTAGGGCATCGCCTTAAAAGATGGATGAGATCACCATGGTCTCTACAGCATCTGGTGCAGGTTGAATCTGCACTCACCCCCATACGGGCTAGCCTAGCCGGTGTGTAGTGCACCCTAAGAAGTATATAAAGCTGTGACAGCCTTTGCGCCACGTTCAGAGAGCACATGGGGACCGCCTGCAAGGCTTCCTCCCATTGCTCATCCTCAAATGCCCCCACATCTTGTTCCCACTGAGACACTGCCTTCTGAGGGGTGTCCTGTAGGAAGAGATTCAGCAGCATGGCATAAAAACAAGATATAAATTAAGCAACTTTTCTAGTACAGTATGTGTTAAGGATCCAAAGCATACTAGGATAATTCTTGCTGCAACAACCAGCTGCCATCTAGTTAAACTAATATAGGTGATGATTAATCCCAGACTAGCTACCTGGCTATATTAGTCTTTGGCAGAATATTGTCGTACAGTAACAGCGTGTGGAGGGGATGCTTAAAGTATAATTCCGGGATATTTATTTATTACAGGTACTTATATAGTGCCATCAATTTACGCAGTTCTTCACACATATACATATTGCATATTCACGTCAGTCCCTGCCTCCGAAGGAGCTAACAATCTAAGGTCCCTAACTCACATTCATACATACTCATACTAGGGCCCATTTAGACAGGAGCCAATGAACCTACTAGCATGTCTTTGGAGTGTGGGAGGAAACTAGAGTACCCAGAGGAAACCCACACAGGCACAGGGAGAACATGCAAACTCCAGGCAGGTAGTGCTGTGGTTGAGATTCAAACCAACGACCCTAATGCTGCCAGGTGGAAGGGCTAAGCACTTAGCCACTGTGCTGCCCCTTGTCACACTAACTAATCTTAAAATTGCTCCCACCCCCTTCTAATATCTATACTAACTAACCTATAAGGAAAGAAGTATATACTTAACTATTTTCAGGCCACTCCAGGCCAGTCATGTGATCTCCCCTGGAGTTAGCTACAGGCAAGAGGCTGGAATGCCTGAGCGGTGATGTCACTCATAGATTTGCTATGGGCCATCCCTTGTCAGCAATCCCTCCTCTCCCCTGAAACAGCTGCTGGATGACAGAGGGGAGTTGATCATGTGACCGGAACAGAGCGCCCAGAAAATAGGTAAGTATAAACATCTTTCTTTGGCAGGCTTAGTTAGTATAGGTGTTAGAAAAAGGGTGAGACTAGTTTTAAAGTGGTTGTAAACCCGTTTTGTTTAGAAAAAAAAAACACCTGCAAGACAAAGCCATAATGAGCTAGTATGACTAGCATACTAGCTCATTATGCATCACTTACCTTAGATCGGGGCCCCCGAAGCCGTCCTCATCTCCCCCTCCAGCCGCAGCCATCGCTCCACAGATACCCGGAAGGTTACTTCCGGGTATCGCCGCTCCGGCCAATCACAGTGCCGCTCCGGCGCTGTGATTGGCCGGAGCGGCAAAGACGTCACTCCGCGCATGCATGCGGGAGCCGTCAAATCCGGCAAAACCGGATTTGTGAATGGGGATTAATGCACGCATGCGCCGTAGACAACGTTGTAAAACTTTTTGGCAAATATCTCCTAAACCGTGTAGGTTTAGGAGATATTTCTTGTACCTACAGGTAAGCCTTAATATAGGCTTACCTGTAGGTGCAAGTTGTAATGGAGGGTTTACAACCACTTTAAGATTTGTTAATAATATTCTGGAATTCCACTTTAAAACTTTCGGCCTTAGAAAGAATCATAACTAACTGGCTCTTTCATGGCACAATTTCCTGTGAGCTAAACACAAAGCATGCCGCAGTGATCATTGTTCATGGTGAAAGGTAAGTGTTGTAGTAAGGAATGTGGTTTATTGTAACACATCTATATATATATATATATATATATATATATATATATATATATATATATACACACACACATTCTACCCCTCAGATTTACAGCGACTGCACTTCCAAGCGCACTTTCAGTGCAATCTCAAGTGCACTTTGCACTTGTAGTTTGCACTTGTAGTGCAAAGTGGATTTGCCTTTCGTAAATAACCCCTGATGTGTTGAAAACAGAAACATTGAGCATTGCAGTTTGTTGTGTGAGGGGCTGTGTAGCTGTAGACTGGTCAGGGTGTCCATGCTGACTCATGTCCACAGCCAAAAGCGCCTACAATGGACACATGAGAACTGGACCATGGAGCAATAGGAGGTGGTCAGGTCTGATGAATCATGTTTTCTTCTACATCATGTAGATGGCCGTGAGCATGTGTTTCTGGGGAAGAGATGTCACCAGGATGCATTATGGGACGAGGGCAAGCTGGTAGATGCAGTTTGATGCTTTGGCCAATGTTCTGCTGAGAAACCTTGGTCCCCCCTTTAACGTGGATGTTACTTGACACGTATCACCTACCAAAACATTGTTGCTGACTAAGTACAAACCTTCATAGAAATGGTATTTCCTGATGGCAGTGGCCTTTTTCAGCAGGATATAATGCCCTGCCACACTGCAAAAATGGTTCACGGATGGTTTGAGAAACACAATGGGGTTTATTTACTAAAGCTGGAAAGTGCAAAATCAGGCTCACTTTTGCATAGAACCCAATCAGCTTCTAACCCCAGTTTATTCAATTAAGCTTTGGTAATAAAACCTGGAAGCTCATTGGTTTCTATGCAGAAGTGAGCCTGATTTTGCACTTTCCAGCTTTAGTAAATAAACCCCATTGAGTTCAAGATGTTAACTTGGCCTCCAAATTCTCCAGATTTTTATCCAAAAGAGCATCTGTGTGATATGCTGGAAAAACAGGTCTTATCCACAGAGGTCCCACCTAAAAAATTACAGGAATTGCTACTGACAGCTTGGTGCCAGATACAGGGATGAGCCGAACACCCCCCTGTTCGGTTCGCACCAGAACCTGCGAACAGACAAAATGTTCGTGTAAACTTTAGAACCCTATTAAATACAATGGACTCGAACGTTCGAAATCTAAAGTGTTAATTATAAAGGCTAATATGCAAGTTATTGTCCTAAAAAGTGTTTGGGGACCCGGGTCCTGCCCCAGGGGACATGTATCAATGCAAAAAGAAGTTTTAAAAACGGCCGTTTTTTTGGGAGCAGTGATTTTAATAATGCTTAAAATGAAAAAATAAAAGTGAAATATTCCTTTAAATTACGTACCTGGGGGGTGTGTATGATATGCATGTAAAGTGGCGCATGTTTCCCGTGCTTAGAACTGTCCCTGCAAAAAATGTCATTTTTGAAAGAAAAAAATGCATTTAAAACTGACTCGCGGCTATTAATGAATTGTCGGCTCCCGGCAATACATACAAAAGTCATTGATAAAAAAAAAAAAAAAAAGCGTGGGTGTTCCCCAGAATTCAATTACCAGGCCCTTCAGGTCTGGAATGGATATTAAGGGGAACCCTGCCGCAAATTAAAAAAAAAAATTGACGTGGGGTTCCCCCAAATATCCATTCCAGGCCCTTCAGATCTGGCATGGATTTTAAGGGGAACTCCACCCCAAATTTTAAAAAAAAATGGCGTGGAGTCCCCCTAAAAATCCATACCAGACCCCTTATCCGAGCACGCAACCTGGCCGGCCGCAGGGGAAAAGGGGGGGATGAGAGAGCGGCCCCCCCTCCCTCCTGAACCGTACCAGGCCACATGCCCTCAACATGGGGAGGATGTCCCCATGTTGATGGGGACAAGGGCCTCATCCCCACAACCCTTGCCCGGTGGTTGTGGGGGTCTGCGAGCGGGGGGCTTATCGGAATCTGGAAGACCCCTTTAACAAAGGGGACCCCCAGATCCCGGCCCCCCCCTATGTGAATTGGTAAGGGGTACATTGTACCCCTACCATTTCACGAAGAAAGCGTAAAAAAATGTTTAAAAAAACACACAAACACCTTGAAAAAGTCCTTTATTTAAAAAAAAAAAAAACATTCCAGCGGTGAAATCCAGTGTCCCGCGGCGATCCCGATGTCCAGCGCTGTCCTTCATTGGTTGTGCCTGAGCGGACCTGATGGGGAACTCCCTCTCAGTATTTTAAATGTATAGACCCGCCCCTTCTAAAGTTCCCCATCAGGTCCGCTCAGCGGACCAGATGCGGAACATGAGAAGGGGCGGGTCTATACATGTATTACCAAAGTGAGAGCAGTTCCCCATCAGGTCCGCCCCCTCGGTATGTCGGACCCGCCTACGTCATTGGCTTGAGCGGGGAACTTCCTTCACTATGTAAATTTAAATTACACAGTGAAGGAAGTTCCCCGCTCAAGCCAATGACGTAGGCGGGTCCAACATACCGAGGGAGCGGACCTGATGGGGAACTTTAGAAGGGGCGGGTCTATACATTTAAAATACTGAGAGGGAGTTCCCCATCAGGTCCGCTCAGGCACAACCAATGAAGGACAGCGCTGGACATCGGGATCGCCGCGGGACACTGGATTTCACCGCTGGAATGTTTTTTTTTTGTTTTTTTTTTAATAAAGGACTTTTTCAAGGTGTTTGTGTGTTTTTTTAAACATTTTTTTACGCTTTCTTCGTGAAATGGTAGGGGTACAATGTACCCCTTACCAATTCACATAGGGGGGGGCGGGATCTGGGGGTCCCCTTTGTTAAAGGGGTCTTCCAGATTCCGATAAGCCCCCCGCCCGCAGACCCCCACAACCACCGGGCAAGGGTTGTGGGGATGAGGCCCTTGTCCCCATCAACATGGGGACATCCTCCCCATGTTGAGGGCATGTGGCTTGGTACGGTTCAGGAGGGAGGGGGGGCCACTCTCTCGTCCCCCCCTTTTCCCCTGCGGCCGGCCAGGTTGCGTGCTCGGATAAGGGGTCTGGTATGGATTTTTAGGGGGACTCCACGCCATTTTTTTTTAAAATTTGGGGTGGAGTTCCCCTTAAAATCCATGCCAGATCTGAAGGGCCTGGAATGGATATTTGGGGGAACCCCACGTCAATTTTTTTTTAATTTGCGGCGGGGTTCCCCTTAATATCCATTCCAGACCTGAAGGGCCTGGTAATTGAATTCTGGGGAACCCCCACGCTTTTTTTTTTTTTTTTATCAATGACTTTTGTATGTATTGCCGGGAGCCAACAATTCATTAATAGCCGCGAGTCAGTTTTAAAAGACTTTTTTTCTTTCAAAAATGACATTTTTTGCAGGGACAGTTCTAAGCACGGGAAACATGCGCCACTTCACATGCATATCATACACACCCCCCAGGTACGAAATTTAAAGGAATATTTCACTTTTATTTTTTCATTTTAAGCATTATTAAAATCACTGCTCCCGAAAAAACGGCCGTTTTTAAAACTTCTTTTTGCATTGATACATGTCCCCTGGGGCAGGACCCCGGTCCCCAAACACTTTTTAGGACAATAACTTGCATATTAGCCTTTATAATTAACTCTTTAGATTTCTCCCATAGATTTTTCGAATTTGCCGCGAACACCCCAATTTGTTCGCTGTTCGGCGAACGGGCGAACAGGCAATGTTCGAGTCGAACATGAGTTTGACTCGAACTCCAAGCTCATCCCTAGCCAGATACCACAATATACGTTAGACGTCTAGTGACGTCTATGCCTCGATGGGTTAGGGCTGTTTTGGTGGTAAAAGGGGGACCTAGTCAACATTAGGTGGGTGGTCATAAAGTTATGGCTGATCAGTGTATGTATATGCTAAAAGAGGGCATTTTAATGGAGGAATTGCACATGAGGAGCTCTTTATGAATGAACAAGAAGAATGCCATTTTGTGATAAGAATATGGACTCAACAAAATAAAATACTAACTAAAATACCTTGCCATCAACAAATAATGCTTATCACACAGCTTCCTTCAACAAATGAGCACAACAAGGTTCACATTTTTGGGTTCTACTAGCATTGACTTCCTTTGCAGCTCTCTCCTGCGTAATATCTCTTATGCCGCGTACACACGATCGGACATTCCGACAACAAAACCGCTCAAACTTGCCTAGCATACACACGGTCACACAAATGTTGTCGGAAATTCCGAACGTCAAGAACGCGGTGACGTACAACAATACAACAAGCCGAGAAAAATTAAGTTCAATGATTCCGAGCATGCGTCAAATTGATTCCGAGAATGCGTAGGATTTTTGTGTGTCGGAATTGGATACACACGATCAGAATTTCCGACCACAACTTTTGTAGTCGGAAAAATTGAGAACCAGCTTTCAATAATTTGTTGTCAGAAATTCCGAAAGCAAATGTCCGATGGAGCCTACACACGGTCAGAATTTCCGACAACAAGCTTCCATCGAACATTTGTTGTCAGAAATTCTGATTGTGTGTACGCGTCATTAGCCACAGTGGTGTGAGATAACTTTCCTCTTCCAGGTCCTTGGATTACAAGTAGCTATAAGTAGCTGTTACTGGTTGCAGATCCTGCACTGACTGAGGTCTTAAAGTGGTTGTAAACCCACTAATCATTTTTTTTTTTACCCCACCTGCAAGAGAAAGGCATAATGAGCTAGTATGACTAGCATACTAGCTCATTATGTACCACTTACCTTAGACCGGGGCCCCCGAAGCCGTCCGTGTCCCTGTCTTGAGCCGCAGCCATCGCTGCGGCGATAGCCGTAATGTTACTTCCGGGTATCGCCGCACCAGCCAATCACAGTGTCGCTCCGGAGACGTCACTCTGCGCATGCGCGTGGGAGCCATCACATTCGGCTACGCCCAGCGATTGCTGGGAAGTAGCCGATTTTGTGAATGGGATTAACCCCATGAATGCGCCGTTGTCTACGGCGCGCATGCGCCGTAGACAGCGGCGCCTGTCATTTAACTAAATATCTCCTAAACCGTGTAGGTTTAGGAGATATTTCTTGCACCTACAGGTAAGCCTTAATCTAGGCTTACCTGTAGGTGCAAGTTGAAAAAGTGGGTTTACAACCACTTTAATGTGGGAATATCTCCACTGAAAATAAATGATCTGTATTGGCATAGGGTAGGGGTAAATTTCCCCCCTGTATTTCCCTCATATCTCTCAGCATACATAAGGGTTTATTTACTAGAGTGTGCCAAATCTGGTGCAGCTGTACATGGTAGCCAATCAGCTTCTAACTTCAGCTTGTTCAATTAAAGTGGAGGTCCACCCTAAAAAAAAAACAATAGCTAAAAAGGCAAAAAATTTATAAATAAATACATTTTTTATACTTACCAGAAATTGCTGTTACTTGGCAGATCGTCCTAATCTGCCTCTTCCTCTTCCGCGGTGAGGTTCTGTGGTCTCCTCCTCGCGAAGCCTCCTGGGAAATTGAGCCTTCTGGGACACACAGGACGGGGTTTCCATTCACAAATAGCCGTGCGCAGTAGGAAACGGGCAGTGAAGCCGTAAGGCCTGTTTCCCTTAGTGAGGATGGCGGCACCGGGACCCGGTCCGAGGGACGGATCTGCCTCGGGCGATCGACATCGTGGGCAACCTGGACAGGTAAGTGTGCTTATTAAAAGTCAGCAGCTACAGTGCTTGTAGCTGCTGACTTTTATTTTATTTATTTTTATTTATTTTTTTACTGCCAGACCTCCGCTTTAAGCTTTGACAAAAAAAAAATCTGGTAGCTAATCGCTTTCTATGCAGAGCTGGACCAGATTTTGCACTCTCCAGTTTTAGTAAATCAACCCCATTATGCGTTTACCCTTCAAGACTGCAATATAGCTATTTTTTGTTATAAAGAAGGTTTGTTACATTTATGAAATATTGTCTGACACCTCCAGGGTTTGACACTTCATATTTACTAGTATGTTAAAAAGCACTATCTGCATCGATAGAGCAAGATTCTTTCATGATTGACCATATAAGATGTTTTGCTGCTTATAGCAACTAAATACTAAATTCAGTCACATTTATACTGTGTATTTACTACAAAATGTTGTGCTTTGTTTAAATACCAGCTATATATTTTAAAGAGACCCTGCCACCAACTTAAAAATTGCAGGTAAAATCACAGAAAATCATGTACTTTAAATTGGCTACCCCCAGGAAAAGTCAATTCTCTAACACAGCCCTATCTCTTCATGTATAACATAGCCCTCTCCTCTTCTGGGAGTGTCTAATTTATTTTTGTGCTTGCCCAGCATCTCTGTTCCTCACCCCATTACATAAACTTTTAGTAGGCAAGAGCAAAGGGGAATACTATAGCGTGTCACATGATTAACATAACCCTAACTTCTAAGATCTGACAAATAAAAGATGAAAACAATATTTAAACCATATCTGAAGTCTTAAATATATATTTAATCCATCAATACTAGCTCATAGTTACCACCTTGGGGTGCCTGCATGTCAGGTCCCCTGTCAGTGGGAGCACTGCAAGTGCTGTTATAAGTATACAGCTTCTGGGTGGATAGGTGGAAAGTCTAGTCCTACCCTCTCTTATCTCCCCCTATTGCTTGGTAATGATTTCCATTACAGTAATGGGTCAACTGAGAAGTTTAGGTGACATGAATGAGCCAGCACCTAGACCCATCAAAGCATGAATTAGGTGCATTCTGGATATCAGACCATTCTGGGAATTTTTATTTGAAAATGGTACCTGCTATGTAATGTATTGGCTTTCTTCAATCATGTTTGAAAATATATAAATCATTTATACTTAAAACCTAAATACACGCCAGACACCTCGAAATATACATTTTGCTAAATTTTTATAGATTTTTTTTCTTAGATAGTCCTTGCAGCTCATACCAAAGTGAATGTAGATAAAAATGAACATCCTTTGCCTTTTGAATGACACTAGTTCTACAGTGGAGCTTGCAAGGTCAAATTTATACTACTGAAACCTTTAGGCACACAGCCTAAAGATAATCTGTTGTAAGTACTCTTTGCTCTTGTTGGAAAGCACACTGTGTAGCAGGAATGGGAATGCTCAGTTTGAATAGATCAGTTTCTATAGAGCATCCCTAAATGTTTATTTCTAGACCTTAATAAACAAATAATTATGGCCAACAATAAAAGATAACTAGGGCCAATTTACAGCAATATATTGCTTAAAGACACAAAGAAACGCTTTGGGAGGTATTGGATAAGCTTAAAAATGTCACAGTTCATAATTCAGCAATCCTATAGAGTTGTTTTATTTTCTGGTCGTTTTAAGTGAAGCCAATGACCTACCTTGAATTTATTGTCCTGGAAAACCATAAATATAGTCGAGAATCATTAAGTCAAGACCTGAAATGTGATCCTGCCCAGTTCCTAATCAGACAGCCATCTGGAAGATGAAAGAAGTCTATTTTAGCTGTAGAATGATCCAGACCCTAATTTGTAGTAACAGTCTTAACAGGCTGTTTCAGAAACATTAACCAGAGGCCATGCTCCCTTATTCAGTGGAGGTGCACTGTTTGCTGTCTTGAAACATCAGCAGCAAGCACAACCATGTATTTTTTCAGTCTGCAATTCTCCACTGCAGAATTCCAAAGGATCTCACACATGTAGCCAGGAAACTATAAATTGCCAGGAGAGTAAATCATGCTTGGCCCTAATAAAATGGTCACTCAAAAGTCAATGGACCATAGTCGCATTTGCGTCATGCTTTTTTGGCATCTGACATTTGGGCACAATTTACTTCCAGTGGCTATTGGCATACAGGTATAATTTCACTTTCTTGTAAGGGGTTAATAGAGTATGAATAAATAACTATATAAATATACAGTTATGTAATATCTACAGTAAACAATAGAACTTTAATAAAATTATTATGATGACTAGTAATAGCATATAAAAATAACAAAAGCTATCATAATACACAGGAAGGCCATGTAATTCTTTGGTGAAGTCCCAAGTGGCTTGGCAGAAATGGTAATGCAGTGAAAATAATAATAATAATCATAATAACGATAATATTAGAACATGTGTAGTCTTATGTAGTGTATTACATTTTTGTATTTCATGTTTTTGAATTAGAATGTTTCTTTTTATTTGATAAAGTGAGGAGTAAAAGATATATAAATCCTCAATATGTTTAGTTTATTGTATAATATGTTATTTATAGAGTAAACTGCTCTTTAAAGTGGAAGTAAACCCTCCTATAGTTTTCAGCCAAGAAAGCTGCCATCTTGGCCTCTGTTTAATCTACAAATGCCATGATGCTGTACATGTGATCAGTTATGACACCAGCCATTGGGTGGTTTGACAGATTGGTTGAGAGCACAACCAATGGGAGTGTTACATTTCCAGCACGTGCCTGAAAGGTAACTGTTTTATGGATGGGTTTACTTCCGCTTTAATTTTGGCAAATTCATTGGAATTAATAGAGAAGGTAAAATTAAAGTGATATTTTGTTTTGGTTTTTAAGTTGCAATTGGCTATAAATGGCGCATGAACGTTGAGAAAGCTACTTTCCCTTATCCTGGGCTCGCTCTTGAAATGATCTTTTATTGACCTCATTATTTTTGCATTTTTTCAGACAGAAGATAACAGACAGTATAAAGCTTTATGTACACTACAGCTCCTAAACTTGAGTTTAGGAGCTATTGCCGATTTTTTTGCCAAAGTTTCTAAACACATCTCCATAAAAGCCTACGTGTCAATGTACACATAGGCTTTTACCAGAGTTTAGAAACTTGTGCAGTTAGAGGACAATCAACCTCCCTCAACCTGACTCTCCTGAATGCAGAAGAATTGCGTTCAGGATAGGAAAGTTTTGACTGCCGGAAAACGCAAACTGCGGCAAAACCACAGTTTTTGCGGTCAAAGTAGGCTGTGTGTACATGAAGCATAAAAGCTTGTGTAATATTGCTAGTATGATTGTATAATTGCCTACTTATGAAAACAAAATAAAAACCTTTACTGTTAAAAAAAACTAAAAAACTAAAATGAAAAACTAAACTAATGGGAAACTACAGTGTAGAAACACTATCAAATGCACAGAAAAAAAAAAAAAAACACAAATTCAAGAACACTTAAATCAACCTAGCTACCCAATAACAAACAAAAATATGTCCTTTAAATAAAGGAAAATAATTGCAGATAAATAAGCAAAATTGATAGTTTCTGCTTCTGTTAAATCTTGCTGATGGCAAAATTAGTAATTTTGCATCAGTGTTGCTAAAATCATTCTACCCATCCTTAGTGGTTATAAACTGGAGGAATTTCTCTTTAGGAATATCTTTAGGGAAAACACCTGCCCATTCCTGATCACACATGGGACTTCCCAAAAAGTATCTTGCAACTCGGCTCACAGCTCAGGGTGCATTACCTCTTTTTATCTTCTTAGTGGTTAGAAGAAATAATCAGTCACCCAATGCAGATATTTTCTAACTAGCATGAAAATATTTGGGTCTCATAACAGGCATTTTTTTCTTTCTTTTTTTCAGTGTTCCCTAAAAAAAGTAAATAGACACATCTTCACCCAAGTGTCGCATTGCGGATGATATCATACATTTTAAGGTCGCCATTAGCTGTTTGTTTTTTAAACGGCTAATCGTTGTCCAAATCAAAATTTATAACACATTTTACATTGCTAGTATTGTTTAATATTATTGCAGAAAAATGGTCAGCTTTGTAAATACAGAAAAATACATAGCTCAATGGACAAGTGGGCCATTGCCTAGTGCAGGGATATGCAATTAGCGGACCTCCAGCTGTTGCCAAACTACAAGTCCCATGAGGCATAGCGAGACATTTGACAGCATCAAGCATGACACCCAAAGGCAGAGGCATGATGGGACTTGTAGTTTGGCAACAGCTGGAGGTCCGCTAATTGCATATCCCTGGCCTAGTGCAACAGAATGAGAAGAGGCAGCACCAAAATAGAGCTCATTACTATAACCGTGTTTGGTCTCCCCTAGACACCTCTGAGCAGATCTAAGGCTGGGTTCACATATGTGCGAATTGGCTGCGGTTTTCCCTGCATCCAAATTGCATGACAGGCAAGTGTGACCAGCTCTCAATGGAGCCGGTTCACACAGGTCCAGGGCGGCCATGGTTTGGATTGCAGAAGGCTCCTGTGCGTCTTTGAGTCCGGTTCAGGTGGGAATTTAGGCAAAAATTGGGAGGCACTGGACCCCATGCTGTGAACTGCGACCGCACATATGTGAACCCGGCCTAACAGCAGTCGGTTGTCAGATGTCTGTAGCAATCGTTGGACATAACACAAATTGTAATTTTAACCTGCATCAATCAAATTACTTTTAATTGGAAAAGATTGTTGGGAAATAGTGAAAAACACCAAAAGTGTTCAGGATTCCAGGTTCACCACACGTAGTCACGGCTAGATTATCTGCTGTTGTCGCATAAAGGCCTGGCCGGAGTGGTGTCCACCTCCATCAACGTCATGTCCTTCTCGGATCATGCGCCTGTCCACCTGACACTCCAATTGGGGCCCATGTCCCAGGCCCCCCCATCCTGGAGACTGAATGAAGCTTTGTTTTAATCGGAGGAAACCTGTTCTGAATTACTGAACACTCTTCGGGAGTACTTCTCCATTAATGGGGAGTCCGTCGACAACCCCCTGGTGGTCTGGGAGGCCCACAAGGCAGTAGTCAGGGGCACACTGATCAGAATAGGGGCCCGTCTTAAACGGGAGAGAACCCGGCGCACGGAAGAACTCCTCGCCCTGATACGTAGCCTTGAGTGTTCGCATAAGGCGAGTCTTGCAGGTGCAACCTTTCAGGATCTCCTCAAGGCCCGTGAGGAACTACGTTCGCTTTTATTCCACAAAACAAAGCAAAGACTGGCTTGGGCGCACCGCACCATGTACGAATTCTCTAATAAACCAGGGTCGCTACTGGCTAGGGCTCTGCGTGGCCCGCGCACGAAAACGTATATTTCTCATATTCTGGCCTCCTCTGGACAAAAACTGAATACGTCGTCAGACATGGCGACGGAGTTTCGTTCCTTCTATGAAGGTCTCTATAATCTCGACAAGCCCTCCCCTGCTAACTCTACCCCACTGTTGTATGTGGCCGCATCTGACATGCCAACGCTTCCTATGGAGGTATGGGAGGAGCTGGAGGAGCCCATCACGGCGGCGGAGCTGGGTGTTGCTCTGGCTAATTCAAAGCCGAGGAAGGCTCCCGGCCCCGATGGCCTGACTCCGAGGTATTACAAGACCTTTTTTGATACGCTATCGCGGCCTCTAGTCACTGCCCTCAACTCTATTACAGTGGGTAATTCTTTCCCGGTGGACACTCTGAAAGCCTATATTTCCCTTATCCCTAAGGAAGGGAAAGATCCGCTACGATGTGGGAATTATCGCCCAATAGCACTTTTAAATACAGACTTGAAACTGTTTGCCAAAATTCTGGCCAACAGATTGCTGTCTCATATACTGAGTCTCGTCCATAGAGATCAGGCAGGCTTTGTACCGCTACGGGAGCCCCGAGACAACACCATCCGAGTGGTGAACTTGATCCACGTGGCCAGGACATCCAAACGGGCCCTTCTCCTGCTGTCCACTGACGCGGAGAAGGCCTTTGACCGCGTGGACTGGGCCTTTATACGGGCCACTTTAGAGCACAATGGCCTCCGGTCATCTATGCTGGGATGGATTTTATCTCTCTACTCTCACCCCACTGCAGCGGTCAAGGTGAATGAGACTAGGTCGGACTTCTTTAATATCAGCAATGGCACACGGCAGGGCTGCCCCCTCTCTCCTCTGATTTTCATACTTTCCTTGGAGCCTCTTCTGTGCAGAATAAGGGCGGACGCAGGCATCATTGGTTACCAGAAATCCTCAGGGTCCCACAAGGTGGCCGCATTTGCGGACGATCTAATCTTCTTCCTAACGGAACCGCTTACCTCCCTCCCCAATCTGCTCCAATCTCTTCAGGAATATGGCGCTCTCTCCCTCTTTCAAATCAATCTGTCCAAATCTTCCATTCTTAATATAACGGTAGGTAGGGACATTGTTCAGCGTCTGCGATCGGCCTTTCCTCTGAGATGGGCAACTAACCTTATCCATTACCTGGGAGTCGACATCACCTCTGACCCCGCAGCCTTGTACTCGGCGAATTTCGCCCCGCTACTTCCTCGCTTGAAGGCGGATCTTCTCCACTGGCACTCACTCACGCTGACGTGGTTTGGCCGTTGCAGTGCTCTCAAGATGACTATGTTGCCAAGGGTGTTGTACCTGCTGCAGGCGCTTCCGATCCGCCTGCCCTCAGTATTTTTCAAACGTATCGACTCTATGTTCCGCGACTTCGTGTGGTCCCATCGCAAACCACGCATTAGACTTCGACTCCTCCACCTTCCGAAAAGTAGGGGGGGGTTGGCCTTCAGGACATGAAAGCCTATTACAGGGCGGCTCACCTCACCAGGTTGGTGGACTGGCATTGCCACGCAGAGGCAAAGCACTGGGTGACCATGGAAATGGAGGATTCCAGAGACACGGCCAAGAGCTGGCCTTGGATCACCACACCTCTGCCGAGGGACCTCGCTGATCATCCTACACTAGGCAGCACACTGTCTGTGGCCAGAGATGCCTTTCGGCACTCCTCTGTGTCCCCACTACCCTCCCCTATGGTGCCGGTTTTGGGTAATCCAGAATTTACACCTGGCTTTCAGAGTCCTCATTTCAAGCGATTGGTGGCAGGCGGATGGCTCCATTTGTGTGACTTTTTGGGGCCTGACGGCCAACTCTCCCCTGACGCTGGGGTGTCTGCTACAGATCCCCCTTTGGACTTCTGGAGCGGTCTACAGCTGCACAATTTTTTGCGCAGATGCCTGCGGACGCCGGGCATCTCCCGTCAACTTACTGAATTTGAAAACATCTGCCATCGCGGGGAGCCAGTAGGGCACAGTCTCTCGCTTATCTACTCCTCCTTGATTCGACCAGCAGAAGGGTTCGTTCCCCCGTTCCTCTCTAAGTGGGAAGCGGAACTCGGCATTCAATTCACCGACCCCCAGAGAGAGAAGATTCTCTACTTTGCTCAGAAATCCTCGATAGCCACCAGAGTTCAAGAGACCTGCTACAAAATTATGACCCGATGGTATAGGGTACCCACCACTCTGCACCATTTCTTTCCGCAGGTCTCCAACCTTTGTTGGCGTTGTGGCACTGCAGAGGGAACGATGCTGCATGTTTTTTGGGCCTGTCCCACACTCCCTCCTTTTTGGCTCGAGGTGGCTCGCACGATCAACCAGCTGACTGGTGTCTCTCTGGAGGGGAACCCCGCGGCCTGCCTGCTCCACCTTACAGAACGACCCATCAAGAAATACAAGGCCTCTCTTACCATTCAGCTACTGAATGCTGCCAAGGCTTGCATACCCCTCTGTTGGAGGTCGGGGAACCCGCCGGCGAAGTCCCTATGGTTTTCTAAAGTGAACGAACTAAGAGACATGGAGGATCTTACCGCCACCTTGCACAACAGGGAGGAGACCTTCCGGGAGACCTGGAGACCTTGGCAACACTTTATATACACAGACGCTTATCTCCGTGAGGTTGCGCAGTCTGACTAACCCATTGGGCTTGTCCCGCTTCCCAGTCAGGGGGCGCTACCCCTCTTTACTCTACTCTTCTACTTTCTGCTCTTATATTCTACTAAGCCTCCATTTCTCCTCCCCCTTTTCCCCTTTTGGTATTTACCCCCTCCCCTTACCTCTTACCCAATCACGGGCTATCGTGATCAGATACTGTGAATATCTTAAGGTGCATTACCTATTCTATGTGTCCCGTGCTTGGGCCCATCTGGCTATTGGGTTGTTTCGCATCCCAAACAACTGTTAAAACTTTAAAAAATGTTACTGTATTATGTATTATATAGCTTGGCATATGTTATTATCGGCTCCAGGACGCACAAGTATTTGATAGATTGCCTCCCCGGCTTCGCACACCAACTTTATCCCTATTCCGTACTTTCTTTATGTGCTTTACTTACCGTGTAAAGCCGGGGTGTCTGATATATTTACCTCATTTCCTGACCACGATTGATCTTATTGTCTGATTTTTATTATGTATCTCCGCTATATGTGCTAATTGTTGAACACACTTTCTATTTAAAAAAAGGAATTAAAAAAAAAAAAAAAAAGTGTTCAGGATTAATCTATTGCTTAACGCACCAAATAATCAGCTTGAAAGACATCAGAATTTTCCAGCCCATCCACCCACTTTCACCTTTAATTTGGTTCTGCAAAACTGGCCAACAGCAATTGAAATGTTAATAAAAGCCAATTGGAATATGCTAGATTCAGTCAACATATCGAAAGGCTTGTTTCATTGATCAATATGATCAATACATGTATAGCCATCATAAAGCTACAAGTAAAGTCTAAAATCCCCAATCTCAGTCCAGGCAAAATGAGGAAGGTGTTGGAAGATGGAACCCATTCATGTTACTTCATGGAGGAGTCTAGCACAATAAAACATTGCAGAAGATAAAAGGGATCTGTATTATAATTTGGGTTTAGGTTTCTTTTAAAGCAACTTAAGTGACTATTTAAATTAACTTCCACTTACTTCAAGGATTTATAGTCACAGTAGCTTCCACACTGGGAAAATTAACGTGACTGGGCATGGCCTCCAGGCAAGATGCTAAATAATCTGGATATGAGAATTTATTATCCTACAAGACATGTGCGGGCAGACTCTGATATTTAGTGACCTGCAATGACCTTGCATAACAATCAAAATAAATCAGATATAATTATTACATGGGGAGATGTGTTTGTAATTGATGACAAATATCTGAGTGCAGTGTATTGTATGCATATTCTTTTCCCTGTCAAGTCTGTTGTGCCTTAGGACAGAAATTAAGATTTTGATTTAGGATTACAATAACTGCCATTTTGTAATGCAATTGAGTTTACAAATATGAGATCTACAGGTTATACATAAATTGTATTTACTGAGAGTAGGGACGAGAAGATAAGAAGATTTTGGTAAAATTGATTTCCATGTGAAATTTTAGATTTTGTTAAAACTGGAACTTTCAATTACACTAATTGAGCTACTAAGGTAACATTTTATTTTCTTTCCCTTTCTTTATCATTTCTTTAACCACTTCAAGTCTGGACACTTTCACCCCCTCCAGTCCAAGCCATTTTACAGATTTCAGCGCTACCGCACTTTGAATGACAAATGCAACACTGTACTCATATGAAGTTTTTATTGTTTTTTCACACAAATAGAGCTTTCTGTCAGGTCACCTGTGGCCAGATGACAGATGCACACCGTGGGGGGTCAGGAGTACACCACAAGCTAGTGAACCCTATGGCTGACTGCTGCGGATAGGAAACTAGGTGGTTGTGGAAAGCAGGACCAGAGGAGCACAACCGGGATCCCACAGGTAGCTAGAGCCGAGATTCCCCAGGGCGCGGAGTCTAAGACCCAGCAGGTCTTCTCCAGAGCCTCTAGTGGTGAGGATGTTACGCTGCAGGCTGGGTCCAGGTCGCGGCCCCTAGAGTCCCCTAGCTCACGCCCCGAAGGGTAAGGAGGAGAGAGGGGAAGCAGCAGCACAGGATACAAGAATAGTGAGGGGAAAGCCAAGGTCTGGGCAACAAGCAGACAAGGATAAATGAAGGACAAGCCAAAGGTCAAGGGTAACAAGCAGACAGGGATAGTCGGGAACAAGCCAATATCGTAACACAGAGACAGCCGTAGCACACGGCAGGCAGGAACCCAAACACACAATGCTTAACAAACATGTTGATCAGCAAAGCAGGCTTGCAGTGCACAAGTTAATATAGTGTTCTGTGATAGGCCCTGGGGTGGAGTCAGGCTGGGAGGAGATTATAAAGGAAGCCAGGTGAAGGGGTCTGGCCTCTAAGATGAACACATGAGGAGGAAAGGTAAGATGGCAGACAGACATTAGTGCATATCCATGACAGTACCCTCCCTCTTACGAGGCCTCCCCCTTCCCCGTCTGGGCCCAGGTTTAGAGGGAAACTTCAGATGAAACTCCTTTAACAGACGAGGTGCAAAGACCTCAGATGCAGCGATCCAAGACCTCTCCTCAGGACCAAACCCTTTCCAATGAACGAGGTAATGAAGAACGCCTTTACAGAGTCGGGAGTCCAGAATTTGACTGACCTCGTACTCCTGATTATCCTCAGAGACAGGCGCAACGGTAGGGAGAGGACGAGAGAATATATTGAGGACTAAAGGCTTTAGAAGGGCAACATGGAAGGAGTTAGTGATTTTAAGGCTCTTAGGAATCTGGAGTTTGAAACAAACCGGGTTCAGTTTAGCAGTTACAGTGTATGGCTCAATGAATCGTGGAGCAAACTTCAGAGAAGGAACTCGGAGCTTGATGTTCCTGGTGGAGAGCCAGACTTTGTCCCCTGGCTGAAGAGAAGGCGGTTTACGCCTGCGGCGGTCGGCAAAGCCTTTGAATTTTTCAGCAGCTGCCCGGAGGGAATCATGAACGTCACCCCAAACGGAATTGAGAGACTTCTGAACTGAAGCCAAAGCTGGAATATCTGGAGAACAGATCATGGGAAGAGGAAGTTGAGGGTGTTTTCCATAAACTGTGAAAAAGGGTGTCTTCTGCGAACTGGTATTCACATGATTGTTATGGGAGAATTTTGCCCACGGGAGTAAAGAGGACCAATCGTCATGATGAGAAGACACAAAGGTGAGAAGAAAGACCTCTACCTCCTGATTAACCCTCTCAGTCTGTCCATTGGATTGAGGATGGTAAGAAGAGGAAAAATCCAAGACAATATTGAGGGATTTTCAAAAGGCTCTCCAAAAATGAGATGTAAATTGGACTCCCCTGTCGGAAACAATATGAGAAGGAACCCCATGGAGGCGGAAAAATTCTCGAATAAAAACCAAGGCAGGAGCAGAAGGAAGACCAGGAAGAGGAACAAAATGAACCATCTTGGAGAACCGATCGATTACCACCCAAATGACTGTATTATTCTCAGACAGTGGGAGGTCGGTGATAAAATCCATGGCAATATGAGCCCAGGGCTCCTTAGGAATGGGCAAGGGCATGAGGAGACCAGCAGGAGCTTGTGTGGAGGAATTAGACTGAGCACAGACATGACAAGCCTTTACGTAGTCTTTGATATCTGAGCGGAGATTAGGCCACCAGTAGTGACGACTGATGAGTAAGAAGGATCGGAGGAATCCAGAATGACCTGCCACCTTGGAATCATGTCCCCAACAAAGGATCTTGGCTCTTATCTCAGTGTGGACAAAGGTCTTACCAGGAGGAATTTAAGACGCCAGGGTGGTAGAATGGGCAACAATGCACGAGGTTGGAATGATCGGCTCAGGTTCAGGGGCGGACTCCTCGTCCAAAGTGTCAAATGACCTACAGAACGCATCTGCCCGGCCGTTGCAGGAACCAGGTTTGTAGGTAATCGTGAAATTAAAACGGGCAAAGAAGAGACTCCACCTGGCCTGTCTGGGATTCAGACGTTTAGCATTCTGTAGATACTGTAAATTCTTGTGATCCGTAAAGATCGTTATGGAGTGAGGGGAACCCTCCAAGAGATGACGCCACTCCTCTAACGCCAATTTAATTGCGAGAAGTTCCCGATCACCGATGGCATAATTCCTCTCTGCCTGAGAATTTTTTTTGGAGAAGAACGCACATGGTTGACGTTTCTTCTCAAAGAAATGAAGAAGCACAGCTCCCACCCCCATTGAGGAAGCGTCCACTTCAATAAAAAATGCATCCCCAGGATTTGGTCTTCTCAAGAGAGGTCCAGAAACAAAGGCCTGTTTCAGGTCGTGAAATGCAGAGACAGCTTCGGGAGGCCAGACTTTGGCATTCGCACCCTTCTTGGTCAAAGCGATAATAGGCGCGGCAATGGAAGAGTAATTCCTTATGAACTGCCTATAATAATTTGTGAAGCCAAGAAAGCGCTGTGTGGCCTTGAGGCTAGCAGGAAGAGGCCAGTTGGTAATAGCCAAGACCTTCCCAGGATCCATACAAAGACCCGAACATGAGACAAAGCACCCCAGAAACAGGACCTCAGAACATTCAAAGGAACATTTCTCCAGCTTGGCATAGAGATTGTTCTCTCTAAGACGCTGAAGTACAGTGCGGACATGGTTTCTGTGGATGAGCAGATTTTCAGAAAAGATCATGATGTCATCAAGATAGATGACAACAAATTGGTACAGCAGATCTCTGAAGATTTAATTGACAAAGTTTTGAAACACGGCTGGGGCATTACACAAACCAAAAGGCATCACCAGGTATTCGTAATGCCCGTCTCTAGTGTTGAATGCGGTCTTCCATTCGTCACCCTCCCGTATTCAAATGAGATTGTACGCGCCTCTGAGATCCAACTTGGTGAAAATGGAGGCACCCTTCAACCTATCGAATAAATCAGATATTAAGGGTAAGGGGTATCGATTTTTAATAGTAACCGCGTTTAAACCTCGATAGTCGATACAGGGTCTTAGGGTACCATCCTTTTTGGAAACGAAAAAGAACCCTGCCCCTGCAGGCGATGCGGATTTCTGGATGAAACCTCTCTCCAGATTCTCTGCGACATACTCAGACATGGCCTGGGTCTCTGGGATGGACAGAGGGTAGGTACGACCCTTGGGCAGAGTTGCTCCAGGGACAAAGTCAATAGCACAGTCAAAAGACCTGTGGGGAGGAAGCACCTCAGCTGATTTCTTACAGAACACATCCCGGTAATCGCTGTATGCTGCGGGAAGATCAGAAGAAACAGAAGTGGTAGCAACCGGAAGTCTCTCCTTGGGGGCCACCTTGAGAAGACATGACGAGAAACATGAGGGATCCCAAGCCAGGACCTGCCCAGAGACCCAGTCCACATGTGGAGAGTGGAGCTGTAGCCAAGGGAGGCCCAATACAATGGGGGTAGAGGCCTTGGGTAGAATAAGAAAGGATATCCACTCCTGGTGGAGAACCCCTACCGACATCATAATGGGTAGCGTCTGGAAGCGAATAGGGCCCCCTGGGAGAACAGTGCCATCAATTGCCGAGACTACCAATGGGGTAGCGAGAGGTGAAAGGGTAAGCTTCATGGAAGAAGCAGTTCCCCAATCCATAAAATTGCCGGCAGCCCCGGAATCCAGATATGCAAGGGTTGATTGAGGAGAAGTACCTACATGAAGGCACACCGGCAGGAGAAGACGAGAAGGTGAGGTTTCTGGGTCCAATACCCCACCTTCCAAATGTATGAGGGCCGAGCATTTCCCGGACAGAAGCGAGCAGGAGTCACGAAAATGACCCTTGCCCCCACAATAGAGGCACAAGCCCAGGGTTCTGCGCCTAGCACGTTCTTCGGGGGTTAGTCTGGTCCGGCCCAGCTGCATAAACTCCTCAGCAGGCAGAAGATGCTCCATGGGACGAAGGGAGGGGAGCTCAGACTGGCTAGGGTCCAGGGAGTGCTGGCGTCTTCTCTCTAGGGACCTCTCCTGAAAACGAATGTCGATCTGATTGCACAAAGAAATTACATCGTCCAGACCGACGGGGATGGCTCTTCCCGCTAATTTGTCTTTCACTCAGTCAGAGAGGCCATGTAAAAAGGTAGCGACCAGGGCCTCATTGTTCCAGCTCAATTCAGCTGTGTGGATACGGAACTGAAGAGCACATTGTCCCACAGAACTAGATTCTTAGCGAAGACGTAAGAAAGCACTAGCCGCTGAAGAAGCCTGAGCCGGCTCCTCGAAGATGTTACGAAAGAGCTCCAAGAAGTCGGACAGGCTGGAGACCACCGGATCATTCTTTTCCCACAGGGGGGCAGCCCAGGCTAAAGCTTCACAGGAGAGGAGGGAGATGATATAGGCTACCTTGGCCTGATCAGACAGGAAGTTTTGAGGCTGAAGCTCAAAATGAATTGTACATTGGCTGAGAAACCCCCTGCAGGCCTTGGAGTCCCCAGAGAAACGGAACGGAGCTGGCAGTTCTAGTGAGTGTGTGGCTGCGACTGGTGCGAAAGGCGCAGCCGCTGGTTGTACTTGAGGTTGCGGATTTGGGGTTCCCAAGGAGACATGAAGCTGCTCGAAGCGAGAAGCCAGAACTTGGAGGAATTGCATCACCTGAGTCTGATCAGATTCCTTGGTCTCAAGTCTACGGACTATGCCCTGTAATGGATCATCCGCGGGGAGCGGCATGTCAGCCGGGTCCATGGCTGATCAAACTGTCAGGTCACCTGTGGCCAGATGACAAATGCACACCGTGGGGGGTCAGGAGTGCACCACAAGGTAGTGAACCCTATGGCTGACTGCTGCGGATAGGAAACTAGGTGGTTGTGGAAAGCGGGACCAGAGGAGCACAACCGGGATCCCACAGGAAGCTAGAGCCGAGATTCCCCAGGGCGCGGGGTCTAAGACCCAGCAGGTCTTCTCCAGGGCCTCTAGTGGTGAGGATGTTACGCTGCAGGCTGGGTCCAGGTCGCGGCCCCTAGAGTCCCCTAGCTCACGCCCCGAAGGGTAAGGAGGAGAGAGGGGTAGCAGCAGCACAGGATACAAGAATAGTGAGGGGAAAGCCAAGGTCTGGGCAACAAGCAGACAAGGATAAACGAAGGACAAGCCGAACGTCAAGGGTAACAAGCAGACAGGGATAGTCGGGAACAAGCCAATATCGTAACACAGAGACAGTCGTAGCACACGGCAGGCAGGAACCCAAACACACAATGCTTAACAAACACGTTGATCAGCAAAGCAGGCTTGCAGTGCACAGGTTAATATAGTGTTCTGTGATAGGCCCTGGGGTGGAGTCAGGCTGGGGGGAGATTATAAAGGAAGCCCGGTGAAGGTGTCTGGCCTCTAAGATGAACACATGAGGAGGAAAGGTAAGATGGCAGACAGACATTAGTGCATATCCATGACACTTTCTTTTGGTGGTATTTAATCACCGCTGTTTTTTTTTTGCTAAATAAATTAAAAAAGACCGAAAATGTTGAAAGAATAAACATTCTTGCTTAGCTTTTGTTATAAAACTTTGCAAATAAATAATCTTTCTTTAGAAATTTAGGCCAAAACAGTGTATATTATTTAGTCTGTGTGAAAATGATAGAGTCTACAAACTATGGGATATATCTGAAAATTGATCAGTTGAGACCCTGAAATGCTGGACGCTGGTAGGAAGTATTACAGTGATCAGGACACTAGTATGGGGTATGGAAGTGATCAGGACGTTGGTATGGCGGTGATCAAAACTCTGGTATTGGGGTGATCAGGACGCTGGTATGGGGTATGTTGGTGATCAGGACGCTGGTATGGCCTATGGGGTGATCAGGACACTGGTATAAAGTATGGCGGTGATCATGATGCTGGTATAAGATATGGCAATGATCAGGATGCTGGTACAGCATAGTGGATGATTAGAATGGTAGTATATGGTATGGCAGTGATCAGGATGCTAGTATGGCATATGGAGTGATCAAAACGCTGATCTTGGGTATGGCGGTGAACAGGACACTGGTATGGGGTATGGTGGTGATCAGGGCGCTAATATGGTGTTTGGCGGTGATCAAGGTGCTAATATGGTGTATGGCGATGATCACGGCACTGGTATGGTGTATATCAGTGATTAGGGCACTAGTATGGTGTATGGTGGTGATCAGGACACTAGTATGGCGTATGGCGGTGATCAGGGCACTGGTATGGCGTATTGGTGGTGATCAGGATGTTGGTATGGCAAATACTGGTGATCATGGTACTGGTATGGGGTATAGCGGTGATCAGGACACTGGTATGGCAGTGATTAGGACATTGATATGGTGTATTGTGGTGTTTCTGTAGACACTG
The DNA here is from genome assembly GCA_029206835.1 of Rana muscosa. Classification (NCBI taxonomy): domain Eukaryota; kingdom Metazoa; phylum Chordata; class Amphibia; order Anura; family Ranidae; genus Rana; species Rana muscosa. The sequence goes on along the minus strand of CM055122.1, from coordinate 175,174,857 downwards.
GGACAGGTGAGAGGGGCTGGCTGCATTGTTTATTATGACTACACTGGGGCAGTGATCAGGGACACTGGGGCAGGCTGGCACTGCAGTTTATGAGTGTACAAGCAGCCTGACAGGCTGCTGTACACTAACAGGCTGCAGCATTGGTTCTCTCTGCTCTCACAGTGAGAGCAAAGAGAACTGATCTTTACTTTCGCTTTCCATTGTTTATTATGTGATCGCTCTGATTGGACACAGCAATCACATAGTAAAACAACTTCCTATCACCCAGACACAGTGGTATTGTGATCCGCTATGCCCAGGTGACATACTGACTGCCAGGCTCCTGGGTGCACGCTCTGTGAGCCGCGCAGGAGCCGCCAATGCGAGGTGATGTGAGGGTATATTACCCACATCAGCGCTGCCTCCTGTCCACTGTTTATAGGTATTGGGTGGACGGGAAGTAGTTAATTAGAGGGTGCATTTAGGATACTGTAGTTTATTTAATTTAGTGTTTTTTGCAATTATATATTTTTTTCTTTATTTTGTGTATTTGATCATTATTTGTGTACTGCTCCTTTAAATTTATATTACTTTTTTCACTTTTTGATTTCTTTAAAAAAATATAAAATAATGATACATGAACATATTCAGGATAGTTAAAAGGGGATTGCATAACCCTCAGGAGCTATTCATAGCTCATTACACCCTTAAAAAACAACAAAAGCCAGCTTAACTTTGCCTTCTCATTGAGGTTGATTTACTAAAGGCAAATAGACTGCTTACTTTGGAAGGGAAGCTTGGGATGGGAATGAAGTGAAGCTCTGCTGACATTTATCACTCAATCAAGTGCAAGCAAAAATAATGTTTTTATTTTCCTTACACACATTTGGGTATTATTTGTGAAATTTCACCACATTCACTAATCTCTGGGAAAAATGGCCATGCATAATGCAATTTCCCTTGTAAAGTGGACAGCCTATTTGCCTTTAGTAAATCAACCTCATTCACAAATGCATTTGCCCAAAAAATCCTTCATGCTCGGCTCCAGGACTTCTCCCAAACTTCTCCCATCCTTTGGAACTCCCTACCCCAATTTGCCCGACTATCTCCTAGTCTGTCCTTCTATAGACGAGCCATGAAAACCCTTCTGTTTAACCACTTCCCACCCAAGGACGTCATATGATGTCCTGGACTTTCAGTGGGGATATCTGAATGATGCCTGCAGCTACAGGCATCATTCAGATATCCATCTTTTCAGCCGGCGATTCTGTGAACCATAAGAATGATCATAGCGGCAGTTCCACCGCTTGATTGTTCTTATAGGCGACAGGAGGGGACGTCCCCCCTCCCGCCGCCATCCGGTGCTTCTCTGGGCTCTCCCGTGCCATCGGGGACCCCGGAGAAACGATCTGCCGGCGCCGGATGGGAAGCATAGAGATGGCTGGTGACCAGATGGTCACCAGTCATCTCTATGACCGTCGGCGGCCCGGGCGCAACGTTAGGACGTCACGCCCGGGCACCCGGAAGTAAACAAAGCCGCAATCGCAGCTGTCGGCAGGAGATCAGTGATTTTTTTTTCACAATCTCATGCTTTCCAGCCTGGAGGAGAGATGTGGGGTCTTATTGACCCCGCTTCTCTCCATAAAGAGTACCTGTCACGAAACATTCCTATTACAAGGGATGTTTACATTCCTTGTAATAGGAATGAAAGTGATCAAAAAAAAAAAAGAAAAAAAAAGAAAAATTAAGTAAAATAATTTTAAAAAAAAATTTCAATCGCCCCTGTCCCTAGTAGCTTGCGCTCAGAAGCGAACACACACGTAAAAAGTTGCAATGACCACCATTTTATTCCCTAAGGTGTCTGCTAAAAAAACATATATAGTGTTTGGGGGTTCTGAGTAATTCTCTAGCCAAAAAATTATTATTTTTGCATGTAGGAGAGGAGTGCCAGAATAGGCTCAGTATTGAAATGGTTAAAGAAGCCTATCTTGCTACTAACTAATACACTGTGTTTTTACTTTCTCCATCAGCTCCATCCCGCTGTTATTACCTCTTGTATTACTTGACCCACCCTCTAAGATTGTAAGCTCTAATGAGCAGGGCCCTATGATTCCTTTTGCACCAATTGTATTGTAACTGTAATTATTATTATTATACAGAATTTATATAGTGCCAACAGTTTGCGCAGCGCTTTACAATGTAGGGAGACACTACACCAACAGTACAATTAAAAACAAGAGGATCAGAGGAGCCCTGCTTCTGCGAGCTTACAATCTAAGAGGGAGGGAGTGGGGAAACAAAAGGTAGGGACTGTGAGGGATGAACTGATGAGGGGAGTAGAAGATTTGGTTGTTAGCTGGAGGCAGGATAGACCTCCCTGAAGAGATGGGTTTTCAGGGATCGCCTAAAAGTGGACAGAGTAGGAGATAACCAAACAGAGTGGGGTAATGAGTTCCAGAGGGGGGAGAGGCTCTGGAGAAGTCCTGGAGATGAACATGGGAGGAAGAGACAAGGTAGCTAAATAGCAGAAGGTCTTGGGAGTATCAGAGAGGACGGTTCGGATTACATTTGGAGATAAGATTGGTAAAGTCCCTGGTCATCTCTCGCCTCGACTACTGCAACTCCCTCCTCATTGGATTACCTTAACATAGACTATCCCTCCTTCAGTCCATCATGAATGCTGCTGCAAGACTCATACACCTTACCACCCATTCAGTGTCCTCCACCCCTCTCTGCCAATCCCTCCACTGGCTCCCACTCACCCAACGAATAAAATTCAAAGTACTAACAATAATTTACAAAGCCACCCACAACTTGGCCCCCAGCTACATCACTAACCTAGTCCCAAAATACCAACCAAGCCGCTCTCTTCGGTCCTCCCAAGACCTTCTGCTCTCTAGCTCCCTTGTCACCTCCTCCCATGCTCACCTCCAGGATTTCTCCAGAGCTTCTCCCATCCTTTGGAACTCCCTACCCCAATCTGTCCGAATGTCCCCTAATCTATCCATATTTAGACGATCCCTGAAAACACTACTCTTTAAAGAAGCATATCCTGCTTCTAACTAACTTGTACTTCCTGATTCAGCTCATCCCCCCACAGCTATTACCTTTTGTATCAATTGACCCTCCCTTTTTAGATTGTAAGCTCTAATGAGCAGGGCCCTCTGATTCCTCTTGTACCAAATTTTAATGTAACTGTAATGTCTGCCTTTATTTTGTAAGGCGCTGCACAAACTGTTGGCGCTATATAAACCCTGTATTATAATAATAATAATAATAATAATGTAGCTCAGGGCCGAATTGTGAATGGCTTTGTACGTTATTGTTAGTGTTTTGAATTTTATTCGTTGGGCAATGGGAAGCCAGTGGAGGGATTGGCAGAGAGAAGTGGTGGATACTGAATGGTTGGTAAGGTGGATGAGTCTGGCAGTGGCATTCATGAAGACTGAAGAAGGGATAGTGTGTGGAGAGGTAGGCCAATGAGGAGGGAGTTACAATAGTTAAGGTGAGAGAACACAAGGGAGTGAATAAGTTGCTTAGTGGTCTCAACAGTTAGAAAGGGGTGTATTTTGGAGATGTTTCAGAGGTGAAGTCTGGAGGATTTGGATAGTGATTGGATTTGGGGCTGAAAGGACAGGTCAGAGTCTAGGATTACACATAGTACCTTGGCATGAGGGGAGGGACTGATGGTTGTATTATTGATCTTGATGGAGAAGTCAGGGGAGGGGCACAGACTGGAGAAAAAATTATGAGCTCGGTTTTAGAAAGATTGAATTTGAGGAAGTGGTTTAACCACTTAACGACCGCCCACCGCCGATTTACGTCGGCAGAATGACACGGACAGGCAGAATCACGTAGATCTACGTGATCGCCTTTGTGCAGTTGGGGGGTCCATCCGGACCCCCCTTCACTGCAGTGAGCGGCCGTTAAGTGTTCGGGAGCGATCAGGCATGAGGGGGGGGGCGCTCGATTCCGCCCCCCCCTCGCGATCGCTCCCGGCCAATGAAAATGCTTCCTCCGCCATGTGATGTAAACAAGGCTGGAGGAAGTGATGTCATCTCCCTCGCCGCGGTCTTTCCGTTCCCGGCGCCGAGCAGAGAAGAAGCAGGTTAGTGCACCAACAGTCCACTGACACGTAGGTACACATAGGCACACAAATCACCCCCCAGTCACCCCCAGATCACCCCCCAGGTCACCCCAAAGCCCCCAATCACAGTGTCACTGATTGCAGTGATCATTTATTTTACTGATCACTGCATTTAGTGTCATCTGTGATTGTAAAAAGTTGCAGGGCAGTTAGGATTAGGCCCCTTTAGGTCCAGGGTAGCCCCCTAACCCCCCCTAATAAAGGTTTAACCCCTTGATCACCCCCCAGGTAACCCTTTCACCCCCTAACTTCAGCGTCACTAAGCGATTGTTTTTCCGATCGCTGTATTCGTGTCGCTGGTGTTTTAGATAGGCAGTTATTTTTTTTTAGGTTCGCCGCAGGTTTTTATTAGAGTCAGGTACCCCCATATATTATTTTAACCCCCTGATTGCCCCTAGAGTTAACCCTTTCACCAGTGATCGCCGTATAAGCGTCACTGGTGTCACTGGTTAGCCAGTAAGTTATTTAGTTATTTAGGTTACCCGTCAGGTTTTTATATAGTGTCAGGTACCCCCATATTTAACCTAATAAAGGTTTTAACCCCCTGATTGCCCCTAGTTAACCCTTTCACCAGTGATCACCATATAAAGGTTACGGGTGACGCTGGTTGATTAGTTTGCTTTTTATAGCATCAGGGCACCCGCCGTATATAACCCAATAAAGGTTTAACCCCCCTGATCGCCCGGCGGGTGAGATCAATTAGGTTTTAGCGCCAGAGAGGGTCTGCGTCGCCCCAGGCAGTGTTAGGTTAGTGACAGTAACGCTAACACCCACGCGCAAAGCATACACCCCCCTTAGTGGTATAGTATCTGATCAGATCTGATCAGATCTATACTAGCATCCCCAGCGGTTTAGGGTTCCCAAAAACGCAGTGTTAGCGGGATCAGCCCAGATACCTGCTAGCGCCTGCGTTTAGCCCCTCCGCCCAGCCCAGCCCAGAACAGCCCAGCCCACCCAAGTGCAGTATCGATCGATCACTGTCACTTACCAAACACAACACACATAACTGCAGCGTTCGCAGTGCTTGGTTTTTGGGGCCCTGTACGCGGCTAGGCTCCCAAAAAGTCCCACACATGTGGTATCCCCGTACTCAGGAAAAGCAGCAGAATGTATTTTGGGGTGCAATTCCACATATAACCATGGCATGTGTGAGCAATATATCATTTAGTGACAACTTTTTGTTCATTTTATTTTTCTTTTTGTCATTATTCAATCATTTGGGACAAAAAAAAAAAATATTCAATGGGGTCAACATGCCTCTCAGCAAATAGCTTGGGGTGTCTACTTTCCAAAATGGGGTCATTTGGGGGGGGTTTTGTGCCATCTTGGCATTTTATGGCCTTCAAAACTGTGATAGGTAGTGAGGAGTGAAATCAAAAATGTATGCCCTTAGAAACCTTGAAGGCGGTGCTTGGTTTTTGGGGTCCCGTACGCGGCTAGGCTCCCAAAAAGTCCCACACATGTGGTATCCCCGTACTCAGGAAAAGCAGCAGAATGTATTTTGGGGTGCAATTCCACATATAACCATGGCATGTGTGAGCAATATATCATTTAGTGACAACTTTTTGTACATTTTTTTTTTCTTTTTGTCATTATTCAATCATTTGGGACAAAAAAAAAAAATATTCAATGGGGTCAACATGCCTCTCAGCAAATAGCTTGGGGTGTCTACTTTCCAAAATGGGGTCATTTGGGGGGGTTTTGTGCCATCTTGGCATTTTATGGCCTTCAAAACTGTGATAGGTAGTGAGGAGTGAAATCAAAAATGTATGCCCTTAGAAACCTTGAAGGCGGTGCTTGGTTTTTGGGGTCCCGTACGCGGCTAGGCTCCCAAAAAGTCCCACACATGTGGTATCCCCGTACTCAGGAGAAGCAGCAGAATGTATTTTGGGGTGTAATTTCACATATGCCCATGGCATGTGTGAGCAATATATCATTTAGTGACAACTTTGTGCAAAAAAAAAAAAGTTTGTCATATTCCCGCAACTTGTGGCAAAATATAAAATATTCCATGGACTGAACATGCCTCTCAGTAAATAGCTTGGGGTGTCTACTTTCCAAAATGGGGTCATTTGGGGGGATTTTGTGCTATTTTGGCATTTTATGGCCTTCGAAACTGTGATAGGTAGTGAGGAGTGAAATCAAAAATTTGCGCCCTTAGAAATCCTGAAGGTGGTGCTTGGTTTCCGGGGTCCCGTACGTGGCTAGGCTCCTAAAAAGTCCCACACATGTGGTATCCCCGTACTCAGGAGAAGCAGCAGAATGTATTTTGGGGTGCAATTCCACATATAACCATGGCATGTGTGAGCAATATATCATTTAGTGACAACTTTTTGTAATTTTTTTTTTTTTTTTGTCATTATTCAATCACTTGGGACGAAAAAAAAAAATATTCAATGGGCTCAACATGCCTCTCAGCAATTTCCTTGGGGTGTCTACTTTCCAAAATGGGGTCATTTGGGGGGGTTTTGTACTGCCCTGCCATTTTAGCACCTCAAGAAATGAGATAGGCAGTCATAAATTTAAAGCTGTGTAAATTTCAGAAAATGTACCCTAGTTTGTAAACGCTATAACTTTTGCGCAAACCAATAAATATACGCTTATTGACATTTTTTTTACTAAAGACATGTGGCTGAATACATTTTGGCCTAAATGTATGACTAAAATTGAGTTTATTCGATTTTTCTTATAACAAAAAGTAGAAAATATCTTTTTTTTTCAAAATTTTCGTTCTTTTTCCATTTATATCGCAAAAAATAAAAATCGCAGAGGCAATCAAATACCATTAAAAGAAAGCTCTATTTGTGGGAAGAAAAGGACGCAAATTTCATTTGGGTACAACATTGCATGTCCGCACAATTTACAGTTAAAGCAGCGCAGTGCCGAATCCCAAAAACAGGCTTGGTCCTAATGGCCCGAAATGGTCCGGGGCTTAAGTGGTTAACATCCATGTTGATATGTCAGTTAGTAAGTTAGTAATGTGAGAGGAGACTAAAGGAGTGAGGTGAGGAGTAGAGAGATAGATTTGTGTGTTGTCAGAATAGAGGTGGTACTGGAAGCCATGGGAGTTTATTAACAGACCAAGGGAGGAGGAGTAAATGGAGAAGAGAAGGGGTCAGAGGACAGAAACTTGCGGTACCCCTACAGAAAGAGTAAGTGGAGAGGAGGAAACAGAGTTATAGGTCACACTGAAGGAGCGCTGTGATAGGTAGGAGGAGAGCCAGGAGAGAGCAGAGTCTTGAAGGAGTGGATTTTTTTGATGAGGAGGGGATGGTCGACAGTATCAAAGGCTTGCAGAGAGGTCGAGTAGTATGAGTATGGAGTAGTGGCCATTGGTTTTAGCAGTTAGTAGGTAAGTAATCAGTTTCAGTAGGGCAGGTTCAGTGCAGTGTAGCAAGCGAAAGCCAGACTGTAAGGGGTCAAAAAGGTTGTCAGTGAGGTAGGAGCCAAGACGTTTGTAGACTTAAGCCTCGTACACACGAACGAGTTTCTCGGCAAAAACCAGCAAGAAACTTGCTGGCAGAGATTTTTTGCCGAGAAATTCGTTCGTGTGTATGGTTTCTCGTCAAGAAAAGCGACAAGAATCTCGACGAGAAAATAGAGAACCTGCTCTCTATTTTCTCGTCGAGATTCTCGTCAGCCTGTTTCTCGACGAGAAAATTGTGTGTGTGTACACTTACCTTTTCGCCGGGAAGCCCGCGCATGCTCGAAATGACTTTGACGCATGCGCGGTAGCTTCCTAGGCATAGATAGGGTATACCAAGATGGCGGCGACGGCATCGAATGTGACGAGCGCATGCTCGTCGTAGTCGATGACGTCACCGCGTACGCTCCATTCAAAGAACCGCGGGTTCTTTGAATCGAGCGTGTGTACACTCGGCCGGGACAATTTTCTTGTCCAAGAATCTCGTCGAAAAAAAACGACATGTTGTTTTCGACGAGAATCTCGGCCGTGTGTACGAGGCCTAAGCATTCTAAAAGTTTGGACGCAAACGGGAGCAAGGAGATGGGTCTTAAGTTGTTTAGGCTGGTGGGATCCAGTGAGTGCTTTTTAAGTATGGGGGTGATCAGGGCATGTTTTAGAGGGGTGGGGAAGGTGCCAGTAGAGAGGGAGATATTGAAGATGTGAGTGAGGGAGCATAAGATAGAAGAAGAGGGTGACTGCAGTAGATGTGAGGGAACAGGATCCAGGGCACAGGTGGTAAGGCGGGTTTTCGGAGAAAACTTTAGAGACCTCTTCAATAGTAGCAAGGTCAAAAGAGGAGAGTGTTGAGAGTGGATTTGTATAGGGTATGGTAAGTGGGTTAGATGTGTGTGCAGTGGAGATGTCCCCACAAATTGCATCAATCTTGTTTTTGAAGTGATTGGCAATCTTGTGAGCAGTGAGCGAGTTACTGGGTGGAGATGGTGGTGGAGAAAGTAGAGAGTTAAACGCAGAAAAGAGACGAGGACAGAGTGTTAATGAGGATGACAAAGTTGGTTTGTTTTGCAGCATTGAGGGAGGAATTGTATTTTCAGAAGGCAGATTTTTACTGGGTGAATGCATGCTAGGAGTTGGTTTTACGCCACATTTCATCCAGTGCTCGGCTATGTCTCTTAAGGTTTCGGGTGTTGACGGTCTGCCAAGATTGTAATAGTCGGGGGCCGGACATTTTGTGTAGTGAGAGGAGCAAGAGAGCCCAGTGATGATGAAAGTGAACTGTTGTAGATAGGGGTGGCCAGGTCGGGTGAGATTTTGTCATGAAGTAGTCAGTTGCAGAGTAGAAAACAAAAGGATTAAAGTGGTGAAAGTTTCTGCGGGTAATTGTTTTCTGCTTGGTGGGACAGGTGGTTAGAGACAAGCACATTGTGAAATTGATGAGGTTGTGGTCAAGAGGAAAGGGGGTGTTAGTGAGGTTGTAGGGGATGCAAAGATGGGAGAAAACAAGATTGAGGGTATTACCATCAGAGTGAGTGGGGGACTGTGTCCATTGTGAAAGGTCAGAGGTTGAGGTTAAGTCAAAAAGTTGGAATGCAGCTGGGTTGTTAACATTAGCAGGGATGTTGAAATCACCAAGGATAATAGTGGGTATTGCAGAGTAGGGATGAGCTTCGAGTTCGAGTCGAACATGAGTTTGACTCGAACATTGGCGGTTTAATCGTTCAACGAAGATCAAACTTTATTCTGCGTCATTGCAGTGCATTGCTGGCTGATGATTGGCCAAGCATGCACTATGACCCACATGCTTTGGCCAATCACAGCGCCGTCAGCACAGAGAGCCATAATTGGCCAAAGCCAGGGTGCCTTTGGCCAATCATGGCTCAGGGGATTAGGTACACGCCCCACACTATATAAGACCGTCTGCGCGTCGGCCTTGTGTAGTGTGTTCCGGCGGCGTTCAGAGAGAGAGAGAGAGAGAGAGAGATTGTTGTTTTATTTCAGTTAGCTAGATTGAGCAGGCTGTTGACTCAGCTAGTTAGGTCCAGTATTCCAGTATATTTAGTATATATATATATATATATATATATATATATATATATACATTGCATGCTTTGTGTATATATATATATATATATATATATATATATATACTGTATACAGTTTAGCTAGATCTCACTGCAGAGCGTTCCTGTTATTCTCTTCCTAATAATACTACAGGCAGGCAGTTGATTCAGCTAGCTGCAGTATATTAAGTCAGTGTACTGTATACTGGGCACAGTGTGCAGCTAAAACTCACTGCAGACAATTCCTGTTATTCTCTTCCTAAGAAATACTACAGGCAGGCAGTTGATTTAGATAGCTGCAGAATATTAAGTCAGTGTACTGTATACTGGGCAGCTGCCAAAGCGGCCTCTTCCCTCGGCTCAATGGCATCAGTCACTCCTTCCCTAGCCCCACCATGCCCTCCTGAGGAGTCCCCCGAACTGTTTGACCACAGTGTTCGGTACATGCTCCAGGAGGATGCCCAGCGTTTTAAAGGCTCCGATGATGATACCCAGCTTGAGGAAGGCAGTAACGTGAGCCCAGAGAGAGGGGGTGCCCAAGAAGGACAGCAAACTGGCAGTCATGTTCCCCCAGCTGCAGCATACTGCCAGGTTTGCTCCAGTGACGAGGAGGGAGGGGATGATGAGGTCACTGACTCTACGTGGGTGCCTGATAGGAGAGAGGAGGAGGCACATCTCCAACGAGGTACAACGCAGAGCTCCTCATGTGCAGGGCGCTGCTGACGTGTGCAGCAGATCGCACCGTTGCTATTTGCAACATATGTCTGAAGCGTATCAAGCGTGGCCAAAACAGCAGTCGCTTGGGCACCAAATGCTTGACCAGGCATATGTCGACCTGCCATGCAGTCCGTTGGCAAGCGTACATAAAAGACCCACACCAAAGAACAAAACGGACCTCTCCTTGCTCCTCATCAGCTGGGATCTCCAACCCCACTATACCTTCAGTCCTCTCAGAAACCTGCACTGAGAGGAATGAAGGTGTAGAATTAGGTGTGCCACTGCCAAGTACTTGCCGGCAATCTGCTATCGGTACATCAACGTCCGATTGTAGCAGGCAAATTTCCCTGCCCCAGTTGCTACACTGGTGAAAGAAATTTGCTCCCAGCCATCCACATGCCCAGCGGTTGAATGCTAGCTTGGCTAAATTTCTAGCACTTCAACTGCTGCCTTTTCAGTTGGTAGACTCTGCCCCCTTCTGTGAATTTGTGGAATGTGCTGTACCTCAGTGGCAGGTTCCCAAACGCCACTTTTTTTCACATAAGGCGATTCCGGCTCTCTACCGGCATGTGGAAGGCAATGTCTTGGCCTCGCTGGACAGGGCGGTCAGCGGTAAGGTGCATATTACCGCTGACTCATGCTCCAGCAGGCATGGACATGGACGTTACCTATCTTTCACGGTGCACTGGGTGACTGCTGGCAGCTGGGAAGAATGCAGGACAGGGTGCAGTAGTGTTGGAGGTTGTTCCACCACCACGCCTCCAAAATGCTACTAGTGGTGATTCTAACACATCTCTCTTCTCCACCCCCTCCTCTTCTTCTTCCTCCATGACCTCTTTCTGTGCTGATTTGTCCTCGGAACCAGCGGTGCTCCGCAAGTACGCAGGCAAAAAGATGCCATGCAGTGCTTTAGCTGGTGTGCTTGGGGGACAGGAGCCACACTGGGGCAGAGATTCTGTCAGTTCTGCAGGGGCAGGCTCAGAGGTGGTTTACGCCACGCCAGCTTAAGCCAGGAATGGTGGTTTGCGACAATGGCACCAACCTTCTCTTCTCCCTCCGACAGGGACAGCTGACCTATGTGCCCTGTTTAGATCACATCCTTAACTTGGTGGTACAGCGGTTCTTGGACAGGTACCTGGGCTTACAGGATGTCCTGAGGCAGGCCAGGAAAGTCTGTGTGCATTTCCGATGGTCATATAATGCCAGTGCTCGGCTGGCTGACCTCCAAAAGGAATTTAACCTGCCCAAGAACTGCCTAATCTGTGACATGCCAACCAGGTGGAACTCAACATTGGCCATGCTGCAGCGGCTGCACATGCAGAAGAAGGCCATCAATAAGTATGACTATGGCACCGGGACAGGGTCAGGGGAGCTTTTTTTTTTTCCACGCCACTGGGTCATGATCAGGGATGCATGCACTGTCCTATCACCATTTGAGGAGGCCACGAGGATGGTGAGCAGTGACAGTGCATGCATCAGTGACACTGTCCCTCTTGTCCACCTGTTGGAGCACACGCTGCGTGGAATAGTAGACAGAGCACTTGAGGCAGAACAGAGGGAGGAAGAGGAGGACTTCCTTACCTCTCAAGGCCCTCTTTATCCAGACAGTGTTCCTGCTGTCCCGCCGATCACACAGGAAGAGGAGGAGGAGGATTGTGTCAGCATGGAGGTGGAGTCTAGCACTCAGCATCAGCAGTAGTCTTCAAGGGATCATTTACAGTCCCCAGAAACCCATCGACTTGTATGTGGCTGGGAGTAGGTGGCTGCGGATCATGTCGTCCTTAGTGACCCAGAGGACTCCGGACCGAATGCCTCAGCAAACCTACGCTGCATGGCCTCCCTGATCCTGCAAAGCCTGCGAAAGGATCCTCGTATTCGTGGTATCAAGGAGAGGGATCATTACTGGCTGGCAACCCTCCTTGATTCACGTTACAAGGGTAAGGTTGCGGACCTTATACAGCCATCGCAGAGGGAGCAGAGGATGAAACATCTTCGGGAGGCCTTGCAGAAAGGTTTGTGCAATGCGTTTCCAGAGCGTGGGAGGTTACAAATTCCTGGTCCTGAATAACGTGTTGCTGAGGCTTCGGTCAGTCACAGAAGGAGCGGTGGAGAAGGTGGTCGTCTGACCAATGCGTTCAGACAATTTTTTAGTCCGCAGCCCCAAGCTGTATGATCGGTTCCAGCAACCATCGCCAGCATCTGATTTACATGGTGCAGGAATACCTAGGGGCAAGATCAGACTTGGACACCTTTCCCACCGAAAATCATCTGAATTACTGGGTCTTGAGGATGTATCACTGGCCAGAGCTTGCACAGTATGCAATTAAACTACTGGCCTGTCCTGCATCCAGCGTTCTTTTGGAACGCACATTCAGTGCTACTGAAGGCTTTGTAACCAATCACAGGGTGCGCCTGTCCACCAACTCGGCCGATCGGCTGACCTTCATAAAAATGAATCAGTCTTGGATCACCAGCTACCAAGCACCTGATGCTGATGTAACCGAATAATTTTTTTATGAATGTGAGATCCCTTCAAGACTGCCTATGCTGATGCTGAGTGACTATCCTGTTATGCTGAGTGACTATCCTCTTCCTCCTCAATGTTTATGTTGATAGCTTGTAAGAACATTTTTGGTTCTGGGCACCGCCACCAGTGGCTAAGGCCCAATTTTTATGCCCCTGTTTAACAGAGGCATGTAATTACAATTTTTGCTGCAATACTTTGCAGCAGGGCTCATTCCTGCGCTCCAACTAGAATATCTGTGAGGGGTTGCAGTGTTGTGGCACCAGCACCAGTGCCTAAGGCCCAATTTTTCTGCCCCTGTTTAACAGGGGCGTGTAATTACAATTTTTGCTGTAATACTTTGCAGCAGGGCTCATTCCTGCGCGCCAACTATAGTATCTGTGAGGGGTTGCAGTGTTGTAGCACCAGTGCCCAAGGCCCAATTTTTCTGCCCCTGTTTAGCAGGGGTGTGTAATTACAATTTTGCTGCAATACTTTGCAGCAAGACTCATTCCTGCGCTCCAACTAGAGTATCTGTGAGGGGTTGCAGTGTTGTGGCACCAGCACCAGTGCCTAAGGCCCAATTTGTCTGCCCCTGTTTAACAGGGGCGTGTAATTAAAATTTTTGCTGTAATACTTTGCAGCAGGGCTCATTCCTGCGCTCCAACTATAGTATCTGTGAGGGGTTGCAGTGTTGTGGCACCAGTGCCTAATGCCCAATTTTTCTGCCCCTGTTTAACAGGGGCGTGTAATAACAATTTTTACTGTAATACTTTGCAGCAGGGCTCATTCCTGCTCTCCAACTAAAGTATCTGTGAGGGGTTGCAGTGTTGTGGCAACAGCACCAGTGCCTAAGGCCCAATTTTTCTGCCCCTGTTCAACAGGGGCATATAATTACAATTCTTAATCTAATATTTCACAGCAGGGCCCGTTCCTGCGCCCACTAAGAGTAACTGTGAGGCCTTACGGTGTTGTAGCAACACCACCACACCGTCCACCACCAAAGGCCCATTTTTTCTGCCCCTGTTCAACAGGGGCATGTAATTACAATTCTTCATCTAATATTTTACAGCAGGGCCCGTTCCTGCGCCCACCAAGAGTAACTGTGAGGGCTTACAGTGTTGTGGCAACACCAACACCTAAGGCCCAAATTTCTGCAGAGTATATAGGGCAGGCGCCTACTTTCAAACATCCGACTTTCAAACGACTCCAACTTACAAACGTAGGGAGACAACAGGAAGTGAGAGGAAATCAACACCCCTAGGAAGGGAAATTCTTTCCTGTAAGAGTAATTTAATATGGGAAAAAGGTGTCTCCTCTCCACTGATGCTTTATCACCAATCCTTGTTTCCCTAAAAAAAACAAATTTTCAAAATCCAATTGTCATTGGTACAGAAAGTGAGGTGAAATCTTCTGCCAAGGTGCACAGACAGCAAAACAAATGTTACAGGGGTGATAACCCTTCCCTATGTTTTCCACAAAGCTTAAAAATAGATTTTTTGGCTGGAGCTACACTTTAAAAATGTACCAGTTCAAAATTACAAACAGATTCTACTTAAGAACAAACCTACAGTCCCTGTCTTGTTTGTACCGCCTGTATACTGCTGTTCAGAATATATAGGGCCTTACCTTTTTTTTTTTCTTCCTTATTTAATCCTTTCTTAATCCTTAATATCCATACAAGACCCAAAGGGGCTGGTAATGGGCTGTGGGGGTACCTATGCCGTTTTTTTCAATGATTTTCATCCATATTGCCGGGACCAGACATTACATTAAAGCAACAAGCAGTTTTAAATAACTTTTACTCCTTTAGAAATGTCATTTTGTGCAGGGACAGTTCTAAACACAGGAAACACACGCCACTTTACAAACATACTATAGACACCCCCCAGGCACGATATTTAAAGGAATATTTCACTTTTATTTTTTCACTTTAAGCATCATTAAAATCACTGCTTCTGAAAAAACTGCAGTTTTTAAAACTGTTTTTTGCATTGATACATGTACCCTGGGGCAGGACCCGAGTCCCCAAACCCTTTTTAGGACAATAACTTGCATATTAGCCTTAAAAATGTGCACTTTTGATTCCTCACGTTCGAGTCCCATAGACTTTAATGGGGTTCGAAAGTTTGCGCATATAAATATATGGATTATTGATTGCCCCCCCTGAGGACTATGTTCCTCCATATATAAGGAAGTGGGAAATGATACTGGACAGGAAATTCACTCAGGTACAATATAGGCAGATTATAAATCTAGCGTTAAAATCCTCTATATGTACTAGGGCCCAAGAAACAAACTTTAAAATCATGACAAGATGGTATCGAACTCCTTCACTGCTTAATAAATATTCGCCGGAGATTCCGGATAAATGTTGGAGATGCCAGGAAGAAAGAGGGACATTACTCCATGTCTTCTGGTCATGCTCGAAGCTGCTGCATTTCTGGAAGGAATTACGCCAGATAGCACAAAAATTTACTGATTATAACCTCCCAGAAGATCTGGCTTTATTTTTGTTGCACGTATCTGAAATACCAGGGAAAACATACAGTAAATCGATTTTACGTCATCTTATTAATGGGGCAAGAGCATGTATAGCTCGGCAGTGGAGAGACACGAATCCGCCAACAATTTTCTCATGGTTCAACAGAATCGAACAAGTAAACAGGATGGAGGATTTGACACTTTCACGTCAAAACCGACATGAGATCTATTCTGAAACTTGGGAACAATGGAACACATTTAAATATTCTGAAGAAGGGAAGTCCCTTTTTTTTTTTTGTAACTTGAGAAGAGGAGGGGGGAGCTCGGGTTCCCCTATCTCCCTGGCCGACTGGAGATAATAATTTTTTGGAGGGGGTTTCCTTTTCTTTCTTTTTTTTTGGGTAAGGTGAGTTAACTGGAGTTTTTCAAAAAAAGGGAGGGAAAAAGGGGGGGAGTTCGGGAATTTAGGAGGGGAAAAACCAAAGGAGAAGGAATATTTCAATATAATTAGATTTATGTTGTATTTAAGTTAACAAGAAGGCTGCATATTGAATGGCCCCGTGGGGTACTCATTGGTTTAAACTGAGTCAGTAAACTTGTTATTTGATTATTTTTCTTGTATGCTGGATAAAGTAGATAAATAAAGAAATTGAAAGTTTGCGCAAACTTTCAGTCCGTTCGCATGTTCTGGATGCGAACCGAACCGGGGGGTGTTCGGCTCATCCCTAGTAACTATCACTTGGCAAATAAATTTAATAGCAACCCTGCCTAAACATCAGGGTGCTACAAGTGCATATGAAGAGATTGGGAGATGTGGGTGACCTGGGATAGCTGAGAAATCAAAATCCCAGGAGAATGCACGTCAACCCATGCAGGGGCATATTTTAATGGGACTTTAAGTGGCAAGCTTTTTAGCAGCATCCCCTATGTTTTCCCTATTACAGTTAAAGCCTGCTGTCAATATGGCTGCTGTGACCCTTTATAGTAAGGGACGGCTTATTTAAAAGCCCCTTATTGGCCCTTCTAAGCCAGCGGACCTAGGCCAGGCATTGCATTATGGTTACAAAAAATTCAATATGGTGGATTCCTTTCTAGGTTAACTGGATCAGTGAACCTAGAGCACACAGAATTCCTTGCAAACCCATGTTAGCGGCAAACCCAAACCTCATCCCTAGTTCTTAGATACCCTCAGTTAGGGCAGTCTGAGGGATTAGCCAGCCTATTTAATCACCCTGTGTGCCATTCTGAATCTGATCAATAATAAACCTATGGTTCTTCTATTGCATACTTCTCCTAATCAGTAAGTAAGTTTAGGATAGTCGCCCAACCATCTATTAGACATGGCTGGCAGGTAGTTGTAACAGGCCATGTTATGAGGAATATGTTTTGCTGCAAGCATATCCAACTGGTATCAAAACCTTTGGAGAACTAGACAGCACAAAAGGGCATGCACGTGGAGGTAGAGGTCAATTTAAAGATTGTGGCAGGGAGAGAACAATGCAAAAAGACATGTATAATGGTAGCAAATAGGGGGAAACTGATAACATCACTGCAAAGTGGGGAAAGCAGAATAGAGATGGATATAATGGCAGCAGGAGTTGTGCAGAGAGTTGGCTATAATGGCATCAATGACATGGGATTCATACAATAGTGAGGAGGAGGTAGCAGGTGTCTAGATGACTGTTGGCAGGAAGGGAAACTGGGAAAAACAAAAAGGTTTGGGAAAAGGAGGAGGGTGGCAATATGGTGAAAGGAAAAAGAAACTGTATGGTTGAGGGGTGGGATGTGGGTGGATATATTTTTGAAAGGAGTAATTATGTAAATATATGGAACTGCCTGCATGATCTCTGGTACAGCTGGCTTAAAGGAGAACGTTTGACTTGTGTTAGTTTGTTGACTGTTAATCAGAAAAGCATCAGAAAATATCAAAATGACAAATAAGAGAAGCAAACCAAGCTACTATTCTATTAAAAAAACAGGGCAAACTATACACACACACACACGTATATACACGTATACACGTACTGTCAGATTGGAGCCTGCCTGTCTCCTGCACACACGTATATATAAAACAGTGGCATGCGTGGGTGCAGGAGACAGGCAGGCTCCAATCTGACAGTTGCATGCCCTATATGCTCGTTACAGAAGATAGGCAGTCTCTAATCTGCCCATCTACATAGAAATCCAAAGGTCTTTTTATTGTCAATGCATGAGCCATAACAAGTTGCACAAGATTTTAAGCTTTTGAACTCTTTCTTGCACCTGAGGAAGAGTCGGTAAGCTTAAAACTGTTGCGCAGCTCTGTAAATTGCAGCTTTGTATGGATAATGATTGACAATAAAGAAATTTGGAATTCGAGCAAGTTGTTTTGGAGTGCAGTAACTCTTTTGCATAGATAGATAGATAGATAGATAGATAGATAGATAGATAGATAGATAGATAGATAGATAGATAGATTTGTTCTACAAATAAGCATTTAGATCACTATTGGTTTACACTGCAGAAACTGTTACTGAAGGGGTAGAGACTGTTCACTTATCACAGTCATGTGCAACAAAAAATCATGCTTTTTAATTTCCCATGTATATGATTGGGTAGTCAAAGTGAACACAGCTTCACTTTATTTTCTATGCTCCATAAACATTCACTTTGCTAAGTAAACAGGCTCAACTTTAGTAAATCAATCCCTCTGTCTCTGAATAAAATGATCCACTGGAGCCATCTGAACATAGGGGATGAGCCACTGGTCTTACTTATATTTACTTGTGTGTGTGGATTTCAGCTTAACCTATTGAGCTTTGTGCAAAGAAACTAAAGAGAGCCTGTAAAAAGTGTCAATGTGCAGAGAGTTCCACCTGCTGGCTACATATGAAAATACAAAAATTTGTATTTACTGGGTAAATGTATTACTTTTTATAAATAGCCTTTGTTAAATCCTGATTCCGGACTATAATAAATTAATTTAATTAATATAATAATTAAATAATTGAATTAATTAAAATATATACTGATCTAATTTATTTTCAATGGGTTGCTGACACAGCATCTTTGCAGGCCTTACAAACTACTATGGTATAATTTTCTCTATCCCACACATCAGAATCTCAGTTTTTTAGGCAGGTAATTCTTGCAAACCACCATTGGTATTGCCTTCTGTGGGTCCATTTACAATTGAAGAGTGCATTGTGTCCATACACACATCATGTATTTCAGGGGCTGACAGTTTATTCAAGATATGCAATGTATGGGAAAAATCAGGAATTGTCAGGGTCATTGTTCTGTATAAACAGTATTGGCTATGATGACCTGTCACAGTAGGGCCGCCTAAGTCAGCACATAGATACCCACATGTTATGTTGTTGACTGTTGTTGATGCACGAGTGTTCTAAACTGCCCTCCTATCTGCCAGTGCAGTCCAGCTAGGTCGTCGTTGTTTCTTTACCTGCACAATTTGTTCATATTTATTGGTGTAAAAGTCTGCTTTCAGTTCTCCAACTCTGGATGTGCACTCCTAATACTGAAATGCTAACAGAGTAGAGCGACAGTTTACCCTGCACTTAGTAAATTGGTTGTAGGTTCAGTGACAGAGTGGGAAATCCATCTTTTTCAGCCTATCCACCCTGAGGCTTCCTTCTCCTTGTGTGGCTATGACATCTGATCTTGTTGGTGTCAGGCTAACCCATCATTTGGTGTGTAGCGGGGTTATACTGTTATAGACTATTGTTACATGTGTACACCTCAAACTTCCGTTGCCGTGGATACCTAATAGACTATAGTACCCACAGTGCAGCTGTACTCCCAGATGCATCACAAACCCAGCACAGCCCGTTGGGGGAGGCTACTTAAAAGAGAGGCGGGGCCACGCTCAGTCTCTCTGGACTCCGCGCTCAACCAAGCAGGAAGTGTGTGAGGTCTGCTGCCGGAGCGACTAGGCCCAAAAGCCTGGGCCTACAACTTCGCAGAGGATCACCAGACCAGAGAGGAATCCTTCCCAGTGTGACCAGCCTGTGTTACCCTCGGACCAGAGTCGTCAGCCAACTGACATCTCCAGCTGCTGTGAGAGGGACCAGAGGCTGAGCGTTGCAGAGAGGTCGGGGATCGAGGTACCAATCGTAGAGCGTGTTAGGCGGACTAGGCCTGTTCGGGTGAGCGGGCACCTGCCCAGAATCTACAACTGTTTGTTAGGCCAGTGACTGCCCATCACCACCCGAGTAGTGAGTTACACACACCACAGGACATAGCGCAGTGTGTAGTAACTGCGTAGTTTAAAGTTGGCGTTACATTGACTGTCAGTTTCACTCCCAAAAAGCATTACGGGAGTCTAGTTCACATCTGTTACCTTCTGTGGATTACAATTATTAAGTGCACCAACGTTTTGCTAGCGAAGACTCCCACCCTCAAGGAACTATTACAATAATCTGTGTCAGGCCTGACAGGAACTAACTTTGACGGGACACGGGATGGTATTGCCCGCTAGGGGGAGCTCGTGAGCATAAGATTGTTATCTATAGGAAATAGACATTAGTACAATATAAAACTCCTATCTTTTACATAGTATTGACTTTTGCAGGGCCCTGCAGAGTCACTTGTATATATATGCATAATTGTCTTAACCTGCTTATTATCTTTTATAAGTAAACTCTATCTTTGTTTAAGTATATACCTGTGTGAAGTACTTTATTGGCCTGAATGACCTCAAACGGAGAAAGGTAAAATATATATATATTAATGTGGTATATATATATGCAGAATTGTGTTACCCAATAGCCAGTGGGGCTCCCAATCCTTTTCACTACCAGTTGTGCCAAGGGAGGGTTCGAGCCAGTTAACGGGTTGAGAATCAGAATAAGCACTTTAAATAGTGTGAAACGCGTCAGCCAAACTAGATCAGTTTGTTGTGTTGTGCAGAGTGTTTTTTGGTTTCCTGAACCTTTTTTTGGAATAAAGGCTTTTTAACCGGAGTGCTGCGTCCAGAAGACCTTCCTTTCTTTCTTCAATTGCACTTGCATTTGCCTGCACCCTTGGTTGCTGGGAGGAGGTAATTCCAGGGACTTCCACACCTGAGCGGCTCCCTTCCTCTTGAGAATCAGAACGTAGGCCCAACATCAAAATCAGCAGCTCCTACGGGGGGGGGGGGGCTCGTCCAGGATTCCTACTGTTCTGCAATCAACTGCCCCCTAGACAGAACCCTTGTCTGTACAACAATGGACCCTGCTGCTGCAGCCCGGTGGTGTCTGGAGGAAAACATCTTTCCGGACAACGGTCTAGTGATTGAAATCAAAAGAGAAGCCTGGACAGAGGAGCAGCTACTCCCAGTTTTGAGAACACTGTCAACAGACAGGAAACAATGGGTGATTGACATGAGAACAGACACCATCAACCCACACACCTATGCACTGTGTGAATGGAGGAAGGGAGTTTTAGACCACTTTAAAGGAGTTAGTATAAAGACTGCCAACCAAGTAGAATTTCTCTTCATACACCCAGAAACTCCAGGGGAAGGTCCTACCTCCACTAGCCAGGGAGGACCCAGCACAGGAGGGGATGGCCAGAAAGAGAGTTCCGGTTCATCCCCATTGACTACCCTTGGGCCAGAGCTATGCGCTGTTTTGGGGAAAATTGTGGCTAAATGTAAGAAGGATACCCCAGACTACCTGATGACTGGATACAGGAAACTCAGGACTTTCTCTGGGAAACAGCCAGTGCCTTCTGTAGAAGATGGGTTCGAAGAATGGCTAGATCATGCCACTCAGGCTCTAGAAGAGTGGGAAGTACCTGAGAAACACAAGAAGCAAAGGATTACAGAGAGTCTAAAGGGACCTGCCCTGGAGGCCATACGTAATCTCAAACTCAGTAAGAGAGACTGCACTGCACAGGATTACTTGGATATCCTACAGGATGTGTTTGGCCGAACTGAAAAGGTTACTGAACTCCTCTACCAACTGGAGCACTGTTACCAGAAGGAGGGAGAGAAACTGTCTGACTTCATGAGGCGCCTGGACAAGATCCTGCATCAGATCCTGTTAAAAAAGGGAATGGATCCTCGGAAAGTGGATGAGACCCATGCACAACAAGTCCTACGGGGAGCCCAGCCCTTAGATTCCATTGCACTTCTGTTGCGAACCCGCCAGGGCAGTAGCATTCTGGAGTACCCTGACCTGATCCGGATGGTCAGGGAGTAAGAGGTCCTGTTGGACTATAAAAAGAAGAACCAGCAATCAGAACCAACTGCTCGAGTCAGAGTGATCAGTGCTGATGAAGGTGACTCTCAGGTTGAGCTTCAGAGGACCCAGGTGTCTCAGTTGATAGAAATGGTGTCCATGCTGACTAGCCAGACCAATGTTCTGCCCAACAAAAACACTCCAGAAGAACCCAAGAAGACCCTCAACTCTGAGGCTGATCAAGTGCAGAAGCCGAAGAGACTGATAGCTTGCTTCCACTGTGGAGGAGTAGGACATGTTAGAGGAGTATGTCCGAGCCCGGATAAAGTTGCACAACAATACCGCAAGCCGGCAGAAAACCTCAGAGGGCCCCGGTGAAGGAGTCAACCGGGCGCCCACCAGTCTCAGTGAACTCCAAGAAAGCTAAAGATGAGAAGAGACACCAGAGGGGGTGCAGACCCCTACCAAACACTCCCATTGTTGCCCCTGAGCGACCCAATGCCTCCAATTCTACTACCCGGATTGCAGAACGGCGGGAGATCAGTGCACGCCAGACCCAACAGGGGTCGAGATCCAGCAAAAACCCCAAAAAGAAGGGAGTAAGAGTGCAAATTACAGAGCCAAACAGGAAGGGCGCTCCAACAAAGCTTCCTGCCAACTTAGTGGGGCCTTCCCCAATAGTGTCAATCCAAGTAGAAGGAATCTATACAAAGGCTCTTCTAGACACTGGGGCTCAAGTGACTCTTCTATATAGGGACTTCTATAACAAGCACCTCGGACATCTGCCACTGCAGAAACTGGAAGAATTGGAGATATGGGGCATTGGGACTCAAAGTTTACCCTATGATGGATACTTGCCAATCAAACTGACTTTCGACCCCTCGGTGGCAGGAGAGGCAGAGACTTTTGACACCCTGGCAGTGGTCTGCCCTCGCCCGGCAGGAGCCAGCAAGAGCTCCCTCATCATAGGGACCAACACTGACCTAGTCAGGAGACTGTTGACCCCCCTAGCCATGGAGTGGGATACCTCCACAACAAGAGTCCACCCCATGTTACAGCAAGCGTACCAGCGCCTGGTGATGGAACAGAAGGCCCCAACAGAAGGGGTTGGGAAACTCTGGAAACTAGACAGAACGGAAAAGGTGTTACAACCAGGAGAGGTGACTTGTTTAAGAGCTTCTGTGAAACTTACCTGGAAACCACCAGGGCCCTTTATCGTCCTTGAACCGGACCCACAGGAAAAACAAAAAGGGATTGAAATAATTCCTGAAGTGGTTCCCTTGAAGGCTCTAAAGAAAATTCACGGTAGGATCTCAGTAAGCATCAGGAATACTGCTACCACACCAGTGAAGGTACCCGCTAGAATGCTGTTGGGCCAACTGAATCAAGCCACACCTGTTGCCCCATCTGACTTAAAGAGGGAAGAAATTGGTGAAGTCACTGTGGAGAAGCTTTGTTCTGAGGACACGACCCTCCCACCAGTATGGAAGGAGAGGGCCAAGGCCCAACTCGCCCGATGGCAGAAGATCTTTTCTAAAAACGAGTTTGATGTGGGATGTGCAAAGAGTGCCAACAACAAGATTCGCCTCCAGGAAGATAGGCCGTTTAGAGAAAGAGTCCGACGGGTTCCTTTGGCTGACTTGGAGGATCTGCATGAGCAACTGGCAGAACTTAAGAGGACAGGCATTATACGAGAGTCCAGGAGCCCTTATGCCTCTCCAATAGTGGTAGTCCGGAAGAAGAATGGGTCACTGAGGCTGTGTATCGACTATCGGACACTCAACAAAAGGACTATACCTGACCAGTATACCACTCCCCGAATAGAAGATGCTTTGCAGAGTTTGTCAGGGGCCAAGTGGTTCAGTGTGATGGATTTGAAAAGTGGGTACTATCAAATCCCCATGCATGCTGAAGATCAGGAAAAGACAGCTTTCATCACTCCAGTAAGCTTCTTTGAGTTCAACCGTATGCCTCAGGGTTTGTCAGGAGCCCCAGCCACTTTCCAAAGACTTATGGAGAAGACGGTGCATGACATGATTCTGATTGAGGTACTGGAATACTTGGACGACATCATTGTGTTCGGAAGAACTCTGGAAGAACACGAAGAGCGACTGGAGAAGGTCCTAAAGAGGCTCCATGACGAAGTCCTGAAGCTTTCGTTGGAAAAGTGTCAATTTTACCAGCCCTCAGTCCATTACCTGGGCCACATTGTATCCGCTGAAGGCATATCCACGGACCCAGGGAAGTTGGAGGCCGTCACCTCTTGGCCTAGGCCCACTAATGTGACCGAGCTTCGGTCGTTCTTGGGATTCTGTTCTTATTACATAAGGTTTGTGGAGGGATTTGCTAAGATTGCCCGACCCCTGAACGAACTGCTGAGGACTGAAGAGGAAGATGATGTTCCAGAATCAGTCAGACCAGTGAAACCCACCATGGGGCCTAGGAAGCCTAAAGAGTCTATCCAAGACCAGTGGACCACCAAGTGTGAAGAGGCATTTCTCCAACTCAAGAAAAGCCTAACTACTGCCCCTGTGTTGGCTTATGCAGATACTGCAAAACCCTACGAGCTGCATATGGATGCCAGCAGAGATGGATTGGGTGGGGTTTTATACCAAGAACACAATGGCTACCTACGGCCTGTTGCTTATGTAAGTCGGAGCCTAGTGCCAGCCGAGAAGATCTATCCCACATACAAGCTGGAATTCCTGGCTTTAAAATGGGCTGTAGTGGATAAGCTACGAGACTATCTATATGGAGCCAAGTTCGTGGTGAAAACTGACAACAATCCGCTCACCTACCTGTTAACCACTGCCAAACTGGATGCCACAGGACATAGGTGGTTGGCCGCCCTCTCAGGATTCACATTCAGCCTGAAATACCGACCAGGTGTTGGAAACAGGGATGCGGATGCTCTATCCAGAAGGCCTCATTGCATAAGTGACCCCACAGAGGAATGGACTCAAGTTACCCCAGAAGGAGTTCCAGGCTGGAGGTGGGTCCAGAGCCGAAGAGATTGGAGTTACGGCTGTGGGAGTACCCAAGCACTACTGTAACATGACCCAAATGGGAGAAGAAGGTCTACCCAAGTTGTCCAAGAAGGACCTGAGGAAGGACCAAGAGGAAGATCCCCTTGGAAGATTAGTGTTGAAGGCCTTGGAGGGCCAAGGTCCTGATGTGCTTCTCACAGATTCTCCAAAAGAGGCTTGACTGCTACATAGAGAGTGGGACCGATTACAGCTGCGCCAAGGGGTGGTCTACCGAAGGGGCCCCTCTGATGGTCCAGAAGAAAATTGGCAGCTGTTCCTGTCCAGCAAGCACAGAGAAACAGTTCTAACTGCCCTTCACGACCATCATGGTCATCTGGGCCCAGAAAGAACCTTCCAACTAGTGAGAGACAGATTCTACTGGCCCTGCATGCGGGCTGACGTTGAAGGCTACTGTCACTCTTGTATCCGGTGCATTCAGAGGAAGACCCTACCTCACTGAGCTGCCCCAATGGGCCATCTTCAGAGTCAGGGACCTATGGAACTGGTGTGCATTTATTTTCTTTGCTTGGAGCCTGACCTGAGTGGACAAGGGAATGTTCTGGTAGTAACTGATCATTTCACCAGATATGCTCAAGCATACCCAACAAAGCATCAGCAGGCTTCAACCGTGGCAAAAGTCCTTGTAGAGAAATTCTTTGTCCACTATGGATTACCCCAGCGTATCCACTCAGATCAAGGGAGAGACTTTGAGGGCAATCTTATAAAGAGTCTGTTGGATTTGCTGGGCATCAAGAAGACCAGAACTACTCCCTATCACGCACAAGGGGATGCTCAGCCTGAGCGTTTTAACCGAACCCTCCTGGATATGTTGGGAACACTAAGCTCGGAAAAGAAGCAGCACTGGAGTAAGCATGTAGCTGCCATTGTACATGCCTACAATAGCACTGCAAGTGATGCTACTGGGTATTCTCCTTACCGTCTGATGTTTGGGCGAGAGGCTCGGCTACCGATGGATCTGGCCTTTGGCACATCCCTTGATCATACATCAGTCACCTCCCATAAGGAATATGTGGATCGGCTACGGAAAAACGTAAAAACCGCCTATGAGAAGGCCCAAGCTACATTAGATCACAGGGGACTGAGCATCAAGAGGAATTTCAACCTCAAAGTCAGAGTACAGGATTTGCAGCCATCGAGTGTTGAGAAATCTGGGTGTCCCTGGAAAGCATAAACTGGCTGATCGCTGGAAGTCACAACCATACATCATCTGTAAGCAGTTACCAGGCCTCCCGGTGTATCAGATCAGACCAGAGGGAAGTGTAGGCCCACTGAAAACTTGGCATAGGAATCATCTGCTGCCCCTCTCTGAAGCAGTTTGCCTACCTCCTGCATCAGTCTCACAAGAGTCACCCTCAACCTCTCAAGGGTCTAGACCAGTCACCAGATCTCAGTCAACACTTCAGGACATAGAAGATGAAGAGTCTGAAGATGAATGGATACGGTCAGATTGGTTGTGGTCATCTCAACAATCAGAGTCCAGGACCTCTCCTCTACCATTACCTGAGGTAACTGACAGTGGAACTCTCCGACCAGAGGCCCCTGAGTTTGGGCCCCACAGTATACTCACTGAGGAGTTAGAGAAAGGTGAGGAGTCTCTGTCAATGGGAGACTCTGGAGAGGTCTCAATGGTGTCTGAAGAGGAACTGGATGCTCCAGGGGACATAGAGCCTAGTGTACACGAACCAGAGGACACAGAAACAGAGTCTACCATTCATGAGAATTAAACACCTAAGGAACAATGAGAAAGACGACTTGTTCACCCTCCAAAGAGACTAACTTATGATCAATTGGGGGAATGCTTGGAAGAAGCCATTCTCACTTCTAAGAGGACAGGTGACATACCTTGTTCTTCCACCGCAAATTTAGTGGAAGACTACCCCAGCTCACCCCTTGGCACATCTGGGCAGGACACTTCAGTGTTGATGGTTTGTGGACAGAACAACCTACCTTCCTATGATAATTGGTGGGAGGTTCCTCTGTCCACTCTATGTCATGAAATTAGCTGTTTGAGTCTGAACACTGTTACTGAAAATGCTAATTGTTTATTATCCTGCATAAACTAACTAAACATCTCTCTGCATGTATTGACAAAGCATGTATCAGGCTACAAACTGTTGTCCTCTTTGGGGACCAAAGACTTTAAGTGGGGGGAGTGTGTAGCTGGGTTATACTGTTATAGACTATTGTTACATGTGTACACCTCAAACTTCCCCCGGAGTTCCAGTTACAATCTTATACACTGTTTGTTTACTTCTGTTCAGTGATGCATTGGGAACTTATGGCACAGGGAGAGAGAGACTCCGTTGCCGTGAATACCTAATAGACTACAGTACCCACAGTGCAGCTGTACTCCCAGAATGCATCACAAACCCAGCACAGCCTGTTGGGGAGGCTACTTAAAGGAGAGGCGGGGCCGCGCTCGGTCTCTCTGGACTCCGCGCTCAACCAAGCAGGAAGTGTGTGAGGTCTGCTGCCGGAGCGACTAGGCCCAAAAGCCTGAGCCTACAACTTCTCAGGGGATCACCAGACCAGAGAGGGAGTTCTTTCCCAGTGTGACCAGCCCGTGTTACCCTCGGAGTCGTCAGCCAACCGACATCTCCAGCTGCTGTGAGAGGGACCAGAGGCTGAGCGTTGCCGAGAGGTCGGGGATTGAGGTACCGATCGTAGAGCGTGTCAGGCGGACTAGGCCTGTTTGGGTGAGCGGGCACCTGCCCAGAATCTACAACTGTTTGTTAGGTCAGTGACTTTTGAAGGCCCATCACCACCCGAGTAGTGAGTTACACACACCGCAGGACATAGCGCAGTGTGTAGTAACTGCGTAGTTTAAAGTTGGCGTTACATTGACTGTCAGTTTCACTCCCAAAAAGCATTGCGGGAGTCTAGTTCACATCTGTTACCTTCTGTGGATTACAATTAATAAGTGCACCAACGTTTTGCTAGCGAAGACTCCCACCCTCAAGTAACTATTACAATAATCTGTGTCAGGCCTGACAGGAACTAACTTTGACGGCACACGGGATGGTATTGCCCGCTAGGGGGAGCTCGCGAGCATAAGACTGTTATCTATAGGAAATAGACATTAGTACAACATAAAACTCCTATCTTTTACATAGTATTGACTTTTGCAGGGCCCTGCAGAGTCACTTGTATATATATGCATAATTGTCTTAACCTGCTTATTATCTTTTATAAGTAAACTCTATCTTTGTTTAAGTATATACCTGTGTGAAGTACTTTATTGGCCTGAATGACCTCAAACGGAGAAAGGTAAAATATATATATATTAATGTGGTATATATATATATATGCAGAATTGTGTTACCCAATAGCCAGTGGGGCTCCCAATCCTTTTCACTACCAGTTGTGCCAAGGGAGAGTTCGAGCCAGTTAAGGGGTTGAGAATCAGAACGTAGGTCCAACATCAAAATCAGCAGCTCCTACGGGGTTAGTGCTACAGGTGCAATAGGGGACAACACAAGAAAGTTGACCAAGGGTGGCAAGAAGTGTAAATAAGACCCTGGGAATTGTGTATCAGCAACAAGGTAAAGGCAGCAAGTTAAAATAGAAGCCAAGCTAATAATTCCAGCTAAATAATGCATGATTTCAGTTTAATGTTAACTGAATTTGTTAATGTGCAGATACATTAAAAAATCTATTTGACAACACGGCTGGAAGTACGACTGCTTTTCATAAGGCCAGTGAATCTGTGGCTGTGCATAATGAGTATGCTGCAGTGTCAGGATTGGAAAAGAATTGTAGAGCAGCAGGCCGACACAGGTGCTTGATCCAGAAACCCCATCTGCTATGAAAAAGAAATCTTTTCAAATATTAGAGTCTTAGAAGCATTTGGCAAAACATCAAAAATATGATTATTGAAGACACGACAATTGCTACAAATGGTTTTCAGATTAAAACTCCTAATGCCACTGGGTAGCAAACTATTAAAGTATGCTGATATTACTGTTTCTATAGCCAGCACTGATATTATGTTGGCTGTTGAAGAGGTCCTGTCTCCTCATTTATTAGCAACACATAAATGATTTAAAGCGGACACATTAAGTTAATGGTGATCAGTCTCTTAAAGCATGGACTCATCAAAAAACATTCTTTAGTTGTTAAGGGAACTGAAAATCTGACATAGACATTTGAAAGTGGTCAGGCACGGGGGGCAAAATTAAAGTCCTAATCTTTTTTTTCCCTCATGACTGTTGTATTTACATATGCTTTCTTATTGCATCAATGTACATAATAATGGAAAGGAAAGAATGGACTTACCTGTTAGTGGCCTTATTTTGGTAGAAAGCAATCAACCACCCCCCTAATCCCACCTAAAAACAACTGGCTGAGTTGTCCATTGATATCCTCAGACTTAACTATGAGCTATTGCCTACCTTGAAGTGAACATGTGGACAGCAGTGGCGGAATTTTCAGGGTCGCACCAGTCGCAGTTGCGACTGGGCCCTGTAATTCCGCCAAGTCCCAGGGGCCCGCCACCCGTCCGTGAGAGGAGCCCGACCGCCGCCCACCTGATTGTCACTGGTGTCCCGGCCAGCGGCGGACGGACTGAGCACCTGAGCACTGCCCGAGATCCCAGGGTCGGTGGGTGGCGCCATGTACCCCCCTCCCCGCCTCCTCCCCTTCTGGCGGGCTCTGCGAATCTCCTGCCATGCATCGGCTGAGCAGCTCTCTGCTCTACTCTCTGGAATGGACGGCCGGCTGTAATAGAGGACTTACCAGAGCTGGCGCGTCATCGAGGAGACAGTCTTCCCCAGCCTCAAGGTACTGCATGACACTCACAAGCTGCCAGCATCCCGTGATCATGTCACCTCCGTCCTGACCGAGGGCACCCCAAAAATCACTGGTGTCAGCCGCACGTGACCTCACAGCCCTGATTGATGTGCTGTATGCCATGATCCGGCAAATGATGCCACCTACTGACACCTTGTCACAGTCATTATTATCCTCTTCATCATCCCCCTGTTCCTGTCATCATATTTCCCACTGTCAGCTTCGTACCAACTTACCCCCTGTCATCATCTCTATCCTCATCATAATCCCCTGTGCCTGGCATCCTAGTACCCCACCCCCCATCATCTTCATCCCCCCCCAACCGCTCTGCCAGCTCCTTCCACCCACCCCCTGTTATCTCCATCCCCCCGCACCAATTTGTCTGCTCCTTCCGCCCACCCCCTGTCATCTTCATCCCCCTGAACCGCTCTGCCAGCTCCTTCCGCCCACCCCCTGTCATCTTCATCCCCCCCCCAAACCTCTCTGCCAGCTCCTTTCGCCCACCCCCTGTCATCTTCATCCCCCCCACACCTCTCTGCCAGCTCCTTCTGCCCACCCCCGTCATCTTCATCCCCCCGAACCACTCTGCCAGCTCCTTCCGCCCACCCCCTGTCATCTTCACCCCCCTGGACCTCTCTGCCAGCTCCTTCCACCCACCCCCTGTCATCTTCATACCCTGCATACCCCACCTCTGACATCCTACCACTCTGCCTCCTGTCATCAACATCCCTATCATCCCCCTGTACTAAACCTTTAGCATCCACCACTCCCTGTTATCATCATCTTTTACTTCATCCCCCTTTACCCCACTGACAGCTTCCTACCAACCTACATCCTGTCATCATTATCTCCATCCTCATCACCCCTGGTGTCCTACCACCCCACCCCCTGTCATCTTCACCCCCCCTGTACCCCACTGCCAGCTTCCTACCACCCCACCCACTATCATCATCATCCCCATACCCCACCTCTCACATCCTACCACCCTCCCCCTGTCATCAACATTCCCATCACCCCCCTGTACCCCACCTCTAGCATCCAACCATCCTACCCCCATCATCATCATCCCTCCTGTAACAGCTTCCTGACATTCTACTACCCCACCCATTGTCATCAACATCCCCATCATCCCTCTTTGGCATCCTACCACCCCGCTTTCTGTCATCATCATGCCCCTGAACCCCACCTCTGGCATCCTACCACCCCATCCCCTGTCATCATTTCCTTATAACCCACCTCTGGCATTCTACCACCCAACCCCCTGTCATCAGTTGCATCACAGACCACAATACTGCCCTGCTACCCAGTGAGAGGTAATAATGTGCAGTAACCTCTAGCAAGCAATCAATGTGCAGCAACCTCTAGGAGCCAATCAATGAGTGGTAATGATGTGCAGTAACCTCCAGCAACCAATGGGTAGGCAGTAATGATGTACAGTAACCTCTAGCAACCAATTGGTGAGAGGTAGAGATGTGCAGTAACCTCTAGGACCAATCATTGAGTGGTAATATTGTGTAGTAACCTCTAGCAACCAATCAGTGAGTGTGAACCAGATCTTTATGTATACATTATTAAAGTTTTTTTTTTTTTTTTTTTTTTTAGATAAGTCTATGTCCTTGTTTGTTTTTTGGGATATTGGGGCGGAGAGCGATATTGCTAGGGGTGTGGGAGCCCAGGAAAATGTTTGCCCAGGGTCCAATGAATATTAAATATGGCCCTGGGTGTCCCCAGGATGGTGAGGTGAGCAGGCCAGCACACACTGGGGTAAAGCTATGGAGGTTCCAGCCATCTGTAACACTCTTATATCATGTCCGCAAGGCCAGTCTGAGGGGGGCGGGTTAGGCACTGATGTAAGGGGGGAGTGAATACAGTAAGTTAAGGAGGGCACTGATATAAAGGTTCCCCCTTATATCAGTAGCCCCCCCACCTTAGTGCATTCACTCTGTGGAAGGTGAGTCCCCTCACATTACAGTTCCCATTTTAAATACAAGCTGGAACTCTGTGGACCCTGATGTAAAGTGGAATGCTGTGCACTCTGATGTAGCGGGGTGCTAAATTTAGGGGAAGTGTTTCAGTGGTAATTTACTCAAACACCCTAATTTGTCAGGGGTCTTGCAACCATTTTATCCACAGGAGGAGTATCAGTGTACAGTTCCCTGTGGCCTACAGGTGGCACTGCCATGGTAGGCCAGGGTTGAACCACTGAAACAGTGCTGTGCCTTGTGTGTCCCCACTCGGCAACCGTGCAGTGGGGCGGGGTTTACCTGCTGTGCATGCTAGGAGAGGATATAAAAGGGGCAGACGCTGCCTGTTCGGGGTTCTTGTTCTGGCCTGCCCCGGCACCTTAAGCCCGAGGGCAGGGTTGCTCTTGTATCTCCGGGGGTCCTACTTCCGGGGGTGCGTGTGTGGTTCCTATTCCACTCTGGGCACCTTTAGCCCCAGGGTGAGGTACTACCTGCTGTTCCTGTCCATCATAGAATTTAAGGCTCCTAATATATGCAATTTATACAGTTAATTTCTATCACTTGAATTATTGTCCCCATTATGGGAGTGAATGGGGCCTCATGTCTAAGATTTGCCTAAGGCCTCAGAAAGCCTAGAGCCGCCTCTGTTGAGGGGGGTGGTAGAGGTGATACTTGAGGGGGGTGGTAGCGGTGATACTTGAGGGGGGGTAGCAACAGTGGTACTTAAAGGGGGGTGGTAGCGGTGGTACTTGAGGGTGGTGGCAGTGGTGGTGCCATCCTCTCCCACCACCACCTGTGCCTCTTACTGATCCCATCCCCCCACCACTAATCTCATCCCTATCCCCCCCATTACTTCTACAACAGAGGTGATGGGGGGTAGGGATGAGATCAGTGGTGGGGGGATGGGATCAGTAAGAGGCACAGGTGGTGGTGGGAGAGGATGGCACTGCCACCGCAGCCACCCCCCCCCCTCAAGTACAACCGCTGCCACCCCCCCCCCCCCCTCAACACCAGCACTTCCACTGATCCCATCCCTCCTACCCACCAGCACTGTTACTGATCCCATTCCCCAGGTCAGATTTAATTGATCCTATGATTGCTTCATAGGATCAGCAACCAATGTATTGCTTCATTTATGTGAAATCCCTGGTGATATGGCCAGTCCCTCTGCTTTCCTATTAAAAACTTACCACACTAGGCAGGAGCGCACAGCATGGTCAGTACTCTAGTTAGGCTGATAACTCTGTGTGCTCTCCTCCAATGATCAATAAATGTTTTACTTTGTTGTACAGTGTAAAAATAAAATAAAGTATCAAAATCATGCTTTTCGGGGGGGGGCCCTTCATGATTCCTTGCACCGGGGTCCTGAAGTTTCTAGTTACGCCTCTGGTGGACAGGCTATGAATATTGTACTTACTGCTGACCTCCGTAGGCCAAAAAAATTCATCCTCAAATTTTCAGCGTAAGAAGTACCGAAGTTGTTCAAGTCAGATTCTTAACAAGCAAGATAAGATGAATTGCTTCACAGTGTCTGCAACTACAGTGGTCACTAAGGGTTTTGTTTAATGCTCATTTACAGTACTTGTTTGGAATATGTTAATATTTGAATCTTTATAATCTAGCCCTGTTACAATTTAGGTTTCCTTTTTTTTCAGGGATATTCATACAAGACTATATTACCTTCCGGCAAAGAATAACTCTAATTTATGAATACACATTAGCACATTGTGAATACTGGACGCCATCATAGGGAATTCATTTTTATATCCATAATACAAACAGTAAATCAATGTCTGCACCAATTTGTCCACAGTTTTCAAAGCTTATCAAACATATGATTTTTCATTTTTTTTTCTCCATTTTTTCCATTTTATGGGCTGATAAAAGACATGTTCATTATATCAATTCCTATCTGAAAAAAATATATTTCGTACACATTTGTAAACAAAAATGTATTTATTATTTATTTATTTATATTTGTGGGTAAACATGCTATATGCTTTAATGATATGTGAATTTAATAATAAAAAAAAGATTTTTTTTTAATTTGGGTAAAATAAAAATAAAAATATGTACTTTTTTTACAAACTGATAAGATGTCATGTAAAGATGCCACGAGCAGGACATCCATTGTCATGTTGAGGGGGTTTTATGAGTGTGTTTCCCATTTCCTAAAGTCTTCTTATTTGTACTAGCAAGTTCACACATAAGCATGGACTAATTTTATAGCCAAATATAATTGTACCCCAAATTAAACAAGAAGGGGCCTATTTTAAACAGAGGATGAATACCATTATCTACAGATAGTGAGTGATGCAGAGAACATTCCATTGTGTGAAAATAACTTGGTTACATGAATTTTACAAGTCATGTGACTGGGCTCTTCTCCTTCTGGGATTTGTTTTTCCCATTCATTAAAAAAAAAAAAAAAAGGGGGATTTGCTTGCTTCAGTGTCCTAAAGTAAGCAACACTCTGAGTACAATTTTCCTTTAACACAGCAGTATGGCCATAGTAAAGCCATACCACTGCTTCATTAATGGGCCCCTAAGGCCTCATGCCCACTGACGTTTTTACAGCTGCGTTTTTTGCAGCTTAAAAACGCCTGTCCATGTTATTGTAAATATTTTTATTTTTATTTTTTTATTTTTTTGAAAAAAAAAAAAAAACGTCGGAGCTAAAAACGCGACCGCGCGTTAGTGCGCGTTTTTGCGCGTTAGTGCGCGTTTTTGCACGTTTTTTGACGCTCGCGTTTTTTTCTGCCTAATTCTGATGCTGAGGAACGCACTGGTCCTGGTTTTTTTTTACAGCTTAAAAACGTCTATGCTATTTGCAGCTCAAAAACGTCTAGGTGGACATGAAGCTATAGACTAACATGGACAGGCGTTTTTAAGCTGTAAAAAACGCTCAAAAACGCGGCTGTAAAAACGTCCGTGGGCATGAGGCCTAAATCTTAGTGAATAATATATCTCAGTATGTTACATTTTTTTCTTCCTTGTACTGTAACGGTAGAGAACCCTCATATGTTCTGCACAAATCCTCTGGGATCTCTAGCTATATGACTGAAACTGACAGTGCTGGGACTGTGGCAAACTACATGGTGGATTATGGGGAGCCTAAAAAAGGATGGTGATCCTGCAGTTTTGTATAATGATGTTATTTTTGTTAACTGGGTGCACAAGACTTTTTGATGTATATTATTGTTTGCATATGTATTTTTTTAAGGAATATAGTCATATTAATAGTTCTCTTACTAATGCCCTGTACACACGATCGTAATTTCCGATGGCCTAAAATCCGATGGAATTTTTTGTCGGAATTCCGTTCAAGCTGTCTTGCATACACACTGTCAGACCAAATTCCGACCGTCCAAAACGCGGTGACGTAAAACACTACGACGAGCCGAGAAAAATTAAGTTCAATGCTTCCGAGCATGCGTCGACTTGATTCTGAGCATGCGTGGGTTTTTTCCCTGTCGGAGTTCCCCACAGACGATAGGAATTTCTGATCGTTTTTTTTTTTCCATCGGAAAAAAATAAAACATGTTCTATTTCTAAACACAGATGGAAAAAAGTCAGATGGAGCCCACACGCGATCGGAATTTCCGATGAAAAAATTCCATCGGACTTTTTCCATTGGAAATTCCGATCGTGTGTACAAGGCATTGGAATACCTTCAAATGGCAACTTTAAATAACAATTACACTAGAAACTAGACAGCTGTGAAGCAATCTTTACTAAATCCACATAGTTTCTCTAAATTAATTATATTCACAGAGCCCATGTCTTTGAGGGATCGAGGACTTCGGAACTGATATTGAAGAAAGAAAGAAAGGTCTTCTGGACGCAGCACTCCGGTTAAAAAGCCTTTATTCCAAAAAAAGGTTCAGGAAACCAAAAACACTCTGCACAACACAACAAACTGGTCACGTCTGGCTGACACGTTTCACACTATTAAAAGTGCTTAATAGTGTGAAACGCGTCAGCCAGACGTGACCAGTTTGTTGTGTTGTGCAGAGTGTTTTTGGTTTCCTGAACCTTTTTTTGGAATAAAGGCTTTTTAACCGGAGTGCTGCGTCCAGAAGACCTTTCTTTCTTTCTTCAATTGCATTTGCATTTGCCTGCACCCTCGGTTGCTGGGAGGAGGTAATTCCAGGAACTTCCACACCTGAGCGGCTTCCTTTCTCCTGACTTCGGAACTGAACCAGGACCCCAGAAGAAAAGATTGACAATAAAGCCCCATACACACGGTTGGACTTTTTGACACCAAACTTCTAAATTCCCAGGTTTTCAAAAAAATCCGACCGTGTGTACGCTCCATCGGACAAACGTTTTCGGTTTTCATCAGACAAATGTTCGCTCTGCAAACGGACAAACTTTTCGGCAACAAAAGTCTTACGGTGCAAAGTCCTGTCGTGTGTACAGAAATCCATCGGACTTTAGTACAAACACGCATGCTCAAAACCAATGTTAAAATCAACCAACAATAGCAGAAGTTGACCAAAGGGTGGCGGTAAAGAGCAGAAAAGAGCAGAAAAAACATGTGATTTTGAGAAAGTTTGCTGAAAAAGTCCTGCCGTGTGTATGCATACCAAGTTCACAGCCAACGCCCTTCAAACAAAAATCCACAGAAAAGTTTGAAGTCCGATCGTGTGTATGGGGCTTTAGTGACATTACATTCTTTTGTTCTAACCTAGAGAGTCTATAACCATAATTCTGTTATATGTAAAGTTTGTTATACCTGTGTAGCGGGGTGTTCCCCTTTAATGCAGAGATACAAGAAGTTCCAGGTGAGAGGTGAGTCAGGAGGAAGTAGAGAAGAGACATGACTGGAAGTGAAAGCAGAGGAGAGAGACTACATCTCCCAGTACATCTTGCAGCACCCAGGGTACATTGCTCCGGAACAGAGACTGCTGGGGCAGACTTTATAAAGGGGAGGTGGAGTTTGTTCTGCCTCTTTTGGACACCCCCTCTCCTAGCAAGAGGATCTCTGTGCTGAACTGCTGTATGCACAAGGCCTGAAGCCTGGGCCTTGTGCTCTTTTCCAAAGAGCCCCTCTGCCAGCCTAGCAGAGCCTTAGAGACATCTTCTCCTCCTTGCTGCAGTACACCAGAAGGATTGAAGACTTGGATGTCGGTGGATTCCTGTTTCCAGACGAATCGGGGGAGGAAACGGACTTGGACTTGTCCGGGTGGTGAGAGCTGTTTAAAGACAGACACTTTATCTTTACTATTCGTTGGGATTACAAAGTTGTTCTTCAAGTGCACCACCGAAAGATTGCTAGCGAATATTGTTTCACTGAACTTCCATTTAGATCAGTCAGGCCTGACTGCATAGGTAGACATTGCTGGGTGTTAGTCTACCCATGAGGGGAAGTAGCTGTAAAAGGGCAGCGCTAGAGTTGCATAGCAATACTTTATTATTCTGATTACTCTGTTTATCTTTATTACTGTTTATTGCAGGGATCTGCAGCTTGTTATACTGTTGTTTATTACTTGCCCATTAGCCTCAGTAAAATATCTGGGTCAAGTACATTGGTGTCAGTTTCACTTACTTTAATAGAAGTTTTAAAGTATCTCACTGTGTGTGTTTGCCATAGGACTGCGTCACCTAGAGTTGCGGTCACGCGGTCCTATCCCCCCTTACTAGCTGTGCCACGGGAGGTTAGAGCCGATTGCCAGGGGTTGACAGCCGTGCACTACAGGGCCCAAAACAAAACCAGCGGCTCTCTTAACTGGGGGTAGCGCTACACGTGGGGGCTCGAGTCCAGGATCTCTGTACGTTGCACGCTGCAATCAAGCCGGTCAGAAGTACCAGCATGGACACGCTAGCAATGTCACAATGGTGCGCAGTGGCTGGCACCGATCCAACCGCGGCAGTAGTTATTGAACTCCCGGGGGGGATCTGGCAAGAAGAAGCGATCAAGAAGCTAATAATGTCACTATCACCGAGCCAGAAAGCATGGGTGAGGGATACAAGGTCAAATGCC
Source organism: Rana muscosa (assembly GCA_029206835.1). Taxonomy (NCBI): domain Eukaryota; kingdom Metazoa; phylum Chordata; class Amphibia; order Anura; family Ranidae; genus Rana; species Rana muscosa. Next base: position 175,137,597 of record CM055122.1, on the reverse strand, counting down.
TCGTTTACGTACGCACTGGTAGAATGGAAAGACAAAATCCCAGAGCAATTTAAAAGTCCAAGTATACAAGCCATAGATAATCAGATCTATCACTTGATACATACGCTGCCAGTGAAGGGAGAATGGTTCCAGACACCAAAACCATTATCTCCACAGATATCTCCACCGCCTGCCACCCTCAGCGCAGAATTATGCGCGGTCCTGGGGAAGATTGTAGCCCAGTGTAAGAAGGATCCTACAGACTACCAAATGTCGGGATACAGAAAACTTGGAGTATTCTCTGGAAGGAAACCTGTACCTTCGGGTGAAGAGGGGTTTGAGGCGTGGTTAGACGGCGCCACTCAGGCCTTAGAAGAATGGGAAGTCCCAGAACCCAGAAAGAAACAGAGAATCGCAGAGAGTTTGAAGGGGCCTGCTCTGGAGGCCATACGCAACCTTAAGCTAAGTAAGAAGGACTGTGATGCGCAGGATTATCTGGACATTCTGCAGAATGTGTTCGGCGGGACGGAAAAGGTCCCTGAACTTACTTACCAGCTGGAACACTGCTACCAAAGGCAAGGAAAAAAGCTGTCAGACTTCATAAGACGCCTGGATAAGATCCTGCACCAGATCTTGCTGAAGAAAGGGATTGATCCCAGGAAAGTGGATGAGGCCCGTGCCCAGCAGGTGTTGAGGGGAGCTCAACCCTTAGACCCCATCGCATTAGTGCTACGCATTCGGCAGGACGGGAGTAGCCTGGAATACCCCGACTTGATCCGGATAGTCAGGGAGGAGGAGGCTATGTTGGAAGACAAAAGGAGGAGTCAACATACCGAACCATCTACCCTCCCTGCGGTGGGAGTCAGATCAGCTATGGCTACTGAACGGGACTCAGAAGTGGAGATCCTGAAGTCCCAAATGACTCAGGTGCTAGATCTTTTGACCACACTCCTGTCTGAAAACTCAGGAATGAAGGAACCCGAGGAAATTAAGAATGAACCACGCCAGAGCAGTTCAACACCAACCTCCCCACAGAAGAGAAGAGAGATTGTCTGTTTCAACTGTGGAGGTGTAGGCCACTACCAGCGAGTATGTCCAAGTCCAAGAATGGAGACAGAAGGCTGGTGGAGGCCTCAGAGAAGTGACCCAAGAATGGAGAGAAGATCCGGGCCTTCAAAAATAACTTTCCCTGAACCTGCGAGGGAACGGTGGAGGACTCCTGCAGTTTATGCCGTCTCAGTGAACAACGCCTATCAGCCTTCCAAACAACGCCAGAAACGGCATTCCCAGCGCCGGAAGCTGAAGAGAGCACAAGTCCAAGTATGCCAGCCTGCTGTTACAGGTGTTTCCAAAAGGACTGCTACCCAATTGGTAGGTCCTCTGCCTGTAGTGCCTGTTCTGATCGAAGGGATCTACACCAGAGCCATCCTTGATACAGGTTCTCAGGTTACCCTAATGACCAGAGACTTTTACAAGAAGTACCTATCATACCTGCCCCTGGAAGAGATGGGAGACACCAAGATTCAGGGTATCCAAGCAGAAGAGTACTCTTGTGATGGATGTGTGCGGGTCAAGTTGTCATGTGATCCATTGAGGGCTGGAGAGCCCCAGAACTTTGAGACACTGGCCATTGTCTGTCCCTGGCTGCCAGGGCCCTCAAGAAGCTCTCTCATCATTGGGACCAATACCGATCTGGTGAAACGGCTTTTAGCCCCTGCTGTCCCCAGATGTGATCCCATACCCTCACTACCGGAAGAGGTTCCTGCTTCAGTACCAGAGGAAGAACCAAGAGTAGCTGAGACTGTGACTCCCAGGGAGAAGAGAAGGAAGAGAGTCATTCATCCTCCCCGGAAACTAGCTCATGATCAGATGGGAGAAAGTTCCGAAGACACGGTCCTAACCTCAAGAAGGACCATGCCCACATCTGGTCCCTCCACTGTACATTTGGTGGAGGGCAACCCCAACTCACTTCCTGGCACAGTTAGACAGGTCGCCCCCACTGAAGCGACCTGTGGACAGGACAGCTCCCCATCATATGATGATCGATGGGAGGCTCCTCTGTCAATCCTATGCAACCGCATTGAAGCTAAAATGTTTTGCAGATCTAAAAATGTTAGATGTCTTTGGGGACCAAAGAGTTCAAGTGGGGGGAGTGTGTAGCGGGGTGTTCCCCTTTAATGCAGAGAGACAAGAAGTTCCAGGTGAGAGGTGAGTCAGGAGGAAGTAGAGAAGAGACATGACTGGAAGTGAAAGCAGAGGAGAGAGACTACATCTCCCAGTACATCTTGCAGCACCCAGGGTACATTGCTCCGGAACAGAGACTGCTGGGGCAGACTTTATAAAGGGGAGGTGGAGTTTGTTCTGCCTCTTTTGGACACCCCCTCTCCTAGCAAGAGGATCTCTGTGCTGAACTGCTGTATGCACAAGGCCTGAAGCCTGGGCCTTGTGCTCTTTTCCAAAGAGCCCCTCTGCCAGCCTAGCAGAGCCTTAGAAACATCTTCTCCTCCTTGCTGCAGTACACCAGAAGGATTGAAGACTTGGATGTCGGTGGATTCCTGTTCCTAGACGAATCGGCGGAGGAAACGGACTTGGACTTGTCCGGGTGGTGAGAGCTGTTTAAAGACAGACACTTTATCTTTACTATTCGTTGGGATTACAAAGTTGTTCTTCAAGTGCACCACCGAAAGATTGCTAGCGAATATTGTTTCACTGAACTTCCATTTAGATCAGTCAGGCCTGACTGCATAGGTAGACATTGCTGGGTGTTAGTCTACCCATGAGGGGAAGTAGCTGTAAAAGGGCAGCGCTAGAGTTGCATAGCAATACTTTATTATTCTGATTACTCTGTTTATCTTTATTACTGTTTATTGCAGGGATCTGCAACTTGTTATACTGTTGTTTATTACTTGCCCATTAGCCTCAGTAAAATATCTGGGTCAAGTACATTGGTGTCAGTTTCACTTACTTCAATAGAAGTTTTAAAGTATCTCACTGTGTGTGTTTGCCATAGGACTGTGTCACCTAGAGTTGCGGTCACGCGGTCCTATCTCCCCTTACTAGCTGTGCCATGGGAGGTTAGAGCCGATTGCCAGGGGTTGACAGCCGTGCACTACAGGGCCCAAAACAAAACCAGCGGCTCTCTTAACTGGGGGTAGCGCTACACGTGGGGGCTCGAGTCCAGGATCTCTGTACGTTGCACGCTGCAATCAAGCCGGTCAGAAGTACCAGCATGGACACGCTAGCAATGTCACAATGGTGCGCAGTGGCTGGCACCGATCCAACCGCGGCAGTAGTTATTGAACTCCCGGGGGGGATCTGGCAAGAAGAAGCGATCAAGAAGCTAATAATGTCACTATCACCGAGCCAGAAAGCATGGGTGAGGGATACAAGGTCAAATGCCTCGTTTACGTACGCACTGGTAGAATGGAAAGACAAAATCCCAGAGCAATTTAAAAGTCCAAGTATACAAGCCATAGATAATCAGATCTATCACTTGATACATACGCTGCCAGTGAAGGGAGAATGGTTCCAGACACCAAAACCATTATCTCCACAGATATCTCCACCGCCTGCCACCCTCAGCGCAGAATTATGCGCGGTCCTGGGGAAGATTGTAGCCCAGTGTAAGAAGGATCCTACAGACTACCAAATGTCGGGATACAGAAAACTTGGAGTATTCTCTGGAAGGAAACCTGTACCTTCGGGTGAAGAGGGGTTTGAGGCGTGGTTAGACGGCGCCACTCAGGCCTTAGAAGAATGGGAAGTCCCAGAACCCAGAAAGAAACAGAGAATCGCAGAGAGTTTGAAGGGGCCTGCTCTGGAGGCCATACGCAACCTTAAGCTAAGTAAGAAGGACTGTGATGCGCAGGATTATCTGGACATTCTGCAGAATGTGTTCGGCGGGACGGAAAAGGTCCCTGAACTTACTTACCAGCTGGAACACTGCTACCAAAGGCAAGGAAAAAAGCTGTCAGACTTCATAAGACGCCTGGATAAGATCCTGCACCAGATCTTGCTGAAGAAAGGGATTGATCCCAGGAAAGTGGATGAGGCCCGTGCCCAGCAGGTGTTGAGGGGAGCTCAACCCTTAGACCCCATCGCATTAGTGCTACGCATTCGGCAGGACGGGAGTAGCCTGGAATACCCCGACTTGATCCGGATAGTCAGGGAGGAGGAGGCTATGTTGGAAGACAAAAGGAGGAGTCAACATACCGAACCATCTACCCTCCCTGCGGTGGGAGTCAGATCAGCTATGGCTACTGAACGGGACTCAGAAGTGGAGATCCTGAAGTCCCAAATGACTCAGGTGCTAGATCTTTTGACCACACTCCTGTCTGAAAACTCAGGAATGAAGGAACCCGAGGAAATTAAGAATGAACCACGCCAGAGCAGTTCAACACCAACCTCCCCACAGAAGAGAAGAGAGATTGTCTGTTTCAACTGTGGAGGTGTAGGCCACTACCAGCGAGTATGTCCAAGTCCAAGAATGGAGACAGAAGGCTGGTGGAGGCCTCAGAGAAGTGACCCAAGAATGGAGAGAAGATCCGGGCCTTCAAAAATAACTTTCCCTGAACCTGCGAGGGAACGGTGGAGGACTCCTGCAGTTTATGCCGTCTCAGTGAACAACGCCTATCAGCCTTCCAAACAACGCCAGAAACGGCATTCCCAGCGCCGGAAGCTGAAGAGAGCACAAGTCCAAGTATGCCAGCCTGCTGTTACAGGTGTTTCCAAAAGGACTGCTACCCAATTGGTAGGTCCTCTGCCTGTAGTGCCTGTTCTGATCGAAGGGATCTACACCAGAGCCATCCTTGATACAGGTTCTCAGGTTACCCTAATGACCAGAGACTTTTACAAGAAGTACCTATCATACCTGCCCCTGGAAGAGATGGGAGACACCAAGATTCAGGGTATCCAAGCAGAAGAGTACTCTTGTGATGGATGTGTGCGGGTCAAGTTGTCATGTGATCCATTGAGGGCTGGAGAGCCCCAGAACTTTGAGACACTGGCCATTGTCTGTCCCTGGCTGCCAGGGCCCTCAAGAAGCTCTCTCATCATTGGGACCAATACCGATCTGGTGAAACGGCTTTTAGCCCCTGCTGTCCCCAGATGTGATCCCATACCCTCACTACCGGAAGAGGTTCCTGCTTCAGTACCAGAGGAAGAACCAAGAGTAGCTGAGACTGTGACTCCCAGGGAGAAGAGAAGGAAGAGAGTCATTCATCCTCCCCGGAAACTAGCTCATGATCAGATGGGAGAAAGTTCCGAAGACACGGTCCTAACCTCAAGAAGGACCATGCCCACATCTGGTCCCTCCACTGTACATTTGGTGGAGGGCAACCCCAACTCACTTCCTGGCACAGTTAGACAGGTCGCCCCCACTGAAGCGACCTGTGGACAGGACAGCTCCCCATCATATGATGATCGATGGGAGGCTCCTCTGTCAATCCTATGCAACCGCATTGAAGCTAAAATGTTTTGCAGATCTAAAAATGTTAGATGTCTTTGGGGACCAAAGAGTTCAAGTGGGGGGAGTGTGTAGCGGGGTGTTCCCCTTTAATGCAGAGAGACAAGAAGTTCCAGGTGAGAGGTGAGTCAGGAGGAAGTAGAGAAGAGACATGACTGGAAGTGAAAGCAGAGGAGAGAGACTACATCTCCCAGTACATCTTGCAGCACCCAGGGTACATTGCTCCGGAACAGAGACTGCTGGGGCAGACTTTATAAAGGGGAGGTGGAGTTTGTTCTGCCTCTTTTGGACACCCCCTCTCCTAGCAAGAGGATCTCTGTGCTGAACTGCTGTATGCACAAGGCCTGAAGCCTGGGCCTTGTGCTCTTTTCCAAAGAGCCCCTCTGCCAGCCTAGCAGAGCCTTAGAAACATCTTCTCCTCCTTGCTGCAGTACACCAGAAGGATTGAAGACTTGGATGTCGGTGGATTCCTGTTCCTAGACGAATCGGCGGAGGAAACGGACTTGGACTTGTCCGGGTGGTGAGAGCTGTTTAAAGACAGACACTTTATCTTTACTATTCGTTGGGATTACAAAGTTGTTCTTCAAGTGCACCACCGAAAGATTGCTAGCGAATATTGTTTCACTGAACTTCCATTTAGATCAGTCAGGCCTGACTGCATAGGTAGACATTGCTGGGTGTTAGTCTACCCATGAGGGGAAGTAGCTGTAAAAGGGCAGCGCTAGAGTTGCATAGCAATACTTTATTATTCTGATTACTCTGTTTATCTTTATTACTGTTTATTGCAGGGATCTGCAACTTGTTATACTGTTGTTTATTACTTGCCCATTAGCCTCAGTAAAATATCTGGGTCAAGTACATTGGTGTCAGTTTCACTTACTTCAATAGAAGTTTTAAAGTATCTCACTGTGTGTGTTTGCCATAGGACTGTGTCACCTAGAGTTGCGGTCACGCGGTCCTATCTCCCCTTACTAGCTGTGCCATGGGAGGTTAGAGCCGATTGCCAGGGGTTGACAGCCGTGCACTACAGGGCCCAAAACAAAACCAGCGGCTCTCTTAACTGGGGGTAGCGCTACACCTGAAAAGTAGAAACTATTTCTACTCTGAAATTACTAAGAAACTTTTCTAGCTCTCCAGCTAAAACTTTTTTCTAGTTATGAGTAGTGAAGGGTTAAAGCTTATTTTAGGCTTTATTATTGTCTGTGTCCCAAGTGGGAAGATTTCCCCTCCCTTCCTGTCCAAGAGACGTAACAAGAAGGGACTACATAATTCCTTTATTAAATAGCTTGTACAAATGCATATCCTCATTTGTTTTACATGTATAGTATTTCGAAATTCTACCTAGTTTTTATTTGTTAGTATATAGAATTTCTATTAACTGAATGGTTGGATCTGTTTTAGTTCAGCAGCGGTATAGCTTGCATTCAGCCGGGAGTGCTGAGGATAGTAGCTGATTTTGCAAAAGGAAAACTTTAATTTGCTAATATTAAATGGACTTTAGCAAAAAAAAAAAAAATGTATTGTGCTTATTTGGATCCAGAAAAACACCATAAAAAGCAGGAGCCCCAGAGTCTCAGTTTTAACAAGGACCAGCTGAAGAGTGAAGGCAGGCAGCATACAAACCACCTTATGTCTGCCAAATAATTTCCTGGCCCCAAAAAAACCCTCTTGTTTCCTCTCGTGCAGGCCAAACATGGCACGACACCAAGGGATTTCTAAATGGAATCAATTGCACTTGTTACCAACTGAGTTACCTTTTATTCTTATGTTACCAAGGAATAGATGCTCAGCTGCAAGCAATTACAATGAAGAGTTACTGAGTAATGGTTTCCAGATTGCTTCATGATGGGGAATTAATTGAAAGAGACAATTTAAGAGTTTAAACCATGTAAATGCATTTCTTACCCTGTCAAAGAGTGACGTTTCTTGATGTAAAAGGTTAGGATGTTAAGAGATGGTAAAGACATAATAGTGGCTATTTACTTTGCTTTGCTGAAAATTTGTTTTAATGAATCAAAGGTAACAATGTCTTCTTCTCATGGTAAGAGCAATGTGTACAGCACCTGCTTTTCATGTGTAGAAATTCATAATAAGACATCATTTTTGCACTTATGCCATCATTAAAACTCACTGGAAGGTTATTCTGAATGTTTACAGTATGGGATGGATGAGTCAGAATTTGGACTGTTTAAGTTGTATATACAGTCCTTGTCTGTAAAAAAATGAACATATGGATTTACAGACTCTTTATATTTTAATTGCCTGGCAGACCATGTGTTTATTATGCATTGTGAAGTTTTAATATAGAAATCAGCAAGAGAATTGCCATTACATTCTCTATTCATGACTAGAAAAGGATCTATGAAAGAACAATACTAGATTGGCAGTGAAAAAAAAAACAGGTCTAGAATCCAAAGCATGCCAGGCCTTTATATATGTGTGTAGCACCCTCAGGAACATTTTGTTTTAACTAGTCTGTAGGCAGAGGAGCAAGGGGTTAATTGTTGTTGTGCTGTTCAGAACTCCAAGGGCTGAGTCTCCGTCAACTCCCTCTGGCTTCTGAAACTGGCTGGAGGGTTCTAGAACTTAGAGAGTGGAGAAGCAGAGATTAGGCCTGAATATTTATGGAGTCTCCTCCAATCCCTGGGTGTTATTAATATTCTGGAGCCTGGCGGCAGGTGAGCCGAGTCCAGGGTCCGGTTGCCTGGAGGGGACCCCTGTGCTGAAGACAGAGCAGGGGAAGAGAGGTCAGAAGCAGCTTCAGGCTCACATCCCTTTCCAGCCTCATCTAGGTTTTAGCTAAAGCCATCTTGAGTGAGTAACTTCAACCACTACACCCCAGAGGAGGTGCAGCAAGGTGAAATAGTCTGCTTATTTACTACAAAAAGGGACAGCTTAGTGCCTATTAAAGCCTGCAAAGCCACCCTATACCTCTTGCTTGGGGATTTAAGAAACAACGACGAGCCGAGATCAATGAAGTTCAATAGGCAGTTTGGCTCTTCTGCTTGATTCTGAGCATGCACGTTTTTTTTTGCGCGTCGTAATTGCATACAGACGAACGCAATAGGAATTTTTCAATCTTTTCTTGGCAGGAAAACTGACAGAAAAAGTGTGATGGAGCTTACACGCAGTCGGAATTCCTGACAAAAAGTTCACATCGCACTTTTCTTGTCAGGAAAACTGATCGTGTGTACGAGGCATTACAGAAGTCAGTTTCTGGCATTTACCAAAGCCATGCTTAAGGCCCCTTTCACACTGGGGCGGGCAGGTGCGGTGGCGGTATAGCGGCGCGATTTTCAGCGCCGCTATACAGTCGTTATCACTGCGGTATGTGGCCGCTATTGCCGCGGTTTGCAGGTGGTATTACCGCGGTGTCCCATTGATTTCAATGGGCAGCCACGGTAAAGGAGCGGTGAACACACTGCTCCTTCACTGCTGTAAAGATGCGGCTAGCAGGACTTTTGGAGCGGTCCTGCTAGTGCACCACGCACGATTTTTTCAGGCGGTATAACAGCGCTAATATTAGCGCTAAACCGCCTGAAAAATGTGCCAGTGTGAAAGGGGCCTTAGTGTTAGGTTGGCCACGCATCAATCAGTAAACTTTTCTTTAAACTATCGTACAGAGGTAGGTTGCTGGAAGTATGCTCCACAGCCTGGAGGTATGTTTTGGGTTATTATCTTGCTGTAGGATGAACCCTTTGACCAACTAGGCATATTCCAGAGGGTATTGCATAGCGCTGCAAAATGCTGTGTTAGTACTTTTGGTTCAGGGCACAACTCACACTGTGCAAGTCACTGACTCTGGATCAAGCAAAAGAGCCCCAAAACATCATGCTTCCTCATCCAGGTTTGACAGTTGGCATCACGTGTAGCCAGCCACCTTACACCTGCTACTCAGGATTCACATTTTGTTATTAAATTGGAATCTACTGGTTTCATTACTTTGGGTCTGCAGCAATTACCTCCCACGAGTTACAGAAACTGACTTCTGTAATGCCTCGTACACACGATCAGGAAAACTGATTGTGTGTACGAGGCATTACAGAAGTCAGTTTCTGGCATTTACCAAAGCCATGCTTAAGTGTTAGGTTGGCCACGCATCAATCAGTAAACTTTTCTTTAACCACTTCCCGCCCGGTCAATAGCAGATTGACGTTCGGGAAGTGGTTGCGTTATCCTGACTGGGCATCATATGACATCCAGCAGAATAACAGCCGCTGCGTGCCCGGGGGGGGGGGCGCCCATTGTGGCGATCGGTGGTGCGGTGTGTCAGTCTGACACACGGCTACACCGATCTTGGTAAAGAGCCTCCGACGGAGGCTCTTTACCACCTGATCAGCCGTGTCCAATCACGGCTGATCATGATGTAAACAGGAAGAGCCGTTGATCGGCTTTTCCTCACTCGCGTCTGACAGACGACGGCTCTCCTGACAGGGGGGTTCGCTCTGATTGTTTATCAGCGCAGCGCCCCCGCGGATGCCCACACTGGACCACCAGGGAAGCCGATAGGACCACCAGGGAAGCGGGCAACATGTGGATGGCCAGGTATGTACCCCATGGCCATCCACATATTAAAAAATAAGCACAATAGATGCCAATCAGTGCCCACAAATTGGCACTGACTGGCAACATTATGGACGAAAAAATATATGTGATGCCCAGCAATGCCACCCATCAGTATCATCAGTGCCACCCATCAGTGTCCATTATTGCCCATCAGTGCCACCTCTCAGTGCCCATCCATGCCCATCAGTGCCCACCTATCAGTGCCCATCTGTGCCACCTATCAGTGCCGCCTATGAGTGCCCATCAGTGCCGTCTATGAGTGCCCATCAGTGCCGCCTATTAGTGCCCATCAGTGCCGCCTATGAGTGCCCATCAGTGCCGCATACCAGTGCTGCCTCATGGGTGCCCATCGGTGCCGCCTTATCAGTGCCCATCAGTGCAGCCATATGAGTGCCCGTCATTGAGGAAGAAAACATACTTTATTACAAAAAAAATTACAGAAACAAAGAAAAACATTATTTTTTTCAATATTTTTTATTTGTTGCGCAAAAAATAAAAATCGCAGAGGTGATCAAATACCACCAAAAGAAAGCTCTATTTGTGGGAACAAAATGGTAAAAATTTGGTTTGGGTACAATGTAGCATGACCGTGCAATTGTCATTCAAATTGCGACAGCGCTGAAAGCTGAAAATTGGCCTGGGCAGGAAGGTGCGTAAGTGCCTGGTATTGAAGTGGTTAAACTATCGTACAGAAATTCAGAAAAACTATTTGTCAGAGCATTTGATCTTGCCATCATTGAGTCAATTAATTTTGTTCCAAATCCCTTAAAATTCCATTCAGACCTACTTGTATAGAGTCCCAGGCATAATAAACAGGTTTCTTTTTTGCCTATAACATGCTCAATACAATATGTACCATTTTCTTGAGTAAAAACCACATTCACAGCTAGAATTCTGTTCATTTGAGAAAAACGTTTCCTTCCTGATCCTTCAAATTTTCTCATCACTATGATCAAAAACGAGTCTCAGTTTGACCTCACTTTAATAAATGTAATCAAAATTTTTGACACATCAAAGTAACCACCCTTTGCAGATATACCAGCTGAACACACTTGTGGCATTCTTTTTACAATGGCAATCAAATATTGTTCAGAAAGTTCTTATCAAAACGGTTGCAGAAGTTTCCACAAAGGTGTTGTACTTGTAGGTTGCTTTGCTTTCACCTTTCTGTCACCTTTCAAACCAGCTCTTTGGGGTTAAAGTCTGGAGACTGTGCTGGCCATTCCATGACTTGAAGCCTAACGTTTTGTTCTTTTCTTCTAAAAGTAGTTTTGACACAGCCTGGAGGTATGTTTTGGGTTATTATCTTGCTGTAGGATGAACCCCTGACCAACTAGGCATATTCCAGAGGGTATGGCATAGTGCTGCAAAATGCTGTGGTAGTACTTTTGGTTCAGAGCGCAACTCACACTGTGCAAGTCACTGACTCTGGATCAAGCAAAAGAGCCCCAAAACATCATGCTTCCTCATCCAGGTTTGACAGTTGGTGTCACATGTAGCCAGCCACCTTACACCTGCTACTCAGGATTCACATTTTGTTATTAAATGGGAATCTACTGTTTTTTTTTACTTTGGGTCTGCAGCAATTACCTCCCACGAGTGGATCTTCAGCTCCGTTGTCTAGGTACACCAATATCTTCCAGGAATAAGGCCAATGTCCACACATGAGTATAACCTAATCAGCAAGGCTTTATTCTTTTTCCACTTGACGCTTGAGTGGGTATTGCTCACCCGGATAGTCCCTATGAGAGCGGTCCTAGCAGCTGGGATGGAGCACGGATGTCAGAGGTGATGAATTCCCCTCTAGGTCTCCAGGCCTCTCCCCGAGACAGCAGTACCGTCGCTAGTCTCCGCCGGGACTTTTCTTCCCCTGGAACTCCTTTCCTAAAGATGGGCCCCCTACAAACGGGCAGCCTGGGATCCTTCTCTGAAGCGTAGGCCCTTGTCAGCGGAGCTGGGCCTACAATGCAGCAGCAGGGCCTTGGGCTGAAGGTGCCCAAGGCCTAAGCACACTAGCGCACCCCGTGAAATGCAGGCCACGAGGCACACCCACTGGACCAGAGGTCCCCCTGAACGCCTTGGGGTCCCCCTTGAATCGCCTCACGCCAAATGGCGTCTGGCCCTTTTGTACCCTCTCCCAGCATGCACAGCGGGTAGACCACGCCCACTGCACGGCTGCCGAGAGAGGACACCCAAGGTGCTGTGATACCCCTGTAGTCTAGCTCGTGCCGGCGGTGGCAGTGCCACCTTCAGGCAAAGGAGAACAAAACTGGCAGGCAGTATCACACCCAGAGCAGAACAACAACTGAAACATAATTGGTCTGAGCCCAACTAGTGGCTCAGACTGCCCTTAAATTTCCACATAGCGCCCTCAAATATTGGGGGGGGGGGCGCTACACACATATCAATGAACCATCCTTTCACCTACTTGATGGTGTACAAAAACACCTGTTTGATGAACCAAAGATGCAAAATTTTGATTCATTAGTCCATAAAACCTACTTCTAGTCTTCAGTAGTCCACTAGTAGTACTTAATGATCAAGGCAAGCCTCTTTTTCTTATTTTGCCATCTTAGCAATGGCTTTCTTACAGCCACTGGACCCATCAAATTTGCAGCTCAAAGTCTTCTCTTCACAGCTGAAATTGAAACTTACTAACTTTGAACAGTTTTAAGCTATGTGCTTGAAGCTGTTGTCTTGTGAGCCACTTGTCACTCAAGCTGTTGACTCTCAGAAACTTGTCTTCTGATTCTGTTGTGGCTTTTGCACACGACCGGTTTTCCCCTCGGAAAAACTGCGATGAGAGCTTTTGGCCGGGAATACCGACCATGTGTATGCTCCATCGCAGTTTTTCCGACGGGAAAACTGCCGGGAAAAAAAAGAGAGCAGGATCTCTTTTTTCCGTCAAGAAAAAATCCTAGCGGGAAAACCGTTCATCTGTATGCTTTTCCAACAGGAAAAAAAGTGTGAATGCTCAGAAAAAAATGAACGCATGCTCGGAAGCATGGAACTTAATTTTGTCGGCTTGACGTAGTTTTTTACGTCACCGCGTTCTTGGCAGTCAAAAGTTCACCGGACTTTTGTGTGACCGTGTGTATGCAAGGCAGGCTTGAGAGGAATTCCGTCCGGAAAACCATCGTTTTTTTCATCTGGTGGGAAAACCAGTTGTGTGTACGAGGCATATGGGTCTGCCAAACTTTTTATTGTCAGAGTTTCCAAGTGTCTTTTAATGGTTTAGGGAACTGTGCTCACTGACACCATGGCTTTCTTTGCAATTTTTCTAAAGGAAAGACGTACACTTCTGAGGCCTCGTACACACGACCGAGTTTCTCGTCCAAAACAGTCAAGAAAAGTGCCGCGAGAGTTTTTTTGTCGAGAAAAACGTTCGTGTGTATGGTTTTACGACGAGAAAATTGCCGAGAATCTCAACGAGAAAATAGAGAACCTGCTCTCTATTTTCTCTTCAGGATTCCAGATTTCCTCGTCGTGTTTCTCGTCGGCCTGTTTTGTGACGAGAAAATGGTTTGTGTGTATGCTTTTACGACTCTTCCAAAAGCGCGCATGCTCACAAGCAACTATGAGACGGGAGCGCATCTTCTGGTAAAACAAGCCTTCCTAATGGAGAGAGCATATTCGTCACGCTCAAAAATATTTCATCGTTTAAATGTTCTGCATTGAAATCTTCGTTAGAATGTTACATTAATCAAAACGAGTGACCTTCTTTTGCTGCTGATATTCACACAGAGTTATGCCTTATTTTTAACCTTTTTCATGCTGCTCTTTATAAGATTTATGTGTATTATATCGTGCAAGTTTTTAGGAATAATTTAAATGGTTAGATTTTTCAAAATGATGTTAATTATAATTTCACAATGTTTTGATAGTGATCTCCCATTTAATTTTGGAATCTATATTATTTAAATTTCCTACCATGTTTTTGTGCTAATCAGATTTAGTTATTCTTTTGGGGGGGTGATATCTGTCCCTTTTATTGTCAGTCAAATGTATCTGCTTACTCCAAAGCTTGATTTTGTTTATTTAAAAATACACATAGTCAAGTATAAACTTAAACAAAAATCACATTTATTCATGTTTATAAATTAAATAAAGAGAAGGCAGCGCTGGAGAAGCTGCTGCCATTTGTGCATCCCAGGGACCCCAGAGCACACAGCAACCCTGTGTGGACACTAAAATTGGGAGCTTGAGAAGGCCAACATTTCTGAACACAATCTGATGCTGGCCTCCCAGAGGTCAGGAACAGCAGCAGGTGATATATATGTCCCAAGTGTGTGGTACTACAACAGGCTGCCTTCTGTCCGACCACAATGAAGCAAGGCCATCACTTCCTCTTCTTCCTGGCAACCTTCCCTGCAGCCTTTCCTGAAGCCTTCCCTGCAGCCTTTCCTGAAGCCTTCCCTGCAGCCTTCCTTCTTCGTTTGGCTGGAGGCTGGCCCACTGGAGGGGTACTCCTGTCAGGAGGAGAAGGTGGAGGTGTAGCAGAAGGGGGTGGGGCAGAAGAAGAAGGTGGAGGTGTAGCAGAAGGGGGTGGGGCAGAAGAAGAAGGTGGAGGTGTAGCAGAAGGGGGTGGGGCAGAAGGTGGAGGTGTAGCAGAAGGGGGTGGGGCAGAAGGTGGAGGTGTAGCAGAAGGGGGTGGGGCAGAAGAAGAAGGTGGAGGTGTAGCAGAAGGGGGTGGGGCAGAAGGTGGAGGTGTAGCAGAAGGGGGTGGGGCAGAAGAAGAAGGTGGAGGTGTAGCAGAAGGGGGTGGGGCAGAAGAAGAAGGTGGAGGTGTAGCAGAAGGGGGTGGGGCAGAAGGTGGAGGTGTAGCAGAAGGGGGTGGGGCAGGAGAAGAAGGTGGAGGTGTAGCAGAAGGGGGTGGGGCAGAAGAAGAAGGTGGAGGTGTAGCAGAAGGGGGTGGGGCAGAAGAAGAAGGTGGAGGTGTAGCAGAAGGGGGTGGGCAGAAGGTGGAGGTGTAGCAGAAGGGGGTGGGGCAGAAGGTGGAGGTGTAGCAGAAGGGGGTGGGGCAGAAGAAGAAGGTGGAGGTGTAGCAGAAGGGGGTGGGGCAGAAGGTGGAGGTGTAGCAGAAGGGGGTGGGGCAGAAGAAGAAGGTGGAGGTGTAGCAGAAGGGGGTGGGGCAGAAGAAGAAGGTGGAGGTGTAGCAGAAGGGGGTGGGGCAGAAGGTGGAGGTGTAGCAGAAGGGGGTGGGGCAGAAGAAGAAGGTGGAGGTGGAGGTTGAGGTTGGGTCAGTTGGGCCACCTCACATATGGCGGTATTGGGGGTAATTTTCTCCATCACCCCCTTGTTGAGCAAGGTGATGAGCAGGGGCTCGCATAGGAGGCGTTGCTCCATGCTCATCACCTTGAACTTAGCCTCCACTAGGCCGGCAATGGCCTCTTCAGGGGATGTGGGCTCCTTGAGGGTGGCATGGGCCTCTTTAATAAGGGCCATTGCTGCCTCACTGGTGGTCCTGTCCCTCCTGCCTCTTTTGTGAAGCCGGATGGGAGGCACCTGGGATCTGGTGCTTCTCCTTTGCCCTGCCACCTCCTGTCTGCCACTGGGCCCTGCCACCTCCTGGCTGGCACTGGGCCCTGCCACCTCCTGGCTGCCACTGGGCCCTGCCACCTCCTGGCTGCCACTGGGCCCTTCCTCCTCCTGCCTGACAGTTTCCAGACCCTCCTCCTGGCTGATTTCATCCTGTGTATGAAAAAGGAACATAGTTTAATATGTTGGTTTAATCTTTGCATCAAACTTTGTAATCCTGATTGAAGCAATTAGAATGTAAATGCATAAATCCTTGCTTTAAATTTACCACTACATCAGATTGACTATTTAGCACCCAATTAAGTGCTGAATAATGTCTACAGATCTTGATTTCACTTGTGGAATCCAAAATAATGTATGTTTCTCATCTTGACATATTTGTCAAACATTAATTTTATCCCAATACATTTTCAGTTAATACTATACCTGGCTCCAGATGGCCAAATCAGGATCATCCAGGATGGCTGCCTCCTCTTGCTCCAGAGAAGGCTCAGGTTGGCTGCAGGGAAGTCTGGGGGGAAGAGTGGAGAGTGATGGCCTTGTCTCAATGTGGTCATCCAGAAAGGACATCCTGTTGTAGTACCACAAAATCGGGACATACACATCATCTGCTGCTGCTCCTGACCTCTGAGAAGCCAGCACCTTAGAGCGTTCAGTCCTGTAGGTACCTCTCAAGCTCCCAATTTTAGTGTCCACTTGTTTTGCTGTGGCTGTGGGCACCTTGGTATGCACAAATGGGAGCAGCTTCTCCAGCGCTGCTTTTCTCACCCCTCTTTTTTTATGGATGGGGTTTTTCGTCTCCCACAGAGCCGGCAGCTCCCTTACACGGTCAATAAATTCCGCCAGGAACTCTTTGTCGCTAATAAAGACATTCATATTGTATCTGCAAGTTAAATAAATTATATTTAACTAATTGAGGCAAACAGTCTAACCTCCTTAACATCCTAGTCACCATATATATCCTCCAACAATCTCAAGACAGTATAGGCCAACAATTTTTACAAGTCACAAAATCACATACCTTCGTTCGCACGTCCGTCACTTTAACTCCTCTCTCCGCACACCGAACGTACTATAGTCACATGTGTGTTTGCTATATACACACCACGCATGTGTCAAAATTCGAACACGTCGCTCCGCACACGTCGCCCGCCCATGACGTTCTAACTAACATCTTTTCCCCGCCCCTTCTCTTTCGGTGCGCAGACAGATATGGCGGAGTTACAGCAGGTGTCTGATAATTCCGCAACTAACGAGGAGACAAGCCCGGAGACCGAGGAAACGTGACGATCAAGGAGGAGATTCAAGGCATCGAATATGTCTTTTGCCGAGATGGCGGAGATGGTGGACATCTTGCTCAAGGCTGATTATGATGCCAAGCATGGGCCGTATAGCAAACCAAATAGAAGGAAGGCCAAAATCCTCACTAAAGTTGTGAAGAGTCTGAAGGCGAATTTCGGGGTGAAACGCTCAAATGAGCAGCTCAGAAAGAGGTGGTCAGACCTGAAACTGAGGGAGCCAGACCAGTTGAGGAGCATAAAGAGAATGCTCGCTAAAAGTAAGTAAAATGTAGACTTTTCTGCTATTAATCTTTTTATAAACTGACATGTTTTTTTTTTTTTTCTCATATTGGACTCCCTTCCAAAATGTAATATTTTGAACTTGGTTGGGCACAGTAATCGTTCGTTACGTTACCGACACTTCGTTCGGCCACTATCCGCAGTTTTGGCTTATTTTAGAGCCACAAAAGTAATTAGACATCTGCCATTTTTGATCAAATATTGTTGATAATTTTTTAGTCTAGATGATGTGTTTGTAAAGAGAATGAAATGCAAACTTTTATCAGTGTAAAGGAGAGAACACTCAGCAGCTGCTTCCACATCTGTACTTTGGAGCACTATAGTGTGGGCCACCAGACTCGCCTTTTTTGGGTGTCCCACACAGGTGCATCAGAGAATTTTTGTGGTGCCTCCATGTCAAATAAATTACATTCAAATGTGAATACTAAACATATTTTGGGTCATAAATAATGCATTCTTCTTTAAATTCCGCACAAACACACACTTGTACCCCACTTCCAAGCAATTTAGCCTGTTTTTATTTTAACAATGAGATTTACAGTGTGATAAATAGACCTTTTGTTTTATTCTCATAGGGGAGAGAAGACTGGGAGGAGGACACTCCAGGGAGCACATGCACCCCACAACTTCCAAGCAACCCCAAACTCCCAAAGACCCACAACCGAAGGATGTAGAGGAAGTTGAGGTGGAGGAAGGAGAGGTGGATGACGTTGTGGATCTGGTCACCACAACAGGTCAGTATCTGTCACCACAGCTTCAGGTAAGAGAGGTAGGCCTGCTGAGTTATAATACCTTTATACCTTTTTTTTTTTGGTTTTTAGGGGATGTAAATGTTGTGAAGGATAGTACACGGTTCTCTGCTGACAGTGCCCTCCGCCTCATCCAGCAAGTGATGGAATGTAGCACGGAACTGGACCTAATTAAACAAAGAATCCATGTGGTGGAACAAACATTTAAAGACATTCTCTATGTTTTGGGGAGAATTCAATAAGCCATCCAAACACATTTGTTTTTACATGTTTGTTTTTGTAATTTTTTGAATTTTTTTGACAATCAAACCAGCCAAAAATTGAATATGCACACAGTGTGTCAACATGTGCTATCTGCCATCAGGGGATATCCATGTACGTCTTTTGTGGGTGCAACCCCTTCCTCGTATCTAAAGTTGGTGAACTGAGGAAGGGGATGCACCCCCAAAACACGTCCATTGATCACCCCTGATGGCAGATAGCACATGTTGACAATAGGGATCAGGATTGTAAACTTCCTAGATGAAAAAAATCCCAAATGTGTGCATATTCAATTTTTGGCTGGCCAAGGGGTGGCAGGACCCCATATTAGGACGGGCACATAGAGACATAGTTTGTGTAAGTGAATGTCTCCGATTGCTCAGAGGTATCCAATGTTGTAATTTTTGAAATGCAACTGTTATTTTTGTATTTTCATAAGCAAAAAATTGCCGGGTTGGGGCCAGGCCAACCCAAAATAAAAAATAAAAAATAAAAAAATGAAGAGAATGTGCACAGAGTAAAATATTTGACCACAAACAACGTGTAGCTTCTTTTTATAATACCCTCTAAGCTTATTTGGTTCTTTTGTAAGGTTACATAGTGAAATGGTTGTTATTTACTAAAGTAAAATACACTTGCCACTACAAATGCACAAAGACAAACTAGGAGACAGGAAAGAACAAATAATTTAAGGTTTAAACAAGCTTTTTATTGGGATACTTAGACATAGGTTGGCATAGGAATTGCCCCCCTACCCGTGAAATACTCCATGTATTTGTCCCGAACCTCACGGGCATTTTGGGGGGGCAAGCCAGGACGGGCAGATTCCAGGCCCGGCAGGGGATTTGCAGGGGAAAGTCCAGCCTCTGGCAAAACTGAGGCCATATATGAATTCGATTTGCGGAAAAGAAAATTGTGTAGCACACAGCAGCATAACACTACATAGTTTATTTTGTAGTCCGCCAAGTGGATGGAAGTCATAAAAAGGTGGAACCGGCTGGCCATTATGCCGAAGGCATTTTCAACGACTCTTCGGCCCCTGGCCAGCCGGTAATTGAACACCCTCTTCTCTGGGGTCAGGGTCCTCTGAGGAAATGGCCTCATAAGATGCCGTCCGAGCCCGAAGGCTTCATCAGCCAAAAAAACAAAGGGGAGTCCTTCAACATTCCCTGCATCCGGTGGCAATGCAAGGTCGTCACTCTGGAGACGGAGGGCAAACTCCGTCTGGATGAAGGATCCCCCATCGGACATCCGGCCATTTTTCCCTACATCAACATAGAGGAATTCATACCGTGCTGACACCACCGCCATCAGCACAATGCTATGAAACCCCTTGTAGTTGTAGTAGTAGGACCCAGAACGGGGTGGCGGCACGATGCGGACGTGCTTCCCGTCTATGGCACCACCGCAGTTGGGGAAGTCCCACCGCGTGGCAAACTCCGATGCCACAGTCTGCCATTCCTGTGGCGTGGAAGGAAGCTGTGGAGTGAAACAAGATGAAATAATATTAGAAAACCAAAGTCATACATTACAAGGAAATTCTATCCCAAAAAATTAGAGGCCAACATCAATCAAATTCTACGTTTATTAAGGTGTTTAAAAAAAGTATAATGGAAGGCTCATTTATCATATTTATCACCCCCTCTGATGGGCCATTACTAAATTATTTTGGGGGGGGGGGGGGAGATGTGTTTGGCCACAGGATAGCATTGCAGTGGCGGTGCGTCCAGAGTGGGCGCTGGAGCACTGCCCCCTCTCTCCTGTGCCCATCACTCAGAACAATACATAGGTTCATGCGTTGCATGAACCTATGTATTGTCTATGCCGCACACTATTCAGGTGGATGGCCTCTTGTAAAGCGACCGACATATGAATCATTGCGGCATTTAGGGGGTTCAAATTGCATAGCAGAAACAGGTAGTAAAATAGTCTTGCACATTACAACCTGAGGGATGTAATTGGCTTCCTAAAAGTAAAATCGGGGACGCAGGGGGGGGGGCATTCCTTGGGTAAACACTGACAGGCTGCTCTGCCAATCATGTTCACCAAGTCTGTTTAATGGTAACATGATTGGCTGATGCAACATGAAGGGAAGGAGAAGACATCAAGGACAGAAGAAGGATGGCGCTGACCACAAGAAGGTAAGTGCAGGGCTGGGGGGAAACTGGCTGCATTAGAGGGGACTAAATGGCTGCATTGGAGGGAACAAAATGGCTGCATTGGAGGGGACAACTGGGGGCGTTTAATAGGCACCAGAGCAAAAAAGGAGGAAGTTTATTTCCTAAATTGGGGTTTGAACCCCCAAACATTTGGAGCAACAGGCGCCCCTGCTGGAAAAGTTAGTGAAGGGAAATATTTATGGAGGAGAAAAAAGGGGCAATCTAAAGCTTCCAACATGCATGGGGACAAAGAGGACATTCTCAGCATATTACAATCATGGTAATTAGGGAAGGATGAAAGAAATACAATACATTAGCATACATGTAATACATAAAATGTGATGTTAAGGGAGCAAACTTACCCTAATATAGTCCTCCTGCAGGACTTGGATGATGGCAGAACAGGTGTCTGGGATTATGAGGCCCAGAGCCTGGGGGGAGATGCCTGTCGTGAACTTCAAGTCCTGAAGACTTCTCCCTGTCGCCAGGTAACGCAACGTGGCGATGAGCCTCTGCTCAGCACTGATGGCTTCCCGCATAACGGTGTCCTTCCTGGTAATATAGGGGGACACCAAAGCCAACAGTTCCTGAAAAACGGGGTCAGACATCCGCAGAAAATTCCTGTAGTCCTCAGGATTATTCTCGACGATCTCCCGCAGCAGAGGCATGTGGCAGAATTGGTCCCGCTGGAGCAACCAATTCTTGATCCATGAACTCCTCCTCACACCATTCATGGACTGGTCTTGGTCCAAAACAAGCAGACCAACACCAAGCGCACGCACAGCACGAACTCGACGACGAGAACGTCCAGGCGACATGGCTAGGAAACGGTCGTCTAATCAGAACGTACAGAACAGAACGCACTTTAGAACAGCAAGGCCTATGAATAACGAAATGAAAAACAGAAACGAACAGGCAAGAACGCACTGTAAAACAGATACGACCTGCCTAGACGCCCTGAAAGTCAAGATACGAACCCACAAGCACAAACTGAACCGCAGAAAACGATCTGAAAAGTACGAAGACTGAAAAGTGCGAATCGTCTCTTCCCAAACTTTTACTTCACACGCGGTAACACGAGATCAGCAAAAGCAGCCCAAGGGGTGGCGCCAAGAAAAAAGATCTTCCCCTTTATAGTGCCGTCGTACGTGCTGGACGTGAGCGCGGAGAACAACGAGGAAATTGGGAAATGACAGTGTGTACGCATAGAAAGCTTGACGAGAAAATCGACAAGCTTAACAAGAATCTCGTCGAAAAAAACGACGTGTTTTTACGACGAGAAACTCGGTCGTGTGTACGAGGCTTAAGGGTTATAATAGTTTGTCTGTCTTCCTTTTGTTAATTGCCTTTTTGAGAGCATATACTAATTCCTGCAGTACAATACTGTCCAAATATTGCTTAAGAGGGTGTATTAACATAGTCTGTTTCAACACTGCTTTTATATAGAAAGAGAGCTTTTATGATATCAACAAAAGTTGGGACACCTGTAGGAATTGTTAGCATAAACTTTTAATGCCCCATACACACGATCGTTTTTCTTGCCATTTTTTTTCTTGCCGTTTTTCACGTCGTTTTTTTTCATATTTCCTCTCAAGCCTGTCTTGCGTACACATGATCATTTTAAAAAATGATCAAGCAAAGCGCAGTGACGTACAACACGTACGACGGCACTATAAAGGGGAAGTTCCGTTCGAATGGCGCCACCCTTCATGTTAGTAAAGTTTGTTGAGCGATGATTCGCTCTTTTCAGTCTCGTGCTTTTCAGTCCGTGACTGCGTGACGAATGTGCTATCTCCATTACGAACGCTAGTTTTACCAGAACGAGCGCTCCTGTCTCATACTTGATTCTGAGCATGCGCGTTTTTTTTTTTTTGAAAAAAGAGAGCATGTTCGAAATTTTTAATGCCCGTTTTTCACGTCGTTAAAAATGCTCTGGAGCCTACACACGATTATTTTTAATGGCCATTTTTTTTAATGGCATTTTTAACGGCATGAAAAACGATTGTGTGTATGGGGCATCAGAGTTTCAAAGACATGCTGGTAGGTTAATTGGATCCTGTCTAAATTGTCCCTAGTATGTGTATGTATGAATGTGAGTTAGGGAACTTAGAGTGTAAGCTCCTTAAGGGTAGGGACTGATGGGAATGTACAATGTATATGTACAGGTATGCGCTATATACACTAAGTACCTGAAATAATAATAATAATAAGAGCTTATCGGTAATTTAGTTACATTGTTTGAAAACAACTGTGAATTGTTAATTGTTAATCCATTGAAAAAGGCCCTTTTGTATAACTCTGAAATGTACTTTGGAGAGGGATTAAAACCCCATGTCAGTTTTTATTGCTGTCTGTGCCCCCAGGGCTGTCTTAATGAGTGGGCACACCTGGGCACAGCCCAGGGGCCCCAGCTGCAAGGGGGGCCCCTGTACTTTCCACAAAGCAGCTGGTCCTTGAGCCCACGCTGCCCATAAATTGGGGGCCCCATTAAGGAACTGAGAGTGATGGATACACAGGGGAGGCAGGCTGGCAGTGGTGGACGGTGCTGTGCAGAACGATACCTATTATTTCAGGTACAGGTACAGGGCCGGAGCACCAGTGATGCTCTGACCCCGCCCCATGCAGCTTGAATGCTCGGGACTCGGAGGCCAGGGGGTAGGAACTGGAGTGGGAGCTACTGAGTCGACAGCACTGAGAGCCCACCTGCGGAAGTAGCATTGTGGATGGTGTCATAGTGAGCCCAGCTGTCCAGCATTGTTTGCACCAAAAGGCTTGGAATGCCCGGAGGAATGCTCCCTCCTCCGCCCCTCCTTCTGCCTGCTTAATTGGTATAGGTGAGTGCAGTGCTGGAGGTGGGAGCAGAGCCAAAAGTTTACATGCACTGTATCTCCACTGGAAAAGGGAGTACTACATGGATGGAATAATGGTGCTGGGGGATATCAAGGGTGTATGGGGGAAAACAATGCTGAGGGGGGGATCTGGGGTGTATAGGGGTAGCAATGCTTGGGGTAGCTTGGGTGGCTGTAGTGCTAGAGGTATCAGGGATGTAGAGGGGCCACAGTGTAGAGGG
Source organism: Rana muscosa (assembly GCA_029206835.1). NCBI lineage: Eukaryota > Metazoa > Chordata > Amphibia > Anura > Ranidae > Rana > Rana muscosa. The sequence goes on along the minus strand of CM055122.1, from coordinate 175,114,231 downwards.
TATCAGGGATGTAGTGGGGTCACAATACAAGGGGTATCTTATGGTATATGGTTACAATGCTGGGGGGAATATCTAGAGTGTAGAGGGGTCAGAGTGCTGGGGGGATATCTAGGGTGTAGAGGGGTCAGAGCGCTGGGGGGATATCTAGGGTGTAGAGGGGTCAGAGTGCTAGGGGGATATCTGGTGTGTAGAGGGGTCAGAGTTCTGGGGGGATATCTGGGATGTAGAGGGTTCAGAGTGCTGGGGTGTAGAGGGGTCAGAGTGCTGGGGGGGATATCTGGGGTGTAGAGGGGTCAGAGTGCTGGGGGGATATCTAGGGTGTAGAGGGGTCAGAGTGCTGGGGGGATATCTAGGGTGTAGAGGGGTCGGAGTGCTGGGGGGATATCTAGAGTGTAGAGGGGTCGGAGTGCTGGGGGGATATCTGGTGTGTAGAGGGGTCAGAGTGCTGGGGGAATATCTGGGATGTAGAGGGTTTAGAGTGCTGGGGTGTAGAGGGATCAGAGTGCTGGGGGGATTTCTGGGGTGTAGAGGGGTCAGAGTGCTGGGGGGATATTTGGGGTGTGGAGGGGTCAGAGTGCTGGGGGGATACCTAGGGTGTAGAGGGGTCAGAGTTCTGGGGAGATATCTGGGGTGTAAAGGGGTCAGAGTGCTTGGGGGATATCTGGGATGTAGAGTGGTCAGAGTGTTGGGGGGGATATCTGGGATATAGAGGGGTCAGAGTGCTGGGGGATATCTGGGATGTAGAGGGGTCAGAGTCCTGGCTGGATATCTAGGGTGTAGAGGGGTCAGAGTGCTTGGGGGATATCTGGGTGTAGAGGGGTCAGAGTGCTGGGGGGATATCTGGGGTGTAGAGGGGTCAGAGTGCTGGGGGGTATATCTGGGGTGTAGAGGGGTCAGAGTGCTGTGGGGAATATCTAGGGTGTAAAGGGGTCAGGTTGCTGGGGGGATATCTGGGGTGTAGAGGGGTCAGAGTGCTGTGGGGAATATCTAGGGTATAAAGGGGTCAGGTTGCTGGGGGGATATCTGGGGTGTAGAGGGGTCAGAGTGCTGGGGGGATATCTAAGGCATAGAGGGGCCATAGTGCTAGGGAGGCATCAATTTAGCAGATATATTATATACACAGGACAGCTTTATTACTTTACTGTATGTATGTAGTATTTTCCCACTGTTTCTTTGCTGTACAGAATGATTGTTCACGTAGTTAAGGCGGAGCTCCACCCAAAAGGGGAAGCTTCGCTTGTCTGCCTCCTACGTACTTGATGTCTGTTTACCTGCACTGCCTCCATTGTAGGGGCCCCAGAGCATTACTTTACCCAGGGGCCCATGATGCTATTAAGACGGCCCTGTGTGCCCCCATTAGGGGGATTCACCCTCTCTATTTGTCCTGTTTATCATTACCATTGAAAGTGAAAGTTACAGAAAATACCAAATTTTAGGTTGTCCCCAGAAAAGTAATAGAGGGGAAATCTTCCAATAGGGACACTAGTTCTGGTGACCTGGGGTCCCCCAAGAAATTCCCTTAATTTGCAGAGATTTCCTGTTTGGCTCTGGGACAGAAAGTGAAGGAAAATCTCTGCGATGGGACACAGATGGAGAAAAAAAATCTGACAGGGGGTTATAACCATCCCTTACTCTATCCAAAATGAATGAAAAAAATGCCTATAGTTCTACTTTAAGCTAGGGGAGGGGCAAACTGGGTCTCTGTCTAGGGCCCTCATTCTCCAGGGGCCCCAGTTGGAAGAATGGCATTGGCATTAGGTACAGAAAGCTAGAATGCTGTGCATATGGGACATCCACTTTTTTTCCCCAGGCGCTAATTTTGTCTAAAACCAGCTCTGCCTCCAGGGGTGTGTTCTGTCTCCTGTCCATTCAGCTATCTCTTCCTCCTAAACGTAATGGAGAAACATTGCATTGATGGAGATTCGTAATCATGTCTACAGCATGATTGGTTTGAGTCACAATATCATGTAGATACAGTTTTTTCAATAAAACCCACAATGTCATGGAGGTTACCTCACATGTTTTATTTTAAAACAAAACATTTTAGCTGTAACCTAAAATCCCCCTGCAACATTGTGTTTTTTTTTTTTAAATACAATTCATTGTCTGCTCCTTCACAACAGTATACAATCTCTGCAATTTCATACAGAAGGTAGAAGAACATATAAAACAATGTGAAAGCAGAGGTTCACCCTAAGGCCTCATGCCCACTGGCTTTTTTACAGCTGCGTTTTTTGCAGCTTAAAAACGCCTGTCCATGTTATTGTAAGTATTATTTTTTTTTACCCTAAATCCTGACATTATATTATACTAATCTATGTAGCAGATACATATACATATGCCTATTGTTTTTTTTTTTGCAGTTGTACTTACCGTGAATCAGTCGTTCCGAATCAGGACTTCCGGCTATTCCTCCCGCGGGAGTGGGCGTATCTTTTTCTTTCCCCGGCGCCCTTGGAATGACGACACCCGTTATCATGGCAACCTCACTCGCTCGCCGACAATACTGATGATACAGCGGTGAATGCTGGGATGCATTCACCGCATCCCGGAAGTCTCTGCTTGTGGGCTTCACAGTGCCCACAAGCAAAATGGCAAAAAGATCAATTTATAAAAGTCAGAATTTAGAACTGAAATAGAGGGGGGTTGTTTCTAATCGCAGGACAAGTGAGTGCTTACATGTTTTCTGTAACCCCATTACATGCACGTAGAAAAAAAAAAAAAACGAGGGACCGCGGAACCTCCGCTTGAAGGAATGAACAATGTTGCTTTATTGTGTACAAAGTTTATTGTGGACACTTAGCAGGTATATGTGATAATAGCGTTTCCCTACCTCATTGCCACCTCTGCACCCTGTGTGATCTGTGTGTGGTGTATATATACATATAATCATAGAGTGCAGAAATAGGGGGAATAAAAACAAGAAAATGAAAGTAAGTTTTTCATTATAAAAAATCCAAGGCACGGTTCTTTCAACAGCTACAGATATCTCATAACAACAATTTATGGCAGGCCTGAGGCAGATTGGGAAAAAGTTGGCCCATGTAAGGGGCTGAGGTAGTTCAAAATCCAGATTTGAAGTGAGGTTATGAGTTCTACATCTGTGTCTCCAAGGAGGCACAGTTTGCCGTGTTGACATAATATAAATATTCCCACAACCTCAATTGCAAAGGCTGTAGTTCGCTTTTCTCACTCCTTGTCACTATAATGTAGACATTCGCATGATCTTCATTTGCAAAAACATTACATGCAAAGCGTAGTTCTGACTTGTAATGGAAACCATGTGATAGGTTAGACAGATTTTTTTCCTGCGCCAAGGTATGTCATGCAATGCTACAGTGGCCTCTATCTGGTATTCACTTCTCTTTCTGTAGCCTATCTTCAGCTCATTTCCACAATGCTCTGTCATTAGGGGGATTGCATCAGAAAAGTGTATGGAAGGAGGGAGGAATACAAGGCTGAGACATGGAAGAACATGCAGTAATATTATTATTATTATTACAACACAAGTAATAAAGCATATCTGGTCTAGGCGCCGCATTGGACACTGTACACAAGTCGCTGTCTACTGTGATGGCTAATTTAGCTTTGCTGAGTTATTTAAAGTGGTTGTAAAGTCACTTTGCCTAATTACTAGAATCCCCTCTTTTATAGGAAGCTATGCAATCCCCCAATCTGAGGACTACAACGGGGAGGGGCTGAGATTCCCCTCTGACGTCAGCCGGGAGGTGAGGAAGAGATCTGCAGGAGGTCACGTGACTGTACAGCGGCGCTCTAAAATAAGGTATTGAGCTGCATAATTTCAAAAAACAAAGACACTGTGCAACATAGCTTCCTATGACAGAGGGGATTCTAGTAATTAGGCACAATGACTTTACACAGAATAGCAGCAGGAGGGGAGGGGAGGGGAGGGGAGGGGAGGGGAGGGAAGCAGATCAGCTCTCACATTAATGACTCAATAGCTATAGCTAACAGACAGGGAGGGAGGGGGAGAGCAGTGGAATGACAGAGGCTTGTAAACTGATCACGGTATCATTGATCAACAGCCATGATTACCGTGGTCACGAACACAGAGGGATACAGGAACAGGCAGGATAAACCAGTTATTCCACAGCATAGAATGGGACAAATGACACTGCACAAGCACTATGCTGTATATCGTACTTTAAGGGAACAGGATCTTTTTTTTTTTCTTCACAACCGCTTTAGCTCACTCTATGTTTAGGTTTATTTTTTTTAAAGTGTATTTGCTAGACATGTGCGCCGTCAATAAATTTGTTTCATTTCGTTCTGTTCCGTTTCGTATTAGCCGGTAATTCGGGTCAGAAATTCAATTTGGATTCGTACGAAATACGAATTTTCGTTAGGTACTTTTTGCTTTTTAAATTCATCATAACAAATGTTCGTAATTGTTACAAAAAGTTAATGAACCTTTCTCAATATGCTCATTATGAGGGGCTGCCACCATCCCTGTGCTGTGCTGACTTTCTCCTGGGGCTGTACCCCTGCTGTGCTCATTATGAGGGGCTCCCACCATCCCTGTGCGGTGCTGACTTCCTGGGTTTGTACCCCTGCTGTACTCATTATGAGGGGCTCCCACCATCCCTGTGCTGTGCTGACTTCCTCCTGAAGCTGTGCCCCTGCTGTGCTCATTATGAGGGGATCCCACCATCCCTGTGTTGTGCTGACTTCCTGGGTTTGTAGTAGCCCGTTTAGTTCTTATTTCGTAATTCATGTCCGAAATTCTATTTGGATTCGTACGAAATACGAATGTTCGTTATGAAAAGTTAACGAACCTAACAATTACGAACATTCGTTATGATGAATTTAAAAAGCAAAAAATACCTTTCTCAATATGGCAGTCGTCAACTCATTATGCTCATTATGAGGAGCTTCCACCATCCCTGTGCTGTGCTGACTTCCTCCTGGGGCTGTGCCCCTGCTGTGCTCATTATGAGGGGCTCCCATCATCCCTGTGCTGTGCTGACTTCCTCCTGGGACTGTACCCCTGCTGTGCTCATTATGAGGAGCTACCATCATCCCTGTGCTGTGCTGACTTCCTGGGTTTTTAACTTCATCATAACGAATAATCGTTATTATTATGACATTAATAAAACAATATTAACGAACATTCTTATTTTGTCCGATTCTGAATCTCCCATCGACTACCAGTACCAGTCTCCCACTCCCATATTAAAAAAGGTAATTTTCCCAACCCTCACTCAGCAGCAGAAGAAAACCTCTGGTCAACAAAACACCAGTCAAGTAGCGTTTCCGTTGTAACGGAATTTGGATCCTAAATTCGTCAATGAAATTTCGTATTTCGTATACAATTCAGAAGCATAGCAATTCGGATTTCGGATGCTTCCGAATGTACGAATTTTCGGAAATTCGTACATGTCTAGTATTTGCTATATTGTATAAAGTATACAGAATAACATAGCACCATGTAATAGTTTATGTGTTCAACAACCTCACAGTAGACAGGCAAAACGAGAATACTGAGGAACACTAAGTGAAATGGTGAAGGTATTAAATTGTATACTGCAGTCTGGGGTGTCTGATTCCAGACAGATATAATTAGACTATGTACTGATTATTACTAGGGATGAGCTGAACACCCCCCCCCGGTTTGGTTCGCACCAGAACCTGTGAATGGACCGAAAGTTCACGCAAACTTTAGAACCCTATTAAAGTCTATGGGACTTGAACGTTCGAAATCAAAAGTGCTAATTATGAAGGCTAATATGTAAGTTATTGTCCTAAAAAGGATTTGGGGACCCAGGTCCTGCCCCAGGATACATGTATCAATGCAAAAAAAAGTTTTTTTTCGGTTTGTGAAGTGGCACGTTTTTCCCGTGTTTAGAACTGTCCCTGCACAAAATGACATTTCTAAAGGAAAAAAAGTAATTTAAAACTGCTTGTGGCTTTAATGTCTGGTCCCGGTAATATGGATTAAAATCATTGAGAAAAATGGCATGGTTATCTCCACCCCCCCCCCCCAGCCCATTACCAGCCCCTTTGGGGCTTGTATGGATATTAAGGGGAATCCCGCACCCAAATTAAAAAAAGGAAAAGCGTGGGGCCCCCAGGCCTTATTTACTCTGAACAGCAGTATACAGGCGGTGCAAACAGGACAGGGACTGTAGGTTTGTTGTTACGTAGAATCTGTTTGTAATTTTGAACTGGTACTGTACATTTTTAAAGTGTAGCTCCAGCCAAAAAAATCAGTTTTAAGCTTTTTGGAAAACATAGGGAAGGGTTATCAACCCTGTTTTGCTGTCTGTGCACCTGTTCAGAACATTCCACCTCACTTTCCGTCCCAATGACAAATGTTTTTAGAAAATTTGGGGGTTTTATTGAAACACGGATTGGTGATAAAGCATCAGTGGAGAGAAGACACCTTTTCCCATGTTAACTCTTACAGGAGAGAATTTCCCTCCCTAGGGGTAGATTTCCTCTCACTTCCTGTTGTCTCATTCTGTTTGCAAGTAGGAGTCGTTTGTAAGTTGGATGTTTGAAAGTAGGGGCCTGCCGTATATACTCTGCAGAAATTTGGCCCTTAGGTGTTGGTGTTGCCACAACACTGTAAGCCCTCACAGTTACTCTTGGTGGGTGCTGAAAAGCCCTGCTGTGAACTATTACATCAAGAATTGTAATTACATGCCATTGTTGAACAGTGGTAGGAAAAATTGGGCCTTTGGTGGTGGTGCTGGTGCCACAACACTGTAAGTCCTCACAGTTACTCTTGGTGGGCGCAGGAATGGGCACAGTTGTGAAATATTAGATCAAGAATTGTAATTACATGCCCCTGTTGAACAGGGGAAGAAAAATTGGGCCTTTGGTGGTGGTAGTGTTGCCACAACACTGTAAGCCCTCACAGTTACTCTTGGTGGGCGCAGGAATGGGCCCTGCTGTGAATTATTAGATCAAGAATTGTAATTACATGCCCCTGTTGAACAGGGGCTGAAAAATTGTGCCTTAGGCACTGGTGCCACAACACTGTAACCTCTCACAGATACTCTAGTTGGAGCGCAGGAATGAGCCCTGCTGCAAAGTATTGCATCAAAAATTGTAATGACACGCCCCAGTTAAACAGGGGCTGAAAAATTGGGCCTTAGGCACTGGTGCTGGTGACACAACACTGTAACCCCTCACAGATACTGTAGTTGGAGCGCAGCAATGAGCCCTGCTGCAAAGTATTGCATCAAAAATTGTAATTACACGCCCCTGTTAAACAGGGGCAGAAAAATTGGGCCTTAGGCACTGATGCTGGTGCCACAACACTGCAACCCCTCACAGATACTCTAGTTGGAGTGCAGGAATGAGCCCTGCTGCAAAGTATTGCATCAAAAATTGTATTTTCACGCCCCTGTTAAACAGGGGCTGAAAAATTGGGCCTTAGCCACTGGTGGCGGTGCCCAGAAACAAAAATGTTCTTACATGCTATCAGCATGATCATTGAGGAGGAAGAGGACAGTCACTCAGCATAACAGGATAGTCACTCTGCATCAGCATAGGCAGTCTTGAAGGGATCTGACTAGGGATGAGCTTCGAGTTCGAGTCGAACTCATGTTCGACTCGAACATTGCCTGTTCGCCCGTTCGCCGAACAGCGAACAAATTGGGGTGTTCGCGGCAAATTCGAAAAATCTATGGGAGAATACTAAAGTGCTAATTATAAAGGCTTATATGCAAGTTATTGTCCTAAAAAGTGTTTGGGGACCGGGGTCCTGCCCCAGGGGACATGTATCAATGCAAAAAGAAGTTTTAAAAACGGCCGTTTTTTCGGGAGCAGTGATTTTAATAATGCTTAAAATGAAAAAATAAAAGTGAAATATTCCTTTAAATGTCGTACCTGGGGGGTGTGTATGATATGCATGTAAAGTGGCGCATGTTTCCCGTGCTTAGAACTGTCCCTGCAAAAAATGTCATTTTTGAAAGAAAAAAATGCATTTAAAACTGACTCGCGGCTATTAATGAATTGTCGGCTCCCGGCAATACATACAAAAGTCATTGATAAAAAAAAAAAAAAAAGCGTGGGGGTTCCCCAGAATTCAATTACCAGGCCCTTCAGGTCTGGAATGGATATTAAGGGGAACCCCGCCGCAAATTTAAAAAAAAATTGACGTGGGGTTCCCCCAAATATCCATTCCAGGCCCTTCAGATCTGGCATGGATTTTAAGGGGAACTCCACCCCAAATTTAAAAAAAAAATGGCGTGGAGTCCCCCTAAAAATCCATACCAGACCCCTTATCCGAGCACGCAACCTGGCCGGCCGCAGGGGAAAAGGGGGGGACGAGAGAGCGGCCCCCCCTCCCTCCTGAACCGTACCAAGCCACATGCCCTCAACATGGGGAGTAGGTCCCCATGTTGATGGGGACAAGGGCCTCATCCCCACAACCCTTGCCCGGTGGTTGTGGGGGTCTGCGGGCGGGGGGCTTATCGGAATCTGGAAGACCCCTTTAACAAAGGGGACCCCCAGATCCCGGCCCCCCCTATGTGAATTGGTAAGGGGTACATTGTACCCCTACCATTTCACGAAGAAAGCGTAAAAAAAATGTTTAAAAAAACACACAAACACCTTGAAAAAGTCCTTTATTTAAAAAAAAAAAAAAAAACATTCCAGCGGTGAAATCCAGTGTCCCGCGGCGATCCCGATGTCCAGCACTGTCCTTCATTGGTTGTGCCTGAGCGGACCTGATGGGGAACTCCCTCTCAGTATTTTAAATGTATAGACCCGCCCCTTCTAAAGTTCCCCATCAGGTCCGCTCAGCGGACCAGATGCGGAACATGAGAATGGGCGGGTCTATACATGTATTACCAAAGTGAGAGCAGTTCCCCATCAGGTCCGCCCCCTCGGTATGTCGGACCCGCCTACGTCATTGGCTTGAGCGGGGAACTTCCTTCACTGTGTAATTTAAATTTACATAGTGAAGGAAGTTCCCCGCTCAAGCCAATGACGTAGGCGGGTCCGACATACCGAGGGGGCGGACCTGATGGGGGACTGCTCTCACTTTGGTAATACATGTATAGACTCGCCCCTTCTCATGTTCCGCATCTCGTCCGCTGAGCGGACCTGATGGGGAACTTAAGAAGGGGCGGGTCTATACATTTAAAATACTGAGAGGGAGTTCCCCATCAGGTCCGCTCAGGCACAACCAATGAAGGACAGCGCTGGACATCGGGATCGCCGCGGGACACTGGATTTCACCGCTGGAATGTTTTTTTTTTTTTTTTTTTTTAAATAAAGGACTTTTTCAAGGTGTTTGTGTGTTTTTTTAAACATTTTTTTACGCTTTCTTCGTGAAATGGTAGGGGTACAATGTACCCCTTACCAATTCACATAGGGGGGGGCCGGGATCTGGGGGTCCCCTTTGTTAAAGGGGTCTTCCAGATTCCGATAAGCCCCCGCCCGTAGACCCCCACAACCACCGGGCAAGGGTTGTGGGGATGAGGCCCTTGTCCCCATCAACATGGGGACATCCTCCCCATGTTGAGGGCATGTGGCCTGGTACGGTTCAGGAGGGAGGGGGGGCCGCTCTCTCATCCCCCCCTTTTCCCCTGCGGCCGGCCAGGTTGCGTGCTCGGATAAGGGGTCTGGTATGTATTTTTAGGGGGACTCCACGCCATTTTTTTTTAAATTTGGGGTGGAGTTCCCCTTAAAATCCATGCCAGATCTGAAGGGCCTGGAATGGATATTTGGGGGAACCCCACGTCAATTTTTTTTTGAATTTGCGGCGGGGTTCCCCTTAATATCCATTCCAGACCTGAAGGGCCTGGTAATTGAATTCTGGGGAACCCCCACGCTTTTTTTTTTTTTTTTTTATCAATGACTTTTGTATGTATTCCTGGGAGCCGACAATTCATTAATAGCCGCGAGTCAGTTTTAAATGCATTTTTTTCTTTCAAAAATGACATTTTTTGCAGGGACAGTTCTAAGCACGGGAAACATGCGCCACTTTACATGCATATCATACACACCCCCCAGGTACGAAATTTAAAGGAATATTTCACTTTTATTTTTTCATTTTAAGCATTATTAAAATCACTGCTCCCGAAAAAACGGCCGTTTTTAAAACTTCTTTTTGCATTGATACATGTCCCCTGGGACAGGACCCGGGTCCCCAAACACTTTTTAAGACAATAACTTGCATATTAGCCTTTATAATTAACACTTTAGATTTCGAACGTTCGAGTCCATTGTATTTAATAGGGTTCTAAAGTTTACACAAACATTTTGTCTGTTCGCAGGTTCTGGTGCGAACCGAACAGGGGGGTGTTCGGCTCATCCCTGGATCTGACATTTCAAAGAAAATGATTCTGTTACATCAGCATCAGGTGCTTGGTAGCTGGTGGTGATCCAAGACTGATTCATTTTTATTAAGGTCAGTCGATCGACTGAGTCGGTGGACAGGCGCACACTGTGATCAGTTAAAAAGCCTCCAGCAGCACTGAATGTGCGTTCCGAAAGAACCCTGGATGCAGGACAGGCCAGTAGCTCAATTGCATACTGTGCAAGCTCTGGCCAGTGATCCATAATCAAGACCCAGTAACCCAGAGTATTTTCGGTGGGAAAGGTGTCCAAGTCTGATCTTGCCCCTAGGTATTCCTGCACCATGTAAACCAGACGCTGGCAATGGTTGCTGGAACCGATCATACCTTGGGGCTGCGGACTAAAAAATTGTCTGACGGCCACCTTCTCCACCGCTCCTTCTTTGACTGACTGAAACCTCAGCAAAACGTTGTCCAGGACCAGGAATTTGTAACCTCCCAGTCTCTGGGAAGGCGTTGCACAGACCTTTCTGCAAGGCCTCCCGAAGATGCTTCATCCTCTGCTCCCTCTGCTGCGACGGCAAGATAAGGTCCACAACCTTACCCTTGTAACGTGGATCAAGGGGGGTTGCCAGCCAGTAATGATCCCTCACCTTGATAGCACGAATACGAGGATCCTTCCGCAGGCTTTGCAGGATCAGGGAGGCCATGCAGCGTAGGTTTGCTGAGGCATTTTGTTCGGAGTCCTCTGGGTCACTCAGGACGGCATGATCCGCAGCCACCTCCTCCCAGCCACGTACAAGTCCATGGGTGTCTTGGGACTGTAATTGATCCCTTGAAGACTGCTGCTGATGCTGAGTGCTAGGCTCCACCTCCATGCTGACACAATCCTCCTCGTCCTCTTCCTGTGTGATAGACAGGGCAGCAGGAACACTGTCTGGATAAAGGGGGCCTTGAGAGGTAAGGAAGTCCTCCTCTTCCTCCCTCTGTTCTGCCTCAAGTGCCCTGTCCATTATTCCACGCAGCGTGTGCTCCAACAGGTGGACAAGAGGGACAGTGTCACTGATGCATGCACTGTCACTGTTCGGGTTTTCGCCTTCCTGGTTGTCTGACCTTGTAATTCACTTCGCTCACTTTTTCTATTATCTCGTAGGGGCCTTGCCATTTGGCGAGGAATTCGCTTTCAACCGTAGGGACAAGTACCAATATCCTATCCCCTGGGGAAAAGGTACGGGTCTTGGCCCCACGGTTGTACACTCTCTGCTGTGCCAACTGTGCTTGGGCCAAATGTTCCTTTATGATTGGCATTACCTGTGCAATTCTATCTTGCATCAGGGCGACATGCTCAATCACACTCCTGTGGGGAGAACTCTCACTTTCCCAAGTTTCCTTGGCGATATCCAACAGCCCTCTTGAGTGTCTCCCATAGAGTAACTCAAAGGGTGAGAAACCCGTAGAGGATTGGGGTACCTCCCTAATGGCAAACATTAAATAGGGGATTAGACAGTCCCAATCCTTTCCATCTCTATCCACCACCTTCTTTAACATTTGTTTTAGGGTTTTGTTGAATCTTTCAACAAACCCATCTGTTTGGGGGTGATACACGGATGTACGCAATTGTGTCACTTTGAACAACTTGCTCTTTCATAATCCGGGACATAAAGGGTGTACCTTGGTCTGTAAGCAGTTCCTTACAAATACTCACACGGCTAAAAACAAGAGATAGCTCTTTGGCTATGGTTTTGGCCGAGGTATTTCGGAGAGGAATCGCTTCCGGATGCCGGGTGGCATAGTCCAATATAACCAAAATGTACTGATGCCCCCTAGCGGACTTCATTATCGGACCTACCAAATCCATTGCGATCCTCTCAAAGGGGACCTCAATGATGGGGAGAGGTACCAGCGGGTTACGGAAATGGGGGATCGGTGCCGACCTCTGACACACAGGGCAGGAGGAACAATAATGTTCTGTTTCCTTCATGACCCCAGGCCAATAGAATCTCTGTAATACTCTCTCTCAGGTTTTCTCTGTCCCCAGATGACCTCCAAGAATTTGCCCATGGGCCAACTCTAACACCAACTTCCTGTAAGGTTTGGGCACCACAAGCTGCTCAATGGTTTCTTCTGCCCTTTTAGCGACCCGATACAGTAGGTCTTTTTCCATGACGAAGTATGGGTAAGTGCAGGTCTCATCTGGGTTCACTAACTCGCCATCTATTTTTACTACGTTTTCCCGTGCCTTTATTAGGGTGGGGTCTTTTAACTGTGGCAACATTTTCCTTGTGAACCTCGAGATCAGAAAATTCCACAGATGGCATGTTTTCGTCTGAGGATGTTGGCCAGGTTCTCGAGTCTCCCCTGCCAATACCGACAAGGAGAATTCTGGAGAGTCCTCACCTCTCTCAGCGAAATTCTGGTTATCACCTTCCTGGTATATAGGGGCACCAGTGGGGGGCTCAGGATAATCCCATAGTTCCCAGAACTTTGGAAAATCCCTTCCCACAATGGCATCATGTGGCAAGTGAGACACTAACCCCACCTGATGAGAGAGGGTACCTTTGGGGGTCTCAAAACACACTGTAGTCACAGGATACTCTCGGGTGTCCCCATGCACACAAATAACAGCTACCTTGTTATTCCCAGAGACCCCTGTAGTAACTAATTCAGCCTTTATCAGTGTCACCAGGCTACCTGAATCCAGCAACACAACAACATTTCTACCATTAATACACATTTTGCATAAATGTTTCTCAGTTCCCCGAATGGCAGTGCATGCGACTGTCGCAAACAGCGACTGACGTCTGTCCCTTAGAAAGTCACATTGCATGGGCTCATCCACAACCGGGCAATTTGCTGCAATATGTCCCTCTTGTCGGCAGAGATAGCAAACAATTCTTTTTGCTGCCTCTTGAGCCCCTGACTTCCCAAGCTGTCCAGACCTTAGGTAGAACTCCCACCCTCTCCCTCTCTCCACCCTCACCCCTTGGAATCATCTTACCCGCCACTGGGGATGGTCTGGTCTTAGGGTGGAATGTCCGTGAGTCGCTGGAAGAGGCAGTCAGGTTCTCTGTAGCCAAGTACTTCTCTACACGATCCACAAGATTATCGGCCGTTTCTGGGTCTCCATGGCTTACCCACTTTTGGATGGCAGTAGGAAGAGCTCTCAAGAAACGATCCATCACAACACGTTCCACAATCTTTGGTGCGGACAAAGTCTCTGGCTGTAGCCACTTCCTGCTCAGGTGAATGAGATCATACATTTGAGACCTGGGGGGTTTTCCAAGCCGGAAAGTCCAGTTATGCACACGCTGAGCCCGGACAGCCAGGGTGACACCCAGCTGTGCCAATATTTCAGTTTTTAGCATCACATAGTCTTTTGCTTGGTCAGGCTCTAGGTCATAGTAAGCTTTCTGCGATTCACCAGTTAACAGAGGAGCCACCAGTCCAGCCCACTGCTCCTTTAGTCCACTTTTCTCTTTCAGCAGTCCTTTCAAATGTGGTCAAAAACACCTCTGGATCATCCTCTCCAGTCATTTTTGTCAATAAACCACTCACCCCAAAGGACGCAGTATTAGTGGAACGACTTGCCTCATTGGTCTGCGGATGTTGCTGCATTAATGTTTCCATTTGTTGTTGTAGTCTCTGCTCTTGCTTCTGCAACAGGTCTATGAAGCGGGCCTCAGATTGCTGCTGGGCTTGTTGCTGAGCTTCCAGACTCTGTTGGTGAGCTTGCTGCTGGGCTGCGAGGCTCTTTTGCAAAGCTGCATTTGTCTGCTGCTGGGCTGCGAGGCTCTGTTGTTGAGCTACAAGGCTCTTTTGCAAACCTGCATTTGTCTGCTGCTGATTGGCATTTGCTAGAGCCAGCTGTTTCAGTATCTCCTCCATGCTGGCCAAAAAAAAACTGCCACTGGTTCTCCACCAACTGTGAGGGGGTTAACTCAGCAGCGGGTGTGTGTGACCCCCTGGATGGGTTCACCACACAAAAACAGGCACAGCAGACAGAGTTGTAGGTGAAAAAACAAAAAGGTGTGGTTTATTTAAACTATATACAGTGAAAAATATAACAGCAAAACAAAAGAAACATGAAAAGAAATCCTGGTCAGCTTAACCGCTTACTACACACGCAGTTTCCCTGTCTAACAACTAGGTGCAGCCTTGTGCTGCCCCAGCCCCTATCTCCCTGGTTTAGAAGTTTAACCACTTGCCGCCCGCCCTATAGCGGATTGACGGCGGCAAAGTGGTTTCAAAATCCTGACTGGACGTCATATGACGTCCTCAGGATTTTGAGCCGCTGCGCGCCCCCGGGGTCAGTCTGACACCCCGCAACACCGATCTAGGTAAAGAGTCTCCGACGGAGACTCTTTACCACGTGATCAGCCGTGTCCAATCACGGCTGATCACAGTGTAAACAGGAAAAGCCGGTCATCTGCTTTTCCTCACTCGCGTCTGTCAGACGCGAGTAGAGGAGAGCCGATCGGCTGCTCCTCTGACAGGGGGGGTTTGTGCTGATCCATTATCAGCACAGCCCCCCCGAGGATGCCCACTGGACCACCAGGGATGCCACTAGACCACCAGGGATGCCACTAGACCACCAGGGAAGCCCACCATAAGGTATGCCACCCTAGACCACCAGGGATAATGGATGCCAATGCCAAATGGATGCCAATCAGTGCCACAATGGATGCCAATCAGTGCCCACAATGGGCACCACTGATTGTCAGGCATTATTGTTTGGCACTGATTGGCATCCATTAGTACAGTACAGTGCCACCTATCAGTGCCCATCCATGCCACCTATCAGTGCCCATCTATACCCATCTGTGCCACCTATCAGTGCCCATCCATGCCGCCTATCCGTGCCCATCAGTGCCCACCCGTGCTGCCTATCTGTGCCCACCTGTGCCGCCTATCTGTGCCCACCTGTGCCGCCTATCTGTGCCCACCTGTGCCACCTATCTGTGCCCACCTGTGCCACCTATCTGTGCCGACCCGTGCCGCCGATCATTGCCCATCCGTGCCGCCAATCGTTGCCCATCCGTGCCGCCAATCGTTGCCCATCCGTGCCTCCGATCGTTGCCCATCCGTGCCACCTCATCGGTGCCCATCCGTGCCGCCTTATCCGTGCCCGTCAGTTTAGCCCTATCAGTGCCCATCAGTGAAGGAGAAAACTAACTTATTTACAAAGTTTTGTAGCTGAAACAAAAAAAACTTTCGGTCTTTTTTTTATTTTTTTGCAGAAAATAAAAATCGCAGAGGTGATCAAATACCACCAAAAGAAAGCTCTATTTGTGGGAACAAAATGATAAAAATTTAGTTTGGGTACAGTGTAGCATGACCGCGCAATTGTCATTCAAAGTGCAACAGCGCAGAAAGCTGAAAATTGGTCTGGGCAGGAAGGTGTATAAGTGCCCAGTATGGAAGTGGTTAAGCCACACAGGCTTTGTCTCACCGCACAGGACAGAAAGCACACTCCACAGTCTACACAACATAGAACTGGTTCCAGGATGGAGCATATCTCTTAGCATGCTGGGAGTTCTTGTAGAGGCCCTAATGAGCCCACTAACTATAGCTGGGCTCATTAACCCTTCCCCTGAAAGACTCCCAGCACTCTCCCTAGTGGTATAAATTGGCATAAAGCCTGAATCTGGAACATATATATCTTCCATCCTGGATGCAACCTGGTGATTTTACCTGCCTGCTGTCACACTGGACAAAGGTGGGATGTATATATATATATATATATATATATATATATATATATATATACTGATTATTCTGCAGCTAGCAGAATCAACTGTCTGCTGTGGTATTAGTATGAGAACACCAGCAATTGTCTTCAGTTAGTTTTAGGTGCACACTGTGCAGAGGACACAGTACATTAACTGAAAATACTTGCAGCTCCCTGCCTGTGGTATTTGTAGGAGAACACCAGCAATTGTATTGAGGTAAGCTTTAGGTGCACACTGAGCAAAGGACACTAAAGCAAAATACTGCAGCTCCCTGCCTGTATTTGTATCAGAACACCAGCAATTGTATTTAGGTAAGCTTTAGGTGCACACTGTGCAAAGGACACTAAAGCAAAATACTGCAGCTCTCTGCCTGTATTTGTATCAGAACACCAGCAATTGTATTGAGGTAAGCTTTTGGTGCACACTGTGCAAAGGATACTAAAGCAAAATACTGCAGCTCCCTGCCTGTATTTGTATCAGAACACCAGCAATTGTATTGAGGTAAGCTTTAGGTGCACACTGTGCAAAGGACACTAAAGCAAAATACTGCAGCTCCTTGCCTGTATTTGTATCAGAACACCAGCAATTGTATTCAGGTAAGCTTTTGGTGCACACTGTGCAAAAGAAAAATAAAGCAAAATACTGCAGCTCCCTGCCTGTATTTGTATCAGAACACCAGCAATTGTATTGAGGTAAGCTTTAGGTGCACACTGTGCAAAGGACACTAAAGCAAAATACTGCAGCTCCCTGCCTGTATTTGTATCAGAACACCAGCAATTGTATTCAGGTAAGCTTTTGGTGCACACTGTGCAAAAGAAAAATAAAGCAAAATACTGCAGCTCCCTGCCTGTATTTGTATCAGAACACCAGCAATTGTATTGAGGTAAGCTTTAGGTGCACACTGTGCAAAGGACACTAAAGCAAAATACTGCAGCTCCCTGCCTGTATTTGTATCAGAACATCAGTAATTGTATTCAGGTAAGCTTTTGGTGCACACTGTGCAAAGGACACTAAAGCAAAATACTGCAGCTCCCTGCCTGTATTTGTATCAGCACACTAGCAATTGTATTCAGGTAAGCTTTTGGTGCACACTGTGCAAAGGACACAGTACACTAAGTGAAACACTGCAGCTAGCACAATCACCTGCCTGCCTGTCAGTATAGAGAATAACAGGAACGGATCTAGCTAAACTGAATACAGTGTGTAAATATATATACAACACCTAGAATGCATATATATCCTCTACACACTGTAACTGCAGCTAACTGACTCGCCTGCCTGCTCTATCTAACTCAAATCAAATTACACTGTCTCTCTCTCTGTCTCTGTCTCTGTTGGTGTAACCAACACCAACACACTACACAAGGCCGCCAAGCCGGCGGCCTTATATAGTGTGGGGCGTGTACCTACTCCTCTGAGCCATGATTGGCCAAAGCCACCCTGGCTTTGGCCAATTACGGCTCTCTGTACCTACGGCGCTGTGATTGGCCAAGCATGCGGGTCATAGTGCATGCTTGGCCAATCATCAGCCAGCAATGCACTGCGATGCCGCAGTGAATTATAGGCCGTGACGCGCCACTCGAATTTGGCGCGAACGGCCCATAATGTTCGAAATTCAACGAACGGTCGAACAGCCGATGTTCGAGTCAAACATGGGTTCGACTCGAACTCGAAGCTCATCCCTAATTATTACATCATGAAATGTATTTTTTAATGCAAGTGGTGTAAGTATCTGAATTTGACTTGGTGTTGGTCTATTTTTACCTCTTGCGCTCTGAAAGGTTTTACCTCCTTCATGACCAGGCCATTTTTTGCTGTTCGGCACAGCGCTACTTTAACTGGTATTTGTGTGGCCATGCAATGCTGTATCCAAACAAAATTTATATCTCTTTTTCCTTATGTAGCGCTACCCCCAGTTAAGAGAGCCGCTGGTTTGATTTTTCGGGCCCTGAGTACAGCTCCACCAATCCCCGGCAATCTTGTATAGTCCCCTGTGGCACAGTTAGTCTAGGGATGTTTTCTATCGCAATCTACACCTGGTAACATACACACTTTAAACCCAGATTAAGTGTAAGCACTATGAGTAATGATAACACAGTAATAGCAAGTGGCAAGGTTTAACAGCTTTACTTTAGGTTAAAAGGGCATGGGTTAAAACATAACATTTAGCTGGCTTACAGAGCCCTGCAGCAATAGATGTAATATATATATGGCAATAGCACAGTGCGGTAATCCACCACGTGCAGCTATTGCTATCTACGCGCCCTATGGCACACTAAACAATATTCTATCTCCTCTCCCTAGTCAGGCCTGACATAGAATCAAACTCAGTCTTTTGAATAGAGATTTCTTTGCATGCAAACTTGAAATGGTGGTGCACGTTCAGGAACAGTATTGTAATCCACAAAGTAGGCAGTCACAAGGAACACTATGCTGGAGACCCTTTAACTCTGTCCTGCATCCGGTCTCCAGCGGAAACAGCAAATAAATGATCGGTGGGCCAAGGCAGTCTATAGGCCTAAACACAATACAACCGATTGGATTGAGCAGGTGCTCGCTCACCACTCCGGACGCGATCCCAGTCCGGGACTTCCACCTGCTGTGTCTCCACACACAGCGTCCGCAACGATCGGGTCCCCGATCCAACTGATGTCCGCAGCAAACAAAGTCAGGTGCCATCCAGGCTCCGCAGCGGGATGGAAGGCTCTTCGGAAGTAGCGCAAGGCCCCAGGCTTCAGGCCTTGCACTGCAGCAGATCCGCACAGGAAGAAGCTGTTGCTAGCAGCGCGGTGTCCAAAGAGGCCGAGCTCCGCCTCGCCTCCTTCTTAAATAGTCCCTCCCATGGGTCTCTGCGGTGGCATCACTGCACCCTGGGTGCCAAACAGGACTCTGGCAGATGTAGTTCCAAGAGTCTTAAAGGAGACCCCGCTACACTCACAAATTGAGCTTTCCACTGGGTTTTTTATTTTTTGCGATATAAACGAAAACAGACTGAAAATTTTGGGGGGAAAAATTTCTTCTTTCTGTTAAAAAACATATTCAGTAAAAAAAATGTAATAAATAAGATTTCTAAATGTAGGCCAAAATGTATTCTGCTACATGTCTTTGGTAAAACAAATACCAATAAGTGTATATTGATTGATTTGTGTGAAAGTTATAGCGTCTACAAACTATGGCATACAGTATATACTGTAATTTTTTTTTTTTTTACAAGTGACTTATAGTGGGACCATAATAGTGTGGCAAGCAATCTGAAACTAACTGATGCTAGAGGGGGAACTGACTAACTGACACTAAAATAACCAGTGACACTAATACAGTGATCAGTGCTAATATTATACACTGTCACTGTATTAATGACACTACCTGGGAAGGGGTTAACATCTGGGACGATCAAAGGGTTAACTGTGTGCCTACCAATGTTTGCTATGTACTGATTTTACTAAGCAATATGTATTTTTACTCCTGGCACATCGCTACTGTCTGTAGAGAGCCCTGTGTTATTTACTAAAACAGAGAGAGAGAGAGATGTCACCAGCACACCAAGATCTCCAAAACGGGTCCAAAGCTTTATTCAGCGATCACATCGTTATAGCAAATTGCAACGTTTCAGAGCCACGCAGGGCTCCTTCATTAGGCATGGGACAGGGCAGTAAAAAAATAAATAATTAAAATGTAATGTATTGCAGTTTACCAAAACATAAATGTGGAGGCTGCACTAGTTTTCTGTTTTCAGGCTTGTTCTTTATGTTTTCACCTGGTGATCTGGCCAGTTTCACTCTGGACGAAGGAGCACAGGGGGGAACAGCAGACAGCAGCATTGTCAGTCTGGAAGGAGGGGAGTGTTAAGCCTCATACACACAATCGGACTTCAAACAAACTTTTCCGTGGTTGGCCGTGAACTTGGTATGCATACACACGGCAGGACTTTTTCAGCCAACTTTCCCCAAATCATGTGTTTTTTCTGCTCTTTACTGCTACCCTTTGGTCAACTTCTGCTATTGTTGGTTGATTTTAACATTCTGAGCATGCGTGTTTGTACTTTGGACTAAAGTCCGATGGACTTCTGTACACACAATAGGATTTTGCACCGTAGGACTTTTGTTGCCGAAAAGTTTGTTCGTTTGCAGAGCGAACATTTGTCCGATGAAAACTGAAAAAGTTTGTCCGATGGAGCGTAAACATGGTCGGATTTTTAAAAAAACCTGGGAATTTAGAAGTTTGTTGTCAAAAAGTCTGACCGTGTGTATGGGGCTTTAGATGTACTAGTGTAGCAATACCCCCAGTTAAGAGGGCCGCTGATATAGATTTTGGGCCTGTAACACACTGCTGTCAACCCCCAGTAACTGGCTCTAACCTCCCTTGGCACAGATAGCAGTAAATATGGGATTGTGGAACCCGTTAGCTAAGGGGATCACAATACCGCAATAAACATGTAACCACACAGCGTATTTGCTTAACCACAAGTAAGTTTTACCGAGTATAAAGCATATAGTTAAACAGTAGTACATATGCCTTTGCAGAGCCCTGCAATGTTAACTGTTAAGCATATAATCAAGCAATAAATTCTAACAGTATTTCACACACTCAATGCCAATCAACTGTGGTCGCGAGCTTCCCCCTCGTGGGCAAAGATGGCGTCCCAAACAGTGTCTAGTTACTTTTAAAGTCAGGCCTGACTATAGCAGATACGATGCTCTGTTGGGAGAGATCTTCGCTAGCAATGGTGGTGCACTTATAAAGGGTATTTGTAATCCACAGGGAAAAAGAACAGTCATCTACTTGATATGCACTAAAGGATTCAACTATTGCTGCACAACACACGATCCCTCTTAGGTGCAACGCAACACTCCGGTAAACTGTGGTCCCTGAACGGGGGACACTGAGCCTACAGATTAGTCAATAAATCCTTGAGCAAGTGCTCTCTCACCCGACCGGACCAGTCCACACAACCGACTCCTGCAACCGGACTCCTGTACACAGTCTCACGACTCCCGTAGTCTCCGATCCTCTCGACAGTCCTTAGAAGGATGATGGATGAGGTAACTCTTGGGATCTTCGGTGAAGGCCGGAGGCTCTTTGGATCACAAGGCCCAACTCTCAGGCCCAGTCCAGCGACAGACCCAGCGCAGGCTCCACTTGCTAGGTGAGTGACGTCCAAAGAGACCCGCGTTTTGCTCCGCTCCTCCTTAAATAGGCCTTCCCCAGCAGACCTTGCGCCGGGCAATGCACTGTGGGTGTCCTGCTGTACTCTGGGTATAGTAGTCTTTCAGGCTCCTTAAAGGGACACCCTGCTACACTAGCATATTTAGATATACTTACAAATTAAAGCCAAACTCCAGCTCACACTGCAGTTACTCAAGTAAGTACAGCAACAGTTTATTTTTCTTTTAGGATACATTTTTTGCATGAATGAATAAAAGCTGATCATTGTATGCATCTCTGTCAGTGGAAAATGGTTTGTCTCAACACCCTTAACATGGTTGTAAACCTTAAAGGCCCATACACACAATAGGACTTTTTGGCAACAAACATCCAACGGACCTGTTTTAGCGGATCATCCGACCGTGTGTACGCTCCATCGGACAAACTTTTTTGCTTTTTCATCCTACAAATGTTTGCTGTGAGAACAGACAAACTTTCCGGCAACAAATGTCCTACGTCGGCTAATCCTATCGTGTGTACACAAGTCCATCGGACTAAAGTCCAAAGTACAAACACGCATGCTCAGAACCAATGCTAAAGATCAGACAACAATAGCAGAAGTTGCCCACAGGGTGGCGGTAAAGAGCAGAAAAATCACATGATTTGGTGAAAGTTGGCTGAAAAAGTCCTGCTGTCTGTATGCATACCAAGTTCACGGCCAACGCCCTTCGGACAAAAATCCACGGAAAAGTTGGTTTTGAAGTCCGATCGTGTGTATAAGGCTTTACATATACCAAGTGAATGGACTATCCTCAGGTGTTACACAAAGACAAAACAAATCCTCCTACTGTACATAAGTTGTATGTGGCTATCTGCAGTCTTCTCCTTTCTACATCTGTTCAAAGTGCTGAATTTATAAGCTTGTCTGTGAGTTCAGAAAAAAAGAGGTGTAGAGCATACACTCTGCAGAGCTCAGTGAGGAGAGCTGTGAGAGCTGATTAGAGGAAAGGGAAGGGAAGGGAAGGGACCCCCCCCTTACAGGAACAAAGTCTATGCTGTCAAACTGTTGGTCCCTCCCCTGTCAACATTGTTCTCTTGGTGTCAGGAAAACTTGTCGGAAATTACACTTAAGCCCCATACACACGATCTGACTTTTTGACAACAAACTTCTAAATTCCCAGGTTTTCTAAATAATCCGACCGTGTGTACGCTCCATCAGACAAACTTTTTCGGTTTTCATCGGACAAATGTTTGCTCTGCAAACTAACATACTTTTTGGCGACAAAAGTCCTACGGTGCAAAGTCCTGCCGTGTGTACAGAAACCAATTGGACTTTAGTCCAAAGTACAAACACGCATGCTCAGAACCAATGTTAAAATCAACCAACAATAGCAGAAGTTGACCAAAGGGTGGCGGTAAAGAGCAGAAAAGAGCAGAAAAACCACGTGATTTTGGGAAAGTTTGCTGAAAAAGTCCTGTCGTGTGTATGCATACCAAGTTCACGGCCAACGCCCTTCAGACAACAATCCACGGAAAAGTTTGTTGGAAGTCTGATCGTGTGTATGGGGCTTTAAGGCCCCATACTCACAATCTGACTTTTTGACAACAAACTTCAAAATGACCAGGTTTTTCAGAAAATCTGACCGTGTGTACGCTCCATCGGACAAACTTTTTCGGTTTTCATCGGACAAATGTTCGCTCTGCAAACAGACAAACTTTCCGGCAACAAAAGTCCGATGGAGCAAAGTCCTATCGTGTGTACAAAAGTCCATCGGACTTAAGTCCAAAGTACAAACATGCATGCTCAGAACCAATGCAAAAGATCAACCAGCAATAGCAGAAGTTGCTCGAAGGGTGGCACTAAAGAGCGGAAAAAACACGTAGTACGTCAATTACGTCACTATGTTCATGTTTGTTGGCTAAAAAAGTCCTGCCGTGTGTATGCATACCAAGTTCACGGCCAACGCCCTTCAAACAAAAATCCACGGAAAAGTTTGTTTGAAGTCCGATCGTGTGCATGAGGCTTAAAGGGGAGTTCCAGCCTCATACACACGAGAACGCATTTCAACTAAACAGTCATCCCAGAGGATGACTGTTTAGTTGAAACGTGTCGGGTGGACCCATTCACACACATCGCTCTTGCACTTTGTGATATGCTTATGATGTTCTTCGAAATGTGAGTGTTCATTTTTTAATCTTTTCAATAAATACTACTGTAGCACACGGACCCTTTTCCCTTGCCTTGGCTCAATTGCAGGAAAAAGGCACACTGTACTATATGTCTGTACCCTCCTGGATGATACCTTGTACGGTATCACCCTATGTGAGTTTTTTTCCCATTACGCATGTTATGTGGTTACCGTATCTCTGGCTCCAACAAGACTACATGTATTTACACTTCCTGGTGTTTACGGGAATTTGCGGTGCCGACTGATATGCGGATTCAGGACCAGCTGGATACATCTTGCTGACTGATCATATAAGCCTGTTTTGACTTGGGTGGTATACACCTCACTAAGTCAACACCATCTGGTAAGCCTCCTCCTTACATCAGTGGTGGTGTCTCTATCCTTTCACAGAGAGGGTCACATCCATGTTCATTTCAACCTTGTAGTTTTTTCTACACTTTTGGACTGTTATTTGTGTGTGGTCACAATAGATGACTGCTTCGTTCTGATTTATTTGTTACATATATATATATATTTTCATGGATCACACTCAGTCACTTGGTGTCACTGAAATTAAGATTTCATATATATATGTATGTTTGCATTGCAACATTTGATATGTGTTGTTAACTGACTTTTTCACAAAAATAAGATATAGAGGCAAGAATATACCAGAGTTATGTTTGTCCTGGCCTCACATATGTCCCAAAGTGAACTAAGATCCTTCAACTGCTTAATGCTGCTATGAAGACGAATTCCAATCTGCAAATCTGCTTCCCCTGTGCCCACAGTGGCAGGAACTTCTGGGATCTTGGTGAAATGGAGCATGTCTCTGGGTTTATTGTTTATCCCTAGAAAGTGGTGGTAGTATTCTGCTGGGTGGCACAATGGACAAAAACTTTCTTATCTACAATACATCCACTGTTTTCTTGTTTGCTTGTTAGTATTAATTATCAGTAATCAAGAATTGTGTTACTTATATTGCTTTTTCTCTTTTCAGTAAAGACCTATTAAGACCTAAAATAACTATTAAATGTGCTGTGAAATAAACTAAATATATTTGATTTATTTACGAGGTTTCATTATCTGATTAAGGGAAATGCAATGCCATGTTTCTAAGCAACTACCAATGTGTCTTTATTATTGCTTTACTGAATATATACTGAAGAGCTTTTGCAATGGATATGTCAGATTCGGTTGCAGGCTTGTATCAAAAGGTAACAGGATACTTCTTTTTATAAAAAGAGAACGGGAAGGGATACATTTCACCCCTGTGCAAAGCATAGGACCTCATTTTAAAAATTAAGTTCCATTTTGAGCACCAAAGCTAAACTGAATATGTCCTGGGATGGGAAAGGTTGCATGGAGAACCCCAGTTGTGATGAAGGACTAAGGTGAACCTATTCTTCCTTGGGAATATAATAATCGTCTGTGCAGGAAAATTCTCTAACTTAAAAAAAAGGAATGGTTGATCTAGTAAAGAGGTTTGAAGCCTGGGTGTGCACATTTTAGAGGCTTCATCACAAATGACCAAGGACCTGACCACGTGTGACCTCCTTTACATGGGTGAACCTGACAAAGACAAAGGCAGACAGAAGTGGACCTGGCTCCGTTACTACATGCTTTATCCATATGACATTTTGGAATATCTGGAATGTATTTGATACTGTTTTGAAGTATTATATTTTACTCTTATTAGTCTTTTTTACTGCTTATTTTTCCAGGATTGCCTGACAGACAATGTTCCACAGGGCTCTAGTTGGCAAAATTTGATTTAGAAAAACAATCTAAAGGATTAATGTGAATATGCAATCAAATTCTGTATTTCAAATGTTTATTTCTTTACCCAAAACCAACATTTAAACTATTGAGAACCTATTATTTTGTGGGGAATAGTCCATAAGTATTTTAACTTTCTGTCAGATTTTATTAAATATATGGTATAAACTATGAAATCTTGGAGCATGCAGAATTTTTTATGTTTAATTATATGTAGCTAAGATTAAGGTTTTCTAGGCAATGGTACAATCCCCGTATGTGTTGTATTTCACCAACAATGCATTCCTAATGTTTGCTGTTAGACAGGTAAACTGTGACATCTGTTTACTATTACACAGATAGAATAAACCAGTGTACACATTCAATGTCCAATATAATAATATTAACAAATACATTTTAAAGAGCCTCTGCCATGGGGGGGGGGGGGTGTTCATACCTCTAGCAGCCTCTCAATCCTTTTTGGCTAAATGCTGAGCTGTTCTGGCAAGCAGTCTCCGAAACGTGGTGCTTGCATCTACCCCCCCATTTGTGTAGTGCTTCCCCAACAGAAGCCGCTTGGTAATTTGGGCTTTCTGTTTTGCGCATAGACTCCAAGACCAACCTCAGCCCCTCTGACACACTCAGTTGAATGAAAGCTACTGGAAGCACTTATAAGAACATGAGTTTGGATATCTTTAACTTGGCTGTGAATTAATACTTGGAAATAGACACAAGGCTGTTTAGTGGTAAATTAACTTTTTTTTTTTCCAAATATAGCTTTTTTATTAGTTTTTCCAAATAAAATCAAAAATCAAAAGAAAATAAGATCTGGACTCAGCCCAAAATACATAAATAGCTCATATCAGTGGAGGACACAGCCTCCTGATCATATAACACAGAAATGTCAGTACATTACATATTGAACCATATATATCTTGGAGTTCCTATTATCTCCTATTATTCTCCTAGCAAAAACAAAAAAAAATAAAAAAAATCCCCGGAGCTACACTAGACCCCTGAATAAGTTCGAGGAATATTGCTCGAGCACAGAACCGTTATCACAGACTTTATCCAAAATGTATGCTCTTCTAAATACGCCAGAACAACAAACCGATCTGCCTTGTATTGCGAAGTGGGAAACTGAACTAGACCGCACATTCTCCTTGACCCAAAAACAGAATATGATTAGCCTCTCCCTTAAGTTCACGATATGTACAAAAATACAGGAAACCAACTATAAAGTTCTGACAAGGTGGTATTTGACACCTGCCCGCCTGCATGTGATGTGTCCAGAAATATCAGAACATTGCTGGCGTTGTGGCGAAGACAAAGGTACGATGCTACACATATTCTGGTCTTGTCCTAAATTGATTGACTTTTGGACGACGGTGCGCAATATATCGCAACGATTCACTGATTTCTCGATCCCAAACGACCCAGCGTTTTTTTTTACTTCACGTGTCAACACTAGTCCCCCGGGTATATAAAAAATCTTTATTGAGGCATCTAATCAATGCTGCTAAAGCTTGCATCCCCATGATGTGGAAAACCCAGAACCCACCGTCAGTGGCGATGTGGTTACAAAAGGTGGAAAACATAAATAAAATGGAGGATCTAATAATGACTGCACAGGATAGACATGGGATTTATAAAGCGACATGGGATAGCTGGAATACGTTTGTACATTCAGATGAGGGGGAAAATCTCTTAGAGATCTAAAATACCTAGTATATAGATGGGGGCCAGGAGAACTACTAGACTCCGGAACAGATGGGTGTATTCGACTCAACACCGTCCTTCGGTATTTTCTCAATATGTACTTCCTTCAGAATTCCCCCCCCCCTCTCCCCTTTTTTATTTTGTACCGTATTTGCGGCCACCGCTCATGCCGTGACACAGGGCTTCTATCTCCCTTTGTTTGATTAGAGTGTTATGGAGGTCCTGGAGCTAACTTCAAATCGTGTCTCTCAGTCCGCCATCTCCTGGCCACGCCCCCCACCTGCTCAATCAATTATTCTATCTATCTGCAATCATCCCTTTTTTTTTTTGTGGTAAATTAACTTAATGTATTGGTACAGGTTAGAATGAACAGTGGTGTGAGCATCAATGAGCACACAGAACGTACAGTAGGTTCAGACACAGTCCACTCGACAGTATAATCACTATGCCAAGGAAAAAAAAGGAAAACATAGAGTTCTGTACCAGTAGATTTGAATTAAGAATCAGTAATAAACAGTCAGTAATAAGCAATGCATATAAGCCTTAACTGTAGTGTAAATAATAGTACTATAACTAATTGAGAGTGAAATCTAGGAGAATTGCTAGGATATAGTGAAATGTTCCCTGAGAGTTACCTCTTAGCAAGAGCAATAGGTAAAGATTACTATAGCAGCTGTAAAGGGCAGTCTTTAGCCCTAACGCTTCAGCTGGCTTGCATTTGGGCCCTGTATTACAGTTGGTGCACACAAGTACACTCCCAGTCACACTTGCAGGCAACAAAAAAGGCAAATAGATGGCTATTGATCAGTTCCTAAAGATCTCAGTGTCTCTAGCAACAGATAGTAAATCCCCTCTGCAGCAGCTTAAAAGTAATTAGTCCACTCTCTGCTCTGTACCCAGGTGACTCAGCACCAGCTCCAGATCCGGCTCAGGTCACTAATATGCAGCAGCGATGGTGCACACTAGACAGTGATGTGCACCAGTGGCGGCCTGTCCATTACTTCATGCGCCCGGCCCCTAATCTACATGCAGGGTGCCAGACGCATGGATTCCAATGTTTTTTTTTTTTTTAGAAGCCCGTGATTAGAGCCAGAGGCTCTAATTGGCTTAAAAAAAGTGTGGGCTCGTGGCACAGAGCACTGCACCCTGAGCCCACCCAGTTGTGTGACAATAGCAAATGAATATTCGCTATTTTCTTCCTGATTCTCCTCTCGGCCAATAAGGAAATGGGTCCTGTGATCCGATTGGCCGAGAGGAGAAGTGATCGTATTGGCTGTCATGCCGAGGGAAGGAGGAGGGAAACCGCAGAGGAGGAAGCCACCGTGAAGCCCGAGAAGCAGAGGAGGAGTTAACGCAGGATGGAGCCAAAGCTGCCCTCTACCTAGATGGGGTAAGTGCGGGGCCAACCAATCGACCGGTCCCCTTCTTGGCAAGAGAGAGTCATGTCATGTGCAGCCTGGGAAAATGCAACTCTTTCCCATCTTGGCAGTTTTTTCCCTAGGGAATGTAGTTGAAAAGCTCTTGATTACACAGTAGAGTCTCTTTTCTCTGGACTACAGTTCCCAGAGTGCAGTGCTGCCTGACTCAGTCTGTTGAACTCTTCCAGCTCAGCAGCTCCCTCCTTACACTGATACAGGTGTTAACCAGTTCAGTGCCACAGGACAGCAGCTAGAGAGAGCAGCTGCAGCCAGAGTTACTCTCACTCTCCATTCTTAAAGTGTAAGCAAACCCCCCTATCGTTTTCAGCCAAGGAAGCTGCCATCTTTGCCTCTGTTTAATCTACAACTGCCATGATGCTGCACATGTGATCAGTTTAGACACCAGCCATTCGATGGCTTGACAGTTTGGTTGAGAGCACAACCAATGGTAGTTTTACATTTCCAGCATGTGCTGGAAATTAAACTGCTTTATGGATGGGTTTACTTCCGCTTTAATCAAGCACCTGGCATACATTTCTATTATAATAATCACTGATCAATAATAATCTTAAGAAATAATAACATGTGCCATAGTCTTTGGGAATTCACATTTAGCCTTCATGCACATGGGCAGATTTTCCCCTGCAGTGTAAAAATGCTGTGCATTTTTGATGCCCACGATGTCCTGGAACTGTGTACAGTCACCCATAGACATGAATGGGTGAAGTAAAAGAAGAGGTGCAGCGCTTAAAGAATAAAAATTAAAGTCCAATAAATTATATTAAAGTTCATAGAGAGCCAAAACACTTCTTGAGATGTCTACTGGTACACTGGATAGAAAAAGACATTAACAACACCCAATAGTACTGACTCTTACCCCAAATTGAAGGGATTTGTACAATGTATGGTCAATAGATAGAAACCACAATCATCATAAGCAGGTACAACCACTCCACCAACGATATGCTGATCAATGCTTAGGTATGGATATCAGTATTCTAATCTCGCCATGGACCGTCCGGAAGACCAATGGATGAAACCCACCTCAGTACTGGTACTCTCAGGGATGAAGAGAAGAATCCTCGTTGTGCAGACATCCGATTAAATGTATTTTATTTGATAAAAAGGGTTGCACTCTCATGTTTTGTGGTGTAAATGGAACATAAGGAAACGACCAGCAATTCCAACCAACAAAATGGCTGTGTCCTGGATCACATTCACGTCACACGCTCCAGCTCCTCTCTACGCGTTTTATCATCAAAAGACAGGGGCGTGGCTTAAGTGTGTAATGCTGCTGTATATAAAGGGGATGGCTGATGTGATTTCTGGATATTGATTGTCTTCCAGAAGACCGGAAACACAACCACAAGACCACTCATACTTAAAGGAGTTGTATGGGTTAGTTTTTTTTTAAAATAGCAAACATATACTTACCCCCGCTGTGCAGTTCGTTTTGCACAGAGTGGCCCCGATCCTGCTGTTCTGGGGTCCCATGGCGGCTGTCTCGGCTCCTCCCCGCAAAAGCTAACCCCCTCTGGGAAGCTGTTTCCCAAAGGGGGTTAGCTTGCAGGCGCGATCTTGTGTCATACACTTATTGTCTATAGACGCCAAGTGTATGACTCGGTCCCGCCCCCCCGGCGGTCGCGTCATTGAATGTGATAGACAGCAGCGGGAGCCAATGGCTGCGCTGCTATCGATCTATTCAATCAACGGCCAGACTTAGTGGAAAAGAGGAAGCCGGGGGACGCGCACAGCAGGTGAAAGGGCACAGGTAAGTCAAACGGGGGGCTGGGGGGCCCATGACAGTGAGGTGTTTTTTCACCTTAATGCATAGGATGCCTTTACAACCCCTTTAAGAGCAGTTCACATATATGAAAAAAACTCACAAAATAGGTTAAAAAAACCAAAACAATTAATAAAAAATGGCTGCAAAGCATGCAGAACAATGTTAATTTAAAATCAGTTCCTATGCAAGCGAATGAGCCCAGAAAGCAGCGCCATCTTGAGGTTAAAATATATTACTACAACAAATAGACAGTAGATGCTAACATAATTCATGAGCATAGCAAATTGAATATCATTCAAATGAAAAAATATAAAAATATATAAAACAACCTAGAATAAGAATAATATTGGTTGTAAAAATCAGAACAATAATCACATCAGCTATTATTAATAAAGGAATTAATGCCTTATTCGATGTTCATTCCGAATGGAGCATAAGTTTGGGCTTGATAGATCCATTTTGTTTCTAATCTAGAAACTTCCCTGACAGTATTTCTGCCCCTCCAGTGGTTGGTAAACTTGTCAATCCCCAGGAATACAGGCATGTCGCACAGCATAATTCTTGGACAGGCTGTGTTTGAGGAAATCTCTATTTATATTAGCCACATGCTCGGCCAATCTTGTCTGCATCAAACGTACAGTGCGTCCTATATATTGGAGCCCACATGAACACTGAATCATGTATAAAACATTCTTGGTCGAACATGTAATAAAAGGTTTAATAGGAAAAGTTTCCTGAGTGGAAGTGGACTGAAAGTAGTCCGTCCTCCTACATTTTTGAGCATTTATTTTGGAAATTGGGCATTTCCTATAAGGAAAGAAACCCCCATGTTTTGAACAAAACAAAAGTTGCTTAGAAGGGTCAACAACATTAGGTGCTATCTGTAGTTTCAATGGGGGAACTCCACTATACACTACCTGAGGGTTCTCTGGAAGATTCGGCCCAAAAACTCTATCTCCCTGCAGGACTCCCCAATGTCTTTTTTTTTATCCGTTTAATCTCGTAGTGCTGATTCGAAAAGGTGGTAAGAAAGGCAAACTTGCAACCATCATCATGATTCCTAGGCTTAGAGATTAACAAGTCATCCCTATTCTTATCAAGAGCAAGTTTAAATGCTCCCTCCAAATCCCAAGCCTTATAGCCTTTTTCCAAGAATTTCTCCTTGAGGATAGAGGCTTCATGCACAAAATCGTCTTGATTTGTACAATTCCTCCTCAACCTCAGGAATTGACTCCTAGGAATGGATTTTAGCCAGATTTCATAGTGGCAACTACTGGTATTAATATATCCGTTCCTATCCATTTCCTTGAAATAAGTTGATGTAACAACACCACTAACAACAATCCTGAGTTTCAGGTCAAGAAAATGTATCTCAGATCTACTGGCCTCATGTTGTAAAATGATACCCCTATCATTGCTGTTTAACATAGACATGTAATTATCAAGGGATCCAAAATCTCCATCCCATAGGAGAAGGACGTCGTCTATATACCTTTTCCAGAAAATCAATTCTGGTCTGGGCTCCTGATAGACAATGTCCTCCTCCCACTTGGCTGTACGCAGCTATGTGCCACTATTAGCATAAAGTAGCACAAGCACACAGACGTATGTCCCTAATGCACATTGCCTGTGAAAGAGACATTACGTCTGTATACATGTACTACTTTATGCTAAGAATGCCGCATAAATGCATACAGCTACCTTTACCGATGCAAATCAATGGGCAGCCATACGCAGTACCAGGATCAGTGTCGCCTCTTCACACCTGACTTAAACCTCTAATTGCCGCATTACTGTGTCGTAATCGCATGCATTGCATGCCAACCATGGGTTTAAATCAGGTGGTAAGAAGGCAACATATCGAATCCTCACCATCTGTCAAACACCCTTGGATCGCTTTTCAAATGATCAGCAGTAAATTAGCCCTTAGTTGCATTCAGCAGTGGCACTCTTGGGGCTTGTACACATGTAAAGTTGGTGGGGCGGGGTGGTAAAACCCTGCTGTTGAGTCACTGTTTTACCATCCCCAATCCCTACCCCCTTTGGCTACTGAGGCAGCAGCCAAAGGTGTACACATGCTGCAGCAGCAATTAAGCCCCCTGTTGCTTTTAGTGGGTGCTACTGCCTGTCAATTGGGACCCATTCAAGTAAACAGGGCCACTCTGCAAGTACCACGCAACTGCATGCTTCTTCAGGGTCTAAGGGGTTAAAGCAGGTGGTGAGAAAGCATCACAACGCTGCCTTCTTTAACCCCCTGTTCGATGTACCGTGCAAGGTTGCAGGGCACCTGCCATGACCGGGCGTATAGTTCCTGCTGCAACTGTGACATGTGTACACCCCTGGACACTGTAACTAAAGGGTATGCAGTTGGGGCAGGGGTGATAAAAACATGTCTCAACTATGGGGTTTTACCACCGCCGAACTACAAATGTAAATGAACACTTACTGTTCTGAGTCCCCTATAAGGCTGCTTTCACACTGATGTGCTGTGGTTTGCCCACATCACGGGTGCATCTGTGACTTTCCTGGGTTAGCTGAGCTTTGCCATAGACTTCTATTATATCCTGCAGGTGTGGTGCACTTCCTGCAAGCACACCAAAACTTCTGCAATCTGGAGTTTTGGTGCGCTTTCAGAAAGTGCACCAAACCCACAGGTTATAAAAAGTCTATGGCTAAGTGCAGCAAACCCGCAAGAAAAGCTTTAGGTACACTGCACTGCACCCGTGGTGTGGGTAAACCACAGGGCATCAGTGTGAAAGCAACCTTTACTATTTTGCCCAGTGGATTGCTTCACACTGACCTGAAGATCTCTTCTTTCCTTCTGCTGGCACCACTCCGGAGACCGCTAACTAGGATAAGAGGTGGAGTGCAGTTGGTATCACTCCGCATGGGACAGAAACAGTACTAAAGAAGAGGCATCGGCTTATGTGGCTCTTGTTCCCGACTACAGCTGCAACTTTACAAGTAGTTCCTCTGCATTGCACTCTGTTTGATGCTTTGGGATGGTGGGTCAGCAAGCCCAAACCATGATCTACCTGTCACCCATCTGCAATCTACAGGTTGCTGACCCCACGCTCTAAGCAGACCCCTGATGTCTCACTTTTGAGACAGAGAATAGAGATTAAGGATAAAGTATTCAGTCTTCAACTTGGCAGCCTCAGCTGGATAGAAAGAGTGAACAGGAATAGCTCTGTACAGAGCTTACTGTTCATTCACAAACTGAATCACAGTAAACACAGTTTACTGTGCTAGAGTTATGAAAAAACATAGTAAGTGATCGGGACTGATCACTCACGGTGTTCATTCAAAAAAGGAAGGGGCCAGTGAATTACATATTTTCCAGCCTCTTCCCCTGCTCTCCATCCTGAAAGGATCCCCCACAGCAGCCGGTGGGAGAGGAGAGGAGGAAAAGCTGGCAGTGTTTCAAAGGGGGAGGGGGCCATGGGAGCACAAGGGGAGCCCAGGCAGCAGAAGGTAGGGTAAACCTGGACAGGAGGGATGGCAGGTGTGGCATTTACTGTGCTCCTGTCGGCATGGAATGGACATGATCTACCTATCACCAGTCTGCCATAGACGGGTAGATCATAATCAACAGGTTGCGGCCCCAGCTGTTTCAGCTGTTGAATATGCTCAGGCAAGCTAGGACTATACCATAAACTTTACAATAAACACTGAAAATTAGCCTACGTGCCTGCTATGTAAGCGTAAGCTGTAATCATTTAATCGCTTGTTCATTTTCGTTAGTAAATCAGCGACAGTGTATTAACTGTAGACTACTGATATAGCTATACCCGTTTATTTACCGAGGCTTAGCCAGAAAAAAAATATATAAAAGAACAGAATGGGGAATAATGTCACAGAAGTCTCAATGTTAAAATATCCAACATGTAAAAACCCAGGGGCTTACTCCGCCCAATGGGCTGCACCTATAACTAAAATAAAAATTTTGGGTGAACTGAACCATTAAACTTATTTTGTTTTTATCTTTGCTTAATAATGCCACTAGGAAAAGAACTTCAAATCATTTCAGAAATACTTCTTTGCTACCCATGAGGCTTTGTTTTTCCTATATTGTCAGGAATTAAAATATTCTGTTAGCTTATACTACAGCAAAAAGTTTAACCAATATAAATGAAAATCAGAAGGAGAACATATACTTTAGTATGCACCGCAAATTGTCAAATTGTCAAGGGAGAATGGAAGTTTTAAGTCATAACTTCATCTGCAATTTTACACATCAAGGATGTTTGAAAGGTAAGACAAGTATTTATTTATTGAAGCTTTCTGACCAGAGCAGGCCAAATTAAGACACAAACATTGTTTTCAACAGAGACCATGGAAGTGGCAGGCTGCGAGTAACATGATTAGTAATAATAAACAGGACTATTTTAACACAGTATCCTAAGTACACTATTAGCTAGACAAAACATAGGAGGACAGACAAAATACAAGCTGTTAATAAACGCCTCTGGCATGGATTTGTCAGTCAAGATTCGGTTGTTAGTTCAAAGCAATCCCTTCCTTTTGAACAACCTGAACATTCATCAGCTTGATGTGAATAGCAGAATTCAGGAAACATAGCCTAAAATGATCTGTTCCTTTCTCTGTGCATGCACAATGTTCTGACCCAAGAAAAAAGAATGGCAGGGCTTAGTACACATTCTACTTAGCTACATCTGTAGAAAATATCAGCGTGTGCCTGCTACATATGGCTAAGTGCATTATAGAGTACACACACACACACACGTATATATATATATATATATATATATATATATATATATATATATATATACATATTGCACATCATTATATTTTTTATATCTATTATATATATATAGCGGTACCCCCAGTTAAGAGGGCTGCTGATATTGATTTCTTGGGCCCTGTAGTGCACCGCTGTCAACCCCCGGCAATCGGCTCTACCCTCCCGTGGCACAGCTAGTAAGGGGAGATAGGACTGCGTGACCGGCAACTCTGGGTGTCACAGTCCTATGGCAAACACACAGAATTTTTTTTAAATTTCTGTATAAAGTAAAAGAAACAGACACCAATGTACTTGACCCAGGTATATTTACTGAGACTAACGGGCAAGTAATAAACAACAGTATAAGATTATTTGCAGCTCCCTGCAATAAACAGTATTCAAACAAAAAGAATAGACAGGTATTGCTATGCAACTCTACCGATACCCTTTTTCAGCTACTTCCCCTCGTGGGCAGACTGACGCCCAGCAATGTCTACCTATGCAGTCAGGCCTGACTGAACTAAATGGAAGTTCTGTAAAGGAATCTTCGCTAGCAAAACTCGGTGGTGCACTTGATGAACAAACTTTGTAATCCAACAGGGTAGTAGAAATACAGTATTTGTCTGTGAGCAAGTGCTCTCTCACCAACCGGACCAGTCCCAGTCTGTCTCCTCCTCCGATGAGTCTAGGCACATGGATCCATTGACATCCGGGTCTTCGGTCCCCCTGGTACAGCACAGCAAGGATGAAAAGATGTCTCTCAGGTTCCGCTAGGCTAGCGAAGGGCTCTTTGGAAGAAAATGCCCAGGCTTCAGGCCTGAGTTTTCAGCAGACTCAGACAGAGTTCTTGCTTGCTAGCCGGGAGGTGTCCAAAGAGAGAGAATAAACTCCGCCTCCCCTTTATAAAGTCCGCCTCAGCAGTCCTTGCTCTGGGGGAATGCACCCTGGGTGCTGTAAGATGTCTTGGGAAATGTAGTCTCTGGATATTAAAGGGGAATACCCCGCTACATATAAATATATATATATATATTTTATATAGTATATAGAAAAAAATGATATAATAAATCAATAACTAAAAATATGTTTCCACTGCAAAAAAAAGCGTATTTTCCCTCTCTCTCTTTATATACTGTATATATATCTATATATCTATCTATCTATATATAGATATATATATAGATATAGATATATCTATATATCTAGATATAGATATATCTATATCTATAGATATATTTATATATCTATATATATATATATATATATATATATATACAGTGGGTACGGAAAGTATTCAGACCCCCTTAAATTTTTCACTTTTTGTTATATTGCAGCTATTTGCTAAAATCATTTAAGTTAATTTTTTTCCTCATTAATGTACACACAGCCCCCATATTGACAGAAAAACACAGAATTGTTGAAATTTTTGCAGATTTATTCAAAAAGAAAAACTGAAATATCATCTGGTCCTATTCAGACCCTTTGCTCAGTGTTTAGTAGAAGCACCCTTTTGATCTAATACAGCCATGAGTCTCTTTGGGAAAGATGCAACAAGTTTTTCACACCTGGATTTGGGGATCCTCTGCCATTCCTCCTTGCAGATCCTCTCCAGTTGTCGTCATGCTCTTGGAGTAATTTTTGTAAGCCGGCCGCTACTGGGAAGGTTCACCACTGTTCCAAGTTATCTCCATTTGTGGATAATGGCTATCCCCATGGTTCGCTGGAGTTCCAAAGCCTCGCAAATGGCTTTGAAATGTACATTACTTGTTTCTAATTTGTTCTTGAATTTTTTTAGATTGTGGCATGATGTGTGTTTTTTTGTGATCTGTTAGCGTGCTTCACTTTGTTAGACAGCTTCTATTTATGTGATTTCTTGATTCAAAAAGTCTGGTAGTAATCAGGCCTGGGTGTGGCAAGTAAAATTTAACTCAGCTTTCCCAAAAATTGTGGTTAATCACTTAAGCCCCGGACCATTTTGTAGCTAAAGGACCAGGCCACTTTTTGCGATTCGGCACTGCATCGCTTTAACTGACAATTGCGCGGTCGTGTGATGTGGCTCCCAAACAAAATTGTTGTCCTTTTTTTCCCACAAATAAAGCTTTCTATTGGTGGTATTTTATCACCTCTGCGGTTTTTATTTTTTGCGCTATAAACAAAAATAGAGCGACAATTTTGAAAAAAATGCAATATTTTTTACTTTTTGCTATAATAAATATCCCCAAAAAATATACAAAAAAAATTATTTTTCCTCAGTTTAGGCCGATACGTATTCGCAATAAGTTTTTATTGATTGGTTTGCGCAAAAGTTATAGCGTCAACAAAATAGGGCATAATTGTATGGCATTTTTATTATTTATTTATTTTTTACTAGTAATGGCGGCGATCAGCGATTTTTATCGTGACTGCGACAATATGGCGGACACATCGGACACTTTTGACACTATTTTGGGACCATTGTCATTTTTACAGCGATCAGTGCTATAAAAATGCACTGATTACTGTGAAAATGACACTGGCAGTGACGGGGTTAACCTATAGGGGGCGCTGAAGGGGTTAAGTGTGACCTAGTGTGTGATTCTTACTGTGTGGGGGCGTGGCTTGGCGTGTGATGTCACTGATCGTCATTCCCTATGACAGGGAACAGACGATCAGTGACAGTCTCACTAGGAAGCACGGGGAGAGGTTTGTTTACACTTACCTCTCCCCGTTCTTCAGCTCTGTGACCCGATCGCAGGACACCGGCGGTGATCGGGTCCGCGGGTCCTGCGGGCGCGGTCACGGAGCGCGCGACCCACGGCTGGGCATCTCAAAGAGGACATACCTGTACGTGCTTGTGCCCAGCCGTGCCATTCTGCAGACGTATATGTACAGGCGGCGGTCCTTAAGTGGTTATTCACAGTTCATTCATGATTCAGCATGGGAGGGGGCAATTACTTTTTCACATAGGGCCCGGTAGGTTTGAACAGCTTTTTTCCCTTAATAAATAAAATAAAAATTTAAAAACTGCATCTTGGATTTATTCAGGTGTTATCTTTGTGTAATATTAAAATTTGGAAGAGAGAAAGGTAACAGCACTCTCTGCAGGGACAACCCAATCCATACACCAGATCCAGTCACAAGTGCCCAGGCTCAACGTATCTCATCACACTCCAACGTAATAAATAGTAAGAAGAGCCGGCAAAACTGAAGTCCTTGAAGTGTTGTGTATTGGTACATCGGAGTGACAGTAAAACAATAGCGCTAATGTTTTACTGTCACTCTGATGTACCAATAAACGACACTTACTATATGTACCAATAAGCTCTTCTTACTATTTACAATATTACAATTTGTTTGATGATCTGAATCATTTAAGTGTGAGAAATATGCAAAAAAAAATAAAAAATCAGGAAGAGACAAATACTTTTTCACACAACTGTATATATATATATATATATATATATATATATTTTTTTTTTTTTTTTTTTTTTTCAGTGGAAACA
The DNA here is from genome assembly GCA_029206835.1 of Rana muscosa. Classification (NCBI taxonomy): domain Eukaryota; kingdom Metazoa; phylum Chordata; class Amphibia; order Anura; family Ranidae; genus Rana; species Rana muscosa. The sequence goes on along the minus strand of CM055122.1, from coordinate 175,076,008 downwards.
TACTTTGAGTTTTTGATTTATTATTACAATGTCTACCCAAAACAAATTTTGGGATATTACAGGTTTGCTCTTCTGTATTTGTGCTATTTTCTTAAATATAGATGTCACTATAATACAACTATCAGCTGCACAGTGAGTGCATTGGCTACAATGAATCGGGTCATACGTGCATTGTAAGAAGCTAAACTACCATGTAGTACTGAAAGAGAACAAATTTGAGCCTGCATATGTAATAAAGAAATATAGTTGCTTCCATGTAAAATATATTTCAAAGCTAGACAAGGAAGCTTTTTTTTTAAATACATTTGATAAAAATATTTATATCAAGCTGATCTCTTTACTTGCTCAAGTATAGAAAATTATTTAAAGGGCTATATTATTTCTTTATTACATAACGGCACTTGCATTTATTAAACATATCAGCCATGCTGGAAGTCTTCTGCCTTTCTAGAGAGAAATAAGAAAGTTGAGAATGGAATTTAAAGGCACCTGGCTCTGCTTGGTAATACATTTTATTACTCTCTTACATGTACTTATTTGACTTTGCTAATTGTTTTTCTGCTGCACTTAGTCACAATACAACAACCAATTCCAGAGAACAGTCCTCTGTTCTATCAACTCATGCAAACATCTAAACCGACAACTGGAAAATATTCCTTTGTGCATATATTTGCTCTTGAGTGATAAAATCAAAATCTCTGTTTACAATTACAATTTTGCTCAGCATGCATCCCCCCAAAAAATCTATCTGCGTTGCTTGGTTTTCAATGTTTATTAGTTTGACTTTTCCAAAGTCAAAATACACTTTGAAATGTAGCTTGTCATTATGTAATTTGCAGTTACAAAACCCAGGACCAGTCCGCAGCAAACTGAGACAGAGCAGAGCTCTCTGAGTTAACAGTGTACTTACCTAGACTGTTTTTTCTGTAAATCTTATTATCAGCCAGCATAAACATTAAGCCATCCAGAACATAGCCCAGCACAAAGTCAAGACATCTAAAAATTAACACACCAAAAGAAAGAAAACATTTTTTTCACTGCATCTATCCAAAAGTAGAATATTCCTATGAGCAAAATGCCTGGGCAATGACATCTTATCTTTACAGTTACACTTACAGTGTTACAAATAAAGAAAAAAAAAAAACTGTGATGGAAAAGAACACAAATACTGTGCATGTGTGTAACATTTAACATGTGTGCTTAAAGTGGTGATAATGAGCAAAGTTCTGCAATCCATGGCAAACTATGAGATTCAACAGTTCATCAGTTTAGAACATTTACAAAAAAGAAGCTTATTTTTGATTGGCTTCATTGGGTTACTGCATATTGTGTTATTTGAGGTAGCTGGACAGTATGGATGAGCTTCAGGTCAGATATATAATACGGGTCGATCCCACAACTTTTTTTTTATTTGCATGGGGTTGCCCTTGACATCCCTACCAGACCCTCATCAAGGATAAGAAAAAACAGCAAATGCTAGTGCTCAGGATGTCTGCATAGTAAATCACAAATTCTGATAAAAACAATAATGAGGGTCTATGAAGAAAGTCAGAGAAACAGGGCGGATTTTCCAGTAAAATTGTAAAATAGTTAGATGGTTAGTGATGGTCAATCTTCAAAGGAGATGATGATAGGTGAACAGTCTATTAGGAGTAAACAGATAATCAAGGCAGCTCTTCTCAGGAGTGAAGCCAGCTCAGGAAACCATAGACAAAAACAAATAGAAAAAGTGCCTCTGAGTAAACTGTTTAATATAGTAACACTAATATATATCCAACACTTACATGAAAGTAAATGAAGAGGTGCTCATGCGGAGTCGGGTCAATAATGCCGTATCTGGTGCATAATCCAGGGTCCTATTGTGCGTCCAGAGGTGTCTCAATTCCCAGCTATGAGAGCCGCAAGGTGCCGGAGTAGGAACCGGCTGTGTCCATTGGTGGAGATGGCGACTGTGTGCTCGTGGAACAGCGTGCAACGTCAGCTCGATCAGATGAATGAGGGAAACACAACGCGTTTCAGAGCATGCGCGGGTCTGGAATAGAGCATGCGCGCTTCTTTGTCAAGTGTTCTTTGTCAAGTGATCTTTAACCCCAAGGTCCCTGGAAGTGAATGTCTGGGGGCTTTTAAAAAGATGGTGGAAAGTGATCTAAAGGAACTTGGAAGGAAACAACCTAGAAATAAGATTATATGGAAAACTATTAGGAACATAGAAAAGAAGAAAGACGTTGTGATACGGCCGGCGGATAAAGGCGGAGGATTGGTTATATTGAGTAAAAAAGACAACGAGGAAAAGATGGAAAATTTACTGAGAGTAGAAAATACCTATAAAAAGTTAAAAAAATAATCCAAAGAAAGAGTACGAGAAGAGTAAAGAGTAAATGAAGACAAAGAAAGGGGTATATTAAATAAGAAAGAAGCTACCTCTTGTTGGAATCAACAAAAACACTGGTGATGTACTATTTACTTAAATTTAAAAAAGGATTAATAAGCCCCCAGGGGGGCCTAACATTAGCGGGATAAATACACTCTTTTCAAGATTAGGGGAATACCTTGACCAATATCTACAACCGTTGGTACAAAAGGGAAATACTTGAGAGATGGCACACAATAAACCTCGGAACTGCAGAACATCACAGTAGCTGAGGATTGTCTGCTTGTTACTAGGGATGAGCCGAACCCCCCCCCCTGGTGCGGCTCGCAGCAGAACATGTGAACAGGCAAAAAATTAGTTTGAACACGCGAACACCGTTAAAGTCTATGGGACACAAACATGAAAAATCAAAAGTGCTAATTTTAAAGGTTATTATGCAAGTTATTGTCATAAAAAGTGTTTGGGGTCCTGGGTTCTGCTCCAGGGGACATGTATCAATGCAAAAAAAGTTTTAAAAACTGAAGTTTTTTTGGGAGCAGTGATTTTAATAATGCTTAAAGTGAAACAATAAAAGTAAAATATTACTTTAAATTTCATACCTGGGGGGGTGTCTATAGTATGCCTGTAAAGTAGCGCATGTTTCCTGTGTTTATAAGTCTCTGCACAAAATTTCTAAAGGAAAAAAAGTCATTCAAAACTACTCGCGGCTATAATGAATTGTCGGGTCCCGGCAATACAGATAAAAGTCATGAAAGTTATTGAAAAATAAAAAATAAAAATGCGCGGGGTCCCCCAAAATTCCATTACCAGGCCATTCAGGTCTGGTATGGATATTATAGGGAACCCTGTGCCAAATTTAAAAAAAAAAATGGCGTGGGGTTCCCCCCAAAAATCCATACCAGACCCTTCAGGTCTGGTACGGATTTTAAGGGGAACTCCGCACCAAAATTAAAAAAAAATGTCGTGGGGTTCCCCCCAAAAATCCATACCACACCCTTATCCGAGCACGCAACCTGGCAGGCCGCATGAAAAGAGGGGGGGACGAGAGAGCGCCCCCCTCCTGAACCATACTAGGCCACATGCCCTCAACATGGGGAGGATGTCCCCATGTTGATGGGGACAAGGGCCTCATCCCCACAACCCTTGCCCGGTGGTTGTGGGGGTCTGCGGGCGCAGGGCTTATGGGAACCCCAGATCCCGGGCCCTCCCTATGAGAATTGGTAAGGGGTACCCCTACCATTTCACAAAAAAAAGGGTCAAAATGTTAAAAATGACAGGAGACGGCTTGGGACAACTCCTTTATTAAAAATGAAAAATTTAAAAATAAAAAAAAGATTCCAGCGATGTAATCCACTCTCGATCTTCAGCGATGTAATCCATTCTTGGTATCCAGCGATGATCTCCAGCGACGATACGATGCACACAAGCCTTCCTCCACCGGAGGCTCCCGGCCGAATGACGCGCCGCCAGCCTGTCAGCTCTTATATAGCTGAGGGTGGGGCCAGAGACGCAAGGGGAATCGCCGGGGTTACCCAGTGATGTGTACGGATGAGCCCGCCCCCTCTGATGCAGCGCAAGTTTCCCGTTCAGAGGGGGGCGGGGTCACCATTACACGTCACTGGGTAACCCCAGAGATTCCCCTTGCATCTCTGGCCCCGCCCTCAGCTATATCATCGCTGGATACTGAGAATGGACTACATCGCTGGAGATCGAGAGTGGATTTCATCGCTGGAATCTTTTTATTTTTTATTTTTTCATTTTTTTAATAAAGGACTTGTCCCAAGCCGTCTCCTGTCATTTTTAACATTTTGACACTTTTTTTGTGAAATGGTAGGGGTACAATGTACCCCTTACCAATTCACATAGGGGGGCGGGATCTGGGGTTCCAATTTGTTAAAGGGGGCTTCCAGATTCCGATAAGCCCCCCGCCCGCAGACCCCCACAACCACCGGGCAAGAGTTGTGGGGATGAGGCCCTTGTCCCCATCAACATGAGGACATCCTCCCCATGTTGAGGGCATGTGGCCTGGTATGGTTTAAGAGGGGGGCCGCTCTCTCTTCCCCCCCTCTTTTCCTGCGGCCTGCCAGGTTGCGTGCTCGGTAATGGAAGGGCCTGGTAATGAAATTTTGGGGACCCCACGCATTTTTTTTTTCAATGACTTTTATCTGTATTGCCGGGACCCGACAATTCATTATAGCCGCGAGTAGTTTTAGATTACTTTTTTTCCTTTAGAAATGTAATTGTGTGCAGAGACTGTTATAAACATGCATTACTTTACAGGCATACTATAGACACCGCCCAGGTACGAAATTTAAAGGAATATTTCACTTTTATTGTTTCACTTTAAGCATTATTAAAATCACTGCTTTCGAAAAAACATCAGTTTTTAAAACTTTTTTTGCATTGATACATGTCCCCTGGGGCAGGACCCAGGTCCCCAAACACTTTTTATGACAATAACTTGCATATTAACCTTTAAAATTAGCACTTTAGATTTCTCCCATAGACTTTTAAAGGGTGTTCTGCGGCTTTTTGAATTTGCCTGCGAACACCTCAAATTGTTCGCTGTTCGGCGAACGGGCGAACAGCCAATGTTCGAGTCGAACTCATGTTCGACCCGAACATAAAGCTCCTCCCTACTTGTTACTATAGATGCCAATGTGTTGTACACGAGTATAGTACAAAAGGATGGTTTAAAGGGTGTGAAAAAAGCATTACATGAACATAGAAAGTTAAAACAAGAACAGATTGCATTCATCCTCAAAGGCATTGAAATGGCAATGGAGCGTAACTACTTTAACATAGTTACATAGTAGGAATAGAGTTTGAAAAAAAGACACAAGTCTATCGAGTCCAACCTATGTGTGTGATTATAGGTCAGTATAAAATTGTATATCCCTGTATGTTGCTGTCGTACAGGTGCTTATCTAGTATTTTTTTTTAAACTATCGATGCCCCCCACTGAAACCACCACCTGGGGAAGGGAATATCACATCCTTGTCACTCTTACAGTAAAGTACTCTCTAGGCAGTCTAAGGTTAAACCTCTTTTCTTCTAATTTTAGTGAGTGGCCACGTGTCTTATTCAACTCCCTTCTGCGAAAAAGTTGTATCCTTATTTGTGGGGTCACCAGTATGGTATTTGTTAACTGAAATCATATCCCCTCTCAAGCGTCTCTTCTCCAGAGAGAATAAGTTCAATGCTCGCAACCTTTCTTCATAACTAATATCCTCCAGACCCTTCTTTGTACTCACTCCATTTCCAGTACATCCTTCCTGAGGACTGGTGCCCAGAACTGGACAGCATACTCCAGGTGCGGCCAGACCAGAGTCTTGTAGAGTGGGATAATTATCACTTTATCCCTGAAGTGAATCCCCTTTAAATGCATGCCAAAATGTTGTTTGCTTTGTTAGCAGCAGCTTGGCATTGCATGCTATTGCTAAGCCTATCATCTACTAGGACCCCCAGGTCCTTTTCCATCCTACATTCCCCCAGAGGTTCACCCCCTATTTAGTAGATTGCATTCATATTTTTTGCCACCTAAATGCATTATTTTAAATTTTTCTACATTAAAACTCATTTGCCATGTAGTTGCCCACCCCATTAATTTGTTCAGATCTTCTTGCAAGGTTTCCACATCCTGCAGAGAAGTTATTGCCCTGCTTAGCTTAGTGTCATCCACAAATACAGAGATTGAGTTGTGTACCCCATCCTCCATGTCGTTTATGAACAAATTAAACAGGATTGGTCCCAGCACAGAAACCTGGGGAACCCCACTTCCCACCCCTGACCATTCCAAGTATTCCCCATTTATCACCACCCTCTGAACTTGCCCTTGTAACCAGTTTTCAATCCATGTACTCACCCTATGATCCATGCCAACGGACCTTACTTTGTACAGTAAACGTTTATGGGGAACTGTGTCAAATGCTTTTGCAAAGTCCAGATAAACCACGTCTATGGGCCTTCCTTTATCTAAATGCCAGCTCACCTCCTCACCACCTCCTCCTTTTGGTACCAGAATAACTGCTATGTTCAGATGAAGGGGCTGGAGATGGGAGCCCTATATGCACCCAGCATCGCCAACCTGTTTATGAACATGTGGGAAGAAGGACAGATTTATAAACAAAATAGACCCCAATTAAAATATTATAGAAGGTATATAGATGATATTTTTATCTTATAGGAAGGGTCGGCAGAATCCTTGGATGCTTTTTTTGAAGAAATCAATCACAACAGATATGGCATTTCCTTTACTGGTACTTCAAATCTTCAGCAAATTATAGACCTTCAAATAAATAAAAAGGGAGAGGAACTATATGGAGGATTTTGAGATACAAGCTGATATTATGATAAAGAAATTTGAAGAGAAGGGGTATCAGAAAAAGAATTGAGAAAAACTGAGAATATGAATAGGAATAGACTACTGACAAAAAATGAGAAAAAGAAGGAACCATACACTGATGTGGCTTTTATTATAGGATTTAATAGACAATACCAGGCGGTAGAACATATTGTAACAAAGTATTGTCCTATTTTGAAATCTGATGGAACTCTGTCTAGTATTCTCCCTAAGAGACTAAGATTTGTCTATAGGAAAGCCCCCACCCTCAGAAACTATCTGGTTTATAATATCTTTGTCGCTCCCCGCCCCCCCCGAAAAGTGTTACGTTATTTTCAACTATGAAAAGGGTTTTACAGATGTCAAAAATGCCTACCATGTAGGGTAAGCAAAAAAAAACAACCGAGGAAGAGAGAATCCTTTAGATCTGGAGTAACAAACAAGGAGTATCAAATAAGGAAATTAATCACTTTTAATAGTACACATTACATTACACTATATCATCGAGGGTCCATGTTGATTGCAGTATGTAGTTAGGACTACTAGGCCCCTATTTGTTAGGATTAGGGAACATATTAATAACATCAGAAAAGGGTTCCCTAAACATAGCCTTTCTATACATTTTTAAGAGGTACATTAACAAGATCCCAGGGAACTCATATTAAGGGTCATTGGAGAGGTGACAATAAAAATATCAAGGTGTCACAAAATGAGACAAAATGGATATATATATATGTTGGGGTCTCTTTATCCCGGAGGCCTCAACATTGATATTGATTTAAATTGCTTTATATCCAACTTCTGACCGATAGTTAATATTTTCCTTTTAAACATCACTTTTCCATGAATTTTATACCAGCCACCATTGATTATAGTCATTATTATGGATATGTGTATATATACATAGAATACTATAAGTTTTTATTCACATATCCGAAAATCGATATATATATATATATATATATATATATATATATATATATAGAGAATATATTTTTGATATATTTTTAATTAATATGTTTTTATTTAATTTGAATATATGAATTGAAGTTTCCTAATAGTTGTGATCTTTACTGTATAATATCTTCATTGCACCAACCATTGAAGGTATATATAGTGTAAACTGCCTGTCAATAATCCTTATGGCCACTGGAGGCGCAGTCATGTCTGTGGAATTAGGACAGTATTTGATCCATGCAGGGGATCTAACAAATATTGAGCCAAGTTATTTATGTTTATAATGAATTCTAAAGTCTGCCTCAAGTGGGATATAGTATTCAAGCCTATCACCGAAGGGCTCTGGTAGATCCACACATTAACAAACATAGTGATTAGTGTGCCTCGTTGACATGGCAACCGCACAATATATAACACGTGAGGTGCACCAAGATGGCACCACTTCTGATGACGTCTGATGATGAAACGTGTAAGAGGGGGCTTCGAGCATGGAGCATGATCACTTCCGGTTTAGACGCTTGGCTTTAAATTATTGTGACTGATCTTCCTGCACTGATGATAGTGCGTTTTTATATGTAATTTATTAGTTAAACACCTTTTTGATTGAATAAACTCAGAACTTTAATTATTATTATTATACAGGATTTATATACCGCCAAGTTTATGGACTCACGCTACGAGTGTCAATCCTTTACATTCATCCGCATGTGAACCTACCAAATGATCGGGACTATCGGGGAAAAGAAGTCTACACCGGCACTGGGATCAGAGATAACTTTGCCTGAATGCTCCCTGTAGGGGTGCACCTGTCTAGTGAGTGTGGAACCAGCACAAGTGAATCACTACTTTGCACTGGAAATTGAGTTGGATTTTTACACAAGTCACTTTGAAAATTATTTCACTGGAACTCAGTTTTCTGGATTATATATCAACTTTTTTCTGGACAGTTTTTTTGCACAAACACATATATCTATATACTGCATATATAGATATATCTACCGTATATATCTATATATATATCTATATATATAGATATATATATCTATATATATCTATATATATCTATATCTATATATATGTAGCGGGCCTCTCTCTCCCTCTCCACTTCTATCGCCTGGTTGGCTGGTGTGGTCTAGGGGTACCTGGGAGAGGAGAGTGCAGGAACACTACGCCAAGCTCTCACCTCGTATGTGTATGAGGGTTGAGCAAAGTCATTTAAATTACCTCCGGGCCTGCACACTGCATACGAAGCTTCCGCTTGTTCCGTGGAGATGTGTCTGCCAGTAACAGAGCCCCACACCAATTAAAAGTCCAACACTCCTTTATTTCTCCATTGCAGGGTGAACATAACAGTTGAGCTTTCAGTAACAGACAGACAGGGGTGTGGATACGAGTAGGCCCAGGCACAAATTAATTCTTCTATCCCTTTGCAAGCGAATAGGCCTGGCGCACGGTCTCTGCCACCGACCGTGAGATTGGTCGCTGCCACCGACCGGGTGAACCGTTGAGGTCCCTGCCACAGGCCTAATAGCAGGTCTCTGCCACTGACCTGAGTTGACTAGTTGGACCGCTGCCACCGGTCATTGGACATGAACCACCTTCCTCTATAAACTTGGCCCCTGTTCGGTAAAGACATCCCTCCGGGCGGTCTCCAGCAGTTCACCCGTCACTGGCAATATGCTGCACCAGGTCTTCGGATGAATCCCTCCTCCGGTCCCTTACGCCTCTGGATTCGAGTGCCCAACACCCGGGGCACCCTAGGACAGTCCCTCCCGGGTGGGACCCAGCAGAAGGTACTGGGCCCCAGGCCTCCGGCCGAGTACCTCACCCCAGACTGAAGGTGTCTGGAATGGAACACGAACTCCAGGTGTCCAGACCTATGCCGCCTGGACACCGACCGCGAACCACAGCCCTCAGGCTGAAGGTGCCTGGGACTCCAACCTCGTGGCGAAGATGTCCGCCCCCTTTATACCCTATCCCAGCAAGCACAGCGGGTTCCCCGCCCCACCGTACAACTGCTGCGAGAGGTCACAAAGGGCGCGGCACTGCAGCGATGGTTCAACCCTGTCCCAAAGTGACAGCGCCACCTGCTGGGCCGTAGGGAACTATGCATCACTGGTGTCCTCACCAGAATTAAAGTGGTTGTAAACCCACTTTATAAACAAACACCTACAGGTAAGCCTAGATTAAGGCTTACCTGTAGGTGCATGAAATATCTCCTTAATCTACATGGTTAAGGAGATATTTGCATTTAAATGTGGCGACGCTGACGTCACGCGCATGTGCATGGGGTTAACCCCATTCACAAATTCGGCTAGGTCGCAACATTCGACGACGTAGCCGAATTCAACGGATCACGCACGCATGCGCGGAGTCACGTCTTCGCCGCTCCGGCCAATCACAGCGCCGGAGCGGCGCTGTGATTGGCTGCAGCGGCGATACCCGGAAGTAACATTCCGGCTATCGCCGCAGCGATGGATGCGGCTAGAGGAGGGACACGGACGACTTCGGGGGCCCCCGATCTAAGGTAAGTGGTACATAATGAGCTAGTATGCTAGTCATACTAGCTCATTATAGCTTTGTCTTGCAGGTTAGATAAAAAATAAATAAAATTATCGACAGGGTTTACAACCACTTTAATCACTCTGAAAGTACATGCCCGCTACATATAGATATATATAGATATATATAGATATATATCTATATATATCTATATATATACCTGTACACATATCTACTTTTCACATGTCTTTCACATGTCTTTTCACATGTCTTTTTATTTTTATCTTTATTTTTAAATATGTTTGTGCTGCATACAGGACTTATTGTTTTAATTTAACCAGACCACTGGAACTCAGTTTTCTGGATTATATATCAACTTTTTTCTGGACAATTTTTTGCACAAACACATACATCTATATATCTATATATATATATATAGATATATATATATATATAGATAGATATATATATATATACCTGTACACATATCTACTTTTCACGTGTCTTTTTATTTTTATCTTTATTTTTATACATGTTTGTGCTGTGTACAGGACTTAACCAGACCACCTGTTTTGTTTTTTGTTTTTGCACTTACAGCACTTCTTGCACATCCTTGATATCATTTTTATATTTTTCATATCTTTGTTTTTTTTTTATGTCGTTTTATAGTCTATTGAGTTGCAATGTATATGCTTATTTATCCACTGAGCACTTAGTGGATTAGGACACCTTACACTTTTATTTAATTTCACTTTTGGCATACCTCTCCCTCAATCATACCAGAGAGGAAACTGTTCTGTTCTGTCTGAATTAGCTTTTATTCTGTCTGCTGGGTTGTACATTCTTTATTCCACACACCTTCATTCTTTTAGTATATGTTCCCTATGTGGTTCCTATTTTCCCTTTGCCTAAATGTTCCCAATCCCCCACCTTATTTTTCCTTTATTAACCACTTTGCTACCACCCTGTAGCAAATATACTGCATATATACATGATTCTGCACTTCCCGGTAGTGGGCGCAAATGTGGGCCACCAGCGGCTCGCTTCCACTGTGATAATAAACAGTGGGAGCCGATCAGCAGGTACCATGGACTTGATGTCCGCCGGCACCAGCCAATCATTCAGTACAGGGGCAGAACAGCAGTCTGCCTACCTAAACAAGGCAGATTGCTGTTCTGTCAGGAGCGAAGGCATGGATCCTGTGTTCCTGCAAAGCAGGGACAAGGATCCACGTCTTCCCCTAATAAAAGCACCCTCACACTGTACAAAAACACTGGCTAGGAATACAGTTAACCCTTTGATCGACCCTGATGTTAGCCCCTTCCCAGCCAATGTCATTAGTACAGTAACAGTGCATATTTTTAGCACTGATCACTGTAGTGTCTGATTTGTCTGGCACAATATCGCAGTCCCACTATAAATCACTGATTGCTGTCATTACTAGTAAAAATAAATAAATAAATAAAAAAACAATCAATATACGCTTACTGGGATTTTTTTTTACCAAAAATATGTAGCAGGATACATATTAGCATAAATTGATAAGGAAATTAGATTTTCTTTACATTTTTTTTATTGGATATGTTTTATAGCAGAAAGTAAAAAATTATTATTATTTTTTTTCAAAATTGTCTGTCTTTTTTTGTTTATAGCGCACAAAAAAAAAAAAAAACGCAGAGGTGATCAAATACCACCAAAAGAAAGCTTTATTTATGGGAAAAAATGGACATGCATTTTATTTGGGTACAGTTCTGTACGACCAAGCAATTGTCAGTTAAAGTAACTCAGTGCCGTATGGCAAAAAATGGTCTGGTCATGAAGGGGGGTAAATCTTCTGGAGCTGAAGTGGTTAACCACAACAATGGGACTTATTTCACTAACACTTATACCAGTAATGGAACTTATTTTTAACCCACTTACCAAACGAATAGGACTTATTTTGCTCACAATGACACCAGTGATGGGCCCTTATTACTCCCACTTTGTCTTCAGTATACCCTGAGGTTTTATTTCGTCTTAAAAATGGCAAACTAGGGGAGAAGTTGCGACACTACAAGCTATATGCCATCAAGCAACACCCACTTCCACTGTATTGGCCATGCCCATGTGTACTCGGCAGGTGGTGCTCATTGCAAGCTGCACTTTTCTTTTACTATACAGGTGTCCCTCCTAATTATTTTTGAATGTTGGCAACCATGCTTTCAATCAATTAAAATAAATCCTTTAATAGCTAAAAGGTTTGCTGAGGATCTTTGGACTGCTTCCCAGTATATCACAGACTAAAACTCTGTATGTGTTTGGGGAAAACAATATGTGTGGATTGAGCACAGAACTTTCTGTGCTGCAGACTATAGTTTCCTTTTGTTCTCTTCAAATGTCATCATTTTTTTGGCCAAAGAGTGCACTAAAGGAAAAATGGAAACTTCTATCCCCACATGAAAGTAAAATAACTCAAAGGAATATTTTTTTATCGTATTAGCTATTTTTCTTGTTAGTTTTGGCTAGTTCATTTACATTTCCTTCATACTTATTTCTGAATAGTCTTGGAATGGAGAAATTAAGTTGTTTGAAATTAAAGGGACACCATCATCCTAATTTATATGTTAGATGTTAGTTCTGTTATTTTTGTGTACACCATATTTTTCCTATATTGAATGAATTGCTAGTGCTGACCTTTGACCTCCCTTCTCTGTTTTTTCTTCATATAATAAGTCCTTTGCTACCTGCACCTCCAAATCTTATTGTATAGCAGAAGGTCCTCACAGTTCATTTTTTTCTGTCCTTGGCATTTACCCTGTTGAATACTGCAGCCTAGACATAGAAGCCTGATGTTTACTTGTTGCTCTGATATGAATGTGCTTTGTTTACTACCCTGTGAGGAAGAGGGAAGACCAGGAGGTATTTTCTGCTGGGCAACCAGGTACAGATAACTGTTATTAGCAGGCAGTATTTTAAGTGGGAGTAAGTTTTACCTGTAGGTAAGTCTATAGTAAGACTTACCTATAGGTACAGTAAATATCTCCTAAATGTGCACCGTTCAGGAGATATTTACTTGTGAAGCAACTGGTGACATCACCCGCACATGCGCTCTGCAGGAACAGCATAGCGTGCCGTTCCTTCAGAGCCATGTGCCATGAACAGCAGCTTCCACTGACATCATCGAGGCTCATCCAATCAAAGAACTGGAGCTCGCCAATCCGGAAGAAAGACCGGTGAAGATGGAAGCCCTCTCAGGACTGATAGCATGCTGCTGGAGGGCTTTGTTTTAAGGTAAGTTTCACATAATTTGCTAGTATGCAATGCATACACATCATATCTTTGCCTTGCAGGTTTAAAAGAAAAAAGGGGAGTTAACAAGGATTTCTTTAACTTATACCATTATTTTTAATATTTAGTAGTGTTGAGCGAACCCGAACTGTAAAGTTTGGGTCCGTACCGAACTTTAGCTTTTTCCCGAACCCAGACTTTGCGCAAAAGTCTGGGTTCAGGTTCGGGTTCGGCAATCTAATTACGCATTTAGAAATGCTTCAGGGGCCAGCCAATCACCTTTTGATTAGCTGGTGTGCCCTTAGAGGCCATCATAGCCATGCCTACTAATGGCATGGCTGCGATTGGTCAGTGCAACATGTGACCCACCTTCTATATAAGCTAGAGGCACACAGCACACACGTCACTCTGCTTCAGAATAGATAGGGAGAGGATCTAGTCTGCTGCTGCTGCTGCTTTTAGGGAGAGATAGAAAAATACATGAGGTAGTCCTGATTCTGCAATCTGAGGGAAAAGATAGAGAGATAGTGTAGTGTAGGGCCAGGTTCCTGTTGGTGCTTTCAGGGAGAGAGAATATTATATAGGAGTCCAGATTCAGAGATTAAAATCAGCGATCTGCATAGGTTTACCTGTTTGTGTTGCAGTGCAGTCTTTTTACACTGCCATGAGCCCAGTGTCAGAGAAAATCTAACTTTTAGGGGAAAAAAAAAGGCACTTTATTGTGCTCTTTTCCAAAAGACCCATAGGGCAAAAAAAAATAAAAAATTTGCATTTTATTTTGCTTGTGCAAAAAAAGACCCGTTTAGGGCAAAAAAAATAAAAAATAAAAATTTGCACTTTAATGTACGCTTGCAAAAAGAGCCATTCAGGGCCACAAAAAATAGTTTGCAGTGTGTTATACATATTTGGAGGTGTGTGAAATAAACAATTTCTATATAGTTTTCTCCTACTGTGCTATACTAAAAAAACAAAATTTTTTTTGAATAGCATTTTCTGCAGTTCTGTAGCTGTGCGATTCAGCGGTTACGTACTGTGGGTGTGTTGTGGTCTTCCAAAAAGCCGTTTAGGGGCACAAAAAATAGTTTGCAGTGTGTTATACATATTTAGAGGTGTGTGAAATAAACAATTTCTATATAGTTTTCTCCTACTGTGCTATACTAAAAAAACAACATTTTTTTTGTATAGCATTTTCTGCAGTTCTGTAGCTGTGCGATTCAGCGGTTACGTACTGTGGGTGTGTTCTGCTCTTCCAAAAAACGCCGTTTAGGGGCACAAAAAATAGTTTGCAGTGTGTTATACATATTTGGAGGTGTGTGAAATAAACAATTTCTAAATAGTTTTCTTCTACTGTGCTATACTAAAAAAACAAATTTTTTTTTGAATAGCATTTTCTGCAGTTCTGTAGCTGTGCGATTCAGCGGTTACGTACTGTGGGTGTGTTCTGCTCTTCCAAAAAACGCCTTTTAGGGGCACAAAAAATAGTTTGCAGTGTGTTATACATATTTGGAGGTGTGTGAAATAAACAATTTCTAAATAGTTTTCTTCTACTGTGCTATACTAAAAAAACAACATTTTTTTTTAATAGCATTTTCTGCAGTTCTGTAGCTGTGCGATTCAGCGGTTACGTACTGTGGGTGTGTTCTGCTCTTCCAAAAACACCCATTTAGGGCAACATCCTAAATTTGGAAAATATGAGGAGAAGGTCAAAGGGACGTGATGGCCCCGGTCGTGGTGCTGCTGGTGGAGCTCCTGTTGCAGGGAGAGGACGTGGTGGATCTGTGCCAGATACACGCACAAGTGAAACACCTTCCTCAGGCGCGAGTAGGCGACCGAGCCTGCGGCAGTATTTTGTCGCGCCTAATGAGGCCGTACGAATGTTTAGGCCAGGACAAGTACAGGCGATAGTAGATTGGGTTGCTGACAGTGCCTCGGGTTCCTTCACATTGTCTCCCACCCACTCTTCTGATGAAAGAACAGAGTTGGCACCTGAAACCCATGTCCATCAGTCTTTCACCTCACCCCCTTGCAAATCAGCCAAGCAGTCTGAGCCCCAAATCATGCAGCAGTCTCTTCTGCTTTTCGATGACTCTGTTAGCAGGGTTTCCCAGGGCCATCCACCTAGCCCTGCCCCAGAAGTGGAAGAGATTGAGTGCACCGATGCCCAACCACTTATGTTTCATGATGAGTACATGGGAGGACCATCGCAGTACGTCTCGGATGATGACGAAACACAGGTGCCAACTGCTGCTGCTTTCGCAATTGTGCAGACAGACAAGGAGGGCAGGGGTGAAGACTGGGTGGAAGATGATGTGGAGGACGATGAGGTCCTCGACCCCACATGGAATGAACGTTATGCAGGTGACCAGTGTAGTTTGGAGGAAGAGGCGGTGGTCGCACAGAGCCACCAGCACAGCAGAAGAGGGAGCAGGGTGCAAAAGCGGAGCATCTGTCCCCTAGACAGTATGTCTGCTACTGCCCAACGCAGCAAGGGACCGAGCACACCAAAGCCAGGTCCAAGGAGTTCCCTAGCATGGCAGTTCTTCACACAATGTGCTGATGACAAGACACGAGTGGTTTGCAGGCTGTGCAATTAGAGGCTGAAGCGAGGCATAAACGTTCTCAACCTGAGCACAACCTGCATGACCAGGCATCTAAGTGCAAAGCACGAGCTGCAGTGGAGTAGACACCTCAAAAACCAAGAAAGGTCTCTGGCTCCTCCTGCTTCCTCTTCTGCTGCAGTCTCAGCCTCTTCATCCACCTCTGTAGTGACAGTGGCACCTGCCACCCCGCAAACAGAGGATCTGCCAGCAACACTACCACCTGGGTCACCGACTATCTCCACAATGTCCCATGGAAGCGTTCAGCTCTTTATCTCCCAAACATTGGAGCGGAAGAGGAAGTACCCCCCTAGCCACCCGCGATCCCTGGCCCTGAATGCCAGCATTTCAAAACTCCTGGCCTTTGAAATGCTGTCATTCCGTATGGTGGAGACGCAGAGTTTTAAAAGCCTGATGGCATTGGCTGTCCCACAGTACGTCGTGCCCAGCCGCCACTATTTTTCCAGGCGAGCCATCCCTTCCCTGCACAACCAAGTGGGGGACAAAATCAGGTGTGCACTGCGAAACGCCATCTGTGGCAAGGTCCACCTAACTACGGATGCGTGGACCAGTAAGCACGGTCAGGGACGTTACATCTCCCTAACAGCACATTGGGTAAATGCAGTGGCGGCTGGGCCTGAGGCAGATAGCAGTTTGGTGCATGTCCTTCCACCACCGAGGATTGCAGGGCGCTTCAGTTTGCCTCCTGTTGCTAACTCCTCCTACTCCGCTTCCTCATCCTCTACCGCCTCCTCATCCGGTCAGCGTAACACCTTCACCACAAACTTCAGCACAGCCAGGGGTAAACGACAGCAGGCAGTTTTAAAACTTTCCTGTTTGGGGGAAAAACCCCACACCGCGCAGGAGTTGTGGAGGGACATGGAACAACAGACCAATGAGTGGTTGCTGTCAGTGAGCCTCAAGCCCGGCCTGGTGGTGTGCGATAATGGGCGAAATCTCGTAGCAGCTCTGGGCCTAGCCGGTTTGACGCACATCCCTTGCCTGGCGCATGTGCTGAACTTGGTGGTCCAGAGGTTCCTTAAAAATTACCCCAATATGCCAGAGCTGCTGCAGAAAGTGCGGGCTGTGTGTGCGCACTTTCGGCGTTCTCACCCTGCTGCTGCTCGCCTGTCAGTGCTGCAGCGTAACTTCGGCCTTCCCGCTCACCGCCTCATATGTGACGTGCCCACAAGGTGGAACTCCACCTTGCACATGCTGGCCAGACTGTGCGAGCAGCAGCAGGCGATAGTGGAGTTTCAGCTGCAGCAATCACGCGTAAGTCACTCTGCGGAACAGCACCACTTCACCACCAATAACTGGGCATCAATGCGAGACCTGTGTGCCTTGTTGCGCTGTTTCGAGTACTCCACCAACATGTCCAGTGCCAATGACACCGTTCTTAGCGTTACTATCCCAGTTCTATGCCTCCTTGAAAAAACGCTTTGGGCGATGATGGAAGAGGATGTGGCACAGCAGGATGAGGAGGAGGAGGAGGAAGCGGGATCATTTCAAAGGCTTTCAGGGCAGTCTTTCACAAGTGGCTACGAGGGTGGGTTCCTGCACCAACAAACGCCAGGTACACAATTGTCCGGCAGAAAGGGCACAGTTCTGGAGGATGACGAGGTGGAGGAGGAGATGGAGGAGGAGGAGGAGGAGGAGGAGCCATTTTCACAGCAGGGTGGCACCCAGACCAGCTCGTGGCCATCACTGGTGCGTGGCTGGGGGGATACAGAGGACACAGACGATACACCTCCCACAGAGGACAGCTTTTCTTTGCCTCTGGGCAGCCTGGCACACATGAGCGATTACATGCTGCAGTGTTTCCGCAATGACCGCCGAGTTGCCCACATTTTAACTGGTGCTGATTACTGGGTGGCCACACTGCTGGATCCCCGTTACAAGGACAACGTACCGTCCTTAATTCCCTCACTGGAGCGGGATCGTAAGATGCGCGAATACAAGCGCACGCTGGTAGACGCGCTGCTGGTGGCATTCCCACCTGACAGCGGGTGTACGGTGGAAGCACAAGGCGAAGGCAGAGGAGGAGGAAGAGGTCGCCAATGCAGCCGGGGCACCGGCAGCACCTCAGAAGGCAGGGTTAGCATGGCTGAAATGTGGAAAAGCTTTGTCAGCACGCCACAACAACCAGCACCACCAGCTGAGATGGAACGTCTTAGCAGGAGGCAGCATTTCACCAACATGGTTGAGCAGTATGTGTCCACAGGCCTACACGTACTGGATGACGGGTCTGCCCCCTTTAACTTCTGGGTCTCCAAATTGGGCACATGGCCTGAGCTTGCCTTTTATGCCTTGGAAGTGCTGGCCTGCCCTGCAGCCAGTGTATTATCTGAATGTGTATTTAGCACGGCAGGGGGCGTTATCACAGACAAGCGCAGCCGCCTGTCCAGAGCCAATGTGGACAAGCTCACGTTCATTAAAATGAACCAGGCATGGATCCCACAGGACTTGTCCGTACCTTGTGCAGAATAGACATGTATACCGGTGTTGTGACAAAAACTGTCCGGCCATCGGATTGTGTCCGGCCCATACTGCGAAGGCGCAGCGCTTGCGCAGTACAGAGGACAAGGAGATTCACAAAATCTCCGAAGATGAACGGCGCCTGCGCTGTGAGTGCAGGTTCAAGCCCCACCATCCAAGTGGACATACGGTAGCACATAGTAACAGGGCCCCTCACGGGCTCGGTTCGATCGCCACGCTTCGGGCACAGCCTCACTTGGCTCGGCTTGAACCATGGATGGTGTGGCCTTCACCTGAACTCACCACGCAGGCGCCGTTCGTCTTGGGAGATTTTCGAAATCCCCTTGTCCTACATACGGAGCAAGCGCAGTACAGGGTGGACACTATTTGACGGGGGACAGAATTCGACACATCACCGGCCTTACCCAGCCATTGTTGTATTTTTGAACCAGTGTTGGCTACCTCGTCCTCCTCCACCGCCGCTTCCACCTACACAGCCACATCCACCGCCACCTCAACCTCCTACTCCATATGGACCTCGTCCTCCTAGGTCAAGATTATTATTTTTTATTTGTATTTTTTTAATGTTATTTTAAGTTATTTCCCTATCCACATTTGTTTGCAGAGCACTTGCCATGCTCTTAACAACATTTTGCTGCCATTTTCAGCCCTCTAGCCCTTTCCATTACTTTTTTAGAGCCTTTTTAGTCCTTAGAAGTCCGGGTCCCCATTGACTTCAATGGGGTTCGGGTTCGGGTCCGGGTCCGGGTTCGGGTTAAAGTTCGGTCCCGAACCCGAACTTTTTTCCGAAGTTTGGCCGAACCCTTCGAACCCGAACATCCAGGTGTCCGCTCAACTCTAATATTTAGTATTATTTTTATTAATACTACCTTGTCTACTGTGTGTGTGAAAATAATATATGCTGTGTCATGGTCAGGGTTCAGGCTCGGAGACCAGTAGCTATAGCAGTAGAGGGACCCACCGACCAGCAAGATTGGTATACAAGCAGGTCACCCTGGCAAATAACGAAGGATCACCTGAGGTGCGGAGTCTAAGTACTAACCGGTGTTCCCCAGAGCTCCTATTAGTGGAGATAGGTTTAGCTGCATGTTAGTACCAGGTTGTGGCCCTCAAGATAGATTGCTTCACCAGGAGGTGAGTAAGTCGGGCTCCAGCAGCGTATATAGCAGGTAAGGATCAAACACAAGCATAGTCAGTAAACAAACCAAAGGTTGGGAACAAGTAGTTGCAGGTTGGAATCAAGCTGAAGCATAGTCGAGGAATAAGCCCTGGGTCAGAAACGAGTGGTAGTAAAGATACAGACGGCAGCAGGAAAGACAAAAGCAAGACACTGGCTGGAGAAAGCATGATAATCTGGCAAACAGGAAGTGCAGAGACAGGTCTAGGATACCCATGACAAGCATCCTAGAGACTATATGGTATGCCAGTCCCTGAGTTTTTTTTTTAAATACACATTTGTATACTGTGATAGTTTTTGTATTTGCAGTAACAGTTAATTTTTCAGGACAAGCTTTCAAGCTGGGTTCACACCTATGCGAATTGGATGCCGGTTTCCCCGCATCCAATTCACATAGCAATGGAGCCGGTTCACACATCTCCGCAGCGGCACTGGTGCATATTGCGCCTGAGCTGTGCGTCTTTTGGTCAGTTTCAGGCCCGAAATCAGCGAAAAAAATTGGCTAAAATCTGACCTGAAACTGTGAACGGAGACGCACCGGACTCCCGCTGTGAGCCGGAGCATGCTGCGGTGTGAACCCAGCCTAAGGGTTATACCTCCTTTTCCAGCCCAAACAAAAAATTTGCATGGAAAGGTACAACCAGCAATCAAAATTATTTTAGCATACGTGGTTACCCTCCCGCATTGGAAGTGCTTTGAATTGATTTTCAGGTGTATATATAGTATATGGCAATTCTTTTATATCATCGTGTTTTATGCTGTTTAGTTAATCAACAGTTTACTAAATCAGCATACCTTAATTATTTGTAGTATTTTATGACTTTTGAACTATTCCTGTTTCTGTTTATCAAATCACAGACATTCACCAGTTTTCTACCTTTGGAGGTTTTATAATTTTTTTATACATCTATGCATTTATTTAAAACTCTTTAGCACTTGCATGCTTTCTAAATTAATGATATATTATTAGTAGGCCAATTATATTATATTTTTTAACAAGAACTCTGGTGGATAGTCAAGCACAATACAAATGTAGGAGGTAAGCTGAGAAGCTATCACGTTAAAAGAATAGTCAGTTATTAGTGGATTCCAAAAAGTAAACATCCATTACATTTTAAACAAAAAGCCTTTCTCCCCAGTTCACTTAAACAGGAAGTAAACCCTGTATGTTTTTTCTTTTTTTTTTTTACATATAAATATGCTTTAAGTATTGCAAAGACACACACATTTAAATAGGCCAAAAAACGAGGTTTGGAAATAGCTTATTTTTCTTTTTTAGTATTTCTTGTCTTCCGGATATTGGCCGCGCCATTGCTACTCCTGTTTCTTGAATCGTTTGTGGACGTCATTTATGCCCTTACTTTGTTTCCCTGTCCAAATCTTGCATATGTGTGTGACGTCTTATTCTGTCACAAGGGGGATAACCAGGAAGGAGAGGATCAGAGTTCAGCATCGCAAGGCTTTGCATGCAGAGGAGACAGAAACAGCACACATGTGTGCCGTCAAACAATATACCAAATGCGCAAGCACGGCTGACGTCACTGAACAGTACAGGACGATTTCTATGGCAACAAAAAAAGTGAGTGAACTTTCAACTTTCATCGATCAGCTGCCTGTGCTATATAGATTTCAAAGAGCTAAAGTTGTAGTGGAGGGTTTACAACCACTTTAACATTATAACAAAAGTGGTGGTACCGCTAGGCTATTGCTGGTGACCCTTTTGTTTCCAATACTTGGTGGACAAGGGGCTGGGTACCTATAGCATCTGGGTAGAGAGCTCAGATAATTTGGCTCATTGTCAGGGCCCGGACTGGCGGCTAGTGAGGACACAGGAGGTGGATCCTCTGTGCCAGAGAGGCGAAGGCACGGGTCGCACTGGAGGACCGGTTCTAAGTAGCTACCGGTTTTCACCAGAGCCCGCCGCAAGGCGGGATGGACTTGCTGCGGCGGTAGCAACCAGGTCGTGTCCCCCAGTAGCGGCTCGACTTCTCTGGCAGCTGAGATAGGCACGGTACACTGGGACTAGGCAGAGGCAAGGTCAGACGTAGTGGAAGGTCAGGGCAGGCGGCAATGGTACGTAGTCAGGGGCAACGGCAGAAGGTCAGATACACTGGAAAGGCAAGTACAAAACGCTTTCTCAGGGCACTAAGGCAACAAGATCCGGCAAGGACAGGAAGGGGGAGTGGGTTTTTAAGTGTTTTGGAGTGTGACACAGTAATTGGACCAGGCACCAATCAATGGTGCACTGGCCCTTTAAATTTAAGAAGACCGGCGCGCGCGCGCCCTAGAGAGCAGCGGGACCACGCGCGCCGGGACGGAGCAGGAGGAGGAGGCCGGTGAGCAGAATGGGATGCGATCCCTGGGCGGACAGGTGCCGCCGCAAGGATCGCATCCCCGCCAGCATCAGAGCAGCGCTCACGGTCAGAGGAGCCGACCGGAGCGCTGCAGGGAGACAGACGCCGCGGGTGCTCCGGGATGGATGGGACACCCGGAGTGCTCGGCGTTACTGTACCCCCCCTTAGGTCTTCCCCTCTTCTTGGAACCCAAGAATCTTCGGATGAGCTCTTTATCTAAAATGTTGGCCTCAGGTTCCCAGGACCTTTCCTCAGGACCACAGTTCTCCCAATCCACTAAAAAACATCTTTTACCTCGGATGACCTTGGAGGCGAGGATCTCTTTCACCGAGAAGACATCAGAAGAACCAGAGACAGGAGCAGGAGCAGTGACCTTAGAGGAAAATCGGTTAAGAATGAGGGGTTTAAGAAGAGACACATGAAAAGAGTTGGGAATACGAAGAGAAGGAGGAAGGTGGAGCTTGTAAGAAACAGAATTGATTTGGTTTTTGATTTTAAATGGCCCGAGGTAACGAGGGCCCAGCTTGTAGCTAGGTACCCGAAACCGAATATATTTGGAGGAGAGCCACACTTTGTCACCAGGGGTATAGACAGGAGGGATTCTTCTTTTTTTATCTGCATGTCTCTTCATGCGGGCAGAGGCCAGTGAGAGCGACTTTTGAGTCTCTTTCCAGATAGAGGCAAAGTCCTGAGTAAATTCATCCACGGCCGGAACTCCAGAAGACGTGGGAATGGGGAGGGGGGGCAATGGGTGACGGCCGTAGACCACAAAGAAAGGCGACTTGGAGGAAGATTCAGAGTTCTTGAAATTGTATGAGAATTCTGCCCAGGGCAATAGGTCGACCCAATCGTCTTGACGGGCGGAGACAAAATGTCGTAGGTAGTCGCCAAGGACCTGGTTAACTCTCTCCACCTGTCCATTGGACTGCGGGTAATAAGCAGAAGAAAAATTCAACTTAATTTTTAGTTGAGTACAGAGAGCTCTCCAAAATTTTGAGATGAATTGAACACCTCTATCCGAGACGATATGTGAGGGCAGCCCATGGAGGCGGAAAATTTGAAGAAAAAAATGCTTCGCCAACTGAGGTGCAGTAGGCAGACCAGGGAGCGGGACAAAATGAGCCATTTTAGAAAAGCGGTCAACGACCACCCAGATGACAGTGTTACTACGAGACAAAGGGAGGTCCGTGATGAAATCCATGGTGATGTGGGACCATGGTTGTTCAGGCACAGGTAGGGGAAGGAGAAGACCTGCAGGCTTCTGGCGAGGCGTCTTGTCACGTGCACAGATAGTGCAGGCCCGTACAAAGTCAGTCACATCTTCCTCCTGGGTAGGCCACCAATAGTGTCTGGCAATCAATTGTATGGATTTTTTGATCCCAGCGTGACCGGCTAGATGGGAGGAATGGCCCCACTTGAGTATCTTAAGCCGAAGGCGTGGAGGAATGAAAGTCTTTCCTGGAGGAATTGGCACGAGAGAAGCGGGAGCAGAGGAAATCAGACACTCAGGGGGTATGATGTGTTGAGGAGGAGTCTCGGTTTCCGAGGTATCGGAGAGCCGGGACAAAGCATCAGCCCTGACATTTTTGTCTGCGGGCCGAAAATGGATCTGGAAGTTGAAGCGGGCAAAGAACAATGACCACCTGGCCTGGCGAGGATTTAGGCGCTGAGCGGACTGAAGGTAGGACAAATTTTTATGGTCAGTGTAGATGGAGATAGGGTGAAGGGATCCTTCCAGGAGATGTCTCCACTCTTCTAATGCCAACTTGATGGCCAACAGTTCACGGTCACCTATGGAATAGTTTTTTTCCGGAGGGGAGAAAGTTTTAGAGAAAAAACCACAAGTGACGTTTTTCCCTTTAGCGTTTTTTTGAAGAAGCACAGCTCCGGCTCCTACCGAGGAGGCGTCGACTTCAAGGAAGAACGGCTTTAGAGGATCTGGCCGAGACAGGACAGGTGCAGAGGAGAAGGCGGTCTTAAGGCGAGTAAAAGCTTCCTCCGCTTGAGGCGGCCAGGACCTAGGATTCGCGTCTTTTTTGGTCAGTGCCCCTATAGGAGCAACGATGGTGGAGAAGTGGGGTATGAACTGACGATAGTAGTTGGCGAAACCAAGGAAGCGTTGGATAGCACGAAGTCCAGAGGGGCGTGGCCAACCCAAGACTGCGGAGAGTTTGTCAGGGTCCATTTGAAGACCTTGTCCAGAGACCAGATATCCTAGGAAAGGAAGGCTGCTGCGCTCAAAAAGGCATTTTTCAAATTTAGCGTAAAGATGATTTACGCGGAGGCGCTGGAGCACTTGACGGACATGGAGCCGATGTTCCTTAAGGTTGGCAGAGAAGATTAGGATGTCGTCAAGATAGACAACCACACAGGTATATAGTAGGTCCCGGAAGATTTCGTTGACAAAATCTTGAAAGACTGCAGGGGCGTTGCAAAGTCCGAACGGCATGACGAGATATTCGAAGTGACCGTCTCTGGTGTTAAATGCGGTTTTCCATTCATCTCCCTTACGGATTCTGATGAGGTTATAAGCGCCCCTGAGGTCCAATTTAGAAAAAACTTTTGCTCCGCGCAGACGGTCAAAGAGCTCCGAGATGAGAGGCAGAGGGTAGCGGGTTTTTAATAGTGATTTTATTGAGACCATGATAGTCTATGCAAGGGCGTAGAGATTCGTCCTTCTTGGCCACGAAGAAGAAGCCCGCTCCGGCTGGAGAAGATGATTTCCTAATAAAACCTCTCTTGAGGTTCTCCTGAATGTATTCAGTCATAGCCTTGGTTTCAGGAGAGGAGAGAGGGTAAATTCTGCCACGGGGTGGTGTAGTACCTGGGAGCAAGTCAATGGGGCAGTCGTAGGGTCTATGTGGTGGTAAGACCTCCGCCTGTTTTTTGCAAAAGACATCAGAAAAGTCCTGATAGGCCTTTGGAAGGCCAGGCAAAGGAGTAGTGATGGGGACTTGACAGGTCGGTACAGACTTAAGGCAATGCTTGTGACAGGAGTCACCCCAGGATTTGATGTCCCCAGTGGTCCAGTCAAGGGTAGGAGTGTGACGCTGGAGCCAGGGTAGGCCAAGAAGGATGTCAGAAGTACAGTTCGGCAAAACAAAGAATTCAATCTTTTCTTGGTGAAGAACACCAACGGACATGAGCAGGGGTTCGGTGCAGTAACGCACGGTACAATCCAAATTCTCTCCATTTACAGAGGAAATGAAGAAGGGTTTGATGAGACGGGTAACAGGAATGTTGAACCTGTTGATGAAAGAGGCTTCAATAAAGTTTCCTGCAGAACCAGAGTCCAGGAAGGCCACCGCAGGGAAGAGGGAGCCAGCAGAAGGAGAAATCCGCACAGGAATAGTCAGACGTGGAGAGGAAGAATTCACACCCAGTAACGCCTCTCCCACATTCACTAGGTGCGGGCGTTTCCCTGACACGGAGGACGAATAGGGCAGTCTTTTAGGAAGTGATCAGAGCTCGCACAATAAAGGCATAAGTTCTCGTTCCTACGGCGAGACCTCTCTTGTAGGGTCAGGCGAGACCGGTCCACTTGCATGGCCTCCTCGGCGGGAGGCACGGTAACAGGATGCATTGGATTCAGAAAGAGAGGAGCCAGGCGCGGATAACGCCTGGTGCGAACAAGATCTTTCTCCTGGCAAAGCTCTTGGCGTCTTTCGACGTAACGCATATCGATGCGGGTAGCTAAATGGATGAGTTCCGTCAAGGAAGAGGGTATCTCTCGTGCGGCCAGACAATCCTTGATGTGGCCGGATAAACCCTTCTTGAAGGTCGCGCAGAGAGCCTCATTATTCCAAGCTAACTCTGAGGCCAGTGTGCGGAACTGTATGGCATATTCGCCCACAGAAGAGTTTCCTTGGACAAGGTTAAGCAGGGCGGTTTCAGCGGATGAGGCTCGGGCTGGTTCCTCAAAAACGCTGCGAACCTCAGCAAAGAAGGACTGAACGGTGGCTGTAGCAGGGTCGTTGCAGTCCCAGAGTGGCGTGGCCCAGGCCAAGGCCTTTCCAGACAACAGAGAGACCACGAATGCCACTTTAGACCGTTCTGTGGAAAACTGGTCAGACATCATCTCAAGATGCAGGGAACATTGGGACAAGAATCCCCGGCACATCCTAGAATCCCCGTCAAATTTCTCCGGAAGAGACAGGCGAATTCTCGAGGTAGTAGCGGAAGATGCTGGAGGCTGTGGCGGCAGAAGCTGCTGGACCATGTCGGTCAACTGCGACAGCTGCTGTCCTTGTTGTGCGATCTGTTGTGACTGCTGGGCAACCACGGTAGTGAGGTCAGCGAGATTTGGCAGCGGTACCTCAGCGGGATCCATGGCTGGATCTACTGTCAGGGCCCGGACTGGCGGCTAGTGAGGACACAGGAGGTGGATCCTCTGTGCCAGAGAGGCGAAGGCACGGGTCGCACTGGAGGACCGGTTCTAAGTAGCTACCGGTTTTCACCAGAGCCCGCCGCAAGGCGGGATGGACTTGCTGCGGCGGTAGCAACCAGGTCGTGTCCCCCAGTAGCGGCTCGACTTCTCTGGCAGCTGAGATAGGCGCGGTACACTGGGACTAGGCAGAGGCAAGGTCAGACGTAGCGGAAGGTCAGGGCAGGCGGCAATGGTACGTAGTCAGGGGCAACGGCAGAAGGTCAGATACACTGGAAAGGCAAGTACAAAACGCTTTCTCAGGGCACTAAGGCAACAAGATCCGGCAAGGACAGGAAGGGGGAGTGGGTTTTTAAGTGTTTTGGAGTGTGACACAGTAATTGGACCAGGCACCAATCAATGGTGCACTGGCCCTTTAAATTTAAGATGACCGGCGCGCGCGCGCCCTAGAGAGCAGCGGGACCGCGCGCGCCGGGATGGAGCAGGAGGAGGAGGCCGGTGAGCAGAATGGGATGCGATCCGCGGGCGGACAGGTGCCGCCGCAAGGATCGCATCCCCGCCAGCATCAGAGCAGCGCTCACGGTCAGAGGAGCCGACCGGAGCGCTGCAGGGAGACAGACGCCGCGGGCGCTCCGGGATGGATGGGACACCCGGAGCGCTCGGCGTTACACTCATGATTGGCACAGGACTCTGTTATAATACTACACATTTTAAATAAATGCCTGTAATTGTGTATACATTGTGTATAGATTAACATTTGTGATGTGTATACTAATATGCCAGATATTCTAGGACCAAGTGTAGCAATACCAGTCTACAGTATATCACTTGCAGCTGAGAAATCAGTTTCTATGACGTATGTAGACAAATTATTATCTCTGATGTAGACAGACATCATTTCTTCCAAAAATTATATATTAGGTGTGCCCATCTACATAACAGGGGTTTGTCCCCATGAAGGTGAATCCGTTGAAAAAAAACTGTGGCGGTAGCCTGTGCCAGCATCCTGCAAGTGGTACCAATTCCTGGGATGTATTTGTTATATCTAACTTGTTGATTACAATCTTGCTTCCCCTTGATGTTCCCATCCCTGTCAGTGTATACCTATTACCAATAAAGAATAAAAGTTGCTCCACTACAGCAAGTGTTATTTTACTATAAGGTATTTTCTGCATCAGTAATGCCAATACAGCACCTTTATAACAGAATTGGAACTGAGAGACTCTAGCTTCTGATTGGCTAATGTCACTGTCAGTTAAAAGCTATTTAGGTCATTAATAAAATGATGTATTGGCTGTGTTGATGCAGAGAAAGCCTCAAAGTAAAGCTACCCAAAGGTTTGTTTTGAAAGTAGAGCAAACTTCAGCAATGATTTGGGCAGGTGCGATGGGAAGGCAACTTTTATAATATGTCATTTTAATTATACAATTTATGATCTATCTACTGTAATATCTGACACTTAATATCTGATAAAATGGCAAGTGGAATTCGTGTATTTAGCCCACCACAATCATTTCATAGCTGGGACATTACAGGCATACCCCACTTTTAAGTACACAATGGGACCAGAGCATGTATGTAAAACGAAAATGTACTTAAAGTGAAACAATACCTTTTTTCACTTCTAGGGTGTAGTGGGGTCTCAGTGGCTGTAGTGGGGGTCTCAGTGGCTGTAGTTGAGGTCTCAGGGGCTGTAGTGGAGGTGTCAGGGGCACACTGGAACAGGGCAGGCTATGCTCCCGGAGCTTCAGCTCCTTCTACTGCGGCTGCAAAATGTATGTACAGTACTTGTGAGGCACTTTACATACACTCGCGGGTATGTCCTTACTCGCGAGTGTATGTAAAGTGAGTGTACTTAAAGTGGGGTATGCCTGTATAAAACAACAGCCACACAGAATTTTTGTCTTTCGATTTTCTAGTGGCAAGTGGGGTCAAATCAACATTCGTTTTTGAATTCAGTAGTGACAAAATTAGAAGAAGCAGGATGGAAAATGTATCTTAAATTAACAGATTTCCAAGAGTGTATGTGGCTTTTGTTCAGGAAATTCTGTTAATACCAAACAACAGTCATCAAGTCTCTGATGGCATTATCGGTTGTACTGATGAGATTTTTTGTTCTGTGCTGTTCTTACTACTTTGACATGTCCTAGATTTAAAAAAATCCAATGTTACTGTAGATAAAAAGTACAAATTTTATTCTTTACATTTCCCATTTACGACACTAAAATTTTATTTCAGGTATAAAGCATAATGAAGTTATTTACAAATGCAACAAAGGATTTTAAAGATTTTTTTTTATCTTTTTTAATGCAGCAACAACAAAAAGAAAGTTTACATATAAATGGTAAAAAATACAGGGAAAAACAGATGAAAAACAATTAAGAAAAGGGAGGAAATAATTATTTAGAGCTGCTAACAAGAGAAACACAATTTTTTAAAACATACATTTTTATTATTATTATTATTATTATTATTATTATTATTATACAACATTTATATAGCACCAACAGTTTGCACAGCGTCTTACAACATGGGGGCAGACAGTATATTGACAATACAATTCACTACAGGAGGGATCAGAGGGCCCTGCTCGTTAGAGCTTACAATCTAGAATCTTATTTGTGGGGTTGCTTGAACTAAGGTTATGTGCTACTTTGATGTGCACATAAAAGACTGGTGTACATAATAAATGTTATAACAACAATATTGTTACTATCTATTTATCAATAATAAATTATCATTTACACAAGAGCCCATACAGGGGCTCGTCAAGCACAGAATGAGACCCGTCTGTTAAAACGACATCTAGGTCTCTCCGATAATTCCGGCAAAGTGACCTTGAGAAGGGAAGGAGGAAAGAGAAGGTGCACCTTAGGAATTACACATAGGCCCTAGGTCTTTAACTGGTTTATTAATTGTATTCAGTATGATTTACCAGATGTTATTGCTTTCTAATGCGATAATGGCTCATGGCAGCTGGTTCCCTGGTCCTGAATGCTCTTTCAAATGTATGCATTTGTTTTGCCCAAAGACTATTTGTTAAATCCACATGTCGAAGATGATCCAGTTTTCAAGAAGTCTGTGAACGAATTCTGATATCTAATGCTACTAAGGAGTAATTCAGAATGTTTGTGTATGATAGGCAATATGTATGGTTTATTATCATCATTTTTATTAACATGTAGACTGATCCTGTGCCACAAAACACATAATTTATGGTAAAGCTAGCCTTTTGTTTATTCTTTAAAGACTCCTTTGCAATTACCAGTAATCAGCTGGCAAGGCAATAATAACCTTCCTGGAGAAATACCTCTATAACCAGCCTTCCTGTCAAGAACACAGCCAGCATTCTTTGCCTGAACCACACGTGGTCCAGAGGTCAGTTCTGATTGTTAGCTCCTGCAGAGCTTTCATATGTACAGAAGTCCCCTTAAGTCATTTTGTGTTATTGCTCAGAATAATGCATGTAATTGTTTAGGAGCTTTGAAATAACTTTATTTGCAACTATTAAGTTTCACTGCGAAAGCAGAACCAGACAGATCTCCCCATAGTTTATTTATTTCATAATGGCACAAGTACTTTTCACTTTACAAGAATAGTCTTGCTGTGATCTGTGACACGCTGTGCAGGACATGTCAGCTCGGTTCAGCAGAAACAGCCTGTGAATTGGATCTGGACGTTGGGAGGTTTGGATTCACTGCACTGACAAATTTGTAACTGCACACCGTGAACTCTCAAAAAAACATTTATAGAAAACAACGATGAAAGTCAAATTGCTAACATATTAAACAAATAAAATCAAGAGATTGCTATATTAGGTTGCTACATCAAAGGTTAATTTTGAAACCAATTTAAAAAAATTACGAAGTACTATTTTGGAAGGCTCATTTGAAAATTTTCCCTGCGGATATTGCTTAACTGTATGCCTGTCTACTAACTGGGGGACCTGGAAAGCAACTGGCAAAAATGTGTATAATGTTAAGTCTCCTACACACGACTGGTTTTCCCGGCAGGAAAACTGCCATGAGAGCTTTTGGCCGGGAAAACCGGCCGTGTGTATGCTTCATCGCAGTTTTCCCGACAGGAAAACTGCCGCGGATCGCGGCGGGAAAAAAGAGAGCTGGTTCTCTATTTTCCCATTGGGATTCCCGGCGGACTTTTTCCCATCGTGAAAACCGGTCGTGTGTATGCTTTTCTGAGGGCAAAAAAACGCGCATGCTCAGAATCAAGTATGAGACAGGAGCGCTCGTTCTGGTAAAACTAGTGTTCGTAATGGAGATAGCACATTCCTCACGCTGTAATGGACTGAAAAGCACGAAGACTGAAAAGCATGAATCGTCTCTCACCAAACTTTTACTAACACGCGATAACACAAGATCAGCAAAAGCAGCCCAAAGGGTGGGGCCGTTGGAATGGAACTTCCCCTTTATAGTGCCGTCGTACGCGTTGTACGTCACCGCGCTTTGGACCGGCAGGATTTTGTCTGACAGTCTGTACGCAAGACAAACTTGGCAGGAATCCCGTCGGGAAAACCAACGTTTTCTATCCGACGGGAAAACCGGTTGTGTGTACAGGGATTCAGTTTTGCTTATCAGCAGCCAATTCGATTTTTTGTATTAATGGTGCAAAATACAATTTTAAGTTTACTTCTTTTTTTTTTATTAAAATGAATTTACTTTACAAATGAGCCTATTCCTTTAAAGAGTCGATTTAGCAGGAAACAGATGCCGCCCTCACATATACATCGGTGGAGGTAAACATTGCACTCACCAGACAAGACTCATCAGACTTGGACAACACCTTTTTAAAAGATAGATTGTTGATAAAATACATATGCAATAAGGCCAGAAAATATCACATTTAAGCTTCCAGGTACACAGTGGGGCAATAGGGTTGATTCACTAAGGGGGTAGAGCATGTTAAAAGAGAATTTTCACTTATCTTAGTGAATGAGGTAAAACAAAATGAAAGTTCACTTTTCAAGGAATACCTAATCAAGTGCATGGAAAATGTAAAGCCCATGAATAAAAAACCCACTCTTGAAGTCAGGGGCTATAGAAGGAACAGGACATGTGCAGACACTTGCTGGGACCTGCGGTCTACCTTCAGTGCTCCGATTCATTGTGACATCCAAGAACAAGAACATGGAGTCTTGTCAAGTATGGACCTTTCCCAAAGAGACTTCTCCTGTGCAGGTACTCTGGGGCAACCACAGTTAGGTATAGTTAGGAGAAAGACCTTTATGCATGTTATGCTGAACTTTCAATAAAAGTTGTTTTAACATCCATGAGCCTGGTCCGAAGTTATTCAAGGAGTGTATGTTGGGTCTTAGTGTATTCCTAAAGAACCTGGGTCTGTAATAGCACTATGGGGTTTGATTAACACCACTACATAAGGGTAATCTACAAGGCTAAGAAGAGCTATGAGTAAGCACTCCTAAGTGTGAAACGCGTTAGCTGTCCCTGTTACCCCGTTGCTGTGACATGTAGTGCCTGTTTTATTTTATTTTATTTTTCCAATAAAAGCCACGTTGGATTGGAGTGCGGCTATCCAGACTTCTTCATTTTTTCCTCATTGCCTTGTGCATTGCCAGCACCCTTGGTTCCTGGAGAGGTATTTGTTGTTGGGGTGAGTCTATTTGGAGCGGCAATTTTTGTTAGCGTTAGGAAGACCTAAGACCTGATCACTAGGTATGGGGATCAAAGAGTTATTTTTAGGACATGTATGAGACCCGCACTTTGTGCTGGTGGGGTTTTATTCCATTACTGGGAGTGAGGTAAGGGAGGCACACTGGACTGGTGGAGTAGTCAATGGCTCTGCATGTCCCTCTGAATGTGTGTAGTGACATGGGACAAAATATAGTGCTGCACACAAGTGGCTCATTTCTGAGTCGGGGACTGCCTTAATGTTTAATTCTTCACATGACTGCAGCCTCCATCTAGTCCCGCACATTGGTGAGCATGCCTTTGGGTGAGGTGTTACCCCACGAGAACGGGCACAGCCAGTCCCTGCTACATGCTCGTAGATGGGTTGAATCAGTTTGTTGTCACAATGATTGTCATTTATAGAACATAGGTAAACATGTCTATGAGTATTTAATATGCTATTCCAGATTTATACCATCAACATGTATTTTATTAGTGGCTCTCTAACCAATGCCAATAATAATAATAATATTAATAGTAATAATAATAATAATGCCAATTCTGTCAGTTTTATTCTATAGCATTGCCGTACAAATGCTATCCATTGCTTTGGCATTAGTTCAGTTATTCCTTAGTGAGAGCTGCCCTGAATCTGAATTTTAAAATAGCGAGGACGGAAGAAGGTGACATGACTAGAGTGACAATATTTATAGTACACACACTGTAGTACTACTGAT
The DNA here is from genome assembly GCA_029206835.1 of Rana muscosa. Taxonomy (NCBI): domain Eukaryota; kingdom Metazoa; phylum Chordata; class Amphibia; order Anura; family Ranidae; genus Rana; species Rana muscosa. Next base: position 175,043,176 of record CM055122.1, on the reverse strand, counting down.
GGGCATTTCCCAGTCTGACAGTTTACTTTTTTGTCAACATAATTGATGGTAAGCATGGCCACAAAACTGGCTAAACTCACTTTTCCATCAGTTGAGGAAAACCACTCTGAGAGCCTCACTTCACTACCAAGACTGAATATTTGACCTTTGGCTCCTGCTAGGAAGAGGTAAACAGCAGTCAGAATACCAGAGTTTCCTGTTTATCTGCAATTAGTTTATCAAAGGAAGCCACATAGATAGAATACCTCCTTCTAAAGTCAGTAAGCTTTGAAATGAGCATGGCAAGGCAAGTTCTTAAAGTGTATGTCATATGCAGTACATCTCTGCAATACGTGAACATATTACCAAGTTTTATCCCTTGAATTACCCTGAAAGTACTACAAAAATACTAGTTGATCTGCCAGAAAGGCTCTCAGCTCCACAGCCAACACACAGAACTTTTGTGGACTTAACAGTGTCAGCTCTGCCCAGTTTTCTTTTGTTGAACTGCTCAAACCCACCCATCTCCAATCAAAGACACCAATCATTCTGTAGTCCCAAGACTACAGCAGCTTCAAATAATCTACAGATATAGCCTAACCTTCACCTAGTCTCTAACCCAGGCAAAGCTCTGACTCTTCTGGGTATTGTCAGAGCTTGCAGCTAAGTCTCACCCCCTCATATTCCTATTGGCCTATCAAGATGAAGGGATGCCTAACTAGCCAGTAGGTAAGTGAAGGAAACAGGAAGCGGTGGGCAAGCTTTAGCAATCTGAGAATGTGCAGAAGCTTTTCCTGGCAATCTGCAAGCTTTTTTAAGTTGCTCAATGTGTGTGCAGACACCTCTAGGTAGAATTAACTACTTTAATACCGGGCACTTTCACCCCCCTCCTGCCAAGGTCAATTTTTAGCTTTCATCGCTGTCGCACTTTGAATGACAATTATGCGGTCATGCAACGCTATATCCAAACTACATTTTTTTATCATTTTTTTTCACACAAATAGAGCTTTCTTTTTAATCCCCACTGTGTTTTATTTTGGCTAATTGAACAATAAAAAAAAACCTGAATATTTTGAAAAAAAAAACGTTATTTTTTGTTTCTGTTTTAACATTTTGCAAATAAATAATCTTTCTTCATACATTCAGGCCAAAATGTATACTGCTACATTTCTTGAAAATAACCCATACAAGTGTTTATTATTTAGTCTGTAGGAAAGTTATAGAGTCCACAACTATGATATATATATATCTGAAAACCGTTCAGTCCTGATGTACTTGTTTCTTGAGACAAGGACAGTACAAATATCCCCCAAATTACCCCCTTTTGGAAAGTAGACAGTTCAAGGTATTTAGTAATAGGCACGGCAAGTTTTTTGAGGAAGTAATTTTTTGGAAAATTAAGACATTTAAAAAAATTGTTTACATTTTGTCACCAGTGCATTATAGCGTCATCAATATAACTGGTGTGGCGGCGATCAGGGATACTGGTGACAATATGTAAAAAAAATAAAATAATTTAAATCCAATTTTTTTTATATTTTATCTTGGTGCTTGGTTTCCGGGGTCCCGTACGTGGCTAGGCTCCTAAAAAGTCCCACACATGTGGTATCCCCATACTCAGGAGAAGCAGCAGAATGTATTTTGGGGTGCAATTCCACATATAACCATGGCATGTGTGAGCAATATATCATTTAGTGACAACTTTTTGTATTTTTTTTTTTTGTCATTATTCAATCACTTGGGACAAAAAAAAAATATTCAATGGGCTCAACAGGCCTCTCAGCAATTTCCTTGGGGTGTCTACTTTCTAAAATGGGGTCATTTGGGGGGGTTTTGTGCTATTTTGGCATTTTATGGCCTTCAAAACTGTGATAGGTAGTGAGGAGTGAAATCAAAAATTTGCGCCCTTAGAAATCCTGAAGGCGGTGCTTGGTTTCCGGGGTCCCGTACGTGGCTAGGCTCCTAAAAAGTCCCACACATGTGGTATCCCCGTACTCAGGAGAAGCAGCAGAATGTATTTTGGGGTGCAATTCCACATATAACCATGGCATGTGTGAGCAATATATCATTTAGTGACAACTTTTTGTAATTTTTTTTTTTTTGTCATTATTCAATCACTTGGGACAAAAAAAAAATATTCAATGGGCTCAACATGCCTCTCAGCAATTTCCTTGGGGTGTCTACTTTCTAAAATGGGGTCATTTGGGGGGGTTTTGTACTGCCCTGTCATTTTAGCACCTCAAGAAATGAGATAGGCAGTCATAAATTAAAAGCTGTGTAAATTCCAGAAAATGTACCCTAGTTTGTAAACGCTATAACTTTTGCGCAAACCGATAAATATACGCTTATTGACATTTTTTTTACTAAAGACATGTGGCTGAATACATTTTGGCCTAAATGTATGACTAAAATTGAGTTTATTCGATTTTTCTTATAACAAAAAGTAGAAAATATCATTTTTTTTCAAAATTTTCGGTCTTTTTCCGTTTATATCGCAAAAAATAAAAATCGCAGAGGCAATCAAATACCATTAAAAGAAAGCTCTATTTGTGGGAAGAAAAGGACGCAAATTTCGTTTGGGTACAACATTGCATGTCCGCACAATTTACAGTTAAAGCAGCGCAGTGCAAAATTCTGAATTCACCTCTGGTCCTTTAGCTACCAAATGGTCCGGGGCTTAAGTGGTTGTAATAATTTATCCAGAGTGTATTGTTGTGATTAGCTGTGATTCGCCACAGCTAATCACATCGTACAGATGGGATGCAATTGGTCCAGTCTGTATCATGTGATCGCTGTGACCAATCACAGAGATCAACACAATAGCACACAACGAATGGCATGAATCAAAGCCATTCATTGTTTTCAATTGTCATGGGATCTGCTGTGATTCATAGTGATCACATGGTAGCGGCAGCAGTCCGGTACACTAATCTGTCATCTGCTGTGTCCAGTGGACACAACGGGTGACAGATCGCACCGAAGCGCAGCCCGTGGGGTCCTGGGAGGACGTCAAAACCAAGAATCTAAGGATTATTGAAAATTCAATGAAAGTGGAGAAATCAACTTCATGTCAGATGACATTTGAAAGACATTGTCAGTAACTGCACCTCAGTTCTATGTTTTGACTGCACAAAAACCACAGCAAAAAGCCTCATGTCGCGTACACACGACCGTTTTTAATGTCATTGAAAAAAACGACGTTTTTCTCAACGTGATTCTTCTCAAGCCTGCCTTGCCTACACACTATCGTGGAAAAAAATGCTCGAGCAAAGCGCGGTGACATACGAAATGTACGACGGCACTATAAAGGGGAAGTTCCATTCGGATGGCGCCACCCTCGTGCTCTTCAGTCCGTTACAGCGTGACAAATGTGATATCTCCATTCTGAACGCTAGTTTTACCAGAACGAGTGCTCCCGCCTCATAACTTGCTTCTGAGAATGCGCGTTTTTTTCACGTCATTAAAGCCTACACATGGCCATTATTCACGACGAGAAAAACGATGATGTGAAAAACGACGAGAAAAAATAGAGCAGGTTCCAAATTTTTAATGCCCATTTTTCACATCGCAAAAAATGCTCTGGAGCCTACACACAATCGTTTTTAATGACCGAATTAAAAAATGGCATTTTTCTCGTCATGAAAAACGGTCGTGTGTACGCGGCATTAGAATCAAAATTCTGTGTCAATGCCTTTGCAAACAGCAGAGCCGTGGGTGGGACTGTGTGGGGGGTGGGGGCGGGTACAAGAGCAGCCACCCAGCGCATGTAGAGAGAGGAGTAGTGACCAGTCTGTACATAGAGGCAAAGCACAGAAATTATTTCATGCCAGATTACCGCACAATCTGGAAGAAATACATAAAGAACAAGATTTATATAAGAATATGCACAGCTTTTGTATACAGGAAATATTTGTCTACCCCAAATATCAGCTTTAAACCAAACCTACCTCAGTACAGCATTGCATTTTCTTGTATTTTTCTTGTATTACCTAAAAAATAATATGGCAACAAATAATGAATCAGTTTATTAGTAGCTTCCTATCCATTTATCTCCAAACTTCCCTTTTAAGATTGCATATCTGTTTGAAGTATACTTTAAGATGGAATACATCATTAAATGCACAATGTTTGAGGTCAGATCATTTGCATTTTATGTATATCTACATGCCAAGCTTACTAATGCGAAACTGGTGTTCTCTGACCAGCTTAGCATTTGTTCCTTAAGCAATTTGCAAAGGCCACTTACCACATCCTGTACAGTTCTGACGGGTGTCCCATTCAATTAGCAATGTGTCAGAATGTTATGAAGCTATAGCAACTCCAGCTGTGAGTTGTTAATAACAAACTTACCCACAGGACAATCCTGCCATATGGTTACCGGCCTATCATTGCCATAATATGCATTGCAAAGAAACATTTCTTTCAACAAACAGTGGGCACAGGTCATGGGATTTGACGAGGGCCTTTAACAGCTTACCCTCTATGGAGCCTGATATAGTATGGAACATTTTCATATTTATTTGTTGAAGGCTGCTAACTAACTTGTCACAGTGTATTTTTTACTGTTGTATAACTTTTATTCAGAGAAAATCATGGAAACAAAAAATTAAAATTACCCATAAAATCAACTTCCATAGATTGCAGAAGAAGGCATTTCAAGATATTTATGCAAAGATTAATCAGTGCATGCAAACAGCCAGTCAGTGAATTGGTAATGCAATGCTGCAGATACAGCAACTGTGCCTAAAGTAATCTAAACTCAATAACCCAATTACTGTACAGACTCCCTTCCATAGTGTGATGCCTACTCACTGTACTGTACTGTATATATGATAAAAGCAGCATTGGCATCCTAGGAAAGGACAACAGAACCCATGCCCTTCTCCTCTTTTCCATAACATAACAGGGAGATATTCTGTAGTTTAAAAAAGAGAACAGAACAGTACAATAGAATTAGAAATCACAGGAATTCACAAGCCCACTAGATTTCTGACTGGCTCAATGGGATTTAAATTTTTTTCTTTATCGAACAGCTATAAAAACAAATTTTGATGGTAACAAACCAAACAAAAAGGGAGAAAATAACAGAAGCTCTTGATGGGGTTTACAACAGGAAGGTCACTCTTATTGCTTTAAAGGCAAACATTTTTTTTAGAGAGAGTAGGAAAGGGTTGGAACCCATTTCATGTTTTTCTATCTGTATTTGTTCCTATTGATCAGATTCACCCTCTATATTGACCATTGTTCGCAGGAATGAAAGTGAGGAAAATTCCAACATTTTGAATTGTCAGCCGAACGCTGACAAATGTCTAAGAGAGAAATTCCCTATCTTTGTGGAGACTTCGTCTGACTTCCTGTTGTGTCAATAGAACAAAAGTGAACAAAAAGCTTTCCAAATGAACAAAAAATAGACAAAAAAAATCTAAAAACATGACAGACGTTTTTAACCAATCCATGATTGCTTTTTCACCAGATTAGTATTTTAAGGGAGGCTTGAATCTACTAATGGCTGTAAGAAAACATCTTAGTTCTAAGACTTGGATAAAGACTTTTTGTGGAGACTTAAAGGCTACTTTCACACGAGGTGCTTTACAGGCGCTATAGCGCTAAAAATAGCGCCTGCAAAACGCCTGTAAAGAGCCTCTCCCGTCACTGCAAACAGCATCTTTGAGGCACTTTAGGAGCAGTGTATACACCGCTCCTAAAGCGCTCCTGCCCATTAAAATTAATGGGCAGCGCCACCAAAGCTCCCGCAAAGCGCCGCTTTGTGGGCTCTATTAACCCTTTATTTTGCCGCTAGTGGCGTTAAAATCACCCCGTTAGTGACAGAAAAGTGCCTCTCAAACGATGGTGAAGCGTCGCTAAAACTAGCTGCGCTTTACCGCCGATGCCCCCTGCGCCTCAGTGTGAAAGTGCCCAAAGCCTATAGTGAAAGTATTTGGGAATACATCAAATGCCTTGCAAACAGTTAAGTATAAGGCCTTTTTCAGACGGGGCAGACTCCGTCAAATGGATCTGGCTGCTCAGAGGGAGATCTCTCTGCTAAATCCCCCCCCCCCCCCGAGGAGGCGGATGACAGGGCTGTGAAGACACGGATACAGCCAACTGTTCTCTATGGAAACAGAGCACCTGTCCATTTCAATCTGATCCCAATCCGTCTGTTTTTTGTGGACCAGATGCCGACAGGTGTCAGCTATGAGCAATGGATGGTCCGATCGGGTCCGCCTAAAATAGTGACAGGTGAACCCGTTTGGTCCGTCAGTGTCAAAGGGGCTTTTGGGATTTCCAGATCACTGACAAAAGAGAGTGTGATGGCCTACCGCATTACAGCTTTTCCTGTATGAAAAAAACGAAAGTGATTCTAAGGGCAGGAATTTTTTTACCTTAATGCTTTGCCTACATTAAGATACAAAATGTTCTAGTATATTGCTCCCTCAACTTCCTGAATACTTACTTGAGTCCTTTCCCAATGCAATGCTGTGCCTGAGTGCAGCAGCTCTGCTCTCTGCATAGGACTCAGTGAGAACAGCGGAAGTCCTCGGCTCCTGCTGCTGTCGATCAAATCCTGTTATAAGGGAGCAGGGGAGTTTGGCTGACCCATACTGTGTGTGTCTAGATGCACACAGCACAGCTCGGTAGTGAGCACGCAGGTGCACTTCCATAATAATCAGCTTTCTATGGTAGCACACCGAGAAGAGGAGGTGCCTAGAGCACTGGTGGGGGACTCCAGAAAAGGAGGTATGGGGCTGCTCTGTGCACAGAGCAGATAAGTAAACATGTTTGTTTGTTTTCTAGAAATAAAAAAAAAAGCTTTACAAACACTTTAACTACAGAGCAAAAAGTATGTTCCCTATATGATTAAAACACTTTTGTTGGAAAATGGTAATATAGTATTATTGTAATATACTTATAATACTTTGCGTTTGGGAAGCTCTTTAAAAAAATGCTACTATTCATCTGAATATTTTAATTAATCTGCTCTAACATCTGCAAATTTCAATGAGGTGTATTTACGAGTAAAAATAAAATTGTATACCATTATTCATTAAAATTTGATTTTCAAATACTGTTTATAAATTTGCATAAAACAGTCATTTTAAAGCTGGTGATGCCAGATATATTTTGCGATCCATGGTAAGAAACATTTTATAGTATTAACTTAGCATAGAAGTGTAATTATGACAAGTAGGAAAGAAAAAAATCCCTGAAAATATTTGCAACACTGAAATGGTTTGGGGCCTGATACTGAGCAGCCAATAGGTAGTGTCCATATAACCCAGGCATCTGAAGAAGTATCCTTTGCAGTGAAAATATTGACGGCCTGGGTCCCAATGCATCAAGTGACGTCAGATTTAGGTAAGTAAAAGGGGCTTATTAAATGGTTAGTTCACCTTTACTAAAAGCTGCCTATGTAACTAAGGGGCATCTGCAAATAAAAACAAACTATACCGCTCTGACTAAAGTTGAATAATGCCCTTGCTATGGGTGTAGGCCATTTTGGGGCCTGACTGGAATGCTGTCAGGACGTTGCTAGGACTTTGCTAAGTGAGTCTCACCCCCTCCATTAACTCTTCTCAAACAATGAGCTACAGCATCAGGGGACATAAAGTACGGTATGTGAGGGGGTTTTAACCGCTTGCCGACCGCCTCACGTAAATATACGTCGGCAGAATGGCACGGGCAGGCAAAGCAACGTATATATAGGGGGCAGGTTTAAAGCAACGTATATCCATTCACAAAAAGCCTTGTTTTTTCCCCAAGAGAATACAAGGTGCTCTGTGATTGGAGGACAAGAGAGGAGGGGCATATGATTTCTCATTCTTCAATCCTTGATTTACTAAATCTGGAGAGTGCAAAATCTGGTGCAGCTGTGCATCGTAGTCAATCAGATTCTAATTTCAGCCTGTTCAATTAAGCTTTGACAAAAAAAAAACTTAACTGGAAACTGATTGGTTTCTTTGCAGGGCTTCACCCGATTTTGCACTCTCCAGTTTTAGTAAATCAACCACTGGCGGCTGGTGGGACTAACAGCAACCCCCCTCCCCCACCGGGCAGTCCGGCATGTACCTGCTCGTGTGGCGGGGCTGTGGTATCCTCTCCTCCTCTCCTGCAGTACGGGTAGTGGCAGCACTGGTGTCCGCTCCTCAAGCTTCCTCCACGGTGTGTCTCCTCTTCCGCCAAAGCACTAGGCATCCAATAGGATCACCTGACGCTTTGGCCAATCATGAAACAGGTTTCACGACCTGCCTCCTGATTGGCAGGGAGGAACTTCATTGTGAAAATAGCGAAAAACAAAATCGATATCGTCACACAACAGGGTGGGATTGGAGGGCCATGCTCTGCGCTCCGAGGCCACCCTTTTTTGAAGCCTATTAGAACCTCTGTCTCTAATCAGGTGCTTCAAAAAAACACCCTCCCTGCATTGGAATCCATGGTCCGGCTCTCTAATATGTAGATCAGGGGGCCGGACGCATGGATAGGGGAGGCAGCGCCTGTGCGACCTCTATGGATGTGACGCCACTGAAATCAAACCCAGAGTGTTCTGTATTCTATGAGAAAAACACAAGTTTGTTTGTGAATGAGCATGAAGTGAGGAGGGAGCGTGGTGTTTTTGGCATTTTGGCAGCATCAGCACTCTCTCTTTCAAGCAGGATCTAGGGAGGCTCCCACCAGCAAACAGAAAAAAGGAGAGAAAAGCACCACTACCTAAGTGTAGCATTTATTAAAACATATTGGTGAATTGAAAAATAATAAATATGCACTCACGTTTAAAAGACATTAAAAGGCATATCACTAAGTCTTCAGCAGGTGGCAACTGTCTAGGTGTTCAATGGTGAGCAAGCCCCTCTGCGTGGATGTAATGCAAGGAACCAGGAAATTGACCAGAGGAACATCAGGAAGGGGCTCTTCCTGGTGTTCCTTCACCTTCCTTCACCATTGACCACCTAGACCACCTGCTGGAGACTTATTGATACACTTTTTAATGTCTTTTAAACCTGAGTACATATTTATTGTTTTTGATTTCACAAATATGTTTTAATAAATGCTAAACTTGCATAGCTCCCAACTGTTCCTGATTTTGAGGGACTGTCCCTGATTTGGAGCATTGTCCCTCTGTCTTCTTTCCTTGTCATTTGTCCCTCATTTTGGTCTGATCTATATAGTTCTATATAAAATGCACTATTTATCTTTCGAAATGTGTTTCATAGTGCTAAACATTTCATCCAATTTCTAACTTGCTGCATTTGTAAATGTCAAATATCAGTATAAAGGAATATTAGAAGTAAAAAAAAAGCACTTGTGGGTTTAACTAGTTTTTTTTTTGTATAATTCTCCTTTTAAGGGGGCGTGGAAGGGTGTGTGTCCTATTCCTACATACTTTTGCTAATAGGTGCCACTCGTTCCCATCTCAAAAAGTTGGGAGGTATGCACTTAGGTAGTGGTGATTTTCCCTCCTTTTTTCTATTTATACATACGAGAGAACCTGCTGATAGCCCACCCTTCCCCAGCAAGGTTTTCTTACTGACCCATGCTCCTTTGCTGTCTTCCTGCTTGCTGGAGCTCACCCTGAGTAGGTTTTGCTGTCAGATGGCATCAGAGCTTACCCAGGTGGGTCATTTAGCTTAGTATGGGGTGGGGCCAGCATGTTGTGATGCATGAAGTAACAGAAGCTACCAGAATGCTATTCTGATTTGTAAACATCTTACTTTACAAAATAAATAAATTTTAACAAATGCATAGATACACAAGAATGTACTAAAAATTCCCTGTGAACATTTTTCCTTAAACACATCATATTTAGTACTGGTAGCATAGACACATCTGTGCTCTGTCATACCACATGTATTAGCGCACAGTCTGCACTTAACCTGCAGAACACTTTGTGATATTTCAAAATGATCTATTGGGAGACATTATATCATGCTGACAAATGAATGTAAGTAATTAAATAAATCCTGCAGAATGCTTTTATTTTCCTCCTTAGCATATTCAGTAGAAATATATATTTCTCTATAATTTCATTTAGGTAAAAAGAGGAAAAGAAAACCACCTGATTCATAAAAATAGTTGAATATGTAGTGTTACCCTCAACTAAGAGAGCCGCAGATTTGGTCTGGGCCCTGAGTACAGCTCCGCCAACCCCCGGCAATCTACTCGACCCTTTCTGGCACAGTTAGTTTAGGGGTATACACATTTAATACTTATACTTTATGATAGGGTGACCAGACATCCCCGGTTTCAGGGGACAGTCCCCGGATTGAGGACACTGTCCCCGGACCAAGTCTGTCCCCGGTTTTGTCCCCGGATTGGATTTGAACACGGGCTGGGGCAATTTCAAAGACAGTCAGTGCAAAAAAAAATAAAAAATTCTGAATTACACCCCCCCCCGCTCCACTGCTCCTACTAGCTTAGGGGGGTGTATTTTTTTCCATTGTCTGTGCCCCTTTCTGATGATCATGTGCTGGTCGGAGTAGAGGGAATATTTCTTCAGTTTCGGGTGCTCATTCCGCTCCGCTCGCATGTTCTTCTGCCTCGACTCAAGTCACTTGTGGTACAGTTATAGGCATGCACTAGGGCTGATATGTGTTGACTCCAGTGTTGCTTCTTCTCTATTTTTAAGGTTCCCAACATGTTGAGCAGGGTCCGGTTAAATCTCTCCGGCTGAGCATCTCCTTGTGGGTGGTAAGGCGTGGTTCTGGTCTTCTTTATTCCCAATGAATCCAAAAGTCTTCGGATCAACCGACTCTCAAAGTCCCTTCCTTGATCTGAGTGGAGTCTCTGTGGTAGTCCGTAATGGACAAAATACTTCTCCATAAGTATCTTGGCCACGGTGGATGCCTTCTGGTCTTTGGTTGGGAAAGCTTGAGCATAGCGGGTGAAATGGTCGGTTATTACCAGAACATTCCCCAATCCACTCAGGTCGGGTTCGAGGCAGAGAAAGTCAATGCATACCAGATCCATTGGGCCCTGACTCTGTAAGTGGCCCATTGGGGCAGCTTGATGGGGTAGGGTCTTTCTCTGAATGCATCGTGCACAGGAATGGCAATACTCCTCTACTTCTGCCCTCATGCAGGGCCAATAGAACCGATTTCTAACAAGCTGGAAGGTCCTTTCTGCCCCTAGGTGACCATGGTGGTCATGCAGGGCAATTAGTACAGTCTCTTGGTGCTTCTCTGGAAGGAATAACTGCCACTTATCTTCTGAGTCATCAGAGGGGCCCCTTCGGTAGACCACTCCCTGATGTACCTGCAGCCTGTCCAATTCCTTCCTCAACAGGTGAGCCTCCTTTGAGGGGTGATGTAGGAGTTTGTTGGGATCCTGATTCTCCAGGGCTTCGAGGACCAATCTCCCCATGGGGTCTTCCAATTGGTCACACCTCAACTCCTTCTTGGACAGTCTCGGTAGGTTGTCTTCCTCCAGTTGAGTTACTCCACAATAGTGTTTGGGTACTCCTACCATGGTAACCCCTATTTCTTCTGCTCTGGAGCCTCCTCTGGCTTGGAATTCAGCCCCTTGACAAAGGGCCCGCACCCCGTCCGGTGCCACTTGGGTCCAATCTTCCCAGTCATTTGTCGTGGCATGAGACCTCCGGGACAGGGCATCTGCATCCCTATTTCCAGCTCCTGGTCTGTACTTCAGACTGAAGTTGAATCCAGACAATGCGGCCAACCACCTGTGTCCGGTGGCATCTAGTTTTGCGGTGGTGAAAAGGTAGGTCAGGGGGTTGTTGTCTGTCTTCACAGTAAACTCTGCCCCATACAGGTAGTCTTTTAGCTTGTCTACTACCGCCCATTTGAGGGCCAGGAATTCCAGCTTATGAGTGGGGTAATTCTTTTCTGAGGGGGTCAGGCTCCTGCTCACATAGGCCACTGGTCGCAGTTGTCCCTCATGTTCTTGGTAAAGCACACCGCCTAGACCCTCATGGCTGGCATCCACATGTAATTCATAAGGTCTGGTAGGGTCGGCGTAGGCCAGGACTGGGGCAGTGGTTAAGCTCCTCTTCAGGGCCTGAAAGGCCTCTTCACACCTTGGGTTCCACTGATCTTGAACTGACTCACCAGGCCTCCTGGGCCCTGAGTCATCCTCTTCCCCTTCTGCCTTTAGCAATTCATTCAACGGGCGGGCAATCCGAGCAAACCCCTCCACAAACCTCCTATAATAGGAGCAGAACCCCAGGAAGGATCTGAGCTCTGTTACTGTGGTGGGTCGTGGCCAGGAAGTGACTGCTTCCAACTTCTCAGGATCTGTGGCCACCCCTTCTTCAGACACTATGTGCCCCAGATAGTTCACAGAAGACTGGTAGAACCGACACTTCTCGGGGGAAAGCTTAAGTCCCTCTTCACTGAGTCTTCTCAATACTTTCTCCAGCCTGGCTTCATGTTCTTCCAAGGTTCTCCCGAAGACAATGACATCGTCCAAGTACACAAGGACTTCTATAAGATTCATGTCTCCAACAGTCTTTTCCATAAGGCGTTGAAAGGTAGCAGGAGCTCCAGATAGACCCTGAGGCATCCTATTGAATTCGAAGAATCCCACCGGGGTTATGAAGGCTGTCTTCTCCCTGTCTTCTGGGTGCATAGGGATTTGATAGTACCCACTCTTGAGGTCCATCACACTGAACCATTTGGCTCCAGACAAACTTTGTAAGGCATCTTCTATCCTTGGCGTGGTGTATTGGTCAGGGATGGTTCTCCTGTTGAGAGTCCTGTAATCGATACAAAGCCTCAACGATCCATTCTTCTTTCTGACCACCACGATTGGGGAGGCATAGGGGCTTCTAGACTCCCGGATCACACCAGTCTTCTTTAGTTCTACAAGTTGTTCCCTCAGATCCTCCAGATCTGCCAGGGGGACCCGCCTCACCCTCTCTCGGAAGGGCTTATCTTCTTGGAGGTGGATCCGATGGGTGGCACTTCTTGCACACCCCACATCGAATTCATCTTCGGAAAAGATCTTCTTCCACCTAATCAGCTGGGCCTTGGCTCTTTCTTTCCAAGCCCTGGGTAGGTTTGGGTTTTCCACGGACAGCTTCTCCCAAACATCTCCTCCGTCACCCGTCCCTTTGACTTCGGACCAAGTGACCGGGGCAGCAGGGCTCACCTGACCCAGCAACACTCTGGCAGGAATCTCCATGGGCCCTCCCGTAGTGTTCCTAACACTCTCCGGAACTCTGCCATGGGCCTTCTTCAGGGCCTTGAACGGAATCACTTCTGGTATCACTTCCAGGCCTGAGGACTCTTCCCTTGGGTCGGATTCCAGCATGACAAAGGGGCCAGGTTGTTCCCACGTAAGCTTCACAGTGGCCCTAAGACAGGTTACTTCTCCGGGCTGTAGCACTACTCCTTCTCTGCCAAGTCTCCACACCTTCCCTATCCCCTCTCCCGGGGTCTTCTGCTCTAAGACCAGTCGTTGGTAGGCCGTCTTTAGCATGGGATGGATTTTGGTGGCTGAATGGTTTCTCTCTTTCACTAGAGGGGAGCAGGAGTCTCCTGACTAGATCCGTGTTTGTCCCAATGATCAGAGAAATCTTGCTGGCTCCAGGCGGCCGAGGACACACAACTGCCAGGGTGTCAAACACTTCAGCCTTCCCAGCCACGGATGGGTCGAAAGTTATCTTTATGGGCAGGTACCCATCGTAAGGGAAACTCTGGGTTCCAAGTCCCCATATCTCCAGCTCTTCTATCTTCTGGATAGGCAGATGACTCAAGTGCCTATCATAGAAGTCCCGGTATAGTAAAGTCACCTGTGCTCCGGTGTCCAGAAGAGCTTTAGTATAGACTCCTTCCACTTGAATGGGCACAGTAGGAGACGGGCCCACCAGTTCCTTTGGGTATGGCTGGACCGGGGTCACTTTCTTCTTTGGGCTTTTCCTTGCCCTGCTCCTTTTTGACTTTAATTTTTCCTGAGCCTGACATGCATTGACTTTCTCCCTCTCAATGGGGGCACAAACCCGCTGAGGGATGTTATTGTTCCTCTTAGGTGGATGTTCCTTCTTTGGGGTGCTGTATTTCCACTGAGGGGTCTTGCCCCCTCCCTCTGGGGTACATCTTGGTGGGGGGGTTTTATACCTCCTCCTAGTAGTTTTGTCTCCTCCATTCTTGGCCTTTTTTTTTAGTTTGGAGCACACTGAAGATGATGGGCACCCAGTTGACTCCTTCACCGGGGCCCTTTGGAGTTTCCCGCCGGCTTGCAATTATCTGTTCTCTTCTTCTTTGGGCTGGAGCATACATTAGCAAAGTGGCCACTCCCTCCGCAGTTATAGCAAATCACCTCTTCTCGGTCCTGTAGGGAGGCCGGTGCTGAGGTGTTCGGGAACAACTCCTTTCTTGGGCTTGGTTTCTCTGGTCTTCTCTGATCTTTCTCCATCAAAGAGGTCAGCATCTCCAACACTTGGGCCATTTGCGATTTCAAAGTGTCAACCTCCGCATCTCTTTCCGGGTTCTTGACCGAATGGACCAACACTGGTACAGGTGTGACATTCGCCTTGGCCACCTGCTGATCTTCCTGCAGCGCCTCTTCGTCCCTAATAATTTTTATTAGATCAGAGTAGGTTAGTGACATTCCTCCTCCTGAGGTTTTCAGGTGCAGCCAGACCGGGTCTGAGCGCCGCGCTCCCCTCATGATCTGCTTCATGCGTGCTTCATCTGCATCTTTGGGCAGCATTCCCTTCTTCAGTACAATCTTGCATAACTGCCTGTTCAGCCTTCTAACATATTCTGACAGTTTCTCATTCGGCTGCTGGAGAGTGTGTTCAAATTGATAGATCATCTCTGACACCTTCTCCAATTGACCAAACTCTTCCTGCAGCATGGCCAGGCAATCTTGAGCTGTACAGTTTTCATTTCCAAACCTGAAGCTCTTCACCGCTTCTGCCGCGGCACCTTTCAGACTTTCTAAGACTTGCTGTCTCTTCTGTGCCTCACGCACCTCCCATGCTTCTACTGCCTGCAATGCCTGTTCCACCCAAGTGTCAAAATCTTCCTCCCCCGCAGGGACGGGGAGCTTCCCCGAGAATGCTTTTAGTCTCCGGTAGCTAGTCTCTACGTGCACCGTGCTTGCCTTCTGACAGTTTGTTAGTAGGTCCCCAAGCGCCTTTATCAGTTCGGGTGATATGGCCGTGGCAGGTGCAGGCATCACCGGAGGTGTCGCTCCATCTCTCCTCTCTGGTGAGGTACGGGCCGCAGTCCGCGGTGGTCCCGTTAGGGGTGGCTCCTTCTTAATAGCATGCGCCAGACTATAAGATCTGTTATCCGACGTCTGTGTATATTTGCGCTTGCAAACTTCTGGCTTCCCATCTGAATACTCCACTAGTGCATACTGGTGTGAGGTGTCTGGGTCTAACTTTGTTCCCATCACCCACGGTGTACCATCTGGGGTCACTGACTTCATTAACCCTTCCACCGTCTCGGTCGACCATTCCTGACCGGGCATGTTAATGACCACTGACTGGCTTGGATCTGTCTTAGCTACTCCACACCACGTTCTGATGTCTTTCGGGTCCATGCCGGTACCTCTTGGCGGGTTTTCTGTTCTATCAGGATCCCGGACGAGAACCCCCACGTGTAGCGTTACCCTCAACTAAGAGAGCCGCAGATTTGGTCTGGGCCCTGAGTACAGCTCCGCCAACCCCCGGCAATCTACTCGACCCTTTCTGGCACAGTTAGTTTAGGGGTATACACATTTAATACTTATACTTTATGAGAGACTCAGACACGGAGTAGTTATAAAGGAATAACAGATTTTTACTTTCAGCTATGCAAAGGGAATGAACAGTGATAACAACTTGACCATTAGAATATTCACAGAGCCCTGCAATATTAAAATATCAGTCACACTACACCATGGGGAAAGGGGGGGAGGTGGATAAGGAGACGCCACGTGGGGCGACTGTTAACTAGGCGCCCTGTGGCGCAATAACTAAACTAGGTCCCTAATGAATCAGGCCTGATTCCTAACTCTAGAACTCAGTCCTGTATGAATGATGGATTCTTCACCGGCATCTGTAGAGGTGGTGCACTTAAGGATAAACAACAATTGTAATCCAGGAAAAGGGAAAGTTGATAACTGACAACACTTCACTGGAGATCCTCTGGATCAGTCCTGCTGTGAATCTCCAGTGAGAGTCTTTAACATGAGGTAGTAGGCCTCGGCAGTTTATAGGCACAGTACTAGCAAACAGGTTAGGGAATGAGCTTACGCTCGCTCACCCGCCGGACACGATCTCCGTCCGGAACTTCCACCGGCTGTGACTTCACTCGCCCACAGCGGTTGCTGCGATCGGGTCCCCGATCCCATCCAGGCTGTAAGTAGAGATGTCGGATGCCACCCAGGCTCGCAGTGTGGTGGAAGGCTCTTTGGTCGGCTGCGGAAGGCCCCAGGCTTCAGGCCTTACCCAGCACAGGTCCGCACATGTGTATCCGTCTCTGCCGTCCCGTGTCCAAAAAGAGGCCGAGCCAGGCCTCGCCCCTCCCTTATATATCCCCACCCATGAGTCTCTGGGGCAGAAGCAAAACATCCTGGGAACCAGTGGGGTTCTGGGAATAGTAGTTCGAGAGCATTTAAAGGAACCCCGCTACAAATATTTAAGAAATTAATGACTGTATTAATATATTTTTCAAATAAAATGTTATTTGCTTAAAATATATTATAAATCAATACATGACTGAGCATTGAGAAATACATTTTACTTTATTGTTATTTTCATATAATAAAATATGTAATAACTGTATTTCTTTCTTTTGATACTTTTATTCAGGGCTTACAAGAATAGTTACAAATTACGGAAAGTATAATAGTGTTATGACAATATTTCATATAAAAAATTGATCAGTCAAATATGTAAAGCAAAAGGTAGAGAAAAGTAAAAGAAAATTTAAAGAAAAATTGGATAAAAAATAATACGAGAAAAGGATAGGACATAGGATCATAAACCAAGAATAACACTTTCTATAGGACCCGGTGATGCACACCTTCACATAGTAGCTAAATCAGGACTGTCAAACTCAGAGCAATAATTGGGCTGAATTTAGGGGAATAAACCTTCATGGAGACCACATCTACTGTGAGATTCAGCTTCAAATGGGGGACTTTTCCAATGAGTAGTCCATTCACCCTCCAGTGTTTGTAAATCAACCCCATAGTGTTCTATCTACACAGGACTTCTTTAGCATAAAAGCAAACAGGGACATTTTTCAACCTTTTTGTGTATTTGGTCAAAAAATGATGTTTATTTCTCTTTACAAAAGAAATATCACCAGAAGAAAAAAAAAACTTGTTCATTTCACCAGGTGTGCCTGTGCACATATCCCCATTAAAGTCCTTTTCTGTAATTTATGGCTTTAGCTCCACCTCCCCAAAAAATGTAAAAATATGGACATTCCCATGGGAGGGGTTACAGCCAGCGCTGAGCCCCACCTACTCTACATTTTGTAGAATGTGCCTCCTCATCTCTCCTGTTCAGTAAACACAGAAATCCAGACCTTCCACTTGCTATTCAGGGCACAAAGAGCGTAAGATTTGTCAGCTTGTTTGTGTTGGAAGAGCAACAGCATGTAATGTAAAGTTGTAATAAACTGACAATACTGTATGCATTATACCTATCTATGCAGCAGATGGCACTGTGGTATTATAGTGTATAGTTCTTATATTCTATGATATAACAGGATGTATTGTCTATCGTAGCTCAATGCACTCGTTTGTGTTCTCTTCCTGTCTACATGATGTAAAGCCATTATATAGATATCCTCCATGAAAGTAAAGGTGTTTTGCTGCATATAAGAAGCTTCCAACCCATGTTTCAATACTCTGCGCAATAGGTTATGGTCCCAGGCACCCAGCAGAACCCCAGGCACCCCCAGCAGCATCCAGGCACTGGAGAGGATACTCCAAGTCTGTGAGTACTGTATACAAGTGGCTGAAAGATGTCAAGCGGTTCAGGTGTGAAGTTTGCACTTGCAAAGCTGAACAATGCCAATTACCAGCTGTGGAAGTTTAAACTGGAAATGCTTTTGAACAAGGATGACTTGTGGCAAGTGCTGAATACAGACAGACCCACAGACAGAGAGACGGAGGATTGGGATAGAAAGCATAGACAGGCAAAAGCAATTATAAGCTTATTAGTGGAAGAACAGAGAAAACGGCCAAAGGTATGTGGACTTTATTACAGAAACTGCATGAGCATTCAAGCCTAAACAGCAAGCTGATTCTACTAAGAAAATTGTATAAAAATTAGACTAGAAGAAGGCCAGCAAACGTGTAACCACATGAAAGCTATGCTAGAAATCATAGAGCAGCTGCGTGCCATCGGAGAGGACATCAAAGATAACCACATTGTTGCTCCTCTGCAGCCTTCCAGGGACAGATACTGCTCCTATTAACACTTTAGAAACCAGACCCGAGCAGGAGCTGACACTGTAATATGTCAAAAGGAAATTAATCAATGAATATGACAGAAGGAAAAAAAATATGCACCATGATGACAAAGCTCTTAAGATGTACAAAGATATAAAGCACAACAAAGAAAGCAGAGCCTGTTTTCGCTGTAAGAAGACCGGTCACTTAAAAAAGGACTGTTCTATCTGGAAAGCCGAGCAGCGAAAGCTAGAGCTATTCACAAAAGAAAGAGTCAAAGTAATCACAAAGGAAACTGCAGACACATCATGGAGTGGGACCTTTAACCGGTTCCCGACGGGCTCCTGCACATATACGTCGGCAGAATGGCACGGCTGGGCAGAGTACCGTATATATACGTCACTTTAAAAGTCCCACCGTGCGGGCGCGCGACGCGCACGCACCCCTGCCCCAAGCTTCGTGACCATGCCCGCGAGACCCGATGTCCGCCAATGTCCCGCGATCGGGTCACAGAGCTGCAGAACGGGGAGAGGCAAGTGTAAACAAGCATCTCCCCATTCTGCCTAGTGACACTGTCAGTGATCGTCTGCTCCCTCTCATTGGGAGCAGCGATCAGTGACGTGTCACTCGTAGCCACGCCCCCTAACACTTAGAATCACTCTCTAAGACACACTTAACCCCTTCAGCGCCCCTACAGGTTAACCCCTTCCCTGCCAGTGTAATTTTTACAGTAATCGGTGCATTTTATAGCACTGATCGCTGTAAAAACGACAATGGTCCCAAAATGGTGTCAAAAGTGTCCGATGTCTCCGCCATAATGTCGCAGTCACGATAAAAATCGCTGATCGCCACCATTACTAGTAAAAAAAAATATTAATAAAAATGTCATAAAACTATCCCCTATTTTGCAGACGCTATAACTTTTGCGCAAACCAATCAATAAACGCTTATTGCGATTTTTTTTACCAAAAATATGTAGAAGAATACGTATCGGCCTAAACTGAGGAAAAAAAATTTTTTTTTTATATTTTTTGGGGATATTTATTATAGCAAAAAGTAAAAAACATTGCATTTTTTTCAAAATTGACGCTCTATTTTTGTTCATAGCGCAAAAAATAAAAGCCGCAGAGATTATCAAATACCACCAAAAGAAAGCTCTATTTGTGTGAAAAAAGGACTTAAATTTTGTTTGGGAGCCACGTCGCACGACCGTGCAATTATCAGTTAAAGCGTTGCAGTGCCGAATCGCAAAAAGTCCT
Source organism: Rana muscosa (assembly GCA_029206835.1). Lineage (NCBI taxonomy): Eukaryota > Metazoa > Chordata > Amphibia > Anura > Ranidae > Rana > Rana muscosa. The sequence goes on along the minus strand of CM055122.1, from coordinate 175,023,587 downwards.
CTGGTCTGCCCATGGTCCGGGGCTTAAGTGGTTAAAGTAACACAAAGCGGCAAGCCAGGTGGCTGGTGCATAGACTCAGGAGCGACAAGCCACACGACTAGCGATGAGACCTTCTTCACAAACATTGATTACAGTGCAAAAGACAAAGTTTTCCTAGCAAACGGGAAAAGCATCACTGCCAAAGGTAAAGGCCAGGGCTTCCTGAACTGCATTACACCACAAAGCAAGCAGAGTATCCTTGTAAAGAAAGTGCTGTATGTTAGAAGGCAGCCTTCTATCAAAGTCTTGCAAACAATGTTCTCACAGTTAAGTTCCAGGGTGAGAAATGCACAATTCACAATAATAAGCAGTTCCCTGCAAAAGGAAAACTGGATGATCATCTATACAGGCTCATCACCACAGACCAGCAAGTCAATATAAGAAAGGTGCGCCAATCTAAGTGCAGTAAAACAGGCTTTAATTAGCAAATTTGTATAAAACCAGCCAAATGGCTACTCACAGGATACAGGAATAATACAGGCATGTAAGGAGTTAAAGGTGGTCCGGAGTCATCTAAGGCGGTCCTCAGGGGAGATGTTGGTTCCAATTCTCCAAATTCTTACAAATTTGCTAATTAAAGCCTGTTTTACCAGGAAGCTGCAGTTCAGCGAGGACTGATGAAACAGCGGATGCTGTGAAACGCGTCATCCCATTGGTCCGTTCTATCCCCACGTCACTTCCGGTCCGACGGCACGCTGCGCTCCACGCTGAAGCGCACGCTGAAGTCCTCGCTGAACTGCAGCTTCCTGGTTATCCCCTGTCTACCCTGATGACACAGGGCGCATCACAACACCTGCAGCTTGGATGCCTGGTTTTCTTGACTTCCCTTGCTGACACCGCAACCTGCCTTCCTGCCTTCAGCCATCTTCAGCTACCTCTCTCCATCTGGAACCAACATCTCCCCTGAGGACCGCCTTAGATGACTCCGGACCACCTTTAACTCCTTACATGCCTGTATTATTCCTGTATCCTGTGAGTAGCCATTTGGCTGGTTTTATACAAATTTGCTAATTAAAGCCTGTTTTACTGCACTTAGATTGGCGCACCTTTCTTTCCTCATTATATTTTTACAGAGTCTGCTTCTGCTCATGGTAGCTGCCGCTAGTGCTTGCAACATCAACATTAACATTCATTGATTCCTTTGATTTTTACTCTGCCTAGAACTCATTCTGCGCCATTTTTTCTCCCTTTTTTTATCAGCAAGTCAATATAGTCTCTAATGACCTACACAGCAATTGTATTAACTTATGGCATAGGCGGCTGGGACACAGAAGGCCAGAAGCTATACAGGATATTATAAAAAGAGGTTTATCAGAATATTTGACAATAGCGCCTTGCAAAGTTCTTACAAAATGCAAGTGCTGTATTAAAGCAAAAGCCACACATGCTCCCCTTCCACAGGCATCTCAAAGAAAGACTACCCATCCCCTGCAGCTCATACACAGTGACATATGCGATCCAATGAAAACTCCCATGTCGGGGGGGGGGGGGAGGGACAGATATATACTGACCTTCATTGATGATTATTCCAGGTACACAACTACCTATCTGATGAAGCACAAGAATGAAACATCAGAGAAACTGCAAGAGTTCGTTGCCATGTCTAGCAAATTCCAACACAAACCAGGAATGATATGCAACAACAATGGAGGAGAATACGTAAGAAAAGAAGTGGCCTCATACCTGAAGAGACAAGGAATAGTACATCAGACAACTGTACCATACACTCCTGAACAAAACTGTGTAGCAGAAAAGAAAAATCTCACTCTTATAGAAATGGCCAGATGCATGTTGTCGGATGCCAACCTACCTCACAAGTATTGGGGAGAAGCAGTCATGACTGCAACCTACATACAGAACAAGCTACCCTCAAGAGCCATTAAAGGACTCCATTTGAAATGTGACATGGATCAAAGCCAAGCATAGGGCACATCAGAGTGTTTGGATCTAAAGCATATGCCTATATTCCAAGTGAAAAGCGATCCAAGCTGGAGAACAAGCCATAGAGGGCATTCTAGTAGGCTACAGCGAGCAAACTAAGGGTTACAGAATCCTACACCCAAAGACTGAAAAAGTGACAATAAGCCGTAGTGTTTATTTTGATGAGAGCTCATCACCAGAAACACTGATCCCTGAAAGCTGTGAAGTGAATATGCCAAGCAAACCAGAAGAAAATTTTAACCAAAGTAAACTGCTGGAGGAGTCAGAACAAGAAGTGGAACTCACATTGCCTAATTCAAGTGTCCCACCAGATCCTGCTGAACTGCCTGAAATCAGAAGATCCACTCGGACTACAAAGGGAATGCCACTCCGCAAGCTGTCATACACTGTCAAAACACACAGCATACTTGAACCAACATCCTGGGAAGACATAGAAAAGCTGCCAAAATGTGAGGCCAATAAATGGAAAAAGGCAGCAGAAGAAGAATTAAAGTCACTTCAAGAAAATAAAACCTGGACATTTACAGAGCTCCCTCCTAACCACAAAACTATAGAAAGTAAGTGGACTTTCAAAATAAAGTCAGACGCAGAAGGGATTATCCACAATTACAAAGCCAGACTACTTGCCAAAGGGTTACTCTCAGAAATTTGAAGAAGAACGCATATGGAATGCACAGCGTCACTTCCTCAGAGGAAGTCGTAAGCATGAAACGTCAGGGTGTGACCTTGCGGCAGAAGGAAGTGACGCTGTGCGTTCCCTATGCGTTCCATAGTAGAGAAGTAGTGTGATGCTGGTAGCGGTGGACGAGATCAGCACACACACACTGCCTATTAGTGCTAAGGACGGCAAGTGTTTTTTGAAAAGTGCATGCTGAATAATCTTTTATGAATTTTATTAAATATATGGATGTTACCAAGGAGTTTTGAATAAAGAGGTGAAACGGGATCACACTATTGTGAGTCTTTTCTTCCCTTTTAACCTGAGGATATTGGGAAATTGTTCTTGGGATCGAGTACATCCAGGATATGAAGGACGATCGGATGAATCAGTTTGTCAGTGCCTGATAAATTCAACCTTTTGGTGAGTATAAATCCGAAAGGGGTGTGTGACACACGGTGGGAGCAACTTGTAGTGGAGAGCACGTTGTAATCTAGAAGCACCTGTGGGTTTACCTGGACTCTGACACATATTCTATCCTCCATATATTCCTCTTATGAACTATTATAAGAAAGATTGGTCACGTTAGAGGAGTGAAAATTAGCGCTGCTTTAGTAATTTACAGGATGTATTGTCTGATGATTTTTTTCTGATTTTATGTGCTGAAAGCGGTACAATTATTTTGCATGGAAATTTGGCGTTTTATATTGTAGGCCTGTAATTCTCAAGCCGCGTACACATGACTGGTTTTGTCGGCAAGAAACGACAAGAAAACTGTTGGGAGAGCTTTCTTGCAGAGAAAACCGTTTGTGTGTATGCTTTCTCGTCGAGAAAACTGGCCAAAATCTCGACGAGAAAAAAGAAGACCTGCGGTCTTTTTTCTCGTCGGAGTCTCATTTTTTCTTGCCGTAATTCTCGTCAGACTGTTTTTGGAAGAGAAAAACGTTCGTGTGTATGGTTTTCCAAGTCTTCAAATACCACGCATGGTCAGGATCAAGTATGAGACGGGAGCGCACCTTCTTGTAAAACTAGCATTCGGAATGGAGATAGCACATTCGTCACGCGTTAACAATTTTTGCATCGTTTAAATGCTGCACATTAAAATATTCTTTAGAATGGTACAATAATGAACAATAATGAACAATAATGAACGTTTTTGGTTGCAGATATTCACACAGATTTCTGACTAACTTTTTGCAACATTTCTGAATGCAGATCTCATGAATATTTTATTTTCTCAAGCAAAATCTATTTTTTTTTTTTTTTCAGATATGCATTTTAAAATCTTATTTAATTTCTAGTGATCTCCATTTTTTTTCCTCCTGTGTAAATTTAACACAATTATAAAAACATTATCTTCTATTTTTTGTCCTTCAAAGATATTTTTTGGTGTTATCTGTCCCATTTAAAATCTAGCTTTCTAATTTTAGAAAATTACCCGCCTACTCACCAGCTAAATATTTTGCTTTAACAAAAACACATAGGCAAGTATTAACTGTAAAAATAAATGCCATTTATTCTGGTAGAGAAAATAAGAATAAACAAACTAGAAGGCAGCGCTGAAGAGCCTGCTGCAATTTGTGCAACTGTGTGTGGACACCAAAATTGGGACCTTGGGAAGCACAAACATTAGTGAGCCCAATCTGGTCTTGGACTCCCAGAGGTCAGGAACAGCAGCAGGTTAGATCCATGTCCCAAGTCTGTGGAACTACAACAGGCTGCCTTCTGTCACAGACCACATTGAAGCAAGGGAATCACTTCCTGATCTTCTTGCTCCGCTTCCCTGCAGCCTTCTTGGTAGGCTTCCCTGTAGGCTTCCCTGCAGCCTTCTCTGCAGCCTTCCTTGTCCGCCTGGCTGGAGGCTGTGCCTCTGGAGGTGTACTCATGTCAGGAGGAGGAGGTGGAGGTGGAGAAGAGGGAGGTGGAGGAGAAGAAGAAGGAGGAGGTTTAGAAGAAGAAGGTGCAGGAGAATGCCCGTGGTCACAAATTACAGTGGTCTCAGTGAGTCTCCCCCTCAACCCCTTATTTAAAAGTGACATGAGCAGAGCCTCACAAAGTAGCCGTTGTTCTGTTGGCATCTGGGCCATTTTCATGCCGACCAATGCCGCATAGCTCTCATCAGGGGTTGGGGGCTGCTGTAGGGTGGCATGTGCCTCTTTAATGAGGGCCAGTGTTGCCACACTCACAGCCCTATCCCTCCTGGCCCTTCTTGGTGGCATGCGGATGGGAGGCACCTGACACCTTGTCCTACTACTTGGACCAGCCACCTCCTCTCTGCCACTAACCCCAGCCTCCTCCTGCCTGACATTTTCTGACCTCTCATCCTGGCTGACCTCCTCCTGTGTAAAAAAAGGGACATATTTTAGAGTTTGGTTTCATCAATCACACACAGGGGGTTATTTAGTAATGGCAAATCTACTTTGCACTACAAGTGCAAACTACAAGTGCACTTGGATATTGCATTGAAAGTGTACTTGGAAGTGCAGTCGCTGTAGATCTGAGGGGGACATGCAAGGCAAAGAAAAATCAGAAATTTAGCTTGCACATGATTGGATAATAAAATCAGCTGAGCTTCCCCTCATTTCAGATCTACCCCTCAGATTTACAGCGACTTTACTTCCAAGTGCACTTTCTGTGCAATTTTTATAGCACTTTGCACTTGTAGTTTGCACTTGTAGCGCAAAGTGGATTTGCTTTTAGTAAAGAACCCCCACAATGTTCAGCTCATTGACTGTTGAAAATAATTATAATTTTATTTTTATTACTCTCATTATGTCCCCATCATTTTGCATTCATCTCATAAACTTTTTGCCCACTACTGTCTATTGCTATGTCAAACACTTTTTCTTGATTGACTAAATTTGTTCCCATCTTAACATCTATTTTACATCATTATTTTTTTCACAATAAATGTTTAGAAAATACTATACCTGGCTCCAGACGGACAGATCTGGGTCTTCATCCAAGATGGAAGGCTCCTCCTGATCCTGAGAAGGATCATCTTGGCTGGAGGGAAGGCTGGAGGGAAGGCTGGAGGGAAGGCTAGAAAGTGATTCCCTCGGTGTAATGTGGTCATTCAGAAAGGCCAACCTGTCGTAGTACCACAAATGTGGGACATATACCTCCCCTGCTGCTGCTCCTGACCTCTGAGAAGCCAGGACCCGATTGCGCGCAGTCCTATATGTGCCTCTCAAGGTCCCAATTTTGGTATCCAGCTGCTCAATGGTTGCGTTGGGCATCCTGGTGTGCACAAATGGGAGCAGGCTCTCCAGCGCTGCTTTCCTTACCCCTATTTTTTTGTACTGCGGATTTTTGGTCTCCCACAGAGTGGGCAGCTCCCTTAACCGATCAATAAACTCTGACAGAAATTATTTTTTTAGAAAAGCATTCATTGTTTCTGCAAGACAAAACACCAGACAAAAATACAAATGTCAATCACACTCTAAACTCGAGTAATCTTTATGCCCATATATGCCTCTTCAATCTCCATGCAGTATAGGCCACTGATGTACCAAGTAATAAATCATACCTTCGGTCTAACGTTCGGCGCTCTTAAATCCTTCCTCCGCACACAGAACGTAGGTACGTCACATGTGTGTTAGCTTTATATACACTACGCATGCGTGACACACGTCGCCCGCCCATGGCGTTCTTTATCGATGTTTCCCCACCCCTTCTCTTTCGGCGCGCAGGCGACATGGCGGAGTCACAGCAGGTGTCTGTGAATTCAGAGAATTCTAATGAGGAGACAAGCCCAGAGCGGGAAACGTCACGAACAAGGAGGCGCTACAAGGCATCTAATATGTCCTTTGAGGAGATGGCGGATATGGTGGCCATATTGATCAATCCTGATTATGATGCATAGCATGGGCCCTATTCCCACCCTAATCTTCGGAAGGACAAAATTATGAAGCAAGTAGTGAAAAGTCTGAAGAAGAATTTTGGCGTGAAAAGATCAAAGGAGCAGCTCAGAAAGAGGTGGTCTGACCTCAAACTGAGGGAGCCGGAGCAGTTAATAGAATGCTTAAAAAAAGTAAGTACTTCTCCTGTGTACCTATTGTTGTATTTCACAACTTGCATGTTGCTCCATGTTGTTGTTTTTTTATATTTTACATTCTAAAATTACATCTTCTACAATTTAGTGGGCACAGTAATCGGTCGATACAGACACATCGTTTGCACACTACATACGATGAATTGTCAACATCCGTGTTTTAATTTTTTGCAAAAAATTTCTGTTTAGATTCCATAAATGTTATGACATTGTTGTCTAGATGATGTGTTTGTAACTAGAATGAAATGCAAACTTGAATCAATGTAAAGGAGAGAACACTCAGCAGTTGTTTACACATCTGCACTCACAGGAGCACTATAGTGTGGGCCGCCAGAACAACCTTTTTAGGGTGTCCAACACAGGTGCTACAGTGGGTACTGGTTGGGGGGCCATGTGAGAAAATTGTCACAAAAAGGTCAGTATTCCAGCTTTGTTAAGTTCTAAAATCTGGTCTTCAGCTTGGAACTGTGCCAAAACAGACAAGTGTACCCCACCTGCAAGCAATGTTTCATATTCCTAGTTATGACTTCATATATGTGTGTGTTAAGTGTACCATTTGTTTGATTCTCATAGGGTAGAGAAGACTGGGAGGACACCACTCCTCGGAGCCCAGGAACCCCACACATTCTAAAGAACCCCAATCTCCCCAACAAGCCCAACCTGAGGATGTGGAGGAAGTAGAATTGGATAAAGGAGAGGTGGATGAAGGAGAAGTGGAGGAAGGAGAGGTGGATGAGGTGGTGGAACTTGTCACTACAACAGGTCAGTATCTGTCACCACAGCTTCAGGTAAGAGATGTAGGGCTGGAGATTTTTATTATTTTATTTTTATTTTGAGGGATGAACATGTTGCTGAAATTCCACGATTCTCCAGTGATAGTGCACAAAGAATCATCCAACAAATAATGGATTGTAGTACTCAACTGGACTTCATGAAGAAAAGGATGAATGCTATGGAGAATAAATTTAAGGACATCATTGATGTTTTGGGGCGAATAGAATAAAACCCTCCTTTTTTTTCAAAGTATTTTTTCACTTTTTTAGCACTTTTTCTAAAACTTTTGAAGATGCACACAGTGGGTCAACATGTGCTATCTGCCATCACGGGATCTCCATGTACGTGTTTTGGGGGTGCAACCTCTTCCTCACAACTCAAGTAGGTGAAAGGAAGAAGGGGTTGCCCCCCCCAAAACATGTGGATTGATCCCCCATGATGGCGGGTAGCACATGTTGACAATAGGGATGAGGAAGTAAATAACCTATTTTACCCACCCTAAAATTGTGTGCATCTTCAAATTTTGTCTTGTTCAGGGATGACAACACTCCATCTTTGATGAAGGGCAGATAGACATTTCTTTAAAAAAAAAGAAGGTCTGAGATCTTGCCTAGACCCTAGAGGTTTACATTGTTGTATTTTGAGGTATGTTGAGGAGAGTTTTTGTAATTTCATTTGCAAAAAAAATTGCCATGTTAGGTGAAAACCCAAAAATGTGTTTAAAAAATGTAGAGACACAAAAAATGTTCGAAAGACCATATGTGTGATTGTGCACAGAGTAAAAAACAAGAAAAATAAATAAAGTGTGGCTGCTTTTTTTTTAACCACTATAACCTTTTTTGGGTTTAGTTTTGTTGTTAGCAGTGAAATGTTTTGTGTTTACTAAGGAAAATACACTTGGCACTACAAGTACACTTTGAAAAAGTAGCAGACAGCTAAAATATAAACAAAGCAAAACTACAAAATGAAAGTTCAGATATTTTTTATTTATTTTTTTGGTAAATATTAAAAACTATGAAAGATTGTCTGGCATTGGAATGACCCCCCTACCCATGAAATAATCTACATAGTTCTGCTGGATTGCACGGGCACTTTGGGGGGGCAAGCCAGCATGGACATGTTCGAGGCCCGGCAGGGCATTGTCTGCAGCAAGTCCGGCCTCGGGCCCAACTGTGGTCATATAAGTTGTCGAATTCTTGCACAAAAAATTGTGCAGAACACAGCAACAAAAAATTATATAGTTCAATTTGTACTCCGCCATGTTAATACTTGTTAAAAATAGACAGAACCTGGCCATTATCCCAAAGGCATTCTCCACAACTCTTCGGCTCTGGCCAGCCAGTAGTTGAAGACCCTTCTCTCCCGGGTGAGGGTCCTCTGGGGGAAAGGCCTCATGATATGTGGACCCAGACCAAAGGCTTCATCAGCCAAAAAGCACTGATGGCTTCCCGCATAACGGTGTCCTGCCTGGTGATATAGGGGGACACCAAAGCCAACAGATGCTGAAAAACGTGGTCAGACATCCGATCTCCCGCAGCAGAGGCATGTGAGAGAATTGGTCCCGCTGGAGCAACCAATTCTTGGTCCATGAACTCCTCCTCACCCTGTTCATAGACTCGTCTTGGTCCAAGACAAGAAGACCAACAGAAACACAAAGACGATGCACAACACGATCTCTACGATGAGAACGTATCCGCAACATGGCTAGAAAACGGTCGTCTGATCAGAACGAACTAAACAGAACGCACTGAAGTACAGCAAGGCCTATGAAGAACGACCTGAAAATCAGAAACGAGTGGACAAGAACGCACTGAAAAACAGATACGACCTGACTACTCGCCCTGAAAGACAAGATATGAACCCACAAGCACCAACTGAACCGCAGAAAACTATCTGAAAGAACGAAGTCTGAAAAGCACGTATCGTCTCTTCCCAAACTTTTACTAACACGCGGCAACACGAGATTAGCAAAAGCAGCCCAAGGGATTGCGCCATGAGAATGGAACTTCCCCTTTATACTGCCGTCGTACGTGTTGTACGTCACCGCGTTTTTAGACCGACGAGATTTTGAATTGACAGTGTGTATGCAAGGAAAGCTTCACAAGAATCTCGTCAAGCTTGACAAGAAACCCGTTGAGAAAAACGAAGTTTTTTTTGCGACGAGAAACTCGGCCGTGTGTACGACGAGGCTTTAGGAATAACACACTTAAATCTGTCCAAACAAGAGTTTAGTAGACATCCCGGGTGTGATAAAGTTTGAAACACAAAATCATAAATTATAATATAATAAATAACTATAAATAATTATAACAAATAATAATGTAATTATAATAAAAATTATTCACTAATGTAATCAAATCAAAAACACTGAAATTTGCTCAGTTGCAGAATTGTCGCTGTCATTACTTTTAGTATTTTATGACGAATTTCCCCACAAATCGCTATCGCTCAATTCTGCAAGTGATTTTAATTTATTATCGCTATTTTCTAGCTGGTCTAAAACCACTTTTGACATAAACCGACACTTTTTGGTTGCCATGGACAATCTCCAGTTTCCAGGCAGAAAGAACAGTTTTTATAATATAAAACTGCATGCAGGACACTGGACAAACCACTAGGGACAAAGGGTGTGTGTATTTATTTGATACAGTATTGTAATCTGTAAGATTACAGTATACTGTATGTATTGTGTGTTTTTACTTTTTTGAATTTGGTGCCGATCTCCGCTCCCGTGCGTCGCAACGGAACGGAGCTCGGCACTGTGTGAATCAGGCAAGACACAGCTCGCAGACACAGGGGGAGACATCGCAGGATCCAGGGGACAAGGTAAGTAACTTTCCCTGTATCCTGCGATGCAGCCCCGAGTCTAGGTCAGGGTTACCGCTTTTGGTATGAAAAATTCCCCCCCGAGCCAGACTCGGGAATAGGGATGAGCTTCGTGTTCGAGTCGAACATACGTTCGACTCGAACATCGGCTGTTCGATCGTTCGACGAAGATCGAACGATTTGGGCCGTTCGCGCCAAATTCGAGTGACGCGAACGGCCCACAATGCACTACGCCATCGCAGTGTCATCCAGGCGCTGTGATTGGCCAAGCATGCACTGTGACCCCGCATGCTTGGCCAATCACAGCGCCGGCAGCGAGGAGAGCAATGATTGGCCACAGGCAGGATGCCTGTGGCCAATTATTGCTGAGGGTGTTTAGTACACGCCCCACACTATAAAAGGCCGCCAGCACGGCGGCCTAGTGTAGTGTGTTCCGGAGCAGGGATAGAGCAGCATAGGCAGGGACAGTGACTGTTATTTCTTTCTTGCTTAACCTGGATTCCTTTAGTTTAGGGAAAGAGAAGGATAGGTAGGGAGAGTGTCAGTGTGTTTTGTGCTTGTGCTATAGTGTGCTTAAAAAAAACATTTATTCTAGGGACAGAAAACTGTAGGTAGGGACAGTGTCAGTTTCTTTCACTCTGCAAGTCCTTGTTTCCAGGGACCTGGAAGGACAGTGAGTGAATTGTCCTTGTGCTATATTGTGCTTAAAAAAACATTTATTCTAGGGACAGAAAACTGTAGGTAGGGAGAGTGTCAGTTTCTTTCACTCTGCAAGTCCTTGTTTCCAGGGACCTGTAAGGACAGTGAGTGAATTGTCCTTGTGCTATATTGTGATTAAAAAAAACATTTTTTCTAGGGACAGAAAACTGTAGGTAGGGAGAGTGTGTTTTTTCTTTCACTCTGCAAGTCCTTGTTTCCAGGGACCTGGAAGGACAGTGAGTGAATTGTCCTTGTGCTATATTGTGCTTAAAAAAAACATTTTTTCTAGGGACAGAAAACTGTAGGTAGGGAGAGTGTTTTTTTTCTTTCACTCTGCAAGTCCTTGTTTCCAGGGACCTGGAAGGACAGTGAGTGAATTGTCCTTGTGCTATATTGTGCTTAAAAAAAAACATTTTTTCTAGGGACAGAAAACTGTAGGTAGGGAGAGTGTTTTTTTTCTTTCACTCTGCAAGTCCTTGTTTCCAGGGACCTCTAAGGACAGTGAGTGAATTGTCCTTGTGCTATATTGTGCTTAAAAAAAACATTTATTCTAGGGACAGAAAACTGTAGGTAGGGAGAGTGTCAGTTTATTTCACTCTGCAAGTCCTTGTTTCCAGGGACCTGGAAGGACAGTGAGTGAATTGTCCTTGTGCTATATTGTGATTAAAAAAAACATTTTTTCTAGGGACAGAAAACTGTAGGTAGGGAGAGTGTTTTTTTTCTTTCACTCTGCAAGTCCTTGTTTCCAGGGACCTGTAAGGACAGTGAGTGAATTGTCCTTGTGCTATATTGTGATTAAAAAAAACATTTTTTCTAGGGACAGAAAACTGTAGGTAGGGAGAGTGTTTTTTTTCTTTCACTCTGCAAGTCCTTGTTTCCAGGGACCTGTAAGGACAGTGAGTGAATTGTCCTTGTGCTATATTGTGCTTAAAAAAAAACATTTATTCTAGGGACAGAAAACTGTAGGTAGGGAGAGTGTCAGTTTATTTCACTCTGCAAGTCCTTGTTTCCAGGGACCTGTAAGGACAGTGAGTGAATTGTCCTTGTGCTATATTGTGATTAAAAAAAACATTTTTTCTAGGGACAGAAAACTGTAGGTAGGGAGAGTGTTTTTTTTCTTTCACTCTGCAAGTCCTTGTTTCCAGGGACCTGTAAGGACAGTGAGTGAATTGTCCTTGTGCTATATTGTGCTTAAAAAAAACATTTATTCTAGGGACAGAAAACTGTAGGTAGGGAGAGTGTCAGTTTATTTCACTCTGCAAGTCCTTGTTTCCAGGGACCTGTAAGGACAGTGAGTGAATTGTCCTTGTGCTATATTGTGATTAAAAAAAACATTTTTTCTAGGGACAGAAAACTGTAGGTAGGGAGAGTGTTTTTTTTCTTTCACTCTGCAAGTCCTTGTTTCCAGGGACCTGTAAGGACAGTGAGTGAATTGTCCTTGTGCTATATTGTGCTTAAAAAAAACATTTATTCTAGGGACAGAAAACTGTAGGTAGGGAGAGTGTCAGTTTATTTCACTCTGCAAGTCCTTGTTTCCAGGGACCTGTAAGGACAGTGAGTGAATTGTCCTTGTGCTATATTGTGATTAAAAAAAAAAAATTTCTAGGGACAGAAAACTGTAGGTAGGGAGAGTGTTTTTTTTCTTTCACTCTGCAAGTCCTTGTTTCCAGGGACCTGTAAGGACAGTGAGTGAATTGTCCTTGTGCTATATTGTGCTTAAAAAAAACATTTATTCTAGGGACAGAAAACTGTAGGTAGGGAGAGTGTCAGTTTATTTCACTCTGCAAGTCCTTGTTTCCAGGGACCTGTAAGGACAGTGAGTGAATTGTCCTTGTGCTATATTGTGATTAAAAAAAACATTTTTTCTAGGGACAGAAAACTGTAGGTAGGGAGAGTGTTTTTTTTCTTTCACTCTGCAAGTCCTTGTTTCCAGGGACCTGTAAGGACAGTGAGTGAATTGTCCTTGTGCTATATTGTGCTTAAAAAAACATTTATTCTAGGGACAGAAAACTGTAGGTAGGGAGAGTGTCAGTTTATTTCACTCTGCAAGTCCTTGTTTCCAGGGACCTGTAAGGACAGTGAGTGAATTGTCCTTGTGCTATATTGTGATTAAAAAAAACATTTTTTCTAGGGACAGAAAACTGTAGGTAGGGAGAGTGTTTTTTTTCTTTCACTCTGCAAGTCCTTGTTTCCAGGGACCTGTAAGGACAGTGAGTGAATTGTCCTTGTGCTATATTGTGCTTAAAAAAAACATTTATTCTAGGGACAGAAAACTGTAGGTAGGGAGAGTGTTTTTTTTCTTTCACTCTGCAAGTCCTTGTTTCCAGGGACCTGTAAGGACAGTGAGTGAATTGTCCTTGTGCTATATTGTGCTTAAAAAAAACATTTATTCTAGGGACAGAAAACTGTAGGTAGGGAGAGTGTCAGTTTATTTCACTCTGCAAGTCCTTGTTTCCAGGGACCTGTAAGGACAGTGAGTGAATTGTCCTTGTGCTATATTGTGATTAAAAAAAACATTTTTTCTAGGGACAGAAAACTGTAGGTAGGGAGAGTGTCAGTTTCTTTCACTGTGAAAGTCCTTGTTTCAAGGGACAGACAAGGACACCTGAAGGTAGCCCTTATTGCTTTTTTCCCATCTCCCTGCAGGCCATCTATTAGAATGTCTGGAAGGCAAACAAGGAGAGGCAGACAGTCAGGAGGCAATAAAAGAGGGCAAGCAGGCTCTGTGTCTGGGGGCAACAGTGCTGGTCGTGGACGCGGTGCATTGTCATCAGCACATGGCCATGGGACACGCTTGTCCTTCTTTTCGGCAGCTGGACATGTTGAGCCACATCATGCCGAAGACTTGGTAGAGTGGATGACCAAGCCCTCCTCCTCCTCCTCATCCTCTCTCACCCAGGCTCAGGGTACTGGAAAAGCAGCTGCCAAAGCGTCGTCTTCCCTGGTATCAATGTCAGACAAATCATCAGTCACTCCTTCCCTAGACCCACCATGTCCTCCTCCTGAGGAGTCCCCCGAACTGTTTCAGCACAGTGTTGGGTACATGCTCCAGGAGGATGCCCAGCGTTTCGAAGGGTCTGATGATGAAACCCAGCTAGAGGAAGGCAGTAGCGTGAGAGCAGACAGAGGGGATGCTCAAGAAGGACACCAATCTGGCAGTCATGTTCCAGCAGCTGCAGCATACTGCCAGATTGGCTCCAGTGATGAGGAGGGAGGGGATGATGAGGTCACTGACTCCACGTGGGTGCCTAATAGGAGAGAGGAGGAGGAGGAGGATGAGGAGGAGGCACATCTCCAACGAGGCAGGATGCCCTTTGGTGGCCAGCGTAAGGGCAGTACACCGACGGAATCACACCGCAGAGCTCCGCCTGTGCAGGGCGCTGCCTCTGCCCGTCATTCAAAAAGTTCTTTGGTGTGGGCCTTTTTTGAGGCTAGTGCATCAGATCGCACAGCTGCTGTTTGCAACATATGTCTCAAGCGTATATCGCGTGGCCAAAACATCAGCCGCTTGGGTACCACATGCCTGACCAGACATATGTTGACCTGCCATGCAGCTCGTTGGCAAGCCTACCTCAAAGACCCACACCAAAGAACAAAGCGGACCTCTCCTTGCACCGCATCAGCTGGGATCTCCAACCCCACTATAACTTCAGTCCTCTCTGAAACATGCACTGAGAGGAATGAAGGTGTAGAATTAGGTGTGTCACAGCCAAGTACTTGCGCCCACTCTGCTAGCAGTACACCGACGTCCGATTCTAGCAGGCAAATTTCCCTGCCCCAGCTGCTGGACCGTCGAAAGAAGTTCACTCCCAGCCATCCACATGCCCAGCGGTTGAATGCTAGCTTGGCTAAATTGCTAGCGCTTCAACTGCTGCCTTTTCAGTTGGTAGACTCGGCCCCCTTCCGTGAGTTTGTGCAATGTGCGGTTCCTCAGTGGCAGGTTCCCAAACGCCACTTTTTCTCACGGAAGGCTATTCCGGCTCTCTACCGGCATGTGGAAGGCAATGTCTTGGCCTCGCTGGACAGGGCGGTCAGCGGTAAGGTGCATATTACCGCTGACTCATGGTCCAGCAGGCATGGACAGGGACGTTACCTTTCTTTCACGGCCCATTGGGTCACTCTTTTGGCAGCTGGGAAGGATTCAGGACAAGGTGCAGTAGTGTTGGAGGTTGTCCCACCGCCACGCCTCCAAAATGCTACTACTGGTTGTGACACACCTCTCTCCTCCACCCCCTCCTCTTCTTCTTCCTCCATGGCCTCTTCCTGTGGTTTGTCCTATGAACCAGCGGTGCTCCGTAGCCGTTCACGGGGCTACGCAAGTACGCAGGCAAAAAGATGCCATGCCGTGCTTGCGCTGGTGTGTTTGGGGGACAGAAGCCACACTGGGGCAGAGGTCCTGTCTGCTCTGCAGGGCCAGGCCGAGAGGTGGTTGACGCCACGCCAGCTTAAGCCAGGAATGGTGGTTTGCGACAATGGCACCAACCTCCTCTCCGCCCTCCGACAGGGACAACTGACCCATGTGCCCTGTGTGGCTCACGTCCTTAACCTGGTGGTGCAGCGCTTCTTGGGCAGGTACCCGGGCTTACAGGATGTCCTGAGGCAGGCCAGGAAAGTCTGTGTGCATTTCCGCAGATCTTATAATGCCAGTGCTCGCCTGGCTGAGCTGCAAAAGGAGTTGAACCTGCCCAAGAACCGCCTTATATGTGACATGCCCACCAGGTGGAACTCAACGTTGGCCATGCTGCAGCGGCTGCACACGCAGCAGAGGGCCATCAATGAGTACCTGTGCGACTACGGCACCAGGACAGGGTCAGGGGAGCTTGGTTTTTTTTCTCCACGCCAGTGGGGCATGATCAGGGATGCATGCACTGTCCTGGCACCATTTGAGGAGGCCACGAGGATGGTGAGCAGTGACAGTGCATGCATCAGTGACACTGTACCTCTTGTCCACCTGTTGGAGCACACGCTGCGTGGAATAATGGACAGGGCACTTGAGGCAGAACAGAGGCAGGAAGAGGAGGACTTCCTTGCCTCTCAAGGCCCCCTTTACCCAGACAGTGTTCCTTCTGTCCCACCCATCGCACAGGAAGAGGAGGAGGAGGAGGAGGAGGAGGAGGAGGATTGTGTCAGCATGGAGGTGGAGGCTGGCACTCAGCATCATCAGCAGCAGTCTTTTAGGGATGATTTACAGTCCCAAGAAACCAGTGGACTTGTACGTGGCTGGGAGGAGGTGGCTGCGGATCATGTCGTCCTTAGTGACCCAGAGGACTCCGGAGCGAATGCCTCAGCAAACCTACGCTGCATGGCCTCCCTGATCCTGCAAAGTCTGCGGAAGGATCCTCGTATTCTTCGGATCAAGGAGAGGGACCATTACTGGCTGGCCACTCTCCTTGATCCACGGTACAAGGGTAAGGTTGCGGACCTTATGTTACCGTCGCAGAGGGAGCAGAGGATGAGACAACTCCGGGAGGCCTTGCAGAAAGGTCTGTGCAACGCGTTCCCAGAGACTGGGAGGTTGCAAACTCCTGGTCCTGGACAACGAGTTGCTGAGGCTTCGGCCAGTCAAAGAAGGAGCGGTGGGGAAGGTGGCCGTCTGACCGATGCGTTCAGACAATTCTTTAGTCCGCAGCCCCAAAGTATGATCGGTTCCAGCAACCATCGCCAGCGTCTGATAAACATGGTGCAGGAATATCTAGGGGCAAGGTCAGACTTGGACACCTTCCCCACCGAAAATCCTCTGGCTTACTGGGTCTTGAGGATGGATCACTGGCCAGAGCTTGCACAGTATGCAATTGAGCTACTGGCCTGTCCTGCATCCAGCGTTCTTTCGGAACGCACATTCAGTGCTGCTGGAGGATTTGTCACGGATCACAGGGTGCGCCTGTCCACCGACTCGGTTGATCGACTGACTTTCATCAAGATGAACCAGTCTTGGATCACCACCAGCTACCACACACCTGATGCTGATATAACAGACTAATTGATTTTAACATGTCACATCCCTTCAAGACTGATGCTGATGCTGAGTGCCTGTGCTGTTATGTTGACTGGCTATCCTCCTCCTCCGAGTCCTCAATGATACGATTGATGATGATAGCTTGTAAGATCATTTTTGTTTATGGGTGCCGCCACCAGTGCCTAACGCCCAATTTTTCAGCCCCTGTTTAACAGGGGCGTGTAATTACAATTTTTGAAGCAATACTTTGCAACAGGGCTCATTGCTGTGCTCCAAGTACAGTATCTGTGAGGAGTTGCAGTGTTGTGCCACCAGTGCCTAAGGCCCAATTTTTCAGCCCCTGTTTAACAGGGGCGTGTCATTACAATTTTTGAAGCAATACTTTGCAACAGGGCTCATTGCTGTGCTCCAAGTACAGTATCTGTGAGGAGTTGCAGTGTTGTGCCACCAGTGCCTAAGGCCCAATTTTTCAGCCCCTGTTTAACAGGGGCGTGTCATTACAATTTTTGAAGCAATACTTTGCAACAGGGCTCATTGCTGTGCTCCAAGTACAGTATCTGTGAGGGGTTGCAGTGTTGTGCCACCAGTGCCTAAGGCCCAATTTTTCAGCCCCTGTTCAACAGGGGCATGTAATTACAATTCTTGATCTAATAATTCACAGCAGGGCCCATTGCTGCACCCACCAAGAGTAACTGTCAGGGCTTACAGTGTTGTGGCACCAGCACCACCATCAAAGGCCCAATTTTTACTACCACTGTTCAACAATTATATGTAATTAAAATTCCTGATATAATAGTTGACAGCAGGGCGTTCCAGCACCAACCAAGAGTAACTGTGAGTGCTTACAGTGTTGTGCCAACACCAACAACTAAGGGGCCTATTTCTGCAGAGTATATACGGCAGGTCCCTACTTTCAAACATCCAACTTACAAACGACTCCTACTTGCAAACGCAAGAAGACAACAGGAAGTGAGAGGAAATCTACCACTAGGAAGGAAAATTCTCTCCTGTAAGAATAAATATGGGAGAAAGGTGTCTCCTCTGTACTGATGCTTTATCAGCAATCCTTGTTTCAAGAAAAACACCACATTTCAAAAACAGTTGTCATTGGGACGGAAAGTGAGGTGAAATGTTCTGAACAGGGGCACAGACAGCAAAACAAATGTTACAGGGGTGATAACCCTTACCTATGTTTTCCAAAAAGTTTAAAAATAGATTTTTGGTCTGGAGCTACACTTCAACAATGTACCTGTTCAAAATTACAAACAGATTCTACATAAGAACAAACCTACAGTCCCTGTCTTGTATGCACCGCCTGTATAGGGCTGTTCAGAGTATATAGGGCCTTTTTTATTTTATGTGCGGGGTTCCCCTTAATATCCATACAAGACCCAAAGGGGCTGGTAATGGGCTGGGGTAGGGGGGGGGGTCATGGGGTAGCTATGCCATTTTTCTTAAAGAATTTCATCCATATTACCGGGACCAGACATTACATTAAAGCCGCAAGCAGTTTTAAATGGCTTTTTTTTCCTTTAGAAGTGTCATTTTGTGCAGGGACAGTTCTAAACACGGGAAACACGTGGCACTTCACAGGCATACTTTAGACACCCCCCAGGTACGATATTTAAAGGAATATTTGACTTTTTTTTTTTCACTTTATGCATCATTAAAATGACTGCTCCCGAAAAACGACCGTTTTTAAAACTTCTTTTTGCATTGATACATGTCCCCTGGTGCAGAACCCGGGTTCCCAAACCCTTTTTAGGACAATAACATGCATAATAGTTGTTATAATTAGCACTTTAGAATTCGAACGTTCGCATCCATTGTATTTAATAGGGTTCTAATGTTCGTTCGAACTTTCGGTCCGTTCGCGGGTTCTGGTGCGAACCGAACCCGGGGGTGTTCGGCTCATCACTACTCGGGAATACCGCCAGGGAGGTTAATATCTGGTGGTGGGTGGCAGGCCTGGACTAGTATAGACTAAACAGGAGAGATGAGGAGACAGTACTGCACAGCAGAGCAATGCTCCACCTGACAGTTAGAAGGAGGGGACTGGGGTTTTGTGTGCATTGCCTGCCACAACCCCTCTCCTCCTGAGCTGCTATTTAGAAATTCATTTATTTGATCAGTGTTGTTGGATAGCTAGTTGGGAGGATTTAATGTGCTTTCTTTTTTTCTGGTGATAGTTTTTCTTTAAGACAGATCTGCCTCAGTCTCTCCATCAGTCATCAGAGTAGACCATTGACTGTTCATATATAAACTCATACTTGCTTAGACACACTGGTCTGTTCAGATGTATTTATTTATTATCTTTTATTTCAGGTACTTATATAGCGCCGTCAATTTATGCAGCGCTTTTACATATACATTCACATCAGTCCCTACCAGGGATGAGCCGAACACCCCCCTGTTCGGTTCGCACCAGAACCTGCGAACAGACAAAATGTTCGTGTAAACTTTAGAACCCTATTAAATACAATGGACTCGAACGTTCGAAATCTAAAGTGTTAATTATAAAGGCTAATATGCAAGTTATTGTCCTAAAAAGTGTTTGGGGACCCGGGTCCTGCCCCAGGGGACATGTATCAATGCAAAAAGAAGTTTTAAAAACGGCCGTTTTTTCGGGAGCAGTGATTTTAATAATGCTTAAAATGAAAAAATAAAAGTGAAATATTCCTTTAAATTTCGTACCTGGGGGGGTGTGTATGATATGCATGTGAAGTGGCGCATGTTTCCCGTGCTTAGAACTGTCCCTGCAAAAAATGTCATTTTTGAAAGAAAAAAATGCATTTAAAACTGACTCGCGGCTATTAATGAATTGTCGGCTCCCGGCAATACATACAAAAGTCATTGATAAAAAAAAAAAAAAAGCGTGGGGGTTCCCCAGAATTCAATTACCAGGCCCTTCAGGTCTGGAATGGATATTAAGGGGAACCCCGCCGCAAATTAAAAAAAAATTGACGTGGGGTTCCCCCAAATATCCATTCCAGGCCCTTCAGATCTGGCATGGATTTTAAGGGGAACTCCACCCCAAATTTAAAAAAAAATGGCGTGGAGTCCCCCTAAAAATCCATACCAGACCCCTTATCCGAGCACGCAACCTGGCCAGCCGCAGGGGAAAAGGGGGGGACGAGAGAGCGGCCCCCCCCTCCCTCCTGAACCGTACCAAGCCACATGCCCTCAACATGGGGAGGATGTCCCCATGTTGATGGGGACAAGGGCCTCATCCCCACAACCCTTGCCCGGTAGTTGTGGGGGTCTGCGGGCGGGGGGCTTATCGGAATCTGGAAGACCCCTTTAACAAAGGGGACCCCCAGATCCCGGCCCCCCCCTATGTGAATTGGTAAGGGGTACATTGTACCCCTACCATTTCACAAAGAAAGCGTAAAAAAATGTTTAAAAAAAACACACAAACACCTTGAAAAAGTCCTTTATAAAAAATAAAAAAAAAACATTCCAGCGGTGAAATCCAGTGTCCCGCGGCGATCCCGATGTCCAGCGCTGTCCTTCATTGGTTGTGCCTGAGCGGACCTGATGGGGAACTCCCTCTCAGTGTTTTAAATGTATAGACCCGCCCCTTCTAAAGTTCCCCAGATGCGGAACATGAGAAGGGGCAGGTCTATACATGTATTACCAAAGTGAGAGCAGTTCCCCATCAGGTCCGCCCCCTCGGTATGTCGGACCCGCCTACGTCATTGGCTTGAGCGGGGAACTTCCTTCACTATGTAAATTAAAATTTACACAGTGAAGGAAGTTCCCCGCTCAAGCCAATGACGTAGGCGGGTCCGACATACCGAGGAGGCGGACCTGATGGGGAACTTCTCTCAGTGTGGTAATACATGTATAGACCCGCCCCTTCTCATGTTCCGCATCTGGTCCGCTGAGCGGACCTGATGGGGAACTTTAGAAGGGGCGGGTCTATACATTTAAAATACTGAGAGGGAGTTCCCCATCAGGTCCGCTCAGGCACAACCAATGAAGGACAGCGCTGGACATCGGGATTGCCGCGGGACACTGGATTTCACCGCTGTTTTTTATTTTTATTTTTTTTAAATAAAGGACTTTTTCAAGGTGTTTGTGTATTTTTTTAAACATTTTTTTACGCTTTCTTCGTGAAATGGTAGGGGTACAATGTACCCCTTACCAATTCACATAGGGGGGGGGGCCAGGATCTGGGGGTCCCCTTTGTTAAAGGGGTCTTCCAGATTCCGATAAGCCCCCTGCCCGCAGACCCCCACAACCACCGGGCAAGGGTTGTGGGGATGAGGCCCTTGTCCCCATCAACATGGGGACATCCTCCCCATGTTGAGGGCATGTGGCTTGGTACGGTTCAGGAGGGAGGGGGGGCCGCTCTCTCGTCCCCCCCTTTTCCCCTGCGGCCGGCCAGGTTGCGTGCTCGGATAAGGGGTCTGGTATGGATTTTTAGGGGGACTCCACGCCATTTTTTTTTTACATTTGGGGTGGAGTTCCCCTTAAAATCCATGCCAGATCTGAAGGGCCTGGAATGGATATTTGGGGGAACCCCACGTCAATTTTTTTTTAATTTGCGGCGGGGTTCCCCTTAATATCCATTCCAGACCTGAAGGGCCTGGTAATTGAATTCTGGGGAACCCCCACGCTTTTTTTTTTTTTTATCAATGACTTTTGTATGTATTGCCGGGAGCCGACAATTCATTAATAGCCGCGAGTCAGTTTTAAATGCATTTTTTTCTTTCAAAAATGAAATTTTTTGCAGGGACAGTTCTAAGCACGGGAAACATGCGCCACTTTACATGCATATCATACACACCCCCCAGGTACGAAATTTAAAGGAATATTTCACTTTTATTTTTTCATTTTAAGCATTATTAAAATCACTGCTCCCGAAAAAACGGCCGTTTTTAAAACTTCTTTTTGCATTGATACATGTCCCCTGGGGCAGGACCCGGGTCCCCAAACACTTTTTAGGACAATAACTTGCATATAAGCCTTTATAATTAGCACTTTAGATTTCTCCCATAGATTTTTCGAATTTGCCACGAACACCCCAATTTGTTCGCTGTTCGGCGAACGGGCAAACAGGCAATGTTCGAGTCGAACATGAGTTCGACTCGAACTCGAAGCTCATCCCTACCCTCAAGAAACTTACAATCTAAGGTCCCTAACTCACATTCATGCATACATATACTAGGGCAAATTTAGACAGGATCCAATTAACCTACCAGCATGTCTTTGGAATGTGGGAGGAAACCAGAGTACCTGGAGACAACCCACACAGGCAGAACATGTAAAGTCCAGGTAGGTAGTGTCGTGGTTGGGATTCAAACCAGCAACCCTTTTGCTGTTAGGTGAAAGTGCTAACCACTACACCACTATCAGATGGGGACTACTTATGTCCATTCGCAAATCTCCGACTTTCAGACATCAGTCTGGCTAGGTGGCATGCCTGTGTAGGCCAGACAGGCCTGCACACACACACCCCATGTGTCAGCCTTCAAGATGCTCTCACAGCTCACAGGAGCAGCAAATGACTAGAGAATACTTTTTTTTGTGAACAACACCCATCTGATTAAATTAAAAGTAGCACATGTTCAAGGACCTATTCCCTACTGAAACAGGTATTATCTGCATCTTTCCAGCTGTCACTCTGCTTAACTCCAGAAAAAGATTATGAAACTTTATTATACACCAGCCCTGATAAGCAAGGTTTGTGAAGGCCAAAGTGGATATATAGTTTGTCACCATACCATTGTCTCAATTAGGGTGACCACGTGTCCCGGATTGCCCAGGATTGTCCCTTAATTCATATTTGTGTCCCGTGTCCCAGGCACCTTCATTCCAGGACAATACAGTGTCCCGGAATGAAATAAGGACACACAGCCACACTAATAAACGGCTCGGACGGGGGGCGGATCTGCTTGGCTCGTGCCGGGGCCAGGTCGGTTCGGCTTGGGCAGGTCCACTCCGCTCGACTCAGACAAGCTACACAAGCTGCCTCCCCCAGTCATCTCTATGGAGGGCTCCGTATGCCGCGCTGCACGCTGGGAAGTGTAGTGTCCAGCGCAGCCCCACGGATTCTCTTCTCACTGACATGGCAGACAGGAGGCGCGGAGGGGACGCTCGTCCCAGGACTGCGAGGAGGAAGAAGAGTACACTGCTGAGTACTTTTGGGGGGGAGGGAGTGTCCCTGAATGGCAGTTTGGAAATGTGGTCACCTTAGTCTCAATACTGTATTGCAGGTACAGTTTGTATAACTTCAAAATTTCAAAATAGGGATAATTGGCATATTTTAACCCTCGGGATCACTTACCAAACCATAGATAATTTCAGGCACACCAAATCATCTAGCTTCTGCTG
This sequence comes from Rana muscosa, assembly GCA_029206835.1. NCBI lineage: Eukaryota > Metazoa > Chordata > Amphibia > Anura > Ranidae > Rana > Rana muscosa. The sequence goes on along the minus strand of CM055122.1, from coordinate 175,000,301 downwards.
GTTTTACAAAAAAATGTCATTGTGTTTCCTCTGGAGTCTTCTACACATCCTTGTTGTGCATGTGGTTTATTCCAAAGACTGACACTGATCACAGTATATAGCAATTGCTGCAGGAAGTCGTGGACCTGGTGGTCCTTCTATGATGCCCTGTAGTCTCGTGACTCAAGCCGACGTAAGTGTTATGTTTGTCCGGTTGTCATATATGATGGCTACCAGCCTAGCATGTCAGAAGAAGTAACATAAAGCTTTAACTAGTGATGAGCCGAACACCCCCGGGTTCGGTTCGCACCAGAACCCGCGAACGGACCGAAAGTTCGTACGAACATTAGAACCCTATTAAATACAATGGATGCGAACGTTCGAATTCTAAAGTGCTAATTATAACAACTATTATGCATGTTATTGTCCTAAAAAGGGTTTGGGAACCCGGGTTGTGCACCAGGGGACATGTATCAATGCAAAAAGAAGTTTTAAAAACGGTCGTTTTTCGGGAGCAGTCATTTTAATGATGCATAAAGTGAAAAAAAAAAAGTAAAATATTCCTTTAAATATCGTACCTGGGGGGTGTCTAAAGTATGCCTGTGAAGTGCCACGTGTTTCCCGTGTTTAGAACTGTCCCTGCACAAAATGACACTTCTAAAGGAAAAAAAAGCCATTTAAAACTGCTTGCGGCTTTAATGTAATGTCTGGTCCCGGTAATATGGATGAAAATCTTTAAGAAAAATGGCATAGCTACCCCATGACCCCCCCCCCCCCCCCTACCCCAGCCCATTACCAGCCCCTTTGGGTCTTGTATGGATATTAAGGGGAACCCCGCACATAAAATAAAAAAGGCCCTATATACTCTGAACAGCCGTATACAGGCGGTGCATACAAGACAGGGACTGTAGGTTTGTTCTTATGTAGAATCTGTTTGTAATTTTGAACAGGTACATTGTTTAAGTGTAGCTCCAGCCCAAAAATCTATTTTTAAACTTTTTGGAAAACATAGGTAAGGGTTATCACCCCTGTAACATTTGTTTTGCTGTCTGTGCCCCTGTTCAGAACATTTCACCTCACTTTCCGTCCCAATGACAACTGTTTTTGAAATGTGGTGTTTTTCTTGAAACAAGGATTGGTGATAAAGCATCAGTACAGAGGAGACACCTTTCTCCCATATTAATTCTTACAGGAGAGAATTTTCCTTCCAAGGGGTAGATTTCCTCTCACTTCCTGTTGTCTTCTTGCGTTTGCAAGTAGGAGTCGTTTGTAAGTTGGATGTTTGAAAGTAGGGACCTGCCGTATATACTCTGCAGAAATAGGCCCCTTAGTTGTTGGTGTTGGCACAACACTGTAAGCACTCACAGTTACTCTTGGTTGGTGCTGGAACGCCCTGCTGTCAACTATTATATCAGGAATTTTAATTACATATAATTGTTGAACAGTGGTAGTAAAAATTGGGCCTTTGATGGTGGTGCTGGTGCCACAACACTGTAAGCCCTGACAGTTACTCTTGGTGGGTGCAGCAATGGGCCCTGCTGTGAATTATTAGATCAAGAATTGTAATTGCATGCCCCTGTTGAACAGGGGCTGAAAAATTGGGCCTTTCGTGGTGGTGGTGGTGGTGGTGGTGTTGCCACAACACTGTAAGCCCTCAGAGTTACTCTTGGTGGGTGCAGCAATGGGCCCTGCTGTGAATTATTAGATCAAGAATTGTAATTGCATGCCCCTGTTGAACAGGGGCTGAAAAATTGGGCCTTAGGCACTGGTGGCACAACACTACAACCCCTCACAGATACTGTACTTGGAGCACAGCAATGAGCCCTGTTGCAAAGTATTGCTTCAAAAATTGTAATGACACGCCCCTGTTAAACAGGGGCTGAAAAATTGGGCCTTAGGCACTGGTGCCACAACACTCCAACCCCTCACAGATACTGTACTTGGAGCACAGCAATGAGCCCTATGGCAAATTATTGCTAAAAAAATTGTAATTACACGCCCCTGTAAAACAGGGGCTGAAAAATTGGGCCTTAGCCACTGGTGGCGGCACCCATAAACAAAAATGATCTTCCAAGCTATCATCATCAATCGTATCATTGAGGACTCGGAGGAGGAGGATAGCCAGTCAACATAACAGCACAGGCACTCAGCATCAGCATCAGTCTTGAAGGGATGTGACATGTTAAAATCAATTAGTCTGTTATATCAGCATCAGGTGTGTGGTAGTTGGTGGTGATCCAAGACTGGTTCATCTTGATGAAAGTCAGTCGATCAACCGAGTCGGTGGACAGGCGCACCCTGTGATCCGTGACAAATCCTCCAGCAGCACTGAATGTGCGTTCCGAAAGAACGCTGGATGCAGGACAGGCCAGTAGCTCAATTGCATACTGTGCAAGCTCTGGCCAGTGATCCATCCTCAAGACCCAGTAAGCCAGAGGATTTTCGGTGGGGAAGGTGTCCAAGTCTGACCTTGCCCCTAGATATTCCTGCACCATGTTTATCAGACGCTGGCGATGGTTGCTGGAACCGATCATACTTTGGGGCTGCGGACTAAAGAATTGTCTGAACGCATCGGTCAGACGGCCACCTTCCCCACCGCTCCTTCTTTGACTGGCCGAAGCCTCAGCAACTTGTTGTCCAGGACCAGGAGTTTGTAACCTCCCAGTCTCTGGGAACGCGTTGCACAGACCTTTCTGCAAGGCCTCCCGGAGTTGTCTCATCCTCTGCTCCCTCTGCGACGGTAACATAAGGTCCGCAACCTTACCCTTGTACCGTGGATCAAGGAGAGTGGCCAGCCAGTAATGGTCCCTCTCCTTGATCCGAAGAATACGAGGATCCTTCCGCAGACTTTGCAGGATCAGGGAGGCCATGCAGCGTAGGTTTGCTGAGGCATTCGCTCCGGAGTCCTCTGGGTCACTAAGGACGACATGATCCGCAGCCACCTCCTCCCAGCCACGTACAAGTCCACTGGTTTCTTGGGACTGTAAATCATCCCTAAAAGACTGCTGCTGATGATGCTGAGTGCCAGCCTCCACCTCCATGCTGACACAATCCTCCTCCTCCTCCTCCTCCTCTTCCTGTGCGATGGGTGGGACAGAAGGAACACTGTCTGGGTAAAGGGGGCCTTGAGAGGCAAGGAAGTCCTCCTCTTCCTGCCTCTGTTCTGCCTCAAGTGCCCTGTCCATTATTCCACGCAGCGTGTGCTCCAACAGGTGGACAAGAGGTACAGTGTCACTGATGCATGCACTGTCACTGCTCACCATCCTCGTGGCCTCCTCAAATGGTGCCAGGACAGTGCATGCATCCCTGATCATGCCCCACTGGCGTGGAGAAAAAAAACCAAGCTCCCCTGACCCTGTCCTGGTGCCGTAGTCGCACAGGTACTCATTGATGGCCCTCTGCTGCGTGTGCAGCCGCTGCAGCATGGCCAACGTTGAGTTCCACCTGGTGGGCATGTCACATATAAGGCGGTTCTTGGGCAGGTTCAACTCCTTTTGCAGCTCAGCCAGGCGAGCACTGGCATTATAAGATCTGCGGAATTGCACACAGACTTTCCTGGCCTGCCTCAGGACATCCTGTAAGCCCGGGTACCTGCCCAAGAAGCGCTGCACCACCAGGTTAAGGACGTGAGCCACACAGGGCACATGGGTCAGTTGTCCCTGTCGGAGGGCGGAGAGGAGGTTGGTGCCATTGTCGCAAACCACCATTCCTGGCTTAAGCTGGCGTGGCGTCAACCACCTCTCGGCCTGACCCTGCAGAGCAGACAGGACCTCTGCCCCAGTGTGGCTTCTGTCCCCCAAACACACCAGCGCAAGCACGGCATGGCATCTTTTTGCCTGCGTACTTGCGTAGCCCCTTGAACGCCTACGGAGCACCGCTGGTTCCGAGGACAAACCACAGGAAGAGGCCATGGAGGAAGAAGAAGAGGAGGGGGTGGAGGAGAGAGGTGTGTCACAACCAGTAGTAGCATTTTGGAGGCGTGGCGGTGGAACAACCTCCAACACTACTGCACCTTGTCCTGCATCCTTCCCAGCTGCCAAAAGAGTGACCCAATGGGCCGTGAAAGAAAGGTAACGTCCCTGTCCATGCCTGCTGGACCATGAGTCAGCGGCAATATGCACCTTACCGCTGACCGCCCTGTCCAGCGAGGCCAAGACATTGCCTTCCACATGCCGGTAGAGAGCCGGAATAGCCTTCCGTGAGAAAAAGTGGCGTTTGGGAACCTGCCACTGAGGAACCGCACATTGCACAAACTCACGGAAGGGGGCCGAGTCTACCAACTGAAAAGGCAGCAGTTGAAGCGCTAGCAATTTAGCCAAGCTAGCATTCAACCGCTGGGCATGTGGATGGCTGGGAGTGAACTTCTTTCGACGGTCCAGCAGCTGGGGCAGGGAAATTTGCCTGCTAGAATCGGACGCCGGTGTACTGCTAGCAGAGTGGCCGCAAGTACTTGGCTGTGACACACCTAATTCTACACCTTCATTCCTCTCAGTGCATGTTTCAGAGAGGACTGAAGTTATAGTGGGGTTGGAGATCCCAGCTGATGCGGTGCAAGGAGAGGTCCGCTTTGTTCTTTGGTGTGGGTCTTTGAGGTAGGCTTGCCAACGAGCTGCATGGCAGGTCAACATATGTCTGGTCAGGCATGTGGTACCCAAGCGGCTGATGTTTTGGCCACGCGATATACGCTTGAGACATATGTTGCAAACAGCAGCTGTGCGATCTGATGCACTAGCCTCAAAAAAGGCCCACACCAAAGAACTTTTTGAATGACGGGCAGAGGCAGCGCCCTGCACAGGCGGAGCTCTGCGGTGTGATTCCGTCGGTGTACTGTCCTTACGCTGGCCACCAAAGGGCATCCTGCCTCGTTGGAGATGTGCCTCCTCCTCATCCTCCTCCTCCTCCTCTCTCCTATTAGGCACCCACGTGGAGTCAGTGACCTCATCATCCCCTCCCTCCTCATCACTGGAGCCAATCTGGCAGTATGCTGCAGCTGCTGGAACATGACTGCCAGATTGGTGTCCTTCTTGAGCATCCCCTCTGTCTGCTCTCACGCTACTGCCTTCCTGTAGCTGGGTTTCATCATCAGACCCTTCGAAACGCTGGGCATCCTCCTGGAGCATGTACCCAACACTGTGCTCAAACAGTTCGGGGGACTCCTCAGGAGGAGGACATGGTGGGTCTAGGGAAGGAGTGACTGATGATGAGTCTGACATTGATACCAGGGAAGAGGAGGCTTTGGCAGCTGCTTTGCCAGTACCCTGAGCCTGGGTGAGAGAGGATGAGGAGGAGGAGGAGGGCTTGGTCATCCACTCTACCAAGTCTTCGGCATGATGTGGCTCAACATGTCCAGCTGCCGAAAAGAAGGACAAGCGTGTCCCATGGCCATGTGCTGATGACAATGCACCGCGTCCACGACCAGCACTGTTGCCCCCAGACACAGAGCCTGCTTGCCCTCTTTTATTGCCTCCTGACTGTCTGCCTCTCCTTGTTTGCCTTCCAGACATTCTAATAGATGGCCTGCAGGGAGATGGGAAAAAAGCAATAAGGGCTACCTTCAGGTGTCCTTCTCTGTCCCTTTACTTAAGGATTTCTAAATATGGTTGAGGATGATTGCTTTTGCACAGAATAGCACAACGACAATTTCCCTGACTGTCCAAAAAACAAGGATTTCAAAGATGGTTGATGAGGAATGCTTTAGCACACTATAGCACAAGGAGAATTTCCCTCACTGTCCTTCCCTGTCCCTAGAAACAAGGATTATCACAGTGAAAGAAACTGACACTCTTCCTACCTATAGTTTTCTGTCCCTAGAAAAAATGTTTTTTTAAAGCACACTATAGCACAAGGAGAATTTCCCTCACTGTCCTTCCCTGTCCCTAGAAACAAGGATTATCACAGTGAAAGAAACTGACACTCTTCCTACCTATAGTTTTCTGTCCCTAGAAAATTTTTTTTTTTAAAGCACACTATAGCACAAGGAGAATTTCCCTCACTTTCCTTCCCTGTCCCTAGAAACAAGGATTATCACAGTGAAAGAAACTGACACTCTTCCTACCTATAGTTTTCTGTCCCTAGAAAAAATGTTTTTTTAAAGCACACTATAGCACAAGGAGAATTTCCCTCACTGTCCTTCCCTGTCCCTAGAAACAAGGATTATCACAGTGAAAGAAACTGACACTCTTCCTACCTATAGTTTTCTGTCCCTAGAAAAAATGTTTTTTTAAAGCACACTATAGCACAAGGAGAATTTCCCTCACTGTCCTTCCCTGTCCCTAGAAACAAGGATTATCACAGTGAAAGAAACTGACACTCTTCCTACCTATAGTTTTCTGTCCCTAGAAAAAATGTTTTTTTAAAGCACACTATAGCACAAGGAGAATTTCCCTCACTGTCCTTCCCTGTCCCTAGAAACAAGGATTATCACAGTGAAAGAAACTGACACTCTTCCTACCTATAGTTTTCTGTCCCTAGAAAAAATGTTTTTTTAAAGCACACTATAGCACAAGGAGAATTTCCCTCACTGTCCTTCCCTGTCCCTAGAAACAAGGATTATCACAGTGAAAGAAACTGACACTCTTCCTACCTATATTTTTCTGTCCCTAGAAAAAATGTTTTTTTAAAGCACACTATAGCACAAGGAGAATTTCCCTCACTGTCCTTCCCTGTCCCTAGAAACAAGGATTATCACAGTGAAAGAAACTGACACTCTTCCTACCTATAGTTTTCTGTCCCTAGAAAAAATGTTTTTTTAAAGCACACTATAGCACAAGGAGAATTTCCCTCACTGTCCTTCCCTGTCCCTAGAAACAAGGATTATCACAGTGAAAGAAACTGACACTCTTCCTACCTATAGTTTTCTGTCCCTAGAAAAAATGTTTTTTTAAAGCACACTATAGCACAAGGAGAATTTCCCTCACTGTCCTTCCCTGTCCCTAGAAACAAGGATTATCACAGTGAAAGAAACTGACACTCTTCCTACCTATAGTTTTCTGTCCCTAGAAAAAATGTTTTTTTAAAGCACACTATAGCACAAGGAGAATTCCCTCACTGTCCTTCCCTGTCCCTAGAAACAAGGATTTGCACAGTAAAACACACTGACACTCTCCCTACCTATCCTTCTCTTTCCCTAAACTAAAGGAATCCAGGTTAAGCAAGAAAAAATAAATGTCACTGTCCCTGCCTATGCTTCTCTTTCCCTGCTCCGGAACACACTACACTAGGCCGCCGTGCTGGCGGCCTTTTATAGTGTGGGGCGTGTACTAAACACCCTCAGCAATAATTGGCCACAGGCATCCTGCCTGTGGCCAATCATTGCTCTCCTCGCTGCCGGCGCTGTGATTGGCCAAGCATGCGGGGTCACAGTGCATGCTTGGCCAATCACAGCGCCTGGATGACACTGCGATGGCGTAGTGCATTGTGGGCCATTCGCGTCACTCGAATTTGGCGCGAACGGCCCAAATCGTTCGATCTTCGTCGAACGATCGAACAGCCGATGTTCGAGTCGAACGTATGTTCGACTCGAACACGAAGCTCATCCCTAGCTTTAACCCAAGTACATACACTGTATTTAGGTATTTTTATGGAACATAATCTTAGACATAATTCTCCAAAGCACTAACTGCTTAGACTGTTATTTGGTTAAACTTAAATAGCATTATGATTATTCCTATATAAATCCAAATATATGCCACTGAATGTGAGTAATTGGTAAAGTGACATGTTCCCTGGATCATTTCCTTATTGGTTGCTTTCTCTGCTATGGGAATCCCTGTCTTAAACACATTTCCACCCTAAGCCTGCCCAAACTTCCAAAGCTCTGATGAATATTTTCTGCTGCCCACCCATCTGTTAATGTGTTGTTGCTTTGCGACTTTTTGCCGTGATGTCAGCTCGCAAACTGTTCCCATCTTAAATAGCACCTAGTTACAAACGCAACCTCCCCTAAAACATTGAATTAAATGTTTGTGTAGTCCCTAATTATTTTGGAGTGTGACAGAAGCCAGCACCCATAAAATATGTTGACACAAAAGGAGATGTTAAAAAAAAATAAGAAAAGCTAAACCCGCGGCTTAAGCCAGGCCAGGCTTCTGATGTAATGTGCTCAACACCTGACAGATTGTTGGCTACAGTCAGAGCTGGGTCTGTTCAGATGACAGGATGGCTGGCAAATCTTAACAGTGCTAGCAGGATGTACTAATATTTACAGGAAAAGACGGTCTCTGGCTTTGCTGAAATAACATCACTTTCCTAGTTTGACTTGCTTCTGCATGGCAGACTTTAACAAACAGCTACCAGGGGAGGAGAGAAACGATCGAGCTTTCATCAAACACTAATGTTTGCCTTCAGTTTTGGGGAAAAGTCAAAATCATATTAAACAGGCTTAAGAAGGCAAAGTGAAAAAATAATGACATCATTCTGATGGAATATTCTGATGAAACACTACATACAAAATTAGTTAAAGGATTAGAAAAAATAAAATATAAAAGGGAAAAACCCTTTTCTTCCTAAATAGCAATTTTTAACAAGTGTATTTTTAAGAGCTTAACAAGTGAAACCTGTTAAGTGGTTTATTTAACTCCACTAAGTTATCAGTTGACAAGGTTTTATGGGAAAGCCCAGCAAACAGAAAGAACGTGTTAAAAGTAATTTGACAGATGAAATTTAGTTTTGAGGGAGTAGACCTAGAATGGTAAAAGATTTCATATGATTTTAATATATTTTTGGCTTTCAGACTAACCACTGGATTTAGTAAACTAATCCAACGTGTTAAAGTAGACTTAACAGGCTGCTAATGCTTTGGAGTGTTGGCACACCAGTGCACTGGTTCTTGCTTCTTTTGTGCCTGTTGCAATTCCCTGTGTTTCCCTATCCAATAGCAAACATTCTAGGCTTTCTGCCACAGCCAATAAGAGATCATTCTCTGACTCTTGGCAAATATGGCAAAAAGTAGGAGAGCGCTAGATTGATGCATTTCAAGGGTTCTAAGGGCCCCCTTAAAATGGCTTGAAAATGCTGGATGGAGTATGGTCTTAGTCCGGGTTCACATATATGCAGCCGCGGGTTCGTGCCTGGGGTCCAGTGTGTGTTTGTTCACAAGTTCAGATGTGATTCAGGTCAACATTTTTGCCTGAATTCGCACCTGAACCGGACCCAAACATGCACAGGAACAAGCAACCGTTTGCAATCTGCTCCGTGGCTGCCCCGGACCTGTGTGAACCAGCTCCATTAAGAGACGGTCACACTCGCATGTCATGTGAATTGGATGTGAGGAAACCCGCATCCAGTTTGCACATATTTGAACCCAGCGTAAGCGGTATAGATATGTTTTTCCATCAATCCAGCCCTGATGAAAGGGCCCATTGGATCCATAGAAACACAGTGGCTTTTTTACAATGCACATTTTAAAAATACAATTTATTTTGGACACAAATAATCTTTTTGGTGCTATTCACCTGATATTTTTTTGCATATTTGAGACAAAGCCCCCATTCTTCTGCAGTACACCACACCCCCCTTTCTTTCTTAGAAAATATATTATCTCACATATGGTGTATTTACAAATCAGCTTTGATATTCATCAGTATCTCAGTAAATGTATAACCACTGTCGATTTTAATGCTACACTGTCCCGTGACCTGGACAGGCCTTCCCCCCAATCCAATTTTAATTCTGATCTCGGAACTTGGGCTCAGGCTACGGAGTTCCAGGAGGCATGGAGGTGGCTTCATCCCCATGATAGAACATACTCATGCTTTTCGACCACATTTCGAACCTCCTCCCGCATTGATCTGGCTTTTGCCAATTCCACCATGCTGGCTAACATTCAAGAGGCATGTTACCTTCCCTCTGGCCTCTCTGACCATCACCCACTTAAATTGACCATTAGGACCACCAGGTCGTGGAACAATACCCTTTGGAGGTTACAACCCCATTGGATCAACAACGATGCTGTGCATGACAGAGTTCTCTCTCCCCTGGGGGAATATTGGGCACACAATGCGGGGTCGGCTTCTCTGGAGATGACCTGGGATGCCTCCAAGGCTCACAGCAGGGGTCAGTATATCTCGGCTGTGGCGGCGGTAAAGGCGGAACTGGGAGACAGGGTATCTGACCTGCAGCGTAGGGTGGACGAGGCACTGAATCAGTATTCAGCCTCGCTAACGGTCTCCAATTTTGAGCACCTTTCATCGCTTAGGCGAGAACTACATCTCCATGTTTCAGATACCACTAGGCTTGGTATACAAAGTAGCAGACAGGAATACTTTGAACATGGAGACAAAAATAGTAAACTGCTAGCACTGCTAACGCAGCAGGACAGGCCCTCAGCGGTTATACCGGAGATCCTCACGACAGATGGCACTTTAGTCACCTCTCAGGAGGATATTCTGGCTGCGTTCACCACATTTTACACCTCTTTGTATGTCTCTTCACTTCCTGACGGTTTTGACCCTACACCTATGATCTCCCTACTGGACACGCTAGCCCTGGAATGGCTCTCTGACACGGAGAGGCAACTCCTTGTCTCGGAGATCACTCCAGAAGAGGTCACACTGGCCATTAAGTCTTTTCCGGCAGGTAAAACCCCAGGGCCGGACGGCCTGCCCATTGAGTACTATAGGGCCCACGCAGAATTGCTCGCCCCCAAACTAGCTCAGATGTTTCAAGCTTGCTTGAACCAAGACTCCTTACCGCCCTCTATGAGGGAAGCCCACGTAGTTCTCATTCCAAAGCCTAATAGGGACCCTAAGTTATGCGCCTCCTACAGGCCAATTGCACTTCTCAACTGTGACCTTAAAATCTTGACCAAGTTATTGGCCACTCGACTTAACGTAGTAATAAAATCCCTGATCGACTCTGACCAAACGGGCTTTATGCCCGGTAGATCTACAGACATTAACATACGCAGATTATTCACTAATATTCATGCCCCCCATACTAACCAAGGTACTAGAACCATTGCCACCTTAGATATAGAGAAGGCATTCGACACAGTGGAATGGGTCTATCTGTGGGAGGTGCTTAGAAGAATGGGGTTCCCGTTAAAATTCATAGATTGGATACGAACACTTTACACTGGTCCCACGGCATGCATTAAGCTGAATGGCTCCCTGTCTCCTCCGTTCCCCCTGCATAGGGGCACCAGACAGGGATGCCCTCTCTCCCTGGCTCTATTCGCCCTGGCCGTGGAGCCTATTGCTGAAGCCCTTAGGAGCTCGGCCGAGGTCCGTGGTCTTAGGGTGGGCTGGCTGGAGGAGAGAGTGGCTCTCTACGCGGACGATATGCTCCTGTTCTTGAATGACGCTGGTGACTCTCTGCGGGGCGCACTTGGTATCATGGATGCCTTTGCCGCCTTCACGAGGCTGAGAGTGAACTGGCACAAGTCGCAGTTGTTTCCAGTGGATGCGGGGGCCAGGTCCTACTCACCCTCCTCTCTCCCGCTTCAATGGGTTGAGCAGTTCACCTACTTTGGAATTGTTGTCTCAAGAGAGAGTGGGGATTTTGTGCGGCTCAATCTCGACCCTGTCTTGGTAGCCATTAAAGCCAAACTTAAGGCGTGGAGTAATCTCCTACTTTCTCTCATTGGGCGTATTAACTTGCTCAAGATGAAAGTCCTCCCCAAACTTACATACATTTTTCGGAACTCCCCTCACTGGCTGACTAAAGTTTTCTTTAATTCCCTCAGGCAACTCTTTCTCTCCTTTATTTGGGGGTCCAGGCCACCTAGATTCAAATATTCCACCTTGACCAGGCCTGTGGACAGTGGAGGCTTGGCCCTCCCTGATTGTTACAAGTATTATTTGGCCACTCAGCTTGTGACCGCCCATTGGTGGCTACAACCGGACCTGACCAACTCTGAAACGGTGCTGGAGGCAGCCATAGTGGGGTCCTTGGAGGCACTGGAGGGGCTGCTATTCAGGGGGCCTAAAACGCCCCACAATCTAACCCCTTCGATGCGTACCACTATGCGGGCATGGAAGGCGGGTGAGGCGCTGAGGGCACCCCAGCCGAACTCTTGGTCTCCTCACACCCCCCTGTGTCTGAATCCTAACCTATCGCAATTCCACACTATCCCAGATCCGCAGGCCTGGGCCAAATACAAAATACTGACCCTCAAACATATCATCACCAACGGAGATCTCACCCCCTTTCACACTTTATGCGCCAAATTTAACGTGCCTGAACAAGCCCATTTTAGATATCTCCAAATTGCACATGCCTACAGGTGCCAATTTTTGAGCAGGCCAGTTGAACTGGCATACTCCGAGCTAGAATCTACCATCCGGGTGAAAGACCTGGAGAAGCCCGCGTCTCAGATCTATGGATCCCTGCTGGTTGCTGCTATCCCCGAGCTGTCTTCCCTCCGCAGGAAATGGGTGGAGGACATACCGGGGCTGGACGAAGACGACTGGAGGGAGGTTTGGGACTTTCCCTTCTCCCCCCTGGTCTCAGCGAGGGATAAATTAGTCCAATATAAAATTATACACAGAGCTCACTACACACCTCACAGGCTACACCAGATGTCGCCGGAGCATTCTCCGGAGTGCTGGCGTTGCTCCTACCAACCAGGGGGTTTCTTCCACATTTTCTGGGCTTGCCCAGCAATCGTACCTTATTGGAATGAAGTGCTACAGGTGATCACTAAGGCCACTGGGACTTGCGTCCCATATGAGCCTATATACTGTTCTCTAGGACTAGTTGACCAACTGCCAATGATCAGAGCCAGGAAAACACTCATATCCCTGCTAATATACTATGCGCGCAAAGCCATTACGATGAACTGGAAACAACCGTCTCCCCCCTCTGTTAAATTCTGGAAAAGCTTAGTTAATGCCAGTTTGCCCCTATATAAAGCCACTTACTCGTCCAGAGGTTGTCTGCACAAATTTGAAAAGGTGTGGAGTTGTTGGCTAGATGACAGAGCACGGCAAGTGATACAGTGACCAATGCCTAGACTTGTAATGTATCATTAGATTATCACTTTATTAACCCAAATAATTTTTTCAGGCTACCCTCCTCTATTGATATCACTTTGAGCATGACTTATCTTGAATGGACCCTCTCCCCAAGTTTGGGGTTATAATGTAAGTTAAGTTAAAGTGTATGTGTTATTTGTTGCCCTGTAGCGGTATGTTGCCGAACAGGGTAACGGCCCCTACGTGGGCAGATGTTGTGCCTATGTGTGAGCAACATGTGTGTGTCTATAAAACTTCAATAAAAAGATTTTACAAAAAATGTATAACCACTGTCTGCAGAAACCTGAATCTTCCAACTTATATCTTTTCTGCAATAAAAAACCCGCCTATTCACAATCTTCTACTGAATATACACTGAGCTGTGGATGGACAGCTCAGCATACATTCTCAACAAAGTGTTATGCCCCATACACACGATCGTTTTTCTTGACATTTTTTTTCTTGCCGTTTTTCACGTAGTTTTTTTTCATGTTTCCTCTCAAGCCTGTCTTGCGTACACACGATCATTTTAAAAAACGATCAAGCAAAGCGCAGTGACGTATACCACGTACGACGGCACTATAAAGGGGAAGTTCCGCTCGAATGGCGCCACCCTTCATGTTAGTAAAGTTTGTTGAGCAACAATTCGCGCTTTTAAGCCTCGTGCTTTTCAGTCCGTTACTGCGTGACGAATGTGCTATCTCCATTACGAACGCTAGTTTTACCAGAACGAGCGCTCCCGTCTCATACTTGATTCTGAGCATGCGCGTTTTTTTTCATGTCGTTAAAGCATACACACTATCGTTTTTCACGTCGTTAAAAAAAAACGACATGAAAAACGACGTGAAAAAAGAGAGCATGTTCAAAATTTTTAATGGCCGTTTTTCACGTCGTTAAAAATGCTCTGGAGCATACACACGATCATTTTTAATGGCCATTTTTAAAAATGGCATTTTTAACGGCATGAAAAACGATTGTGTGTATGGGGCATTAGTCTGCCATGATGAATCATTCTTATGAGCAAGAGGCTGAAAACCTGACACCTAGAAGAAGCTTTATGCCGTGTACACACGATCGGTTTAACCAATGAAAACAGTCCGATGGACTTTTCCCATCCGACAAACCGATCGTGTATGGGCCCCATCTGTCTTTTTTCCATCGGTGAGAAAAAATAGAACATGTTTTAAATTTATTCCATGGGGAAAAAAACGATAGCAAATTCCGATCGTCTGTGTGGAACGCCATCGGACAAAAACCCAAGCATGCTCAGAATCAAGTCGACGCATGCTCAGAAGCATTGAACTTAATTTTTCTCGGCTTGTCGGAGTGTTTTACGTCACGGCGTTTGGGACGGTCGGATTTTTGACTGATGGTGTGTAGGGAAGACTGATGGAAGTCAGCTTTATCGGATTTCCGATGGAAAAATCCATCGGATTAGAATTCATAGGAAATCCGATCGTGTGTACAAGGCTTTAGAAGAATATATCAGAGGCCTGCAGTGAGAAGTCCAACCATCGTATCACTGGAACAGAGTTGAGTATTCTGTGGACTTTCATTCTGCTTTAACAGGCTAAACTATTCAATAGAAATGACAGTTAGAGGGTTGGGACAAACCATTTAACACTGACCGGGGTACTTACAATGGTTACCTTTGATTAATTTACATAAAACCATTATCCCTTAATAGACATGTGCAATTTGTTTAGTTACAAATTCGTTATTCGTCAAAATTCGTTATATTCGTTAATTCGTAAACATACGAATGAACGAACGGTTTATTAAAATTACCAACGAAAAACGAATTATCAAAAAGAACGAATATGGAAAACAACGAAAATACGAAATTATTAAATTAGAAACAGCGGAAATACGAAAGAGTGAAAAAACTAAAACATAGAAACAACGAAAATACCGAACACAGATTCAAAATAACGAAAATCAAAATGAACGAAAACTAAATTACGAATATTCGGAAAACGGAAATCAAAACAACGAATTCGTTAGTTCTGAAATATTTTTGGACGTTGGGCAATAAGCTTGTCCCTTCCCCTGAAGAGGTTGTCCCTTCCCTCAATGAGCTTGTTTCTTATTCCCTTGTGTGTTTTTCTGTGTTAGACTGCAGTGCATTCCATCCAGAGTCCAGATAGTGTGTGGTTGGGTAGGTGGCACTGTTTTGTGAGTTAAGTTGTGACTTGTGAGAGAGAAATTCTTTGTTTCTTAAGCATACTCTGTCTAGATTCTAGTTTCTATATTACGAATTATGCCCCAATTATGAATCTACGAAAACAATGATACGAAAGTACGAATAAATGAGCCGGTCAATCTCACGAAAGTACGAATTACAAAATTATGACAAGTAATGTTTCGAATAAACAGAAAATTTATTCTAACGAAAGTACGAATGTAATTAAATCTACAAAAGTACAATTTTCCAGTCAACGTGAATTAGACACGGAAATACGAATCATTGCAAATCAACGAAAATATAGTTCTTACGAAAATACGAACGCGGCGGAATATAAAATATAACGAAAAATACCAATTTCGAATCAACGAAAATTAGACTAACGGAAAAACGAATCAACAGAAAAATAACCCTTACGGAAATACGAAAGAGTCCGAATACGATAACCCACGTCTTACGAAATTACGAATCGTTACGAATCAACGGAAACTAACAGAAACTAAACCAAACTAAACAAATTTTTATGTTGTGCACATGTCTATCCCTTAAACTCTCACCTAGGGTTTAAATGTAATTTTAGTCAAGTCCATCTTAATTTGCTAGTGTATCTAACACTACCCTTTACACAGGCTGACAATGCTGCTGTCCAAGGATGTTTCCAGTGGAGTGGAGCCACCCTAAAGGGACTTTCACACGGAGGCTCTGGCCACGTTAGCAGTAAAGTGCTGCTAATTTTTGCGGTGCTTTATCGTCGTTTTAGCAGCGCTATTCTGCTGCTAGCGGGGTGCTTTTAACCCCCAGTAGGGTCCGAAAAAAGGGTTAAAAGCGCCGGAATAGCGCCACAGCCGATTCACTTTGCAGGCGCTTCAGCAGCACTGGCCGTTGATTTAAATGGCAGGAGCAGTTTAGGAGCGCTAAATACAGCACTCCCACACCGCTCGAAAGATGCTGCTTGCAGGACTTTTTTTCCTGTCCTGCAAGCGCACCGCTCCAGTGTGAAAGCACTCGGCTTTCACACTGGGGCTGCAGAAGAGGCAGTTTACAGGCGCTTTTCAGATGCTATTTTTAGCACAAAAGCGCCTGTAAAATGCCTCAGTGTGAAAGTAGCCTAAGACAGGAAATGTGTTACTAGCCAGATCACCAGGTGAAAGCAAAGGGAAAATAAAGCCCAGAAGGACAACACTAATGCAACCATTACATAAGGATTGGTGAGCTTAAATATATATTTTTTTTCGTTTTCTTAACCACTTCAATACAGGGCATTTTCACTCCCTTCCTGCCCAGGCCAATTTTGAGTTTTCAGCACTGTCGCAATTTGAATGACAATTGTGCGGTCATGCAATGGTGTACCCAAATTAATTTTTATAATTTTTTCCCCCACAAATATAACTTTCTTTTGGTGGTATTTGATCACCTCTGCGGTTTTTATTTCTTGCGCTATAAACAAAAGAAGAGTGACAAGTTTGAAAAAAGAACACAATGTTTTTTACTTTTTGCTATAATAAATATACAATTTAAAAAAAATAAAAAAATTCCCTCAGTTTAGGCAGATATGTATTCTTCTACATATTTTTTGGTAAAAAAAAAAATCGCAATAAGCGTATATTGATTGCTTTGCGCAAAAATTATAGCGTCTACAAAATAGGTAATAGATTTATGGCATTTTTATTATTTATTTATTTTTTAACAGTAATGGCGGCGATCTGCGATTTTTATCGTGACTGTGACATTGCAGCGAACATATCGGACACTTTTGACGCTATTTTGGGACCATTCAGATTTATACAGCGATCAGTGGTATAAAAATGCACTGATTACTGTATAAATGTCACTGGCAGTGAAGGAGTTAACACTAGGGGGCGATCAAGGGGTTAAATGTGTTACCTAGGGAGTGATTCTAACTGTAGGGGGAGGGAACTCAGAAGGGGAGAGGCGACCAATCGTGTGTTCACAGTACAGAGGAACACCGATCAGTCTCCTCTCCCCTGACAGGACGTGGATCTGTGTGTTTACACACACAGATCCACATCCCTGCTCTGTTACAGGCAATCGCGGGTGCCCAGCGGATATCGTGGCCCCTGGACAGCCGGGAAGCCGAGGACGTCATATGACGCCCGCCCAGGATGGGAGATCCCTCCTGCGGACGTCATTTGACTATAGGCGGGAAGGAAGTGGTTAAAGTGTCATTAAACCCACATCATTAAAAACTATTAATAAATTCTGTATTACATGCTGTTCAAACCTTGTTAATATCAATGTTCTCTATAAGCGCTGTGCAAACTGCTGGCGCTATATAAATCCTATATAATAATAATAATAATCTCCCCCTTCTGCCCATGCCCTGCATACAGTTGGGGATTTTACAGAGCAGTGTTGGCAGCTAGTGCACATGCTCAGTTTTCAGTAAGTTTCTATGCTGAGCATTTCCTCCCTATCACATCTGAGCAGCCCATGTGACTATACATTCACACATATGGACATTTACACTCTGGTAAATGGCAGCCCACTCCCTCCCTCTCCCTTCATGTCCAGTAACCAGCTATACACAATGGGGGTGGGATATTACATCTTGATTGATGGAGGCTTCATCTCCCTGTTATTCTAAGGCACAGGCTGGAGGGGGTGTGACACAACCTGTGACTGGCAGAAATCGGCCCACACCATGTTATTTGCAAAAAATATTAAATATTTAATTCCAAATATATAATTGTATTACAGGTTAAAACAGTTTATTGATATTAATTATTTATTTTTTAGGCTGTGTTTTTTTTTTTTTTTTAACACGTAGACCAATAGCAGAGGACTAGAAGCTCCTCCTGCCACTTTTTAATTGCAGACAGGCTGGGAAAGATCAAAGTAATGTGACAGCTGTATATTCATTAGGAAAAAAGGTACTTAGATTTTTTTTTTTATTACATCATCAACATACATAAAGAGATGTGATAATGTAAATTATACAGTGTGTGTTTCGTATCACTTTAATGTATGTGTCCTATGCATTATCTCCTCCCTCTGTGTATGACCTGCACAATAATGATGCACAGTGTCTGGTTCATTTTTATCATCCTTAGCCCAGGTTCACACTGGGGCTGCGGGAGTGAAGCCGTGCGAGTTCAGCTGAACTCGCACGATTTCACTCCTGCCTGTCAGTCCCGATTTCAGCTCGACTACAGAGACATCTGACACAGATGTCAATGTAAATCGCGGCTGAAATCGCAAAAAGTAGTACAGAAACTACTTTTTGAAATCGGTGCAGCGCCGCAGATGTGGCATCGCACCGATTAGGACGGTGCTATTGCCCGCAATTTGCGGCAAATTTTGCCGATTTGACATGTCAAATCGCATGTCAAATCGCACCAGTGTGAACCAGGGCTTAGAGAAAGACTTTCCAAACACTTTGCCCTGGTTCACACTGGTCCGATTTGACATGCGATTTGACATGTCAAATCGCATGTCAAATCTGCAATATTTGCTGCAAATTGCGGACAATGGCACTGTCCTAATCGGTGCAATGCCACATCTGCGGCGCTGCACCGATTTCAAAAAGTAATTTCTGTACTACTTTTTGCGATTTCGGCCGCGATTTACATTGACATCTGTGTCCGATGTCTTTGTAATCGCGGCTGAAATCGGGACTGCCAGCGAGAGTGAAATCGTGCGAGTTCAGCTGAACTCGCACGGCTTCACTCCCGCAGCCCAGTGTGAACATGGGCTATCACATGGATGGTGACGATCCCAGCGTGCTCCGGATTGAACTATCTCTCCCGAGGTGTATATACAGTATATAAAACATAAAGGCTCATATCGTGATACTGTATATAAAAAATGGTTTTTCCATTAGTTTGGAAGCCAATATGCTCTGGTAAGCAGCCATTCCTATTAATTGGTTTTGACTCACAGAAAAGTCTCGGGAAGTTGGCTTTCCTTTTACATGCATCTAAAAACATATTTTTCTTGGAATATATTACTTGGACACTGGATAGAATTTTTTACGTTTTTGTCTTCTTTTCATTTTTTTTATATTTTTTGTCCCTGTATGGACTCTCACTATGAACTATTATTCATATTATTAGCTTGTTTTTCTCATTTTACTGTATGGCAAATGTGTATATGATCAAGATCTGTCACTTTAAATTGAATATGCGCAATTGAAAGTTTTGCATGAAGGTTTTTTTTTGTTTGTCTTTAGTTTTTTTGTAAGTAATACCTGCATTTTGGCATGTTTGTCTGCCTTTTCCAATAAGGGGGGTGACGGGTTGAATTAAAATGCATGATAAAAGACATGCATCTGGTGTGAATGCAGTTTTAAAGTGACTGTGTTTTAAAAAAAAAAAAACTTCTGACAAGTATAAAGTGCATGTACATACATGCAGCACCTGCAGTTCTCACAAGTATTAATGAATTACAAGCTGTTCTGAAGGAAAAAACCTGGGAATTTCAAATGTCTGCTTCCTACCACCTACCGCACATTTCTATTGGGCCATTACTTTGTTAAGCTGCCCCACTGGCCAATGACAATTTGCATAAGGTAGGGTGATGTGGGAAAGCTTCAACTGTACAAGAAGTTCATGTAGATTTGCCCGAATAGAATGGCTCAGGAGAGTCGGTGTAATGGCAGGGACTGCGGTCTCTTGCAGGAATGTGTACCTTTATTGGCAAGCATTTTATTCTTATTTATAATAAAGTATTCCAGCAGGCAGAACTGGACCTCCTCATAAAGGATGTGGCAGCATTGTAGACATTAAAACACATCTCCAGGTAAAAATAAAGAAACCCGCAATCCTTGGGAAGAGTCCATGTCATCAGGGAACAATGTGATAACCTAAAAAAGGATCTTCCTACACTGCAATCCAAAAGAAAGAAGACTCAAAACCTGACCTACCATGTCACCATGCTTAAATAGGGAATTATTTTAGGTACCCTAGATTATTTACAGCTTGCTATATTTCACTTTTTGGGGGTACTGGGCAAATGATAGGAAAAAAATCAGTTTGTTTGTCCTTATTAGAAGTGAAATTGAGTCAGCAGGAACAAGTCTCCATTCTGTCAAGCTTTCTATCCAGAACAAGAAAGGTTATGAGCACTTTTGATGTCTATATCCTTGCTAATAATTTTAATGTTGAATTACCCAACTGATTTGTCTTAAGTGATTATTCCATCTAGAACAGGCTGAATTATATTACAATTTTCAGAACCAGCTGCAGTACAAATGATACCTCTCATAGGAAATGATAATATGACTGTCTTTGCAAATGTCCTAGACTTAAGGTTAATGTTTCAAAATCATAAATGCAACATTTTCTGATACAATAACAAGGATAATCTTTGTTAAAGGGGAGTTCCAGCCTTTTTTATGTTTATTAAAAGTCGGCAGCAACAAAAAGTGTAGCTGCTGGCTTTTAATAAACAGACACTTACCTGCTCCACTGTCCAGCGATGCGGCCACCCGGAGCTTCGCTCCTCTCCCCCCCTCTCCGCCGGCGCCTCCATTCATAGTGTGGGCACCCGGCCGTGACAGCTTTCGGCTTCAGGGCCGGGCACTCACTGCGCATGCGCGAGCCACGCTGCGCTCTAGGAGTGGACAGGCAATCGCCTGGGTACTGTCACCTGTCCCAGGTGATCGCCTACAGGGAGGGGCCACCTAAGGCGATATGACGTGTCGCCTAAGCGGTCCCTGGCTGGAAGTAGGAAGTGGGACAGGAAGTCCCACTCCTAACAAAGCCCCCACTCCCCCCCCCCCAAAAAAATTACTTGCCAAATGTGGCATGTAAGGGGGCGAGGAGTGGTTTAAGCGGAAGTTCCACTTTTGGGTGTAACTCCGCTTTACGATAAGAATGCAAAGAGGCCAAATTGTGTTTTTTAACAAAACATAGTCAATTCCAGTTGACACTTGGTTAAGTTTTATTGCTTTTTTAAGAGGAGCATTCTTTAATATGTTTAAAAGGTCAACTCCACCCAAACTTAATGAATTCACTTGTAGACTTCTTCCATGTCTAGGTGACATGAGTGGATAAATACCTCCACTATTTTTCCAAATTACATCTGTCTCAGAAATGACAACCCAAATGTTTATGGTCCCCTTGTGGAATTCCAGCAATGCAAAAAGAAACAAATGGAAAATTGCTTGAAAGTGAATCTTCCTTATGGCCTTTTGGGAAAATATGGGGACACAAACTACTGACTGAAATGCATGGCATTCTGGTCTCTTACACAAAGCTATTAATAGTATGTCTGTTATTAAAGGTAAAATTCAAAAGCTCTAAAGAGGAGGAGAAGATGTTCCCCAAAAAGCATTGGTTATTGACTTTCAATAAAATGTTTACGCTTTTTCTACATCTGATCATCCAAATGATCCATTCCATTGGCCACCCATTATCTCTTGTGCTTTTTGCATCCTAGGCTCTCCAGTTTTTGAGCTACAGGTCCAGCAGATACCAGTGTCACAAGGAGATGCTAATTAACCACATTTACTTTACAAGTTAAAAACATCAGACATCAAAACGTTGCTCAGATCCAACACCATTCCCAACCTGACTTGCCTATTATAACAGAGCCACACACGCCCTTACAGAATTGGCAGTCCCACTGCTGCATCTTACTGGGCACAAGAAATAATAGATGAGTTTGGGAAGATGCTAAAGTGCAGGGCATTGTCATCTTACGTCCGGCCTATAGATTTGTCCTGATTGGACAAGCTATGTAGGAGGACAGAGGCCCACATGTTGGCCCTGCCCCTATAAATACTTCAGTCTCTGTACTAACAAATCTAAAAAGGGGAGTGGGGGGATTTATACTGCTGTAAATATAGCATAGCTCAAACCAAAGAGCCATTTAAAGTAAAAGTCACACATTTGTGGAGTCGAAGGAGGGGAGAAAGTGAAGAGTATAAAAAGTGGCGAGTTTGAAGAGGAAAAACTGTGGACCTTGAGAGGCATCCTTCATTTTTGTGAAAACCATAAATTGGGGAATTTGAAGAACAGCATTACTTATTGTGAAAAAGGGTCAAACTTATAAATGATGTGTCAACCCTATATGCAAAGGGAAAATCCTGAAATGGAAAAAAGAAAAACAAATATTGAATAAAAATACAATTATGTTTACGAGCAAGAACAAGTAAGAAATAGATTTTTCCTAAAGTGGAATTCCAGCCATTTTTAATTTGGATAGAGTGGGGAAAAAATATATGGGTTTTTAATTACTGTGTCCGTGTTGGCAAAATTTACCTTCAGTTCCTGTTGTGTTTTTGGGACAGGATATTATAAAACATCTCCCAAAGAATGGCACAGACAGCTATAGCAACCTTGCCTTGTAAAGGTTCTATACCTTCTTCAATCAAATTTTATTCTATCATGTTGGCTGGAATTCCATATTACGAACAAATAGATACAACTTTCATTTAGCAGTTATCCCTATTCCATAAAAGAAAATTACAACAAAATGTAGCAATGCAAAAAACAAAACTCGTTATTTAAATCTAGACTGTTAAAACGAATTGCATGTAATGGTGATTGCAACACTATCAAATATAATTATGGTTACATTAAACCTAGGTTATATGCTTTTGTTACTTTACATGATCATGCCAATAAAAGCAAAAATGTGAGTCTAAAACATAGTAACAATGTAAATATAGAAATATGTAATAGAAGGTGCAGAATAACTGCAATCTCTTGACTTTTCAAAATTCTAGAATCTTCACATAAATCATAATCCTAGAATTTAGACCCAGTTTAACATGATTAACTGATGTCATTATGAAAAATGAAAACAGAATCTCTTGCTAAGACTTCTAAAGCACTATTCAAGCCTACCTGCAAATATACAGTATATTCTGTCAAGGTAAATCATGAAAGAATCTGTCTTTAAATTAAATAGACCAGGTAAATTGAACTTCGTAAACATGTTAACCTAAGCAAATCTGCTGGGCGGACATTTCCTACCTTCCCAGTGCATAATGAAGCCTTCCAGTGTATAGTCAACCTGTTCAGTGTATACTGAAAGCCCAAAAAGAGGTAAGAGCAAGGCAATGGACACAACTCTTCAGACAATTCCTGGAGTCTGATCACTCGGGGGGGGGGGCCTGGGACAAACTGGAGACACCCAGATTGGTAAATATGTGCATAATCGACCAAAGAAAGCCCAAACCAATGTCTTGAGAGACCAATGTTTTCAATGATTCTATTAGTAATGACGGTTTATTTTTAGGATTTCTGGAGATAGAGGTAGCAGAGGAACTGGCTCGGTTAAAGATTAATAAAGCGATGGGCCCTGATGGTATTCATCCCAGAGTTCTAAGAGTACTTCAAGATATAGTTGTGGGACCATTAACAAACCTTTTAATCATCTTCTAACAGGAGAAGTTCCCCATGACTGGCAGACAGCTAATATTATACCTATCCACAAGAAGGGCAGCAAGATAGAAGCTGGCAATTACTGCCCAGTGAGTTTAACATCAGTTGTAGTCAGGTTAATGGAATCACTCCTGAAAAGAAGGATAATTGGTCACCTAAAAATACACAACTTGCTGGACCCAAAGTAGTATGGCTTTACAGAAGGCAGATCATATCAGACTAATCTGAGTTTTTTGATTATATTACCAATGTTTTGGACCAGGGTGGTGTGGTGACATAGCATATGTTGATTCCAGCAAGGCATTTCATACAGTTCCACATAATGATCTAATACAAAAGTTATATAATCTAGGACTTAACCCTTGGGTGGTTTAGTGAATATGCAGTTGGCTTAAAGTGGTTGTAAACCCTTTACAACCACTTTTACCTACAAGTAAGCCTAGATTAAGGCTTACCTGTAGGTGCTCAAAATATCTCCTAAACCTCCACGGTTTAGGAGATATTTACAAAAGATACGGGCGCCAATGTCTACAGCGCATGCACCGTTGACAACGGCGCAGGCGCACTTTAGAAACCTTTAGAAACGGCGATCGTGCTGTTTCTAAAGGAGAGCATGTCATGACTAGCGGCTCCCACGTGCATGCGCGGGAGTGACATCATTGTGGCTCCGGCCAATCACAGCACCGGAGCCCCGATACCGGGAAGGAAGATGGACGCTTTGTGGAGCAGGGGACAGCGATGACATTGCAGGCTTCGGTTTCAGGTAAGTAACACATAATGGGCTACTATTTAAGGATAGATACCAGAGTGTGGTTGTAAATAGGGTTCCCTTAGAACAGAACAGAGAGTGGGGACATGATCTAAATTTAACTGGAGGGAAGTTCAAAACTAATTTTAGAAAGTATTATTTTACTGGAAGGGTAGTTGATGCTTGGAATAAACTTCCAGCAGAGGTAGTGAAGCAGTCAATGGTAAATGGCTTCAAACATGCTTCGGACTGTCACGTACCTTACTAGAGGCCGAAGTGCTGGGAGGGCTTCCCTTGCGACTAAGTGCAGAGCGCCCCCTGAAGGTGGCACAGGGAGTGCTATACCCAAAGAGGCAGGGGTTGCCAGCTGCGACAAGCTGAAGTGATGGAGAGATGTCCGCTGGGGATCAGCTGATGAGCAGGGTAGACCACCTGGCAGAGGTACCTCCGAAGTACCCGATGAGGCTGTGCAGCAGGGAGGACCAGAGGCGGAGTCAGGAGCCAAGCCGGAAGTCATACACAGGTAAGCAGGCAGAGGTAGAGTCACTGGAACAGGTCAAGCGACAAGTCGGGGTCATACACAGGATAAGCAGACAGAAGCAGGACACAGGAACAAGCCAAGGATCAAGCCGGGGTCATACACAGAGAAGACTGGTCAGGCAAGCCGGGTCGATAACGGTAATTCAAGATAGCAGGAACTGGCACTCAGGAACACACAGGAAGGCTGAAGATCATTGACTGCTGCAGCAGGCTTTAAATAGGCCACTGGGTGCCTAGTGTCACTCACGTATTGCGTGCATTCTGGCGCACACGCATGCGCATTGGAGAACGTAGGTTTCTGACAGTTCTTGCCCGTGTGCGTGCACGCATGCGCATAGCGTTTGTTGATCCGTGATTCTGCTGGACATGGAGAGACCTGCCAGTCCTTCTGCGGATAGTTCCCTGACACGGACAAACATAGATCTATACTCAGACAAATAAGTTAACAAAAAATAAAGAAAGAAAATTAAATAAAGAAAAACTTTAAAAAAAGAAAATGTAAAAAGGAACTACTCTGTCTTTTTCTGCCGTCACTTTTCTATGTTTCTATAGTTACAGTAAAAAAGCTGAAAGGCAGCCAACCTGTTTCGGGTGTCACAAAACACCCCCCTTCGTCAGGGTTTAGGACAATGTACTGTAGCAGGGATTCATCCTGGAACTGATCAGTTAGAAACAGTGCCAGTGTCAACAGCAGAATGGTAAAGAAGCAATTTTTTATCATGCAAAAACCATAATTTTCATGTACATGGGGTTAAAAAAGACTCTGCTCCAGGTGCCAGATATCTTAGGAACGCCATTGAGGCAGCCTATTAAATCCATTTAAATGGACTGCCTGCGCACCACAGCACACCCCACATCACCACAATGAACAGATTGTTCACAGTTGTGCATTATGGTGCAGTAGAATACATGTGCATTGTGATGCCCTGGTTAGATGTGTTGGTTGGCCATTCAAATTCATTAATGGCAAAGTGAAGTGGGATATATACAAAGATCTAGATCTGGCCTTAAGGACTGAGCCGCTAAAGTATTTATTTGGTTGGACATGTTTCCATTGCTTTTGATAGGGTTGTGAGTGTGTAATTATTTTAATGGGCATTTTTTGGAAAGTGATCCTAATTTTGACTGTAAATTTAGAACATCAAAAGCAAATCGCACCATCAAAATAATACAGAAAATTTAAACTAAATTGATGCGTGTGCTGCCAGCATTAGATCCATACGTTTCTGAGATGACTTATCCTCTTGTATTGTTGCTTACTACCCTATCTGTCAAAGTAAGAAAGGGTATCAAATGTTTGGTCATAAATCTTAACACAGCAACATGATTCATTCTCCGTTTAATCCACTTGAAACACTAAGAAACAAACTGCTGTACCCGACATCTCCAGGGAAGGTCTTTACCTGACATAGATAGTATAGAATGTGCCTAAAGATAACCACAAATCGATAAATGAAAGCCATATAATATCAAAGCATAATGCACTACTAGCAAAACAGTCATTCATCAATTCAGAAAACAGCTTGTTTCCATGATGGATTGCTTACATCTTGTTACAGCTACCTTGGTGTGTGAGCTAGTTTTTTTCTTGTTGATCCAGTTTTGATTACAGCAAATTATTTCTAAAATGATGGTGGTCTGCAGTTTATACTTCCATAGAAAATGTATAGTTGCATCTCTGTGCTGCATAAAGTTCTATGCAATACGTCTCCTCTATGTAAATATGGGAAAAAGTTACATAACCTGTGATCCATTTTAACCACTTCAATACAAGGCACTTTTACCCCCTTCCTGCCCAGGCAAATTTTTAGCTTTCAGTGCTGTTGCACTTTGAATGACAAAAGAAGTTCTTGTACTTCTTTTGGGTGTTGGGCGTCCCGCGATTCTGTTTGCACGCTTTACCGTGATTTTACCGTGATGCGACAGGCGACAATCGCGGCAAAATCGCACAGCAATTTGGTGCCATTCAAAATAGCGGGGATCGCAAGGGCGTTTCAGAATCACGGCGATT
Source organism: Rana muscosa (assembly GCA_029206835.1). Taxonomy (NCBI): domain Eukaryota; kingdom Metazoa; phylum Chordata; class Amphibia; order Anura; family Ranidae; genus Rana; species Rana muscosa. Next base: position 174,973,534 of record CM055122.1, on the reverse strand, counting down.
CCATCCACAAAACGGAACGCCATGGTATCAATGGAGCCTTAATCAACACTGGGTTTTTATCTTTTGCTAAATACACAAAAAAATAAAAATAAAAATTGTTATAAAATTTTGAAAATAAATAATTGTTCTTCATAAATTTAGGCCAAAATGTATTCTGCTACATTTCTTTGGTGAAAATAACCTAAATCAGTCTATATTATTTAGTCTGTAGGAAAGTTACCAAATTATGGTATATACAGTGCATCTGGAAAGTATTCACAGCACTAAAAAAATGTTTTTAATTTTGTTATGTTAGAGCCTTATTCCTGTAGCGGGGTGTTCAATTTAAGGGAAGTGTCTGAGTGTTAACCAGGCTCAGACACATTAAATTGATAGGATTCATGGACCATTTTCTGTTCTCAGGGGTTAATGCTGGTGATGTGTTCCCTGTGGCCGGTGGGTGGCGCTGCCATTCTGGGCCAGAGGTGAACCGCGAGCGCAGTGCTGTGCCTTTTGTGTCCCCTCTCGGCAGCCGTACAATAGGGCGGGGAACCTGCTGTGCATGCCGGGAGAGGATATAAAAGGGGCGGACATCTTCTGAGAGGGGTCTTCGTCCGTCCACGCCCAGGCACCTTCAGCCTGGGTGTGTGGGAGTGTGGTTCGTCATCTCCGGGTGCCCTAGGCCCGGAGGCCTTGTTCCGGTTCCACCTCAGGCACCTTTAGCCTGGGGTGAGGTACTACCTCACCGCTCCTGTTCGCCTGGGCATGGAGGCCCAGGAGTTGCAGTAATGGCCTGGAGCCCAGCAGCCTTTGACTGGGGTCCGCAAGGGATCAAAGAGTCCAGGGTGCCGCCTTGCGAGGGGACCCGCACCCTAAGAGAAGGGAGGACCTGTTCCAAAGGACCGGTGCTGTGGACACGGTGAAGGAAGGGGTCTGTTGACTCTCTGGGGGGATGTCTTCTCCCTAAAAGGGGCTATGTCCTAGGAAGGAAATCAATATTCACCAGGTCCGTGGCAGTGACCATATTCACCAGGTCAGTGGCAGTGACCCTATTCACCCGGTCAGTGGCAGTGACCCTGTTCGCCAGGTCAGTGGCAGTGACCTTATCCACCAAGTCTGTGGCAGAGACCAACCCCATGGTCTGTGGCAGCGACCATGCGCCAAAACTGTTTGAGAATCTGAACAGTTCTAAGAGTTTGAGCTACGTTTGTGCCTGGACCTCCTCCACACCTTAAAGCTGTCCTGTTTCTTTGCTCCAACCTTTCGTCTATCCAAAAGAATATGTGTTGTGCAAGTGAAAAATAAAGATTGAGTTGGACTTTCAGCTGGTGTGGACATTTACGTTCCTGGAGAAATCAAGGACTTGCATCTACACACTGTAGAGGTGAGAATCATTCTCAGGAGGACTTTATGCCCCGGCTGCAGACAAGGCCCAAAAACAACACTGTCTAACCCAGTGCCGATCCTGACCTCCCTGGGGCCCTAAGCAAAATTCTGCTAAGGGGCCCTTTACGGTGGCAAAAAATGGGTGTGGTTTACGCGGAATGGTGGGCGTGGCTTACGTGGGCGTGGCTCGGAGGGGTGTGGTTAGAGTCGGAGATGAATGAGGGATGGAGGAAGAAAGAGAGAAAGAAAGAGGGAGAGATAGAAAGAAAGAGGGGTGGAGGGACAGCAGGCCCAGATCCTACACCACAATAGAAATATGTGTATTCCAGAAAGTTTAACAAATCAGCAGATAAAGATACTCCAAACACCTGGTGTTAGCGCTTCAATCATCCCGGCACCATGGTTGTTATGGTGTCAGGATGACTGAAGCGCATTATTTCTATTATTACATTGTAATATAGAATTAAATTATTCAACTCACCATAATGCAGAATCAGTGGAAGCCCCGAGTCCCTCCTTACACCAGGCATTCCCAGCGGAGTCCCCCTTACACCAGGCATTCCCAGTAGAGTTCCTCCTTATATCAGGCATTCCCAGTAGAGTCCCTCCTTACACCAGGCATTCCCAGCGGAGTCCCTCCTTACACCAGGCATTCCCAGTAGAGTCCCTCCTTACACCAGGCATTCCCAGCGGAGGCCCCCCTTACACCAGGCCTCCCCAGCGGAGGCCCCCCTTACACCAGGCCTCCCCAGCGGAGGCCCCCCTTACACCAGGCCTCCCCAGCGGAGGCCCCCCTTACACCAGGCCTCCCCAGCGGAGGCCCCCCTTACACCAGGCCTCCACAGCGGAGGCCCCCCTTACACCAGGCATTCCCAGCGAAGGCCCCCCTTACACCAGGCATTCCCAGCGGAGTCCCGCCTTACACCAGGCCTCCCTAGCGGAGGCCCCCCTTACACCAGGCATTCCCAGCGGAGGCCCCCCTTACACCAGGCATTCCCAGCGGAGTCCCCCCTTACACCAGGCCTCCCCAGCGGAGGCCCCCTTACACCAGGCATTCCCAGCGGAGGCCCCCTTACACCAGGCATTCCCAGCGGACGCCCCCCTTACACCAGGCCTCCCCAGCGGAGGCCCCCCTTACACCAGGCATTCCCAGCGGAGGCCCCCCTTACACCAGGCCTCCCCAGCGGAGGCCCCCCTTACACCAGGCATTCCCAGCGGAGGCCCCCTCACACCAGGCCTCCCCAGCGGAGGCCCCCCTTACACCAGGCATTCCCAGCGGAGGCCCCCCTTACACCAGGCCTCCCAGGCGGAGGCCCCCCTTACACCAGGCATTCCCAGCGGAGGCCCCCCTTACACCAGGCCTCCCCAGCGGAGGCCCTCCTTACACCAGGCCTCCCCAGCGGAGGCCCCCTTTACACCAGGCATTCCCAGTGGAGGCCCCCCTATACACCAGGCCTCCCCAGCGGAGGCCCCCCTTACACCAGGCATTCCCAGTGGAGGCCTGCCTTACACCAGGCATTCCCAGCGGAGGCCTTACACCAGGGTAGGCCCCCCTTACACCAGGCATTCCCAGAGGAGGCCCCCCTTACACCAAGGCATTCCCAGCAGAGGCCCCCCTTACACCAGGTGTGATGCCCCAGCAGCAGAGACTCTCTCCGCCGCCATTACGCAGAGGGGACAGTGGAGGAGCCGGCCGGGTGGCTGGCAATAGGAATTAAGCTGCGGCGCCGCCACCCACCCCCGCCCCTTCCCACATTTCACTCACACACAGACAGACATTAGCGGGGCGGGAGGTGGGCGGTGCCGCAGCTCAATTCCTATTGGCAGCCACCCTGACCCTCCTCTTGGTCTACAAGAAAATGAAAATTGTCTCCGCCCGGCCTGCGGACCTCTAGTGGCGGCGGCGGCGGTTGCAGCGGTGGCGAAGATTCGGGGGCCCCTAGTAATTACTCGGGGCCCTATGCAGCTTGCCTAGCAAGCCTATAGGGCGGATCGGCCCTGGTCTAACCTCTTAACACAGGAGGGTACGGGCTTGTGGTGCGGTGTGCCCCTTTCTCCTAAGAGGAGCCGAAACAGACAAGGAGAAGGGGGTGTGTGCGCTACATTCCAAAATGGGTAAAATTCATTATTTTCCTCAAAATTCTACAAATAATGCCCCATAATGACAACATGAAAGAAATTTGTTTGAAATCTTTGCAAATTTATTAAAAATAAAAAACGAAAAAATCCCATATATTCACAGCCTTTGCTCAAAATTGAGCTCAGGTGCATCCTGTTTCCACTGATCATCCTTGAGATGTTTCTACAACTTGATTGGAGTCCACATGTGGTAAATTCAGTTGATTGGACATGATTTGGTAAGGCACACACCTGTCTATCTAATTTAACAGTGCATGTCAGAGCACAAACCAAGCCATGACATTCAGGGAATTGTTTGCAGCCCTCCAAGACAGGATTGTATTGAGGCACAGATCTGGGGAAGGGTACACAAACATTTCTGCAGCAATGAAGGTCCCAATGAGCACAGTGGCCTCCATCATTCGTAAATGGAAGATGTTTGGAACCCCCAGGACTATTCCTAGAGCAGGCCGCCCGGCCAAACTGAGTGATCAGGGGAAAAGGGCCTTAGTCAGAAAGGTGACCAAGAACCCGATGGTCACTCTGACTCTCCAGTGTTCCTCTGTGGAGAGAGGAGAACCTTCCAGAAGAACAACCATCTTTGCAGCACTCCACCAATCAGCCCTGTATGGTAGAATGCCCAGACAGAAGCGAATTCTCAGTAAAAGGTACATGACAGCCTCTTGGAGTTTGCCAAAAAGCACCTGAAGGACTCTCAGACCATGAGAAACAAAATTCTCTGGTCCGATGAAACAAAGATTTAACTCTTTGGCCTTGAACCTCATTGAACATCTCTAGAGAGAGAGCTGAAAATGGCTGTGCACAGACACTCCCCATCCAACCTGATGGAGCATGAGGGGTCCTGCAAAGAAGAATGGGAGAAACTGCCCAAAAATAGGTGTGCCAAGCTTGTAGCATCATACTCAAAAAGACTTGAGGCTGTAATTGGTGCCAAACGTGCTTCAACAAAGTATGTGAGCAAAGGCTGTGAATACTTTCACGTTGTCATTATGGGGTATCTCTCCCCCCTCCTTTCCCCCCTCCCATCCCTCTGTTTCATAGATTGGTCCTCCTGAGGAAGCAGTTACACCGCGAAACTAGTTGAGACCCAGACCATTCTATACGTTAATGACAGATATCTCTTGGGGGAACCCTGATTTTCATTGTTTTTCAATTTTAAAATGTACACTATGTATAATTCCTATATGTAATAAATATTTTTATCTCAATATGTATGTCGTTGTTTATCAGTACCGAGATAGTCCATCAAATTATGGGGAGGGAACGTTGTAGGGTCAGCATCAGCCACTGTCCCTTTGTCCCTTGTCCTCATCACTCCTTGTTTCTGTAGAATTTTGAACATTTTGAGATTTTTAAAATAATGAATTTAATCCATTTTGGAATAAGGCTGTAATATAACAAAAGGTGGAAAAAGTGAAGCGCTGTGAATACTGTGAATAGATAAATCCTGATGTACTGGTTTTTTGAGGCCTAAAGACCAAAATGCCAAGACAGTACCGATATCCCCTTTTTGGAAATTAAACAGTCCAAGGTATTTAGTAAGAGGCATGGCGATTTTTTTTTAGGTTAATTTGTTTGTCATAATTTTTATTTTTCAATACTCTCACCAATGCAGTACAGCGTCAACATATAACTGGCGTGGCGGTGATCAGGGATACTGACTGGTGACATTACAAAAAGAAAAAAAAATGTAACTTTTTACATTTGTTTCTTTTTAATTACAATTTGTTTATTTTATTTTAACACACTGTGACCACAGCAATATAATGCTACCATAGTAACATTGTACTACTCTGGGGAAGTGATCAGTATTTATTTTATTTTTTTCACATTATGATTGCTTATAGCAATGAATTTCATTGCTATAAGCTAGCATTTTAGGGAATAAATTTGTATTCAGTTTGTTTTGTTGTAATTAGCTGTAATTGGCCAAAGCTAATTACATGGTACAGGTGGGCTGTAATTGGCCCTGTCTGTACCATCTGATCACTGTGACCAATCACAGCTAACAACACAATTGTAACACTGTCAATGTAACAATTGTCCTGTGATCTGCTGTGATTGGTCACAGCGATCACATGGTACCAGCAGTGGGCTGGCACACTGATCAGTAGGTGGCTGTGTCGAGTGGAAACAGACAGTGACAGATTGTGGCCGCACAGCCGCGCACAAGGCTCATTCCTGGGAGGACGTCATATGACGTCCAGCCAGAATGACGAAAGTCTAGCTCAGTCGTCAAATTGCTATAGGCTGGGTGGGAACTGGTTAAGCATTAAAATTGAAGTTTGCCTTTAAAAAATAAAACATTCTCTTTATCTTACCTGTAATGAAGTATGTTCCACATTGGATCCTATAGAAATCGTCAATGTAGGGATGCCGGTCCTCTTCCTGTTTCTGTACTTCCAGTGCTGTGAAGCTAGTATCCCAAGGAGGAACCACCCCTCCACCCATTGAGAAAGGTTCTTTAATTGTTTTACTGCCTGTAACGCAATCTGTGATCAGGGGAGAGTCCAATGAGTCACTGGATATCTCCCTTATTCACAGATGACTAAACCCTAAGCTTTACCTTTCCAGCTGAGATCACACAAACAGACTTATTACATGAACCTCAAATTTCAAAGAACAGTATCCTATAGCAATCAGTAAGACTCCATCACTGCTTCCACTGCATTTATCTCTTTCTGATTGGTTGTGATAGGTAGGGATGAGCTTCGTGTTCGAGTCGAACATACGTTCGACTCGAACATTGGCTGTTCGATCGTTCGACGAAGATCGAACGATTTGGGCCGTTCGCGCCAAATTCGAGTGACGCGAACGGCCCACAATGCACTACGCCATCGCAGTGTCATCCAGGCGCTGTGATTGGCCAAGCATGCACTGTGACCCCGCATGCTTGGCCAATCACAGCGCCGGCAGCGAGGAGAGCAATGATTGGCCACAGGCAGGATGCCTGTGGCCAATTATTGCTGAGGGTGTTTAGTACACGCCCCACACTATAAAAGGCCGCCAGCACGGCGGCCTAGTGTAGTGTGTTCCGGAGCAGGGATAGAGTAGCATAGGCAGGGACAGTGACTGTTATTTCTTTCTTGCTTAACCTGGATTCCTTTAGTTTAGGGAAAGAGAAGGATAGGTAGGGAGAGTGTCAGTGTGTTTTGTGCTTCTGCTATAGTGTGCTTAAAAAAAAACATTTATTCTAGGGACAGAAAACTCTAGGTAGGGACAGTGTCAGTTTCTTTCACTCTGCAAGTCCTTGTTTCCAGGGACCTGGAAGGACAGTGAGTGAATTGTCCTTTTGCTATATTGTGATTAAAAAAAACATTTATTCTAGGGACAGAAAACTCTAGGTAGGGACAGTGTCAGTTTCTTTCACTCTGCAAGTCCTTGTTTCCAGGGACCTGGAAGGACAGTGAGTGAATTGTCCTTTTGCTATATTGTGATTAAAAAAAACATTTATTCTAGGGACAGAAAACTCTAGGTAGGGACAGTGTCAGTTTCTTTCACTCTGCAAGTCCTTGTTTCCAGGGACCTGGAAGGACAGTGAGTGAATTGTCCTTTTGCTATATTGTGATTAAAAAAAACATTTATTCTAGGGACAGAAAACTCTAGGTAGGGACAGTGTCAGTTTCTTTCACTCTGCAAGTCCTTGTTTCCAGGGACCTGGAAGGACAGTGAGTGAATTGTCCTTTTGCTATATTGTGATTAAAAAAAACATTTATTCTAGGGACAGAAAACTCTAGGTAGGGACAGTGTCAGTTTCTTTCACTCTGCAAGTCCTTGTTTCCAGGGACCTGGAAGGACAGTGAGTGAATTGTCCTTTTGCTATATTGTGATTAAAAAAAACATTTATTCTAGGGACAGAAAACTCTAGGTAGGGACAGTGTCAGTTTCTTTCACTCTGCAAGTCCTTGTTTCCAGGGACCTGGAAGGACAGTGAGTGAATTGTCCTTTTGCTATATTGTGATTAAAAAAAACATTTATTCTAGGGACAGAAAACTCTAGGTAGGGACAGTGTCAGTTTCTTTCACTCTGCAAGTCCTTGTTTCCAGGGACCTGGAAGGACAGTGAGTGAATTGTCCTTTTGCTATATTGTGATTAAAAAAAACATTTATTCTAGGGACAGAAAACTCTAGGTAGGGACAGTGTCAGTTTCTTTCACTCTGCAAGTCCTTGTTTCCAGGGACCTGGAAGGACAGTGAGTGAATTGTCCTTTTGCTATATTGTGATTAAAAAAAACATTTATTCTAGGGACAGAAAACTCTAGGTAGGGACAGTGTCAGTTTCTTTCACTCTGCAAGTCCTTGTTTCCAGGGACCTGGAAGGACAGTGAGTGAATTGTCCTTTTGCTATATTGTGATTAAAAAAAACATTTATTCTAGGGACAGAAAACTCTAGGTAGGGACAGTGTCAGTTTCTTTCACTCTGCAAGTCCTTGTTTCCAGGGACCTGGAAGGACAGTGAGTGAATTGTCCTTTTGCTATATTGTGATTAAAAAAAACATTTATTCTAGGGACAGAAAACTCTAGGTAGGGACAGTGTCAGTTTCTTTCACTCTGCAAGTCCTTGTTTCCAGGGACCTGGAAGGACAGTGAGTGAATTGTCCTTTTGCTATATTGTGATTAAAAAAAACATTTATTCTAGGGACAGAAAACTCTAGGTAGGGACAGTGTCAGTTTCTTTCACTCTGCAAGTCCTTGTTTCCAGGGACCTGGAAGGACAGTGAGTGAATTGTCCTTTTGCTATATTGTGATTAAAAAAAACATTTATTCTAGGGACAGAAAACTCTAGGTAGGGACAGTGTCAGTTTCTTTCACTCTGCAAGTCCTTGTTTCCAGGGACCTGGAAGGACAGTGAGTGAATTGTCCTTTTGCTATATTGTGATTAAAAAAAACATTTTTTTCTAGGGACAGAAAACTGTAGGTAGGGAGAGTATTTTTTTTCTTTCACTCTGCAAGTCCTTGTTTCCAGGGACCTGTAAGGACAGTGAGTTAATTGTCCTTGTGCTATATTGTGCTGAAAAAAACATTTATTCCAGGGACAGAAAACTCTAGGTAGGGACAGTGTCAGTTTCTTTCACTCTGCAAGTCCTTGTTTCCAGGGACCTGGAAGGACAGTGAGTGAATTGTCCTTTTGCTATATTGTGATTAAAAAAAACATTTATTCTAGGGACAGAAAACTCTAGGTAGGGACAGTGTCAGTTTCTTTCACTCTGCAAGTCCTTGTTTCCAGGGACCTGGAAGGACAGTGAGTGAATTGTCCTTTTGCTATATTGTGATTAAAAAAAACATTTATTCTAGGGACAGAAAACTCTAGGTAGGGACAGTGTCAGTTTCTTTCACTCTGCAAGTCCTTGTTTCCAGGGACCTGGAAGGACAGTGAGTGAATTGTCCTTTTGCTATATTGTGATTAAAAAAAACATTTATTCTAGGGACAGAAAACTCTAGGTAGGGACAGTGTCAGTTTCTTTCACTCTGCAAGTCCTTGTTTCCAGGGACCTGGAAGGACAGTGAGTGAATTGTCCTTTTGCTATATTGTGATTAAAAAAAACATTTATTCTAGGGACAGAAAACTCTAGGTAGGGACAGTGTCAGTTTCTTTCACTCTGCAAGTCCTTGTTTCCAGGGACCTGGAAGGACAGTGAGTGAATTGTCCTTTTGCTATATTGTGATTAAAAAAAACATTTATTCTAGGGACAGAAAACTCTAGGTAGGGACAGTGTCAGTTTCTTTCACTCTGCAAGTCCTTGTTTCCAGGGACCTGGAAGGACAGTGAGTGAATTGTCCTTTTGCTATATTGTGATTAAAAAAAACATTTTTTTCTAGGGACAGAAAACTGTAGGTAGGGAGAGTATTTTTTTTCTTTCACTCTGCAAGTCCTTGTTTCCAGGGACCTGTAAGGACAGTGAGTGAATTGTCCTTTTGCTATATTGTGATTAAAAAAAACATTTATTCTAGGGACAGAAAACTCTAGGTAGGGACAGTGTCAGTTTCTTTCACTCTGCAAGTCCTTGTTTCCAGGGACCTGGAAGGACAGTGAGTGAATTGTCCTTTTGCTATATTGTGATTAAAAAAAACATTTTTTTCTAGGGACAGAAAACTGTAGGTAGGGAGAGTATTTTTTTTCTTTCACTCTGCAAGTCCTTGTTTCCAGGGACCTGTAAGGACAGTGAGTTAATTGTCCTTGTGCTATATTGTGCTGAAAAAAACATTTATTCCAGGGACAGAAAACTCTAGGTAGGGACAGTGTCAGTTTCTTTCACTCTGCAAGTCCTTGTTTCCAGGGACCTGGAAGGACAGTGAGTGAATTGTCCTTTTGCTATATTGTGATTAAAAAAAACATTTTTTTCTAGGGACAGAAAACTGTAGGTAGGGAGAGTGTTTTTTTTCTTTCACTCTGCAAGTCCTTGTTTCCAGGGACCTGTAAGGACAGTGAGTTAATTTTCCTTGTGCTATATTGTGATTAAAAAAAACATTTATTCTAGGGACAGAAAACTCTAGGTAGGGACAGTGTCAGTTTCTTTCACTCTGCAAGTCCTTGTTTCCAGGGACCTGGAAGGACAGTGAGTGAATTGTCCTTTTGCTATATTGTGATTAAAAAAAACATTTATTCTAGGGACAGAAAACTCTAGGTAGGGACAGTGTCAGTTTCTTTCACTCTGCAAGTCCTTGTTTCCAGGGACCTGGAAGGACAGTGAGTGAATTGTCCTTTTGCTATATTGTGATTAAAAAAAACATTTATTCTAGGGACAGAAAACTCTAGGTAGGGACAGTGTCAGTTTCTTTCACTCTGCAAGTCCTTGTTTCCAGGGACCTGGAAGGACAGTGAGTGAATTGTCCTTTTGCTATATTGTGATTAAAAAAAACATTTTTTTCTAGGGACAGAAAACTGTAGGTAGGGAGAGTGTTTTTTTTCTTTCACTCTGCAAGTCCTTGTTTCCAGGGACCTGTAAGGACAGTGAGTTAATTGTCCTTGTGCTATATTGTGCTGAAAAAAACATTTATTCCAGGGACAGAAAACTCTAGGTAGGGACAGTGTCAGTTTCTTTCACTCTGCAAGTCCTTGTTTCCAGGGACCTGGAAGGACAGTGAGTGAATTGTCCTTTTGCTATATTGTGATTAAAAAAAACATTTTTTTCTAGGGACAGAAAACTGTAGGTAGGGAGAGTGTTTTTTTTCTTTCACTCTGCAAGTCCTTGTTTCCAGGGACCTGTAAGGACAGTGAGTTAATTTTCCTTGTGCTATATTGTGATTAAAAAAAACATTTATTCTAGGGACAGAAAACTCTAGGTAGGGACAGTGTCAGTTTCTTTCACTCTGCAAGTCCTTGTTTCCAGGGACCTGGAAGGACAGTGAGTGAATTGTCCTTTTGCTATATTGTGATTAAAAAAAACATTTATTCTAGGGACAGAAAACTCTAGGTAGGGACAGTGTCAGTTTCTTTCACTCTGCAAGTCCTTGTTTCCAGGGACCTGGAAGGACAGTGAGTGAATTGTCCTTTTGCTATATTGTGATTAAAAAAAACATTTATTCTAGGGACAGAAAACTCTAGGTAGGGACAGTGTCAGTTTCTTTCACTCTGCAAGTCCTTGTTTCCAGGGACCTGGAAGGACAGTGAGTGAATTGTCCTTTTGCTATATTGTGATTAAAAAAAACATTTTTTTCTAGGGACAGAAAACTGTAGGTAGGGAGAGTGTTTTTTTTCTTTCACTCTGCAAGTCCTTGTTTCCAGGGACCTGTAAGGACAGTGAGTTAATTTTCCTTGTGCTATATTGTGATTAAAAAAAACATTTTTTCTAGGGACAGAAAACTGTAGGTAGGGAGAGTGTTTTTTTTCTTTCACTCTGCAAGTCCTTGTTTCCAGGGACAGAGAAGGACACCTGAAGGTAGCCCTTATTGCTTTTTTCCCATCTCCCTGCAGGCCATCTATTAGAATGTCTGGAAGGCAAACAAGGAGAGGCAGACAGTCAGGAGGCAATAAAAGAGGGCAAGCAGGCTCTGTGTCTGGGGGCAACAGTGCTGGTCGTGGACGCGGTGCATTGTCATCAGCACATGGCCATGGGACACGCTTGTCCTTCTTTTCGGCAGCTGGACATGTTGAGCCACATCATGCCGAAGACTTGGTAGAGTGGATGACCAAGCCCTCCTCCTCCTCCTCATCCTCTCTCACCCAGGCTCAGGGTACTGGAAAAGCAGCTGCCAAAGCGTCGTCTTCCCTGGTATCAATGTCAGACAAATCATCAGTCACTCCTTCCCTAGACCCACCATGTCCTCCTCCTGAGGAGTCCCCCGAACTGTTTCAGCACAGTGTTGGGTACATGCTCCAGGAGGATGCCCAGCGTTTCGAAGGGTCTGATGATGAAACCCAGCTAGAGGAAGGCAGTAGCGTGAGAGCAGACAGAGGGGATGCTCAAGAAGGACACCAATCTGGCAGTCATGTTCCAGCAGCTGCAGCATACTGCCAGATTGGCTCCAGTGATGAGGAGGGAGGGGATGATGAGGTCAATGACTCCACGTGGGTGCCTAATAGGAGAGAGGAGGAGGAGGAGGATGAGGAGGAGGCACATCTCCAACGAGGCAGGATGCCCTTTGGTGGCCAGCGTAAGGGCAGTACACCGACGGAATCACACCGCAGAGCTCCGCCTGTGCAGGGCGCTGCCTCTGCCCGTCATTCAAAAAGTTCTTTGGTGTGGGCCTTTTTTGAGGCTAGTGCATCAGATCGCACAGCTGCTGTTTGCAACATATGTCTCAAGCGTATATCGCGTGGCCAAAACATCAGCCGCTTGGGTACCACATGCCTGACCAGACATATGTTGACCTGCCATGCAGCTCGTTGGCAAGCCTACCTCAAAGACCCACACCAAAGAACAAAGCGGACCTCTCCTTGCACCGCATCAGCTGGGATCTCCAACCCCACTATAACTTCAGTCCTCTCTGAAACATGCACTGAGAGGAATGAAGGTGTAGAATTAGGTGTGTCACAGCCAAGTACTTGCGCCCACTCTGCTAGCAGTACACCGACGTCCGATTCTAGCAGGCAAATTTCCCTGCCCCAGCTGCTGGACCGTCGAAAGAAGTTCACTCCCAGCCATCCACATGCCCAGCGGTTGAATGCTAGCTTGGCTAAATTGCTAGCGCTTCAACTGCTGCCTTTTCAGTTGGTAGACTCGGCCCCCTTCCGTGAGTTTGTGCAATGTGCGGTTCCTCAGTGGCAGGTTCCCAAACGCCACTTTTTCTCACGGAAGGCTATTCCGGCTCTCTACCGGCATGTGGAAGGCAATGTCTTGGCCTCGCTGGACAGGGCGGTCAGCGGTAAGGTGCATATTACCGCTGACTCATGGTCCAGCAGGCATGGACAGGGACGTTACCTTTCTTTCACGGCCCATTGGGTCACTCTTTTGGCAGCTGGGAAGGATTCAGGACAAGGTGCAGTAGTGTTGGAGGTTGTCCCACCGCCACGCCTCCAAAATGCTACTACTGGTTGTGACACACCTCTCTCCTCCACCCCCTCCTCTTCTTCTTCCTCCATGGCCTCTTCCTGTGGTTTGTCCTATGAACCAGCGGTGCTCCGTAGCCGTTCACGGGGCTACGCAAGTACGCAGGCAAAAAGATGCCATGCCGTGCTTGCGCTGGTGTGTTTGGGGGACAGAAGCCACACTGGGGCAGAGGTCCTGTCTGCTCTGCAGGGCCAGGCCGAGAGGTGGTTGACGCCACGCCAGCTTAAGCCAGGAATGGTGGTTTGCGACAATGGCACCAACCTCCTCTCCGCCCTCCGACAGGGACAACTGACCCATGTGCCCTGTGTGGCTCACGTCCTTAACCTGGTGGTGCAGCGGTTCTTGGGCAGGTACCCGGGCTTACAGGATGTCCTGAGGCAGGCCAGGAAAGTCTGTGTGCATTTCCGCAGATCTTATAATGCCAGTGCTCGCCTGGCTGAGCTGCAAAAGGAGTTGAACCTGCCCAAGAACCGCCTTATATGTGACATGCCCACCAGGTGGAACTCAACGTTGGCCATGCTGCAGCGGCTGCACACGCAGCAGAGGGCCATCAATGAGTACCTGTGCGACTACGGCACCAGGACAGGGTCAGGGGAGCTTGGTTTTTTTTCTCCACGCCAGTGGGGCATGATCAGGGATGCATGCACTGTCCTGGCACCATTTGAGGAGGCCACGAGGATGGTGAGCAGTGACAGTGCATGCATCAGTGACACTGTACCTCTTGTCCACCTGTTGGAGCACACGCTGCGTGGAATAATGGACAGGGCACTTGAGGCAGAACAGAGGCAGGAAGAGGAGGACTTCCTTGCCTCTCAAGGCCCCCTTTACCCAGACAGTGTTCCTTCTGTCCCACCCATCGCACAGGAAGAGGAGGAGGAGGAGGAGGAGGAGGAGGAGGATTGTGTCAGCATGGAGGTGGAGGCTGGCACTCAGCATCATCAGCAGCAGTCTTTTAGGGATGATTTACAGTCCCAAGAAACCAGTGGACTTGTACGTGGCTGGGAGGAGGTGGCTGCGGATCATGTCGTCCTTAGTGACCCAGAGGACTCCGGAGCGAATGCCTCAGCAAACCTACGCTGCATGGCCTCCCTGATCCTGCAAAGTCTGCGGAAGGATCCTCGTATTCTTCGGATCAAGGAGAGGGACCATTACTGGCTGGCCACTCTCCTTGATCCACGGTACAAGGGTAAGGTTGCGGACCTTATGTTACCGTCGCAGAGGGAGCAGAGGATGAGACAACTCCGGGAGGCCTTGCAGAAAGGTCTGTGCAACGCGTTCCCAGAGACTGGGAGGTTGCAAACTCCTGGTCCTGGACAACGAGTTGCTGAGGCTTCGGCCAGTCAAAGAAGGAGCGGTGGGGAAGGTGGCCGTCTGACCGATGCGTTCAGACAATTCTTTAGTCCGCAGCCCCAAAGTATGATTGGTTCCAGCAACCATCGCCAGCGTCTGATAAACATGGTGCAGGAATATCTAGGGGCAAGGTCAGACTTGGACACCTTCCCCACCGAAAATCCTCTGGCTTACTGGGTCTTGAGGATGGATCACTGGCCAGAGCTTGCACAGTATGCAATTGAGCTACTGGCCTGTCCTGCATCCAGCGTTCTTTCGGAACGCACATTCAGTGCTGCTGGAGGATTTGTCACGGATCACAGGGTGCGCCTGTCCACCGACTCGGTTGATCGACTGACTTTCATCAAGATGAACCAGTCTTGGATCACCACCAGCTACCACACACCTGATGCTGATATAACAGACTAATTGATTTTAAAATGTCACATCCCTTCAAGACTGATGCTGATGCTGAGTGCCTGTGCTGTTATGTTGACTGGCTATCCTCCTCCTCCGAGTCCTCAATGATACGATTGATGATGATAGCTTGGAAGATCATTTTTGTTTATGGGTGCCGCCACCAGTGCCTAACGCCCAATTTTTCAGCCCCTGTTTAACAGGGGCGTGTAATTACAATTTTTGAAGCAATACTTTGCAACAGGGCTCATTGCTGTGCTCCAAGTACAGTATCTGTGAGGAGTTGCAGTGTTGTGCCACCAGTGCCTAAGGCCCAATTTTTCAGCCCCTGTTCAACAGGGGCATGTAATTACAATTCTTGATCTAATAATTCACAGCAGGGCCCATTGCTGCACCCACCAAGAGTAACTGTCAGGGCTTACAGTGTTGTGGCACCAGCACCACCATCAAAGGCCCAATTTTTACTACCACTGTTCAACAATTATATGTAATTAAAATTCCTGATATAATAGTTGACAGCAGGGCGTTCCAGCACCAACCAAGAGTAACTGTGAGTGCTTACAGTGTTGTGCCAACACCAACAACTAAGGGGCCTATTTCTGCAGAGTATATACGGCAGGTCCCTACTTTCAAACATCCAACTTACAAACGACTCCTACTTGCAAACGCAAGAAGACAACAGGAAGTGAGAGGAAATCTACCACTAGGAAGGAAAATTCTCTCCTGTAAGAATAAATATGGGAGAAAGGTGTCTCCTCTGTACTGATGCTTTATCAGCAATCCTTGTTTCAAGAAAAACACCACATTTCAAAAACAGTTGTCATTGGGACGGAAAGTGAGGTGAAATGTTCTGAACAGGGGCACAGACAGCAAAACAAATGTTACAGGGGTGATAACCCTTACCTATGTTTTCCAAAAAGTTTAAAAATAGATTTTTGGGCTGGAGCTACACTTCAACAATGTACCTGTTCAAAATTACAAACAGATTCTACATAAGAACAAACCTACAGTCCCTGTCTTGTATGCACCGCCTGTATACGGCTGTTCAGAGTATATAGGGCCTTTTTTATTTTATGTGCGGGGTTCCCCTTAATATCCATACAAGACCCAAAGGGGCTGGTAATGGGCTGGGGTAGGGGGGGGGGTCATGGGGTAGCTATGCCATTTTTCTTAAAGAATTTCATCCATATTACCGGGACCAGACATTACATTAAAGCCGCAAGCAGTTTTAAATGGCTTTTTTTTCCTTTAGAAGTGTCATTTTGTGCAGGGACAGTTCTAAACACGGGAAACACGTGGCACTTCACAGGCATACTTTAGACACCCCCCAGGTACGATATTTAAAGGAATATTTGACTTTTTTTTTTTCACTTTATGCATCATTAAAATGACTGCTCCCGAAAAACGACCGTTTTTAAAACTTCTTTTTGCATTGATACATGTCCCCTGGTGCAGAACCCGGGTTCCCAAACCCTTTTTAGGACAATAACATGCATAATAGTTGTTATAATTAGCACTTTAGAATTCGAACGTTCGCATCCATTGTATTTAATAGGGTTCTAATGTTCGTTCGAACTTCCGGTCCGTTCGCGGGTTCTGGTGCGAACCGAACCCGGGGGTGTTCGGCTCATCACTAGTGATAGGGTTCTGCAGTTTGCACATCATCAATGTAGTTTGCAATGACATTTCCTGTAATTTATATTCCCACAGCAATTGCAAATGCGTTATGATGCAGACAGCCACAAGAAGAAATTCTCTGTATGTGTTATGATCATAGAATATATGACAACATATATAACAGAGAAGAAAATGAGAAAAGGTATTTCAGATACATGCTTTACCAAAACGAATACTTATTAGAAATGCCTGGTAGTCTGATGTGTGACTATGATACACTGACGATTTTCTCTACATAATTTACAGATTACATCTGAATTTCTCAAAAGTCCTTGCAGGCTGCATTAAAATTACTGGAAGGCCACTAATTAAAATTTTACTGACAATTTCCTTTATTAAATAAGCCATCAAGTTACAATACAGAGAAGTAATAAACTGTTAATTTCATTTCAGTTTTCCAGACATCACCACTTTGTTCTTGAAATGTCACCGATCTGTTATGTCATTTTTTATTTTAATTTATTGAATTATTTAAAAATGTGTCATTTACTACAAACTGCATTTCAAGGTCTTCTTCCATATTTCTATATATTGCTTTATAATATGTCTTGCCAGTTACCATGTTAGTCTGTTTTATCTCCTATCACATAATCAATGATCTTCATTTTTATGGGCTATGGGCCATCTGCTGCATGGCTTCAAACAGCTCATTTACCCAAGATCCCCTCACTAACATAGCAAATGATCTTCAACAAAAGATTTAACATATTCCTTCTTCAGCTTATAGTAATTAGGCTGCTTTTGATCCAGAAAAGCAGATTATTTTCATTTATTTTTTGGCAAATGAAATGTAAATTATAACTTTCTCCTTTACTCTTCTCTGACCACTGTTTTCTGCATTTCTGTTAACATATCTTTGCCCCTTATTGATGATCTGAAGAAACGCATGCCTCTCTCCAGTGAAAGTTCACTTTCTCTCTCATTGTTTGTTTTCCTTACATACAGTATTTGGCTAAAGTTGACTTGAACTCAAAAAGCAGAGATTTGCATTGTTATATGGAACATTTAGAAATGTTATTGTGCCTAAAAAATACAGAAAAAATTTGCTGTTGTCTTGAATTCCTCCTTAAAAAATAGCAGTGTACTTCTTGTGCCCTTGTAGCTGTAGCTGTATATCTGCAGTGTGAGATCATCTATGGCAGTGTGCCTCTGTCTCTACTCTCCACCCAGCAACCCCCCACCCCTAAAATCTTATACTGACTTGTTGACCTTGGGGAAAGAAGGTTGTCTGGACTGCCGCACAATGTTGAAGCGTTTATTGGTCAAAAAAAATTAAAACATAAAAACATCCAAGCAGAGATGATCAAAGTCCATCAAAAGCAATCAGAAAGGGCATGCAGGAAAACAAGGCTGACGCGTTTCACATCAGAGATGATGCTTACTTATAGCTATGAGTAAGCATCATCTCCGATGTGAAACGCGTCAGCCTTGTTTTCCTGCATGCCCTTTCTTATTGCTTTTGATGGATTTTGATCATCTCTGCTTGGATGTTTTTGTATTTTAATTTTTTTTGACCAATAAACGCTTCAACAGAGTGCGGCAGTCCAGACAATCTTCTTTCTCTATGCATTAGAGCAGAGCCAGCACCTGTGAGATAGCAGGGCGGGAGCTATTAGAGGAATCCGGAACCCTTGAGCGGTGCACGCTTTCTCTTGACTTGTTGACCTTCCTGCAAGGTCCTGCAAGAGGGAGCTGCACAGCCACCACTGCAAATTGTTCCTCTTTTGCACATGCCCATATAAATCCTATCAATTCATCTAAATAGGCCGGGTACTATTGGGATGCATGATAGGTGGCCTTAGAGCGCCTCTCCATTGGAAAACAATGTGATTTGTATGCACAGAAATAAATCGCTCAGGAAAGATTGCAGCAGTGGATGTGCAGTCCCCAGTTGGTCTCTCTACAAGGATCTGCCCAGGGCTTGAATAGGCCAGTATAGTACTTTAGGGGGATGATGGGGTGTGAGTAGGGTTGCCACCTGTCCAGGATTCACCCGGATTTTGGGTTTGGAATCATGCATCTGGGTTTCAGACTGTCTGAAACTCGGACACATTATTTAGACTGAACTATGACTTCCCAGCAGGGTTGCTGGCTGCAGTTGTCTAAGCTGAGAGTGTCTGTTACATTTTTTCACACTGCCCAAAGCCAGCACTAACAACCCCACCCCCCCCCCCCCCCAAACACACAGGCAGACGGGAGAGGAGAGAGGACTCTATCTGCACCTCTTCCCCCCACTCCTCTGTGTCTTCCCACACTCCAATCTTAGGCGATGTGCCTCAGAAAAGGAAAGTTGGGGCCGGAAATTTGAAGTCCAGCAACCTTAGATAAATCTACATGAGAGGAGCCGACTGCCAAGAGGTGAGTGAGCTCACTATTTATCCCTGTCTGTGACTGAAGTCTCCCCCTTCTGTCTCCTGCCTCTGAGTAAGTACACTAAGGCGGATCAGGGTTCTCAGAGCACCCCTTATATCAGAGTTCCCCTTTACACCAGAGGCCACAGTGTTTCCCCTTATATTAGAGTCTTCTCCGTACATCAGAGTTCTCAGTGTTCCCCCTTAAATCAGGGTTCCCATATGTTAGAGGCCCCAGAGTTCTCCCTTATATCAGAGTCTGCAGAGTCCCCCCTTACAGTGAAAGGGAACTCTGCAAGTTCAGATGTAAAAGGGGAACTCTGTGGACTCTGATGTAAAGGGGGACTCTTGTTATTAACTTCATATGATTAGAAATGTTATTTAATAGCAAAATATATGTATAGTTTATACTATAAAAAGAAATTGCTGTGTGCCGCTTAAGTGTTCGGGTTTGACTTTAACCACTTAACGACCGCCCACCGCCGATTTACGTCGGCAGAATGGCACGGACAGGCAGAATCACGTAGATCTACGTGATCGCCTTTGTGCAGTTGGGGGGTCCATCCGGACCCCCCTTCACTGCAGTGAGCGGCCGTTAAGTGTTCGGGAGCGATCAGGCATGAGGGGGGGGGGGCGCTCGATTCCGCCCCCACCCCCTCGCGATCGCTCCCGGCCAATGAAAATGCTTCCTCCGCCATGTGATGTAAACAAGGCTGGAGGAAGTGATGTCATCTCCCTCGCTGCGGTCTTTCCGTTCCCGGCGCCGAGCAGAGAAGAAGCAGGTTAGTGCACCAACAGTCCACTGACACGTAGGTACACATAGGCACACAAATCACCCCCCAGTCACCCCCAGATCACCCCCCAGGTCACCCCAAAGCCCCCAATCACAGTGTCACTGATTGCAGTGATCATTTATTTTACTGATCACTGCATTTAGTGTCATCTGTGATTGTAAAAAGTTGCAGGGCAGTTAGGATTAGGCCCCTTTAGGTCCAGGGTAGCCCCCTAACCCCCCCTAATAAAGGTTTAACCCCTTGATCACCCCCCAGGTAACCCTTTCACCCCCTAACTTCAGCGTCACTAAGCGATTGTTTTTCCGATCGCTGTATTCGTGTCGCTGGTGTTTTAGATAGGCAGTTATTTTTTTTTAGGTTCGCCGCAGGTTTTTATTAGTGTCAGGTACCCCCATATATTATTTTAACCCCCTGATTGCCCCTAGAGTTAACCCTTTCACCAGTGATCGCCGTATAAGCGTCACTGGTGTCACTGGTTAGCCAGTAAGTTATTTAGTTATTTAGGTTACCCGTCAGGTTTTTAGATAGTGTCAGGTACCCCCATATTTAACCTAATAAAGGTTTTAACCCCCTGATTGCCCCTAGTTAACCCTTTCACCAGTGATCACCATATAAAGGTTACGGGTGACGCTGGTTGATTAGTTTGCTTTTTATAGCATCAGGGCACCCGCCGTATATAACCCAATAAAGGTTTAACCCCCCTGATCGCCCGGCGGGTGAGATCAATTAAGTTTTAGCGCCAGAGAGGGTCTGCGTCGCCCCAGGCAGTGTTAGGTTAGTGCCAGTAACGCTAACACCCACGCGCAAAGCATACACCCCCCTTAGTGGTATAGTATCTGATCAGATCTGATCAGATCTTTACTAGCATCCCCAGCGGTTTAGGGTTCCCAAAAACGCAGTGTTAGCGGGATCAGCCCAGATACCTGCTAGCGCCTGCGTTTAGCCCCTCCGCCCAGCCCAGCCCAGCCCAGCCCACCCAAGTGCAGTATCGATCGATCACTGTCACTTACCAAACACAACACACATAACTGCAGCGTTCGCAGTGCTTGGTTTTTGGGGCCCTGTACGCGGCTAGGCTCCCAAAAAGTCCCACACATGTGGTATCCCCGTACTCAGGAAAAGCAGCAGAATGTATTTTGGGGTGCAATTCCACATATAACCATGGCATGTGTGAGCAATATATCATTTAGTGACAACTTTTTGTACATTTTTTTTTTCTTTTTGTCATTATTCAATCATTTGGGACAAAAAAAAATATTCAATGGGGTCAACATGCCTCTCAGCAAATAGCTTGGGGTGTCTACTTTCCAAAATGGGGTCATTTGGGGGGGTTTTGTGCCATCTTGGCATTTTATGGCCTTCAAAACTGTGATAGGTAGTGAGGAGTGAAATCAAAAATTTATGCCCTTAGAAACCTTGAAGGCGGTGCTTGGTTTTTGGGGTCCCGTACGCGGCTAGGCTCCCAAAAAGTCCCACACATGTGGTATCCCCGTACTCAGGAGAAGCAGCAGAATGTATTTTGGGGTGTAATTTCACATATGCCCATGGCATGTGTGAGCAATATATCATTTAGTGACAACTTTGTGCAAAAAAAAAAAAGTTTGTCATATTCCCGCAACTTGTGGCAAAATATAAAATATTCCATGGACTGAACATGCCTCTCAGTAAATAGCTTGGGGTGTCTACTTTCCAAAATGGGGTCATTTGGGGGGGTTTTGTGCTATTTTGGCATTTTATGGCCTTCGAAACTGTGATAGGTAGTGAGGAGTGAAATCAAAAATTTGCGCCCTTAGAAATCCTGAAGGCGGTGCTTGGTTTCCGGGGTCCCGTACGTGGCTAGGCTCCTAAAAAGTCCCACACATGTGGTATCCCCGTACTCAGGAGAAGCAGCAGAATGTATTTTGGGGTGCAATTCCACATATAACCATGGCATGTGTGAGCAATATATCATTTAGTGACAACTTTTTGTAATTTTTTTTTTTTGTCATTATTCAATCACTTGGGACAAAAAAAAAATATTCAATGGGCTCAACATGCCTCTCAGCAATTTCCTTGGGGTGTCTACTTTCCAAAATGGGGTCATTTGGGGGGGTTTGTACTGCCCTGCCATTTTAGCACCTCAAGAAATGAGATAGGCAGTCATAAATTTAAAGCTGTGTAAATTTCAGAAAATGTACCCTAGTTTGTAAACGCTATAACTTTTGCGCAAACCAATAAATATACGCTTATTGACATTTTTTTTACTAAAGACATGTGGCTGAATACATTTTGGCCTAAATGTATGACTAAAATTGAGTTTATTCGATTTTTCTTATAACAAAAAGTAGAAAATATCTTTTTTTTTCAAAATTTTCGTTCTTTTTCCATTTATATCGCAAAAAATAAAAATCGCAGAGGCAATCAAATACCATTAAAAGAAAGCTCTATTTGTGGGAAGAAAAGGACGCAAATTTCATTTGGGTACAACATTGCATGTCCGCACAATTTACAGTTAAAGCAGCGCAGTGCCGAATCCCAAAAACAGGCTTGGTCCTAATGGCCCGAAATGGTCCGGGGCTTAAGTGGTTAAGAAAAGGTGACAAGCCTAGGTGTTCACAGCGTCTCCCCGCAGGGATGTAGTCCCAAGGGAGGGGCGAGCACGCTGACTAACCCCCAGCCAGAACGGCTCGGATGATGGGGGCAAGCTTACTGAGGAGGAAGAGGAAGTGAGAAATTCAGACAAAGAAAAAAAAACATTTAGAAGGGAAATCGAAGGAAAAGGTAAGTGAACAAACAATGCACTAGCTTAAAGGAACCTATTTAGAAAATAAAAAACAAACCTTTACAACCGCTTTAAAGTGGTTGTAAACCCATATAACTTTTTTTTTTTCTAGCCCACCTGCAAGACAAAGCTATAATTAGCTAGTATGACTAGCATACTAGCTCATTATGTACCACTTACCTTAGATCGGGGCCCCCGAAGCCGTCCGTGTCCCTTTCTCCAGCCGCAGCCATCGCTGCGGCGATAGCCGGAATGTTACTTCCGGGTATCGCCGCTCCAGCCAATCACAGCGCCGCTCCGGCGCTGTGATTGCCCGGAGCGGCGATGACGTGACTCCGCGCATGCGCGCAGGAGCCATCAAATTCGGCTAAGCCCAAGCTTTGCTGGGACTTAGCCGAATTTGTGAATGGGATTAACCCCATGAATGCGACGTTGTCTATGGCACGCATGCGCCGTAGACAGCGGCGCCTGTGATTTTAGTAAATATCTCCTAATCCGTGTAGGTTTAGGAGATATTTCTTGCACCTACAGGTAAGCCCTTATTTAGGCTTACCTGTAGGTGCAAGTTGCAAAAGTGGGTTTACAACCACTTTAATCTCCATTGCATGGTGGATTTATTGGATTAGTAGTTTGCAAAAGAAAGAGAAGATTGTTTTATGCTTCCTCTTCATTTAACTGGAACTGACAAGTACACTGCATTTCTGGCAAAATCAGCAAGTATTATCTGTGTTTGCTGAATATGTTCTTAGCCTAAAAAATAAAAAAAAGCAGCAACTACTTCCAAAAACTGATAAACTGCAATATATTACATATTTGTTTGTAAATTTAGATACACTGTAAAACAGTTAAATTATTCTGGACAGATTTTGCTAGCCAGTGTGGAGAAATGTATAATATATATAGTATATATATTATATATACAGTGGGGCAAAAAAGTATTTAGTCAGCCACCAATTGTGCAAGTTCTCCCACTTAAAAAGATGAGAGAGGCCTGTAATTGTCATCATAGGTATACCTCAACTATGAGAGACAAAATGTGGAAACAAATCCAGACAATCACATTGTCTGATTTGGAAATAATTTATTTGCAAATTATGGTGAAAAATAAGTATTTGGTCAATATCAAAAGTTCATCTCAGTACTTTGTTATATATCCTTTGTTGGCAATGACAGAGGTCAAACATTTTCTGTGAGTCTTCACAAGGTTGTCACACAATGTTGCTGGTATGTTGGCCCATTCCTCCATGCAGATCTCCTCTAGCCAGTTAACAACCACCTGCCGACAAATAACGTCGACAAGGTGGTTGCTTAACTCTGGGAGGACGTTATATAACGTCCTCCCAGAATTGCGCTCCCGTGCGCCCCCTGGGGCGCGCACACGGGAAACTCCGTGACCGCCGGGTCCAGAGGACCCGGCGGATCACGAATCGCGGTAAATCGCCGCTGATAGCGGCCGTTTACCACGTGATCGCTCCGTCAAATGACGGAGCAATCACTTGTAAACAGACCGGCGTCATGTGATGACGCCGGTTCCTCTCTCCCCTCTCTGTACCGATCGGTACAGTGTGAGAGGGGAGGGGGAGGGAGCGGATGGCAGCAGCAGCACTGTGGGCTGGATCTGTGACAATTGCAGTCACAGATCCAGCCATCCATCCATCCCTGCTCAGCCATCCCTGTGCAATACCCTGCCAATACTCTGCAAAATACCCTGCCAATACTCTGCAAAATACCCTGCAATACCCTGGTGCAATACTCTGCAATACCCTGGTGCAATACTCTGCAATACTCTGCAATACCCTGCGCAATACTCTGCAATACCCTGGTGCAATACTCTGCAATACCCTGCGCAATACTCTGCAATCCCCTGCGCAATACTCTGCAATACCCTGCGCAATACCCTGCAAAATACTCTGCAATACCCTGCGCAATACTCTGCAATACCCTGCAATACCCTGCGCAATACACTGCAAAATACTCTGCAATACCCTGCGCAATACTCTGCAATACCCTGCACAATACTCTGCAATACCCTGCGCAATACCCTGCACAATACTCTGTAATACCCTGCACAATACTCTGCATCACCCTGCGCAATACTCTGCAAAATACTCTGCAAAATACTCTGCAATACCCTGCGCAATACTCTGCAATACCCTGCGCAATACTCTGCAATACCCTGCGCAATACTCTGCAATACCCTGCACAATACTCTGCAATACCCTGCACAATACACCCTGTGCAATACTCTGCAATACCCTGCGCAAAACTCTGCAATACCCTGTGCAATACCCCCTGTGCAATACCCCATGCAATACCTTGCCATACTCCGCAATACCCTGCCATACTCCGCAATGCCCTGCCATACTCCGCAATGCCCTGCCATACTCCGCAATGCCCGGCAATACTCTGCAATAACCACTTCCCGCCCGCCGGCCGTCATATGACGTCCTTGACTTTGTGCGGGGATATCTGAATGATGCTTGCAGCTACAGGCATCATTCAGATATTAGCTTTTTCAGCCGGCGATTCCCTACACCATAACAACAATCATAGTGGCTGTTCCGTCGCTTGATCATTCTTACGGGAGGCGAGAGGGGATGTCCCCCCCCGTCGCCCTCCGGTGCTTCTACCGACTTACCGCTACCATCAAAGCCAGGATTGTTTTTTTTTGTTGTTTTTTTTTCAGGCTTCCCAGCCTAGAGGTGAGATGTGGGGTCCTTTTGACCCCATATCTCACTGTAAAGAGGACCTGTCATGCCATATTCCTATTACAAGGGATGTTTACGTTCCTTGTAATAGGTATAAAAGTGATCAAAAAAAATTTTGGGGCGGAAAAACATATCAAACTAAAATAAATAAAGTAAAATGAACAATAAAAAAAATATATTTTTTTAAAGCGCCCCTGTCCCCGTGAGCTCGCATACAGAAGCGAACGCATACGTAAGTCCCACCCACATATGAAAACGGTTTTCAAACCACACATGTGAGGTATCTCTGCGAACGTTAGAGCGAGAGCAATCATTTTGGCCCTAGACCTCCTCTGTAACTCAAAACATGTAGCCAGTGAAAATATTTAAAGCGTCGCCTATGGGGATTTTTAAGTAGCGAAGTTTGGCGCCATTCCACAAGCGTGTGCAATTTTTAAGGGTGACATGTTAGGTTTCTATTTACTCGGCGTAACTTCATCTTTCACATTATGCAAAAACATTGGGCTAACTTTACTGTTTTTTTTTTTTTTAAGCACAAAACATTTTTTTCCCGTAAAAAACGCGTTAAAAAAATTGCTGCGCAAATATCGTGCGAGATAAAAAGTTGCAACAACCACCATTATATTCTCTAAGGTCTTTGCTAAAAAAACATATATAATGTTTTGGGGTTCTATGTAATTTTATAGCAAATAAATGATGATTTTTACATGTAGGAGAGAAATGTCAGAATTGGCCTCGGTGCTCCAGAACGCCTGAAGGGGCTCCCTGCATGTTGGGCCTCTGTATGTGGCCACGCTGTGTAAAAGTCTCACACATGTGGTATCGCCATACTCGGGAGGAATAGCAGAATGTGTTTTGGGGTGTAATTTGTGGAATGCATATGCTTTGTGTGAGAAATAACCTGCTAATATGACAATTTTGTGAAAAAAAAAAAAAGAGAAAAAAAAATCTTGATTTTGCAAAGAATTGTGGGAAAAAATGACAACTTCAAAAAACTCACAATGCCTCTTTCTGAATACCTTGGAATGTCTTTTTTCCAAAAAGGGGTCATTTGGGGGGTATTTGTACTTTTCTGGCATGTTAGGGTCTCAAGAAATGAGATAGGCCGTCAGTACTTCAGGTGTGATCAATTTTCAGATATTGGCACCATAGATTGTGGACTCTATAACTTTCACAAAGACCAAATAATATGCACCAATTTGTACTTATTTTTACCAAAGATATGTAGCAGTATAAATTTTGGCCAAAATTTATGAAGAAAAAATAGTAATTTGCAAAATTTTATAACAGAAACGAAAAAAAAACAATTTTTTTACAGAATTTTCAGTCTTTTTTCTCTTATAGCGCAAAAAATAAAAAACCCAACGGTGATTAAATACCACCAAAAGAAAGCTCTATTTGTGTGAAAAAAAGGACAAAAAATTCATATGGGTACAGTGTTGTATGACTGAGTAATTGTCATTCAAAATGTGAGAGCACCGAAAGCTGAAAATTGGTCTGGTTATTAAGGGGGTTTAAGTGCCCAGTGGTCAAGTAGCTAGAGCAGTGATGTTTTGGGGCTGTCGCTGGGCAACACGGACTTTCAACTCCCTCCAAAGGTTTTCTATTGGGTTGAGATCTGGAGACTGGCTAGGCCACTCCAGGACCTTGAAATGCTTCTTACGAAGCCACTCCTTCGTTGCCCGGGGCGGTGTGTTTGGGATCATTGTCATGCTGAAAGACCCAGCCACGTTTCATCTTCAATGCCCTTGCTGATGGGAGGAGGTTTGCACTCAAAATCTCACGATACATGGCCCCATTCATTCTTTCATGTACACGGATCAGTCGTCCTGTTCCCTTTGCAAAGAAACAGCCCCAAAGCATGATACCACCCCCATGCTTCACAGTAGGTATGGTGTTCTTTGGTTGCAACTCAGCATTCTCTCTCCTCCAAACACGACGAGTTGTATTTCTACCAAACAGTTCTACTTTGGTTTCATCTGACCATATGGCATTCTCCCAATCCTCTTCTGGATCATCCAAATGCTCTCTAGCAAACCTCAGACGGGCCCAGACATGTACTGGCTTAAGCAGGGGGACACGTCTGGCACTGCAGGATCTGAGTCCCTGGTGGCATAGTGTGTTACTGATGGTAGCCTTTGTTACGTTGGTCCCAGCTCTCTGCAGGTCATTCACTAGGTCGCCCCGTGCGGTTCTGGGATTTTTTTGCTCACCGTTCTTGTGATCATTTTGACCCCACGGGGTGAGATCTTGCATGGAGCCCCAGATTGAGGGAGATTATCAGTGGTCTTGTATGTCTTCCATTTTCTAATTATTGCTCCCACAGTTGATTTCTTCACACCAAGCTGCTTGCCTGTTTCAGATTCAGTCTTCCCAGCCTGGTGCGGGTCTACAATTTTGTTTGTGGTGTCCTTCGACAGCTCTTTGGTCTTCACCATAGTGGAGTTTGGAGTGTGACTGTTTGAGGACAGGTGTCTTTTATACTGATAACAAGTTCAAACAGGTGCCATTAATACAGGTAATGAGTGGAGGACAGAGGAGCCTCTTAAAGAAGAAGATACAGGTCTGTGAGGGCAAGAAATCTTGCTTGTTTGTAGGTGACCAAATACTTATTTTCCACCATAATTTGCAAATAAATTCTTTCCAAATCAGACAATGTGATTGTCTGGATTTGTTTCCACATTTTGTCTCTCATAGTTGATGTTTACCTATGATGACAATTACAGGCCTCTCTCATCTTTTTAACTGGGAGAACTTGCACAATTGGTGGCTGACTAAATACTTTTTGCCCCACTGTATATACTATATTTGCAAAAGTATTGGGACACCTGCCTTTACACGCACATGAACTTTAATGTCATCCCAGTCTTAGTCCGTAATGTTCAATATTGAGTTGGCCCACCCTTTGCAGCTATAACAACTTCAACTCTTCTGTAGCTTATAGCCTGAAGTATATGCAGCATTCAGTGTTACAGGGTCACAAAGAACATAATACATTTTTTGTATACTGTTTATTATGTAAAAAAGGAAAACTGTGAATTATTGCACATCTCTATACAGTTCTATTTGTCTACCATAATTGCATGGATGAAATAACATTTCCTCAATAGCCATAACAGATATTAGCTCAGACTTTCCAATTCCCATTGAATATTGAAATGCAAAACATCTGAGATAAATCTGCAAATTGTTGGTTTAATGGCTGGTAATATGGGCAGCAGGTCTGCCTGAGCCTGATCTGGCAAACTCTTCACTCTATTTAGAAAGTCATTGAGCAGTGTAGGAATTATAATGGGATAAAAACAAGATTGGGTATCTGCCTGCTATTACTTTCTGAACATTAAACCCTGGATTATTTCCCCAGACATGCCATTAATTAGCTGAGCTAGACAATCTGAGAGTTTAGCAGGTTTATGCAAATTTGAAAGATTGTAGTTGCAAAGCAGATATAGAATTATCATTCTTTTCTATTTATCTGTATACAGGCAAATAATATAACATGACTGCTTTAAAAAAAAAACAATTAAAGTGGACATATCATTAATGTTGCAAATCTAAAGAAACAATGTTGCAAATCTAAATAAATAAATTGTGGATAAATCACAGCATACAGGAACAGTTTATTCTTAATAACAAAAATAGCAAGGAATGTGGGATAATATTAGCACCAGCAAGCATTTTCTCAATTGCCTCTCCCGAAGTGATCAGATAGACTGTATAAATATATCTAAAAAGTGTGCACAGACACGTAAACCAAAACGGTGCTGCTCATGTTCCTGTAATGTCAAAAAGATTTTTCTTAAATATTTTTATATTTCTTGCTTTCCAAAAAAAAATTTTTAGTGGTCCTACGAGCAAGGTGTATCCCTAGGCACTTCCTTTCCTGGCATGACACCACTTTCTCAGTTCAGCTACCCTGTCCACTCCTGAGCATTCACAAGTTGGCTTAGAAGCAGCCGTGCTAATGTACAGTGCACTGGCACATTGAGTTATAGTCACCGCAGGAAAACTGCGACATGTAGCCACTAGAGTTGAGCGGACACCTGGATGTTCGGGTTCGACGGGTTCGGCCGAACTTCGGAAAAAAGTTTGGGTTCGGGACCGAACTTTAACCCAAACCCGGACCCGAACCCGAACCCCATTGAAGTCAATGGGGACCCGGACTTCTAAGGACTAAAAAGGCTCTAAAAAGGTAATGGAAAGGGCTAGAGGGCTGCAAATGGCAGCAAAATGTTGTTAAGAGCATGGCAAGTGCTCTGCAAACAAATGTGGATAGGGAAATAACTTAAAATAACATAAAAAAAATAAAAATAAAAAAAAATAATCTTGACCTAGGAGGACGAGGTCCATATGGAGTAGGAGGTTGAAGTGGCGGTGGATGTGGCTGTGTAGGTGGAAGCGGCGGTGGAGGAGGACGAGGTAGCCAACACTGATTCAAAAATACAACAATGGCTGTGTAATGCCGGTGATGTGTCGAATTCTGTCCCCCGTCAAATAGTGTCCACCCTGTACTGCGCTTGCTCAGTATGTAGGACAAGGGGATTTCTAAAATCTCCCAAGACGAACGGCGCCTGCGTGGTGAGTTCAGGTGAAGGCCACACCATCCGTGGTTCAAGACGAGCCAAGTGAGGCCGTGCCCGAAGCGTGGTGATCGAACCGAGCCCGTGAGGGGCCCTGTTACTATGTGCTACCGTATGTCCACTTGGATGGTGGGGCTTGAACCTGCACTCACAGCGCAGGCGCCGTTCATCTTCGGAGATTTTGTGAATCTCCTTGTCCTCTGTACTGCGCAAGCGCTGCGCCTTCGCAGTATGGGCCGGACACAATCCGATGGCCGGACAGTTTTTGTCACAACACCGGTATACATGTCTATTCTGCACAAGGTACGGACAAGTCCTGTGGGATCCATGCCTGGTTCATTTTAATGAACGTGAGCTTGTCCACATTGGCTCTGGACAGGCGGCTGCGCTTGTCTGTGATAACGCCCCCTGCCGTGCTAAATACACGTTCAGATAATACACTGGCTGCAGGGCAGGCCAGCACCTCCAAGGCATAAAGGGCAAGCTCAGGCCATGTGCCCAATTTGGAGACCCAGAAGTTAAAGGGGGCAGACCCGTCATCCAGTACGTGTAGGCCTGTGGACACATACTGCTCAACCATGTTGGTGAAATGCTGCCTCCTGCTAGGACGTTCCATCTCAGCTGGTGGTGCTGGTTGTTGTGGCGTGCTGACAAAGCTTTTCCACATTTCAGCCATGCTAACCCTGCCTTCTGAGGTGCTGCCGGTGCCCCGGCTGCATTGGCGACCTCTTCCTCCTCCTCTGCCTTCGCCTTGTGCTTCCACCGTACGCCCGCTGTCAGGTGGGAATGCCACCAGCAGCGCGTCTACCAGCGTGCGCTTGTACTCGCGCATCTTATTATCCCGCTCCAGTGAGGGAATTAAGGACGGTACGTTGTCCTTGTAACGGGGATCCAGCAGGGTGGCCACCCAGTAAGGTGGCCACCCAGTAATCAGCACCAGTTAAAATGTGGGCAACTCGGCGGTCATTGCGGAAACACTGCAGCATGTAATCACTCATGTGTGCCAGGCTGCCCAGAGGCAAAGAAAAGCTGTCCTCTGTGGGAGGTGTATCGTCTGTGTCCTCTGTATCCCCCCAGCCATGCACCAGTGATGGCCACGAGCTGGTCTGGGTGCCACCCTGCTGTGAAAATGCCTCCTCCTCCTCCTCCTCCTCCTCCATCTCCTTCTCCACCTCGTCATCCTCCAGAACTGTTCCCTTTCTGCCGGACAATTGTGTTCCTGGCATTTGTTGGTGCAGGAACCCACCCACGTAGCCACTTGTGAAAGACTGCCCTGAAAGCCTTTGAAATGATCCCGCTTCCTCCTCCTCCTCCTCATCCACCTGTGCCACATCCTCTTCCATCATCGCCCGAAGCGTTTTTTCAAGGAGGCATAGAACTGGGATAGTAACGCTAAGAACGGCGCCATTGGCACTGGACATGTTGGTGGAGTACTCGAAACAGCGCAACAAGGCACACAGGTCTCGCATGGAGGCCCAGTTATTGGTGGTGAAGTGGTGCTGTTCCGCAGAGCGACTCATGCGTGATTGCTGCAGCTGAAACTCCACTATCGCCTGCTGCTGCTCGCACAGTCTGGCCAGCATGTGCAAGGTGGAGTTCCACCTTGTGGGCACGTCACATATGAGGCGGTGAGCGGGAAGGCCGAAGTTACGCTGCAGCGCTGACAGGCGAGCAGCAGCAGGGTGAGAATGCCGAAAGTGCGCACACACAGCCCGCACTTTCTGCAGCAGCTCTGGCATATTGGGGTAATTTTTAAGGAACCTCTGGACCACCAAGTTCAGCACATGCGCCAGGCAAGGGATGTGCGTGAAACCGGCTAGGCCCAGAGCTGCTACGAGATTTCGCCCATTATCGCACACCACCAGGCCGGGCTTGAGGCTTACTGACAGCAACCACTCATTGGTCTGTTGTTCCATGTCCCTCCACAACTCCTGCGCGGTGTGGGGTTTTTCCCCCAAACAGGAAAGTTTTAAAACTGCCTGCTGTCGTTTACCCCTGGCTGTGCTGAAGTTGGTGGTGAAGGTGTTACGCTGACCGGATGAGGAGGCGGTAGAGGGTGAGGAAGCGGAGTAGGAGGAGTTAGCAACAGGAGGCAAACTGAAGCACCCTGCAATCCTCGGTGGTGGAAGGACATGCGCCAAACTGCTATCTGCCTCAGGCCCAGCCGCCACTGCATTTACCCAGTGTGCTGTTAGGGAGATATAACGTCCCTGACCGTGCTTACTGGTCCACGCATCCGTAGTTAGGTGGACCTTGCCACAGATGGCGTTGCGCAGTGCACACCTGATTTTGTCCCCCACTTGGTTGTGCAGGGAAGGGATGGCTCGCCTGGAAAAATAGTGGCGGCTGGGCACGACGTACTGTGGAACAGCCAATGCCATCAGGCTTTTAAAACTCTGCGTCTCCACCAGAAGGAACCCGAGGCACTGTCAGCAACCCAATCTACTATCGCCTGTACTTGTCCTGGCCTAAACATTCGTACAGCCTCATTAGGCGCGACAAAATACTGCCGCAGGCTCGGTCGCCTACTCGCACCTGAGGAAGGTGTTTCACTTGTGCGTGTATCTGGCACAGATCCACCACGTCCTCTCCCTGCAACAGGAGCTCCACCAGCAGCACCACGACCGGGGCCACCACGTCCCTTTGACCTTCTCCTCATATTTTCAAAATTTAGGATCTTGCCCTAAATGGGTGTTTTTGGAAGCGCAGAACACACCCACAGTACGTAACCGCTGAATCGCACAGCTACAGAACTGCAGAAAATGCTATTAAAAAAAATGTTGTTTTTTTAGTATAGCACAGTAGGAGAAAACTATATAGAAATTGTTTATTTCACACACCTCAAAATATGTATAACACACTGCAAACTTTTTTTGGTGCCACTAAACGGCGTTTTTTGGAAGAGCAGAACACACCCACAGTACGTAACCGCTGAATCGCACAGCTACAGAACTGCAGAAAATGCTATTCAAAAAAAATTTTGTTTTTTTAGTATAGCAACGTAGGAGAAAACTATAAAGAAATTGTTTATTTCACACACCTCAAAATATGTATAACACACTGCAAACTTTTTTTTGTGCCCCTAAACGGCGTTTTTTGCAAGCGTACATTAAAGTGCAAATTTTTTTTTTGCCCTAAACGGGTCTTTTTTTGCACAAGCAAAATAAAATGCTTTTTTTTTTGCCCTATGGGTCTTTTGGAAAAGAGAACAATAAAGTGCCTTTTTTTTCCCCCTAAAAGTTAGATTTTCTCTGACACTGGGCTCATGGCAGTGTAAAAAGACTGCACTGCAACACAAATAGGTAGACCTATGCAGATCGCTGATTTTAATCTCTGAATCTGGACTCCTATATAATATTCTCTCTCCCTGAAAGCACCAACACAGGAACCTGGCCCTACACTACACTATCTCTCTATCTTTTCCCTCAGATTGTAGAATCAGGACTACCTCATCTATTTTTCTATCTCTCCCTAAAAGCAGCAGCAGCAGACTAGATCCTCTCCCTATCTATTCTGAAGCAGAGTGTCATGTGTGCTGTGTGCCTCTAGCTTATATAGAAGCTGGGTCACATGTTGCACTGACCAATCACAGCCATGCCATTAGTAGGCATGGCTATGATGGCTTCTAAGGGCACACCAGCTAATCAAAAGGTGATTGGCTGGCCCCTGAAGCATTTCTAAATGCGTTATTAGATTGCCGAACCCGAACCCGAACCCGGACTTTTGGGCAAAGTCCGGGTTCGGGTTCGGGTTCGGGAAAAAGCTAAAGTTCGGTACGGACCCGAACTTTACAGTTCGGGTTCGCTCAACACTAGTAGCCACTGTTAGAGCACACACATGTCCACAGGAAGTTCATACAAGAAGTCCACAGGAGGTGCAAAGCACAAGCAACATGAGAATAAGTAGAGGTAAAAAAAAGGAATAATGTCATACTTTTTACAGTGCTAGAAATTTAAGTATCATTTTGTGAGCGTTTGGTTTTGCTTTAAGTAGACATATTTACACGATTGTGTCCAGTATCCTAGTTCATCAGTTAGTTGGTGAATATGGAGGATTCTTTTGCAAAGCACAGCTTTACTTTTAAGAGACTTTGTCAATATTGGACAAAAGGGAGGCCATAATTTTCACTCATTTAGAAGGAATGGACCTTTCTTTTTAACCAAACCCTTTAATCCCTTTTCCTTCTCAGTTGTCCCTCCTTTTGGTCTGATGAATGGGGATGTAGTTTGGGTTTGGTGCACAAACCTTTGCCCCTGAAACTTTGCAGGTTTACCATCAGTAAAAAAAACAACCTATAATGTAGTGCATAGCCTTTGCCACTAGTCAGCTGGGTCATAAAAGCCAATATTTTGAAGAACGAGTGGGCTCATAGCAGCCACACTGTCAGTCTGTGCTGGAGTGTTTAGAGAGCTGGCAATTCTCTGTAGGCAGAGATCAGTGGCAGCTGGTGCTCAATTTTTTTGGGGGGGCGCAAACAAACTGGAAAAAAAAAAAACATTAATTGCTGCCACTGTGCCCATTAAACGCAGCCACTGTGCCCAAACGCCACTAGTTTCCCCCCATATACAGCCAGTTTGCCAGTTTGTCCCCAAAATACAGCCAGTTTGTCCCCCATATACAGCCAGTTTGTCCCCAATAATACAGCCAGTTTGTCCCCCCAATAATACAGCCAGTTTGTCCCCCATAATACAGCCAGTTTGTCCCCCATAATACAGCCAGTTTGCCCCTCATATACAGCCAGTTTGTCCCCCAATTTGTCCCCCAATAATACAGCCAGTTTGTCCCCCCAATAATACAGCCAGTTTGTCCCCCCAATAAAACAGCCAGTTTTTCCCCCAATATACAGCCAGTTTGTACCCATTATACAGCCAGTTTCCCCCTATTATATAGCCAGATGGTCCCCCATATACGGCCAGTTTGTCCCCCATATACAGCCAGTTTGTCCCCCAATTTGCCCCCCAATAATACAGCCAGTTTCCCCCCATTATATAGCCAGTTTCCCCCCATTATATAGCCAGTTTCCCCCCAATAATACAGCCAGTTTGTCCCCCATAATACAGCCAGTTTGTCCCCCATAATACAGCCAGTTTGTCCCCCATATACAGCCAGTTTGTCCCCCATAATACAGCAAGTTTTTCCCCCATACACAGCCAGTTTGTCCCCCAATATACAGCCAGTTTGTCCCCCATAATACAGCCAGTTTGTCCCCAATATGCAGCCAGTTTGTCCCCCAATATACAGCCAGTTGCCCCCCAATATACAGCCAGTTTGTCCCCCAAATGCAGCCAGTTTCCCCCCCAATATACAGCCAGTTTGTCCCCCATAATACAGCCAGTTTGTCCTCATAATACAGCCAGTTTGTCCTCATAATACAGCCAATTTGTCCCCCAAATGCAGCCAGTTTGTCCCCCCCCCAGCCCTGCACTTACCTTCCTCGAGTCAGCGCCGTCCTTCTTCCGTTCTCCATGTCTTCTCCCACCCTCGATGTCGCTTCAGCCAATCAGGTTACCGGTAACCAGACCCGGTGAACCTGATTGGCCAGGGAACGCACCCCTGTGCGTCCTCTCATTAGATATTTAGAAACCGATTACAGCCCTCAGGCTGTAGTCGGGAAGCCTATCAGAGCCTGCTGACTCTGACAGGCACTTCTAAAGGCCAACCAGACACTGTTATTCAGATGGCCGGCGCTCAAGAGGCCGGCCATCTGAATAGTGGGCGGCAGCAATACATAGGTTCATGCAATGCATGAACCTATGTATTGTTGTGAGTGACGGCCGGGCGCAGAAGCGAGCGGCGGCGGCGCTTCTGCGCCCACTATGGACGCACCGCCACTCATTGTGTGAAGAAAGGGACATTTAAAAAAAAAAAAAAACTCTTAAAGGGCCCGTTTTTTTTTTTTGGTGACCACAGGAGTGGGGGCGGCGCCCGGGCGCCCCCTATGGACGCGCGGCCACTGGCAGAGATACTGATTCATAAATGTCCCCCGTGTCAGTTTGCAGCTTTCCATGCCTTTTATTTGACAATAGCTTGCTTTTTAGTCCTGTAAATGGTCAGAATCGAATAATAATTATCATAGCTTCCAATTTGTTAAATAAATATACCATCAATTCACATATAAAATAAATGAAATAAAAATAAAGTGCTTTCTATAACTTGTGCAGTTATAGATATAGCAATCTATCATTGAGGTATACTTACCAAAACAAGCTTCACATTAAAACACCTTAATTCCACTTGAAAATGAGTTCACCTTTTTTCCATATGTAACCTAGACTGTAGCATATAAATGCTGTGGAAATTCTTCCTTTTTTGCTGTTGTGATTTCCTTCTGCAGTGTGGACAGGGTAAACTGAATATTCATTAATGCAGAAGTACAGCAACCATATTTAAGAAGACCAGTTTGCAATGCTTGTCTATGAAGTTTCTCCAGTGCAGGAGGCAGCCATGTTGGCTGGGTCTGATTTATTCCTGGAGGTGATTGGCTGCTGCAACAGAGTAAGGAGAAGTGGGTCTGTAGGCTGGTGAGGAAAGGGGAGAGGAGTGGCTGCAAGCAATCAGGTGTGTGGGA
Organism: Rana muscosa; assembly: GCA_029206835.1. Taxonomy (NCBI): domain Eukaryota; kingdom Metazoa; phylum Chordata; class Amphibia; order Anura; family Ranidae; genus Rana; species Rana muscosa. The sequence goes on along the minus strand of CM055122.1, from coordinate 174,937,355 downwards.
AAAGACTGGGCTGATGCTGGCTGAACAGAACTCTGCCATAGCTGACCACAGTGAGTGTGATTCCTGGTGTGATTAGACTGTACTATAGAGTAGAGTTGAGCGGACACCTGGATGTTTGTGTTCGACGGGTTCGGCCGAACTTTGGAAAAAAGTTCGAGTTCGGGACCGAACTTGACCCGAACTTAACCCGAACCCGAACCCCATTGAAGTCAATGAGGACCCGAACTTCTGAGGACTATTCGCGCTTGTTTCCCGTGCTTAGAACTGTCCCTGCACAAAGTGCAGTTTACAGTTCGGATCCGCTCAACCCAACTAGAGAGCACTCCCACTACATGTAAGGAAGATTAAAGAGAGACTTTCTCAGCAGGATAGACAGAGAGAGACCACAGCAACTTCTTTCCCTGTCTGATTTGAACTGGACTTTTACTGAATCAGAGCACATGTTCAGAGATACAGAAGAGGGTGCTCTGGGTCTGGTAAGAGACTAGCATTGCACAAGTTAATATGCTATCTGCTGGGAACTGTTGTACTTTCTTCAAGAGCCCCAATGGGTTCTTTTTTGCTTTCTTTCATCAATTAGGGGCCACTGGGTTAAAACTTTTATAGGAAGTTATGACTGTCCTTATATACTTTTGCTAAGTAAATGCAGTTCAGTTCTGTTAATTACAGTTAGTCAGATTACTGCAGGTCTTTAACTATATCTGCAGGTGTTAAACACTATAGTCTTATTGATTGTTTGCATAAGCACGCTTGCTAATCCTTTTTTCTTTTAGGCTATGCTTGGCCTAATAAATTCTTTAAAATACCTTAAAGTGATTGGAAACCCCTTTAGCAACTTGCACCTACAGGTAAGCCTAGATTAAGGCTTACCTGTAGGTGCAAGAAATATCTCCTAAACCTACACGGTTTAGGAGATATTTACTAAAATTACAGGCGCCGCTGTCTACGGCACATGCGCGCCGTAGACATCGGCGCATTCATGGGGTTAATCCTATTCACAAATTCGGCTAGTTCCCAGCAATCACTGGGCCTTGCCGAATTTGACGGCTCCCGCGCGCAATCGCGGAGTGACGTCTTTGCCGCTCCGGACAATCACAGCGCCGGAGCGGCGCTGTGATTGGCTGGAGCGGCGATACCCGGAAGTAACCTTCCGGCTATCGCCGCAGCGATGGCTGCGGCTGAAGAGGGAGACGAGGACGGCTTTGGGGGCCCCGATCTAAGGTAAGTGATGCATAATGAGATATTATGCTAGTCATATTAGCTCATTATGCCTTTCTCTTACAGGTTGTTAGGAAAAAAAAATAATTATTGCGTTTACAACCACTTTAAGGTGTGTCGGTAAGTGCTGGGTGAACGAGGTGTGCCATCTTCAGGTATGCAGAAGAACCACAAAATAATTCACTGGCTGCTCAGGAAGTAGTACTATGTACTATGTACCTACCTGTTTGTAAATGTCCTGCCGTAAACTAACATCTAATGTCTTCTATCAATTTTTGGTTCCAAAAAATAAAGCACCAATGGTGCTGAAACCAAGGAACACACTAACCAACTGTAGCGGGGTCCTCAAATTGATGGGATACACCTGGGCAATAGTGTAACCCAGGTGTATAATTGTGTTAGGATTCAGACCCCTTTTTGTTTCGTGGAGGATTGGAGGATGTAATATTCTCCTTTGCCTGTGGGTGGTGTAGTACCCACAGGCTTCAGGTAGAATCATCCCCTGCAGTGCTCCCTGTTTGGTCTCTTCCCGGAGATGGTATGGCTGGGGCGGGGAACCCGCCGGGCCGTTGAAGGGAGGAGATAAAAGGGGGAGACGCCCTGACCACGAGGTCGTGTTCTTGCGGAGAAGGAGGTCCTCGGAGGAGGAGGGTTGCGGTCTGCACCCAGGGCCCTTAGGCCTGGGTGCGGGAGATCCAGGAGTCTGGTCCAGGTGCCCATGGCCTGGTCCGGAGTCATGTTGGCGTCCATCCCAGGCACCTTTAGCCTGGGGTGAGGTACTATCGAGGAGGCCTGGGGCCCAGTACCTTCGACTGGGTCCCGCTAGGGTGGACTGTCCGAGGGTCCCTGAGCGGAGGGACTCGTACCTGAGGTGAGGAGGCCGGGGAGGTTACCCACTGGAGACCCGGAGCAGCACCAACCCGGTGACAGTGGGCCTCTGGGAACTCTCTTGGGAGGACACATCCCCCTGATAGGGGCCACAGCGCATCGAAGAGGGCTCCATTGCTGTTCATAGGGGTTGCTGGAAGAGACCCCATCTTTCCTGTTCTGTAACAGCCGGATTGGCTTAGGCGCCGCTGGTCATAGTACAGTGGCATAGAACTGAAACGTTAGGAAGTGCCTTGATCTGCTCGCCCCACCGTTGGCAAGGTTATAGGTCCCAACCAGTTTGCTGCAAAAGAACTGTTTATTGTGCTTTGCGTATTGGAGTGTCAAATAAACAAGTGTTGGACCTTTCTCCGGTGTGTGAACTCCAGTTACTGGAAGCAAAGGGGAGGCTGGTGAGCTTGCAATTACAGACTCAGTGCATTCACAGAACACACCGGCACGAGGAAACATCAATAAGTGGCCTTCACCTCCCTACTACAATGGGGAGGACATGGGCCGTGGCGCATCTCACTCTCACAACCCAGGAACCCCTAGACATGAGTTGGTGTGTAACCGATAAAGATGGAGAGAGGGTGAGGCCGCTACACGTGGGGGCTCGTGAGTCCGGGATACAGTGTGTTCTAAAGATGGACTTGAGAATGTCTACATTTGAACTTTGCTGCCCAGAGGAGTTCCGAGCAGATCGGCCAAATTACTGGCCAAAGTCGGAGTTGTGGAAATGACCCTAACACGGGGAAGGCCCATGCGGAGGAGCGGAAAAAGGGAGAGGTCCAGCCGTGTGACGTACTGCACGTGGGGACTGTTAACGCACTGCGCCACGAGGCACCCCATGGCGACATCGTTCGAGGGCGGAGTCAAGAGGAAGCCCGCGAAAATGTACAGCTCATGGGAGGAGTCTGGCCAAGTGTGGGGATACACGTGGAGACTCCGGCGCGGGGTCAGTGCATGATGGAGCAGCAAACAGTCGGGATGACCTCAAGTGCCCCGTGGATTATGGTTCCTCACCCCACGAGAATGACTTCCTTTGCTGCCCCCATCACAGACACGGGGATAAGACTTAGGCCCCGAGGGCGGTTGGCTCTGTACACCTGCAGAGACACGGAGGCCCTCGGTGTGATCTGTCCCGGCTGCTCGGGACTGGTGGTCACCCTGAAGCCATTCGGGCGATGTGAGGAGTGCAGAGAATTCCTTTTTGAGGTCGAGTCGTCCACAGCAAGGCCCCGGGCCCTTCGCCTCAACCACCTCACGGGTACCGCTACTCCGGAAGGGGAGATCAAGGCCTTTGTCGAGGTTCCTGTGCGCGCTGACCAGGGCGATGGACTGCCCAACAGAGAAAAATCCGAAGATGCTGCTTCGGTCGCCACAAGTTCCCTGCTTCCACCACCGAAGAGGAAAGTTGGCCTAGTACAGGCATCCTATGGACGTGGTCGAGCTTCACCCCGCTGCTTGCCTGGCCTGGATGGCGCCGGTCGAGATGGAAGTCCCGGACATCCCAGTCTTCTACAAGGGTCAGGTGAGCCAGGGGCTGGGACTGTGGTGGTGGTTGGAGGTGTCGGGGGCCCATTGGAGGTGGAACCCCCCAGGGAAGATGATTCTGTGTCCACGGGGAGATATCTGCCTGCGGAGATGTATGACACCTCCGACCTAGAGTCGCTGTCTGATTGCGGAGATGATGACGAGTTTGTGTGGGACAAGTTGAAGGTGCCCCATGCTCGCAGGTACCTGGAATGTGTGCCGTCAGTGTCTAAGAGGTTTGAGGACTGCAAAGCTGAATGGAAATTGGGGCGCCATATCCATGCTGACAAGATAGTCATTTGCAGAAGAGAAGGAGAAGATGTCGAGTATTCGATAGAGGCATTTGACAAACACCTGAAACCCCTGTACCTGCCGGATCCAAAGTTTTACTTATAGGAGAAAAGAACTCCTGTTTATTTCTTTTGTGCACTTGAACTTTCTGGAAGAGCCATTCCCAGACACGCAGGACTGTGCCCTGTTTTTGTTTTTGTTTGGGCTTTTCTTTTTCTCGTTGGAGACTTGGGGACTGTTGTGTTTTCGTGTTTCCCCTTTTCTTCATGTGCCAAAGGCAAGGACATTTGGGAATAGTGGCAGAGTAGGGAAAAGCTGGAAGAACGAAGATTCGTTGAGTGTCATGACCGCGGCGTTGTCACCAGGTGGCAGTGTTGCGCAACAAATGTTTGAAAATATTTCACCCACACATCACCTTGCTTGTTGGAGTGAGTGGGTCTCTCGGCTGACGGGCCCACTCATCCCAAATGACACAAAATTATGTTAGGATGTTGTTTTTTCTTTCCCCTGCAGGAGAATCGTCAATCAAGACCATTGAGAGTGGGTGGCTCTTAGACAGTGTGGGAGAGGGGTTGTGATTATGCAGATGTTAAAAATGTTTTATGACATAAGTTGTTTTATATGTTCCCCATTCCCTGAGCAGGTCTTGGCACTTGGGAAATTTTTTTAGAGGAATTGCTTCAGGGGTTTCACTCCATGCCACCCCTTTATGGGAGGTATGGGTGTGCACCTGACGCTGGGGACCAGCGTCAAATTACAGGGGCGAGTGTGTAGCGAGGTCCTCAAATTGATGGGATACACCTGGGCAATAGTGTAACCCAGGTGTATAATTGTGTTAGGATTCAGACCCCTTTTTGTTTCGTGGAGGATTGGAGGATGTAATATTCTCCTTTGCCTGTGGGTGGTGTAGTACCCACAGGCTTCAGGTAGAATCATCCCCTGCAGTGCTCCCTGTTTGGTCTCTTCCCGGAGATGGTATGGCTGGGGCGGGGAACCCGCCGGGCCGTTGAAGGGAGGAGATAAAAGGGGGAGACGCCCTGACCACGAGGTCGTGTTCTTGCGGAGAAGGAGGTCCTCGGAGGAGGAGGGTTGCGGTCTGCACCCAGGGCCCTTAGGCCTGGGTGCGGGAGATCCAGGAGTCTGGTCCAGGTGCCCATGGCCTGGTCCGGAGTCATGTTGGCGTCCATCCCAGGCACCTTTAGCCTGGGGTGAGGTACTATCGAGGAGGCCTGGGGCCCAGTACCTTCGACTGGGTCCCGCTAGGGTGGACTGTCCGAGGGTCCCTGAGCGGAGGGACTCGTACCTGAGGTGAGGAGGCCGGGGAGGTTACCCACTGGAGACCCGGAGCAGCACCAACCCGGTGACAGTGGGCCTCTGGGAACTCTCTTGGGAGGACACATCCCCCTGATAGGGGCCACAGCGCATCGAAGAGGGCTCCATTGCTGTTCATAGGGGTTGCTGGAAGAGACCCCATCTTTCCTGTTCTGTAACAGCCGGATTGGCTTAGGCGCCGCTGGTCATAGTACAGTGGCATAGAACTGAAACGTTAGGAAGTGCCTTGATCTGCTCGCCCCACCGTTGGCAAGGTTATAGGTCCCAACCAGTTTGCTGCAAAAGAACTGTTTATTGTGCTTTGCGTATTGGAGTGTCAAATAAACAAGTGTTGGACCTTTCTCCGGTGTGTGAACTCCAGTTACTGGAAGCAAAGGGGAGGCTGGTGAGCTTGCAATTACAGACTCAGTGCATTCACAGAACACACCGGCCCGAGGAAACATCAGTAAGTGGCCTTCACCTCCCTACTACAATGGGGAGGACATGGGCCGTGGCGCATTTCTCACTCTCACAACCCAGGAACCCCTAGACATGAGTTGGTGTGTAACCGATAAAGATGGAGAGAGGGTGAGGCCGCTACACAACATTTAGGTACATTCAGAAAGAATCCAATTGCACAAGGTGAATGCCAAAGCAAAAATTAGAGATACTTGGCAAGTAGGCTGAGTCTCTGGAGTGAGTGCATTTGCTAAATATTCTGCAGTGTACCTCTAATGAAGTCTTACATGCTTTCCTCTGGAGATGAGGCAGAACTGAACATGGCTTGCAATAATCAGGTAGGGTAGGGATTAAGAGACAAACAACAGTGAGCACTGAAATGTGAAAAAAACATACCAGAAATTGTCCAGGACCAATTAAGAAATGTTGCCTTTTCCCCCGTAGACAAGAGAACACTTTTTCACTGTGTTAAAAAAGAAAAAAAAAACTGTAAATAGTGCAGTGATTTTAGGTGCCTGACAGTCATTACACAGGAGATCACTCCTATCCTCCCTTCGCCTGTAAGTATATTTGCACTGAAGTGCTAAAAGCATGATTGGCTTAGATTTTCTGCCCCTCCCCCTATCGCTGTATAGATAATAGAAGCACATAGTTTAGTTCTATACAAAACTACATTTCACTGAATTTTAATTGTTTTTTTTTTCCATAAACACATAACTGTTTTTTTTGTTTTTGTTTTTAAATATGCACCTGGTGTTTAGCATTAAGGGCCCATTTACACCATGTGCATTGGACTTTTTTCCAAATAGGCCCAGTATACACCAACGTGCTGTGTTGCTGGGTGAAAATGGAATATGCCGCACAAAAACCTGCAGCGCATTACAGTGCTGTAGTGTGCATTAAGGAAGAATTTTTTTTTTTTTCGTTTCTGCTGTAAAAATTTTTTACATCAACGCAACCCAGAACATTATAAAAACACATGTTATAAAAATATATGTAGCAGGTGTTTGAATTTATGTGAGGACTCTGGTGGTGTGGGGTTCCTTGGGGCCTACAGGTGGCGTTGTTGCCTTGGGCCGGAGCTGAACTCGCACCGCAAACTGTGCCTTTTTGTCCTCTCCTGGAGCTGGTGCAGCGGGGCGGGGAACCCGCTGTGACGCAAAGGGAGAGGTCATAAAAGGGGCGGACGCCCTGATTTTAGGGAGAGAGTTGGAGGACGCGGCCGCACCCATGCACCTTCAGCTTGGGTGCTGGCGTTCTGGTGTTTCAGGCCTAGGTGCCCTTGGCCTAGCTGGAGCAGGGATGGAGTCCATCTCAGGCACCTTTAGCCTGGGGTGAGGTACTATGGCGGATGCCTGGGGCTCAGTACCTTCGACTGAGTTCCGTGAGGGTGGAGGAATCCGAGGGGGCCCTAACTCCTTGGGTGCCCGTGTCTGAGTTTGTGAGGACTGGTGCGCAGTAACTTCTCTGAAGAGCCCGGCGCAGCATCGCTGGTGACGGAGAGGCCTCCACTTCTCCCTTGGACAAATTTCTTCCTCTGACAGGGGCAAAGTGAGCGAAGGTAATTCACGTTCTATTACCTAGTCAGTGGCAGTGACTATTCACCACTGGTGACAGCACAGTGGTCAGCAGCAAGAAGGGAAAGGATTGTACCTCGATCTGTCCCCATTTTCCAAAGGAGAAAGATTGTTTTATTGCTTGGCAAGAAGAATAAAACTGAGTTGTACCTATTCACTGTGTGGAACTTGGGTTACTAAAGCAAAGGAGTCAGGGACGAAGGACTGGACTTGACTCTAGGACACCTACACAAAAGCCCAATCTTCTGGCCTTCACCTCCCAGTTACGGAGGACATGGGCCGTGGTGTGTTTTATCTCTCTATCCCAGGTACCCCTAGACAACAGCCATATAACCGATAAAGCAAGGGAGAGGGGTGAGGCCGCTACATATATATATATATTTTTTGGCAAATGGCATTAAAGGTGAACTACCGTATATACTCGAGTATAAGCCGACCCGAATATAAGATGAGGCACCTAATTTTACCACAAAAAAATGGGAAAACTTATTGACTCGAGTATAAGCCTAGGGTGTCCATCTGCATGTCTCAATGTGCCTCACTTTGCCTCACTGTGTCCATGTGCATGCCTCACTGTGCCCATGCCTCACTGTGTCCATGCCTCACTGTGCCCATGCCTCACTGTGTCCATGCCTCACTGTGTCCATGCCTCACTGTGCCCATGCCTCACTGTGTCCATGACTAGACTGACGTTTAACATGGGAGTCTATGGAAGGGGTGCCCGGGTTTTAAAAATCGGTGCTCCCCTGCCGTAGGTCCCCCAGACAAAAAACTTTGCACACTTATAGAGGAGAAATGGAGCTACATGTGTGCCAAGTTTTGGGTCCTACGACCGGTCGGTACCGGTGTACAAATGTTCTCCCCGGCCGTAGGTCCCCTTTACACACTTGTAGAGGAAGAGTGGGGCTATATGTGTGCCAAGTTTGGGGTCCAGGGGACCTACGGCCGGCCGGTACCGGGTCCCCAAAGTCCAGGAAATCAGGCGCAAAAAGGTGACTCGAGTATAAGCGGAGGGGGGCATTTTCAGCACAAAAAAAGTGCTGAAAAACTCGGCTTATACGCGAGTATATACGGTAACCTTTTTAAATCGTGTGGCCTGTAAAAATGCACCAAGAATGTTTCAAAAATGGCAAAAAAAAAAAAAGCCTGGAAGACTATGCTGCATTTCAGTGACCAAACTAGATAATGATTTGTTAAAATGCAAAAAGTTTCCCAGCACACTTACCAGCTAACTTGCAAAAAAAATTATAATAGCGCTGCTTATTTTCTCTTTATTATTTATCAACTGGTATCACGGTTTGTTAAGTGGCTGCTATTTTTCCTTATTTACACCAAACGTGGATTTTACGCTCTTTTAAAAAAAAAACACATTCGCAAATATATGTAGAAGCCGCACTGCCTCACCAAGGCTTCTCTGTTAGTGCAGTCCTAACTCCTATGTTTGAGAGTCTCCATATACAGTATAGCAGTGGATAAATTAAGGGCAGGTATGCCTGAAGGAAGCCCATGTAGCGCCACCCCCGAAGAATCTGCTGGTTAAATTTTGGGTCCTCTGTCTTCCGCCTCGACTCCAAGAACAAACTCAGCCCCTCTGACACACCTGGTTAAATGGAGAGACCTCTGCAACCACACATATAGACACAATTGGAGAATACCCCGCACCTGGCTGTAAGTTACTATAGTAAATGCACACACACTAGTTTAGTGATCAGCAAGTTAGTATATTGAAACCACTTATAATAAAGACAGTCTGAGATTACATAGGGTCACACAAGTAAATTAAACGTAGTCAGCTATACAGAATTTCACTATACCCAAGTAAAGAATAATCCGTTCTTTGACTTTAAATAGAGTCAATGAGTGAAACGGCAATAAGTAACGTGAATAACCCTTTTGAACAGTACAATGTATAAATAACTACACTGTCTTAAAGTGCACTCTTAGGAAAAGGGGAGGGATTGGTGGTACTTCTTTAAAACAAAGTAAACAAAGGATTAGGGGTATTACTTGGTCCTGACTCTTTGGCTGGGTAAGATGTTGGAGCTCTTTGAAGCAGTCTGTAAGGTGTTAGAGATTATATGTGACTGACTGTGTAGATCCTAACAGCTCAGTCTCTGATGACAGCAGCAAATAGTGACAGACACAGATAATGGCCGCAAGGGCCTTTCACCAATCCCAACGAAACAGCAACAATGGTTCCTCCAAAAAGATGTCCTCTCACTCTTCGGTTGCCTGTGGCGAGTCTCTCTCTCTCAATTCAATTCAATTCAATTCAATTCAATTTAAATAAGCTTTATTGGCAGGACCAAATACATTTAGCATTGCCAAAGCAGTCAAGTTTGTATGGGAAGGGGGGTAATAGGTAATATAAATGGGAATAGGGGTAAGTCCGTGTAAAGGATTTTTAGGTCCTCAGTTTTTCATGTCCCTCTCAGTCTGTGATATGCTGTCACATATTGGGCAGCTATTTTCAGATAGGCTCCTCCTCTCCCAGTAGAATTTGGAGTTTCCTCTTCTCTTCTATAGAATTGAAGTCCAGGATGAGGGGGGAGAGCCTCTGGAAGTGAGTGTCCCTCACTGATGGGTACTTGGGGGAATGTTGCAAGAAGTGGTCCTCATCCTCCAGGACCCCCTGGTCACATTGCTAGCACAGTTTACACTCCCTTAGCTTGTAGGTCTGTCTGTGCAGTCCTAATTCGATTTCCAGGCTGTGGATGCTCAGTCTGTACAGGCTCAGGGTCTATCTGTGTTTTAGTTTTATGGAGTTTGTTATTTCATTTCTCCATTCTCCAACATATTTTTCTTTTTTGGAAACATTCATTATGTTTTTTATTTGAGATTTGATTTGATTGTTATTAGAGATAACAGGCCGTCGTGCGCCTGCTGCCTTGACACGCTGCAACTCCGATCTAGGTAAAGAGTCTCTGACGGAGACTCTTTACCACGTGATCAGCTGTGTCCAATCACAGCTGATCATGATGTAAACAGGAAGAGCTGTTTATCGTCTTTTCCTCACTCACGTCTGACAGATGTAGAGGAGAGACGATTGGCTGCTCTCCTGCCAGAGCGGGTCTGTGCTGATTGATTATCAGCGCAGCCCCCCCGAGGATGCCCACCTAGGAACACCAGGGATGCCACCAGGACCACCAGGGATGGCCACCACCAATGACCACCAGGTATGCCACCCATGGCCACCAGGGATGTCAATGTGTGCCCACATATTATGCCAATCAGTGCCCATTAGCAATACCTACCAGTGCCTCCATAGCAGCGATGCCCAACAGTGCAATCTATCAGTATCCATCAGTGCCACTCACCAGTGTCCATTAGCGTTACCTATCAGTGCCCATCCATGCCCATCAGTGCCCACCTATCAGTGCCCATCAGTGCCGCTTATCAGTGCCCATAAGTGCCACCAATATGTACCCATCAGTGCAACCTTTCAGTGCCCATCAGTGTGGTCTATCAGTGCCCATCACTGCCACGTATGAGTGCCCATCAGTACCGCCTATCAGTACCACCAGGCAGGAAGGGGGGGAAGTGTCTGGTATTGAAGTGGTAATGCATTTTACGTTTTTGGAGATGTATGTTGTCTTGCAGGAGAAGCATCAAAAACGAAAGCCCTGCGGTTTTATACATTTACACTGCATTTCTATTGAAGTCTAATAGAACACAAAATGCAACCTGCTACAGGAAAAAGAAAGTCCCTGGCCCTTTCCAAAAAATGAACCGGTGGAAAATGCACCGATGTGAACATGACCCATAGGAAACCATGTTAAATGGACTGTAGTGCGTTTCTACAAAACTGAAAACTCACTGAAAAATGCATAGGTGTGAACCAGGCCTAAGGGCAGATGAATTCCAGGAGGTAAATGCTACATGAATCATCTGCCCTTACTCCAAATGGTGAGGGCTAGAAATGGGAGTGTTTTTCAAAGTGATTTCTCAACAAAATAAAGCATGGAGACATGGATTGTTGGGTGACTTTGCTTTGAATATTAAAAAATAATTAAATTGCATTTTCAGTTTGTAGAGCTCAGAAACTGTTTATTTCCGCTTTAAGTACAGGACCAAGCAGAAGTCAGACTGGAACAAGATAGATTCTTATTAACTGTATGAGCTTAAATGAACTTAAGAATTAGGAAATGTTTATTGAATAGTGATATCTTATTTTGTACCCAAGTGACAGATCTAATTTAATCGAGTTAATTAGATAGTGAATTATTCTACAGCAGCCATAAAGTGTACATTCCAAAGAAATAAGGGTAGAAATAGAATTATATAGTATGTGCTATCGCATGCTTAGAGCTAGAGGATGTGAGAAATAAAGCAGGAAGTAAAAATACTTTACTAATGCATACATCTTATATGCAGGTAGAAATATCTAGCTATTTAGACATACATATTGCTATTAGGTTAATAGTGTTCTGTTTGCTCTCATTTTCAGCCAGGCAGGTGTGTAATGGCACAATAGTTGCAGCAATTTCCAACATGTTAGCAGTCCTGTTTGTGCTTAGAGGCTCAGTTATTTATTTTCATGTGCTGCATCACCTTGATTGAAATAAATGACTTTGCTATCCCGTTAAGTAGGTTGACACATCTGTTGGCCCATGAATGCTCAGGTTCTCAGGCATGGTTTATTATTTCAAATAATTGCTGCCATGTGCATATGCAAAGTCCCTCGGAATCAGAGAATAGAGAGGGAAAGCAAAGTGAAATATTGAGACTAACTGAAGTTCAATTTATGTAACTTTTCATGCTTCAATTTCCTTCCAATTGTAAATCCACACAGAGACAAAGCAAAAACTCGAGCCGTAGAGGTAACTGTGAAGGCTGAGAAAAATAAACACATACATGTAAACATACATTCTATAGACATTTTTAAACATGGTAAAATGTCATTAAAAATCTAATAATAATAATGCCTCTTTCCATCTATCTATCTATCTATCTATCTATCTATCTATCTATCTATCTATCTATAAAGATTAAAAGAATTGAAAAGGACACTACTATGCTTCATAAAAACTTAAAGGGACACTATATGAAAACTTGTAACAGACACAGGCCCTTAGGCTGGGTACAGAGGGGCCGAACAGGGGCTGTACAGCTGTCTAACAAATGGCTTTTGTCAAAGGGACATGCTGGAAAACCAGCATCCGATCAGCGCTCACAGCCAATGGCTGCGAGTGCGTGTTCTAGCGGGGGTAGACCCCCTGTCAGGCCACAAAGGCACAGCAGGGGAGATCGCTGCTCTAACATTGTGTGTTCCGGTACAGCGATCTGTAAGGTTGTTGTTTTTTTGGGTTGAATGAAAAATTTGTATTACGTGTGTACCAGACTTTATATATCAATGTGAACCTGTGCTTTGACCTTGCTGCTTGCTGATACTTCATTTTACTTTCCAGATGCTACATTAGCTCATGGGAGAAAGAACAAAAAGACCTCCGTAAGCTTCAAGTCATGACTTGGAAGTTGGAACGTAAGCTGGCCATACAAAATTTGGGCAGATCAGACAAATTTTGATCAATGTGTGGCCACTGTGGTTGAATACAAGTCAATCTACCAATCACCTTTTGTTCAATTGCCCTGTCGGTATATTTTCAATCAGTCAGCACTGCAGGCAATAGGCTGCAACTCTGATCTTTTTATTCTCATGGTGTAGAAGTCTCGCTGCTGTCAGAATACAATGACACAATAGGGAGGATTCTCTTATCCACCACGAATGTGTTGATGGGGGAATCAGGTCAGTTTTTTTTTTTTCATTCAACACAGCTACTGTTCTGATTATCCTCATAAATAGCATCTCTCACAGTGAAGCTCAGGCAGCTCTGGTAACACAAGTAAACAACTAAAGAGATCCAATGCCCAAGGACAAGGGGAAACTGGAGAACTCTGATAGCAACCTCCCTACAGTAGCTAGGTCTTCTGGAGAAGCTACAAGCTACTGGAAAACTGGTTCTGACAGTGAAGGGTCTCTCACCTGGCTGCAGATCACTTGTCCAGCTACTTCTGCCTCATCAGGTATGGCCTCTGTGAGCTGCTAATGGAAGCTGAGGACTTTATACTCCATGGGCTGGTCCAAGAACCCATGGAGTTGTGGGAAATATAGTTAAAAGCACCTGGGCCTGCATCTGAGCATAGTGAATATCAGCAGTTACCGCTGGCGGTCAGCACCGAAGTGAGCCTGTTGCTTTTGCCTACATTGACAAATACAAGTTTACCTTGAAACAAGAAAAAAATAACCTTTTAGCCAATATCATCCCATGTCATTTTGAACCTTCTGCTCCAGTCCAATGAGAAAATAACAGTTAAGTGACTAAAAAATAAAGATCCTTTTCCTTTGTGAATTAGGGCTCCTAAAGAATTATTAAAGAATATGTAAACCCAGCATTTCATATTCCTGATTTGTGCCTGCTCTACTATGTACTTGTATAAAAAAGTATCCTGTTCTCTTCCTTTGTGTAAAAATCCCTGGTGTTCCTGCCAGTCCCTCTGCTTTCATATTAAAAACTGACCACACTAGGCATGAGAGAACAAAGAGGTCAGTTCTCTAGCTCTGCTGGGAACTCAGCCTGCTCTCCTCCAATGATTGGACTTCTGCTGACACCCTCCCCATAGCCATTAACTGGGAAGACCAGTTTACTATTGTTTCTTATATGCAGCTGAAAACAAAGGATATATGATCACTTTTAAAAAGGGGAAAAGGGTATTTTAAATATTTTAAACTGAATGGGTTGTTGTAGAAGGTGAGGGTTTACACACACTTATATAAACCATCAAATATAAACAAAATACACTTTTCTTCAAAACAAAAGACCTCAACTAAGGTACCCTCACCAAATAATCAATAATCATAAATAAGGAATAAGGGGTAGCCGCCAGGGAAAGAGAATCATATTATATTTATTAATAAATGAAACCCAGGCTTTGGCTATCAACCTCTCTAAGGGTTGATAGCCAAAGCCTGGTTTTCATTTATTGAGATATACTGTATAATATAAACAAAAAACACTTACCATCTTTTCATTTGTGCTTTTCTTTTCAAGCTTCAAAAAGCCGTTTTGTTAGGTTGCTGTTTTTGGGTGGCTACAGCCTCTTACAGGGTCCCATGGAGCCACCTTTGAATATGGCTTGAGTTCACAGAATTACTTAGCCCTGAGGCCTAGGGGGGAAGTCCCTCCCCTGCGCCCCTTCCCTCCTCCTCCAAATGAGTGATTGACAGCAACTGTAACCTGTGCTGTCCCTTCTGAACTAGTGCAGTGAAGTGGTCAGCGTGCATGCTCAGCTACCCTGAAGTTTGGGGAAGTAGCCCTGTTTGGCCTGGAGGCGGTGGGGGTTAATAGTAAACAAAGTAAGTGTTTCTGCACAAATATGAAGCAAACATGTACTGGGTATTGTTTAAATAGAAAGCATTTATTTAAAGCGGAGCTCCACCCTAAAGTGGAACTTCCGCTCATCGGAACCCTCCCCCCCCTCCGGTGTCATATTTGCCACCTTTCAGGGGGGAGGGGGGTGCAGATACCTGTCTAAGACAGGTATTTGTACCCACTTCCAGGAGTCCTCTCTGCAGGTATTCTGCGGGTAGTACGTCACTTCCCGCAGAATACCCGTTGTGTTCTGGGAGACACTCGGCTCCCAGAACACAACAGGGACCAGTGAAAACGGCGCAGCGCGACTCGCGCATGCGCCGTAGGGAACCGGGCAGTGAAGCCGCAAGGCTTCACTTCCTGGTTCCCTCACGAGGATGGCGGTGAGGGCAGCAGAGTGACGAGCGATTGCTGCCGACATCGCTGAACTCCAGGACAGGCAAGTGTCCTAATATTAAAAGTCAGCAGCTGCAGTATTTGTAGCTGCTGGCTTTTAATATTTTTTGTTTCTGGGAGCTCCGCTTTAAAGAACATGACCACTTTAAAGTGGTTGTAAAACTGAGACATGACACGTGAACAAAGCACATCCTACTATAGTATGTACTAACCAGAATCCAAAGCACCAAGTCTGGTTCTTGTCTAATCTCTCCTCCTTCTGCTATCTGCATGACTCACTGATTGAACTGTAAACTGACACTTCAGCCTCCCAGCCCCCCCCCCCCCCTCCAGCACACAGCAGGTGACTTATAGACTTAGCTTTGTGTTTTTTTCACTCTAGGGTCCTGTTAGCGGGGGGGGGGGGGGTGTCCCTTCCTTCCAATCAGCTCTCAGATTAGTGTGTGTGACATCAGATCTCCGCCCCCTTCTACCTGCTTCTTAGAGATGCTGTGTAAAATGTGCGCTTTAGGAGGCTGTAAAGGAGTACACAAGGGGTGAATATCAGGTGGCATCAGCTGGTTCAATAGAAATCAGCTGACATTTGGCCCTGTGTATGGCAGCCAGGTCGTCAGAAGCCGGCTGAACATTTGGTTTCTGTCTAAGGAACATGCCTGAAAAAGCCTACCGATTGGCATCCAATTGCTGAGAGCGCTGACTGGTGTGTTCTGGCGGGGGGCCATCCCCCTGTCAGAACACAATATCTCAGTGGGGGAGATCTCTGTACTAACATCGGATTGTTAGTACAAGATTTCCTCCCAAGCTCTTCAGTTTTTTTTTTCCGTTTAGCTCACTGGGTTGAATGAAAAAAACACTTCTACTGTGTACTAGGCTTTAGACACTGTGCTGCCTAAATAACAGCATTGAGTCTTAAGCCTGGTACACACGATCAGATTTTCCGCGGACAAAGCATAGGACTTTTGTTCGAATGGCGTTGGCCATGATTCCATATTTATTACAGAATTTTGTTTTGGAAGTCTGCTTGGAATTTTTCTCCATTGTTTTCTTATTAAATATTAGTCCTTAATGATATTTCCAAAAGTTAAAATCTTTTGTTGCACTGTAATTCTTGATACTCATTGGTCGAGTGACCTTATTGTCCTCGTTTTTATGTTTTGTATTTATCTACCAGTAAGAAGTCCGACTTCAATTATCTGTGTGGCCTTGCCAGCAGAAGGAAAAGATTAAATAGTGCCCAAGCACTTTCAGCTATTTTCCCTTATCCTTCCCCTTCAGGCGTGCCTCCCCCACTTAGCCATCCTGTCAGATGGATGTAATTACATTCCCACTGTTTTCATTTTCTAAACTCTCTTTTTAGTTTCTGGATGCTCTCACCTCTAGTGCACCAATCAATAGCAGCTGCTATGTGTCCATCAAGTCAAGGAGAGAACAAACAGATTTCATGCATTAACACAAAGAGAACTATAAGAATGGAGTGATCTTATGGTTTCTGTAATGTGATTCTCTGCACATGAAAAATGTTTGAACTCCATTGCCATGTTCTTTGGTACAGTCATGGATTGGCGGTCTGCTGAGATGCTTGGTACCTATCTCAGTTAAATTGGCATATGGGAAAAATCTACAGACCATAGTGAGGTTTTACTGCTGAATTCCAGGGTGATAGAACAAATAAATGCAGCTCTGTACTTATTAATACATCATTAACGAGGAATTCTAGGTATGGATATTTTATACATAGTTACATTGGACCAATGTAACTATGCATAAACAGTACTGTGCAAAAGTTTTAGGCAGGGGTGTAAAAATACTGTAAAGTAAGAAGGCTTTAAAAAAATCTATATTTTAATTGTTTATTTTTATCAATTTACAAAATGCAAAGTGAGCGAACAGAAGTCAAATCTAAATCAAATCAATGTTTGGTGGGATTACCCTTCTAGGTACACTTGCACACAGTTTTTGAAGAACTGCAGATAGGATGTTCCAAACATTTTGGAGAACTAACCACAGATCTTCTGTGGATGAAGGCTGCATCAAATCCTTCTGTCTGTTCATGTAATCCCAGACAGACTCGATGATGTTGAGATCAGAGCTCTGTGGGGGCCAAACCATCACTTCCATGACTCCTTGTTCTTCTTTACACTGAAGATAGTTCTTAATAACATTAGCTGAATGTTTAGGGTCAGTGTCCTGCTGCAGAATCAATTTGGGGCCAATCACGTCTCCCTGATAGTATGGCATGATGGCATACTATCAGGCATGATGGCATACTATCAGGCATGATGGCTAAGTATTTGCCTGTATTTCTTAAAACAAAAGCGTACGAAGCGTATAGGCTCATGGTGCAATAACGTCTTTTATTAGATATAAAATAATAAAATCGATACACTCACAAGTGAAGGAGAATAAACAGTGTCACACAGTTCCTCCAATAGAGAGCCTTAGCGAGGGACACATCCGTGCTTCAGAGTAGATGAGAAGACGGCTGGATGGATGGATGGGCAGGCTCCACAGACACAGGCTGCGAGTGAGCCGATCACTGACTGAAGAGACGGCCGGTCAGGAGAGGGCTGTGGGGTGTATACAACACTTGTCCCAGGGAGATATATGGTGAAGCCAACTGAAAGAAGATGCTATAGTTGTCAGGTTAACATGTTTTGGAGGGCGTGGCCTCCTTCCTCAGATCCCTTACTTGTAATAATGTGTACTGTACTTTGTGAACTCGATGCTGGCAAGTCTGACCTGGAATGAGATCCCATATTGCCCAGGTGGCTAGTTATTTAATTAACCTAATGTTTATAGTGTTAATTATATTTCTGTATACAGTTGCGTTTGCATATGATAATGTGATCAGCCTCACCTGAGTGTGTATAGATAGGAAGCCTTTATTCTTGTTCAAAAAAGAGCTCCAGTTTTGCAGCTAAACTAGTCCTGCCTAGTTCTTGGTTGCAATAGGCGGCTATAATATCTGATATCTATGTTCAGACTAGAGGAAGCGGTATACTGACGGAAGCACTCAAGCCGAGTGTGGGACGGTTCCATCACACCACTTCTGGCCAGACTTCTATGGATTCTCTTTTAAATAAAGGACTTGTCAAAAACTGTCCCTGTTTTTTCACACTTTACATTTTTTGGGGGGGAATGAATAAGAGTACTATGTACTGTTAAAGGGAGCTTCTAGATTCCAACAAGCCACCACCCACAGCCCCCTACAACCACCGGACCAGGGTTGTAGGGAAGTGGCCAATGTCCTCATCAACATGTTTTTTTTTTGCATGTGGTCTCCCTAAAAAATCATAACAGACCTGAAGGGCCTGGTATTAATGGGGGGGGAACCCCCACACCATTCTTTTTTTAAAACTATCCCAGTTCAATTGCTGACATTGTCGGGCATTCCTGGCCATGTAAGCGAATGTGGCCTGTGATGTCACTGGTTGTTAAGGTGTCCTTAACAACCACTGAGAGCAAGAAGCTGTCATGTATAATAGCGGAAATAATGTTGTTATTATACATGGCATTCAGCTCCCACTCAGCTCTCAAAGGGTAAATGCCCAAGTAGCCACAATTCAATCCAAACTTGTGTTTAGACAGAACCTTAAGCTCACTCCTATTCATAAGCAACTGAAAAGCCGGTCAACGCAACTTAGAAGCAAAAAAAAAAACATACTCTCTTTCACTTGCTGCTAAGTTTAAAACGCATGCACATTAAAGAAATAGTAAAGGTTCATTTTTTTTTTCTTTAAAATAACAAAAATGTCATACTTACCTTCTCTGTGTAAAGGTCTTGTACAGATGAGCCCCAATCCTTCTTTTTCTTGGGTCCCTCACTGACCCTCCTGGGCCCTCCCTCATGCCGAGTGCCCCCATAGCAAGCAGCTTGCTATGGGGGCACCTGAGCAGGCTTGCTTCCAAGCCACTGCTCTGTGTGTCCATTCAGACATGGAGCGCAGCTCTGCCCTGCTTCCACCCCCTCTTCATTGGCCAACTGGCTGTGATTGACAGTAGTGGGAGCCAATGGCTCCAGCTGCTGTCTCGTCCAATGAGGAGGAAGACACTGTAATGCTGTAGACCAAAACTTTGGAGCATTTATAGGAATATAGAAAAAGTTTACATGGAACATACAAGTCTATGGAAGTTACTCCATTCTGTCCTTTCATCATTTACCAAATTATGTCTTTGCCACTGACCACAACAAGGAAAACATACATTTTAGTAATAAATATGTTTAGCAAAAAAAGCTATTTAGACATCTTTTGTTTTTGGATACACAGTTTCTATTTCTATTTCTAACAGTAGTGGTCATCTTATTAAATATATAGTACAGGGCCTCAAGTGCTGCCCCTGTCCAAAGAGTCACACATTAGATTTGTTTTTGTAAATTTGCTATTATTATTTAAAAATGTAGCAATGACCCAGCAGGGTTGCTACGTGTTACAGCAGGGCTTGACAAATCCCGGGCGCCAGGTCGCCATTGAGACTAGAATTAGCGACCTGGCGCCTGGGGCAGCACAGCTGGGGAATCCTGTCCCTCCGTGCCCCCCCCTCCGCGCCGCGGGATCGCGTCGGGCAGCGCTGGCCGGTAATTGAGGCCACGGCTTTGCGGCCTTCTGCAGGCCTATGCTTCCTTCTATGATCTAGCGCCATCTTGTGGTGGCCGGTGGTATGACAAGACAACCAGCAATGCTAATGGAGTTTCCCTGTCTGTTTTCACTGCCATCTCCTTCCCTCTAATTAGAACCCCCAAACATTATATATATTTTTTATTCTAGCACCCTAGAGAATAAAATGGCGGTCGTTGCAATACTTTCTGTCACACCGTATTTGCGCAGCGGTCTTACAAGCGCACTTTTTTGGGAAAAAATACACTTTTTTTAAATAAAAAAATAAGACAACAGTAAAGTTAGCCCAATTTTTTTTAATATTGTGAAAGATAATGTTACGCTGAGTAAATTGATACCCAACATGTCAAGCTTCAAAATTGCGTCCGCTCGTGGAATGGCAACTTTTACCCTTTAAAATCTCCATAGGCGACATTTAAAAAATTCTACAGGTTGCATGTTTTGAGTTACAGAGGAGGTCTAGGGCTAGAATTATTGCTTTCGATCTACCGATCGCGGCGATACCTCACGTGTGGTTTGAACACCGCTTTCATATGCGGGCGCTACTCACGTATGCAATCGCTTCTGCGCGCGAGCTCGGCGGGACGGGGCGCGTTCCTGGCTCCTAACTTTTTTAGCTGGCTCCTAGATTCCAAGCAAATTTGTCAAGCCCTGTGTTACAGCATCCACACATTCCACCCTGCTGCCAGACATCCATTAGACACACTTCTTAGTCAATGAACAGTCTCTTGCTTGTTTTTGTTGTTTTTATTAGGGGATTGAACTTGGTTTGGGAAAGGGACATGGGATGCCCATAGAACAAATGAGTACTTTGAAGAATGTAGTAACTGCGTCACACTTCCCAGAAAAATAAGATGGATGACCCTAAACTTGATAGACTTTTACCTCAGGACACTTCTTCCTCCAGCACATTCCTTGACAGACTTTTACCTCAGAAAACTTCTTCCTCCACCACACTACTTTACTGTCCCAGTCTAGTAATCCTGCCACGCCATCAGAACACGACTAGGCCTCACTCTGAACAAGTCCCAGTTAATTTACTTGATGACCCTTTGTAGGCTGGGGCCTGCAGTAACCCTTTATGGTAGCAACTGTTTACTTGAGAAGAATAAAAGGTGATGGACTACTGATCCCAGCAAGTCCGACTTGCAAATCCTGCCCGCCCTCATGGCTGCATCGTTTTGACACAAACTCCGCAGTCTCTCCCTCTGGCTCTACATCCAGCTCCCTTGGCATGTCTCTTCCAGACCTCTCCACTGTGCTTTCACTCACCGACACCCACCTGCCCTGGATCCTTCCAGGATGACTTTACTCCGGACTTGCGGACCAACTGTCTCCTCCAGCTCCTGTTTCAGGACACCTCTCCATGACCGTGTAAGGAGAGGCTCCCTTCCAGCTCCCGACCTCCCCGCCCAAGGTATACCCACCCCCCCCCACCAGGCACGACAGTCTAACACTCCATCATCCAGTTCACCCAGCCGACAACTCCTCCCCCAGCAGGCTGACCATGGGTATATGTAGGAGGCCTGCCCCCTGCCAATCCTAGTTGGGGATTGGTCATTACTCCTCACATGTACCCCATGTCACTCCAGCTCTCTGCCCTGCCCCTTTTCCAGAACATTCTTCCTGGAAACAGGGGAGGCGCCCAAGAGCTAAAGTAAATGTCAGTCACCTACTGCTACACTAAACCCCTCCCTTGCCCCCAGATCAAAACAAACAGGCCTAGCTCACAGCATAGGCCTACTTAAATTTACCTGCACTGGCAGCTTACACAAAAACCCTAATGCCCTGTACACACGATCGGATTTCCGATGGAATAAAATCCGATGGAATTTTCCGTCGGAATTCCAATGAAGCTGACTTTCATCAGTCTTGCCTACACACCATCAGTCAAAAAACCGACCGCACCAAAACGAAGCGACGTACACCACGTACGACGGCACTATAAAGGGGAAGTTCAAATCGAATGGCGCCACCCTTTGGGCTGCCTTTGCTGATTTCGTGCTACCGCGTGTTAGTAAAAGTTTGGTGAGAGCCGATTCGCGCTTTTCAGTCTCCGTGCTTTGCAGATCGTTTCCTGGTGTTCAAAATTCCGACCGTCAAAACGCTGTGACGTAAAACACTCCGACGAGCCGAGAAAAATTACGTTCAATGCTTCTGAGCATGCGTTGACTTGATTCTGAGCATGCGTGGGTTTCTTCTCCGTTGGAGTTCCACACAGATGATCAGAATTTCCTATTGGTTTTAAAAAAAAAATTAAAACATGTTCTATTTTTTAACACCGATGGAAAAAAGTCCGATGGGGCCCACACACGATCGTTTTTTCCGATGAAAAAAGTACATCGGACTTTTTTCATCGGAAAAACTGACCGTGTGTACAGGGCATTACACTTAGCACCTACCTAAGGTAGAGGGTGCTACAAAAAGATTATAATAAAATTGAAGCCCCCACCCTGTTGTTTCCTGCAGACAGCCTGTAGTTGGTGGGGCTGGCTGGGTCCTTCCCATAGCTTTACGGTCTGAACAGGCTATGTGCAGCACAGTGATGATATCACCAGTACTATTACAAGATAATACCTGGGTTTGTAAAGACAATACAGTACACACAAACTGGGTTTATATCCTTTTGTGGTTATTGATTAATGTATTTAAATTAAAGTTTTTGTGACCTGAGTTAGCCTTAAGCAAGCTAATCAATTTTGATTCAATGAAATCAATGTCAGTGTACTACATGCATGCATATTATTTATGGCTACATATACTGTCACTTGTATATTACAGTGCATAGACCCTAATCCTAGATGGTATGCCCGCGGCTCACTTACGGTTTTGCGGTGTAGTCCTACCCTGCTTATTTTCAGATGATTAATACTGGCACTTAGTATATCTCTTTTTTTCTTGTCTTCAGTCTTGGATACTTGATCTGGTCACAGGTTTGTTGTATTTTTTAACAGATTCTGACAAGTGCTACATATTTCAGCAAAAGATTTATATTTGCATGTTACAGAGCAGGCTGGATCATGTTATGCCAGTCGCATGTTAGATAAGTGCAGAGGAGCATTAAAGGAACAGTGTAACTTATACTTTAAAAGTGTATACAATAAATGTTTTCTTTGTCTCAGCACTTGATATCGGAGCCTAAAAGCTTACAAAGCACTTTCCAGTAGCTTATATTTTCACCCTTCACTGGTGCCAGCGACACAACTCATTTGCTAAGCCTTGATAGTATCAGTGGCAGACATCTGTGTCCACTGTCTGCTAGGACCACACAAGCCAATAGCATGGCAAGGAATTGCACTGCATCCCTGAATGTATAGAGGGCAGGGGGTGTTTGTCTTGAAACAGTTGACTAAGAACATCTCAGCAAGCCAAATATCTGAAAGGTCAGTCTAAGTCACAGTAGGCAAACATTTATGCCTTTGCTACCATAAAATGGTATCACTAATGGCTATTTTTCACATAGGGAATTTTTGTTGATTAGCTCATTTTATTTTAGTGAAAGCCTTTAAAAACACTTCTTTATAAGTCCCCATTCACACAGGGGCGGCACGACGTGGCACGACTTCGGGGGCGACCTCGGCGGCGCGATCTCAAGACGACTTGAGACGCCCGCCGAGGCCATTTGCATAAAGACTTCTGTATAGAAGTCAATGCAGGTCGCCTTGGGTCGCCCCCAAAAGTAGTGCAGGAACCTTTTTCTAAGTCGGAGCGACCTGAGTCGCTCCTATTAGAACGGTTCCATTGTACAGCGTGGGACGCGACTCGTCAGGAGACCGAGTCGCCTGATGAGTCGCCCCTGTGTGAACCGGGCCTAAGGCTAACATGTAAATATACACTCTCCGGACACTTTATTAGGTGCACCTTGATAGTACCGGGTTGGACAACCTTTTTCGTTCAGAACTGCCTTAATTCTTCATGGTAAAGACTCAACAAGGTGTTGGAAACATTCCTCAGAGGTTTTGGTCCATATTGACATGATAGCATCACTGCAGATTTGTCGGCTGCACATCCATGATGCAAATCTCCCGTTCCACCACATCCCAAAGGTGCTCTATTGGATTGAGATCTGGTGACTGTGAAGGCCATTAGAGTACAGTGATCTCATTGTCATGTTCAAGAATCCAATGGTGAGATGATCTGAGCTTTGTGACATGGTGCATTATCCTGCTGGAAGTATCTATGGGTACACTGTAGTCATACAGGAATGGACATGGTCAGCAACAATACTCAGGTAGGCCGTGGCACTTAACCACTTCTCTACTGGGCACTTAACCCCCCTTCCTGCCCAAGCCATTTTTCAGCTTTCAGCTCTGTCACACTTTGAATGACAATTGCGCGGTCGTGCGATGCTGTACCCAAACAAAATTTGCGTCCTTTTTTTCCCACAAATAGAGCTTTCTTTTGGTGGTATTTGATCACCTCTGGGGTTTTTATTTTTTGCGCTATAAACAAAAGAAGAGCGACAAGTTTGAAAAAAAAACACAATCTTTTTTACTTTTTGCTATAATAAATATCCATTTATTTATTTTTATTCTTTTAATTTTCCTCAGTTTAGGCCGATACGTATTCTTCTACATATTTTTGGAAAAAAAAATCGCAACAAGCGTATATTGATTGGTTTGCGCAAAAGTTATAGCGTCTACAAAATAGGGGATAGATTTATAGCTTTTTTTTTTTTTTTTACTAGTAATGGCGGCGATCAGCGATTTTTATTGTGACTGCGATATTGCGGCGGACACATCGGACACTTTTGACACATTTTTGGGACCATTAACATTTATACAGCGATCTGTGCTATAAAAATGCATTGATTACTGTATAAACATGACTGGCAGGGAAGGGGTTACCACTAGGGGGCGAGGAAGGGGTTAAATGTGTTCCCTATTAGTGATTCTTACTGTGGGGGGAGGGGACTGACTGGGGGAGGAGACCGATCTGTGTCTCTATGTACAAGGGATACACCATCGGTCTCCTCTCCCTCTCTCCCTGACAGGACGTGGATCTGTGTGTTTACACACACAGATCCACGGTCCTGCTCGGTTACTGGGCAATCGCGGGTGCCCGGCGGCCATCGCGGCCGCCGGGCACGCGCATCGGGTGCCCAGTGATGCGGCGGGCGCGCGCGCCCCCTAGTGGATTTTAAAGGCGCAACGTCATATGACGTCCACCCAGAATAACATTTGACGGCGGCCGGTTGACAACTGGTTAAACAATGCTCAATTGGTACTAAGGGGCCCACAGTGTGCCAAGAAAATACCCTCCACACCATTACACCACCACCACCAGCCTGAACTGTTTATACAAGGCAGGATGGATCCATGCTTTCATGTTGTTTATCCTGGATTCTGACCCTACCATCTGAATGTCACAGCTAAAATTGAGACTCACCAGACCAGGCAATGTTTTTCCAATCTTCTATTGTCCAATTTTGGTGAGCCTGTGCGAATTGTAGTCTCAGTTTCCTGTTCTTAGCTGACAGGAGTGGCACCTGGTGTGATCTTCTGCTGCTGTAGCCCATCTGCTTCAAGGTGTTATGTGTTATGTGTTCAGAGATAGTATTCTGCATACCTTGGGTGTAACGAGTGGTTATTTCAGTTACTGTTGCCTTTCTATCATTTTGAAACAGTCTGCCCATTCTACTCTGACCTCTGACATCAATAAGGCATTTTCCTCCACACAACGGCCGCCCACTGGATATTTTATCTTTATCTGACCATTCTCTGTAAACCCTAGAGATGGTTGTGTGTGAAAATCCCAGTAGATCAGCAGTTTTTGAAATATTCAGACCAACCCGTCTGGCACCAACAACCATGCCACCTTTAAAGTAACTTAAATCCTCTTTCTTACCCATTTTGATGTTCGGTTTGAACTTCAGCAAGTTGCCTTCATCACGTCTAAATGCCTTGAGTTGCTGCCATGTGATTGGCGGATTAGCAATTTGTGTTACCAAACAATTGAACAAGTGTACCTAATAAAGTGGCCGGTGAGTGTATTAGGTTAGCTAATAACATGTATCAACTGCGTGATACACAGAAGAGAAGGTGGGACTTTATATGAGAAGCACGGCAACATGCAACTCCATCCCTAATTATATAGAATAGGAGGGTTTTGGGGCTTTGAGTGAGGCATGAATTCAAGGCTAACAAGCAGTAAATGTAGAACAAATACGTTTTATTTTACTACAGCCGTAAACTACACAATATGTTTTATTATCATATATAATTACATGGACGAGCATTGTATAGCAAGACCATACAGGCAATCATAAACATGTCAACAGTATCAAAACGTGTTACAAAATATAATGAATAAAAATGTCCCCCACATCAATAAATCACCTGGGACAACATATAGCAAAGTATTTGCAGTATATTACAGTTAAAAGTTAAAAGTTAATTAATTATGAAACATATAGAGCCAACTAGTAGGGCATGTAGCATCTGTGTAAGTCTGACACATTTCGTGGGATGTATGCCCACTCTTCAGGGGCGAATGCTTCATGTATCTATGATAAAACATATAATTAATGTAACCATGGTCTCATATTGACCCGGGGAAAGAGAAATGATGGTTATAGAGGGCAAGTGACAACCCTCTGTAAACTCATGTTGGCCAAGACTGTGCGGCCCGAGGGCAGGGACCACTGCAGGAACCCCAGCGGGAGCTGAGGTAATGGGACGCAGAAGATCACTATTGGAATCCCCAAATTAAATAAATAAAATATCCAAGAAATAATATACCGGGGGCTCCACTTCTGTAAATATAAATAAATAATATATTTTATATAACGTTTTGTATTAGTATATGTATGTATATAATTAATATATTCAGAAAAGTAATTAATATAATAAGCATTATGTTATATAAATAATTAATTAATTAATATGATTGAAGAAGTGGAGCAAATCCATAATTTAATGGAGGGGAATAGAAAACACCCAATGGTAATAGTTAGAGGTTAATGTTATCATTAGACATGTGCACACTGAAATATTTCGTTTCAGAATTTCATTTTCGTTAGAAAAATAAATTTATTTAGTTACTCCCGAAATTCGTTTTTATTTATTTAGTTTTTCGTTAGAAATTGCATTCGTCCGAAAATCTGAATTAATTAAGGTCGAATCTGTCATTAACGGCTTATGGTGTCTGTCGAATGTTCAAAGAAGATTCGACGGAGCAGCGAAACTGTACGACGCTGCAATCATACATTTCCGGTCGAATGTTCCGCCTACAAGCTATAGATGAATTCTATTGTATGACTAGTAATAATTATATTTTTTAATTACTATTACTAGTCAACAGGGATGAGCCGTGTGAACTTTAGAACCCTATTAAATACAATGGACTCGAACGTTCGAAATCTAAAGTGTTAATTATAAAGGCTAATATGCAAGTTATTGTCCTAAAAAGTGTTTGGGGACCCGGGTCCTGCCCCAGGGGACATGTATCAATGCAAAAAAAAGTTTTAAAAACGGCAGTTTTTTCGGGAGCAGTGATTTTAATAATGCTTAAAATGAAAAAATAAAAGTGAAATATTCCTTTAAATTTCGTACCTGGGGGGTGTGTATGATATGCATGTAAAGTGGCGCATGTTTCCCGTGCTTAGAACTGTCCCTGGACAAAGTGTCATTTTTGAAAGAAAAAAAGTCATTTAAAACTGACTCGCGGCTATTAATGAATTGTCGGCTCCCGGCAATACATACAAAAGTCATTGATAAAAAAAAAAAAAAACGTGGGGGTTCCCCAGAATTCAATTACCAGGCCCTTCAGGTCTGGAATTGATATTAAGGGGAACCCCGCCGCAAATTTAAAAAAAAATTGACGTGGGGTTCCCCCAAATATCCATTCCAGGCCCTTCAGATCTGGCATGGATTTTAAGGGGAACTCCACCCCAAATTTAAAAAAAAATGGCGTGGAGTCCCCCTAAAAATCCATACCAGACCCCTTATCCGAGCACGCAACCTGGCCGGCCGCAGGGGAAGAGGGGGGGACGAGAGAGCGGCCCCCCTCCCTCCTGAACCGTACCAGGCCACATGCCCTCAACATGGGGAGGATGTCCCCATGTTGATGGGGACAAGGGCCTCATCCCCACAACCCTTGCCCGGTGGTTGTGGGGGTCTGCGGGCAGGGGGCTTATCGGAATCTGGAAGACCCCTTTAACAAAGGGGACCCCCAGATCCCAGCCCCCCCATGTGAATTGGTAAGGGGTACATTGTACCCCTACCATTTCACGAAGAAAGCGTAAAAAAATGTTTAAAAAAACACACAAACACCTTGAAAAAGTCCTTTATTTGAAAAAAAACAAAAAAACATTCCAGCGGTGAAATCCAGTGTCCCGCGGCGATCCCGATGTCCAGCGCTGTCCTTCATTGGTTGTGTCTGAGCGGACCTGATGGGGAACTCCCTCTCAGTATTTTAAATGTATAGACCCGCCCCTTCTAAAGTTCCCCATCAGGTCCGCTCAGCGGACCAGATGCGGAACATGAGAAGGGGCGGGTCTATACATGTATTACCAAAGTGAGAGCAGTTCCCCATCAGGTCCGCCCCCTCGGTATGTCGGACCCGCCTACGTCATTGGCTTGAGCGGGGAACTTCCTTCACTATGTAAATTTAAATTACACAGTGAAGGAAGTTCCCCGCTCAAGCCAATGACGTAGGCGGGTCCGACATACCGAGGGGGCGGACCTGTATTAATTTCTATGTATATATATATGTATACCTCCTATAGAGACACGTCTATTTCATCCTAGAGGCATCAAGGAATAATAAGGTATGAAGATGATGATTAACCCCTCTGGATACAGGGAGGTCTATGAAATAGATAACAATTATGTTAAATAACATTTTGTTACATAATTTTTTATTATTAGACTTGTTGAAGTCCTGACCAAGAGCAAAGCTGTATGTACATAATTACCTGGGATTTTTTAAAGAAATGTGTCAGATGCAGTCAGGTCTATTTGAAATTGAATGTTGGCTTAATTGAGATCCAGCTGAAGAGCATTGGTGAAGTTTGTGATGGTGCACCTGTGTATATTAATAGAATCACTATAAATTATGTGAAAACAAAAAAAGGGGGAGGAGAATTATATTTATTAATCGTGTATTATAGTATGTAATTTGTGTGAGAAAGCATTACCGTATATACTCGAGTATAAGCCGACCCGACTATAAGCCGAGGCAACTAATTTTACCACAAAAAAATGGGAAAACGTATTGACTCGAGTATAAGCCTAGGGTGTCCATCTGCATGCCTCACTGTGCCTCACTTTGCCTCACTGTGTCCATGTGCATGCCTCACTGTGTCCATGCCTCACTGTGTCCATGCCTCACTGTGTCCATGCCTCACTGTGCCCATGCCTCACTGTGCCCATGCCTCACTGTGTCCATGACTTGACTGACGTTTAACATGGGAGTCTATGGAAAGGGGTGCCTGGGTTTGAAAAATCGGTGCTCCCCGGCTCTAGGTCCTTCAGACAATAAACTTGTCACACTTGTAGAGGAGAAATGGGGCTACATGTGTGCCAAGTTTCGGGTCCAGGGGACTTACGACCGGCCGGTACCGGGTCCCCAAAATCATCTGAGAAATGACCATTTAACATGGAAGTCTATGGAAGGGGTGCCCGGCTTTGAAAAATCGGTGCTCCCTGGCCGTAGGTCCTCCGGACAAAAACATTTGCACACTTGTAGAGGAAGCATGGGGCTACATGTGTGCCAAGTTTGGGGTCTAGGGGACCTAAGGCCGGCCGCTACCGGGTCCCCAATTTTGGGAGATCAGGCGCAAAAAGGTGACTCAAGTATAAGCCGAGGGGGCATTTTCTGCACAAAAAAATGTGCTGAAAAACTCGGCTTATACTCAAGTATATACGGTATATAGAAAAAGTTCTTTGTGTTATTATATTAAAAAGTGGCTAATATCATCAAATATTACCATAAACAGCTCTAGGTGTTTGTTGTGAGTGATATGCTTAGACAAACTGCAAGATCAAACATGGATCCCCGCTTGCTATATCTGGCAGACTTCCCAAATGGGATAGAGTTCTGTAGATAATAATAACATATAGTTTAATTATATTATATGAGGCTGATTTTAGACACCCCCATCTATTGAAAAGGTCAGGACTCAGTTCACACTTACTATTGATGCCGAGTAGGAATGCATAGACGTGTCTTC
Source organism: Rana muscosa (assembly GCA_029206835.1). NCBI lineage: Eukaryota > Metazoa > Chordata > Amphibia > Anura > Ranidae > Rana > Rana muscosa. The sequence continues at coordinate 174,907,540 of CM055122.1, read as the reverse complement.
TAAGCAGCACACAGCTGATTGACCAGTTGCTGTGTCTGCTTATATTTGTATCTCTGAGAGCTCCCGCCCGGCGACGCCCACGACAAATTCTGACAAATATATGCTTGTACCTAGCTCCTGAGGAAGCGGATTCTACGGAATCAATCGCGAAACATGTAGAGCCTTTTTACTATGCATTGTTTATGTTTGGATATTTCATTGGTAACAATAGAATGTCTACAATGAGTGATTTCATGATTGTCACAAAATACTTTTATCCTATAAATATGTACATAAATTTATTTTATAATAAAAATCTTTTATATTTACACTTTTGACTGAATATCAGTTCCACATACGGTGCCATCATTGTCCACCCAAGCCTCATTTTCCTATACAATAATTTGATGGGACGAAGGCACCAATTTAAAGAACCTTTCTTATATTTATAGCACTTCCATATATTTAATTTAAGGTGGATAACACACCCATAGGCGACTTTACAAACAAGTGCTTTCTAATTTACTTTTAACCATTCGATTATAAATTTCAAGGATATCATTTCTCTCTATATATAATCTCTCCGCCCTGCTGCCCTATCTGGCCATTATGGGCGGATTTTTTATATGCTTAATATCTCTTTACTATTATTATTCTACATTAAAATAATGTTTGTACCCATGTTACTAACTTTGTAAAACAAATGTATGTATCTACAGATTTGCATCCATATGTCTGAAGCCTTCCCCCAGGATGACGCGGCAACTGGCATAGTGGAAATGCAGTTTGACTGCTTCACCACTGGGGGACCCAGGCATCTCCACTGATATCTCTCACTAGGGGAAGGGCTATGCCCTTCTCCAAGATGGCGCCCATGGCATTGGCCTGGGACCTGTGCCAATGGCTGGGGATCTGGATCGGTTGTGGTTCCGCCATTCGGCGGGCACATTCTCTTGTGGGAGGTTCCCCAGCGGCTATCGCCGCTTTGGGGCACCCAATGTCCTCATGGTGGAGCACCCCATTTGTGGATCTACCAATTGGGACGACTGCGCATGCGCCTTTTGTCGCATGCGCACCACAGGAGATGACCCGGTGACGTTGTGGGCGTCGCCGGGCGGGAGCTCTCAGAGACACAAATATAAGCAGACACAGCAACTGGTCAATCAGCTGTGTGCTGCTTGGAAGACACGTCTATGCATTCCTACTTGGCATCAATAGTAAGTGCGAACTGAGTCCTCACCTTTTCAATAGATGGGGGGTGTCTAAAATCAGCCTCATATAATATAATTAAACTATATGTTAAGAAAACATATTGTGTCGTTTACAGCTGTAGAAAAATAAAACATATTTGTTCTACATTTACTGCTTGTTAGCCTTGAATTCATGCCTCACTCAAAGTCCCAAAACCCTCCTATTCTATAACATGTATCAACTGCATCTTTGATTCATGGTGTTGTCTATAGCTAACATTTTACAACATATGATGCCGGTTACCCAAGATTAATTATGGACATTCATTGTGCTAATAACAGCTAGCCATCACTAAATAATGAATAGGCACTAGAGACAAAAAAAATCATTGAAAATCCTTTCCAGTCCATTGCTTACTCCTCTGGGAAAAATTTTGATTAGTCCACAAAACTGATGAACTGGTAATTGGAATGCTTACCAGTAAACTACCAGCAGAGTGTGCAGTGTTCTCCCATGGACCCCCCCCCCCCCCCTTACACGCACACACCCACCCAAAGAGGGTGCCCATTTTAAAAGAGAGCTCAGAATGAAATCTAGCCCCCATGTGACACTGTTTAGACCCCAAATGCTGCATTGAAAAAAGCCTTGTCACATGATACACTATAGCTTAAAGCAGTGGTCATCAACCCTGTCTTCAGGGCCCACTAACAGGCCAGGTTTGCAAGATAACTGAAATACATCACAGGTGATATCATTTGCTGCTCAGTGATTGCAGTATTCTAGTCTGCATCTCCCCAAGGTAATACATAAAATCTGGCCTGTTAGTGGGCCCTAAAGACAGGATTGATAATAACCACTGGCTCAAAGTACCAGGATTTTCATAGAAAGGAGGTGGTAATTGGAGCTAAAGAGAGCAATCTTAAAGCTGGGGACCAAAAAAGGTGTTTTTTTTTTCTATTGCAGTAAACCACAAAATAGCTTGTAAATTCTCTTTAGGGTCCTGTTGTGATATCTGTAAAAGAGTTTCATGGTCTGCAGATCTGTTCCTGTGATTATAAGGAAATTTCACTTTCTTTGTTAGAATGAAACTGGCCAGGAACTGTGTCAAGTAGTCCACTAAGTGCAGCAAGATGAAAAAAAAAAAGAGTGAGAAATCAGCTCAAGGTACATAACTTAAAGCGGAGCTCCACCCTAAAGTGGAACTTCCATCTCCACAACACCCCCCCCCCCTCCAGTGCCACAATTGGCACCTTTCAGGGGGAGGAGGGTGCAGATACCTGTCTAAGGTATTTGCACCCACTTCTGGGCATAGATTTTGCAGGGACCTGCAAACCCCCTGCAAACGTCAGTTAAATGTTGTGTTCTGGGAAACACACGGCTCCCAGAACACAGCGGGGAACAGTGAGGACGACGCAGCGTGACTTGCGCATGCGCAGTAGGGAACCGGGCAGTGAAGCCGTAACGCTTCACTTCCTGATTCCCTGACCGATGATGGCAGTGGGGGCAGCGATTGCTCGTCTTCTGCTGCCGACGTCGCTGGACTCCAGGACAGGTAAGTGTCCATTTATTAAAAGTCAGCAGCTGCAGTATTTGTAGCTGCTGGCTTTTAATATTTTTGTTACGGCGGAGCTCCGCTTTAAAGTCAGTAGGATGTATCCCTTGTGTTGATGAATAGCAGAGCTTGACAGAAAGGGCAGGCATAGTCTGGTGCATAGAGCCTGTGACAGATCTATTAACCCTCTTTTTATGATTACAGGGATGGGGGTGGGGGGAGAAGCATGGATGGAGGAAGATTTCACATAACAGAAGAGACATTAGCACAAGGGACATATCCTAGTGCCTTTAAATTATAAGCCTTGTGATGATTTTTGTGTTATTTATTTTGGCTGAACCATGTAAAAAATGTTCCCCACACTATGGCAATAATCCTCCAGCAGTATAGCGAAGCAAATCAAATTATACATTCAATAGTATAATGACAGAAGGGACTTTTTAAGATACAGACACTGTCTTGGCAGCAGTATAAATACTCATCAATGCAGTTATTTGGCGATGCTTTTGATCTGTAGCAACGCTGCTCCAGTTGCAAAGCAGAATTGATGCCATATAAATGCATTAAAGTGCTTTTATACTGCAGCCAAATGTTCTCTGCTATGAAGAGATTTAATAAAAGCTTGGATGTTTCATGAAGTCCCACGTTGAAGCTCAAATAAGAACTGTGTCAAGGAAACCTAGCCACTTAAATCCTCAAGAGATATAAAGAAGGAATTGGGTACTTCCACCCACTAGAAATTAGTTAAAAGGAAATATCACATTTGAGTGCACTTGCACTTTGACATGCAAATTTCTATAAAACATTTTAAATTATAGAATGTTGAAATATCAAAACCATTGTATTCATAAATATATGTCATGTGTGCCAAATGCATATCAACTTACATCTGAACACCGTCCTAAAGTTGTTTTCTTAATTTTAAATAAAGTGGGAGTTGGGTTAAGCCCTGTACACACGATCGGATATCCTATGGATTCTAATCCGATGTTTTTTTTCATCGGAAATCCGATGAATCTGTCTTCCATCAGTCTTGCCCACACACCATCAGTCAAAAAGCGGACCGTTTCAAACGCGGTGATGTAAAACACTCCCATGAGCCGAGAAAAATTAAGTTCAATGCTTCTGAGCATGCGTCGACTTGATTCTGAGCATGCGTGGGGTTTTTATCCGATGGATTTCCACACAGACGATCGGATTTTGCTATCGGTTTTTTTCCCATCGGATAAATTTAAAACATGTTCTATTTTTCCACACCGATGGAAAAAAGACCGATGGGGCCCATACATGATCGGTTTGTCCGATAAAAACAGTCCATCGGACTGTTTTCATCGGTAAAACCGATCGTGTGTACACGGCTTTAGAACCTCTGTCAGGCTTTTCACTGTTATTTGTGAACCCACTGGGAATATTTTTGCTCACTTCCTGAGTGGTCATAAGAATAGGAAGTTAGTGGACAACTTTTTTGTTGAGCATTTAGCAGGTTGAGCAGGAACTGGTTAGGAAATTTCCATCTGGACAGGGAGTGAAAGGAAATCTCTCCAACAGGGACACTGTGGTATAAAAGGGCTCTCACTCTTCCTCACTCTAATCAAGTTTACTAAGTTTATGAAGTTTAAATATTATAGGGGATACCACAAACTCTAAATTATAAAACTTGTTTTTAGAAACAGCTGTAGTTTTGCCGAAATGTGTTATATCAAGGAGGTTTGCACGTTTCTATACATGATAAATCTTCTCATACCCCCTGATTTGAGCCCTCCCAGGATAGTGAGAACCATGGGATCCTTGATCTGCTATTAGGGGGTATTTGCTCTGGCTCAATGTAAAGCCTGCTAAAGAGATTAAATAGCAATTGCCCCATTTGGCAATTTTTGGCTAGTTTGGGTAAGGAATGTAAGTCTGTCCATGGGCTACCCCTAGGAAGGACCCAGTAGATTAAAGTGGAGTTCCCATCAAAAAAAAATCTGCCATTAATGTGCATATAATAAATAAAATAAAAACATTTGGATATTTATTTATTTTTTACTCACCTTTAAATAGCTGTTGCGATGTGGTCCCACAAAATCTGCCTACTTCATCACCGAGGTTCCTGACGTCACTTCCGTTGGCGCCTCCGCTCGCTACTGCTCCTGGGAGATGTGTGTCATCATTTCCCAGGAGTCAATGCGCTTCCTAGAGGGCTAGGTTGCCATCACAATGGGGCAGGCACTTCCGACGCCACCACCCATTGTGATGGCAACCCATGAAGTCGACGGCGGTGCGGTTAGAAAGCGCGTGCGCGAGAATGGTACAAGACGGTGCATGATGGTCGCAGATCCTCAGCGTACTGGAAGTAAGTGCTTGTGGGCTTCAGATGCCCACCAGCAAAATGAGAACGTCCGGGAACAGATTTTAAAAGTGTCTTTCTGCTGTTACACGGGAGATCGGCGGCGGATTTATTCAAAGTAAGTGAACAGATAAGAACAATGTGATTGACTAATTAAATGTATTTAGTGTAAAAATTTGTTAATGTAGTTGGAACTCCACTTTAAAAATCTTTTCCCAATTACTAATTTCACCACAGAGATAATTAGCCTTTGGAGGATCTATATACTTTCCACCCTTACTTCACAATTGATTGACATAAATATGCTACATAAAGTCAGAAATGCACTTCTATGTTGCATTTTACAGCTCCCAGAGGTGTTTGCATCATAAATGTTCAGATGCTTCCATTTATAGTCTATGAACATCTAAAAGCCAAATTCCAGCCAAAACCTTTAATTTAAATAGAATAGAAAGACTTAAAACCTGTATTTTTTTTTAATTATTTTATTTGGTCACAATGCCAGCTGCCAGGGAATTATACTTTTTGCCTGGTGTAGAGTTCTGCTAGCCATACACAGCTTGAAATTTGGCACCACCCAGCCTGAAAAACTACAATTGAAAATATGAAGAAGACGGGTGCAAAACCGCTTTCCAAACAGTGACTGCACATGAACAGGAGCTGCTTGAATTTTCTGAAAGTTAGTGGTGCTCAGGTTGCCAACGGTGAAGATTCCTCCATCCATGCTGCTTAGCATGGATGAAGGAATTGAATGATTTCTTGTTCAGAAATATATAAATGTAGGGCTAGCATAATATCATGCTTTTGAGAATTCATAAGTGGTAATCTGGGTGGTGACATGCTTTGTGCTAAGTAGAGGGAAAACACTTTCTATCTAGCATGTGACTACATACCGTAGGCAATGTGACTGAAACCTACTACACTAATCTATACTAATTCCACTCTGCCTGGAGTTCAGCTTTAACCTTGCAGACCAAGAAGTAGTTTCAATCTGTGCTTGTGCAGTAGTTGCAACAATTTAATGTTCCACAGATTCCTGAACATCGCTATCAGTAAAGTGATACATATTTGTTCCTACTTTATTTTTATTAAAATAGCAATCATACACATGTATAATATCTCTAAAACAAACTATGCCGTAACTAAAATTAAGAAGACGCTTCCAGCATCCAAATGCATACTTGCCAATACTGCTGTTTCAGATATACAGAACCATAATTAAGCCTGCTGTGTCCATGTACACCAGATGGCTGGAGCACGTTCCAGTAGTAATAAGAGAATAAGCCTAGCTGCTTCCATTTAAAACGAAGCGCCGGATTGTAAATGGACTCCATTCTAGAAAACATTTGGTTTTGGCTTAGACACCATCTGCACATTTCCGATATGTTTTGTAATTGCTTGGTTTGTCTGTATACATTTTGATCAAGAAAGGAGCATTGTGTGAAGTGTGCAAAGGTCAGGACAACATGCAACTGGATAGTACCTGCTTACCATGTGAAACTCAATACGACGCCTTGTTTGGGAATTAACAAGTAACTCAAATTCCTGCTCAGACTGACCTGCCATCTCACTTTCTATTTTAATAAGAGTGGAAGAGACACTGATATCAACAAAATGCTGGCACTGTGTTTTAGGCAATAACAAACAGCCCATATCTCTGACCTCCAGACAAGGTGATATTGCTCCATGTGACCACAAGGTTTTTGTGTGACCACCAGTTGTGGGGGATGTTTATAACTATCAGATTTCAGAATTTTATAAAGTTACAGTATCTCACAAAAGTGAGTACACCCCTCACATTTTTGTAAATATTTTATTATATCTTTTCATGTGACAACACTGAAGAAATTGCACTTTGCTACAATGTAAAGTAGTGAGTGTACAGCTTGTATAACAGTGTAAATTTGTTGTCCCCTCAAAATAACTCAACACACAGCCATTAATGTCAAAACCGCTGGCAACAACAGTGAGTACTAAGTGAAAATGTCCAAATTGGGCCCAAAGTGTCAATATTTTGTGTGGCCACCATTATTTTCCAGAACTGCTTTAACCCTCGGGCATGGAGTTCACCAGAGCTTCACAGGTTGCCACTGGAGTCCTTTTCACTCCTCCATCAGAGCTGGTGGATGTTAGAGACCTTGCGCTCCTCCACCTTCCACTTGAGGATGCCCCACAGATGCTCAATTGGGTTTAGGTCTGGAGACATGCTTGGCCAGTCCATCACCTTTATCCTCAGCTTCTTTAGCCAGGCAGTGGTCGTCTTGCAGGTGTGTTTGGGGTCATTATCATGTTCGAATACTGCCCTGCGGCCCAGTCTTCGAAGGAAGGGGATCATGCTCTGCTTCATTATGTCACAGTACATGTTGGCATTCATGGTTCCCTCAATGAACTGTAGCTCCCCAGTGCCAGCAGCACCCAAGCAGCCCGAGACCATGACACTCCAACCACCATGGAGTGGTTGGAGTGTCATGGTCTGTAGGCAAGACACACTTGTCTTTGTACTCCTCACCTGGTTGCCACCACACACGCTTGACACCATCCGAACCCAATAAGTTTATCTTGGTCTCATCAGACCACAGGACATGGTTCCAGTAATCCATATCCTTAGTCTGCTTGTCTTCAGCATACTGTTTGCAGGCTTTCTTGTGCATCATCTTTAGAAGAGTCTTCCTTCTGGGACGACAGCCATGCAGACCAATTTGGTGCAGTGTGTGGCGTATGGTCTGAGCACTGACAGGCTGACCTCCAACCCCCTCAACCTCTGCAGCAATGCTGGCAGCACTCTATTTCCCAAAGACAACCTCTGGAAATGAAGCTGAGCATGTGCACTCAACTTCCTTGGTCAACCATGGCGAGGCCTGTTCTAAATGGAACCTGTCCTGTTAAACCGCTGTATTGTCTTGGCCACCATGCTGTAGCTCAGTTTCAGGGTCTTGGCAATCTTATTATAGCCTAGGCCATCCTTATGTAGAGCAACAATTATTTTTTTCAGATCCTCAGAGAGTTCATTGCCATGAGGTGCCATGTTGAACTTCCAGTGACCAGTATGAGAGAGTGAGAGCGATAACACCAAATTTAACACACCTGCTCCCCATTCACACCTGAGACCTTGTAACACTAACGAGTCACATGACACAGAGGAGGGAAAATAGCTAATTGGGCCCAATTTGGACATTTTCACTTAGAGGTGTACTCACATTTGTTGCCAGCGGTTTAGACAATAATGGCTGTGTGTTGAGTTATTTTGAGTTGAGTTGAGTTGAGAGGTATCTTAATAAAGCGCGGTCTTACCCCGAAGGGTCCCGACGCGCATTTTAAGGGGACAGCAAATTTACACTGTTATACAAGCTGTACACTCACGATTTTACATTGTAGCAAAGTGACATTTCTTTAGTGTTGTCACATAAAGATATAATAAAATATTTACAAAAATGAGAAGGGTGTACTTACTTTTGTGAAATACTGTATATATATATAAGTTAAGAATGAAAAAAAAAAAGGATTTTTCTACAATTTTGGTTTGAAAAAACAAAACTGAAAGGCTAACTTCACCCAGAACAGAATAACTGATATTTCAATCCCGTGTAGTCAAATACTAACTTCTCTGAGGGAAGCAAAATACGTTTGTCCATCCTAATTCACAGTTCCTCCAACTTTAATACCAATTACAGAGTCAAATGATAGTGCCTTACTGACTTATTGCTCGTTTTCATGTTCACTATTCTCTTGCGTGTAATTTTATTTAAAAACCAAAATTTTATCTTAAGGAGAAATCTGTTAAACCTTCATATCCAAACTGTCTGAAATGCACCCATAACAGAAAAAAAACTGTGCCTAATGTGCTGAGTCACGACTAAGTTAAAGTCAGTTTAGAAAAGAAGGACATTTGAGAGTAATGACCATGGCAGGGTTGAAGATGGTACTAGAAACTTAGCAAGATCAAATGTAGAATAGTATCCAGTTTAAAAATTCAGGAAAGCCAAAAGATGTGCAAAACAGGACCCCAGAAAACAGAGCACAACCAGTCCAGACAGCACACTCATTGCTGAACACCAGACGCAAACTAATCCCAATGGGCTATGGAAGCTTCTTACACAGTGTAGCAGTCACTGAATGTTTTTTAAACATGGCTCCTGATGATCTGCATGGCATAAGTTCAACTTCCTTGGGCTTAGTCAAGGCCATGAGAGCTATCAATAAACACGAAAAAAATACACTAACCACCTTTGTAAGAGTAGGATTAGAGGATGTGGGTACAGATTGGGGTACAGCAGTGCAAAGAGTGCAGGGGCAAAGCAGAGCAGAGAATGTGGTGGCAGGGTGGGGGCAGTGTAAGCTGGGCAGAGTGGGACAAAGGATGCAAAGTAAGGATGAGGGCAGTGTATGCAGGGACAGAGTGGCCAGAGGTTGTAGGAGCAAAGTGAGGGCAGTGTTCGCAGGGGCAGAACAGGGTACAGAATAATGTAATACCAGTCAACAGCAGAAAAACAACAGCCACTATGTATAGGTGAAGGTTCTACACTCGTTATAATATAGATACTTCAAACATAGAATTGAAGAATGAACTGTATTCCATTTAGAGGTGTGCTGCATAATATTATAACATGTAATTTTACAGATGGCATGTTTTCTGAGTGGTAAAATTAGAAAAATGAGAGCCATAGTATCAATTCTTACTTAAATCCTTACTTGAATTAATGGTTGACTAAAGGGTTGCAGGAGAGTGATTAGCGACTTTTGTTATTCATCTCTTGGGCTTCATACACACAAACCCTAGGAGGCAGTGCTAAGTGTACATTCCTCGTGAACTCCCTGGTGCTTGGCAACATTAGCTGCAGTGATCCAAATGTCTCTATATAGTTGGGAATGCAACAAAACTTTGGTGCATGTTGGCATTATTACATTAGAAGGATATTGTGTCTCTGTTGACTTGAATTGCTCTTCCCAGCAGGACCTACATGACCTACAGCCCCATTGACATAGACATGGAATTTGCTATTGTGAACAGCTTTACAACACAAAATAACAACATAAGCTATCAATTTAGATGTAATGAGAGATAAGAGACTTGTGGAATCCTAGAAGAAAATTCCTGAAGGATGTCAGAAAAGGCCAGAAAGTATATAGGTTGTGTGTCAGGAAAGGGTTCAGCCGCTGGTGGCGCTGTCGATCTCTTGGATCGCAGTACCAGTGTCCACCAGCGGGTGTCGTTCAACACCCAGGACCTGTAGTGAGAGGACACAAGTCTGGTCACACCTGGTTTATGACATAGTGTTTATTGGTAAAGTTTCTTGGAACATTTTTGAAGATGAACACTGACAAAGCATGACTGATATGATGTGCTGTAGGTAGGATTTATTGCTAGTAATTTTAATAGAGTGATAAAGGAAGTGGCAAGTACAGTAGATGTCTTTTTACAGATTTAAAGAGATAAACCTACTACTAGGTTTGGCATCCTTTACCCACAAGTGTCCAGAACTAGCAGAAATGAAAAGGAAATTTTAACTTATATTGTCAACGCTTTTCTTTCCTGTATGTCTTTTATACAATAAAAGTAAATTTTTCTGCCTGCCAACAATTTTTATCTAGTTACTTACTTAGTCACCCATGCAGAGCTCAGTAGTAGTAAGTAGTAACTGCTGGCACATCCCAGGTGGCTGAAAATTCCAGACCTGGAAGAAGACCAGAAGAAGATGTCTTTGGTAGCAACAGTATCACCGGAGGAGGGCACTTTGGGTGGTAACTGTGCCATAAGGTGCAAATAATTTATGTTTAGTTAATTTGCCATGAAGTCCCTATTATTGAAACATGGAATTAATTTAAATATGCAACAAAAGTATTTTAGGAGCAAATATAATTTTCTGTGCACTGTGCATGTTTTATTTATTTATTTTCTTTTTTGCTTACCGAAACTGATATGTATTATTTAAAAATGCAAATTAAAGTTAACAGACTATTATTACCATAGGCAAGAAACAAAGCAAAAGCTGTTTCAGCAACCTGATTAATCTCAGAACCTCTGATTAGTTTCTGTACAGCTATTTTTGTAAAATTCCTTGTTAGCAGCTTCTGCATATCTTTACGTGCTGTTTAGATCTCAGAGGAAATCTGATCTAGCATTAGCAGCATTTTAATTTTTGAAACAGGTACTGTACATCCTGGTTTTTCCGCTCACTGGGACCATCTGTACAAGTGTTTGACAGCACATCTGCACTGACCCATACTCCGTTTTTCTGGCTGCTTCTCATCTTATGATAACTATTGATGTATTCAGGGTAATTTGTGCTAGAACACAGACAACATTTGCTCTCCAATGACTTCAAATTAATGATGTTCACTTTTTTACGAAATAAACTTTCAAATTTTGGCTGGGTGCACATGATGTGACTCCATACATTTTTTCAATGCCTTTAAATAGGATTTTTAGAAAAAAATAACGAAATTTGCCTATTTGCAAAAGCAACAAAGACAATTTCTCACTTCCCATGATCCCTTTTTGTCTTTGGCCTCAGAAATGCAATGCTTCCTATAGAAAATTATTGTATTTTGTGGTCATACTACATTATTAGAGTTCACCAGCAGTTGCCACCTAGAAATTTAGATCAAATCCTGTGTTAAAATGGAACCAGCCTGTATGAGTACATAGAAGGAGGCCCGGTTTTTTCTCCTAATGTTTGAATACATTTTTTGATCAATACAATTACCAGAGCTGAATTTTATAACTCTAAATCTGGAGTAGTTACACAAAGCAATCAACAACATAGACTCAACCATCTCCTAATCTATCCATCTTTAGGCGATCCCTGAAAACCCTTCTCTTTAAAGAAGCCTATCCTGCTACTAACTAATACACTGTTTTACTTTCTCCATCAGCTCATCCCCCACAGTTATTACCTTTTGTGTCACTTGACCCTCCCTCTTAAATTGTAAGCTCTAATGTGTCAGGGAATTAGTAGACCAGAATGTGTGGACTGCACAGAGGAAACCAAAAAACGCATGTAAAGTGAATGAGAATGGTGTTTATTAGGATAGGTGACAAGTAAGTGAATACAACAGTGCACAACCAACCACAAGACCCACAAACAACAAATAATATATACAGCAAGGGGCAGTAACAATAACACAATGTTTAGCCAGGCCGGGGTCCTACACATAGATAAGCAGAAGGACAAGGGATATACCAGAACGTAACGTAAGCCAGGCCAAGGTCATACACAGGGAGTCAGCAGATGAGGACTGGAAACCAACAGGACAGGGAGAGGATGGATGGATAGGCTGCAGGGCAGGGTTTCAAGGTAACAGGTATGCAGGAAGGACAAGATCGGGGTAAGCTCAGGAGCAGGGTCAGGATGCAGGTTCAGAATCGGGTCACAGGCAAGCGAGGTCAGGGCACAAGGAAAGAGATACCAAGGCAAGCATGTGAGGGCTGGCCGGGTATTTATGAGACTGCAGTATTTGTCCTCACGTAAAACCTGAGCGCAGGAGGTGCTGCCTGCCCCACACTGCCGGAATACACCCGCTGGTGGACACTGGTACTATGGCCCATGGATCAAACAGTGCCACTAGCAGGTGAGATCCTTTATCACAGTTCCTGGCTGCAAGAAGACACCCACTGGTGGACACTGGTACTGCGAACAACAGGACCAACAGCGCCACCAATGGGTGAACCCTTTCCTGACAATACCCCCCCTAAAGGAGCGGCCTCCGGATGCTCCAACAAGTTTTAATTGCCCATAGTCTATGGCATCCAGTAGAACAATGGATGAGGGTACTTCAGGCTGGTCATCAGGCACTTTAAACTGGACAACAGGCACGTCAAAGCGGACAACGGGCACATCCGGGAAGACAGCGGGTACATCCGGGCAGACAGTAGGCACATCCGGGCAGACAGCGGGCTCCGGGTCATTGAGCTGGGCAGCAGGCTCCCTACTGGCAAGCTGGGTAACAGGCACCGGCTCAGCAAGCAGAGTAACGGGCCCCAGCCTAGTGGCCTGGGTAATGGGCCCCGGATCAGCGAGCCGGACACTGGGCGCTGGTCCAGCAAGCCAAGTAATGGGTATCGGTTTAACAGACTGGGACACCAGATCTTCAGACTGGGACACCGGGACTTCAGACTGGGACACCAAGGCTTCAGACTGGGACAACGGGACTTCAGACTGGGACACCGGGACTTCAGACTGAAAGGCAGGCACCGAGACATCAGCCTGGAAGGCAGGCACTGAGACATCAGACTGGAAGGCAGACACCGAGACATCAGGCTGGAAGGCAGGCACCGAGACATCAGCCTGGAAGGCAGGCACTGAGACATCAGACTGGAAGGCAGGCACAGAGACATCAGGCTGGAAGGCAGGCACCGAGACATCAGGCTGGAAGGCAGGCACCTAAACATCAGGCTGGAAGGCAGGCACAGAGACATCAGGCTGAAAGGCAGGCACCGAGACATCAGACTGGAAGGCAAGCACATCGGACTGGAAGGCAGGGGCATCAGACTGGAAAGCAGGCACATCATACTGGAAGGCAGGCACATCAGACTGGAAGGCAGGCACATCAGACTGGAAGATAGGCACATCAGACTGGAAGGCAGACGCCAGGACATCAGACTGGAAGACAGGCACATCAGGCTGGAAGGCAGGCACATCAGACTGGAAGGCAGGCACATCAGACTGGATGGTAGGCACATCAGACTGGAAGGCAGGTACTAAGAAAATCAGGCTGGAAGGCTGGAAGGCAGGCACGAGACATCAGGCTGAAAGGCAGGCAGCGAGACATCAGAATGGAAGGCAGGCACCAGGACATCAGACTGGGAAGCGGGCACATCAGACTGGAAAGCGGGCACATCAGACTGGAAAGCGGGCACATCAGACTGGAAAGCAGGCACATCAGACTGGAAAGCAGGCACATCAGACTGGAAAGTGGGCACATCAGACTGGAAAGCAGGCACATCAGATTGGAAGGCAGGCACCAGGACATCAGACTGGAAGGCAGGAACCAGGACATCAGACTGGATGGCAGGCACTGAGACATCAGACTGGAAGGCAGGCACATCAGACTGGAAAGCAGGCACATCAGACTGGAAGGTAGACACATCAGACTGGAAGGCAGGCACCGGGACATTGGACTGGAAGGCAAGCACATCGGACTGGAAGGCAGGGGCATCAGACTGGAAAGCAGGCACATCAGACTGAAAGGCAGGCACACCAGACTGGAAGGTAGGCACATCAGACTGGAAGGCAGGCACCAGGACATCAGACTGGAAGGCAGGCACTAGGACATCCGACTGGAAGGCAGGCACCAGGACATCAGACTGGAAGGCAGGCACCAGGACATCAGACTGGAAGGCAGGCACCAGGACATCAGACTGGAAGGCAGGCACCAGGACATCAGACTGGAAGGCAGGCACATCAGACTGGAAAGCAGGCACATCAGACTGGAAGGTAGGCACACCAGACTGGAAGGCAGGCACTGGGACATCAGACTGGAAAGCAAGCACATCGGACTGGAAGGCAGGGGCATCAGACTGGAAAGCAGGTACATCAGACTGGAAGTCAGGCATCGGGACATCGGACTAGAAGGCAAGCACATCGGACTGGAAGGCAGGGGCATCAGAATGGAAAGCAGGCATATCAGACTGGAAGGCAGGCACATCAGACTGGAAGGTATGCACATCAGACTGGAAGGCAGACACCGGGACATCAGACTGGAAGACAGGCACATCAGGCTGGAAGGCAGGCACATCAGACTGGAAGGCAGACACTGGGACATCAGACTGGAAAGCAGGCACATCAGGCTGGAAGGCAGGTACCGGGACATCGGACTGGAAGGCAGGCACATCAGACTGGAAGGCAGGCACATCAGACTGGAAGGCAGGCAAAGAGTTGGCAGATTTAGTTGGGTCATCAGGTTCAACTGGCATGAACGCAGGCTGGAGCAAGTTGGTCGGTGTGGAGGCAGGTTGGGTTACTGGCAGGATTGTGTGGGTCAGAAAGAACTTCTTTTTCTTTTTTGGATTAGGCACTGCAGATTTCTAAGTAACGAAAGGGCTGTACGAAAAGGATGTAATTGGGCAAAAGAAAGGGCTGGAATGTGGTAAAGACACGGGAACAGTGGCTGGAGGAGATTTTTGTGGAGTTGTTACAGGTGGAAGGGAAGAGGCAGGTGGATTGAAGGCAGGATAGGTGCAGTGAGTAGAGACTGGGTAATAGTACTTGGTGAGAAGCTGTGTATACTGGGCTGTAGCTGAGATTGTCATGGGCGATGAGGAGATAGATTCTTGGGAAGGCAGGTGACTAATGGCAGGGCTGGTTTGTTGTGGCTTGGCTAAATATAAGAGCTCTGACCATGCCTGTAGCACAGGTTGAGCAAAAGTTGGTTCACATGCAGCCTGTCTAATCAGAGATTGTACTGAACAAATGCAATCAGATAACACCTGCTGGGAACAAGAGGAATAGTGTACATTGAAAAAAGCTGGATCATCCTCTAACAACCATACCAGGGATTCAACTTGGTCACAATTGAAGGGAGGAGAGAAATCATCACTTCCTTCGGGAATACATGACAGGGCTGGCTTTGCACATAACTGGATTAAGGGCTGAACATCCTCAAATAACATATTGTCAGGAAACCAACAGTAGGAGACGGGCTTTAGGACCCAGCATCTCTGGCAGGAGAAGGACTTTAGGACCCAGTATCTCTACCAGCAGGTCACATGGGCCTATATAAGGAAGTCTGCTAGTGTCTGCATTTGCTGGTTGATCTTCGGCTCCTCCAGTGTGTTATCTTTGTGATATTCCTGTTCCTGTGTCTCCTGTTACCGATCCAGCTTGTCCTGTTTGCTTCCTGTGTTCGACTCCAGCTATCCACCTGACCACGTCTGCTCTGATACCAACCCGGCTCACGAACTAGGCTTCCTTCTGACCACGCTCCAGTCGCAGCATTATCTGAACCCTGCAATACCTCACGGGTGTCACCTGTCTGCTGATTCTATGCCAGCACACCAGCTGTACTCTAGAACCTCCTGCATACAGTCCAGAAGGCGACCCGTGCTTCTTTGGGCCTGACCTTTCCTGTTTTCACCCTCAGGGGGTCTGGAACCTAGCCGCAAGGGAAGCCCTCTCTCTCCATTGGCCTCCAGTACCAGGTATGTGATAGTATCAACCAACCATGATGTCTGAGGCCGAGAGAGGTGCTTCCACATTAGAGTCCCTATGTCAGCAGATGACGGCTCTTACGCAAGCAGTCCAGAGCTTACAAGACAGCTACATTCAGATGGAAGGACGCCTTCACCCCCTTACTACCTCTATGACTCCTGCGGATTCTAACCAAGCTACTAGCTCCACTGGCTCAGCTTCAACGGCCAGTTCTCCTGCCATAGCCACACCTGCCGTGGGATTACCTCCTCCGGAGCCCAGAGTCTCCACTCCTGAGCGCTTTTCAGGTGACCGCCGGAAATTCAGGGCCTTAAAAAACGCATGTGAACTTTACTTTGCCCTGCAACCAAGGACTTTTTGTCTTGAGATCATCAAGGTGGGTTTCATCATCTCACTCTTATCAGATGAGCCACAGTCCTGGGCTCATAACCTCCTTGAGCAAAAGAACTTAGTACTGGATTCAGTTGCCACCTTTTTCGAAGCTATGGCTACACTATAGGACGATCCACAGCGGACTGCTCCTGCCGAGTCTGCCCTTCATGCCCTAGTACAAGGCAGACAACCGGTAGAGGATTATATTGTGGAGTTTCGCAAGTGGTCAGCTGATCCTGGGTGGAATGATGCTGCCCTGAAATACCAGTTCCGGCAGGGCTTATCCGAGACTCTCAAGGATGAGTTAGCTAGGATCGAGGCTCCCACATCATTAGAGAATCCCATCCAAATCTCTATCCAACTAGACCGACAGCTTCGGGAGTGATGGTCCGAACGCACCCAGACCTTCCGACCCACATGGGTAATGCCAAAGGTTCCAGGACCAACAATCCCAGTCTCTGATCCTCAGCCTATCAATACTTCTGATGAAGAACCCATGCAAATTGGCCTACTCTGCCCTGCTTTAACCTCTGAAGAGAGAGCACGCAGACAACAAGCTAACTTGTGTCTCTATTGTGGAGCTTCGGGCCACTACCTTCGCAGTTGTCCTGTTCGCCCAAGTAAATCCAGCCTTCCACACCCCTCATACCTCCAGTTACCTGGGACTGTATCCACTCATGCAATTCTCCCCATATCTCTGCAGGTGGCTGGAAAGGAAGTCAAGATGCGGGCGATCGTTGACTCTGGAGCCTGTAGTTGTTTCTTGGACATCAACCTTGCCAAGAACTTGCGCATACCCCTGAAACTAAAGGATCGAAGACTTGATGTACATTTAGCAGATGGTACTGCTCCCAGCTCTGGACCTGTCACTCAGGAGACTATCCCTATTCTTGCCACCACAGATGCAGGCCATCAGGAATTACTCCGCTTTGACGTCATCAGGTCTCCAATATTCCCAGCCATCCTAGGGATACCCTGGCTGCGGGCCCACAACCCGCTAATCGACTGACTCAAGGGTGAAATCAGCTTCTCATCTCCCTACTGTCTCCAACACTGTGGCATCCCCACGCCTGTCAACCCTTCAGTGTGTCTTTCAGTTCAACCTACACAGATCCCTGTCATGCCGTCCCTTCGGTCTACCTTGATTTCCTTGATGTCTTTGACAAGAAAGGGGCTGATGCCCTGCCCCCGCATCGGTCCTACGACTGTCCGATTGAGTTGCTACCCAGAGCAGAAGTACCCTTTGGGCAAATCTTTCCTTTATCCGAGCTGGAGCTGGAGGCCCTCCGACAATATATAGATGAAAACCTAGCCAAAGGATTCATCTGCCCCTCCTCTTCGCCTGCTGGAGCTGGCATCTTCTTCGTTTAGAAGAAGGATCATTCTCTCAGACCATGCATTGATTATCGGGACCTTAATAAAATCACCATCAAGAACAAATACCCACCCCCTCTCATTCCTGAGTTATTCCAAAGGTTCCGAACAGCTCGGGTTTTCACAAAGTTGGACTTACAGGGGGGCCTACAACCTGGTTCGTATTAGGGAAGGTGATGAGTGGAAGACCGCCTTCCGAACACGCTTTGGGCACTTTGAGTACCTTGTGATGCCATTCGGGCTATGTAACGCCCCCGTGACATTCCAACATTTCGTAAATTACATCTTCAGGGAATACCTTGACCTGTTCTTAATCGTCTATCTGGACGACATACTAATTTTCTCAGCTTCACTTGAACTCCATCGAGAGCACATCAGAAAAGTGTTAAAGACCTTAAGAACTCATGGCTTATATGGGCTTGGTACACCACTCCACTTATCGGGCTTGGTACACCACTCCACTTATTGCCCTTCATTTTTTATTCTTATTGTGATCACTTTTATGCTCTGTTGGTTTTTATCCAATAAAACCCGCAATTGACCTGCACTATCGGAGCACTCCTTTCTTTTTTCTTTCCTCCATGTCCTGGTGGACAGATTGTTTTTTGAGGTCATCCATATCCCTGAAAGGGATTGTAGATTTGAAGTCTTACTTCATCCTTGGAGGACTACATTGACATCCAGTACACCCCGAGTTCCTATTCAGTTGGGGATATCTACAGCAAGGATCGTTTACGGTTGGTCGTTGGGTCCTATGGGGTTCATCCACGGTTTCCTACAGTGAAAGTCTTCAGACAAGCCGTTGAGATTTGCCAGTTGGATTTCCCATGCTCTAATGATCTGCTGTCGCAGACAGGTAGATCCATCAGCTCTGGTAAGAGTATTCTACCTCTCTGTATTTCTATGAAAGAAGGGCTACGTGATGGTTTACCTGGTTACACGTCCAGCTTCATTATCTCTTTTTATTGTTTCCTGAATGGTCATTTATTACTTATCACTATCACGTGGACAATAATTTTATTATTATTGTTTTTTCACTTTTTTGGGACTCATTTTGTATGTATCGTTCTTCTGAACATTTAGCGCTACATCTTTACCACCATCACAGTTTGAATTTTAGTCATATTTTATGCAGCAGCTTTTTGTTCCACTTATTTAGACTAGCGCACATTTTTTTATATTTTTGTATGCCAAAGCAGAGAAGTGTGAGTTCGAGAAACAATCTATCCAGTTCTTCGGACTCCTAATCTCCACAGAGGGGATCTCCATGGATCCTCAGAAGGTCTCGGCAATCTTGGAATGGCCTGCACCCTCTGACAGGAAAGGGGTCCAGAGGTTCGTGGGCTTTGCTAACTTTTATAGGAAATTCATTAAAAATTTCTCGACTATCATTGCCCCGACCACCCAGCTCACTCGCCTACACTCACGCTTCTCCTGGAACCAGAATTCTCAAATGGCCTTCGAACAGCTGAAGGCCCTCTTCACCTCTGCTCCCGTGTTGCAACACCCAGACCCAGCTCTTCCTTTTGTCCTCGAGGTGCATGCATCCGAAGTAGCTATGGGAGCCGTGCTCCCTCAGCGTCAGGGACCAAAGGCCCTGCTTCATCCAGTAGCCTTTTTCTCCAGGAAGCTGAATCAGGCCGAGAGAAAATATGATGTGGGTGATAGAGAACTCCTGGCAATTAAAGTCGCCCACGAAGAATGGAGGTACCTGCTGGAGGGTGCTAACCACCCAATTATGATTTTCACAGATCACAAAAATCTGGAATATCTAAGATCTGCAAAAGGCCTAAGACCTCGACAAGCCAGATGGGCCTCATTCTTTTCTAGATTTAACTTCCACCTGACATACCGCCCAGGTTTCTAAAATGGAAAAGTCGATGCCCTGTCCAGGATGTTCCCCAAATCTACTGAATGTGCTCCTCCAAGCACCATCTTATCTGCGCAAAATTTTTTGCTAATTCAACCCAGCCTAAAGGCATCCATTGAACAAGCTTCTGCATCTTGCCCCAAATCTGAACATGACTCATTAAGGAGGCTGGATGGATTACTTTGGCACCAGGACAAAATCTTCGTACCTCAGGAAGCAAGGCTCCAGCTTCTCAGGACATTCCACGACCACCAACTTGCAGGGCACTTTGGGGCCCCTAAGACTAATGAGCTCATTCAGCAGTCCTTTTGGTGGCCTAACCTCAATCGGGACTGCAGATCCTACGTCAAGTCATGCACAACATGTCTACATAGCAAAGGCGACAAAGCCAAAGCCTGGGGGTTATTGAGACCCTTGCCCATTCCTAATCGCCCCTGGGAGATGATCTCTATGGATTTTATTGTTGACCTTCCTCCCTCTGAAAACTTCACGACGATCCTGGTTGTGGTTGACCGACTATCCAAGATGGCCCACTTCATACCAATGATTGGTTCTCCCTCTGTGGCCGAAACGGCTCATACTTTTATCAAGGAGATCATCAGACTTCACGGACTCCCAAAGAAAATCGTTTCGGACCAGGGGGTGCAATTCACCTCCAGGTTTTGGAGAGCCCTTTGTAAAGCCTTGGAAGTGGAATTCTGCCTATCATCCGCCTATCATCTCCAAAGTAATGGGCAAACAGAACGCACAAATAAAACCCTGGAGCAATACCTCTGCTGCTTTTCAGCTTTTTCCCAAGATGACTGGGCATCCCTGCTCCCACTGGCAGAATTTGCCTATAATAACTCTGTCCATTCAGCTACGAACCAGTCCCCATTCTGGGCCAATTATGGATTCCACCCTGCTGCCCTGCCTGAAACTGTGCCTGAAACTACTGTACCTGCCTTGCAGGACAGACTGGTTTTCATACAAAACAATTATCAGGTCCTCCGGGAGTCCATACAGAAAGCCCAAGTGCATTACAAGAGACACTTTGATCGGAAACGGAGGGGGAATCCTGCCTTCAAGGTAGGGGACAAAGTGTGGCTGTCTACTGCCAACCTGAAATTGGCCTGCCCTTCACGGAAGCTAGGGCCAAGGTATATTGGCCCCTTTCAGATCAAACAGGAAATAAACCCAGTGGCGTACGAACTGTCTCTGCCTGAATCATATAGGATCCCTCCGGTCTTTCACACCTCCTTGCTTAAACCAACGGTTCCAGATCCATTTCCAGGGAAAGCGGAGCCACCGCCGCCCCCAATGACAATTGGAGAGGACACAGAATTTGAAGTAGAATCAATCCTTGACTGCAGGAAGTGAGGGAGACAAACCCAATTCCTAATTAAATGGAAAGGGTATCCACCCGAAGAGAGCTCCTGGGAACCTGAAGTCAATGTACATGCTCCTAGACTCCTCCGAGAGTTTTGGGCCAAATACCCTGAGAAAATTGCCCAAATGGGCATCCAGAGGCTGCCCGTTGGGGGGGGGGCACTGTCAGGAAACCAACAGCAGGAGAAGGGCTTTAGGACCCAGCATCTCTACCAACACTTATGGCAGGAGAAGGAATTTAGGACCCAGCATCTCTGACAGGAGAAAGACTTTAGAACCCAGTATATCTACCAGCAGGTCACATGGGCCTATATAAGGAAGTCTGCTGGTTGATCTTCGGCTCCTCCAGTGTGATATCTTCGTGATATTCCTGTTCCTGTGTCTCCTGTTACTGATCCGGCTTGTCCTTGACCTGTCTCCTGTTTGCTTCCTGTGTTCCACTCCAGCTATCCACCTGACCATGTCTGCTCTGATACCAACCCGGATCATGACCTAGGCTTCCTTCTGACCACGCTCCAGTCGCAGCATTATCTGAATCCTTCAACACCTCACAGGTGTCACCTGTCTGCTGATTCTATGCCAGCACACCAGCTGTACTCTAGAACCTCCTGCATACAGTCCAGCAGGCGACCCGTGCTTCTTTGGGCCTGACCTTTACTGTTTTCACCCTCAGGGGGGTCTGGAACATAGCCGCAAGGGAAGCCCTCTCCCTCCATTGGCCTCCAGTACCAGGTACGTGATACATATACCCCTGATCCACTAGGGAATGAGCTGATCGGATCGTTTCCAGCAGTTGGTCACTGGTCCAATCTTTCAAGGTTTGGCGGCAATATTTACCATCCTCTGCCGCCAGCAGAGAATAATAGACATTTTCATTAAAATCCATCTTTAGCGAGCCCACCGAACCAGGATGGTTCCTCGGTGCAGCCACATCTGATCAGGGATTGCCTTGGTATACTGTCAGGGAATTAGTAGACCAGACTCTGTGGACTTCACAGAGGAAACCAAAAAGGCATGTAAAGTGAATGATAATGGTGTTTATTAATATAGGTGACAAGTAAGTGAATACAATAGTGCACAACCAACCACAAGACCGACCCACAAACAACAAATAATATATACAGCAAGGGCCAGTACCAATAACACAATGTTTAGCCAGGCCGGGGTCATACACAGAGATAAGCAGAAGGACAAGGGATATACCAGAACGTAATGTAAGCCAGGCCAAGGTCATACACGGGGAGTCAGCAGATGAGGACGGGAAACCAACAAGACAGGAAGAGGATGGATGTATAGGCTGCAGGGCAGGGATTCAAGGTAACAGGTATGCAGGAAGGACAAGATCGGGGTAAGCTCAGGAGCAGGGTCAGGATGCAGGTTCAGAATCGGGTCACAGGCAAGCAAGGTCAGGGCACAAGGAGAGAGATACCAAGGCAAGCATGTGAGGGCTTGCCGGGTATTTATGAGACTACAGTAATTGTCCTCACATAACACCTGAGCGCAAGAGGTGCTGCCTGCCGACCCGATTTTAAGCCGAGGCACCTAATTTTACCACAAAAAACTGGGAAAATGTATTGACCCAAGTATAAACCTAGGTAATAGGTTAAATGTTTTTGAATATTTATTTCAAAGAAAAACATAAACTAGCTCTGTAAGTGGAAAAGAGGGTCAACAATACCCATCTGCAGCCTCACTGTGCCCATCTGCAGCCTCACTGTGCCCATTTGCAGCCTCACTGTGCCCATCTGCAGCCTCACTGTGCCCATTTGCAGCCTCACTGTGCCCATCTTCAGCCTCACTGTGCCCACCTGTATCATCAGTGCCCTTCTGCAGCCTTACTGTGCCCATCTGCAGCCTCATGTACCTTTGATTACAAACAGTGGGTGTCTCCCACTGTGTCATGCAACTGCAGTCTTAACTGTTCGGCGGCTGTCGACTGTAACAAAGCCCCACCTCCTTCTCGTCCGTGATAGACGGAACACTGATTCAGTTTCCCAGCATTGTATAAGTGTTTAGTGTTCCGTCTATCACGGACGAGGAGGAGGTGGGGCTTTGTTACAGTGGATGGCCGCCGAACAGTTAAGACTGCATGACACGGCGGGAGACCCTCACTCAAGTATAAGCCGATGGGGGCTTTTTCAGCATAAAAAATGTGCTGAAAAAGTCGGCTTATACACGAGTATATACGGTAATTAACCTTTTTTGGGGTTATTTCTCCTTTAAGGGGGCGTGTCATATGCCTACATACGTTTGGTAGTAGGTGTCCCTCATTCCCATCTCAAAATATTTGGAGGTATGGTAATGTCTGCCTTCATTTTGTAAAGTGCTGCGCAAACTGTTGGCGCTATATAAGTTCTGTATAATAATAATAATGTATAGATTCTTAAACGAAAGATTATGGTGTCACAAGTGAAATATAATGACATCAGTAAACTACACCTACAGCAAATTAATGAGCTTATTCGGTGGGGAGTGCAAGGAGCAAAGCACCTAATACAAAGTGTAATATCTTTAAGCATAGTTTTAATTATATTTCTGCCTGGAGTTCAGCTTTAACTATATGCACAAGGTACTGATAAGTGTTTTTTATATACCACATAACCTAAAGCACAAATTGCCTTGGAAAAAATGGTATGCTTATCTTTTTATGTACAGTAGATGTTACCCAAATTATTTGTATGTATACCCATCAGTTTTTTTGGCGCTCTAATTCGCGATTTCAGGCATAGAGCCACAGAAAAGTAAGGTTCCGTGTCTGGCTTAAACAGGAACGCATTCCTGCACTTTCCGGTTTTGACAGCCTGCGGTACCATGCTATCTGGTGGCTGCAAACACTCTGCATTTGCAAGATGCATTGGGGTGCCATTAACAATAAATGTGTATGTCTCTAAAGGGCAATACTTTTGCGTGCAGTGCGGGAAACATGCATAGAATTCACATTGTGAACCAGACGTCAAGGTTAGAAGTGTACCATGGATCACAATGCAGTCAGGGTAGTAGGAATGGCATGGGACAGTTTCAGATAGCAATGAGAAATTAAGGCAATATCTTCTGAGATTACAACGTATGCGTGGAGACATGTACAGTACCTCCCCTGCATGTACTAAAACAGCTATACCTTAAAAATCTTTGCTTTTGATGACATTTCTGCCTGGCACATTTTTTTTTCATTTTCAAAGAGCTGATCCAGGCAGCAAGTAAAGTAACAGAACAATCTAGTTTTTCATGGAGCAAAGTAGCTGAGCCACAATCAGGAAGGATTATATACATAATTTTATCAAATCAAAACGGCCAGAATAAGCAGTTTTCGAAAAGGTTTCTTGGTAGGACTGAAGCTTCTCGTCACATGATTTTGTGATGTCCAGCCCCCCCCCCTTTGATCAAGTGTGTGTAGCGGCCCAACCCCATCTCTTTTGTCTAGGGGTATCTCATATGACAGGGTGAGATGCGCTACGGCCCATGTCCTCCCCATAGCTGTGGGTGAGGTGAAGGCCAGTACCACATATTTCCTCGGGCCTGTGTGCTTCTGTCAAGGATTAAGTCCTGCTGTGCCAACACTTCCCTTTGCTCCCATTACCCAGAGTTCCACACACCGATCACAGTCCAACTCTTGTTTTATTGTTTAACTCACAATAAACAGTGCTTCAGTAGCCAACTGGTTGGGACTCGATAACAGTTTGATACAGGGGAATGAGCAGGTCGAGGCACTATCCTGATTGTCAGCTAAACCACTGTGATCTCACCAGCGGTTACTATAGCCTTGGCTAGAAAGGACTTAGAACTTGAGAGTCTCTACCAGCGACTCAAGAGAACGTAGATAGGAGTACCTTCGCTGCGTTGTGGCCCCTGTCAGGGGAAGATGTCCCTCCAAGGGAGTTACCAGAGGCCCATCCGTCACTGGGTTGATACTGCTCCACACTCTCCGAATGGGTAACCTCCCCGACCTCCTCGCCTCAGACCTGGGCCCCGTCCACTTCAGGGACCCTCGGACTTCTCCACCCTCGCGGAACCCAGTCGAAGTCACTGGGCCCCAGGCCTCCTGGTTTAGTACCTCACCCCAGGCTGAAGGTGCCTGGGATGGACTCCAACTCCATTCCGGTCAGGCCTAGGGCACCTGGGCCGGAATTCAATACCGCCCGCACCCAGGCCTAAGGTGCCTGGGCGCGTGATAAAGGACCTCCAAGAGAGCAAGACCTCGTGACCAGGGCGTCTCCCCCTTTTATCCCCTCCAATGACGCCACGGTAGGTTCCCCGCCCTCGCCGTACCATCTCCGAGAAGGGACAAAAAGGACAGCACTGTGGCGGCAAATCTACCTCGAGCCTGCGGGCACCTGCCACTCACAGGCCAAGGAGATTATTACACCGCCCAATCCTCCACGAATACAAATGATCCAATTACTCCCATACTTTACACACCTGGACCACACTACCACCCAGGTGTACCCCACCTAAATTTAGAGACTCTGCTACATACTCCCCCCTGTGATTTGACGCTGGTCCCCAGCGTCTGGTGCAAACCCATGTCTTCCATGGAGTGGTGACATAAGCCTGACCCCAGAGGCTATCCCTAAAATTTTTGAACCTTAACCATGCCAAGACCTGCTCAAAGGGGAGGGGAACATAAAACAATAAACTTTTTTTTCATAAAACCCTCTAAGCATGTACACATATACAATCCCTCCATTTACTGCCTAAGAACCACCCCATACTCAGTAGTCTTGACAGACGAATCTCCTGCAGAAGGGAAAAAAAAAACAACACACAAGAAAAGCCACATCCTGACATTCTGTGTTAATTTGGAATGAATGGGTCTATCAGCCGAGAGACCCATTCGCTCCAATAAGTAAAGTGATGCAAATGTACAAACAGCCGTTGCGCAACACCGCCACCTAGTGACGATGCCACGGTGATAACACTTGGTGAAATCTTCAGTCTTCCTGCATC
Source organism: Rana muscosa (assembly GCA_029206835.1). Lineage (NCBI taxonomy): Eukaryota > Metazoa > Chordata > Amphibia > Anura > Ranidae > Rana > Rana muscosa. The sequence continues at coordinate 174,881,414 of CM055122.1, read as the reverse complement.
CCTACTCTGATTCTACCCCCAAAGTCTCTGTCTTTAAATTGTGAAAGAAGAGAGAACAAACAAACAGCTCTCATTCCTCCAACGAGTAGAAAAAAAAAAAAAAACTAGGGTACAGTTCGATGCTCCGGCAAGAACACTTCCAGAAAGTTGCTACAGGAAAAAAAAAAACAAGTGAGTCTCTTCTCACAAGTAAAACTTCGGGTCAGGCAAGAACAAGGGCTTCAGATGTTTATCGAAAACCTCAATCGAATAGACAACGTCCTCTCCATCTTTCCTGCAGATGCGCACCTTGTCTGCGTGGATATGGCGGCCCCACATCCAGTCTGCTCTGCAGTCTCTAAACTTTTTCGACACAGGTGGCGAACAAGACAAGTATCGCCGGGCATGAGGCACTTTAAGTTTCTCCCAAATGAACTCATCGTACCACCGCTGTCGCAGAACTTCAACCTCAAACAGTAAGTCCCTGGGCAAGTAAGGATATTCCCATCCGTACTCGTGAGCGACCCTCTGAGAAAAGAGTCGTTGCAATCGGGCCAAGGGAGGCATTGTAGCCCACTCACCTTCTCCTGGTTGAACAATGGCCTCCGGGTGCCGAGGTACTTTCACTACCTCTGATGGCTTTTCTCTCGGTGCCCGTAGTGATGCTCGCTGTTTCCCCGCCAACAAAACGGGTGATGCTGTGGACTGTGGAAGAGCAACTGGAGGACTAGGCTTCCTCGTAGACTCCGGAGCTTCCGCCCGGGGCGTGCTATCTCCTATGGACATAGGCAAATCTTGGGGTGCACGTAGCATAGGTAATGGGCGTTTGTCCCAGCCCTTCTGGTGAAACAGTTCATCGATCTCACCGTCATCTCCACAATCCGACAGTGACTCTAGGTCGGAGGTGTCATACATCTCCGCAGGAAGGTAGTCTCTAGTAGACGTGGAACTACCCTCCCTAGCGGGCTCCACCGACTGTGGGCCCCCAACACCTCCAACCACCACCACAGTCCTAGCCCCTGGCTCACCTTGGCCTTTTGTAGAACTGGGATGTCCAGGACTCTTCCAACCGGATCCATCCAGGCCAGGCAAGCGACGGGGTGAAGCTCTTCCACGACCATAGGAGGCCTGCACCAGGCCGACTTTCCTCTTCGGAGGTGGGAGCAGAGAATCTGTGGTGACCGAAGCAGCATCCTCAGATTTTTCTTTCTCAGTCTCTGATTGGGCAGTCACATCGCCCGGTCAGTGCGTACGGGAACCTCCGCAAAGGCCTGGATCTCCCCTTCCGGAGTAGTGGTACCTGTGAGGCTGTTGAGGCGAAGGGCCCGGGGCCTTACTGTGGATGGCTCCACCTCGAACAAGAACTCTTTGCATGCCTCGCAACGCCCGAATGGCTTCAGGTGGACCACCAGTCCCGAACATCCGGGACAGATCACGCCGAGGGCCTCCGTGTCTCTGCAGGTGTACAGAGCCAACTGTCCTCGGGGCCTGAGTCTTATCCCCGTGTCTGTAAGGGGAGCAGCAAAGGTAGTCATCTTCGTGGGGTAGGGAACCGGAATCCACGGGGAGCTTGAGGCCATCCCGACTGTCTGCTGCTCTATCACGCACTGACCACGCGCCAAAGTCTCCACGTGAGTTCCTCCACATGGCCAGACTCCTCCCACGACTTGCACGTTTTCGCGGGCTTCCATCAAACTCCGCCCATGAACTATGTAGTCACGGGGTGCCTCATGGCGCAGTGCAGTAAAAGCCCCCACATGTAGTACGTCACACGGCTGGACTTATCCCTCTTCTCGCTCCTCCGTATGGGCCTTTCCCGTCTTAGGGTCATTTCCACGACTTTGAGCAGGGATGCACTTTGGCCGATCACATGGCCGACCTGCTCGGAACTCCTCCGGGCAGCAAAGTCCAGACACAGCCATTCTTACTTCCAAAGTCAAAACACACATCATCCCCCACGTGTAGCGGCCTCACCCCATCTCTTTTGTCTAGGGGTATCTCATATGACAGGGTGAGATGCGCTACAGCTCATGTCCTCCCCATAGCTGTGGGTGAGGTGAAGGCCAGTACCAGATATTTCCTCGGGCCTGTGTGCTTCTGTCAAGGATTAAGTCCTGCTGTGCCAACACTTCCCTTTGCTCCCATTAACCAGAGTTCCACACACTGATCACAGTCCAACTCTTGTTTTATTGTTTAACTCACAATAAACAGTGCTTCAGTAGCCAACTGGTTGGGACTCGATAACAGTTTGATACAGGGGAATGAGCAGGTCGAGGCACTATCCTGATTGTCAGCTAAACCACTGTGATCTCACCAGCGGTTACTATAGCCTTGGCTAGAAAGGACTTAGAACTTGAGAGTCTCTACCAGCGACTCAAGAGAACGTAGATAGGAGTACCTTTGCTGCGTTGTGGCCCCTGTCAGGGGAAGATGTCCCTCCAAGGGAGTTACCAGAGGCCCATCCGTCACTGGGTTGATGCTGCTCCAGACTCTCCGAAAGGGTAACCTCCCCGGCCTCCTCGCCTCAGACCTGGGCCCCGTCCACTTCAGGGACCCTCGGACTTCTCCACCCTCGCGGGACCCAGTCGAAGTCACTGGGCCCCAGGCCTCCTGGTTTAGTACCTCACCCCAGGCTAAAGGTGCTTGGGATGGACTCCAACTCCATTCCGGTCAGGCCTAGGGCACCTGGGCCGGAATTCAGTACCGCCCGCACCCAGGCCTAAGGTGCCTGGGCGCGTGATAAAGGACCTCCAAGAGAGCAAGACCTCGTGACCAGGGCATCTCCCCCTTTTATCCCCTCCAATGATGACACGGCAGGTTCCCCGCCCTCGCCGTACCATCTCCGTGAAGGGACAAAAAGGACAGCACTGTGGCGGCAAATCTACCTCGAGCCTGCGGGCACCTGCCACCCACAGGCCAAGGAGATTACAAATGGTCCAATTACTCCCATACTTTACATACCTGGACCACACTACCACCCAGGTGTACCCCACCTAAATTTAGAGACCCCGCTACATGTGCATGAAAGGCTAAGGTAGGCACACATATAGAAGATGGGGCTGGAGCCAGGGAACCTGCTTGCTCGAATTTATGAAGATGAGTATTCTAAAAACTATAGGAAAATAAGTAGTGAGCGGCCAGGTGCAGGAGATAATTGCCTGGAGGAAAATTATAGCCATTCAGAAGGGAGCTTGTGTCATCTAAATCCATTCAAGAATTCAGGATTTAACTGGCGTGTCCCTGAACCAGATAAGAATTTGTGATATTATATATAGCTTGCTATAGCTCTCTGGATAATACATGTGAAAGATCAGGTACGTGATGCTATGCGCTAGCAGTTAAAGAAAATCATGAATCATATCCATTGTTAACGTTATAGCAGCTCCTTCCATTCGTTCGTCTTTAGTCTAAACATTTCTGCAGTCAGTTAACACCTGCTGGGGACAGCAGAACTCAAACAGCAGCCGGTCCCCTCTGACCCATGTTTGTCAGTACCTGGTTTCTTTGCAGCTGTCATGGCTCAAGTATTATGTGGAGAGCATGCAACTAGCCCAGACTACAAGAAAGTAAGTGGCTGTGTCATCACTGCTAACAAAAACTGCAGTGCATCTACCCGGCATAGTGTATTTAACGTGGTTTAAAAAGAAGAGACCAGGGCTGGACCGGCACACAGCCCTGGCCTATAAAAAGAATACTCTTGACTCAGCATAAACAAATCTGTAAAGTCTTCATTTTTAATAAAGTAGGCATGTTAGACAATGAAAAAGAAACTCAGACAACCCAAATAAGGTTCTTAGAAATATATACTGTATGTGGTAATTTTCACATGTTATTTTCCATCCTTTAGTAGACTTCAAATTCATGCCTGGATAAGTCCCATAAGAAGGTGTTGCATTTCAGGGTCATGATTAAAGTATGTCCATAGATTGACTATAATACTGCGCTCGTTGTTCCGATCCAGCAAAATCCCCTCTAGCAGAAGGCTCCCAGCCATATACAAAGACACCAACTCAGAATGCAGTCTTATAGCTGAATTCTAGATTTTTTAAACCCCACTACCCTTATGCCTAGTACACACGTGCGGTTTTTCCGTCGGATAAAAAAACTACGGTTTTCCTGAAGCCCTGTACACACGATCGGATTTCCGATGGATTTTTCCATCGGAAATCCAATGAAGCTGACTTCCATCAGTCTTGCCTACACACCATCAGTCAAAAATCCGACCGTCCCAAACGCTGTGACGTAAAACACTCAGACAAGCCGAGAAAAATGAAGTTTAATGCTTCTGAGCATGCGTCGACTTGATTCTGAGCATGCGTGGGTTTTTTGTCCGATGGAGTTCCACACAGACGATCGGAATTTGCTATGTTTTTTTTTTCCCATCGGATAAATTTAAAACATGTTCTATTTTTTCTCACCGATGGAAAAAAGACCGATTGGGCCCATACACGATCGGTTTGTCCGATGAGAAAAGTCCATCGGACTGTTTTCATCGGTAAAACCGATCGTGTGTACACGGCATAACAGAATTCCTCTCAGGCTGCCTTGCATACACACACTCAGACAAAAGTCCGCCTGTCCAAAGCGCGGTGACGTACAACACGTACGACGGCACTATAAAGGGGAAATTCCATTCCAACTGCGCCACCCTTTGGGCTGCTTTTGCTGAACCTCGTGTTAGTAAAATTTTGGTGAGAGACGATTCGCGCTTTTCAGCCTCGTGCTTTTCAGTCCGTTACAGCATGACGAATGTGCTATCTCCATTACAAACGCTAGTTTTACCAGAAAGAGCGATCCCGTCTCATACTTGATTCTGAGAATGCGCGGTTTTCTGCCCGTCGGAAAACCATAGAGACGGATGGATTTCCCGCTCTAATTTTTGGCCTGACGGGAAAAAAGAGATCCTGGTCTCTTTTTTTGTCCAGCAGTTTTCCCGTCGGAAAAACTGCGATAGAGCATACACACGGCTGGGATTCCCGACCAAAAGCTCTCATAGCAGTTTTCCCGTCTGAATAACCTGTCGTGTGTACGAGACATTAGGCTCCATGCACACTGGCATAAAAAACGTTGCTTCTACAGGAGTTTTGTGTTCTGCCTGTAGAAGCAACTCAATGTTATCCTATGTGTTCATGCACATTATGACGTTTTCAGGCATATTTTGAGATCAACGTAAGAGGCAGAAAAAAAAAACCCTTCTCATTCGCGTTTCTGATTGGAGCTCACTGGCAGAAAAAAAACGTAAAATTCTCCTAAACTTGTCTAAACTTTGTACAAAAAATGCTCTATATGAACGTTTTTTACTCCAAGGAGAACAGACATTTTTGTAAGCCCAGTGTGCATGTAGCCTTAAAGCCCTACCACCACTTTATTTTTAAGACCCTAAACATACACTAATATTACCAAAAGTATTGGGGCACCTGCCTTTACACACACATGAACTTTAACATTAAAGTTCATGTGCGTGTAAAGGCAGGTGTCCCTGCCTTTACAATATAGTGTATCTTAAACAAAACCGTTTTCAGGCTGGTCTGGTGGGGTTTTGAGTCCTTCCTCCTCTTCCATGGTAGAGGCAGTGGGCAGTCCCTACTTCTCAACTGAACAATGCTCATGTAATAACACGTTAGAACCATCTCCAGAAGGTGTGTCCATGACAGCCTGGGCCCACAGGAAGTGTGTTAGATGACACTGTCTGTCATTTAACCTAGAGGATGCGCAGCGGCAGTGTTGGACCTAAAAGCAGTTAGTTTGCAGGGTACAGTGTCAGGGATATGGTTAGTGTTGCAGCAAAAGCTGCTTGTTTATTTTAACAAAATGAGTAGAAAAAAAATAGAGTTCCACTTTAATTTTCACAAGGTGTGCTTGTGAATTGTATTTAAACAAAATAGATATAAACCCTACAGTAATTGGATGGCATCCAGTTTGCTAATGTACTGTGTATCATAAATAGGGATGAGCCGAATGTACTGTACCTCAGTTCAGTTCAAGGTGGATTTTTCTGAACTGTACTGAAGTTTAAGTGATGAATCCAAACCCCTCTGAAGTCAATGGAAGATGGATCTTAGAAAACAGTAATTGCCATTTTCTAGACTAATAAGCAAGGAACTGTCAAATAAAGGGCCTTAGGTGGGGGGGCTGGGCACTGCCCTGAAGGACATGTACAAAGCAAATAAAAAAAAAATGTTTTTAATTCCATTTGGCAGGGAGTAGCAATTTTAATAATGCTTCAAGCACAACATTAAAAATTTGAAATTCATTTAAGTAACATGCCTGTGGATGCCCTTAACCTGTCTGTGAAGTGACGCATCTGTAAAATGAATATAACCTACTACAGCAAAATTGACATTTAAATAAAAAAAGCTGTTTAAATTGCCAGTTATGACAGCTCCCAGGCACTTCTGTTTGTAAACAAATGTCTGGAGATTCCCTTCATCTACACCACACCCTTATTCTAGATGAGGGTCTGGCATAGATGTTAATGGGGGACCCTGCACAAAAAAATGGTGTGTGGCTCCCCCTAAAATACCTACCTGACCATTATCTTTGATGGGGGTCTGGTATGAATTTTAAGGGGGAACCACAAGCAAAAAAACAAAAATCATGAGGTTCCCCAGCCAGGAAATGGGGGGGGGGGGCAAGGGCCTCTGTTTTCCAAACCACCCTGGACTGGTGTTTGTGGGAGTCTATGTGTGAGGGGCTTATAGGAATTTTGAAGCCCCCTTAAAAAAAATGGGGCCCCTAAATACTACCCTCCTCCTTCCTTCATTCACCAAAAAAATTTAAATAAAGACACACGCTTTTTATTATAAATATATCCCCCTCAATGTAAATCCATCATCAATCTCATCATCCAGCGATGCAGATCCATGACAATGACGATAAATGATGCCCACCGACTTGCCAAAAGAAACAAACCGACAAGTCTCATCCCAACGACAGCTTGCCGCAAATGACAGATCCCCAAACCCAGTGATGTCAGTGAGGCCATATTTGGACAATGATATCAGCAACTATCATCTGTTAATTCCTTACCAACGACTGACAGCAGAAGCTGCTGTACATAGAAGTGTATATGATGTTTGGTCCGAATGTGGAGCTCATCCCTAATCATGAAAAAACCTTTGTTTTTACAATTTTTTCATCATTTGTTGCATCCCAGTGCTGCCGATCTCCTGCAGCCTTTTTGGCTGCATGACATTTCTTAGGGCCAGTTTCCTGATTGTGGCAAAAATGGATCACATCTTTTGAAAAATTTTGTTGAAATGGCTACTTGTAATCTCAGCCTGTGTAATGCCCTGTACACACGACCGGTTTTCCCGTCGGAATAAACTCGGATGGTTTTTCCAACGGAATTCCGCTCAAGCTGTCTTGCATACACGCGGTCACACCAAATTCTGACCGTCAAGAACGCGGTGACGTACAACACTACGACGAGCCGAGAAAAATGAAGGCAATGCTTCCGAGCATGCGTCGACTTGATTCTGAGCATGCATGCTTTTTAGTGCATCGGAATTGCATACAGACGAACTGATTTTCCAATAGGAATTTTTTCCGTCGGAAAAATTGAGAACATGTTCTCTATCTAAGTCCGTCGGAATTTCTGATGGAAAAAGTCTGATGGGGCATACACACGGTCGGAATATCCGATGAAAAGCTCCCATCTGACTTTTTCCATCGGAAAATCTGACCGTGTGTACGTGGCATTAGGCCCCTTTTACAGTTTTTCAGGTGGACCCGATGGGATCACCCATTGTTCTCTATGGAGCAGCTGATGTCCTCTGACACCCGCCGGTGTCAGTTAAAAACAGACAGATGGGGATACTTTCACCATCCGTCAAGCGGATCGGATGACAGTCGGATGGAAACAGACAGGTAGTTAGTTTCCATCAGACCGCCCCATAGAGAACAGCGGGCTGTGTCCACGTCCACTCTGCACAGCAGAGCGGAAATGGACCTACCATCTGCCTGCTCAGTGGGGATCAGCGGAGAGATCCCCGCTGAGCAGGCGGATCCGCTTGATGGATTCCGCTCCATCTGAAAGGGGCCTAACAGGGAGACAATGCAGTAGAAAATTGATATACAGGGACAGAGTGTTGTCACCCTATTTCAGGATGTACCTGCACAGCCAAAAGACCGTTATCCATGTGTCATTTTAATCAAAGCTGCAGGTTTCAAAATATTGGAAAAAAATTTATGTAATTTCATTAACATTTTCAATTTATATGACATTTTGGTGATTAGGTTAACGCATACGTAGTACAATTAAAGTCTAATACAAATATATTCAGTGAAAATTTTCTAAACCTTATTTAAAGTGTATCTTGAGACAAATCCCATGTACCTGACACGTAAATTGTGTTTTGTTTAGGCCCCTTTCACATTGAGGCGTATTTCAGGCGTTTTTTGCGCTAAAAATAGCGCATAAAAAACGCCTGAAATACTCCTGCCCCAGCATTCTCAATGTGAAAGCCCGAGGGCTTTCACACTGAGGCGGTGCGCTGGCAGGAGACAAAAAAATCTCCTGCAAGCCGCATCTTTGGAGCGGTGAAGGAGCGGTGTGTATACCGCTCCTTTACCGCTCCTTGCCATTGAAATCAATAGGACACTGCGGTAATACCGCCTGCAAACCGCGGCTATAGCCGCGGTTTGCGGGCGGTATTAACCCTTTTTCGGCCGCTAGCGGGGGTTAAAACCGCACCGCTAGCGGCCGAATATCGCGGTAAACACGACGGTATAGGGCGCTGAAAATCGCGCCGCTATACCGTCACCGCATATGCCCGCCCCAGTGTGAAAGGGGCCTTACTGCGACTATGTCACATCAACAATATAGCAATACAGCTTTTGGCATCAGAATTACAAAGTAAAGTACACAACCAGAAGCCCTCTGATAGAATCCTATAAGGGCTCTTTCACACGTGGCGGATCAGTCATGATCCGCCCCGTGAAGCTCTGCTTGCTCAGCGGGGATCGCTCAGTTGATCCCTGCTGAGCCGGCGGATGACTGGGCGGTCCCCGCACACTGTGCAGGGACCGCCCTGTCAGAGCGCCGCTCTCCCCTATGGGGAGATCGGATGAACACGGAAAGTCTGTCCGTGTTCATCCGATCCGCTCTGCCGACGGAAGGAAAAATAGGGTTTTCCTCCGTCACACTTTGGCGGAGCGGATGTCAGCGGACATGTCACCGCTGACATCCGTGGCTCCATAGGGCTACATGGAGCGTCCGTCCAGGTCCGCCTAAAAAACTGACAGGCGGACCTGAACGGACCCTCCGTGTGAAAGGGGCCTAAGACATTATATGAGGCAAAACTTTACTGGCTACATTTAGGTCTTAATATTTCCAGTAAAATTGGTCACTATGCTAGGCATGCTTCCTTGCCTACAGTGTTATTAATTATGTGGCTAAGGTGATGTAATGTAATAGGGCGAGAAAATCTGCTACATTTTTCTACCTTACCTCAATATTATCCCATATCAACATAATCCCTGAAATATTGACAGGAATGACCAAATTGATATCAATTTTTCCCAGGGGCACCAAGATATTCACATGCATATGTTGTGTGGGCAAATAAAGCCACTTGTTTACTCACTTTAATTGAAATAGAAATCTGTGTGGCATTTATATGGATTCTAATATTGTGCTTATCCTAACTTCTCGCTTACATCAGCGGCTTCTCTATCTGTGGTCAACGAACAACTGGTCCTCTCTATAGATACCATGGGCTGTCACAGAAAACCTAACAGCTTTATTCAGGAATCCTTTTCTCTGGGTTTCTGGTATCTCTCTGCAGTCTGTGGAATGACTTGAGTAAACAGGTGCTGTTCTTCTACAAATATATGCTGGACACGTGAGTAACAAGGAACTACACTTTACAAAGTAGTAGGGTCAAACTTCAATTATTGGACACTTTTGTAATGCGCTCTCTTAATGGCTACACCATACAATGGTACTGCAAGCCATATTACACCTTATATCAAAATAAATGTATTCTACATCTAACAGACATAATTCTAATGTTTCTCCAGCAGGCATCCAACATGAGCAATAAGCATAAATATTAAAGAGAAGGTGAAACTTGCCTCCCCTTGAAATCTAGGACTTGAAATATATTTCAAGAAAAAAGAAAAATATTTAAAAAATATACAGTGCATCTCTGCAATACATGCACACTTCCCCATGTTTTGTCTCTTTATAGATCTGGAGAATACAGAAAAATTATCTATTGATCTGCCAGAAATGTATTCAGATACTAAATCATGTTGTGGGCTGAAAACATGGCAAGGACAAGAGGAGGCAGAAGGGGCACGTGCCCTGGGTGCTGTATTGAGGGGGGCTCACTGGAGTTTCACCACTTGTCCCGTTCCTCATTGAAAAGAGGGACTGCATTAGCAGAAGGTGCAGGGGCCGTTAGCATCTGAATGGAGAATTCTGTTTTCTCCTCCCTTCAGCCTGCAGTGGGAGCACAGGCGCTAAGACGGAGAACACACTTCACTCTCAGCGTGGCACCGCTAGGGAGTGAGGGCACACTGGCTTTCTTCCTGTCTCCACAAGTCATGTGACATACCACATGACCAGAAATGAGAAGGAGAAGCTACCTTCATTCCCAGAGGGTGCCGCACTGAGGCTGTTGCTGTGTGCTCTGTGAATATAGTGTGAGGGGACAACACAGCCCCAAACCTCCTCTCTCCACCTTGGAACCCCCCAGATCCCCTTAGTCTCCTCACACCCTTAGGGCTTGTATGCACTTGGATTAGCCCTATGAAAGAGAGTTAAGTCGTGTTTTTACTGTCCACATCCACCCAGCTTAATAGGGAGATGGAGCTGCTCATTGCTGTGAACATTCAGCACGAAGAATGCCATATCCTGGATAATCAACGCAAAACCTGTCATGAAATTGCAAAAAGAGTTCCTGAGAGGTCAGCATTTCAGCACTAATGACGAAGTGAAACAGGCTGTCCTAGGATGGTTCAGGCGTACTGACAAATCTTTCTATGCCAAAGATTTACACGCTGGGATAAGTGTATAAATGTAGGAGGGGAGTATGTCGAAAAATGAATGCAGTTTCCACTCCTTGAAATTTGTTTGTTTATTATATAAACTCAAAAGTCCCGCTTTGACTTGAATGCCCCTCATAATTATATGCTTCCTTAGAATACCTTACGTTCAACCTCTGTTCCATTATCTGTGGAGAGTATTTTAGGCATTTGCCAAATTTCTTGCTTACTTTTGCTGATATTAATGCCAAATAGTTTTTAATGCTGTACTTGATTTGATTCTAAGCAGGTATGTGAGCACAGTGCTAGTAATTTAGATGTCTCCAATTCTGCTGTTCATTTTGCAAAAATCAGGTCAAGATTCAGCAATGCCACTTTCAAGTGGAAATAATGGGGCATACATATATTTGAATATCCGACGAAAAGCTCCCATCTGACTTTTTCTGTTGGAAATTCCGACTGTGTGTATGCAGCATCACTGTTCACACCAGACCATTAATGACTTACATACTAGTTTTGATTGGATTCATCCCAAAAATACCCATTCTAAAGAAATATTAGTAACTTCTGCACCAAATTTGCTTAAAAACACAATTTTCTCAGCTCTATTGCATTCATTTTTATTTTTTTTTGGTGGGGGGGGGCAGCACTGTAAGTAAGGAGAATTTAACTGTATTGTTTTAATGTTAGAGTTTACCCAATTGGAAATTAAGTTTTGTTTTATTGTTTATAAGGCATACAGCCTTAGCCTTTACCTTTACCCTTTACCGTGTGAGTCATGCAGAGTAATTTGAAGACAACTGACTTTGTTCAATAAAATAAGAAAGAAAAAAATGTATCTTCATCTTTTATACAATTTTTTCCAGTTTTGGAGGTGCTAGCTGACATTGTAATTGATTGTAAATTGATTGTATCTGATTGTAAAGGCATATTTTTTTTTCAAATAACAAACATATTATACTTACCTGCTCTGTGCACTAGTTTTGCACCGAGCAGCCCAGATCCTAAACTTCTTGGGTCCCCCGCCGGCGCTCCTGGCCCCTCCCTCCTGACAAGTGCCCCCACAGCAAGCAGCTTGCTATGGGGGCTCCAAATACACACAGCAGCAGCTTGGCCCCGCCCCCTCTCTCTCCTTATTGGCTGTGATTCACAGTAGCTGGAGCCAATGGCTCTAGTTGCTGTTTCAGCCAATGAGAAGGGAGAGACCTGGGACAGCTGAGGCTCTTGTGTACATTGCTGAAACGAGATGGGGCTCAGGTAGACATTGGGGTTGAAGGGGGGCTGGGGACTGCTGCTGCACACAGAAGGTTTTTTGTAAAAAATAACTTGAGCCTTTACAACCACTTTAATTGAGCATTGTCTGACTTTAATTTATTTTCAAAGAAACGTACCGCTTCAAGCTGCTAGACTCCAATGATTGCTCCCGCCCTGTTGCACTGACAGCTGCTGGCTATGCGCTGGTCCGTAGGAAAAGGAAAAGGTCCTGGAATGCCGCACTCAGTAAAACGGTTTATTGCAAAACATTTTCAAAAAAAGGTCAAATCAAAAAATTAATTCATAAATTCCAAAGACAAACCAAAACAGACAGTGGACATGCAGGGGCTGACGGCTGACGCGTTTCACATCATAGCTTGATGCTTACTCATAGCTCATTTAATTTATTTGGTTGTTATTAAAAATATATATATTGCATAACCTGGACAAGTCCAACTAACAGAACATGTCACACTAATAGTGTGCTAACAATCAGCATAATCTTATTGTGTCCCTACATTGGTTTACCTCCTCCATATTGGGGCATTATGTTTTTTTAATAAATATGTAACCATTTATCAGCGATCAGATGGGCAGGTTAGAAGACCCTTCTAATGAACTTATGTGTACAAATTTGAACTTGGTGATATAATAGAGGATCTTATTGACTTGCCCATAAACATGTTCACCTGAATTTTCTTAACGGTCTCACTACCTAATTCTGAGATGAGTTTGTCTGTAGGGCTGGTGTGTGACCAGCTTAAGCATAAGTTAACTTCTAACTTCTGAAATGCAAATTTCTGTTGCATGCTAACAAAACCAGAAAGTTCACAACTCCAAATAGGTGGGTGGGGGGTTGAGTAAAAAATCAGTTGCCCAGCACAAGATAACATAAAACATGCTTAATGGCATCATTACGTCAACACCTCTCTCTGCTTCATTCCGCACCACCCCATTACCAGAGGGATTAGTAGGAGGAAGAGGGTCTTGCTCTTCACAAGACTGAAGTGACACCTGGGAAAATGATGTGTATCTTAAAGCAAAGTGAAAGGTGTCCCAATGTACAGGGGAGTGACTTGAGGGAGCTTTGTGACCAACCTGGAGTTGTGCTTTAACATTACATTATTCTGTGGCTACCTCTAGCTACCTGTTTTAAAGGAGATATACAAAAAAAATGTTCCATGCCCCAAATAAAGAAGTGCTGAACAGGGCAGAGTCACCATATTGCACGCTATGCATACTAGTCTGAGGTTGTTAAAGCTACAGAATGATCTGTGTATGAAGTACTAGATGGGACACCATTAGAGTCCCAAAGGTTTTTTACCTGCTGGCTACAATTATGCTAATCGACTGCTGCATAATATAAACACATAAAACCATTTAACAATTAGAATCCTGTATCAGCAATGTAAATATGTTATTAAAACGTTGGTTGAAGATCACCTATATTAATCATTTTGTTGGTTTCATATGGTTACGTGACTGTATGCCCTGGGCCATTACCTGATTTTACTATGCAACAGAATGACTCATAAATTAGTCTACAGGAACTTACAGGAGTCCCAGAGCAATCATTGAAAGATTAAACACATACAATATATGTATGTAAACTGTTACATTATTAATGAATCTGAAGAAGTTGAGTCTATCAAATTCACCTCCACAGATGATTGCCGGACTTACTCCTGCATTAGCATGTTAAGTTATGTAATTAAGCAGGGCCCCCTTGTTGTACTATTGCATATCCCTATTGTACTTAAAGAGGAACTGCAGTCTGCTCATATAATTTGTAATAAAACATTTTTTGCCAATATGAAGCTTCCCTCCAACCACTTTGCATATTATTTGATATATACTGTGATTCTGTACTTGCCAAATATGCTGCAGAAATCTCCCTCCACTGAGTCTGGCTGCAATCATTTTAACTGTGGGCGGATGAAGCTGCTGCCTGTTCACTTCTTGGTTTTACACAGACACACAGAGACACACCTCCAGCTCTGCATCTTTCATTGGCCCTTGTATGGCTCATTCCCCCCTCCCTTTCTGACAAAATCTCAGGAGAGTGAGAGAGAGCTGTGCATGATGTCATAAGCCTAGGCTTTTTGTTCCAGACAAGAAAGAGGAAGTGGGCTGTATAAGGCATTTACTGGCAGAAAAAAAAATGTTTTACTATCCAAAGTAAAACAACAAGGGCAGAAGATTTAATAGATGCAAAGATGAAAGAAATGACTAAAGTTCTGCTTTAATATAAAGAATCCTTTAACCACTTGCCTACAGGGCACTTTCACCCCCTTCCTGCCCAAGCCATTTTTCATCTTTCAGCGCTGTCACAATTTGAATGACAATTGCGCAGTCATGCAACACTGTACCCAAATGAAAATTTTATCATTTTTTTCCCACAAATAGAGCTTTCTTTTGGTGGTATTTGATCACCTCTACGGTTTTTATTTCTTGCGCTATAAACAAAAGAACAGGGACAAGTTTGAAAAAAACACAATATTTTTTACTTTTTGCTATAATAAATATCAATTTTTTTTTTTTATAAACAAACTTTTTCCTCAGTTTAGGCCGATATGTATTCTTTTACATATTTTTGGTAAAAAAAAAAAATGCAATAAGCGTATATTGATTGGTTTGCGCAAAAGTTATAGCAGCTACAAAATAGGGGATAGATTTATAGCATTTTTATTCATTTATTTTTTTACTAGTAATGGTGGCTATCAGCGATTTTTATCGTGACTGCGATATTGCGTCGGACACATCGGACACTTTTGACACATTTTTGGGACCATTCACATTTATACAGCGATCCCTGCTATAAAAATGCATTGATTACTGTATAAATGTGACTGTCTGGGTTTAATGTGTTACCTGGGAGTGATTCTTACTGTGGGGGAAGGGGAGTGACTGGGGGAGGTGACCGATGGTTGTCCCTATGTACAAGGGACACACCATCGGTCTCCTCTCCCTGAAAGGACATGGATCTCTGTATTTACACACAGAGATCCACGGTCCTGCTCAGTTACTGGGCAATCGCGGGTGCCGGGCATGCGCATCGGGTCCCCAGCGACGCGGCGCGCCCCTCTAGGATAAGAGTCTGGTATAGATAAAGGGAATCTTCAGCCGCTTTGGTTACAAACAGATATATGCACCCAGGAGCTGTAGTTTAATAAAAATTGCTGTAGTATGTTGTATAAACTTACAGATGTGCCATGTCCCGTTCACGTACCCGGTCTTGAGGCCAGAATGAGAGAGCTCTCCTTGCGGCTAAGTGAAGACAAGGAGTGCTGCAGTGGGACTTCTGCAGATGGAAACCAGATGATGAGGGCAGCTGGTCCTTCAGGTGAATATAGGAGCTTGGAAATCCATTTATATTTGGCTGAATATAGGATCATGTAGTCAGGCACAGCAGAGCCAGATCAGGAGTGTAGTTAGGGGCTAGCCAGGGTCATGCACAGGAAGCAGTCAGAGGCAGATCAGTGAAGCAAGCCGAGATCAGAGCCAGAACACAGTATGGGTAATCCAGGAACTAGCCAAGTCGGTAATGGAAAGTCAGAAGTATAAGCACACAGGAAACACGGGTAACAGGAACTGAAGACCAGTAGGCAAAGTCTGTGAGCATCTGTCCACCTTATAAAGACCAGAGGGTGCCAAGATCTATCGCATGTGACATGCATCAGGGCGCACAGGCGTGCGCTGTGAACGAATGTTGGTGCTCTGTGAACTAATGTTCGTGCGCCGGGTGAAACCATGCTGGATATTGAAAAGTGTGTCATGTCTCACAGGCAGGTTAAAGTCATCCATAGGCATGGTAATAAAAAAGCTAATTTCACCTTTAAAAAAAGAATGAACTTAAGTAATGTTCGACCAACCACCCCAAACTGAACCCAGGTAAGTTTGGCTGATCCCTACCGAAGACACTTCATAGTAAAGTTTGAGCTTGCCTGTTCACCCAAACATGTGCATTAGCCAGTGCAGTGGTCCATTAAAATGGGCCAACACGAATGTATGGGAGACAGTGTCTATACCTTTGTAGACATAGAGGGTACCACTAGTTGCCTGCACTTTATAACCAATAGCAACTTTACAAGAGATAGAATCACTTTAAGGCTCCATGCACACTGACTTAAAAAACGTTGCTTCTACAGGAGTTTTGTGTTTTGCCTGTAGAAGCAACTCAATGTTATCCTATGTGTCCATGCACATTAGGACATTAAGAGGCATATTTTGAGAACAACCTTTAGAGGCAGGGAAAAAAAACCTTCTAATTCGCGTTTCTGGTTAGAGCTCACTGGCAAAAAAAAAAACGTAAAACTCTCCTAAACTCGTCTAAACTTTGTACAAAAAGTGCTCTATATGGAAGTTTTTTACTCCAAAGAAAACAGACGTTTTTTTTAAAGTGGTTGTAAACCCTTTCCAACCACTTTTACCTACAGGTAAGCCTACATTAAGGCTTACCTGTAGGTGCTCGAAATATCTCCTAAACCTCCATGGTTTGGGAGATATTTACAAAAGACACAGGCGCCGATGTCTACGGCGCATGCGCCGTAGAAACCGGCGCAAGCGCACTTTAGAAACCTTTAGAAACGGCGATCGTGCTGTTTTGAAAAGAAGATCGTGCCGTGACTGGCGGCAACCGCGCACATGCGCGGGAGTGACGTCATCGCGGCTCCGGCCAATCACAGTGCCGGAGCCGCAATACCCGGAAGGAAGAGCGTGAAAGATGGACGCTTCGTGGAACAGGGGACAGCGGTGACATCGCAGGCTTCGGTTTCAGGTAAGTGACACATCATGCATAGTAGCCCATTATGCTTTACCTACTTTCTCTTTAAGCCCAGTGTGCATGGAGCCTTAAGCTGACATACTGTACTGTGGCTCTGTATTTTGGGATCTAACATTAGCGAAGTCCTAATTTACTTTGCATGAAGACTGCTAACATAATGCTCCAGTGCACTGCTGCAGTAGCGATAAGTAATGTGACCAAAAACCAGAGTGCCATGGGAGAGAGGTAAGTTCATATTTACTTTAATATCCCTACCCAGTACATCTAATGCTTTCATAATTGTTTAAAAAGACCCCGTCACCAACGTAAAAAAGTGCAGGTAAAAGTACAGAAATGTAAATGCTTATTTGCAGTGTTTTTTTCAATCCATAAACATTCTAAATGGCTTGCAATGTGCCTTTGAATATGCTAAAAAATTTGACTACTCTAGGAAGAGTCAATTCCCTATCGCGCCCCCTTCCTTCCTTCCTTGCAGATCATATTTATCTCCTCTTCTGGGAGTGTCTAATTTCTGTCTGTTTTCCGTCTCGCCTCTCATTTTATTACATAACCATTTATGTAACAGCTGGGAGAGAGGAAAAGGGAAAAACTACAGAGTGTCACTTGAGTGACAGATCTATGGCAGCCCATAGATGATTCTCTTTTTTTTTTGTTCAACCAGGGGGTTAAAAAAAAAAAAAAGACCTAAAGGATAACTAAAGGCAAAACTTTTTTTTGGTTTGTTTTGGAGAGAGTGGGGAGGGATTAGAACCCCTGTCGGGTTTTGTATTGCTGTCTGTGCCCCCGTTAGGGAGATTCACCCTCTCTATTTGTCCTGTTTACTGTTATCATTGAAAGTGAAAGTAAAAGAAATCCCAAATTTTGGGTTGTCCACATAAATGTAATAGAGAGGAACTCTTGCAATGGGGACACTAATTCTGGTGACCTGGGGTTTTCCAAGGAATTCCCTTAATTTACAGGGATTTCCTCTAACTTCCTGTTTAGCAATGGGACAGGAAGTAAAGGGAAATCTCTGCAATGGGACACAGATGGCAAAAAACAATGAAAAATCTGACAGGATTTATAACCCTCCTTTACTCTGTCCAAAATTAAAAATAAAGTTTTGCCTATAGTTCTACTTTAATTCCCCCATCCACACATTTGAGGTCGATGGGGGAATCCTTTGTGCTGAGCCTTTGCATTCTGAAAGTGGGGAGACTTCCCTAGTGCAAGAATACACTGATCCGCACTGCTGGCTATACCTGGTGGTGCTGATCGAGTAGAAATTTTCCAACAGGGCAGTTGTACATAATTTGATAGGCTGAAAGACTTCTGAATAACATGCTGAACTGGCCAAATTTCTATCCAGGTATGGCCTGCTTAAAGTGGAGGTCCACCCTGAAAAAATCTTCACACTAAAAATTCTAAAAAAATAAATAAAAAATTAATAGAAATTTTTTTTTTTTTATACTCACCCTAAATGCCTGTTGCTATGCGGAAGTCCCCTAATCTGCCTCTAATGTTCCTCTTCTCCGTCCGCGGTGGCTCTCCTTCCGCTTCCTCTTCTTGTGAATGGGCCGCGCTGCCTTCTGGGAACTGTGTGTATCCCAGGAGGCAAGCCGCCCATTCACAAAGCGCCGTGCGAGTGGCGCATGCGCAGTAGGAAACGGGCAGTGAAGCCTTACGGCTTCACAGCCTGTTTCCCCTACTCAGAATGGAGGAGCCGGGAGCCTGCCAGCAGCGATCGATCGCCGCGGCAGGACCGACATCGCGGGAGAGTAGGACAGGTAAGTGTCCTTATTAAAAGTCAGCAGCTACACTGTTAGTAGCTGCTGACTTTTTTTTTTTCCTGCACCACCGCTTTAAGTCTGTTGGGACTGCTGATATCACATCCAAGATGGCAGCATCCAATCACAGCCTCAGGGCAATTGGATGCCTACATAAGACCAGGTTCACACTGGGCTGCGGGAGTGAAGCCGTGCGAGCTCAGCTGAACTCGCACGATTTCACTCTCGCTGGCAGTCCCGATTTCAGACATCTGTGCAGGTTTCTGCACAGATGTCAATGTAAACCGCGGCCGAAATCGCAAAAAGTAGTACAGAAACTACTTTTTCAAATCGGTGCAGCGCCGCAGATGCGGGGTCGCACCGATTAGGACGGTGCCATTGCCGGCAATTTGCGGCAAATTTCGCCGTTTTGACATGCGATTTGACATGCCAAATTGCATGTCAAAACGCACCAGTGTGAACCAGGACTAAGGGAGGCTTTTCTTTTGTAAATAGCATGCATAAAATATTATCAATGGATCTTATAAATGCAATCTTATGGAAAGCTTTCTGTTGAAATTAATTGTCAGGAGACAGTGGAGTTATTTACTTAAACTAGAGCGTGAAAAATCTGGTGCAGCTGTGCATGGTAGCCAATCAGCTTCTAACTTCAGCTTGTTCAATTAACCGCTTGCCGACTGCCTTACGTAGATATACGTCGGCAGAATGGCACAGGCAGGCAAAGCAACGTCTCTATGATGGTGCCCGCAGGACTCGCGGACTCGATGTCCGCCGGTATCCCGCGATCGGGTCACGAAACGGCAGAAGGGGGGAAGCCTTTGTAAACAAGGCATCTCCCTGTTCTGCCTGGTGCCATGTCACTGATCGTCTACTTCCTCTCATTGGAAGCAGCGATCAGTGACGTGTCACGGCAAGCCACGCCCCCTAACAGTTAGAATCACTCCCTAGGACACACTTAACCCCTTCCCGCCCCCTAGTGGTTAACCCCTTTACTGCCAGTCACATTTATACAGTAATCAGTGCATTTTTATAGCACTGATCGCTCTATAAATGTGAATGGTCCCAAAATAGTGTCGAAAAAAATGCAGATTGCCGCCATAACAAGTAAAAAAAAATAATAATAAAAATGCCATAAAACTACCCCCTATTTTGTAGACGTTAAAACTTTTGCGCAAACCAATCAATATACGCTTATTGCGATTTTTTTTTACCAAAAATATGTAGAAGAATACGTATCGGCCTAAACTGAGGGAAAAAAAGGTTTTTTATATATTTTTGGGGATATTTATTATAGCAAAAAGTAAAAAATATAGCTTTTTTTCAAAAAAAGAATACGTATTGGCCTAAACTGAGAAAAAAAATAGCTTTTTTTTAAAAAAAATGGGGTGATATATTATAGCAAAAAGTACATAATATTGCTTTTTTTTCAAAATTGTCGCTCTATTTTTGTTTACAGCGCAAAAAATAAAAACCGCAGAGGTGATCAAATACTACCAAAAGAAATCTCTATTTGTGGGGAAAGAAAAGGATGTCAATTTGTTTGGGAGCCACGTCGCAAGACCGCGCAATTGTCAGTTAAAGCGACGCAGTGGCGAATCGCAAAAAGTGCTCTGGTCTTTGGCCAGCCAAATGGTCCGGGGCTGAAGTAGTTAAAGCAGGCCATACATGGGTCGAATTCCGAAATAATTTTCTTACGAAAATTGTAACAAAGAACTTTCTTTAGACTTTCGCACCATTAGTGGGCTGCAGCAACGGCCGATTTTCGTGTGGCCATTGAATTTCAGTGATCAGGCATGTTGGAAATTTCGGAAAAACAAATGAATTTCTAATCAATGATCGGAGAATCTCGCATCCAATTCACATATGTGTAAACCTGGCCTAAAGCGGGCCTAAATTATGAGCTTGTTGGAATGTTCACGTGGACATAGATACTGTCTGAAAATACCTTTGGTTTAAGAACTCACCTGTAACGGACATATGACCACTAAAGCTACAGTTTTAAAATAATTCTGTTAGTATTAATGTGGGCTGTTTATTATTTTTCTTCCTTAAAATTCTGAAATAGGTTCCATTTTATCCTGAAATAGGTAGACTGTTTTCTATCAGCTTTTAGTGCTCTGTGTTAATTTCCTCTCTCGATATGCTGCTAGGAGTGTTTTGCAGCAGAGGGAAACAAAATTACTACTGTATGGAAAATAAAAGCCCTTCAGTAAATAATAGGCATATTGTGTTTGAATCTAATTTGGACTAAGTTCTGTAAATGTGTACTTTTCAGTGAAAGCAATCACTGCATTGCGGTTTTCTCATTATTTTTGTTTCAGTGGGTGATCACAGCATGCTGAATTGTTTCTTCTCAAATGTTGAGAGGAAAAAAAAAAAGAGGAAAATGAAAGAATGGAAGTCTGTTGGTAGATCTCAGTCAAAAGATGTTGCCATTCGAGTCTGGCTCGAGTACACAGTGACACAGTGTACACAGTGTGCGCCTGAATAATTGATGCACTGTATGTGAAAAGCTTCAGTAGCATTTAGAGTTTCAACAGAAAAAAAGAAAAAAAAAACGACGAGGTCTGCTCTGATATCCTGCTGCGATATTAAACTCACACGGCCTAACAGCGAGGGAAAGTTTGGCGAAATGTAATATCTGGAGGACAGCCTGTGAAATGTTCTTCAGGCCCAAAGCAAAACATTCCATGCAGTCAGTGCAAGAGACCTGCTGCGATAACAAAGGTGTTCCGTTTTGTCTCACGCTGATCTGCCCTGGCAGCAATGCAATATTTTCAGCCTCAATGTTCTTAAAAACACATTAAAACCGAAAGGAGAGATTTATTCCTGAAAATGTTATGCTTAGAAAAGGACATATATCTTATTTATGAGAAAAGTTTATCATTAGATCAGAGGCCCAGGAGCATAAATACAGGCCCATTATTGAAAGCTATCAGCAATGACTTGTCCAGGTTGGGGATTATAGTTTTGGGTAGGATTTTCAGTACATCTCTTTATATATTTTACAAAATACAAAACTATAAACATAATTTATGGTTACTACATGCATTGCTCTTTATGGTACCTCTTTACCAAGCTGGCATTGACACTCATCACCTGCCTAAATGCATAAGGTTTTTTGGGCATTCATCATTTATCATTGTGAGTATAGGGTGACTTCCCAGTTCTAGGGTTGGTCCATTGTCAGCAACTTCCTGCACCCTAGGTCAGTTGTCTTGTACTTCTCCATTCTACTCAAGCCTACTGGCCAGCCTTGGTATTACACTAAAGCCCCGTACACACGATCCGATTATCGGACGAATGATCGTCCATTTTTTTTGCATGCTAATCTCACGTCGAATCTGATGAGTTTACTAAAGTCACGAAAAATTCTCGTACGGCAGAATAAAATCGGAAGTGATGTCATGTGTTGTAATGCATTTGTATTGCATTTTCGAACGACGGCTGTACTGATTAAACGAAAATCGTACGTTCTGGCATCGTACGAATTTTTTTTCCATGCATGTCCGATAGAATAATATCGGATGAACTGTCCTGATCGGCTCTCGAAAGCTCTGTACTAACGATCCGATTATCGTACGATCGATTCGAATGCGGTATTTTTCGTACGATTTTCGGATCGTGTGTACGGGGCTTAACAAGACTAGACATCATAACCACCTAAGGTATACCAAGGGTGGAGGTGGAGAAGCTTGAAGAGCCAATTTGTTTTCTCTCTGTAGCCAAACCAATATCTCTGTGTCTGTGTCTCTGTATCTAAAACCAATGACTAGAAATAAAACCTGCATCAATGTGAGTTGTTCGCAACAGATAGGTTTTGCCTTCCCATACAACTCTGTGAGATGGAAGACCCCACTTGAAGTAGGTCAACTGCAGGTCAAATGCACATGTCAGTGAATTCTGTATGATTGGTGCACAGACCCAGTTTAGATAACTTGGTATTCCATCAAAAAAAGGCATAGACTGCATTGGGACCGAATCAATGAGCGTTAGGTGAGATTGCACTGGTAGGAAGGGCAGCAGTCTGTTTTTTTTTGTTTGTTTGTTTTTAAAAATTAGTATGCATCATTGAGAGTCAAAGTGAAATGTGGGTGGTAGTGTGCCACCCCAGGCAGTCCCTCTGCCCAAAGCCACAGCCCATGTTGGCTAATGGCTATGCATAAATCCAGCCCTGATTGTCAGCCTCTTTGTTCCCCACATGTCAGATTCTGGCCCTTCCTCCCAGCTAATCGCCTAAATGCATTTGATATTTGGGCTTGCTGAATTAAAAAAAACCTTCATAGCACTATAAGAATCCCTGTAATCAGAAATATAAACAGAGCAGGCTAATGGTAGTAGTTTCCTCAAGGTACTCTACTAAAAGCTTAAAGTGATACTAAACACACACTGTTTCATTTACATTGTTCCTTTTATTTCCTTTTATTTCTGTATGTTGACGATGGCACTGTAATTATTTTAATTTAAAAAAAAGACATCCAAGTACCTTTTTCCTAATCGATATATAGCTGTCACATGACTGAGATCTTTCCCAGCCTGTCTGCAGAGAAACATAAGCACATGTTAAAAAAATTAAAATAAAAGCCTTTGGAATACAGAGTAAAAATAAACAAATAATATAAAATAAACTGTTTTAAATTGGCATACAAATATATATTTGAAATCAAATCTTTATTTTTTTGCTGGAAATAACATGGTGTGGGACGGTTTCTGCCAGTCACAGGCTGTGTCATACCCCTCCAGTCCATAATTTAGAATAAGAGGGAGACAAAGCCTCCATTAATCTACATGTAATATCCCGCCCCCATTGTGTTTAGCTTGTTAGTGGGTATGGAAGAGGAGGGAGAAGGTGGGCTGTCATTTACCACTGTCTATACGCCCACATGTGTGACTCTATAGTCACATGGGCTGCTCAGATGTGATAGGGAGGAAAATGAACAGTATGTAATACAGCATTTATTGATTGTTTTTTATGATGTGGGTTTAGTAACACTTTAAACCATACATGAAGCTTAGGCTCCATGTACACAGAAGCTGATAAACTGCAGTTTATTGGCGTTTTTGCGTTTTTTTAAAAAGCCCATTAACTGCACTCTATGTTAGCCTATGTGTTCATGTACACATAACGTTTTTTAGCTTTAATGAGCAGTGGAGTTAATGGGCTTTTTTCTGAACGCAGGAAATTTGCATTCAAAGTGCAGTTTTTCGGCAGAAAAAAAGCGCAAAAAACCGCAAAACGCAGAAAAACGTTCATAAACGCTCATAAACGCTCAAAACCGCTGGCCGCGAGCGTTTTTTTGCGTTTTTTGGTCCATTGAAAAAAAAATTATTTTTATTTTTTTAAAAGCTAAAAAAAGCTACACTGAAAAACGCTAATAAAAGCTAGTATAAAAACGCTGATAAAAGCTAGCTTTTTCTGCTGCTTTAAAAACAACCGTTTTTGAGCTTCTGTGTACATGGAGCCTTATAGTTCAGGCACAAGGAATGCATGCAGACAACAGTTCAGGTAAGCATACAGCAGATGAAGCTGTAATAGACTTTTGTCTTTGATGTGGATGGTAAGGCCCCATGCACACAGGGCGTTTTTACAGCCGCGTTTTTTACAGCTTAAAAACGCCTGTCCATGTTTTGTAAACAATTTTTGACCTTTTTAAAAAAATAAATAAAAAATCCCGGAGCTCAAAAAGCAAATTGCGGCATTTTTGCGTGTTTTTTGCGCGTTTATGTGCGTTTATGCGCATTTAATAGCGTCGGGCGTTTTTGCAGCTCAAACCTGGAGCTCCAGAACGCACTGGAATTGGGTTTTTTTTGCAGCTGGAAAACGCCTATGCCACTTGGAGCTCATAAAAGCTCTATGTGTGCATGACACAATAGAATAACATGGATGGGAGTTTTGCAGCTGTAAAAAAAAACGTCTAACGCTGCTGTTAGCAGCTGCAAAAACGCCCTGTGTGCATGGGGCCTAAATCGATTGGGACATAAAATGTGATGTGAGGCACTGGAGGCTGCTGTCCTCAGAGTTGAGCCAGCTCTGTGTTTGAGTATTTAATCCAATGGTTAAAAACATTTACAAGAAGAAAATCATAAACAAGCTTATCGTATAGTGGGGTATCCGCCACTATCCTCAATCCTGCAAGCACCGCCGGTATACAGTCCACTGGAAATCATAGAGGAGGGGATGGACACTCTGTAACAGACAGGAAGTCTGCGTCAACCAGCATGAGATGTTCTGGCGGGCGTGACGTCACCAGGAGAAGGTAGCTGGGATGTACAGGCTACGCGCAGGACCGGTGCTGCCACTAGGCGAACTAGGTAGCCGTCTAGGGCGCACTGCTGCCTAGGGCGCAGCCACGGCAAGGGGGACTTTGGAAACCCTAATGTAAGGGGAGAATTTGGGATTCTAATGTAAGGGAAGACTATGAGGATCCTAATGAAAGTGGGGTCTCTGTTGTAGGGGTGAACTCTGGGAACCCTAATGTAAGGGGGGGACTCTGAGGACTATGATTTAAGGAGAGGGGACTCTTGGGACCCTGGTGTAAAGGGGGGGCAACTTTGTGGACCCTAATAAAGGGGTAAACTCTGTATGTAGGGGGGTCAGGCCCGGGGGGCAAAATTTCTGATGGCTGCTCTGTTCCCCACACTGCACCGATGTTACACATTCCACTGCAGGATTGGATGATGTTAGCTGGTGATGAAGCTATCTCCTCCAACTTCAGCCAATCTGTGAAGAAGAGGAATCCAGCCAATAAGGTGGCATTCAAGCCATGCTGCATGCAACATCACTTCCTCCCAGCTTCTCAGTCAGTCTGCACACAGAGCTAACGTTGGAAAGGAGGTGAGAAAACATCCCTGTACATGCTGCATTTAGAGCCTTTACTTATTTTTTTGGGGCAGGGGGGCGGGTGCAAGTAGCTGGTCTTGCCTAAGGCGCAAAATAATCTAGCATCGGCCCTGGCTGCACACTCGGAGCTCTCTGCTAAGCTCGATAAGCGTGTTTATAATTTTTTTCTTGTAAGTGTTTTTAACCAATGGATGAAATACTTTATTGTGATGCTGCACTTAGGTGGTGCTTCCCCTTTCTCATTCCTTCTTGACACAATACCTGTGCATCCCCATGCTGGTAAAAAGTGAACATGCACAGGGCCCACGGTAAGGCACCCAGTGTGAATGGACCCTTAGATCCACTTTAAATTCCAATATTGTGTAGCAAATATATATGTTATAAAAGTTTTCTTACTATTTTTATTTTCCCTTTACCTAAATCTGCAAGGTTCAATACAAATGGTAGCAAGGTCACCAAGTTTGTTCTGTCTACATTTTTAAGAATTGTTTAAAGCTGAACTTCAGGAAAACAGCTAAATAGTCAGAGGAAATACAAATATGGGAGGTGTTTTACCCACCATAGGATTTGTATTCCTGTCCACCCAGTCTTGAGATTTGCACAGCCCTGCCACACAGCACAGCCATGTCTGGCAATGCAGGAGACCAATTTTTTCTCTGCTGCAGCAATTTACATTTACAGGTCTTGTTCCCCCCACCCTTCCCCCAGTCTGTGACTGGACAGTGAAAGGAGAAGCAGACTCGCAATGCAGCACAACTAATTGGTTTTCCCTTTCTCAGACTGTGCAGTACAGGGAGTGCTAGAGGCTGATACCAGGCCAATCTCAGGTACTTACAATGCTCACAAATTAAAAAATAAATATAAGGATGGATCAAAGATAAATTCCCAATATAATCATTATTGCGGTTTTTGATCGACGTCACCATCCCTCCACTTCACCTCATCCAAAAAGAGAACAGTGTATTCACTGAAAAAAACATAAGGTTTTCTGTGAATGCCAAGCGAGGAACCCCCTGTGACACAAGACCCAGAAGATGGCAGCTATTTTAGTAGGGTCGACTACTGTAGATATTTTAGCTTCTCCAGTGGCCCTTTTGGTGTAAGATATGCATACTTACATTGTGCCAAGCTCGACAAAATGTAAAGATGGCCATAAACATAAAGTTTTTTATTTTCCTCCATCCTCTCTATACATTGTAGATTATCGTTTTCAGCCAAGGAAGCTGCCATCTTTGCCTCTGTTTAATCTACAACTGCTATGATGCTGCACATGTGATCAGTTATGACACCAGCCATTGGGTGGTTTGACAGTTTGGTTGAGAGCACAACCAATGGGAGTGTTACATTTCCGGCACGTGCCAGAAATGAAATTATTTTATGGATGAGTTTACTTCCGTTTTAGGCAAATTTCAGTTGGTTGCTCAGGAACCTGATGACATTTTCACACTGTGTGGCCAGTTTTATTATGTAATAAAGATCATTCTTGGAGTTCAGCTTTAAAGTATAATTAAAGACAAAAGACAAAAAAATTTATGTTTTAGTTCTGGTTGGGATGCAGAGGGATTGCTGTCTGTTCCTACATTAGGGAGATTCATCCTCTCTATTCATCCTGTTTACCATTCTTACAGAGAGTGAAAGTGAAAGAAAAGCCCTAATTTGGGTTGTCACCAGAACAGGAATAGAAATCTTCCCATGGGGACACTAGCTTTTGTGACTCTGGTGACAAACAGTGAGATTTCCTTTCTTTGGAGGGATTTCCTCGCTCTTGCTGTTGTGGTTATAGGGCAGGAAGTGAAAGGAATACTCCCCAGTGGGAGACAGATGGTAAAAAAACTGACAGGGGTATAACCCTCTCTTACTTTATGCAAAATGAAAAAATGTTTTCCCTTTAGTTCTACTTTTTGCACTTTAGGTCACCTGGTCCTCTGCTCCCTGAAATATATTTCCACAATGAACTGTCCCTCTGCGTCATCATGTCCAGTTCAGGAGGACTATGAAACCTGCATTGACCTTGATGGTGTCAACACCTTAGATCACTGGAGCATGGGGGATAGAGATGAGCTCAAAGTTTGGTTCAAAAACAAGCCTTGACCAAACTTTGGCTGTTCAGGCATTTGAACAAATTCCCAAACATTATCTGTTAGGCAGGAGCTGAACATCAGGTATAATAGTGGTATTACTTACGCGCTTACACATAACAGCTTCCTGCTGTCAGTGGCTGTGAACTGCTTCCCACCTGGCCTATTGTCAAATGACGGCCGAGCAGGAGCTCTTCCACCCTGGGTGGATGTCATATGACCTCCTCCCAGTCATGCACCTCCACCAGACACAGCGGATAACAGATCATTGCACCGGTCCAGTGGGGGTATCATGTGATTACTGTGACCAATCACAGCGATCACGTGGCAGTTGTACACAATGAATGGCTTCAATCTCTGTGATTGATAACAGTGCATCTGTACCATGTGATAGCTCTGGCCAGTCACAGCTTCACAATAGTGCACAATGAATGGATGCCATTCATAAAAATTAATTGCTTATAACAGTTATCATCACTATCATCATAGTGCGTAAAAAAAAATAAAAAAAAATCTGGATTACTTCCCCAGAGTAGTACAGTGTAATTATGGTAACAATATACTGCTCTGTTTACAGTATGTAAAAAATTGTAAAAATTGTAAAAACAAAACAAAAAAAATTACAAAAATGTAAAAACAATTTTATGTATATATATATATATATATATATATATATATATATTTTTTTTTATTTTCATTTTTTTCTTACATACTATCATAACCAGTCAGTGTCCCTGATTACTGCCACACCATTTTTTTTAAATTCTTTAACAAATTCAGAAAAAAAAAAAATTACAACTTCAAGAAACTCACCATGCCTCTTACTAAATAACTCAGACTGACTGCTGACCGAAAATGGGTAATTTGGGGGTATTTGTACTGTCCTGGCATTTTAGGGCCTTGATAGGCCATCAGTACATCAGGATTGATAGATCAAATATATATATATACCATAGTTTGTACTGTAGTCTCTATAACAATCCTACAGACTAAATATTATATACGTTTTTGGGTTATTTTTACCAAAGAAATGTAACAGAATCCATGTTGGTCTACATTTATGAAGAAAGGTTGTTTATTTGCAACATTTTATAACATAAACTTAAAAAAAAAAAAACGCAGTGTTTTTTTTCAGAATGTTCGGTCTTTTCGGGTTATTCACCAATAAACAAAGCAATAAAAAAAAAAACGGTC
This sequence comes from Rana muscosa, assembly GCA_029206835.1. Classification (NCBI taxonomy): domain Eukaryota; kingdom Metazoa; phylum Chordata; class Amphibia; order Anura; family Ranidae; genus Rana; species Rana muscosa. The sequence goes on along the minus strand of CM055122.1, from coordinate 174,852,527 downwards.
ATTAAATACCACCACAAGAAAGCTCAATCTGTCTCAAAAAAAATTATAAAAACATTTTTCATTTGGGAACAGTGAGAGTAATTCTCATTTGAAGAGTGACAGTGCTGAAATCTGAAAATTGGTCTGGGCAAGAAGGGGGTGAAAGTGTCCGGTATTGAGGAGGTTAAGAATGCTGGCAGGTGGCAAGTACCAGGTGAATTAACATCCTTAAAGTGGAGCTCATGCCCCCCCACCAAAAAAATAAAAGTCAGGAGCTACAAATACTGTAGCTGCTGACTTTTACTATTAGGGCACTTACCTGTCCAAGGATCCTGCCGTGTCTTCACTCAAGCCAATTCTTGAATCGGCTCTTGGGTACTGGCCTTGCGGCTTCACTGTTGGTTTTTCTACTGCGCATGTGTGAATCGTGCTGCGCTTTCTCAATGGGCTGGCTGCGGCAAGGGCTGTACTTCTGGCTGAGTTTGCATTGGCTAACTCAGCAGGAAGTGGGAGCAGGTACCTGTCAAAACCAGATACCCGCTCCCCCCAAAAAGTGCCAAATGTGGCACAGGAAGGGGTGGGGGGGGGACAGACAAGCAGAGCTTCCCTTTTTGGGCAGAGCTCTGCTTTAGAAACCAGGGACATCACTCGCCCATTCACTTACATGGCTGTGAATCCCTAGGCTTGTAAGCAAAGGGGTGGGGATAGTTTAATAAAAAAAATAAAAATGGTGTGGTGTTCCCTGGCCTGACAAGGTACCACCCTTGTTGACAGCATGTGGCCTGGTATGGCATGGTATGCTTGTTTCCTCCCCTTTCCTGGCCAGCCAGGCTGCATGCTCAGATTAAGGATCCAGTATGGATTTTCAGGGGAACCCCCATTTTGTTTTTTGCTCTTAGGTCCCCCTTGGAATCTGTATCAGACCTGAAAAGCTTTAGTATGAATTTTGGATGGGCATTTTTCTTTTTTTTTCATTCTTGTTGTAGCATGTATTATAGCTAAAGTGACAAAAAAAAAAAGATACAGTTTAACATCTCATTGCTCAAAAGCACACAGCTCCCACCAAGGCTTCCTCAAAATAAAATATATAGCAGACTCTTGGAAAGGTCTGTGTGCTGTTTTTTATTTTTTATTACTTTTTAAACAAAGAAGCTGTCAATGACATGTCATTTGCCGGAAATTTTAAACACGTTTTTCCTTTATAAATGCTTTTTATAAATGCTTTATAAATGTGAGTACTGCTGCAGCATTTTTAATTTTTTGTGCATCACAGAGATTTTCCCTATGACATGCAGGATAAAGGCAGCCCCAGATATGTTATGTAGGCAAAGTAGGCATTTTTCTTGTTCAAATGTTTTTTTTGACAATGAAATAAAATAATTACGGTATACAGTATGTCATGTAACCGCCATGTAACCGCAAACAATGATTTCTCCATGCAGGGAGCGGTAACATGTATCAAGATTTAAAGTGTGGTTACTTTGTGCAGTGCATAAGAAAATGCTCAGCAAGTAACAGCATTAATGAAATAATATCAAAATAAACAAAAAAAGGGTAAAAAAGGGTAGATATTTTCTCACATGTAAAAGGCAACAAAACTAGCAGAAAAGGGGGTGTCCCTCCCCAGCTATAGCTCGGGATTGTGTTGGGACAAATAGCCCCTGAAATATATTGGTAACAGTGTAGTAGGAAGGGGAAGAGAGTGGGAAGTTGAGTCAGAATCTTTGGACATCTTCTGGTACTCAAGGAAAAGATAGGCTGAAGTTTAGGTGGGTGGTACGTCTCAATACTCCAATAAAGTTGTATCAAAGTCTGGAGGTAAGTAGGTGTCAATCCATGCCACCCAACTCGCTGGCATTTAGGAATTTTGTCATACAGGGTTGCCATGGTCTTAGCATGGACCATCGCCTGTGTAATTTTGTGTTTGGTTGCCAAGACATAAAGGGGGTGATTTACTAAAGACCTGCGCCTGTGGTGCAGTGGAGAAATTGGAGCAATTGCACAAAAAACGGGACTCAAAACATTTATCAAAAATTATGGTGCACTTATATGCACCAAACCATATTTACATAGGAAGCGCTGTTGCGCACTTGCGCAATCTTTCGCGCCTACCATTAGCAAGCGCAGCCAATGTAATCTTCAACATTTTTGTCTGAATATTGTAGATAACTTTACTAGTTTACCATCTTCTGTTACCAGGCTAAAAAGTATGTATGTAATATTGTTTAAATGCACAAATTCTGTCCAGAACATGTAGATCTGTCTTACAACTAATCCAGCCTTTTTACACCCTTCTTTCAGCTTACTCAACTGCACATGCGCATTGACAAAGCACACCATTTTATGCTCGCCTGACAGGGCACACACACTTTAGCTTGTTAAATATGTGTGTTGCACACGGGCGCATCTGCGTTCTCCAGAGTGCACAACTGCTTATACATTGGGCTTGTGCTCATTGTAATGCTGATCATGTTAATGAGCTTTTCCTTATCACATGGAGAATATTGCTTCCACTTTTATTCCTTTCATTCACTTCTTTTTGAAACAACTCAATAATCATTCTAGAGATCTTCCTCCTATCAACAACTGTGAAGATGTTTACTGGACTTGTAATTGTGCATTTTATGGTGATAGTCTATAATCATTGGTGGAGCCAAAACTTCCATGAAAACATCTTCTCAACACATGTCTGTGTATTGTGCATTATGGACAATTCTTTCCCCATACACTGTGCAATCTGATCGCACAGTGTATGGGGAAATGAATTGCTCAGAGAAATGAGTGGATGTAAATGTCATCCAATCAGATTGGACAGTGTATGGGGAAAGAATTGTCCAGAATGCACAATACACAAACATGTGTTGAGAAGATGTTTTTATGGAAGTTTTGGCTCCACCAATGATTATAGACTATCACCATAAAATGCACAAGTACAAGTCCAGTAAACATCTGCACAGTTGTCGATAGGAGGAAGATCTCTTGAATGATTATTGAGTTGTTTCAAAAAGAAATGAATGAAAGGAATAAAAGTGGAAGCAATATTCTCCATGTGATAAGGAAAAGCTTATTAACATGATCAGCATTACAATGAGCAAGTGCCCGATGTCTGTTTCATATTTAAGAATGTGTATGCGCCCGTACGTGCAACGATTCCGCAAATCTGGCGCAAGTCGACAGTATGCGCCATGTCGCAATAATTATTCCTGCCTGCGCAAATGCACCAACATTTTCTTAAATCAGCCCCAAAATGTCAGTGTCTTCCACAATTTAGCTATTGTTTGTTTATAAACTGTGGTAACGTACATTAACAGTTGAAACAGCTTAATGGTCAGTCTCAGTGCGTTGGGATATAAAAGAGCAACCTTGGGATCTGGTTGTATGGTGGTGTGGAACAGACGAGTGAGGATCTGGAAGATATCAGACCAGAAACTACTTATGACTGGGCAGGTCCACCAAATGTGCAAATGTGTGCCTGGCCCTGGAGTATTTCAGCCGCAAAAACAAGAGAACTGATAATTTGGCACATACTTCGCAATCCTCGCGGGTACAAGATAACATCGGGACAGCACCTTTAATGTTCCACTTTAAGCATTTAAAAACGCACTGCTCCTAGCCAAACTGAATTTTAAAAAAAAAGTTTGTGCATTAATACAAGTTTCCCAGGGCAGTGCCCACCCCCATGCTGTTTTTGACACCCCCATGCCTATTAGCAGAGAAAACAGGCATTTTGCTTTGACAGATTCTGCTCCCATTGATTACAATGGGGTTTGGGTTTGGCATCCAAACCAAGGCAAAGCGTCTCATCACTAATGGGGGAGATGACAGTGCAGGGACTGGTCTAGCTGTATGGAGGATCAAGCACAGATCTACTGCAAGGCATAATCTTTAGACTCGGTTCACACTGCCACGACTTGGGATCCGACTTGTGAGACCCCAAGTCACGTGACATGTGAAATCCCATTTTAGTCAAAGAGAGCTGTCTTAATTAGCACTACTGAAGTCGCTCCAACTTTAGAAAAGATTCCTGTACTACAGTACTACTTCAAAGCAACGTCTATCCGACTTGTGCCCATAGACTTCTTTGGAAGTTGCCTCCAAGTCAGTTCCTCATCTTTATTGGTGTGATTTGGATTCGACATTACAGAAAGATTACGCAGGCATTCCCTGAAGTTGCTTAAAATTCGCTTGGCAAAGTCACGCTGTAAGTCACGCAACTTTCAGGTAGCGGCATTGTGAACTCAGCCTTAAGTTTCCTGGAGTTGGGATTTCAATTACTCATATGATCAAGTACGGTAAATAAAAAGATTGCTTTTATTTACTGCCACAGGTTTGCAAATTCAATGACTAAGAATGTTAACTAATAACAGAATTTCAGCATGCAATTTAATAATGTGATTAAAGAAAAGAGACTGTTCTCGAAGAGCTGTGTACAGAAGAGGACAACCCACATACAAACGTCCTGGTTTTAAAAGGCTTGCTGTGAAACATTCCCACTTCCACTGTCCACACACCTCACAGTTGATTGCACAGCATAATGCCTCGCAGGCTTTGACACTCCATACCTCAGCTCTGTTTAGGATTGGTTGACATTTCAGCTCTACCACCTGGATTTACTAGGGCCTCTAAGCTGCTGCTGGGAATGTGCCCTAGCCAGACCCAACTGCTCTCCTCTATCACCTTTCTGACAGATTAAAACACAACAGAGTCTGTTGGATGACTGACACATTCCTCCCCTGTCTGAGTCTGAAAGGACTTCATTTAGCAGCTCTAGGCCTCAAGTCTTTGACTGACAGACTGCGGAGGGGAAAAAGTCATTGCGTTCCATTAAACTCAGTGACTGCTGCGGAACAAAACACCTTTACAAAAAGAGGAATGTGAAAAAAGGGCCGGGGAGAGAAAAGAGAACTGGGCTTTTGGGGGAAAAGGAGGATTCTTTTCAGGTTCAAAGACACTTTTTTTTTCTTTGCCTTCTGTCTATCAATTAGGGCAGCATTCCCAGAGGGAACACTGGTCAGCTCTCATTGGTGTCATTCATCTGCCAATCTGCCTGACATGAACACCAAAGGGCCTCATGTAACTCTGCGGAAACTGTCTGTCAGGCAATCAGCAGCTGCTATGACATCACCTTCTGTGTTTTCATAGAACGTTCATAAGAAAGAAAAACTCAAAAGCTGGTCCCAGAACGTTACATCTTTTTTCTGTATATTTACCTCGCCGTTACTGCCATTTCTTTATGGCAGGAAACAAAGTATGAACGAGTTCATATTTAGGTGCCAAAGTAAACAAATGGATTTCACGCTGTCACTGCCTGCTACGGCTTGAAAAACAAACAATGTAGCCACTCTGGACAGGTCACAGTTAAAATGAACCCCTTCAGTACCCATGCGGACAGCAATGACCTGATGAACTCAGGCCATTCTATTTAGTGTGGAACATTCGAAATGACTGGGGACCGAAATGTCAAATTTTTGCGCATCAAGTGCTTTCATGAACAAAGAAGGATGACTTAGATTTATTTAAAGGATACCATTTTCTTGCTTGTCAGTTTTTCTGTCAAAGCTCACACAACATATGCCTAGCAAAGACACAGACTGTGAGATTGGAGAAATCTGTCAAAGTATGTACAGTAAGTAGGGATGAGCTTCGTGTTCGACTCGAACATTGCCTGTTCGCCCGTTCGCCGAACAGCGAACAAATTGGGGTGTTCGCGGCAAATTCGAAAAGTCTATGGGAGAAATCTAAAGTGCTAATTATAAAGGCTTATATGCAAGTTATTGTCCTAAAACGTGTTTGGGGACCCGGGTCCTGCCCCAGGGGACATGTATCAATGCAATTTTTTTTTTTTAAAACGGACGTTTTTTCGGGAGCAGTGATTTTAACAATGCTTAAAGTGAAACAATAAAAGTGAAATATTCCTTTAAATTTCGTACCTGGGGGGTGTGTATGATATGCATGTAAAGTGGCGCATGTTTCCCGTGTTTAGAACTGTCCCTGCAAAAAATTTCATTTTTGAAGGAAAAAAAGTAATTTAAAACTCACTCGCGGCTATTAATGAATTGTCGGCTTTTATCAATACATACAAAAGTCATTGATAAAAAATAAAAAAAAGCGTGGGGGTCCCCCAGAATTCAATTACCAGGCCCTTTAGGTCTGGAATGGATATTAAGGGGAACCCCGCCCAGGGGCGGATCCAGAGTCTTTTCTCGGGAGGGGCACTGCCAAAAAATGATTTTTTTTGTGGGAAATTTATCGGGGAAATGGTTGGCGTCGGCGCTTCAATCATCCCGGCACCATGGTTGTTATGGTGTCAGGATGATTGAAGCACATTATTTCTATTATTACATTGTAATATGAAATTAAATAGTTCAATGCAGAATCAGTGGGAGCCCCGAGTGTGTCACTTGCCACCGTCGCCTGCAATTAGTGGGAGCCCTGAGCGTGTCACTTGCCACACGTTGTGGATTGTCACTTGCCACGTCACCTGCCACATCTTGTGGATTGTCACTTGCCACACCTTGTGGATTGTCACTTCCCACATCACCTGCCACACCTTGCGGATTGTCACTTGCCACGTCACCTGCCACACCTTGCTGGTTGTCACTTGCCACGTCACCTGCCACACCTTGCTGATTGTCACTTGCCTGCCACCAGATGCAGATTATCATTTGCCACGTCACCTGACACAATTTGCGGATTGTCACTTGCCACGTCACCTGCCATATCTTGTGGATTGTCACTTGCCTGCCACCAGATGCAGATTGTCATTTGCCATGTCACCTGACACAATTTGCGGATTGTCATTTGCCACGTCGCCTGCCACACCTTGCGGATTGTCACTAACTTGCCTGCTAAGGTGTAGTTTTGGTTGTCTCTTGCTGTGTCCCAGACTCCCAGAGTCAGGCAGCAGAGAGATAATGTAATCTCTCTGCGGCCTGCACAGTGAGGGCGGAAGTCACTGCAGGAATGTAGGGCAGGCACGGGCGGTGAGAGATGATCTCATTTCTCTGCTCCCCCGCTCCCGGCTAGCTGATTGGCCAGCTGCCACACTGAGCCTGCTCTCTCACTCTCACCTGCGCTGCCAACACACTGAGCAGCACGGTCTGCCCACGAACCGCGCCGCCCCCCGACAACAAACCGTGCCGCAAGCGGAGCCGCCCGCTTTCTTACCCGTCTGTGGAGCCGCACGCTATTGCACCTGCCCACAGAGCGGCCTGACGTGACTCACTGACGTCACTCGTTGCTAGACGCCAAGCGGCCCAGGGGTTAGCAGCGAGTGCAGGGAAGAGGCTCCACCCACCTCCTCCTCCGCTCCTGGTATCGTGTCAGTGCGCCACATAACTACATTAGACGAGTCTCTCTCTCAGCACCGCTGATCAGCTGATGTGAGAAACTGAGAGAGAGACTCAGAGAGGCAGCGGCAGCCGCAGAACAAGTACTGTATATACTCGAGTATAAGCCGACCCGAATATAAGCCGAGGCACCTAATTTTACCCCAAAAAACTGGGAAAACGTATTGACTCAAGTATAAGCCTAGGGTGTCCTAGGCTTATACTTGCCTCACTTTGCCTCACTGTGCCCATGCCTCACTGTGCCCATGACTAGACTGATGTTTAACATGGAAGTCTATGGAAGGAGTGCCCGGCTTTGAAAAATCGGTTCTCCCAGACACCAAACTTTTCAAACTTATAGAGGAGACATGGGGCTACATGTGTGCCAAGTTTGGGGTCCAGAGGACCTACGACCGGCCGGTACCGGGTCCGCAAAATCACTGGAGAAATTACCGTTTAACATTGGAGTCTATGGAAGGGGTGCCCGGATTTAAAAAATCAGTGCTCCACGGCCGTAAGTCCCCCAGACACCAAACTTTGCACACTTGTAGAAGAGACATTGGGCTACATGTGTGCCAAGTTTGGGGTCCAGGGGTCCTACGGCCGGCCGGTACCGGGTCCCCAAAGTTCGGGAGATCAGGCGCAAAAAAAAAAAAACAGAGCAAGCAAGTGAGTGTGACAGATGGTCTCGGGGGGGGGGCAATTGCCCTGTTGCCCCCCCTGGATCCCACTGACCCCGCCGCAAATAAAAAAAAATGGCGTGGGGTTCCCCCAAATATCCATACCAGGCCCTTCAGATCTGGCATGGATTTTGAGGGGAACTCCACCCCAAATTTAAAAAAAAATGGCGTGGATTCCCCCCAAAAATCCATACCAGACCCTTATCCGAGCACGCAACCTGGCCGGCCGCAGGGGAAAAGGGGGGAACGAGAGCGCCCCCCCCTCCTGAACCGTACCAGGCCACATGCCCTCAACATGGGGAGGATGTCCCCATGTTGATGGGGACAAGGGCCTCATCCCCACAACCCTTGCCCGGTGGTGGGGGGGTCTGCGGGCGGGGGGCTTATCGGAATCTGGAAGACCCCTTTAACAAAGGGGACCCCCAGATCCCACCCCCCCTATGTGAATTGGTAAGGGGTACATTGTACCCCTACCATTTCACGAAGAAAGCGTAAAAAATGTAAAAAAAACACACAAACACCTTGAAAAAGTCCTTTATTAAAAAAATAAAAATAAAAACATTCCAGCGGTGAAATCCAGTGTCCCGCGGCGATCCGATGTCCAGCGCTGTCCGTCACTGGTTTTGCCTGAGCGGACCTGATGGGGAACTTCCTCCTCAGTGTTTTAAATGTATAGACCCGCCCCTTCTAAAGTTCCCCATCAGGTCCGCTCAGCGGACCAGATGCGGAACATGACAAGGGGCGGGTCTATACATGTATTACCACAGTGAGAGAAGTTCCCCATCAGGTCCGCCCCCTCGGTATGTCGGACCCACCTACGTCATTGGCCTGAGCGGGGAACTTCCTTCACTGTGTAATTTGGGTGTTCGGCTCATCCCTGACAGTAAGTATCCATCCACAAGGCATAAGTGCAAAACTAACCAAAAAGATTGCTACAACTTTTCTCTGGTATACAGGTTATTTTTTCGTTCAAACCCAGTGAACTGACAAAAAAAAAAGAAGGAGGCTGCTGCAATGTGATGTTAGAACAGCGACCCCCCTGCTGTGCTATTGTGTTCTGATGGGGGGATCGCCAAACACCTTCCCCTCACCTTTGTCAGAACATACTGGAAAGGGTCAGGGACTTTTTCCCCGCAAAATGCAGCGTTTTGCATGTAATAGACTTCAATGGACCCGCATCCAAAACGCAAGTACCGAGTTTTTACCGCGATTTTGCCATGATTTTGCTGCGATTTGCGTTTTTTTTTTTACACTGTATATAGCTGGTTGCTAAGGAGGGGGCCGGGAAGCCGGCCTCCGCATCCTTAACAACCGATGAGTTATCAGCTGTCAGCGGGCTTCCCACTGAATGTAAAAAAAAAGAATTGGCGGAAAAAAATAGTGAAATAAAAAAAACAGCGTCCCTTGGGTCTAGTATGGATTCGGGGGGACCCCCCCCCATGCCAAACTGTAAAAAACAAATTGCGTGGGGGTCCCCCCCAAAATCCACACCAGACCCTTATCCGAGCATGCAGCCCGGCAGGTCAGGAAAGGGAGGGGACGAGTGAGCGCCTCCCCTCCTGAACCATACCAGGCCACATGCCCTCAACATGGGGGGATGGGTGCTTTGGGGCAGGGGGGGCTCTGCGCCCCCATCCCAAAGCACCTTGCCCCCATGTTGATGGGGACAAGGGCCTCTTCCCGACAACCCTTGCCCTGTGGTTGTCGGGGTCTGCGGGTGGGGGGCTGATCGGAATCTGGAAGCCCCTTTAACAAGGGGGCCCCCAGTTCCCGGCCCCCCCTATGTGAATGAGTATGGGGTACATTGTACCCCTATCCATTCACCCCCAAAAAAGTAGTGTAGTGTTAAAAAATACAGTAGATAGTTTTTGACAAGTCTTTTATTAAAAATCTTCTTCTCCGCTTCTTCCTACGGTCTTCCTCCATCTTCTCCCACATCTTCATCCTCCGGTCTTCTCCTTCTTCCCCTGCTTCTTCTTCTGCTCTTCTTCTGTCTTCTTTGTCCGGTGTTCTTCTTCCTCTGTTGCCGCTCCCGCCGCCGACCCTCCTCTGATGCTGCGTCCCGCTGATCTGTCTGCGCCGATGTCAACCATTTCTCAAATAACGATGGGGGCGTAGCAATCGGATTACGTCATCCGGAGGTTACGCCCCCTTGTGACGTCACCACCCGTGGCATGGTGGGTCAGTGACGTCACAAGGGGGCGTGGCCTCCAGGTGACGTAATTCGATTGCCACGCCCTCATTGTTATTTAACCACTTCTCTACTGGGCACTTAAACCCCCTTCCTACCCAAGACATTTTTCAGCTTTCAGTGCTGTCACATTTTGAATGACAATTGCGCGGTCGTGCGACGCTGTACCCAAAAAAAACGCAATATTTTTTACTTTTTGCTAGAATAAATATCCATTTTTTTTTTTTTGATCTTTGGTTTTCCTCAAAAAAAAAGAAGAAGAAAAAGGAATATGGAGAAGCATGTTTATGATGTCTACAATTCCCTCGGTTTGTGTACACTGCAGATGGTTGTAATTTTGTTACAAATTCCTACCTTTTTGTTGCTGTTCTGAAAAAAACTTTTTCATCATGACCTGATTCCTCCAGGATTAGATTCTAGCCAAATTAACCTCCACCTGGTTAACAGGGCTGTAGATGGAAGCTTCTGCCTCCCTCTAGCTGTGGTTAACCCCTCAGGGTTTGTTACTAAACAAGCCTTCCCAAGCAAACAATCTGCTTCATACCCTTCCAAAGAGAAACAGACGAATATGACTGCAAGAATGTTACCTAGTTCAAGCAACCTAGGACAAAGATGACGACAACACCTAACCAATTGTCACAATTAAGCAAATGGTCGAAACACTCTAATGGAATGTCTAGATTCGTCTCTTGTGGGGACCGTCTGTTTGGCAATGTCCAGCCTTCTTTCAGGGCCTTCTCGGTCCAATCAATTCTCTCCAGTCTCTTCTGAACAGGAAACAAGAGGACGACCTGTGTCCAGATTGGTAAGGTTGGTGAAATGCCTGTGTATAGAGGTGAAATTTTGGAAGTATTTTAAGTACCTCCAGAAGACGGCTGGATCTGGAATGGATCAAGTGCTTGTTCGTCAAGATTGGAGGATATCGTCACAGTAGGATGTCAAAGTTATGCCCTTTTGAACGAATAGAGGTCCAGGGGTTGGGACCACCCCTTTGGTCAGTATGTGTCCCTGGTGGGATTGGCCATTTACATGACCTTACCATCAGAAGATGTGACCCTCAAGGACAAACGCTATCACTGCATTTTTTTTTCTTAATCGCAGAAGGTCAAGCTTAAATTTAATAGTGGCCAGTTTGGCTTCCTGCCTTAAGATTAAGGTTTACTTAGTTGAAGAAGATCGAAAACTCAAGAGTCAGTTTCCATGCTCACTCTCACGCCAGAGAGCTTAGCTTCTGCGTTTTCTGGATGGGAGTCCAAGAAAGACTGGGAATCCAATGCATAAACCAAGAAGTCAGTAGAAACTTCCATGTCAGGATGCTTTCTGTTATTTTGGGATTGTGCCACCCATACATGCCCTAGGGGCACTATGTGGTTCATCTGTGAACATAGGGACGGCTTTGGCGATGGACAGGTGGTCCCATAAGGAAAGCATTTTGGGCCATATTTGGAGATCTTTCATCCTTCACGTCTCAGATTGAGCCATAGAAATCGCCTCGCCCCAGCAGCTCAGACGATCTGGTGGTGCAGTCAGATACCAGCCAATGTAGGGGAGCCCTGCTTCAGGAACAATGAGCTCAGGACCAATGGTCTTTTGTCAAGGATCCAAGACTCTGTCTTGGAGTTGAGGGCAGCCTTTTCAGGCTCTTAGCCTTCAGTCACCTCATCCAGGGTAAGCCTGTCCTGGAAAAGTTGGACAGCACAACGGCTGTGGCCTACATCTGGAAACAAGGCTCAGTCTCTCACTTCTGAAGTTTTCTCTAATTCTAGACTTCACCCAAGTCGATCCTCCCAACGATCTGCGACCTATGTGCCTGGTTGGAAGAATCTTCAGACAAACTATTTGTCCAGGTCAAGTCTGGATGACAATGGATGATCCAGACTACTGCGAGTCTTTCGAGCACTAACAGCGCTTGGTGTTTTGTTTTGTCTGCCAGAGGTAGACCGCTTACATTCCCAGTGGAGGTGCTGACCGCAGAATGGATCGCCAAGACGGCTTATGCCTTTTTCAGCTGCTCCCTCTGATTCTCAGCTTCCAGCTAAGGCTGGGGCGAGGGAAGGTGACAGTTTTGGTACCCGCTACTCATCCTGATGAGTGTCAAGGCATGACGCCCTCTGCCTGGTAGATCAAATCTTCTCCAGTCCCATTCATCCAGCATCCGACAGGCTCAGGCTGATGGCCTGGGTCGGGAGAGGTAGAGCCTAATGGATGTCGAATGCTCTGTGAAGATTTGAATAGTTCTACAAAACAAGAAAGGACAGCACTAAGCATGCCTATAGTGGAACAGAGCATATATGCCCAATATATTCGCTGATCAAGATTTTACGCTGGACTCTTCAGAAGCCTGCTTCGAATGCCTACAGGCATGGCTTAGTTCTATGCGCCAGCATGCTATAGGCATGTGTGATGGAGTATATAAAATAAATATTTTTATATATGACTTAACTTTCTGGTATCTACTTAAATATAGTTTGAGAAGTTTAGCAAGGGTTAAAATGTTATTTTCTTCAGTCTGTGAAAAGAGAGTGTGCTGCCCCTCCTCAAGAATTTGGAGTAACATAGCATAGAAATGTGTCTGCTAAGAGACAGAAATACACATTAAGATATATTCCTACAATAATAAGCTTGTTGGTGTACATATCAGAAATTTAGTATAGGTTGAATGTATGTTAGCTAGGAAATATAGGTTAGTATGTTGTGTGTGTTTGGTTAAATCTTATTACGATAAGTATTATTTTCCTTGAGTAACCACGTGACAGATGTTGGGCTTGGAGTCGATTTCCCGACCCCTCCCCACACTGCTAGAGTGTTGCTCTAAGTCCCTCCATCCGGCCCAACCCATCGAGTGAAACAAAATGGCTAAGAGAGAATGGAATGCAGACACGTGAAGAGAGAGGACGTCACAGAGGAAGATGACAATATGTGGACTCAGCCAATCATGTGTACACGTTTCTTGTGACGAGTGCTTGTATTACTTTGTCTTTAAAAGGGCTGAGAGCCAGAATAAAAGTGTTGTTGTGGTGAAGAAGCCATGCTGATCAATGTATCCCAGCCTGATTTCTTCTAGCTAGCATGCAAGCAAATTCACAGCAGCACACATTAGAACCAGCGGCAGAATAAGGGAATAGTTTTCTGGTACTGGACCAGAATCAATCTATTACACATGCATTTTGGCTATCTCTGTCTTCGCCGGCATTCAGCAAGCTTCCAACGCTTAATTATACGGTTTTTCAAGATGCAATTTGGTTGAAACCCCAACTTGTTTCCGGAATGAGATATACCAATGCTGATGGATGTTATTTCATCGGATGCCTTCAATCACCCTGTGGTACTTTTTCACTGTAACTGATTTACTGGTGGCAATTACATCAGCATTGGTGTCCTTGGGTTTAAAGAACCCATACTCGCGTACTTCCCAGACAGGATGGTGCTTATGCCAATGCTCGAATTTGTGCCTGAACTGACTTTCAGAGTTCATATCACACAAGAGGTTTTCCTCCTACGTTCCCTTTGGGGAGTACTTAAGAAGTTAGCCCATCGGATGTGGGCTAAGCTCTAAAATATTTAATCAAGGCGACTCCTGCCATCAGAAGGTCTGTACATCTGTTTGTCATTTTCAGGTGGAACACATAATGATTTTATGGCTTCCAGCAAGATTATTATCTCTTGGTTGATAACCTCATCTCCTTGGCCTGCAGGTTGTAGGGCTGGCTGTGCCAGGTGAATCGCGGCACTCTCACTAGAAGGGTCTGGACCTTGAGAGTGACAGCAGGCCGGGTGTCTCAAACTATCTGCAATACAACTATGTGGACACCAAAAATATTCATATTCATGACAGTTGAGTTTGTCAGAGGTATCATGGTTTCTGTTACTGTTTTAGTCAGAATTGGAGTGTGTAGCATTATCCCTCCCCTGTTTTGGCTAGTTAATTCCCAGCTGTGCTGACATGGTGCCGTCAGGAAAACGGAAAATTGAATTCAAATACTTACCGTAATTTTCCTTTCCTGACGAGCTCCATGTCAGCACAGCTGGGTGAGGCCCCGCCCACCCCTACGTGATCAGGAATTAACTATACATTTTTCACTCACCTCAGCCTCAGCGTTTCGTAACTATTACTACTTAACTGGGCGGGTTCTGTGCTAAGTAGTAATAGTTACGAAACACTGAGGCTGGGGTGAGTGAAAAATGTATAGTTAAGTCCTGATGACGTAGGGGTGGGCGGGGCCTCACCCAGCTGTAGATGGGGGAATCAAGGCACTTTCTTTTGTTCAATCCTCTGATTGAATGAAAAAAAAATGCATAATGTATGGGCTGCTTTAGACTGGAAGAACGGAGTGTGCCTAGGTACTGTCACATATGCACATGTGCTTTGCTGCTGTAATAAGGCATTATCTGCAAAATGTTTAGAATATAAGCAGTGGATGAGCTGTGTAAGTTTCAGGACTGAATGGACAGAAATACAAATCATGTAACATCAACAGAGATGAGCCCAGGCGTGTTCAGGTCCTAGTCCGCATCCAAAGATAACTTACTGCGCTCTACCCAGATTCTAATTAGGAACTGATGAGAAAGTTGGTGCTCTGACTCAAGCTCCTGTCAACCATAAAATTAAGATAATAGAAGATAGTCAGCAGGATCTCAAAGCAGCAAAAGACTTAAAGGAATTTGGTTAACCACTTGCCGCCCGCCCTATTGCAAAATGACGGCGGCAAAGTGGTTTCAATATCCTGACTGGACGTCATATGACGTCTTCAGGATATTGAGCCGCTGCGCGCCCCCCGGGGGCACGCATCGCAGCAATCGTTGTTGCGGGATGTCAGTCTGACACCCCGCAACACCGATTTAGGTAAAGAGTCTCTGACGGAGACTCTTTACCACGTGATCAGCCATGTCCAATCATGGCTGATCACGATGTAAACAGGAAAAGCCGGTGATCGGCTTTTCCTCACTCGCGTCTGTCAGACGCGAGTAGAGGAGAGCCGATCGGCTTCTCCTCTGACAGGGGGGGTTTGTGCTGATCGATTATCAGCGCAGCCCCCGAGGATGCCCACACTGGACCACCAGGGATGCCACCAGACCACCAGGGATGCCCACCATAAGGAATGCCACCCTAGACCACCAGGGATGCCAATTAGAAATGCCTAATGGATGCCAATCAGTGCCCACAATGGATGCCAATCAGTGCCCACAATGGGCACCACTGATTGGCAGGCATTATTGTTTGGCACTGATTGGCATCCATTAGTACAACACATTACAGTACAGTGCCACCTATCAGTGCCCATCCATGCCACCTATCAGTGCCCATCCGTGCCACCTATCAGTGCCCATCCATGCAGCCTATCAGTGCCCATCCGTGTCGCCTATCCGTGCCGCCTATCTGTGGCTATCCGTGCCGCCTATCAGTACCCATCCGTGCCCATCCGTGCCGCCTATCGGTGTCCATCCGTGCCGCCTATCGGTGCCCATCAGTGCCACCTAATCGGTGCCCATCAGTGCCACCTCATCGGTGCCCATCAGTGCCGCCTTATCAGTGCCCGTCAGTGCAGCCCCATCAGTGAACGAGAAAACATACTTATTTACAAAGTTTTGTAACTGAAACCAAAACTTTTTTTTTTCAAAATTTTCGGTCTTTTAAAAAAAAAATTAGCAGAAAATAAAAATCGCAGAGGTGATCAAATACCACCAAAAGAAAGCTCTTTTTGTGGGAACAAAATGATAAAAATTTTGTTTGGGGGGCGTGGCCTGGACGGAGACCGAGATGGATGCCTAAACTGAGAGCTCCTGTGTGACCGGGGTGTTTTTTCTACTTAAACGGGAGCCTACCGTTTTATTTTCTGCTATGCACAGGAACACTAGAAGCTCTTCCACATCTCGCACCCCCAAGGATCTCCAGTCTCACTTGGGGAGGAACATACCGGACTTATTCCTGACGGGCAGCCATCCACCATCATGCCAGGAGCAACAACACCGAGCCCTAGTGGGGCACTCCCTCCCAGCCTATTCGACTTGGAGAAGGTGGCCTCGGACATAAAAAACGCAGTGACGGCAGCCATAGCAGATTTGAAGACCGAGCTGCTCGCGGTCATCCACCGGATCGACGACGTGGAGCAGACGACTCTGACACACGCGGCGGCCATTCGCCAGGTACAGTCTACATATGACTCCCAATTGGCCCAAGTCTTTGAGCTCCATAGGCACGTGGAGGACTTGGATAACAGGGGACGGAGGCACAACATTAGGGTACGAGGGATCCCCGAAACGGTAGACCCTAATGCTGTGCAACAAACCATTACCGCGATCTTCAATGACCTGATGGAACGCCCGGCGGATTCCCCCATTGACATGGAAAGGGCCCACCGCGCTCTCCGTCCCCTACCCCGAGACAACGAGCCCCCCAGAGACATCATTTGCTGTATTGTCAATTTTCCACTTAAGGAAGAGATTCTGCGTAAGGCGAGGGAAAGGGGACGCATTCTCTTTAATGGCACGGAGGTTAAACTGTTCCAAGATCTCTCACAGATCACTCTCCGGAATAGGAGAGCACTACGACCATTGCTGGAGGCGTTACGATCGAGAAACATTCAGTATCGCTGGAAATTCCCGTTCGCTCTGTCCGCATCCGCAGGGGGGCGCTTGGCCCTACTCCGCACCCCGGAGGACCTTCTGGCGTTCTGTGAACAACTCGATTTGCCCAACGTTGAATTACCTGAATGGTACGCGCTCTACTTTCCGTCAGAACCTTGGCTCCCTGTCTCCCTCAACCCCTCACCGAAAGCCTCGCGTCAGAGACCGCGCCATCGTAGACCCGGACCGATGTCTCCGAATGCCCGCTCCTCACGCCGGGAACTACGCCAACGTAGCCATTCACCGCCGCGTGTGTAGGTAGAGGTACTGACTGTCTGTCTGGACGGCTTGAGAAGGATGGAGACCGGCAACCTGTGAGTGTTCCTCCCCCGCTTTACTACAGTCCCCTTGTACCCCACGGATGATGCTCCCCTTCCCCGGGTTCCCCTCCAGTGACCTACGGGAGCCACCCGAGCTCTCGGAGACCGGCCCACAGCGCCGCCCGTGGATTTTATCTCAACCCCTCCTGCACCGTTATCCACGGCTGGACTTTCCTTGATTTGGCCACGTCTTGCTCCACCCTGGGGACTGAACCGAGATGTGACTCTCCCCAGAGTACTACTTTATTGTCTTCCCCTCTCACAGCCCCGGAACTCCAGCACGTGAGCGGATCTTTCATGGCTTGCTCTGAGGCTAAGTGTAGGTAGGCAATCTGTCCCGACACCCGGAGGATCCCCCCCTTTTTTTTTTTTCCCCCATAGACCGACTACATCCGGCGGGAGGTTCTGCCTGAGTGCTGGTAGCCAGACCTGGGATTCGTGTGTGGCCTCACGTTCATGCAGCACCATAGACTCTCTCCTGAAAGGCCGACAGACCGCTCTACAGGCGATGTTTGATCGGGACTGTCACTCGTCTCCTGAAACGGGTAGGCGGAACCGTCCATGGCCCTATACCTCGGCCTTCATTTCGGGCACAACATCTTCTCCAGGGACGTTTATTTGAACGGGGACAATATTCACGTCCCCACAGGCAACGTATATATGCTACCTATTTGTTTTTTACTTATTTGTCTTTATGTTAATTTTTTCAGCAGTTTTATCACCCATTGCCAGTGTTTCCCTGTAGTCCCTGTTCACATTTGCTCCTTCCCAACCCTCTCCCTCGTCGAATTTGAGCCGGGGGAGTGGGTTGACGGAGCTCCCATGGATGGCTGCCGCTCGGGTTGGGGCCCGAGGGTCCCCTCCCTCTCTGACACGCGGATGGGGCGCGGGGCATCATCCCCAACCCACTTTGGGTGTCCTCCCACCCATTAGCACCCTCCCCTCTCCCTCCTTACCCCCCCCGGGCTCTACTCCCCTTGTCCCCCCTCCTTTCACCTCCCCCCACCCCCTCTCCTTCCCCCCTCACTTCCCCTCCTTCCCCCCTCACCCCCCCTCTGTCCCCCTCCCTTCCTTCTCCCCCCCTTTTTTTTTTTTTCCCTTTCCTCTCTTCCCCCCCGTCCTTCACCCCACTTTACCTATTGCCTCCTTCTTCCTCCCCACCCCCTCCAACCCCCTCCTCACCCCCTCCAACCCCCTCCCCTCTTCCCCCCCGCCCCCTTCCCTCTTCACCCCCGCCCCCCTCACCCCCTTCCCTCTTCCCCCCCACCCATCCCCTCTTCCCTCTTTCCCCCCACCCCCTCCCCTCTTCCCCCCCCACCCCTCCCCTCTTCCCTCTTCCCCCCCACCCCCTCCCCTCTTCCCCCCCCACACCCTCACCTCCTCCCCCCCACCCTCTCCCCCTTCACCGCCTCCTCTCATTCCATCCCTTCACAGATCCTAGTGCCTACTCCCTTCCTCTCTCCCTCCCCCTCCCAGTCCCCGCCTTCTAACCACTATATTCCCCCGCCCTCACCCCCCCACCATTCCCTACTTCAGACCGCCATGCCAAGATTAGCTTGAAAAGGTTGTCATCCGCCCTGATTACCTCACAGGTTGTCGTCTGCTCTTGAATTCTCCCCAGAGTCCTACTTGACTAAAGCGCGGCGGGCCTTTGCTGGCCCTGAATTCGAATATATTGGAACTTGCTATGTTATGTTTTGTTAGGTTGATTAAGGTATTGTTACTATGCACTTAACCCCCGTTTCATCTGTTGCTTCTTCCATACGGTAGGCTCCCCATTACACTATATGGGGCCCCGCAGTAGGCGGGCTCCCCCACGTGCTTCTTTTAGACCCCCGGTTCACAGTTAGGCTGTGGTTGTCGTTCACCCTACTACCCCCACACAGCGGTCTCATAGAGACGCGGCTGACAACCCAGATCTTACCCCTGACCCATTCAGGTGGATAGCCTAGCGACTTCCACCTCTGGTACTTCTCTTTCCTTTTCTTTATACTTCCCCCCCCCCCTTTTTTTTTTTTTTTTTTTTTAGACTTGTATATCTTTATTTTTCCTATTCCTATCTCTTCCTGTCCTCCTCCTCCGCTTATTTCCCCCCCCCCCCATTAACCCATCCTTCTCCCTGTGTGTTACCTCCCCTCCCTCCCCCCCCACCCCGGGGCAGTGACCCTCGCACTCATTCTTTGAGTAAGTCCCTATCATACTTGATAGCCAGTTTTTCTCTCCAGCATCTGTCTAACGCCCCACAATGCAGACCCCCCCTAGAACAATTGTCCCTCTGACCCTGAAATGTGTCTCGTTGAACACGAAAGGCCTTAACGTACCAGAAAAAAGGTCGCAGGTCCTATCTTCGCTTACCAAACATAAGGCTCACTTTATTTTTTTACAGGAGACTCATTTTCGATCTGACGCCATCCCTAAACTTTCTAACCACATATACCGCTCTGCCCTTCATGCCACCAACCCGGTGTCCAAATCCAAGGGGGTATCGATTCTTATATCGAGACACGCCAATTTTCTTCTGACGGACTCCCTGGTGGATCCAGAAGGAAGGTTTATCTTTATTAAGGGAACATACGCATCAAAGCCAATTACTCTGGCCAACATCTATTGCCCTAACGAACATCAGGTTTCTTTCCTCCGCAAGATTTGTGCCCTCCTGGCCACATTCAAGAGTGGTCTAGTCCTCCTGGGTGGCGACTTCAATGTACCTTTAAACCCCATGCTAGATACCTCCACAGGCTTGTCAATACTTACATATAAGGCATTACGTCACATCAAAGCCCAATTACAATCCCTGAACCTTCATGATGCATGGCGCACCCTTTACCCCTCAACCAAAGATTACACATTTTTCTCGGCCCCGCACAAGAAATACTCAAGAATCGACCTGTTCTTCCTTTCCCAGTTTAACCTCCCCGCCCTTCATCACTCTTCCATCGAGCCGATGTTCCTCTCAGACCACCACCCCATTACTGTCACACTATTGTTTCCAGAAACCTGCCCCATGTCCAAAGTCTGGCGGTTTAACCCTTCCTGCTTGAAAGACCCAATTATCCTGGAACGCATTCGCACACGTATTAAGCTATACTTCCAGGAAAATGCTAGTCCTGACATCTCTCCACTGTCCCTCTGGGAAGCCCACAAGTGTGTGATTAGGGGGGAATTGCTGACTCTTAATTCTCAGGCCAAAAAACTTCATCAGGAAAGAATACACTCCCTCCTCACAAGGCTTAGAACATTGGAATTATCGCATAAACAATCACAAGCCCAGAACACCCTACAGGATCTAATTCAGACCCGCTTGCTTCTCGCTGAGGAACTGGGTAAACGCACAAAGAGACGATATATCCTAGGCCAGAGAGTGTTTTATGAGCAGGGCAACAAGAGTGGCCGCCTTTTAGCTCGATCAGTTCAGACGGCCAAACTCTCGTCCACCATACACGCCTTACGCGATCCCAGGGGTACCCTCCTGGCCAAGAGCGAGGATATCGCAAAAGAATTTGAATCTTTTTACAGTAAGCTCTACAACCTTTACCCCAGGCAGCCTCCCCGAATCTCGGGTGACACACGTCAAGCACTCATTGCGGATTTTCTTTCTCAGTATGGCCCCACACCTCTGTCTTCCCAGCAGGCACAGTCCCTAGAGGGGCAATTCTCGCTAGGAGAGCTAGAGACAGTCCTGAAACAAATGAAGCTAGGCAAAAGTCCGGGCCCCGATGGGTACACTCTCCAGTATTACAAATCCTTTGCGGATGTCCTGTCTCCCAATCTCCTACAGATGTTTAATGCCCTGGCCAACCCGCGAGACCGACCAACCAGATTGCTAGAGGCGCACATCACCGTAATTCCCAAGGAAGGGAAAGATCCCCTTCAGGCAGCCAATTATAGGCCAATCTCACTCCTTAATGTGGACATAAAAATCTATTCCAAAATACTTGCCAACAGGTTGACACCTCTGATCCCTGGTCTTATATCCAGGGACCAAGTGGGCTTTGTTCCGGGTCGAGAGGCCCTTGACAATACCATACGAACCCTTAACCTACATCATTGGCTCACCTCAACTAAAACCCTGGGATTCCTACTTTCGCTTGATGTGGAGAAGGCGTTTGACAGGGTGGCCTGGGATTATATGCGAGAAGTCCTAAAAGGCATAGGCCTGGAAGACCGCATGCTCACCTCCATAATGGCGTTATACGCTGGGCCCACGGCGGCGGTGAGAGTTAACGGCCACCTGTCGAACGCCATCCCCATCAACAATGGCACTCGCCAGGGCTGCCCCCTTTCCCCCCTGATCTACATCCTCTCCCTAGAACCCCTTTTAAACAAACTTAGAGAAAACATGGATGTTAAGGGACTGATGGTTGGGGGCAGGGAATTTAAGGTGGCCGCCTTCGCGGACGACATCCTGCTCTCTCTCGCTTCGCCGCGTACCTCCCTCCCATCGCTCTTGGAAGATTTGGAAGCCTTTGGGGTAATCTCAAACCTGAAAATTAACTACACAAAGTCCCAGGCCCTGAATGTCACCCTTTCATCACAGGAGGTCGCCCATTGTCAGGAGGCCTTCCCATTTCATTGGGAAAAGACCGCAATTTCCTATCTTGGAATTCGGATCCCGCCCTGTCTTAAGGATCTTTATGCCCTCAACTTCCTCCCAGCTCTGAGCAAGGCCCAAGAACACCTTAGGGAATGGTCGACACTTAATGTCTCATGGTTTGGCCGAGCCGCCCTGATTAAAATGATCTTACTCCCACGTCTGCTATATCTGTTCCAAACCATCCCATTGTCTATCCCCGCAGGATTTTTTTCTTCCTATCGGAAGGCCTGCTCCACATTTTTGTGGAAAGCCTCCCCCCCTAGAATCAAATACGCTAGACTCACCTGGCCCAAATCTAAAGGGGGCATTGCTCTCCCAGATCTGTACAAATATTTTGTGGCCTGCCATCTCACGAGAATCGCGGATTGGTGTATTCACTCCTATGAAAAGATTTGGACCGCGTTGGAAGACTCCTTTTCGCCCATTCCAATACGACTCCTCCCTTGGCTATCCCCGAAACAATGGCCACAGTCCGTAGTTTCACACCCTTTCATTCACACCTCCTTGGCGCTCCTCAGGTCATCCCCTACCACCAGATCCCTTGCACCCACCCCGGGCCCGTTAACTACACTGAGAGGAAACTCTGAATTCCTCCCAGGTGAGTCACCCAATTTCCTCAAACAGGAATGGCCATTTCAGGACATTATTGCTTCGCAACTGTACATCGACGGCAAGCTTGCCTCGATCGAAGACCTCAAGCACATTTCCAACACTTTGTCCTTCCCCTTCTGGACTTACAGACAAATACATCACTTTCTCTCCACTCATGTAGCTCACGACAGCTGGACAAGACCACTCACGCCATTCGAAACCCTTTGTCATCAGAAAACCCCCCAAAGACACCTCATCTCCCTTCTATACCTCCTACTTATAGACCCTAAAGACTCGGCCTCTTCACCGTCGCAAGTCTCGTGGAATAGGGAACTTCCTACTCCCCTGACACCAGTTGAGTGGATGAGAGTCCATAAATATGCACATAGGGGATCACTGAATGTCGCTATTCAGGAGAACGGGTATAAAGTTCTCACTAGGTGGTATAGAACCCCATCCCTCCTTCACAAATTTGCCCCTTCAACCTCCAACACATGCTGGAGGTGCAATGCAGAAGTGGGAACCATGTTACATATCTGGTGGGACTGCACACATATCCAACCTTTCTGGAGGGAAGTTCATAGGATCATCACATCGGTCACCACATAATCCCTGGACTTCACACCAGCACAATTCCTCCTGCACCACACCTCCCTATCTAGAAAAGTCTACTTCAAATCCCTAGCCATGCACATGATTAACGCAGCTAGACTGTGCATCCCCAAACACTGGCGCTCCGGTCATATACCGTCACTTAAGGAATGGTTTACGACTATTTCAAGAATGTGTGACATGGAAGAGCTGATCCACATTTCCCAGGAAAGAATGGAGAAGTTCTCGACCACTTGGTCCTGCTGGTCGCACTTCACAACAACAGCAGAATACAAACAACATGTCCCCCCGGATTAGAGAAAGATCCACTAGGGCGACACAGCCTCATTCAGGCTCACGGACAACTAAACGAGTGGTCACTCCCCCCACCCTCACCCCTACCCCCTACCCCCATCTTGCCCCCTCCCCGTCACTTTATCAGCTCCCCTACGCTTTCTGGCCCTCCAGGCTATATCTTCTCCTATCCCCTTCATCGTTATCTCAAATATACCCCTACCCCCATCTGTGTGTGAGACATGAACCCCGCCTTGGTGGTTGCCGCCCAGCCCCCCACCCCCTGATCCCCCCTCCCCATTCCCAGTTCCCCCCCCCCCCTTTTTTTCTCTTGTCTCCACTTTGTAGGCCGGCCCCCTCTCTCTCTTACTCTTTTTCTCTTCTTCTTTTCTCTCACCTCATCTCCTTCCTTCTATCCCATAGACACCACCTTCCCCCCCCCCCCTTTTTTTTTTATTTTTTTTTTTTTTTATTTTTTCTTCTTCTTTTTTCTTTTCTCTCTCTCTCTCTTTCGATGCCAGAAGCAATACGACGAGCAGCAAACTTAGTAGATAGTCAAAATACGAGTGACAGCATTAAGGGCTTCGGTCCGACTACACGTTCCTTACCTCTTTCACAAGAGTTCTGTATGTCCCCATACATGCTTGTAGTGTTACTATATGATGTTCCTAAAGCTGGTTCTTTGACTGCACTTGTTCTGTCTTGTACCTTGTAATAAGATGTTTGTGACTTTTGCTCAATAAAAACTTTATGGAAAAAAAAAAAAAAATTTGTTTGGGTACAGTGTAGCATGACCGCACAATTGTCATTCAAAGTGCAACAGCGCAGAAAGCTGAAAATTGGTCTGGGCAGGAAGGTGTATAAGTGCCCTGTATGGAAGTCGTTAAAATCTATGTAGATCAACTTACATGTTTTAAAAATGCTGAAATACGTAAGCAGGTCTACAGACACGGATTTTAACCTAATGCCTTAATAAAATATTAATGTTTTAAGATCCTGCTGACTGCCGACTATCATTAATTATCCAGTCGGGATGCACCTGAGCTATCCTGCCAGGAAGCTGTCACTGCACAAAGCCAAACCTAAGCAGCCGAGGCATTCCCTGCCCTACAGCTGCACGTAAAAAAAGTACATGGCCCTTGTATACGTTCAACTACAGGACAGGTAATGTGTCTGTCTGCTGCTTAAGCTTGACTTTGTGCAGTGACACATCATGTAAATCAAGTAATATAGCTCCAATATGCAGTATACAATGCTTTGAAAAAGTATTCGTACCCCTTGAAATTTTCCATGTTACAAACAAAAACCGAAATTTATTTTATTGGGATTTTATGTGATAGACCAACACAAAGTAGCACATAATTGTGAAGTGGAAGGAAAATGATCAATAGTTTCAATTTTTTTTACAAATAAATATCTGAAAAGTGTGGTGTGCATTTGTATTCAGCCCCCTTGAGGCTGAGTTCACACTGGTGCAACACGACACTCGTCCTTTGGATCCGACTTTGCCCTGCGACTTGAGATCAAAGATGCGTCCGGCTTCAATGAACTGGGATCCAACCTGGATCCCCGCCAATACCAGGCACTGTGTTTGGTATGAATCTCGAGGGGGAACTCCACGCCAATTTTTTTATAAAAAACCGGCATGAGTTCCCCCTCCAAGAGCATACAAGGCCCTTCGGTCTGGTATGGATTTTAAGGGGAACCACCTACGCCAAAAAAATGGCGTGGGGGTCCCCCCAAAATCCATACCAGACCCTTATCCGAGCAAGCAGCCCGGCCGGTCAGGAAAGGGGGTGGGGGCGAGCGAGCACCCCCCCCTCCTGAACAGTACCAGGCCGCATGCCCTCAACATGGGGGGTTGGGTGCTTTGGGGCAGGGAGGCGCACTGCGGCCCCCCACCCCAAAGCATCTTGTCCCCATGTTGATGAGGACAAGGTCCTCTTCCCAACAACCCTGGCCGTTGGTTGTCGGGGTCTGTTCGCGGGGGACATATTGGAATCCGGGAGTCCCCTTTTAATAAGGTGGCCACAGATCCCGGCCCCCACCCTATGTGAATGAGTATGGGGTACATCGTACCCCTACCCATTCACCTGGGGGAAAAAAGTGGCAATAAAAAAAACACACTAGGCAGGTTTTTAAAGTAATTTATTAGGCAGCTCCGGGGGTCTCTTCCGACTTCTCCGCACTCTCCAGGCCTCTTCTCCCGGTCTCCGGTTCTTTTCCTGCTCTCCGATGTCTTCTGCCGGGCTCCTCCGCTATCTTCTGCTCTTTTTCTGCTCTTTTGCTGATGGGACGGTGACGTCATAAGGGGACCACGCCTCATGCCTATATAAGTCGTTGCGCACCGCGCACATGGAATTACAATGGTAGAGAACGTAGTGTCAACATTGGAAGAAGAGAAGAGGGAAGAAGACGACGGAGAAGACCGGGCCAACGCTAGCAAAAGAGTGGCAAAAGAGCAGAAGATAGCGGAGAGTGGGAGAAGAACCGGAGACCGGGAAAAGAGACCCCCTGGAGCTGCCTAATAAATTACTTTAAAAACATGTCTAGTGTGTTTTTTTATTGACACTTTTTTCC